>CM053030.1:210395737-211825737 GCA_028564925.1 Lithobates sylvaticus | reverse complement strand
ACATTTGAACTCTGATTGACAGGTATTGACAGGTATTTATTATAAAAAAGGGGGGTGTACACTTACAAAAATTGCAATACAATCAAGCTAAAAGTTCCTTCAGTGGTATGGGTAAAGTGCAATGACACCATGACCTCACTGATGCGTTTTGTCCTATTGGACTTCATCTGGGGTGTGAGGATTGTGTACAGTCATTGCGCTATATATAAACTAGTCTTCCAATGAGAGAAATGTGTCCAAATCCGCAAAAGAAGACACCTGGATGTGCAAGTCCAAGGTGTTCCAATATGGCGTCGGCGTGTGTTCCACACCTTTCTATCAATCCCAATTATAATTTGACAAGGAGGAAAGATAGAACATCCTGCAATTTCAAACCTCATTTCTATCAACTGAAAAGTTAGCAATGCTAACCTCCACAATAAATTGATAAACTGGCTGTTTTTTAACTTTTTTAAATTTATGCTAATTCTCCTCTTCTAACTTTAGCATAAAAAAAGACAATCTGCAAAACTGAACCAAAAGGTAAAAGTCAAGCAATGAACTGGATTTTTAATAAGATTGTTAATGCGTACAAATGTTAAAGGGGAATATATAGTGGTTTTACATATATTTGTCTTTTATTATTGTCAGGACTAAATTTAAAGACAATCTTTGGTTAGAATGTTTTAAGCATTTTTTTAAACAAGTATATTTAAGTATTTAAATACATTTTAAAAAATATTTTGTAATTTCATGTCCAGCCAGCAGGAGGAGCTATATGATTCTTTTCATGTGTTTATCTGTTAAGTGCCTTTCAGAAAAGCCTGTTTAAAGTTTTTCTTCAAGGATGGGTTTACTGTTACCATAGATTCAAGGCAAATAATGAGTGTTCAAGATTCATGATCCCAGCAAATTATTTGCTCATTCATCTGGTAGAATTTTATTTTTAATCCATATTGCACTGCATGGTCTTTGAACTAAGGTTTAGAAGGATCAATAAGGAGGCTTTTGGATAAGCCAGCCCCCACGTTATAAATTGGCGGCACAGAGAAAACATAGGGGTCTGTTTGTAACAAATTTGTTGTGAGAATGCCTTAAGCATTTGCACAGTCATCATGAATAAACCTCATATGTTTATTTTTTTATGATCAGCTCCTTCTAGTGGCCACACTGTGGTATTTTCCCAATTTGAAGTTTTTCAGGAAATACTGCATTATGGAAACTAGATAGATATAATGATCATAGAACATAAACATATTAGGCAAGTTACAGGGATTATTTGTGATGGCTGTGTACACGTTTTTTTTTTTTATAAATAGACCCCACAGTGTTAATATATTGGAAGCTGCTGTAGGGAAAGGACCGGGAAAGCTGACAAACTGCAAAAGGAAAGTGGGAAAGTGCACTTTAAAATGATAATAAACCCTCATAAAAGACTGCTGAAGTTACTAGCCCGAGGTGAGACATAGTAATGAACCAAGATGAACATAAGTTGTACAGTACCTATTTATCTTTCAGAACCCTCCAGAGTGCACATATTAGATGGTATTTATCAGCTGCCAGGTGGCAGGGGCAGGAATCTGACATCACACACTGCACATCACAGAGTAGAGAGCTGAGTGGAGGGAAAGGACATCCCCTACACAGTCTCATTTGGAAACATGCACATTTGAGTATGTCAATCAGCTGCTGTGTGATTGAGAGAAGGGGGGAGAGGCAGGCCAGCGTGAGAACGGAAGGACATCCATGTATGCCCTCCTGGCATTTTAAGCCCACGCTGTAATCTTACACATATCGGAATCCTTATACAGTGAAAGGACTATTATGAACATTTTCAATTAGTTCTAATAGATAAATAAATTAATAAAATTAATAATATTACATTTTATACATAAATGTAATAACAACCATTACAACAATATTGCTAAAATTCTCAAAATGATAGTTACCCAATATCCTTCAGATGTAATCAATAAAACTATTTAGGTTGGATTAAACTTGATTAAATACAATGTATCCACCTCATAATATATACAAATTAAATAAAATAAAAATTACTTATTCTTAGTGTTATAATAAATATTTAGTTAGGTTTCAATTGGGGGTAATACAATGAAATCTATGTGTGTGCGCCAAAAAATACACACAAGGAAGGGTAAAAAATATAATCCATAGGTTTACATATGATTTCCATTTCTACCTTCCCTAGAAAATGTATACCATTTGCATAGGCTCTTAGACACTTGGGAAAGATGGATGGCTCTGAGAATTCAGGCTAATGAGGAGGAGGGGGTAGAGGTTACTGGGCTGTCACCATCACCAAGTAGCATGACATGAGGTAGCACCATCAGTTCCTGTGCTGCATTCTTCCTGGCTGCCAGCTAATCAACCTAGTGGGCCATGAAGGAGATGAAATATCATGCCCATGCTTGCTGGACCTTGTGTCTATGGTCAGGTGGACCCTGCCACTGACCATGTGATTCAGTGACCATGAAACATTATCTTCCACGCCCTGTTGGGGGGATTGTATGGACTTACGTTCGACTCGAACATCAAGCTCATCCCTACCTACTACCTTGTGTGGACTCTTGTTGGACATTGTCCCACAGGACCAGTATCGTGAGCAATAAGACTTTGTACCTTGGTTCTATTTTTTATCAGATCTCCTTAGTACATTTAGTAGCTACTATTTGTTGAATTGTTGACTGTTTTTAGATTTCATCTACCTTGCCACTGCTCTTAAATGGAGAAGGGTGTGGAAATCTTGTTGGATACCAAGGGCACCAAGAATTTCCTTTAGTACCTCCCCTGTGAAGTGTGTCTTTATTCATTCTCTTTAGTCTCTGGGACCCTGTACCTGCAAACTACGGTAAATTTTTTGTATTGTTGTCTTTGCAGTGGCCTTAAGTTACTGGCCATCTCTCAGGTCACCCTGAAAACACATCTACACTGGCCAGCACATATTCCGCCACGATTGTAGTAATTATACATAATCAATTTATATATTTGAAATGGATATTTAGCTTTAAGAAGGCTTCTAGTGGGAGTGTTTACTAGTCGCCCTGGGTTATGCAGTGCACAGGGAAGACAGGAATCTCTAAAAGTGGCTGCAAATATAGATAAACCTGGTGCTATTCAATTACACTTGGGTGGTCATAATAGTCTTGGTCTGGTGACACAGGCTGTGAGCAAACTGTGCCAGCTTGGGGTAAACAGAGAAGGGAGGTACAGTTCGTGTCCCCATATGGCTGATTTCCATGTACGGTGTGTATGGATTACTTGGTCTTCTTAAACTGGGGGGCTTACTCTTGCATTCTCCTTACTAATCCCAGCTTTACTTGGCCAGAGCTTTTGGAACGTGTAAGTTGTGCAAACCCCATAAGTGTCCTGTTATTCATAGCTGCTCATTTCACAGCTTTATTTGCTCTATCAATCCTTCTGGCTAAAGGATTTTTCATCCTGGGTATGAGCTTGAACGTTCATAATGGCCACCTCAGCTGGGATCTGGAAGGCTAAAAACTGCCATTTGACCAGCTTAGCATGCCAAATTGGCTTGCCTGCAGACGTGAGAAAGTAAATATTGTAAATATTGACTCTCTATCCTTCTACTAATTCACAGGCTTTTGTAAGGGCAATACATGTGGCCTGAAGGAGTGACTAAATGGGCTAGCTTCTACTCTTGAATCTTAAGCCACAACTACATACATAATGGTCTACAATTTTTTTTTATATCTGGGTTCTCCAGAGGCTGGTCCAAGGCTGGACTCAAACCTCTTGACTTCTGCATCATTAGTTTAACAAGGTTCACTCTCTGAACCTGAGATCTCTTCAATATCGGGCAACAATGTTGCTGGGCTGAGTGTAGGACACCTTTTTGTCATCAAGTGTATAGTTGTGAGCAATGCCCACCTGATTTAGAAAAACAGGTATTGGACAGGTGTTTGATTTGTGCTCTGGGTAATTTGTTTTGTACTGCATAAGGGACAAAAAGTGTGAGCAGGTGTCCCAAACAATATCTTCTATTTTATCAAATAAATGGGCACAGGCTGACACTACTCTGACACAGCTACCTGAGCCAGTAATTATTGAGTTTAGATGGCATGATATACATCTCAGAGGGTGCTGCTCCCCTCCATGTTTCTGTGTTAGTACTCCTGTGGCATGTCCTTGTGTTTCATGACAAAGCAAGCAAAATTACTCACTGTAGTCTGGCAGTGCTAGGGTTGAAACGGTAGAAACTTCCTCAATCATTTGTTGCATTTTTTTGGTTTTCAGCTTCGAATTTAAATGGCTGTTGGGCAATAGGAGCATGCAAAGGGCCTATTGGCTGGGAAACATTAGGAATCCACTCCCAACAATGACATACTAGTCCTAATAAACCATAGGCTGTCTTCTATTCTTAGGCATGGGGTAATTTTTCAACCCCTTCACTCTTTATTCTATCAAGTGATTTGTAGCATGTGAAATGTGGTTTTCCAAAAATACAACTTTTTCCTTGCAGTATTGTTATTTCTCTCTGATTACTCTGTTGTTTGTAATAAAAAAAGAAAAAGAAAAAAAGAATGCCAATTGAAAGGAGGGCCAGACCAATGGATTAAAGAAAACAAATGAACTTATTAGTTTACACTAAAAAACATCCAATGCATTTTGGAGGTCAAAGAAACTCCCCCTTCATCAGGGCTACAACGGAACACAATATATAATGTAAATGTGACTGATAAAATCATAAGTCTAACAATCATAGAACATCATGGATAACAAACATATACATAAGTGTACATATACATAATTACACACATATACACGTACTGTACATCAGGGTCCTCAGAGAGCCTCCCCTTAAATCAGGGTCCTCAGAGAGCCCCCCTTACATCAGGTCCCCAGAGACACAAGGGTCCCCAGACAGCCCCCCTTAAATCAGTGCCTCAGAGAGTCTCCCCCTACATAAGTGTACATATACATAATTACACACATATACACGTACTGTACATGTATACATGCATAGAAACTAAGATAAATAAACTTTAGATGGTAAGGGATGATGTGAAATAGGTACATTTTTTTGAAATTATCATTATCATATGCTGCATGGTTAGTACATACAATGATACCATTGTACATATAACTAAAATAATTCACATGAGATAAAACAATTACAAATAAAATTTGTCATAAATGCACAGATGTCTAAAAAATAAAACAATGTCATAAATGGTACAACAAAATGCTAATATAACAACCATCAATGAAACAGTCTTCCATTTGTGCATTTTTTTTTTTTTTTTTTTACTGGAAACCTTCTGGGCTATTGACTGGAGGGTAGTCTTGTGTGTTGTTATCAGCATAACCTGAGCCAGTGCGCTCATCAACTGTTTTTGCCCTCTCACTACTTTTTATGAACTCACATCAAAGTCCCAGCGATTTGTTGATGCTTTTTTCTGTATGGAAAAACAGACTTTTGGTTACATCAACACAGATTTCATGGGTCCCACAGCAAAATAACAAATCATCAACATATTTCAATAATACACTATTTTCCTGAAGAGGGTTTCATTGATCTTCTTTCAGCTTCCTTCAGCTTATTACAACAATAACATATATTCCTGAAGTGGACTCCATTGCTATATATTTTAGGACTTCCTTTAGCTTACCACTGTACTCAGAGGGAGAGGGGACACAGCCCTGTGCTAGCTGGGTCCACAAATACTGTTTGGATTGAAAAATGTAGACAAAAAGATACCAACAATCTGAAAGGCATTAGCCAACTCAATCACAGTAAAACGTTTGTTTATTGGAGGTATTTGACCCAACTGAGTGTGTGGATTGGTGTTCTGCTTCTGTAATCTAAGCACTGAAAGTGTGATCTCTATAACTGATCCAGTTGTGATGATATAGCTTAACTTACAGTCTCAGTAACACTGCAGACAGCGACACAAATCAAATGCAGTCTTGCAATTGTAGAAAGCTTTAATCTAAAAACTTGTAGAACATCAGATAGGTCATAAAATCATAATGTGTCTAGCTTCAGCAGAATACAGTACATGTGATGAATGGAGGCTAAAGAATGAAGAAGGATGGGATCAACTATATAGAGCATCTACTAGCTACAGAGTGAGGTGAGGACAAAATTATTAGAGGCAAACAAACAGGCAATGCATGTGTAACATGATTTTAAAGATTCATTTTTGCCCCTGCTTCCAGAAACTGAGAACTTTGCACCTTCATTCTGTTCATCTGGACTATACTAAGTAGGAATTATGGCAGCCGTTGTATTCCAGTACCTATTCTTAGTCTAATATTAACTGGGTCTTCATCATGCAATCCCACATCACAAATTAGGTTTCAGCTACAGTACACATTACCTTAAAACTAAAATAGTGTATTAAAATGTCTGTCCAGAAACTCACTTGAAATTAGAATAGTAAAAGAGAAGTAGAGGACAAACCATTTCAAAATAAAAGTACTGTTAAATCACACATAACAGTAATCACTATTATATCATATATAGTCATATACTGTATATGCCCTAAAATTTTTATTTCACAGAATTTTGTAAACCTGTGTAGCAGTACCCCTATCAGGGCTGCTAATAGACTCTGTACCCCACTGGTTGCCTTGACTATGCAAATCCTCCATCACCTCTGACACCCTGGGTTCAGTCATCTTACCAACTGTACTAATAATGAGAGACTCCCCTAATATTAACAAAACAGTTCACGTTTTGATTACTGCATACGTGAGAACACAGAAATAAGTATATTTCAACACTGTAATATGAAAAGGGTACACTTATATCAACACTTTGACTCTATTTATGAAAAAGGCAATATAGTGATTTGGAGCTTCTTCAACTGTAAGGCCCCTTTCAGACGAGGCGGACTCTGCTTGCACGGAGCCCGCCTCTGTCCGTCGGCTCAGCGGGAGATCTCTCCGTTGATCTCCGCTGAGCCGGCGGAGGGGCTTGCGAGCGCCGCTGATCTCTATGGAGAGATCGGATGAAAACGGACAGTGTGTCCGTTTTCACCCGATCTCACCCGATCCGATCCGCCAGCGACGGATCTGGACGTGTGGCCATCCGTCTGCTTTTGGCGGATCGGACCGGATCGGATGTCAGCGGACATGTCTCCGCTGACATCCGACGCTCCATAGAGTAACATGGAGCACCCGTTCAGATCCGCCGTCAAAACTGACAGGCGGATCTGAACGGGCCGTCCGTGTGAAAGGGGCCTTAGTGAACACAGATCAACACAGTGTGATTCAATTATATATTAACCCAATCACAGAAACCTATCTGAACAGGTCAGCAGAAGGTTAGAGAACTGACACTGTATTTCCTATGTCAGGCTCCTCCCTTCTGTCTCCTCAGCCCACAGGTCATCAAGAATTTACAACATGAAAAAACCAATACACAAACTATTATATTCAAATTGTTTGGCTCCCCTAAATTGAGTCGAACTAGGCTAGAGTAGATGAAGAAAGGATAAAAAAGGGGTGGAAGGGTTATTTCTTAAAATCCAGATGTCTTCGGCTAGATTTGATGTAATGTGATTAAGGTAATCCTTGATGATAGGGTAAGCAAATTTGGCAGATCTTAGGATATCCTTATTTTACTCTAATCTCCTCTTATATGATCCTAGTGGTGTTGCATCCAGTAAATCTACAAGAAGCAATGATGTGAACAAGGCATAGATGTCTGCTTACATTGTTTGTTGTAGTATAAGAACTGACTTCCAGTGGCACTACAAGTACCACCAAGCTGAGCTGAGTAAATGATGTCTGTAAGCAGTGTCTTATAGCAGCTAAATGGGCTATGCCCGCTCACCACACTGGACTTAGATACAGCTGGCAATGATGGAGGTGATGAAGAAGACTATCAGGAACTCTCCCTGTATCCTGGTTCTGGGAAATGACGCCCGCCAGGGCACGCTGCGGCATACTTGGATCTGAAGTTCATTCATTCATGAAGTGCTGGCATCTCTGGATAACCTGGAACACCCTCCGGTTCGCTGTAGGGAAGAAGCGATGCTGTCCACATGGGTATAGCTGAACGGCTCCCCGCTGTTTAGGCTGAAAATTAACAGCAGCTCACTGTCATACAGACTTCCTGCTGGCAGAGTCAAACGTTATCCCAAGAGGAAGATCTAGGCCATGCCAGCCCCTTTTATATACTACTCCAGCCGTCTGTTTTGTCCACTAAGCATTCTGGTAGTCGTAGTTCAGATCAGTCCTACTACACATCCCACGATGCTTTGCTCAGAGTTTTGTCACAAGAAAAAGGAAATGACACATAGAGTCCAGCCAACACTAGAGGGAGTCAACCCCACATTAATAACACAGCAAAATGTCTCTGAATTGAAGGCACAATTGCCAGCTCCTGGCTATATTTGCATTCACATTTTGAATATTTTCAGTGGTATATGCTGCAGTAATGCTTTCTTTTTTTAATCTCATGATAGATTTTTCTTCTTGGAAATGATGGCTACTGCATAGTGCGAATGGTTATTTCCCAACCATTGCATGTCATTGTACACTTGACATTGTAATGAAAAGAATCTTACAGAGATCAAGAAATGCCTGTGGCCAGTAGCCCAGTGCCCAATAAGCATTTCTGCTAGCGATGAGAAACAGGTGACAAACAACTTTTCAAAATAAATTATATTAACACCATCTTGTTGTAGATCATCTTAGAACATAGCATAAAAATGTATTTACCTATGTGCTTTGTGAATTTTTGACTGTAAACAGAAGTTACATTTTATATAGAAACACTTTTTGCTAGATACCATTCAGTTGGATTAAAACAATGGCTGTACATTTGAATGGAATAACAAATGATTTGCAGTAATTTGCTTTTGTATGTGTCCCTTGTGTGCTCTGACCAGCTTCCTGAAAAATTGTCCACTTACTGATCCTGGGAAAGCTTAAATGTGTCAAGCCAAAATGTGGGGAAGGATTAGAACCCATGTTGAGCTTTAATTGCTATCTAGGAAAAAACAACTGTTTCACCAGAGGAATCAAGAAAAATCTGCCACAGGGACACTATTATTTCTGTCTGTGTTGCTGTTGGAGAGCTTCCCTTGATTCCTGTCTGGTAAGACATTATCAGCAGGACAGGAATGAGGGGGGAATATTTCTAACAGTGCCATGGATAGCAATAAAAACCCAACATGGGTTCTAACCCCTCCAAACTCAAAAAACAAAAAAAAATGTGTTCTGCACATACATTTTAAATTTCAATTATCTGCCACAAAATCAAAACCTGGCATTATATTCCACCTTTTGTTGAAATCACAGATGTATGAAATACACTTTTTATAACACATTCTCAAGTAGGGTGTTGCAAGAAATGACAGAACTAAGGTTTTGTAAAAGCAAGTTTAGTCCTATGTTAATCCCTGTTTAGTAAAAAAAAAAATCAGTTTAATCAGGAAATAAAATCAGTGTTGCCATAATCACTAATAATGCTTAAAATAGCTATAGAACACAGTGCAATATCATACTAGGGCCTTGTTGCCTTATCTGTGATAATGAAAATTGTATATGGGACCAGTGTTTAACAAATGTGTTTCATAATCTGTATTGCCCAATGCACATTAAGGCCCCACCTGAGCATAGCGTTCTAAGTTTTTTGTGTGTCTTTAATGCGTTTTAATACATGTTGCACCTAAGGCAAACCATTCCCTTGATTGGGCTGCCCTGTGTGTGACAAATGCCACAAAGTAGCTCCAGAACCTTTTCGGTTGTGGAGCACCAGGTGTTTATTCAGTGCACGTTTTGGTACACTTGCAGTGTGTTTTCTCGTGTGACAAAATGCATGTCTGCTACCTGCACTTAGGGTGCCATTAACAATCAATGGCACTGCAAGCACAACCTGCGATTGCAGCGCATTTCTATAACGCAACAAAACACAGATTTTTGGCATGTATTTGAGTTTTGGCACACATTTAGGACACTGGTGTGAATACAGCCTAGTAAGTAAAATCATCATGTTAAATAGGCATTTATCAAAAATGCTAAAACATCCTCTGCTTCATTTGGATTATGGATGAGCTTCGCATTAAATAAAGTTTATAATCGTTCAATAAGACTTAAAACTGAAGGCTGAGGTGTCACCTGTAACCTTGAGGAAAGAACTCCAAGTTATGAGCTTATCTACCGAGGTTCAATTAACAGGGAGGTTCATTGAATCCTGTTTCAAATCAGCATAAACCAAACTTTAGCATCGAACCCCACTGGAGTCTACAGTGGGTAAATTTGACATTTTTTTTAGAAGCACATAATTAGATACTGAGGCTCTAATTGGCTTCAAAAAAGGGCGGGCTCTTGTTGTGTAACAATAGTGAATTAATATTCGCTATTGTCTTCCTGATTCTCCTCCCGGCCAATCAGGAAGCGGGTCATGAGACCCGTCACCTGATTGGCCGAGAAGAGAAGCAATCCTAGTGGCCGCCTAGGAGGAGGGAGGAGGAGGGAGGAAATGCACGGGGAAGCCGCCATGATGCCGAGGAAGAGGAGACACAGGGGAAGTTGCTGCCTGCAACCTAGTTGGGGTAAGTGCAGGGCTGGTGATTGACCGACTGGGGGGGCATGCGGGTAACCCGACCGAGGGGGGGTGGTTGCTGCTTCCCAAATATTACACCAACAGCTGCCACTGTGTTAGAGCGTATTTTATGAGAGACAATAGCCACACATATTAAGTAGCTATACAGTATGTAAGCAGCTTGGTTAGGCAGCAATTTAAGAGGGAGAGACGAGGCAGATTGTATCCTGAAATTAACACTTTAGAGTGTTTTATCTGTGAAACAATAGTCATAAATGTTTCTGAATGCTAGAGCTCCTGAATAGGCCATAAACGTTATATCTCAAGGCAGGATTTACCTTGCAGCAAAGCTTCGATTTGGCAGCTGAGGTCATCATTACAGTGTTTGGTCAACAGTATAGACCGTAAACTTTTAGACAAAAAGCAGAATGTACCCTACAGCAAACATTAGACATTTGGCAAATGAGGTCCAGCTGCAGAAATATTGTGTGGCACCTTTACAGTGCCCAAGCAACAGAATAGGCCAAGGGAGGTGGCAGGAGTTGGTAACGGTGGAAAGAACTTTTTTTGGGGGGGGGGGGGGGCAGTAGAGGCAGATAAGGTCATTAATAACCTGAGACTGGTTCATTTTAGGGGACATGTGGATAAGCCTACCACCACCCCCTCATTTCATGGATCAGAGTGTAACGAGTGTTACAAGAATAATACATGAATTGCTTGAATACAGGTGTACAGCATGTAACATATTACTTAAGGTGAACGTATCCTTTAAAAGCTGCCTGGTGTCTCTCCTTTTCAAAATATGTTTTTTTACTTTCAAATAATTACACTCTAGTGTTTTATTTTTTTTTATTTAAAGCTGCCTACTGAAAGTGCCTAACTACTGTACAATGAGTCAGAAACATATTTTTCCTGTCTTTTTGTGAAATAATTACACTTTGGATTACATGTCCATTTCTTAATTAAAGGCTGCCTAGTGTCTCTCTTTTTGAAAATACAATCAAGTAAAACTGCTTAAAGCGGACCTTCACCCTCCCTGCCTGCCTCCCCATGTATGTCACTTGCCTTAGGCCAGGAATGGCGAACCTTGGCACTCCAGATGTTTTGGAACTACATTTCACATGATGCTCATGCACTCTGCAGTGTAGATAAGCATCATGGAAAATGTAGTTCCAAAACATCTGGGGTACCAAGGTTGGCCATCACTGCCTTAGGCGAATGACACACATGCTGACCACTGTGCCTCCCGAGATATGTATGTCATATATCCCAGGAGGTATAACCTTTCATTGAAGAACAGGAGGAGGGGGCAGGTCTATCGGCGCATCCTCAAGAGGCCCGCCCACTAAACCCGAAAGAGTCGGTGGGCCTCTTGATGATGTCAGAGAGAACTTGGCATCACTGGGCAGAGCTGTGGTTAGGCATGAGATGATCTCAGCGGGTCAACGCTGGATCCACTGGATGGGTGAGTATCTGAAATGTGCAAAAAAAAAATAAAATGAGGAGGTCGGCCGGCGTTTATTTTTAAATACCATATCTGGAGTTGCTTCTTTTTTTGTGTAAAATAATGAAATATTTGGCTGGCTTTTTCTTTGAAAGTATGTCTCTAATGTCGGTTTTTGAATTAAAAGATGCCAGGAATTTCTCTTTTTCAAAATGTGGCCAGGCAAATGTGCTTATGTTTATGAAGTTAGTACAATATTGTATTGCCTTTTTTCTGTGAAATACACATTGTATGTACCCTCTGATGTTTATTTCTTCTGCCTGCCTCTCTATTTCAAACTGCTGCCTAGTAAAAGTGTTTAAATACCATGCAGGTGGTCGGTAGAATATTTAGCTGTTTTTTTTTCTGCAGTATACATACTCAAATTTTATTTCATTAAAAGCTGCCTTGTGTTTCTCCTTTTTGGCCCAATAAAACTGCTTACATATTATGTACAGAATCAGTGTCACAAACCTGGTCAGTGAGCCTGATTTGTAGAGGAGGACCACTCGTACATCTCTGGCTCTGGGGCCACTGAAAGTGAGACAGCAGCCACAGGATCATGGTGATGTAGGAGTACCTGTAATCAGTCCAGTAGTCTGTGTGGCAGCAGTCAGCAGGTGGATGTGGCAGTAAGCAGGCTGGTAGAAGAAGAGCTGGCACGGAACTTGGCATACTGTAGTAGGCAGCTGGAAGCAGGAACCAGATGAGGATTTGCTGGACTGACAGTTGTAGCAGGCTGAAAGAGCAAGATGCAGGGACAGACAAGCTGAGTTGGTAACAGTAGAGCAGTTCAGGCATAGATAGCAGAAATCAGAATAGTCGGGTCACAAGCCAAGTCGGTATCAGGCGATCAATCAAGCAGAATAAGGAGGCAGAAGCGGAATCCAATAGACAAGCCGGGGTCAGGGTATGAAGCAGACAATTACAGGTTGGGGTAAGCCGGATCAAGATCAGAGGTCATACAGAATCAGGAACAACACACAGAAGCTGTAGCCCAAACTGCAATGAGTCCATACAGAAGCCTGTTTAAATAGCCTGCTTGGTGCCAGCATTAGTGACTGGTGCGTGCGCCTGTGCAAGCTCCTAAGCCCATGACTATGAACATCTACCCGGCCAGTTGCTGCTCTGTGAAGCTTCATCTGTACTATGGACATGCCTTCCCTGACAAACAGCAATATTTTGCTGGCTTTTTTCTGTGAAATAATTGCACTCTAATTTTGATTTCTTGATTAAAAGCTTTCTGGTGTCCCCCTATTTTAAAATGCAGCATAGTCAAACTACTTATATACTGCGTAAGGAGTAAGTAAAATATTTTGCCTGCTTTAAAATAATCATGCTCTAACTTTGATTTTGTTATTAAATGCTCCCTTGTATCTTTCCTTTTTATGTTGCCTAGTAGCAACCACCCTAAAGGGTAAGTTCCACTATAAGGCCTCCTCCCCAGCTCCTGTTTGTGAAATAGAGCTTTTGGGGAGGAGGGGGGCAGGTACTCGATTTTGACAGCTACCCACTCCCACATCTGCTTCAATCACCTTAGGCATTCAGAAGCGGAAGTGTTCTCCTTCCCCCCTCCCTCCCAATGTCTTCTGGGACCCATGACAGGTCACACAAGGGCCAGTCACAGAGTGCAGCACAGAACTTCTTCAGCATGTGCAGTGGGCACCCGGCTGTGAAGTCCCTAGATATCACAGTCGAGGGCCCATAGTGAGGATGCCATCGCCAGCGAGGGAGGACACAGGGAGAACACGACTGGAGTGAGCACACCGCTGGATCATTGGACATGTAAGTGGCTGTTTATTAAAAGTCAGCAGCTACAGTTTTTGTAGCTGCTATCTTTTAATTTTCACTGCCTGGGACTGGGGCTTTTCTTTAAATAGTGTGGAAAGAATCAGTAGAAAAAAGTGCCTAAATAATGTGTATGGAGTCTGTGTATGGAGTCTGTAAAAATTCCTAAGTACCATGTATGGAGTTAATACAATATTTATCTGCCATTTTACTGAGAAATAATACACTCTAATGTTTATTTTAGGATTAAAAACTGTCCAGAGTCTCACCATTTTGAAAATGCATCCTAGTAAAAGCGTTTAAAGTAAAAGTGATGAAATGCTGTGTATGGAGTCAGTAAATATCTTTATGTGAAATCATTATGCTCTAAGATTGTTATTCTTATTATAATTTGCCTGGTGTTTCCCCTCTTAAAATATAGCTTAGTAAAACTACTTAAAAACTATTTATGGAGTTGGTACAAAATTCTATAGGTCCCCTATCTTTAAGAATGAGGAGGAAACCCATTGTCTTTCACAGTTAGAAATGTCAGGGAGGTAGGGTAATGTTATTATCATAAGAGCTGCACACTCAACTAAGGATCATCATTTTTTAAATGTAATGCAGAAAAAAAAATGCAGAACTAGTAAAAAAAAAAAAATTTTAATGAGTCAAATGGTGGAAACTCCAACTAGAAATAGTGCTCTGCTGGACTTACTAATTAGAGGGGGGGGGGGCACGACCGCGCAATTGTTATAATGAGTAAAAGGGTGTGTATTGAAGCGGTTAAGAACTAGAAATAGTGCTCTGCTGGACTTACTAATTAGAGGGGGGGGGGGGATTATGGTGTGGGGTTGTTTTTCAGGGGTTGGGCCTGGCCCCTTAGTTCCAGTGAAGGGAACTCTTAAAGCAATACTAAAGTCTTGTTTATTTAAAAGTAACAAACATGTCATACTTGCCTGCTCTGTGTAGTGGTATTGCACAGAGCAGCCCAGATCCTCCTCTTCTCAGGTCCCTCTTTGGTGCTCTTGGCCCCTCCCTCCTGCTGAGTGCCCCCACAGCAAACAGCTTGCTACGGGGGCACCCAAACTGAGCCGCAGCTCAGTGTGTCCATTCAGACACGGAGCCGCGGCTAGGCCCTGCTCCCTCTATCTTCTCATCGACTCACTGACTTTGACAGCAGTGGGAGCCAATGATTCCCTGCTGATTGGCTGAGACAGCAACAGAGCGAGTCTTGGGCAGCCGAGTCTCTTCTGCAACATCCCTGGATAGAGATGGGCTCAGGTAAATATGAGGGGGGCTGTGGGTGCTGCTGCCTCAAAGAAGTTTCTTAAGCCTAATGCATAGAATGCATTAAGCTAAAAAAGAAATTCTGCCATTACAACCACGTTAAGGCATCAGCATACCCATACCAAGAAATTTTGGACAATTTCATGCTCCCAACTTTGTAGGAACAGTTTGGGGATGGCCCTTTCCTGTTCCAACGTGACTGCGCAAACAGTGCACAAAGCAAGGTCCAAAAAAGACAGGGATGAAAAAGTTCGGGGTGGAGGAACTTGACTGGCCTGCACAGAGTCCTGACCTCAACCTGACAGAACACTCATCCAACATCAGTGCCTGACCTCACATATGCACTTCTGGAAGAATGGTCAAACATCCCCATAGACACACCCCTAAACCTTGTGGACAGCCTTCCCAGAAGAGTTGAAGGTGTTATAGCTGCAAAGGGTGGGCCAACGCAATGTTAAACCATACGGACTAAGACTGGGATGCCATTAAAGTTCATGTGCGTGTAAAGGCAGACGTCCCAATACTTTTGCAATATAGTGTGTGTGTGTATATATATATATATATATATATATATATATATAACACTGGTTCTGCCACATGTTCAGTAGGCAGTCCAGTTTTAGTCACCAATCTTCAGGAAGAATGTCCTTGAATTGGAGAGATTCCAGAGAAGGGCAACACAGCTCATAATGGACTGGAGGACCTCAGCACAACAGAAAATAAATTATTCTCCTTGGAGAAGAGGCATTTAAGAGGGGATATGAACACTATATACAAATCTTTAAATGGTAACTGTATCATTGTGAAAACTCTATTAAGTCTTATGCCGCGTACACATGGTCGGAATTTCCGATGGAAACAGTCCGATAGGAGCTTTTCATCTGATTTTCTGACCGTGTGTATGCCCATCGGTCTTTTTCTGTCGGAATTTCCAACAGACTTTGGATTGAGAACCTGTTCTTAATTTTTCCGACGGAAAACCTTTCTATCGGATTTTCCGATCGTGTGTATGCAATTCCGACACGCAAAATCCTGACGCATGCTCGGAAACAATTTGACGCATGCTCAGAAGCATTAAACTTCCCTTTTATAGTGCAGTCGAACGTGTTTTATGCCGTGGGGTTATTGACCATCGGAATTTGGTGTGACCGTGTGTAGGCAAGACAGTTTAAACGAAACTCCATCAGAATTCCGACGGGAAAACCATCAGATCTTTTTCCGATGAGAATTCCGACCAAGTGTACGCAGCATAAGGCCTCTAAAGAAGACATGCGACCACACAATGAAGTTGCATGAGAAGCGAACGAATCAGTGATATCACTCATATCTAAATAATGATCGCAAAATGCATGTGAGGTATCGTCATTAATGTCAGAGTAAGAGCAATAAGTGTAACTCTAAACTGGTAAATTAGGTGGAGTAAATAAAGTGTAAAGGAGAGGTAAGTGTGACACTGTCCAATAAAAAGTGTCTATTTGTTCCATTGACTAAATTTGTATACACTGTGCCTTTAATTATAGTGCTAACTAAATTATATGCTAATATACAGTGTATCATAGATTATTTAATAAATCAAAATAAACAAATTGGTGTGTACTGTACCTTTAAATGTTGCGCTAAATAAAGGGTGTGTTTTCTTTTTCAAACCAAATTATCTCATCTGTAACATATCTAATAAATACATTTCCACTAATAAATTTACAATGTGAAAGTGCTCTTGTGTTCAGTAAACAAAAATCTCTTGGGCAACAAAACAATTCATAAGTCCATAAATAAACTTGAAAAACATCTACATAAACTCTCTCCATTCAAAATGGGACATGCTGGAATACTCGTATAGGTATAAGCAACTGGTGAATAGGTGAAATCACTTGTGCTCCCCCTCCAGGTCTGCACTCATCAGATGAGGAGCCGTGGGTACCAATAATGTGCACTCTAAATTCTTCAAATGGTGTCTGGTATCTCCTCCTCCTCTTCACCATATACACTCAATGGATATGGTCATATGGTAACCGGTGGACAAAAAAGGCATCTCAAAGTGTAAATCCATTCGTATAAATACATTTTTTGTAAAGCCAAAAACTTACATGAATAGGTAAGAAAATGCATACAATAAACACTGCGTCCGGAATGCCTTACATTCCATGTGCTGTGAAGTTGGAAATCAGAAGTGACACGATGGCACTCCAAGCCCCGCCCTACGCATTTCATCATAATGATGTCATCAGGAGCAGCAGTGTCCTTTTGACCCCTTACTGGTCTACGCACCTTCTAGCCCACTTAATTAGGATGTAAAGGAACCTGAACTACAGTGGGTGGTTACAACAACGGTTTTGTTGAAAATAAAAGCTGAACTCCAAGATATGCAAATATTGTCTAAATACAAAAACATATATATACTTACTTAAATGGTGGGGGGTTTGGGTATTTCTTCCAGATCCATGTAGTAATCAGTGTGAATCTTTGTCTTTTGCAGAGGGTTCCCACATTAAAGACCAGTAACTGCTGCTCTATAATTTTTTGTGCTGTGTGACTGATCTTGTATCTGCCCCTTTAGTTGTCTGCACGAAGCCTGTAGTGAGTGTGTCTGCTGGGTCCCTCCCACAGCCCTGTTCTCTGTACACACTATATGCTACGTGCTATTCTCACTGATGTCCCTGCTACTTTTACAAGGTAATATCTGTTTTAAAAGGCATTAGTTGCAAACACATTGAATTTATACAATTTGTGTTTATTGAGGTAAATTAAATGTATGTTTGCCTAGTGTTCTGCTTCATTATCACTTTTTTCGTTACTGGCAAAGAGAATCAGAGTGGATTCACTCATTACTAGTCAGGATACAGCTGCTTAACCATAACGGGTTTGGCCTCTGGTATCTTTTTTCCATCATGATGGCACTGTGATCATAAACCCTGTACCCTCCTGCCCTTGGTCAGTCTGCCACAGGTTAGATCAGTATTCCAGTAAGGAAATTAGATGGACCAGTGTAAATTCAAACACGAATGACTGAGACATGTTTGACATACAGGTATAGCATGGGTGCTCAACCTGTGTCCCTCCAGCTCTTGCAGAACTACAATTACCATGAGGCATTGTGTGGTTGACAGTTACACGCATGACTCCCAAAGGCCTACAGTGGTAAAACCTCTCTCTCCAGTAGCCAACAGTTTTTTTGGGCCTGCTGTGGTGGCTTTAAAGGAGAAGTCCAGCCTGAGCTTTTTAAGCTGGGCTTCTCGTCTGGGTCACAGGAGTGCAATTATTTTTGCACTCCTGTGACCCATTTTCAACAAAAAGCAGTCTGAAGTTCACTCTCCACTGACGTCACTGCCATCAGTCGAGGCAACACGTCATCCCGACTTCCCAAGTCTGGATCCGCCAGCTGCCTTAGTTGATGGCAGTCTCAGCGGCTCAGCAAGCCATCTGTGGTGTTTGGTGTCTCAGTTCTCAATGCAGAGACACCGGAGGACAGCTGCAGCTTCGGTCTGATTCTCCATTCACCTAGGTAAGTATAAATCTAAAAAAAAAAAAACGAAAACCCATACTTCTGTTTTAACCACTTCAGCCCCAGAATATTTGGCTGCTCAATGACCAGAGCATTTTTTGCGATACGACACTGCATTGCTTTAACTGACACTGTACCCAAACAAAATTTATGTCCTTTTTTTCCCACAAATATGGCTTTCTTTTGGTGGTATTTGATCATCTCTGCGTTTTTTATTTATTGCGCTATAAGCAAAAAAAGAGCAACAATTAAAAAAAAACACAATATATGTACTTATTACTATAAAAAATATCCCCAATTTCTTTTTAAAATAAGCTAATTTTTTTCTCAGTTTAGGCTGATAGGTATTCTTCTACATATTTTTGGTAATAAAAATCATAAGCATATATTGATTGGTTTGCGCAAAAGTTATAGTGTCTACAAAATAGGGGATAGATTTATGGTATTTTTATTATTATTTTTTTACTAGTTATGGCGGCGATCTGCAATTTATCGTGGCTGCGACATTATGGCAGACACATCGGACACTTTTGACACATTTTTGGGACGAGTTACAATTATACAGCGATCAGTGCTAAAAAAAATGCACTGATTACTCTATAAATGTCACTGGCAGGGAAGGGGTTAACACTAGGAGGCGATCAAGGGGATAACGATGTTCCCTAGTGCGTGTTCTAACTGTAGGGGGAGGGGACTGACTAGAGGGGATGACCGATCGTTGTTCTTAGCTATTAGGAACTCATGATCTGTCTCTCCTCACAGAACAGAACAGGGATTTGGGTGTTTACACACATGTCTCTATTCTGCCTCTCGTGCCCACGATCGCTTGTGGCCGGCGGTCATTGCAACTGTTGGCCGCGAGCATTAGCACCCCCACAGTTGTTAAGGCAAACAAATTACTGGTATATTATATAAACCATTTACAGAGATAATTTACCCCTTAATTGTCTTCTTCAGAATGAATATACCGTATTTAGTTCAATTATTTTTTCCTGATTGATGAGGTGACATGCTTACTACATGCGTTACTATTTTTTCTCTGCACTTGTTTCAGTTCCACAACATTCTTTTTTGTAATGGTGTCCAAAAGTGAATTACATTTTAATGCAAGAATGTGCGTTTGGGTATGTAGTTCCTTCCCCTTCATTGACTTCCACGAGACCGGAAGTGATGTCAGAACTTTGATGACGCCCTGTGGGAGGGCGAAATGCATTGACGTGACGTACTTCCAGGTCCTTTGATGACGCCCTGTGGGAGGGCGAAATGCATTGACAGGACGTACTTCCAGTTCTAAAAAAAAATAAAAAACTGGTATGATAACTGTGCTCGTCCTCTTAATTTTTCACACCACCACTGCGCACACACAAACTAAACTAAACCACCTAAGTGAAATGTTCTAAGCAGCTACTTAAATTAAATATAATGTAAAGGTGATTTTAAATGAATAAAACAGCAGCGCTAATATCCACAGTGTTGTAAATAAACGAAATAATCAACCTGTGAACACAGTGCTTGAAAATAACCTAAATTAATCACCTAAACACACAATATTGAGAAAATAATGTGATTAACAGTAATCAATAAAAAGTGACCCTAATGTGAAGGAACAAGTCCAAATTAAAGTCCATGAACTGTTAATTAAAGTGACTGTGTATCAAAGTAAAAAAAGTCTTTGAAGCAAACAAAATCTTGAAGTGACTTGAACAAAACTCTTGAAGTGAAGTGCACTTTCAGTGCAATTTCAAGTGCACTTTGCATTTCGTAAATAACCCCCATTGTGTTTTTTTTTAAAAATTGACGCTCTTCTTTTGTTTATAGCGCAAAAAAATAGAAACCGCAGAGGTGATCAAATACCACCAAAAGAAAGCTCTATTTGTGAGAAAAAAATTACATCAATTTTGTTTGGGTATAGTGTCGAACGACCACGCAATTGTCAGTTAAATCGACGCAGTGCAGTATCGCAAAAAATGGCCTGGTCATTGAGCAGCCAAATCTTCTGGGGCGGAAGTGGTTAACCATACCAGGCCACATGCCCTCAACATTGAGAGGGTACCATGCAGGGGAGCACAAATACTACTCCCATTCCCCTATGGTGCATATGTATGTTTTTTACCTTGGTTTTACATTAGCTTTATTGATTTGGGCATGTTTGAGATTACTAAGGAATATATTTTCAAGAGATATTCTTTGGAGAGATTCCAACAAAATGTGCTACAATTGCATTATGAGTTGCTATAATACATTTTCACAAATGCAAAATATTCCATGCTGAGTATAATGGCCCATTTTAAAACTAATCACCAGAGTTAAGATTTGTCAGGACTGTATAAACAGAGTAAAACAAATGTGTCAAGTTAACAATGATTTTCCAATTACAATCAAGAAAATGCATGCTAAAAGCCAACTGAAAGACGGCAACAATTTTGACGATAATATTGCGTGCAAATATGAAAAGAGATGCCAGAAAGTAATATTTACTTAAGCTAAATAAATAGATGAATTTACCCATACACTCTGCTAAAATTCTAAAATGTGTCATTTGTTACACTAACTTTTAAGCCTTTGCATTTATTGATTTATTAATTGAAAACGACTAGAGTCAAATCCCCTGATTTGGATGTTTTAGCAAAAGAGATTTCAGTCTTCACAATGTATGTTGGGAAGGGTTGGGATATTGTCAGCAGAATTTTATGAAGTGACTGAGAGGTGAAGCTCAGTCATCAGTTCTTTTGTGTAGAAAAAATTAATTGAAGAGTTACTAAGTTATGTCAGGTATTGCCCTCTTCCTGGAAGTGACATTCTAACTTCTCCACTTACAGATTTATATCAACTTATGAATACTTCTCATGAACTTTATAACGTCATGGACACTCTTTTTTTACCTCTTTGTACAAGTTTGTTATTCTTCAGTGACAATTTGCTATGAAATATGGAAGACTGAAGATAATTATCTCAACGAACCACACCTACAGTAGGGTAGCATCTGGCAGGTAATTTTTGTATTGTGTGTGACGTAGGAGCTGGTATACTAAATGAACAAATTTTTCGCTTAACCAGCAAAACTGTGTTGCCTTCAAATGGTCATGGTGAATGGTTTAAAAAAGAATTTCCTCAACATATAACTGGATGCTAGAAACAATCAGAAAATTGTAAACCCCAAGTGAATAAATGACTCGTTTAACAAATAGTTTACTTATTTGGATGTAAAATGCTTAAATGTAACAATTACAGTTATATTTGTTACAGTGTAAGCAACTAGCATGCTGTCAGGCAACAGTACTTTAAAATTACATGTAAACAAATTCAAAATTGTAGTAAATCACCCACTTCCAGGCATATAACAGGTTGAAAAAAAAGTAATTTGATACCTTGCACAAAAGTGAATACACTACTCACATTTTTGTAAATATTTTATTATATCTTTTCATGTGACAACACTGAAGAAATTACACATTGCTACAATGTAAAGTAGTGAGTGTACAGCTTGTATAACAGTGTAAATTTTCTGTCCCCTCAAAATAGCTCAACACACTTGATGGCAACAAAAGTGAGTACACCCCTAAGTGAAAATGTCCAAATTGGGCCCAAAGTGTCAACATTTTGTGTGGCCACCATTATTTTCCAGCACTGTCCTAACCCTCTTGGGCATGGAGTTCACCAGAGCTTCACAGGTTGCCACTGGAGTCCTCTTCCACTCCTCCATGATGACATCATGGAACTGGTGGATGTTAGAGACCTTGAGCTCCTCCATCTTCCGTTTGAGGATGCCCCACAGATGCTTAATAGGGTTTAGGTCAGGACAAAAATGGCCAGTCCATCACATTTACCCTCAACTTCTTTAGCAAGGCAGTGGTCGTCATGAGTGCTGCCAGCACTGGGTAGCTACATTTCATTGAGGGAACCATGAATGCCAACATGTACTGTGACATACTGAATCAGAGCATGATCCCCTCCCTTCAGAGACCAGCCGCAGGGCAGTATTCCAACATTTTAATGACCCTAAACACACCTCCAAGATGACCACTGCCTTGCTAAAGAAGTTGAGGGTAAAGGTGATGGACTGGCCAAGCATATCCTCAGACCTAAACCCTATTGAGCATCTGTGGGGCGTCCTCAAACGGAAGGTGGAGGAGCACAAGGTCTCTAACATCCACCAGCTCCATGATTTTGTCACGGAGGAGTGGAAGAGGACTCCAGTGGCAACCTGTGAAGCGCTGGTGAGCTCCATGCCCAAGAGAGTTAAGGCAGTGCTGGAAAATAATGATGGCCACACAAAATATTGACACTTTGGGCCTAATTTGGAAATTTTCCCTTAGGGGTGAACTCACTTTTGTTGCCAGCGGTTTAGACATTAATGGCTGTGTGTTAAGTTATTTTGAGGGGACAGCAAATTTACACTGTTATACAAGTTGTACACTTACTACATTACATTGTAACAAAGTGTAATTTCTTCAGTGTTGTCACATGAAAAGATATAATAAATTATTTAGAAAAATGTGAGGGGTGTACTCACTTTTGTGAGATACTGTATATGCAACACAGTTTTATGTAAGAAAGCGAGAAAATTGCATCTCTTCTCACTCTGAAAGGAGGTGTAAATTTGGTCATATTTAATGTCTGATGAAGCAGGTAGCTGTTATACATAAACTGGGCTATCACTGGGCTATCAATGTATCAAATATATGTTTCTCCTGACCTCCAGAACCAGTCACCCCTAGGCTAGGTAAATCACTGAAGGCTAGAAAATGACCTGGGTATGGTGGGTCTTGTGGGCAGCTGCTCCTTTTTCCAGGGTGGTTAAAGGGACTTCGATAGAAGCCAACAGCCATCTACATACTATGTACTTGTTACCCCAGAGCAGGTTTGAACAGGCCTATTTGGCCCACAAAACCTTTCTCTACATGAATATGTGAGTTTAAAAGTATCATTCAATTCCAGTTTGGGGGTGTTAAACACAGAGCCTAATGGAAGTGTGACAGTCACTTTAAACAAGCTGCTGGCAGATATAAACAGGCTTTTATCATGTTTCAAGTAGTGCTGAAGCTTAATGAATGCCTGCCAAAACCTGTTAGCGGTGTTTTAAATAGTGTGTTTAATGTCCCCAAACCTAAGCTGAATGTTGCTTTAAAGGATTCAGCAAAGCTGTTTGAGGCTTGTTTTATACAACTTAGCTATGTACTGCTCTTATACAGGGTCTGAGTGCAATTCACCTCATCCCTCTCAGAGTTTTAGGAAAAGTATTTTCTTTTTATAACATGATTCCCAGTTTTTATAATATTTGACTAAAGTTTAATGAAAATCAAATTACTATTTGAATATTTTAATATCCAAATAAAACTGTGGTGGCAAAAAGTGTCCAAAATACCACCTGCCTTACAGGTACATGAATACCAAACCAATTCTTACATATATTTTCATCATTTGGGTTTTATTTCACTATTAAATCAACACATTCCATTGCATTTGAAAACAAGACAATGACCAAGGTTCCTAACGATTATTAATCTGTATGATGGTGCCTCTGAATGCCTGCTAAGTTTAATGAACTAATTGGTTGTAGACCTTTTTCAGTGAAAAAGAAAATCTACAACCAGCTTTGTTAATGGGAAATGCATAAATGCAATGCAAGAACTTAAGCCCCCATGGGATATGGTTTCACTCAATTAACTTCTTCGGTGTCTCATGTTCTGAAAGTGTTCCTTCCATTGTACAGCTTCGGTTGTTTCATCACTGTTTTTTTTACACCTATAAAGGATGGCAGGGAGAGCATGGCCCTCACACATTTATTCCATTAAATCATCCCTGCTTCACCACCCACTTATTTATTCCTCAAAAATATGTACTATTTTATGTAGATAACCCCCATACATTCCTCATTTTTAATATAGAACAATTTCTATCAATCCCAATCCACAGAGAGGTTGCAATATAATAGTCATACAGGCAAATGACTCAAGAACGTCTTGCTTAAATTTGCTTTGTTTGGGAGGTGTAGGGAGAAACACTACAGTCTAGAAAATTTCTATAGAACTGGTAATCGAGAATCACAATTTCTAAAAAGAATGATCTTTACAGGTGTTTCTAAATGTTTGCTGCAGTGGAAAGACAACCATATGTGTACAGAAAACATACACATGCATATGCATAGTAATTGTAATGGCATACAGACCAGAGCAAATGTCGATGGAAAATGTACCAATGCTAAACAGACTAGGGGAGATTTACTAAAACTGGTGCACACAGAATCTGGTGCAGCTGTACATAGTAATTGTAATGGCATACAGACCAGGGCAAATCCAAGATGGCGCCGGCCCCTCCATCCCCAGCGCGCTCTGAATCAGCTCTGCAGTCCCAGGTGAGCTCACACAGCCTGCTCTTACACCCTGAGGACACTGATTTCTCCCCCAGACTGACCAGAAGCCGCTCCAATGTCTCCCTAGGATCAGGGGAAGGGTGGAAGCACAGATCAGATCCCTGCACAGCTACATGAGGACTAAGGCTGACTTTGAACACTGTGTACACAGGATTGAAAAGACATATAAGAAAGAGATCTCTGACCTAAGGAAGGATGTGGGGGCACGCTTTGATGATGTTGAACACACAGTAGAAGGCCTCCGGGACACGGTACAGTCACATGACAAGATTCTCAACACCCACACGGTCATGCTACAGCAACTCTCATACCAGCAGGACGACCTCGAAAATCGCAACAACATACGCATACGGGGGATACCCGAGACGGTGGACCCCAAGAATTTATAGTAACCCCAATTTTGATTCCAGGTTGTTCATGCTTCTCCCAGATCTCTCCCGCCAAACACTGGCTATGCGGAAATCACTGAGGCCCCTCACGTCAATCCTCTTTCAGCTTGTTCAATTAAGCTTTGATTGCACCGACTACCCCAGGCCTACCCTACATCCCACATTGGCAGAAGCAAGGTCGCAGACGCACACCTCGGTCTTCACAGCACCAGGACCCCAATGACTGAAACAATCCAGTGGGCCGCCTCGGGCCTGTTGTCCTCCTCTTTTTTTTTGCTCCCCACCGCTGGGGTTCTTCCCCCTGTGATATGCTTAGACCCATATGGGTCAGAAATCTCAACCTCTAACTAACCCTCCTTTTCCTACAGGTTTGATATATACTTTACATGTTTTCTTTCCTTGTTCCCCCTCCCCCCCCCACTATGGGTGCACTTTACAGTATCTGTGTGCACCCCCCTGTGTTGTGCTGTCCCCACCGGAACTTTACAGTTACTGTTATGCTCAGCCAGTTCCTTGCATAAGGCCCGATGCACACCCATACCCCCCGTGCAACATACATGTGATGCCTCTTTCCTGGTCTTTTTTTGTTTTTCTCTTGTTTTATTAAGCCGGTTTACTGATGTACTTTTTTGAAGACCACTATGATAACCTTGATTAAGAAGATGTTTTGTACAACTCTCAGGTCACAATTGATACTGCTCCATATGTGGAGCCGAGGCGAAGGGAGCTGCCCTGCTCTGTGGTCTCGCTTTGCACCCCCCCTTTTTTTGGGTTTTTTGTTTATCTATCGCCCCTCGGTGATCCAACAGACACTGAGGAGCGAACTGCCATGTGCCTTTATAAAAGGCCTTTTTCTTTTTTGTTACCTGCCTTTTGGAGCCACCTAGTGGCCTTTTCTGTTTTTGTTTCTTTTTTGGTTACTCCTTTTTCCTGCCTGATTCATTGGGCCCATCTCCCACGATTGGCTCGCAACAGTTATGAGTTACTCGCTCCCCTGGTTATTATAGTGGGAGAAAGCGGCCATGTCTATGACTGCTGGTATCTTCTGCATGAGATTACTTTTCTACCTTCTCTATTCCTTCTCGCTTTTCTTTTCTCCTCATCTTCTCTTTACCTGTACCTTCCTACCCTCCCTTCCCTCCCTTACCCTCCTTCAACAAGAACTAACTCCCGCCCCCTGTCCCCACAAAATTTAATCACATTGCCACCTATCAAAGTGATCCTGAACCTCACTCTCATAACTTCCCATGGCTAACGACGGTTCAATAACTTTTGCCTCCTTTAACTGCAGAGGCTTTAACACACCCGAGAAGCGGAGCCAGACACTCTACCATTTCCATAAAAAACGCATTAAAATTTTGCTCCTCCAGGAAACGCATTTTCGTGCAGGAGCAACCCCAGCCATACGCAATAGGTACTACTCGCAATGGTTCCATAGTGTCAACCCTCAATCCAAATCTAAAGGAGTGTCTGTTGCCTTCCATAAGTCTTTTAACCCGGAGGTTCTGGATTCTCTTATAGATGACTCTGGTCGCTACATATTTTTGAAACTGAAACTAAACGATTTTCTCTTTACAGTGGCTAATATCTATGTGCCTAATGTGGGCCAGGCTCGGTTCCTCTCAACGGTCCTCACCAGACTATCCTCCTTTGGAGGGACAGCTCTCGTCATCGGAGGCGATCTCAATGTAGCCCTATCCCCACCCGCAGACACATCCTCCGGTAAGTCCTCTGTTCCATACTCCACCTTGACACGCATCAAATCACTATTTCATTCATCCCATCTGGTGGATGCCTGGCGAATCCAGCACCCCACAGATAGGGATTACAGTTACTTCTCAGTGGCACACAACTCTTACAGCAGGTTAGACCATTTCCTCATCTCACAATCACTGCTTGACACACCCCTACAGACCTCGATAGGTACCATACTATGGTCCGATCATGCCCCCGTCTATTTGACTCTGGTTCACCCCCCCGCTACCCGCCGGGGGGCTAACTGGAGACTTAATGACAATTTGCTACGAGACACTGTATGTGTAGCGGATGTCTCCACAGCCATTAGGAACTTTATAGGAGACCACGCATCTGACACGACCTCCCCACTGAACCAATGGGACACACTTAAATGTGTGCTACGGGGCACCCTCATACAGCACGGATCCCGCCTTAAGAAGGCCAGAGCTCACGACATATGCAAACTCCTCACCACGATAGCAGAACTTGAACCCCTCCACAAGCGGGACCTGGACCCTGCCATATATGTCCAGCTCTCTAATGCCCGCAGGGATTTACTCCAGCTCCTCGATGCGCACTCCTTAATTGCCAGAGACAAAGCACGAAACCACTTTTACTCACTAGCAAATAAATGTGGTAAACACCTGGCCAGGACCATTCACCCTAGACCCCCACGGCATTCTATTCCTTTTATCGTTCAACCGGACCAAACGAAAACATTTAACACCTCAGGGATATCTGCATCCTTCAGGCAATACTATTCACAACTATATAATCTCCCTCGCACAGTCCCTAACGCTCGGTCCCCCCTTCCCAATGACCCTATGCAAGACTACATTCTAGAGACAGCCCTGCCCACTGTTGACGAGTCAGACGCGACGGCTCTTGACGAGCCCCTGGACACCTCTGAATTCCTGCAGGCCATCAAAGATCTTAAAGTAGGCAAATGCCCGGGCCCCGACGGCTTTACACCCCGATTCTACAAAACCTTTGCCCCACAACTTGCACCACTACTAACAAAGGCCTTTAACTCAGTGGAGAGCTCCAACCCCCCCTCGAAAGATTCCCTATCTGCCAACATCTCCATTATCCCTAAACCAGGTAAAGACCCTTCCCAATGCAGCAGTTATCGGCCCATCTCTCTACTCAACATAGATATCAAACTATTCGCAAAAGTTCTAGCCACCCGTCTATCCCCCATACTACCCAAAATTATCCATAACGACCAAGTGGGGTTTGTCCCCGGAAGAGAGGCAAGGGACAACACCACCAAAACGATACACCTTATCTCCCTGATACAACGTAAAGGTCTAAAAGCTTGCCTATTATCCTTCGACGCTGAAAAGGCCTTCGATAGGGTCAGCTGGAGGTTTCTGCAGCTGTCCCTAGCTCAACTCGGTCTCGGGGTCCCCTTTATTTCTAAAGTCATGTCCCTATACTCCAGCCCCTCAGCTACGGTCCTAGTCAACGGCACCACATCAGCTCCCTTTAACATTACCAATGGCACCAGGCAGGGCTGTCCCCTATCTCCCCTCCTTTTTGTCATAGTAATCGAACATCTGGCCTGCGCCATACGTCAAAACCCCTCCATTCTCGGTATTCAAACCCCATCTGCCCACCACAAACTCTCCTTATATGCAGACGATCTCCTAGTCTATATCCAAAACCCACATACCTCTCTACCGTCCCTTCTCCGAGAATTCCAACGTTTTGGCACCCATAGCAACTTCAAGGTCAACATAACTAAGACAGAAGCACTCAACATTTCCCTCACCCCATCCACCCTATCCCTCCTGAAATCCAATTTCTCTTTCCGTTGGCAGGACAAAGGGATCTCTTACCTGGGAATCATTATACCCTCAAACCTAACCAACTTGTTCTCCCTAAACTATATCCCCCTACTCTCCCGTATACGAAAAGACCTAGAGGAATGGGGAGGATCCCCTCTGCCGTGGTTCGGCAGGATTAACACCCTAAAGATGGACACCCTACCCAAACTCCTGTACCTATTCCAAACGGTTCCCATCCACGTCCCCAAATCCTATTTCACCTCCCTACGCTCGCTAGCCATTAGATTCATGTGGAGCCGGGGACTCCCCAGAGTTAAATTTAAACTACTCACGCTCCCAAAGACATTGGGAGGTACAGGCCTCCCTGACTTCGAGACCTACCATAAGGCCACTCTTATGGCCCGCACACTAGAATGGTTCCCCCGTCCTTCCTGCAAGGCCTCGGTGACAGTTGAACAAGACCTCTCCCCTGTAGACCTCCGGGCCCT
This sequence comes from Lithobates sylvaticus, assembly GCA_028564925.1. Classification (NCBI taxonomy): domain Eukaryota; kingdom Metazoa; phylum Chordata; class Amphibia; order Anura; family Ranidae; genus Lithobates; species Lithobates sylvaticus. The sequence continues at coordinate 211,796,399 of CM053030.1, read as the reverse complement.
ACTATGGGGCTACAAACAAGAGTACACTCGTCTGACATCCCTATCACCACTGACCCTAGCCTCTCTGCAACTATGGTACAAGAAAGGACTCAACACTATCCTTTCCTCCGACCCAAGCCCCTTGACATCCCTTTTTGACCACCCCGCACTCCCACAAGGAATAGGGGCAACCACCATAGGGTCCTTCAAACGCTCTGAGTGGCCACTAGCCCGTACATTTGTACATTCATCACAAGGGACCCCGGTAACTCCAGCAGGCCCCGGAGACTGGCTCACAACCTTACACATGTCTACGTTTACCAAACACCTATATTCCTCCTCTCAAATACACCGCAAGCTCACCAGTTTTGAGGAGATATGTTCGCTCCAAGAAACTCCCAAACACCTCCTTTCCTCTTTATATAACCTACTACTGACCCTAACACATGATCAACTCCCACACTATACCAGGATGTGGTCTGCGGATCTGGGTGAAGACATCTCTGCGCCGGAATGGCAAACATCTTTTTACTTTACGCACAAATCTACCATCTCTTGCTACTCCCAGGAAAAGAATTACAAGCTCCTGTCTAGATGGTATAGGGACCCTGCAACCCTGCACAAAATCTTCCCATCAGCTCCGCCCACCTGTTGGCGCTGTGAAACCTCTATTGGAACTTATATGCATATCTGGTGGGACTGTGAGAGGATCCGACCCTTCTGGACGCAGGTATTTGACTGTTATAATCTCGTGGCTGATAGACCAGTTCCTATCTCCCCGAAAATTGCGCTACTCTCTATATTGCCCGGGTCTTTAAAGTCGCAGAAGCAAAGATTGCTCCGTTTCTTTATGTCCTCTGCTAGGCAACTGATACCCGCTTACTGGAAGACAAAGAACACCCCTCCACTGTCACGGTGGGTACCGATTATGAATGACACCATGAGAATGGAGGAGTTGCTGTGGGCGGAGGTCGGCTGTGGACGATAGTCGTTGGTTGGCCTCCCGCAATTATCCTTTTGTTACCGTTCTTTGCACCTCATGTTCTTTGTATACAATTACCTCATGTTGTTCACTGTTTTACTGTTTTCCTTTTGTGAAATACCAATAAAATATTTTCAACACTAAAACTGGTGCACACAGAATCTGGTGCAGCTGTACATAGTAACCAATTTGATTCCAGGTTTTATTGTTAGCTGACTTCAGCTTGTTCAATTAAGCTTTGATTAAAAAAAATGGTGAAGCTCCAGTGACTTCCGTCATCCAATTTTCCCCAGAGCTTAGTAAAAATGGTGAAGCTCCAGTGACTTCCGTCATCCAATCAAGTACAAGCTAAAAATATATTTTTTTTTATTTATTTTCTTTGCTTGTGATTGGGTATTCTTTGCAGTGAAACTGCACCACATTCATTAAGCTCTGGGTAAAACTCCCTGTAACTTCCCTTTCAGAGTAAACAGCCTATTTGTCTTTGATTAGGCAACCCCACAATGTCAATCCTAGCAGGTACCCAACTAATACCCAAGGTGGTATTACCCATAGTAAGCAACCTGTAGTTCAGGTACTGTACATTTTTCTTATTCTTATTCAGCAGTCTGTAAAACTGAAATCTCCAAAAGCCTTGCTTAATTTAGGCATTACAGAAAAAATAATGTAATTTACAAGGTCCTAATTTTCTAGCCATATCTAAATTATGTTGAATAAATATTATATTTACAAAACTATTAACTTGGTGGCTTATCCCTTACTATAATATTAACAGTTATTTATAGATCTCCCATGATCATAATTAAAAAATTGTTCTAGATCTGTTTCTTTACCCTATATGGGCAAATCACAGATTCACCTTCAATAGAGTATTGCTACATGTCTCACATTCTCCCTTAAACAGTCTTTGCAAATTGCACTTTGTATTGTTCACCTGTATGACAGACAGTCTATTTGGTATACATTAATAAGTGATGTAACTTTTTTTAAACTAGAAATGTTTTCTTGCCCTAAATGTGCAACTTTAGTAAAAAATAGATTGCAACAAATCCTACATGGGTTCAGGCTTAAAGTAGGAATAAATGCTATGTAACTAATTTTACCTTAACACATTATCAGCATTAAAGTAATAATACCTTAAATCAAAACCTTTCCATGCCTCCCTGTCCCCAAACCCTTACCAACACTCCATGTTCACCACCGCAACTCCAGGGTAATCTTTTGATCTTTCCTGAAATTCTGGTTTATAGAGGAGGCTACTGAGGGTAGAGATTTATGGACTCCTTCAGCTGTCTGTCAAAATTCTGTGAGGAGGGATCAGTAGCATAGCTTACCGGGTGCTGAGTGTTTTAATGGGTGCACACAGCTTGGCTCAAGTCCTGGCACACATGCAGCCTGCTAGGTAAAGGAGACACCTGCAAACAAGAATGGGGGATTGGATGTTGTCAGCAGCAGTTTGAGACCAGCTAAGCCCAGATCAAAATGAACATTTTTTTAAGAGAAACGGTAAGCTTTCTAAGTAAGTGTGGAACTCCTGTGCTATTTTTTTTTTTTTCCAAAAGGGTTCACTATCATTTAAAATTTCTAGCAAAGTCCATAAAGACTGTCCATAAAGTGTCTATATCTGTAAGTAGTCTACTGTTCATTCATGTTAAAACCCTCACTCTCAATAATGGCATGATGCATTAAGGAGAGTTCCAGGCTCGAGTCAGGTTGTCTTGCAATATTTGTGATTTTGGGCCTCTATTCATGTGATTTAATTGGGATTCCCTAAAAATGTAAAAAGCACAATTCTGAATTAACAGGTATCAAATCTGGCATGTTAAAAAGGAGCCTATTTCTGCTGAAAGATGGCCTAGATCTTCAATAACTTGATTCTCCAACCCTATGCACAGGTACATCCCAGTAAAGAAGAGCACCACACATGTACACTTGCAGGAGAAGAAAGAGAGAGGGCCAAATTGTCCTACTGTGTGTGGGATACAAAATTAGATAAAACGTTTTAGCTGGAGTTGGGCTTTAGGGTTTAAGCACCACCACTAATTTAGGTGGTCTTTTTCAAGGTTTTATATGTTATTATTTTAAGATTTTTTTTTTGCATTGGAAACTTAGACTTATTATTTGCAAATGTAGAAAGAATATTGGGATCTACTGTAGGTCCCATGGGACATAAACAACGCTAAATATTTTTACTCAAGTATCACTTGAGTAGTCTTGTGACAGACTGAGTTGAATACTGATGCTTGATTGATTTTAAAGTCTAACCCCAGGTTAATCAAGTCTTCACCAAACATGTCAAGTATGGCTAGTGCTGTGCAATCTAGGAGATGATTATAGCAATAATCTGAAACCCCAATAGATTTAACCACACTGGTAAAAAAAACTGTAAGATACAAATAAAAACAACCTTAATTTTAATCACTATAAAAATGTCCAAACTATGAAATGCGGCTGGTGTCAGTGCTGTATAAATTGTATGTACCATCAACTATGTACACTAGTATTGTGCTGTGCTCTATCTTGTCACTTTCTTACAAAAAAATTGTGTGGGGCTGAACACTGTTTAGCCATTAATGAATTTTATGAATAAATATAAGGCTTCTTCTAATTGACTGAGGTAGAGATTGTAATGTAATCAGTCAGTTTTGTTCCAGCAGTAGATGGGAATTTCCCATACCACTGGACAGACAGGACTCACCCCCCCCCCCACCCCGGTCCCACGTCATTGTATTTGATTGACAGCAGTGGGAGCCAATAGCTTTGTTGCTATCAATCTATCCAATCAGGACCCGAGACTCCGGCTGGAGCTGGTGTGCTCGTCCCTGTCACTGGGAAGACCGGGTTCAGGCAAGTAAAAGGGGGGCTCTGGGGGGCTTCTGCATCACAGGAGGTTTTTCACGGTGAAAAACCTTGAGGGTTTACAACCCCTTTAACTTTGCTTGGACAATTTTGAAGTCATTATTAAAGTTGTTTTTATTTGTCTATGACTGCTTCTTGGACATTTTTTGTACCAGGGTGGGTATATCTAATAGGGTTTCAGATTACTGCTATAATTGCCTCCTGGATTGCACAGCGCTAGCCATAGTTGACATGTTTGATGAAGACTCTCATTTTGATTGCGTTACTGGTAAAGGACATGTCGATATTTTAATGAAAACAATGGAGGACTGGATTATGAAGCTCCGTGGTGATAGAGAGTGTTTTGTGACATTTTTATGCATCAGCTGTGTGTTACATAGATCAGACTCCTGCATTTCAGTTTCTAAATCACGTTATGGAGATATAGTAATAATGGGCAGCTGTGTTTGCTTCTGTTTTCAACACACTGACCTTCTAATGATCTGCTTTAATATGTACACCTGTTGACAAGAAACATGGATCTGGCACTCACAGCAAACATTACGTCCTTTTTTTTTTAAAACTAACCACAAATTCTTTTTGCTCTGCAAGCATTACACAAAGCAGTATGTGCTAATCAAAATGTAACATGACATACTGACAGAATTAAACCGTATAAATCAATTAATAAATGTAAATGGCACAAACAAAAATCTTAATATTTTTATATAATTTATACAATACAGATTCATGACTGAATTTTTGCCAATTGTAAATGTTAGTTAAAGCCACTGGCATTATGTCTGTTCATAGTTACTTTTGTTTTAGATATGTAATTATGTGGATTGGTTGTTTGTGATGTGACATTTTTGGCATTTGAGCTTTGTTGCCTTTTGTACGTGCACACATTTTTGCAATATTTCAGTGTTACTATTGGTGTGATAGGGTAAGGTTTAGGAATTGGTTCAGGTACACTGGATTTAGGTCCATTTAATTTAGTTTGTAAGGTGTTAAAGAGATGTGTTTTTAGGGTGGAATTAACCTACAGGTAATTATAAACTGGTAATGTTGTTAAATAACTTAATTAAACAAACTGACTTACAGACCGTTAAAGTGATTGTAAGGTCTCGTCTTTTTTAAAACAAAAATCAGTGGTGGCTGGTGCTCCATTTTTTTTTTTGGGGGGGGGGCAGAAAACAAACTTCCCTGCCCACCTGCACTTACCCCATCCAGGTTGTGGGCGGCTTCCCCGGCTTCCCTGGCTATTCCTCCAGGAAGCAGGAAGACAATAGCAAATGTTGATTTGTGTCAGGTCACCTGAGACCAGGTGACAGGTGCACTCAGTAGGAGTCAGAAGTGCACCGCTAGGTAGTGGACCTTAGGACTGACTGCTGCGGATTGTACCCAGGGAGATTCAGGACACAGGTCTACTGGATCACTAACACAGATCCCAGTGGGAGCTAGAGCATAGATTCCCCAGGGCGCGGAGTCTAAGAGCCAGCAGGTGTTCGCCAGAGCCTCTAGTGGTGAGGATGGACTTCGCTGCAGTCTGGCTCCAGGTCGCAGCCCCCAGGGTCTCACAGCTCATGCTCACAGTAGACAACAGGAGAAGGAAGCAGCAGGCTGGAACGACAAGGATAGTAAGGGGATAAGGCAGAAGTCAGGGCAACTAGCAGACAGGAACAACAGAGTACACGCCAAAGGTTCAGGGTCACAGGCAGAGAGGGATGGTCGGGGACATGCCAAAGGGTCAAGGTCACAAGCAGACAGGAATCGTTGAGAACACGCCAAGGTCGGTAACAGAGACAAACATAGAGCACACGACAAGCAGGAATCAGGAAGCCGAACACACCATGGATACACAATGGTTGATCAGCACCACTGGCTTGCAGTGCACAGGTTAATATAGGTTTCCCTGATAGGGCCTGGGGTGGAGCCATGCTTAGAGGAGAGGTTATAAAAACCACCAGGTGAGAGTGGCTGGCCTCTTAAGCCCCATACACACGGTCGGACAATCCGCGGACCAGGTCGGTCGGATCCTGTCCGTCATACTTTGTCTGATGTTGGTTTTGCGTACACACGGTCGGACAAAGTTGTCGGAAAATCCGATCATTCTGAACGTGGTGACGTTTGTTGCCTACGACGGGACTACGTAGAGGCTAGTAGCCAATAGCTTTGGTCTTGTAATGTGATCTGAGCATGCGTAGCACTTTGTCCGGTCGGACAACCGTACACACGATCGGATTTGGTGTGATCGGACCATGTTGTCGGCAAATCTTTCCAGCAGGAGATAAGACTTTGTCCGTCGGACAATCCGACGTACACTGTCCGATGGTGCATACACACGGTCTGATTTTTCAACAACATTGTCCGATCGGACAGAATCCATTAAAAAGTCCGACCGTGTGTATGGGGCTTTAGTCTGAACACGAGGAGAGGTAAGCAAATAGGGGAAGATTACTGCATAACCGTGACAGTACCCCCCCTCTTATGAGGCCTCCCCCTCCCCCACCTGGGTCCAGGCTTAAAGGGAAACTCCAGATGGAACCTCCTCAACAGATGAGGAGCAAGTACCTCAGATGCAGTGATCCAAGACCTCTCCTCAGGACCAAAGCCTTTCCAATGTATGAGGTACTGAAGAATGCCTTTACGGAGCCGGGAATCCAAAACTTGACTAACCTCATATTTTAGATTATCCTTAGAGACCGGAACCGAGGTAGGAAGAGGACGAGAGGACTTGAGGACTAAAGGCTTTTTAGGAATGGTTAAGGGCATAGTAGCAGTAGGGTGAGGCCAGGTTACAGAAGGTCCTTAACAAGAAGCAGACAGCTTACTGGGCATGGGCTGGACTGACATAACTAGTGCAGAGGTCGACTGAATAGTATTGTCAGGTGTAGTGACCATCTCAATTGCATCACAAGGCATAGCGACTGTGGAACTGGCGGACAAGTTAGCCTGGCTGTGCGTCCAAGGGAGATTAGGGACAGGCAAAGGTAAATGGTTATGCAAACTGGAGTGAAAGATCGACTCAGGTTCATAGGTGGGCAACTCATCCAGAGTGCCACATGACCTAGAGAGTGCGTCAGTCTGACTATTGCAGGACACATCCCAGAGATCACTATATACAGTGGGAATAGCAGAAGCTACTGGGATGGTGGCAACAGGAAGTTTCTCTTTTGGGGTAACCTTGAGTAGGCAGGAAGAGGAACAGGAGGAACCCCGTGTCCAGCAGTCCAGTCAACGTGTGGGGAATGGAGCCGTAACCAAGGAAGACCTAATATGATAGGAGATGAAGCCTTAGGTAAGACAAGGAAGGATATCCACTCCTGGTGGAGTGTCCCTACTGACATCTTGACAGGAAGGGTCTGGAAACGGATAGGGCCCCCTGGGAGAACAGTGCCATCAATCGCCAAGACCACCAATGGCGTTGTAAGGGGCAAAAGGGTAAGTCTCATGGAGGATGCAGTTTCCCAATCCATGAAATTGGCAGCGGCTCCAGAATCCAGATGTGCTGAGACCGAACGAGAGGAAGTGCCAACATGAAGCAACACAGAAAGGAGAAGACGAGAAGGTGAAGGTTATATTTCAGGGTCTAATACTCCACCTTCCAGATGTATTAGCCCTGAGCGTTTTTCCGGACGAAGAGAACAGGTGTCACGGAAATGACCTTTGGCCCCACAATAGAGGCATAGGCCCAGAGTTCTGCGCCTAGCGCGTTCTTCGGGAGATAACTTGGTCCAGCCCAACTGCATAGGTTCTTCAACAGGCAGGGGGTGCTCATCGGATCGAAGAGAGGGGACTGGGAGCTCAGGCTGACTAAAGAACGGGGAGTGCTGGAGTCTTTTTTCCAGGGCCCTCTCCTGAAAGGGAATATCGATCTGGTTACACAAGGTGATGACACTGTCCAGATCAGCAGGAAGGGATCTTCCTGCCAATTCATCCTTCACTCTATCAGAGAGGCCATGTAAAAAGGTTGCAACTAGGGCCTCATTATTCCAGCTTAATTCAGCTGTGAGGATACGGAACTGAAGAGCGTATCGTCCCACAGAAGCGGACTCTTGACGAAGATGTAAAAGAGCGCTAGCCGCTGAGGAGACACAACCCGGTTCCTCAAAGGAATTCCGAAAAAGTTTCAAGAAATCAGACAGGCTAGAAACCACTGGATCATTCAGTTCCCACAGAGGGGCAGCCCAAGCTAGTGCCTCGCCTGACAGGAGGGATATAATATATGCTACTTTCGCCCGATCGGACAGGAAGTTTTGGGGCTGAAGTTCAAAATGAATCGTGCACTGGCTAAGGAACCCCCTGCAAGCCTTGGAGTCCCCAGAGAAACGGGCCGGAGCTGGTAGTTTTAATGAATGTGTGGCTGCGACTGCTGCGATAGGTGCAGCAGCAGATAGCGGTTGAGGTTGTTGAACCGGGGGTCCTAATGATTCCTGAACCTGTTCAAAACGGGATGCCAAATCCTGAAGGAATCGCATAACCTGGGTCTGATGCGATTCTTGGGTCTCAAGTCTGTGAACTAAGCCCTGCAATGGATCATCTGCGGGTAGCGGCACATCAGCCGGGTCCATGGCTGATCAAACTGTCAGGTCACCTGAGACCAGGTGACAGGTGCACTCAGTAGGAGTCAGAAGTGCACCGCTAGGTAGTGGACCTTAGGACTGACTGCTGCGGATTGTACCCAGGGAGATTCAGGACACAGGTCTACTGGATCACTAACACAGATCCCAGTGGGAGCTAGAGCATAGATTCCCCAGGGCGCGGAGTCTAAGAGCCAGCAGGTGTTCGCCAGAGCCTCTAGTGGTGAGGATGGACTTCGCTGCAGTCTGGCTCCAGGTTGCGGCCCCCAGGTTCTCACAGCTCACGCTCACAGTAGACAACAGGAGAAGGAAGCAGCAGGCTGGAACGACAAGGATAGTAAGGGGATAAGGCAGAAATCAGGGCAACTAGCAGACAGGAACAACAGAGTACACGCCAAAGGTTCAGGGTCACATGCAGACGGGGATGGTCGGAGACATGCCAAAGGGTCAGGGTCACTAGCAGACAGGAATCGTTGAGAACACGCCAAGGTCGGTAACAGAGACAAACATAGAGCACACAACAAGCAGGAATCAGGAAGCCGAACACACCATGGATACACAATGGTTGATCAGCACCACTGGCTTGCAGTGCACAGGTTAATATAGGTTTCCCTGATAGGGCCTGGGGTGGAGCCATGCTTAGAGGAGAGGTTATAAAAACCACCAGGTGAGAGTGGCTGGCCTCTTAGTCTGAACACATGAGGAGAGGTAAGCAAACAGGGGAAGATTACTGCATAACCGTGACAATTTGCAGATTGTCCAGGACTCCAAGTTGGACTCCTCAGGCTACCAATTTTGCCTGTCAAATAATTGATGTCTGCCCTGGGGTACAAAGGCTTTGCCAATTTCAACAGTTTATATAGCGTTGCCTTCTTCTTTATTTTTGTTATGACCCTTAATAAATTACTATTTTTTTTTTTGACAAATACTTGGCTATGTGTTTTACTTCAAAAAGGACAGTTTGTTTGTGAGTAGGCAGGTACATTTCAAAAATACAATGTCAAATTAACAAAGGACACCAACACCAACCGACCTCTTTGAGGTTCAAAAATATAAGATAATAATGGTGTTGTGGTAACTTGACACACAAAATGACAAAAAAAAATTCAGGAGATCTTGTTAAAAAAAAAAAGTAGATCACTATAAAAAAAAATAATAAACATTATTCTGGAGATCTGGCGAAAAAAAAAAAAAGATTATTCAAGAGATCACGAGAAATAATAAAGAAATCAGTTTGTCAGAACTCTGTGTGAATATCAGCAGCAAAGGAACTTCATTATTCTAGCATTATAAAGAAGAAGAGAATGCGCTGCTTTGAAAGACTAAAAAATTTGCAGTGTGATGAATGTGTTATATCCATAACGAACGCTAGTTTTACAAGACCGAGCGCTTCCGTCTCATACTTGATTCAGAGCATGCGTGGAATTTTGTGCCTCGGACTTGTGTACACACACTTGGAATTTCCGACATCAAAGTTTTTGGTTGGAAAATTTGAGAACATGCTTTCAAACATTTGTTGTCGGAAATTCGGACGGCAAATGTCCGATGGAGCATACACACAGTCGGAATTTCCGACAACAAGCTCACATACATCCCAACATTCCACTTCCCAAAATCCTGGCTTTACCATGAATATGAGATGCAGTTAGAGACTTGCCCTGCAATACATGCTGATAAAACCAGGTATTGTAAAACCACCAAAAACTATGATGGTTTTCTATAAGAACAATTATACTTCAGTGATCTGACATTAGTCTACCAAACTCAAAAAAAATGGAAAGTGAGTCTCACTGTTGTGTACAAAACGATTATTACAGGGTTTGAAAAGCTGCCTGTGTTGATATAGGAATGAATCTCATCCAAATAGGCTATTTCTGTATTTTCTCCTAGACATCTCCTTTTAGGCCATACTCTACTATTCAAATCAACAGTGGTGATCAGTGTTATATGTTACTGTGACAGACCTAGCCGGGACACAGGCTTTTTGAGAGGACTAACTACGAGCCTCCTGCCCACCGATTATGGGCCCTGGATTTTAAGGGGCCCAGGGTGAAGGAGAACCCCAGTCAGATTCAATGCTGTATAGATATATAATGTGTGTGTCTCATGCTGTTGGGACATACACTCTCAGATGCTAGTGTCATGAACTCAAGATGTTAATTGAGTTGGCTGATCCCATTGTCCTCTGCACAATGCAGGAGACGCTCCGTCTGTTACTGGTGGTCTCCTGCTATTGTGATGAAATGTTGTGTGGTTGTAATTATGATAATTTATAATCAACTGTGTTTATCTCGGTGACAAGAAGTCTGACCTGTAGTGAAATCCTGAGTCACATTGGCTACTTAAAGGAATTAGCTAATTACCGTATATACTCGAGTATAAGCCGAGTTTTTCAGCACATTTTTTTTGTGCTGAAAGTGCCCCCCTCGGCTTATACTCGAGTCAAGCACTTTTCTGCAGCAAAAAAAAAAAATTCCGACCCGACTTTGGGGCCCCGTATCTCGGGGCCACTTGGGTCTAGGAATCCCAAATTTGGTGTGCCAACCCAGTGGACCTACCACTATAACATATACAAATATGGTGTTCCTAGCACTAAGTGGCCCCGAGATACAGGGCCCCAAATTCGGTTCGGAAAATGTCATTCTCTGCTGCAGAAAAGTGCTTGACATTTTCTGACCCGAATTTGGGGCCCCATATCTCGGGGACACTTGGAGCTAGGAACCCCAAATTTAGCATTCAAACCCAGTTGAACTAGCACTACAACATATCCAAAGATGGGGTTCCTAGAACTAAGTGGCCCCGAGATACAGGGCCCCAAATTCGGTTCAGAAAATGTCATTCTCTGCTGCAGAAAAGTGCTTGAGATTTTCTGACCCGAATTTGGGGCCCCATATCTCGGGGACACTTGGTGCTAGGAACCCCAAATGTTGTATTCCAACCCAGTGGAATTAGCACTACAACATATCCAAAGATGGGGTTCCTAGCACTAAGTGACCCCGAGATACAGGGCCCCAAATCGGTCAACTGTGTCCATCTGCATGGGCACAGTGAGGCTGCAAATGGGCATCGTTGACCCTCTTTTCCACTTACAGTAGCTGCGCATTTCTCACCCTAGGCTTATACTCGAGTCAATAAGTTTTCCCAGTTGTTTGTGGTAAAATTAGGTGCCTCGGCTTATATTCGGGTCGGCCTATACTCGAGTATATACGGTAGTTTATGTTAAGTTGTTACAGGTGTATTGTTAGAGTAATATGAGAGGGAGGGGGGATCTCCTCTTCTCCTCTGTATAAATGTGAGCTTGGCTTTGTAATAAAGTTCAGTCCATGTTGGCACCAAGCAAGTGTTGTCTCGTTTGGTGCTTGGGAGCGATTGGAATATCTTATACCTATATCCAGACTGAGAGGAAGTGATATATGACGAACGCACTCAAGAGGAGTGTAGGGACGTTCCGTCACAGTTACATATAGCAAAATATAAATACTTGGCTATTAGGGACACCACATCCATGTTAACTACTATATACCAAAAAAACACCTAGTTTGGACTTTACTTGTACCAGAGAGGGACAATCACACCAAATTATAAAAAGTTTAATTTTGATACAAATCATTAACTTCTTCCCGCCCACGCTATAGCCAAAAGACGGCTAATGCATGGGCCTCAATTGCCGGGTGGGCCGTCCTCCTAAGCATGCTCCTAAGCATGCACTGTCAGCTCAGCCCTGTGGGCTGCACACGGCACGCTCTGTGATCACCTAGTCTATGAGACTCGGCTGATCACAGATCGGAGTAAGGGGCCGATCTCCTTCGATCAAAAACATTATGAAATATAATCATACATAAAATAAAATGAAACATAAAGAAAATTTACAAAGAAAAATTACTAAGATTGCCGTTTTATAACATATTCAACAAGATGCTCGTAAGAGCCACATAAAAAAAAAAGTAGGGACTGTCAAATTAAATAATGAAAAAAAATCTAGCTCAAGTAAACCTAAGTAGGTGAATATGGTTCGCCCAAGAGAAAAGAAAACAGGTAATAGAGTAATTCTAATTTGAGTCTATAATTTACAGCTATTGAATTTAGTTGTTTCTGAGTTTGAAGACTTGTAAATTTATGGATTTTTTGGAGGAAGGTGGATTAATTGACTTTCAAAGAGCGCCCAGAGAGTTTGTGAGGGTTGCTTTTAAGTACCAGTCTGTGTTTTGAAATGGATTCATAAAGTGTATAGTTTTCGAGGGTGAAAGCGTTCCCTCTATAAACATTTTCCATGTTGAAAAGAAACAACTAGTTGGTCCAAAGGATTGAGTTTTTGTGTCTAGCCTTTCCATATATAAAAGAGCCTTTAGGTAATTTTTGACTTCCGTTAGGCCCCTTTCACACTGGGGCGGTGCGGGCATTGGCGGTAAAGCAGCGCTATATTTAGCACTGCTTTACCGTAGTTTTAGCCGCGGTATTCGGCGGCTAGCGGGACGGTTTCACCCCCTGCTAGCGGCCGAAAAAGGGTTAAAACCCCTGCAAAGTGCCGCTGCAGCTGCGCTTTGCCGGCGGTATTGCCGCGGTATTACTGCGGTGTCCCATTGATTTCAATGGGTAGGAGCGGTATAGGAGCAGCGAATACACCGCTCCTTCACCGCTCCAAAGATGCTGCTAGCAGGACTTTTTTTACCGTCCTGCTAGCGCACCGCTCCAGTGTGAAAGCCCTCCGGCTTTTACACTGGAATGTAAGGACACGCTTTTTTCTGCCGCTATACAGGCGCTATTTTTAGTGCTGTACCGCCTGAAAAACGCTTAGGTGTGAAAGGGGCTTTATTGTTGACGGTATAGGTGACATCCAAGTTGTTAGTATAGCCTTATGAGCAGCTAGGAGGCATAACAAGGCCTACTTGGGAATGTTAGGATTACAAGATGAATCAAGTTTTTCTATATAATCAAATAGGCAAGTTGTTGTGTTTTTGGGAATATGTAATTGACATTCTCAAAAACTGTGTAGTAAATTTAGACTTAAGAAACCGCACCAGGAACAAGTGGAGACAGACGGATATGTTTTATCCATTAAAAATGGAATGAATGCCTTATGCATTTGTTTAAACTGCGTTTCTCTCCAGTTTTCACTGATGATTAGACGACTAGTCTTGAGATACACTTCCAAGATTTTTTTCCAATAACTCTTTGTCCATAGAATCTTTTTGCCAGCTTTTTAGAAGTGTATCTTTGATGACGTGAGAGATGGAAGTTAAGGGGTGAATATATTTCTGATATAGGGTAAAAGTTTCTCTCTATTGCTCGATCGACCAATGACTATTGAAAAGGGTTTTTCTTAGGGTTAAAACACCCTTTAAGAAAGATCACTAAACTTTTATGGAGACTCGTGTTGGGAAGGCAGATGCTATTCTCTAGATAGTTCATCAAAAGATTTAAACTGAAAAGAGTTTGATTTGAAGAAGGAATATGCCTTTTGAAGACCATTGGAGTTCCAGATTGCAAATTCCTTACAGTACGCGTTGGTGGGCAACATGGGGTTGCCTTGTAGAGGTAAGTATTTTGATATATTTTCTGATAGGCCAAGTGATCTCCTAACAGTATGCCAAGCAATTAAAGTATCTTTTAACAGTAGACTCTGTTGTAGATGTTTGGGTAGATTGTTTAATTTGCTATGCAGAATTGCTGGTGAGGTAAAGGAGATGCAAAAGCTGTTTCTAAAGTGTTGTTGGTATATATAAAGTTATTTGTTACCCAATTTAGATCAAATCTAAGTAGACAAGTGAGATTATAGTTAATTTTCTTGGTAATCCTGTTCCACCCTCACTCTTTGGGAGATGACGTTTTGCTAAAGCACTACAAGTTTTGTTTGGATCTCCACAAAAAGGAGGTTATTGCTTTATTTAATGTATTTATTACTGAATGTTTTAGTAGCAAAGGTGTGGTTTGTAATGGATATAATAGTCTTGCAAAGGAAATCATTTTAAATAGATGGCATCTCCCAAATAGCAAAATGGGTAAATTCATCCTTGTTTAATGGAGTCCTTTTTTAATTTTAGAGAATAAGGGTGGGTAATTTAGGTGGGAGATTGTTGAGGGTTCTTTACCTATTTTAATGCCTAGATATGTAATATATTATATATTATATTATTAATATATATATAGCAAGAGGATGTAGGAATCCAATTTTTTGATTTTGTCGAATAATGGTAATATCCAACCATATCATTCCAGCCCCATAGCAATATTATACCAGCCCAACATCATGTCATTTTCTTGTTCATAAAAGGGAAAACCATTCATTTGAAGAGTGTATTATATATAGATAAGACAGATATAAAAGCACATAGGGCTTTATATATATATAAGAGCAAATTCCAGTTAAAAGTGGTAAAATTGTAACAATGATCAAGGGGGACCCCAGGGACTCTGTGAATGTAAGGGGGGGGGGGCTCCGGTGACCAGAGGCTACTTTCCGCAGAAAGAATACACTAAGGTAAGGGGTGGCTGATTTAAGGGGGAAACCTTTATATCAGTGCCCTCTTTCATTATTGTATTCACTCCCCCATTACATCAATCACTCCCCTTAGACTGGCTTGGCGGCGCTGATGCTGACCTCCTCTCAGGTGCAAGAGATCAATGCATCAATGCAGCCTCACCAGTGCCCATCAAATTCAGCTCATCAGTGCCCACCAAATGCAGCCTTATCAGTGCCCACCAAATGCAGCCCACCTGTGCAGTGCCCACCACATGCAGCCCACCTGTGAAATGCCCACCACATGCGGCCCACCTGTGAAATGCCCACCACATGCGGCCCACCTGTGAAATGCCCACCAAATGCAGCCCATGAGTGCAGTGCCCACCAAATGCAGCCCACCAAATACAGCCCACCAATGCAATTCCCACCAAAGGCAGCCACTTGTGCAGTGCCCACCAAATGCAACCCACCAGATGCAGCCCACCAGTGCAATTCCCACCAAATGCAGCCCACAAGATGCAGCCCACCAGATGCAGCCCACCAAATGCAGCCCACCAAATGCAGAACACCAGATGCAGCCCACCTGTGCAGTACAAATGCTGCCTATCAGTGCAGTGCCCACCAGTACCTGGATCACAATCTCCTGTGTCATGGAGCTTGGATTTAAATTGCCCACCCGGGTGGCCGCTGTAAGAAAGTCCCGCCTTCTGTGACACACATCACACTGATTTAATGCCCCAATGGATCAGTGTTCCATCAATCACAAAAGCCTGTCTAGGAGGTGGGACTTTCTTACTGCGCCACCGAACAGCTCAGACGAACCCCCAGCTCCATGACACAGCGGGAGATAGACGCTGTGTATGTGTGCCACATACAAGGAGGAGGGAGGGAAGTACAGCGCGGAAGCTTCGGCATGCAGTGCAGCCACGCAGGATCTGCCGTGCTTGAGCCACAGCTCAAAGCGGCCCCAGTGTAGGCGGCCTACCGGGAAATTTCCCGGTATCCTGGTAAATGACAATTTTTCCTTTAGAAATGTAATGTTTCTGCGGTACTGTTCTAAACACGGAAAAAATGTGCCACTTTACAGGCATACTATAGACAACCCCCAGGCACGATATTTAAAGGAATATTTTATTTTTATTGTTTCACTTTAAGCATTAAAAAAAATCCCTGCTCCCGAAAAAACTGTAGTTTTTAAAAATATTTTTTGCATTGATGCATGTCCCCTTGGGAAGGACCCAGGTCCCCAAACACTTTTTATGACAATAACTTGCATATAAGCCTTTTCATGTTAGTGTCCCATAGACTTTAATGGTGTAGACTTTTGAATATGCCCCGAACACCGCATATTGAACAAACAAAGTTCGGCCCAAACTCATGCTCAGGCCGAACCGAACTACTTGTCTTAACGTATTGCTTGCTTGACGATATTGTTCCATAGAATGTCTTTTAAATTGTGAGACATAGAGAGAGGCTATAATTACCGTATTTATCGGCGTATAACAAGTGCCGGCGTATAACAAGCACCCCAAGTTTAGGAGGGAATATTAAGGAAAAAAACTTACATTTAAATGTCCATCATTGCAGCCTTGTCCAGTGTCCATCATTGCAGCCTTGTCCATCATTGCAGCCTTGTCCATCATTGCAGCCTTGCCCAGTGCAGCCTTGCCCAGTGCAGCCTTGCCCAGTGCCTTTGCAGCCTTGCCCAGTGCAGCCTTGCCCAGTTCCTTTGCAGCCTTGCCCAGTGCCTTTGCAGCCTTGCCCAGTGCAGCCTTGCCCAGTGCCTTTGCAGCCTTGCCCAGTGCAGCCTTGCCCAGTGCCTTTGCAGCCTTGCCCAGTGCTTTTGCAGCCTTGCCCATTGCAGCCTTGCCCATTGCAGCCTTGCCCAGTGCAGCCTTGCCCAGTGCCTTTGCAGCCTTGCCCAGTGCAGCCTTGATTTAAAATTGCCGCCGAGTGGAGAGGACGAGCGCCGCGTGACATATCGAAAGCCGCGTATGTATTTTCGGCTAGACTTGGGCCGTCTCCTCACGCAGTCCCGCCCACCTCCACTGATTGCTAGAGGAGCAAAGCACCGACAAATACATAAATCCGAGTTCGGCTAGTCTCAGCTCTGCCCGCAGTCAGGGGCGGGACTGCGAGAGGAGCCGAAAATAGCCGAACTGGGATTTCTTTATGTTGTAGGCGCTCGGCTCCTCTCGCTATCAGTGGAGGTGGGCGGGACTGCGAGAGGAGCCGGCCCGAGACTAGCCGAAAATACACGTGGCTTTTGATATGTCACGCGGCGTTCGCCCTCTCCACTCGGCAGCAATTTTAAAGCCGAGGCTAGCCGAAAATACACGCGGCTTTCATTATATCAGCTCCGCTCGCTCCCCTCAGCGGGAGATTAGCGGGGATCGGCGTATAACAAGCACCCACGATTTCCCCTGATTTTAAGTGCGTGTTATACGCCAATAAATACGGTATCCCTCTCAGAAAAGCTTTCCCAGCTTCCCAGTATAAATTTGGGTTTATTATATGTTTATTATATGTCCTGAGTTAGTCAGTTCATATTCTACTCCAAGCAGATTGGATATGTTTGCAAAAATCCTCATTGTTTGAAATCTCCAAATGTTGGCATTATCTTAATAATGTGTTATTTCCATTGTTATGGAGATCGGTCTATGATCTAATATAACCAGGTCAAGGATTTCAGCATTTTTAATACTTGAAGTGATTGTAGCCATATTAGTCTTACAAAGTCAGAATTTTTAATCAAAAATAATGTTGTAGAGGAACAAAAAAGATAATCTATTCTGGAGAAAGTGTTGTGAGGATGAGAGTGAAATGTATATTCTTTTCCCTGAGAGTGGGTTAGGAGCCAGATACAGTGCCTCGAAAAAGTATTTATACCCCTTGAGATTTTCCACATTTTTGTCATGTTACAACCAAAAACGTAAATGTATTTTATTGGGATTTTATGTGATAGACCAACACAGTGGCACTTTCAATTGTGAAGTGGAAGGAAAATGATAAATGGTTTTCAACATTTTTTACAAATAAATATGTGAAAAGTGTGGCGTGCATTTATATTCAGTCCCCCTGAGTCAATACTTTGTAGAACAACCTTTCGCTGCAATTACAGCTGAAAGTCTTTTGGGGATGTCTCTACCAGCTTTGCACATCTAGAGAGTGAAATGTTTGCCCATTCTTCTTTGCAAAATAGCTAAAGTTCTGTCAGATTGGATGAAGAGCGTCTGTGAACAGAAATTTTCAAGTCTTGCCACAGATTCTCAATTAAATTTAGGTCTGGACTTTGACTGGGACACTCTAATGCTTCGTACACATGATCGAATTGTTGGCCGACAAAACCGTGGAATTTTGTCCAAAGAGCGTTGGCCCAAACTTGTCTTGCATACACACAGCCACACAATTGTTGGCCAAAAATTACGAACATAGCGACGTACTAGACGTACTACGTGGTTTTTCAGCTATTTAGTGCCACCCTTTGGGCTCTTTCTGCTAATTTTGTGTTAGTAGAAGTTTGGTGAGTGTTGATTCACACTTTTATTTTTCGCGTTTTTCATTTAGCGCTTTTCAGTTCGCGCTTTTCATTTTGTGCTTTTCAGTTCATTTCTGAACGGCCATTCGTCAACCAGACATGTTGATGAATCAGACGAGATAACGGGTTATTTATTACTGGCCTTGGAGTTATTGCTTTGATATTATTTTTTTGGTTGAATAATGATTCGATTTGGTATATTTTCTATATTTTTGGATGCATTGGTTAAATTCTATTGGCAGATAGCATGTCTAATTTTATTTGTTTTCTTTTTTAATGCTCAATAAAAAAAAATTGTGTAGAATAATACTTGGCTATGTGTTTTACTTCAAATGACAGTTTGGGCGTAGGCAGTTACATTAAAAAAAATACAATGTAAAATTTACAAGGGACACCAACATAGTTGTATCTTTGATCTTAAAAACTACGGGATAATGGTGTTGCGGTAACTTGCCCAAATAAAAAAAAAAAAAAACATAATAATATTATTCTTGATATGGCACGAGTGTGGTGACTTTGCACTTGTTTATTTTGACCAATATTGTTTCTTTATTTGATTATATGGTATTGGACAGTTATGCATATATTCATACACTTATTTCACTTGTTTCTTTGATACATTGTTACTAGACAGCGCAACATCATCACTCTATCACTCGATGTTCAGTGATAGTTTTCCGTTACACATAGCGTTTTGCTTTTAGGCCAAAAAGTTACATTTGGTCTCATGTGACCAGAGCACCTTCTTCCACATGTTTGCTGTGTCCCCCCCATGGCTTCTTGCAAACTGCAAACGGGACTTCTTATGGCTTTTTTTCAACAATGGCTTTCTTCTTGCCACTCTTCCATAAAGGCCAGATTTGTGGAGTGCACGACTAATAGTTGTCCTGTGGGCAGATTCTCCCAACTGAGCTGTGAATCTCTGCAGTTCCTCCAGAGTTACCACGGGCCTCTTTGCTGCTTCTCTGATTAATGCTCTCCTTGCCCGGCCTGTCAGTTTAGGTGGATGGCCATGCCTTGGTAGGTTTGCAGTTGTGCCATACTCTTTCCATTTTCGGATGATGGATTGAACAATGCTCCATGAGATGTTCAAAGCTTGGGATATTTTGTTATAACCTAACACAGCTTTAAACTTCTCCACAACTTTATCCCTGACCTGTATGGTGTGTTCCTTGGCTTCCATGATGCTGTTTGTTCACTAAGGTTCTCTAACAAGCCTCTGAGGGATTCACAGAACAGTTGCATTATACTACAATTAAATTACACACATGTGGCTTCTGAAGACAATTGGTTTCACTAGATTTTAGTTAGGGGTATCAGAGTAAAGGGGGCTGAATACAAATAGACGCCACACTTTTCAGATATTTATTTGTAAAAAAAGTTGAAAACCATTTATCCTTTTCCTTCCACTTTACAATTATGTGCCACTTTGTGTTGGTCTATCACATAAAATCTCAATAAAAAACATTTAAGTTTTTGGTTGTAACATGGCAAAATGTGGAAAATTTCAAGGGTTAGGAATACTTTTTCAAGGCATTGTATCTGAGAAATTTAGCATGGAGATCAGGGTGTTTCCTTTTTGAAGATTTCATTATTGAGTTAAAATTTCAGCCTACAATGTGCAAATTTTCAGGCACTTTCAATATCCATTCTGTTATTTCTTGGAAAAAGGCTTTTCCTGGTGAATTAATAGTGTAAATTTTGGTTATGGCTAGGCCTCTTGAGGCTTTATATTCTATTTTTTAAGGTAATGGTAAGAGCAAATACTCTGGTCTTACGGCGGGCTTGTCCATCCTCCTTCAAAAATACCAATCAATGGGATCTACCAAGTCCTGATTGCCCCTCAGAACAGAAATGTTTAGAGGGGGGTTTTCTTGGGCTGCGTTGCTCCTTTGGATTTTCTCCTGAGGGATATTGAAGGTATAAAGTTGTCGGAAAGGCTAATGTAAATTGCATACACTTCTGGAATAGCAACATACAGATGGGAGCAAATTCTTTGCGATGTCGTGTGACTTCCACGGAATAGTCGGCAAAGATTAGTAATTTGTGTCCGTCTACGGATAGCGATTTTAGTGTTTCTATAGCTTTGAAGGATTGATATCTTTTCAGTGTAGATTAGGAAGCGCACAATGACTGGTCTTGGAAATGTGCATCCTTTCTGTTGTATCTCCACTCTATGGGCTCAATCATTTATGCATGTGTTAGTAATTCCTAAAGCTTCTGGAATTTGTTTGGAGCATATGTTCATGAGAGAATTAGGTTTATATCAGGAAGACCAATAATTTTTAAGTTATTTAGTCTGGATCGGTTTTCTAAGTCTTCTACTATCTACTAGTAATTTTTGGAGTTCGCTATGCTAGGAGATTAATTGTGAGGCTTCCTGTAATTCATCTTCTAGTTCAGAAATCTGCTCCTCGGCCTGTGTTAATCTTTGTGAATGCTCCTGTATTTCTTTGTGGAATTGCTCTAATCCATATGCTGCTGCTTTATCAACTGCCTCTGTGATTTTTGATGTAAGCAGTTCCACTACTGCTTGAGCAATCTTTGTATAATCAACGTTTTCACCTGAGTTGTGAGCAGGAGGGGCAGGGGGAGAGTGAGAGGGAAATTGTGCAGTTGGGTGCTCTGTGTCCCTGTGGAACAGCGCGGCGGACATCTTCATGCCTGTGTCGGCTGTTGTGTCCTGGAGTCTTGGTGGAAGTGAATGAGAGTGGGCACAGGATCGGGCTCTAAAATGCTCCATGGGACTGGTAATGTCACCGGGTAGCTGAGCCGGCATGTGCCATATCGCTGTGGCTTGTAAGGACCACTGTACAGCCAGGCTCTGTGGGAGGTAAACAGATCACCTTCAACCATGCAGCGCCACAACTAGAAGTCTGTAATTTTCTTTTTTTTTTAATTATTGATATTTGAGTGTACAGTTTAATTTTGACATATGTAGAAATGCATTGTACATTCATGACAACACAGCTTTCAACATCTCAAATAACTACCCTTTAAACATATGTTTTACACACAAATCAATACCATGCGACAGCTCAAAACTTTTAAATTGTTCTTCTAGTAAAGCTACTAGTATTACATCTATTTTATTTAGAGTACCTAAAGTTTAAAGCATTTATAAACCAAATAACTACAATCTTAAATTTACTTTAACTTGTTAATGCAATTTAAAAAGGCATCTTCGGTGCAGCTTCCATTAAAATAGCAACAGGTGATCCTGTAATTAAGGTCTTTGTTCAGGCCCTTCCTGTCCTGCCCCTGTCCTCTGTCCTCTCTCCCTTTCTCCCAAATGTTTTGTCACCATTTTACACATTGCAAAATGCTATGCAGGCACACGATATGCAGGTATTGTCCAGTGTTGTCACAATCAGGAGGCCTTCCCTGATAAATGCCATGCAGCCATCACTGGATCATATGCAGGTAGACAGGAAAAGGCCAACAATGAGTCTACAGGAGATCAGCAGCACTAAGCTGTAATAAAGGACTAATAAATATCATCAATCACATCAACAAATTTCACTAAGTTAGGATTTACATTTAAGTTAAGGAAAAGGGCTGCCAGGCAACTAACAAGTACACCTACAGAACATTCTGGCCAAAATTGTAAAAATAACAACATTTACCAGCTGCTAAAACACATGAGAAGACGCAGGCCACCAATCACTTAGATGACAATGGGCTCCATTCACTAAAGCATATTACATGCATTATTTAGGCGTCAGGACACATTTTCCCTAAATATTGCATGCAATCCTGAAAATGTCAATTCACTATGCCGTTTTTCAGTATTTGCTGCAAAATGTTGTAAATGTTTGATAAATACCACATGAAAAGGCATTAAACTCAATTCACAGAAGGAAATAAATAATTAAATGTATGCAGTAGTTAGATAGTGGCCCGGACAGGCAGTATTTAAGGCATGTAAATGTAGCACCCTCCTAGGTAGGTGGTAGAAGAGAGTATAGTTTTTGGTCTTTCTGCTTACCAGGAAGATGGTCAGGTAAAACTTAAAGTGCTCTCTGCCTACCAGGGAGCAGAATATATTAGTTAGGGCTGCTCATTGTGCTCGGGTACAGCTCAGCTTGTTCTGACTGTCCCTCACTGGTCCAATAGAGAGGCATATTGGACAGTGGGAGGGGACCTGACAAGTGAGTGCACAGGCTTTGTTACAGCCCTCGCAATTGGCAGAGGAAAAGTACTGCATTGTTGGGATACTGTATATCAAGCCAGAGTACGTGCTCAGGGTTAGTTGAGCGGGGGAACAGAGTCCAGGAGGGAGGGGTGGCTGCCCTCTCCTCCGCAGAGGAGGCCGTGTGGCCATGGATGGTCAACCTAGGGGCCTAGAGAGAGAGAGAGAAGCTGAACCCAGAGGTCTTGCAGAGCTGACTGGAAGGGAGACACCAGGAAGGATTTGATTCTGCATATTCTGAGTACAGATCTGTGTCTTTGGGGCCTGTTGAGTGAGGGCCACCCCCTTCAGCTAGAAGAGTCAGTGGAAGGGTGTCAGTAAAGGGGATGCTAGATAGTGTCCTGAAGATAATGTAGGGCTTCTAGTGAGAGCAAGAAGACTTAATTCCACCATACATGTGGCTGTATGGTTAAAGCAGTGTGACTGTTTCTGATAATAATCTGGGGAGGTCAAGTGGGAGTTGTCCTTACCCTTTGTGAATAGTTCCAGTTGGAGTATCCCACTCATCCCTTCTCCCATCCAAGTTCCAAAATAAAATACAAAAACACAAATACCCTGGACTGGTCATTGAGTAACGAGCAAGCGGGAGAAGGGTGGAACAAAGTGGGAACCCCTAGCAACCAAGTGGGAACCCCTAGCAACCAAGTGGGAACCCCTAGCAATCAAGTGGGAACCCTCAGCAACCAAGTGGGAATCCTAATCAACCAAGTGAAAACTGTTTGCAACCAGCTGCAGGTAACCAGAGAGAGGCCTAAGAAGTCAACACTCAGCAAGCCCTACAGGGAAATACATAAAAAATATACATAAATACATAAAAATATAATAGCCAATTTTAAGTAGTCTCTACCTTTTTGAATCAGTTCTCTCAACCTTAGTACATAGAAACCTAAATATGGAATGAAAATATGGAAATCATTGGGGTTGAATTTTTTTTTTTATTTTGGATAAAGTGAAGGTAGATTAGAAAAAACCCAAATGTTGGATTGTCCCCATAAAAGTACTAGAGGGGAATCTTCCAATGGGGGCACAGATGGCAAAAATAAAAAATAAAAAACTGACAGGGGTTATAACCCCTCTCTTACTCTATCCAAAATGAAAAACACAATTGTAATTTAAGACAAATAGACTGTAACATTTTCAAATTGCTCCAGAGCTTAGTACATGAGGTAAAGCTTCACTTTACAAAGAATACCCAATGACATGCAAGGAAACATCTTTTTTTGCTGGCACATGATTGCCTCTGGAGCAGCTTCCATTGCAAAATGCTAATTACATGTAGTAAACTATACTTATTCTCTCTTGTCATTTTGCCAGTTTTTTTTTTACTTTTTTGTGAATAAACAAGCATATAGATCATTTGATGAAAAAAACTTCCAATCACTCCAAACATAATACAATGTACATGCATATCACAATGGCCTCCCTTGTTAGAAGATATTTCATATGTAGTGTGGAAAGGATGGACTTTTGAAAGGGGAATTACAGCACCGTACACAGACAGGAATGTTTTTTGGTATAGGGAATGTAGAGTGCAGCTTACAGAATGATACAGTGTAGAACAGGGAATGTACAGCACAGTGTACAGAAGGAGGTGGTATGAAAAAGGGAAAATATACCCTTATAACAGCTTATAATCAGATTCCCAAAATGTTATCCACTCACCGGTCACTTTCTAAGGTACACCTGTATAGATGCTTGGTAAGACAAATTGCTAATCAGCCAATAACATGACACCAACTCAATGCATTTAGGCATCTAGACGTGGTAAAGATGACTTCCTGAAGTTCAAACTGTGCATCAGAATGGGGAAGAAAAGGGATTTAAGTGACTTTGAACAAGGCATGGACATTGGTGCCATACAGTCTGAGTATTTCAAAAACTGCTATTCTACTGGGATTTTCACGCACAACCATCACTCGGATTTACAGGGAATGTGTGGACAAAAAGCCTTCTGTCCTCAGTTCTGCAACATATGAGAATAAACCACTGGCAGTCACTACAATCTCTATTATTAGTACGGCCATGCTCTACACCAACGGCTGGCAGCTGAGACTAGTGCTGTGTAGGGATGAGCCCGATGTTCGAGTCGAACATTGGGTGTTTGCCCGTTTGCCGAATACCGAACATTATGGGGCATTCCCAGGAAATTTGAGGGCCCGTGGAACGCCCCATATTGAACGGCGAGACCGTCAATGCATAGTGAGATTGCAGTTCATTGACGGCTTCTGATTGGTCAAAGCATGCACCTGACCTGCATTATTTGGCCAATCACAATGCGCTCTGCTGTGATAGTCATGATTGGCCAAAGGCAGGGTGCCTTTGGCCAATCATGGCTCAGGGGGCTCAGAGTCCATGCCCCATACTATGTAAGGCTGCTTACATGGCAGCCGTACATAGTTTTATGAATGAGAGCAACATAATGACATTTGTAAAGGAAAAAAGGTCATTTAAAACTGCTTGCAGCTGTAATGTAATGCCAGATCCCGGCAATATACATAAAAATAATTGAAAAAAAAACCATCATGCCCCCCCCCAGTCCATTACCATGCCCTTTGAGTCTGGTATGGATATTAAGGGGAACCCTGCACCATTTTTTTTTAAAAAGGCATGGGGGCCCCCCCAAAATCCATACCAGGCCCTTCAGGTCTGGTATGGATTTTAAGGGGAACCCTGTGCCAAAATGAAAAAAGAATGCCCCTCCTGAACCATACTAGGCCACATGCCCTCAACATGGGGAGAGTTTTTTGATGTCAGAAGGGGGCTGGGGTCACCCATTTGTCACCGGGTGGCCCCAGTCACGGGACACCTCCCATCGAGGCAGAGTTTTTTGGTATTATTTTTTTTTTATTCTCGGGTCGTCGGCGCTGTCATCAAAGATGGAGTTACATTGCAGGACTTTTCCCAAGCGGTCTACTGCCATTTTTACCATTTTGACACTTTTTTTGGTGAATGGGTATCGGGTAGGGGTACAATGTACCTGATACCCATTCACATAGGGGGGCCTTGTTAAAGGGGGCTTCCAGATTCTGATAAGACCCCCACCCGCAGAGCCCCACAGCCACCAAGGGTTGTGGGGAAGAGGCCCTTGTCCCCATCAACATGGGGACAATATGTTTTGGGGGACCCCAAAACACCCTCCCCATGTTGAGGGCATGTGGCCTCGTACATTTCAGGCAGGTGGGCTGCTCTCTTGTCCCCCCTTTTCCTGCGTGTTTGGATAAGGGTCTGGTATTGATATTGGGGGGACCCCATGCCATTTTTTTTATTTTGGCACAGGGTTCCCCTTATTATCCATACTAGACCTGGAGGCATTTTTTTTTGGTGCAGGGTTCCCCTTAATATCCATACCAGACCCAAAGGGCTTGGTAATGGACTGGGGGGGACCCATGCCATTTTTTTTTCAATGATTTTTATCTATATTGCTGGGATCCGACAATTCATTACAGCCGCGAGCAATTTTAAATGACATTTTTTCAATTTAGAAATGTAATTTTGCTGTGGAACTGCTCTAAACACGGGAAAGATGCACTAATTTACAGGCATACTACGGAACACCTCCTAAGGCACGATATTTAAAGGAATATTTAATTTTTATTGTTTCACTTTAAGCATTATTAAAATCACTGCTCCTGAAAAAACTTCAGTTTTTAAAACTTTTTTTTGCATTGATACATGTACCCTGGGGCAGGACCCGTGTCCCCAAACACTTTTTTTATGGAAATAACATGCACATAAGCCTTTAAAATTAGCACTTTTGATTTTTCATGTTCGTATCCCATAAACTAACGGTGTTCGCACAAATTTTTTGCCTGTTCGCAAGTTCTGGTGCGAAACGAACCCGGAGGTGTTCGGCTCATCCCTAGTGCTGTGTAAGGTAGCCAGAAACCAGCTTAGGAGGGACATGCACCCTGTGCCCCTGGCCCAGACCATCCCAAGTAAAACATTATTAGAGACTTTTTAAAGAGAAATGTGAAACACTTCCTTGTATGTTGTGGACACAAGCTGCTTATGCACGCTTGATATCACAATTGAGACAACAATACTTACAAATGCTTTAATACCAATGGGAATTTAGTTTCATCCATAGCTTGCAAAGGTAAAAGGAAAAGATTATGTATATAACATTTATGCAAAATAAATGACTGTTGATGTTATGGACAGACAATGTTCATTATACTTCTATTGATGAAGATTTGGCTGCATTTTAAAAATATCACATATAAAATAATCCTGTGTTTTACCTATGCAGGGCCACTGCTGGGAGAAAGTAAAAGCCAGGAATTCAATCTACGTTTGAGCTTACACGGCTGTTGACTATCTTCCTGACCTGTATGTGATGGTGCTGGTGCCTGAGCAGCCACATGCCAATAAAACACTATCACATGGAATGGAAGTGGAGTGTGTCTCATGTCCATTTCTGTTCATTCTCAGTGGTGAACAGAACAATGGGATAACCAAGGAAACTTCATTATAAAATGCTATAGCTTTCTTTCTTTCAAGTTAGCCTATTGATTACCCTGTGACTATTTTCTTCAGGCTGAGGGCATACAAGACAAACCTTGTAAATATGATTAAGTGCAAATGAGCTGGCAGTGTTTGTTATGTGGATGGAGACTCTGGAATAAGAGTCATACTGCAGTGCTTCACATATGTCCCTTTCGATAATTTTGAAGGAACATGCCATTTTGTACTGAAATTGTTTACTGAAATCTGTTATTATAGAGGCAGGTAGAATTAATTTCTGCAAGTAGGATACACAATTTAAAAATTTGTAAAATCATTTGTTTTTATTAATTGTTTCCAATTTGTTATGAAGTGTTCACCAAATCAGACATATTTTTCTCCATGGTTACATTAAACAATAAATAAACTTCCACGCATGCTTCAAAAGGAATGTGTAACATGCTGTGATTAGCAGGAAAAGGAAAATTATTATACAACTTTCACAATGCTAATGCTGGTTTGAAAATATTTCCATGATTAAGATCTTTGAACTGAAAAATCTAGGATGTGTTTACTGAGCTTATAGTGCATGCCACAGACAACAACTGAAACAATACAAGATTAACAGAGTCATGAAACCTTTTATTCAACCAATAGGTAACACACAATTCCAAAAGTGCTCTTTACAAACCTGGACTGGTTTGTAATCTGTGGTAGAGAGCAGCTAGCACAAAGGATGTGTGACATGTTTAATTCTGTCCCATGACTTGTGAGATATATAGCTTTAAAGAAAACCATAGTGGTTTGAGTTACATTTTAATGTTAGAATGTTTATAATCTCATATTTATGTTTTTTTTTTTTTTCTATTTACTTTCACAAATTAACATTTATTACTATGTACCTCCACGACACTACTGGCCCAGAACATTATCATGATTTAAAAAGAAAACCCAATATAAGCTGTTTACCTAGAGACTCACCTAGAGACTCCCTCTTACTAAACATTCAAAGGGTCCTTTCTGAACAGAGCAGACAGGGAGGAGGAGTCTTGTATACAGTCCTTTTTTTTTTTTACAAAGCAGATCAAGAGACAGGTAAAAACACATGAAACGACCTCCACCTGCTGGCTAGAAAAGTAAATATGAAATCTTCATATACAATACTTCCTATTAAGGTGACAAAAAATAAAAATATTTTTAATTATTTTAGTTCTCAATTTAAAAGTATATACAAAAACACTTTCTTGGGCTTTTTTGATTATTCAATTTTCCTTACGTTACAAAATTATTAGGATATTCCCCCAGTAGCTTGAACAGAGGTCTTTATAGGAAGAAGTATGCAAAGGTTGCTGTTGGAGAGACCTTTTAAATCATCAGAATTCAGATAGCATAACATTTGACAATGCCATTTCTGTGTGTTTTATGTCTTCTTCCCAAAAGGAGTCAGAGGATGGAGCACTCCTGGAGTTAACAAATACCAAAGATTCTTACAAAGGTTGCAGCACCTGAAGAGAGAAAACAGAAGAGGCACAGGTTGTTGGAGAGGTACTTAGGACAGATCTTCTATTGCATGCACCTCTCCAATGACCTGTGCCTCTTCTGTTCCTCTATTCAGAAGCTGCAGCCTTTGTAAGACTCTTTGGTATTTGGCAGTTACAGGAATCCTCTCCGTGACCGGCTGAGGTTCAACTTTCATGACTCAGCAGTGCTGTAGTTCTTATGCTCAGTTCTTGTGTTGTAGTTCTTGTGCTCAGTCTTCAGCCTTTAATGCAGACCCCATGGTTAAGGGCAGAGTGTGATTTCATGTTTTGCACAAATATTAAAGCTTTTTCATACAATTTTTGTATATTAGCTCCCTCACATACAATTAGCTTGCATTTCACACATACTACTTTAACATCAAAAGTAATTTTTGTTTTCTCCATTTATTTAAAAATAAAATATATTTTTTTTCTTTTATTTCATGTCAGATATTTTTATGGACAAATTGATTACATTTTTAGGAAGATGCATAATCTCATGGTAAAACTTGTTCTCCTAATAAACAGTGTGTATTCTGTTGTTCTAGATTTCTCTTCCTGGAAAGGTAAATAATAAAAAGCAAAGTATTAAGTGCTTTCAGAGACCATGACATGTTTTTATTTATAATAACAAATCGAAGATAATAACATAATATAATATTATCATGAAGCAAAAGCAATGTTTGCTTTAAAATAGTTTTGATATTTTTTTCAAATTTTTTTCATGCTTGTATTCGCCTACTTATCTTACTTATTTTTGCAATTACATTAAATATAGAGATTTGTATATTATGAACTAAAGAGCACTATCTATTTACTGAAACCACTTGGCTTCTAAGGGTAAAGACATACTAAAAGCTCCCATTTAAAATCAATACTCAATCCAACACCAGGTACCTGGTGGGGTGGGAACATGATTTGTTTTCAGGAGCAGCTGACCCCTTTTTTGTCCAACATTCTCTGTTGGTTTAAATATATTGATGACATGTTTATGTTGTGGATGGCATCAGTTGATCATCTCTGCCAATCCATGGAAGGCCTTGACAATAACATGTATAACCTAAAATTTACAATGGCATTTAGTCCAACTAAAATCCAATTTTTGGACACTGAGATCTTTATTAATAATGATGGTTTGGTGGGCACATCTTTATATTAGAAGCCCACCGCAGGCAACATGATATTGCATGCAGTCAGTGCACATCATCGTCCATTGCTATGTAAAATCCCATTCAGCCAATACTTACGCTTAAGAAGAAATTGTTCTAATGATGAGATTTAAAAAAAAGAAGCTGATTCACTTGTTTTAGGCTATTGTTAAGAGGATATAGCCAGACCTGTCTTAAAAATGCCTTTAATAGTGCAAAATTTAAATCTAGACAAAAGATCCGTCTTAAGAAATCTCAAAATAATACTACTGATATGCCGCATACACATGATCAGAATTTCCGATAACAAATGTTCGATGTGAGCTTGCTGTCGGAATTCCGACCACGTGTAGGGTCCATCGGACATTTTTTTTCGAATTTCCGACAACAAAAATTTGAGAGCTGGTTCCGATCGTGTGTACACAATTCTGATGCACAAAATTCCATGCATGCTCGGAATCAAGCAGAAGTAGCACTGGCTATTGAACTTCATTTTTCTCGGCTTGTCGTACGTGTTGTACGTCACCGTTCTTGGCGTTCGGAATTTCCGACAACATTTGTGTGACCGTGTGTGTGCAAGACAAGTTTGAGCCAACATCCGTCGGAAATAAATCCAGGATTTTGTCATCGGAATGTCCGATCGTGTGTATGCGGCAACACAGGTTTATAACAACATATTCCAATCACTATTGCTACTCAGCGACCCCATTTTAAATAAACACAATAGGAAATATCCTGAGATCACATACAGATGTTCAGGTTTTGTTAAGGATCAGTTGATCAAAAGTCACTATGTTAGGCATCACCCACTACGTGGCGAGAAAGCAGGTATCTTCCAGTGTGGGGCATGTGATTACTGTTATCTATTGCTGGAGGGTAAATCCTTTGTACTTCTGAATGGCAGTACACATACGATCAAACATCACATCTCCTGTCATACCAGGGGGGTTTTATATATATCATATTTTTCCAATGTGGATCATTCTACATTGGCAAAATGATTAGACCCTTTTGGAAACACATGAAGGACTATATGTATTATGCTAGGAATGACCTAAGGGGGCACAATTTAGTTTTTATTTAATAAATACATCCATATTTTTTCTTGCTTTAATTTAAGGCACTGTCTCTTTACATTTTTTAGTTACCTAAACAGGTGTTACCTGAATAATCCTGGAAGACCGGCTGATTCCAGCACGCATGCTCCAGCACAGCCACGCTGTGAAGTGCCAAAAACCTTCAGCAGCCGAAGAGGAGAAGCCCTTGCATCAGAATGAAGAATCCTGTGCCACCCCACCAGCCCTACTGAGCAGTGCCAGGTCCAAGCGCTCTCTGTCATGTTCGGCGAGGCGTGACCATAGTAGGAGCCGTAGGCGTTGCCCTGCCAGCGCAAGCCACGCCTCCTCTACAGATACCTGCTGCCGAGCAACCACAGGAGCAGCCATCCAGGTGCCCCCTGCAGGAGTCTTTGCCAACTGCACCTGCAAAATTGCAGGGAGGTAATTTACACCGTCTGTTCCTCACATTCCTTTCTCCCAGTTCCCTGCCTCTTCTTGATTCATTAGTGTCTTCCTTTTCCAAAAAAGCTGAGACAGTGGTTTCCCAGCAATCTGCACTAAATCCCCCTGCATTTACTCTATCACATGTGTGGGCTCCTTGTGTTAGCTTTCCTGTGTCAGCTACTATTTATCATAATATATCTGAAAAATCTCCTCCTATTGATTGATTGATTTAATTAATCATGCTGTGCCCAATACTTTTGTTAAAGAGGTACTACCTTGTGAGATGTCCCCTCTGGGTTTCCATTTACCAATTTCTTTGAAAGAGAAAATTTGGAAGGAAGAATTTATTGATATTTTATCATTTCTTCCAAGGATAAATCAGGGGAGGATAGAAGAAGGCCTGTAGCCAGATCTTTCTTTAACTGGCTTCAAGGCCTTTTGTATTTTTTCCAGTATGGGCGAGAAATTTTTCTGACAATTGCCTAAACTTAATTGTCCCTCAAATGTCTCTGCCACCAAACACCAAGCAAACAAGCAAACACCCTCTGTTACTAGGTCACAATCTCCTTACAGGAAAGGATACTATTTTCAATATAATAAGGGTCAGTGTAAGTGGGGTACATCATGCCGTTATAAGCACAAATGCTCTTTTTGCTCTGGTCCTCATCCCCTGTCTAGTTGTTTCAGAAAATCCACCTTTAATGCTCAGAAAAATATTTTTCCCAGGAGGCTGGAATAAATTCTTCATTGACTGTTACCTTACCCAGACAAGGCGAGGGCCAGTCTGCTATTTAAAGGTTTCAGTGAGGGTTTTCTTTTACCAACATTTACCGGATTGGGTTGCTATCCAGTTAAAAATTTGAAGTCTGTGGTACAATACCAGGACATCGTTAAGGAAAAAAATCTTCAACGAAGTTAGGGAAGGGTGCGTGGTGAGCTTCTTTCTTTCTCTGCCTTTTGACAACTTTTGAATATCTCTCCTGAGCATTGTGAACGATAAAGAACCCAATTCATTCAGATAATACACCATTTGTCCTTCCCGAAAAGAGATTCCTTAAATGATGATATTGATTCTACTCTTTCTTCAGCTTCCTATTCATCCTTTAAAGACGCAGTCCAAATTATCAAGCGCTTTGGTAAAGGTGCTCTGCTATCCAAAGCTGACATTAAATCCACTTTCAGATTACTACCTATTTCTCCTTTATCCTTTAACTCTCACGGTTTTTGTTTTCAGGGTCTTTATTTCTTTTGATATGTGCCTCCCAATGGGGTGCTTGTAATTTTGCTTCCTTCCTACAATGGGTTATTGTTGTAGAATCTGGTTTGGACAGCATTATACATTATCTTGATGACTTTCTTTTTGTTGGTCCAGTGGATTCTTCCCTTTGCCTTTTTCATCTAAAATTTTTTATAAGCATCACAGATTATTTTGAATTCCCTCTGGCAGCTGAAAAGACTATTATGCCATCCACTTCTCTCGATTTTCTAGGCATTACCATTGACACGTTGGCTATAGAGTTCAGACTTCGTAATGCTAAGATTGCAAGGTTAAAAGCTTCCATTTCCATCATGCTTCGGAGGTGAAAAGTTTTGCTTAGGGAACGTCAATCCCTGCTGGGCCTCTTAGCTTTTGCCTCGAGTGTTATTCCCTTAGGTCAAATATTTTCTCGTTGCCTATCTTTACCAACAGCTGGGCAAAAATTGCCTTTCTCACATAGCCGACTGTCCAGGGATCTTAAAGAAGACCTGTCAATGTGGTTCCAATTCTTTGGCCAATACAATGGTAGATCAATTTTTCAAGACAATTTTATCTTCGCTGCAGATTTAGGCTGGGTTCACACTATTCGCAGATTGGATGCGGGCCCGCATCCAATTCACATAGCAGGAGATTGTGACTGGCTCTCTATAAAGCCAGTTCACACAGCTCTGGAGTGGCTCCGGTGCGAATTGCACAGGAGTCCTGTGCGTCTTTTGGTCCATTTCAGCTCCGAATTCAGCCCAAAGTTTGGGCTGAAATCAGAGTTGAAACGGTGAATGGAGACTCACCAGACTCCTGCTGTTCTCCAGTGTGAACCTAGCCTTAGAAATTTTCACTGATGCGGCTGGTTTCAAAAGGTTCGAATTAATATGGCGCACCCATTGGCCTTGTGGTTCTTGGCCCAAATTTTGGGTTTGCAAAAAGTTACAAAAAAACATTGTTTTGTTGAAGCTAAATCCTATAGTGGCGGCTTTCAAGCTTTGGAGTCTGTACTTTGCTAACAAGAGAATTATTATTCAAACCGATAATAAAGGCGTGCTTTTCACCATTAATTGCTTATCACCAAAGTACCATTTTGTTATTAAATTGATTATTTATTTTGTACTGCTTTGTTTAAGAAATAATATTTGGGTTAAAGCTCAATATATCCCTGGTAAGTCTAATGCGGCGTACACACAGTCGGAATTTCCGATGGAAACAGTCCGATGGGAGCTTTTCATCAGATTTTCCGACCGTGTGTATGCCCAACGGTCTTTTTCTGTCGGAATTTCCGACGGACTTTGAATTGAGAACCTGTTCTCAATTTTTCCGACGGAAAACCTTTCTATCGGATTTTCCGATCGTGTGTATGCAATTCCGACACGCAAAATTCCGACGCATGCTCGGAAACAATTCGACGCATGCTCGGAAGCATTAAACTTCCCTTTTATAGTGCTGTCGAACGTGTTTTATGCCGCTGTGTTATTGACCATCGGAATTTGGTGTGATCATGTGTAGGCAACACAGCTTGAGCGGAACTCAACGGTTTTTCCGATGAGAATTCCGATCATGTGTACGCGGCATAACTCAATAGCAGATGCTTTATTCCGTTTTCAGATTTCATGTTTTCGTTAACCTCTTCCTCAAGCGGGCCAAATGTGTGTTGTTGGAAGGTGGGAACACACATTTCCTAAGGATGTATATGCATTTAGAGAGTGTTGACATGTATATTTATTCTGTTAACCTATGCAAAGTGTAATTATTCTATTTATTTATATTGTGAGTATTGTTTGTCCTCTCATATGCCCTGAGGAAGCGCACAAGAGAAATGCGTTGACTCATGAGGACTTACCTATACAAAAGCCTTATATATTTATGAGCTGCAATATAATATCTTTGTATACTCTTTATGCAACTGGATATTTATTATGTATGTTTTTATTGATGCATGATCTACATGCTTCTTTTTATTGTTTGTTTATAAATAAAACATATTGATTTAATATGTGTATTGTCCATTGTTGCCTTAAAAGTCCGACCAATGCTTTGTTTGCATAACACCAGGTACTATTAACATCACAAGTTTGTTATTATTCAAAAATCATATATATAACCTTTTAGGCCTTCAAAAAAATCTTCTTCACTCTCCCCTGCCAGAGGTTCCTTTGCCTTCACTTCTTGTATATTGGTGAAAGCAGTGCACATATTTATTGGTCATGTGAACCACCCTGCTGACGTTATCCCATCTATCTATGTGCAGCTGCACATGCTCCCCTTAGTGTTTACAAGGCGCTGGTCTATCTTGCAAATGTCTATGAGGGTGGCTACATTCTCACATACAGTGGGACGATGTACACTGAAAGTGACCAACCCCATTAGGGAAATTCCAGCTTGGAAGCTTTCACAATTATTTTTATGGATATCCTGAAAAATTCTTCTGTTCTCGACCAAATTGCTGTTCAAATTGAGTATGTGACTCAGTTTTACTGGGTACATCCCCATGGCTGGGGTGTCATTGGCCCAACAAACCTTGACCAGTCATACTCAGGTCAAGCAATTGCTCTCCACATTGCACAATCGTCAAAAATGTTTTCTCTTCTTCTGTTATTTGTATTTTGATTGTACCGATTCTCTTATACCACAAATTTTCGTATGATATGTTCTTTGTATTCTTTTTTGTCTTCAATAAAATACTTGAACAAGGACAAATTCTACTGTTCTAGGAGAAACAGGTAGCAACCAATATAGTTATTGAACCTAATTTTGTTTGTTTTTACCTTGGATTTAGTGTCACTTTACGAACTATTTAGTTTCAAGTCTTGCAAAGAGTGTTGTTTTCAAACCATACATGTTTGTTGTGGGAAGAAGCAGCAAAACAACACCAATATGTGTTACTTTAAAGGAAAAAAGCAGAGTGTGTACTGATCAAATAATGGTGCCTCAATGTACATACTTAATACAAACAATGCATATCATTTTTTTTTTTAAACATTAAAAGAGAAGTATGGATTTTCTTTTTATTTCAGAATCATAGTTACCTAGGTGGATGCTGCATCTGTCTCCCGGCGACTCCAAGATTTAGAACCAAGCAATCTAACACCACCAATCACTCGGTTGCTCGGTTATCAGATCTACCTGAGCAGAGAGCTAGTGACTGTCAGTCAGCAGCTCTCTGCTCTGCCCCCCTTGCTTACTGGAGTGCTGGGCTGTGGAAGGGGTGGGAGTGGCCAGCTCAGGCTCTCGGTGGCTCGCTGACAGGCTGAGCCGGGTGCCCGTCCAGGCCTGTGGGCGGATCCTGACCATATGGTTGCTTTCCTCCCCAATCCTGGACTGGCTCTGTGATGTCAGCTGACAGTGGGCTTCAGCCTGCTGTCTGCTGAAAACCAGTGCCAGGAGTGCAGAAAGAACTATACTCCTGTGATCCACAAGATTAACACAGATATCTAAAAACAGCCATTGACAATGCAGCACCCCTTAAATTCTAACTAAAGGCAAAAATTGTATTATAGATTTGCATAAATTGGTAAGGGGCTTTATTGTGTCCTGTGCCAGCATTAGAGAGGTTTACTCACTGATCACTGTAGCTACTTGGAATTAAAGTAGGGGTAAACCCAACATTTTAAGCTTCCCCCACAACAGAAACTAAAAACGGTCTTAAATGGATTTCCCCGAAACTGGAAAGATATGCTCTAACTTGCTGTTGAGACTACAGAACAGGAAGTGAAGTAAAATCTCATTGATGGGACAAAATGGAAAAAATACTGACATATCAACTTTAGAATATGCAGATAGTAGGTATACTCAACTGGACTTACAGCAGGAGGAATTTTCCAAACGTAGTTAAATGAATGTCAATGTTTAAGCGGGGCACAGACCTTTTCTTGAGAAAAGAGGGCTATGCCCCGCTGAAACATTGACATTGGAAAATTCCTCCTGCTGTAAGTCCTGTTGAGTGCACCAACTATCTGCTGCATATTCTACTTTTTTTTCATGAATTGTACCTGGGCCAAGGCACTTACAAGTGTGTATGATGGCCCATCTCTACACTACATAAATATTGGCTTTAGATATATATTAATATAGTTTTCTTAGGGTTTGTATATAAAGGTTTTCACTGATAAAGACCATTAGATATCTAGCAATATTAAATTAAGACTAAGTGGACTTATTTTGAAATCTTGAACAGAATTCAATGTTCATTAAAATGTTTTTAAATAAGCTGTGAAATAATAATATGTGGGAATGTTTCATCCATCTTAGTTTTTAACTTACACAGGATTCACAATGATTATTAGATACTAAGATAGTACCAAAGGGCCATGCCATCTTGTCTCACTCAAAGTTGTGTGGAGAGGGAATCAATTTTTCAAAAAGTTTGGTAATTCTAAACATGTAATAAAGTTGTTCCAGGCCTGTCAAAATCCAAGGAGAAGTAAGTAGTACAGATCTATAAGACTTTGTATTAACAATTACTAGACTCAATCCCACAGGGCAACTTGTAAGAAAAAGAAAAGATAAAATGATTTGTAGCATCACTCTTTACTGGACATTCTAAGAGGATGCTGTAATTATATGGATTCCCTAATTCTGCAAATGTTTGCGTAATTGTTAGTGGACAGAGTAAAATCAATGATTACGTTTCATACAGACATACCAAGTTTTGACTATCAGCAAATACTCTCAACAATTGTTTGACATTTTCAAATGAAAATGATGTCACTGAGTTTTAAAAATTCAATGCAAGGTAAAAACTGCATTTGTTTTAAGTAAATGTTGAAATGAATGAAGTTCTTGGGCAAGTATTCAAACACTAGATGAACAATTAACACATTGGTTTCTTCTATACTGTATATATTTAATTTGGATAACCTTCTTATTTAATACCATCAAATCTGAAAAATAAATCCTTGCCTGAAATATAATAACCATGCTGTTTACTATTTGAACTTGAAAGAGGATTTAACTTAATTTTGGGTGCCAACAGATGACATTGACTACGTGACATAATACAATTGGAATGAATACATGTACAAACAACTGTGAAATATATCTCTAGCTTTGGTAACTAGTGATGTCACAGATTTACAAAAATAACACTTAAGAATAGGTCTATAAATGGACAGGAAAAATGTTGTTAATTCTTGACATGTTGTACATGGGCATATTGTAAGGAATAGGGTACCTTTATAATTTGAAAACAAACATACAATAAACCACCTTGGGTTTTGTTACTGCATAAAAATTACATAACCCTCTATAGTTACTACATTGGGAACATGGTGACTTTTGATCACTGGGGTCTCCTGGTTTGAGTCCCTACTGGGACTATCTGCAAGGAATCTTTTATATTCTTTCATTGTGTGTTTTATCTTTTCAGATGTTCCAATTTCCTTCAACACAAATGAAAATCATACTGGTAGCATAATTATCTTACACTCCAATTATGTATAATGGTTCGAGGAAAATAGGGTGTTAGGGACATGTATTTCAAGGTTCCTTAGGGATGAGAAGGACTATTGTGAATGTTTCAGTGATGTCTGTAAAGTGTTTTGGTTAATGTCATTGCAATAAAAGTGGAAATATAATATATCTAACTCAGAGACCTTAAAGTTCCTGTATTTAAGGCAGCTTACTAAGTACAGACGTTACAATTAATCATGGGATAACTTTAACTGAACTTGTTACTGAAATCTGATAGATATGGACCACTGACACTTACAATAACATAATGTCAACTTGGGTTCCATGTGTTTCAGGAAGCAGAGGTCAACATATTGTGAGCA
The DNA here is from genome assembly GCA_028564925.1 of Lithobates sylvaticus. Taxonomy (NCBI): domain Eukaryota; kingdom Metazoa; phylum Chordata; class Amphibia; order Anura; family Ranidae; genus Lithobates; species Lithobates sylvaticus. The sequence goes on along the minus strand of CM053030.1, from coordinate 211,758,194 downwards.
CATCAATGCTCTACAATTCTATTTCTTGTTCATTGAAAATCAAATTCAATAATAAAAAAGTAAAACAAAAGGTATTGTACTCACACAAATCTTTTCCTCTAAATAAATGTAACTTTGATATTACTATTGTTACATTCTGAAAAATTGATTAGTATAATTTTCTTTAACATAAAGAACAATGCCACTAAGCAGTTTTGAGTAAAGCTTGGTTAAATACAGAACATATGCAAGTCATGCCTACTTTTTTATTAAGAAATGCAGTGAGAATGATAAAAAGATTTCCCCTTTGGTTAATTGTGACATTTCAACTTCCTTTTTCTATACATGCTCAGAGGGCAGGTGGTGTAAAATAATAATTATGGACTTCACTGGATATCCATCACTGGCGACTGTAGATGCCAAGCCCTTTGCACCCAAAGAAAAAAGACCCCTCTCTTGGGGTTATGTCATAGAACTTATTTTTGGTATACTGGTCCTAACCTGCTTTAAATTTTGACAATGTTTAAAAAACAAACAAAAAAAAACATATATGAAATAGTCAATGATGGGGAAAAAAATGTGTGTTGCCACTAGGGATGGGCGAACGGTTTGGCCCAAGCATAAGTTCGGGCTGAACTTTAGTTGTTCGGGCGTTCGACGAACAGCCGAACAAACGGGTAGTTCGACCATTTGTTCGGCCCCCCGAACGGACCACAATGCATTGCGGTGCTGAACAGTGCATTGCAAGCCCTTATTGGCTGAAACAGTGAAAGCTTCAGCCAATCAGGGTCGGGAGCACTGTCAGAGTCATGATTGGACACTGTCATCATGACTTTATCCAATCATGGCTCATTCCCGCCCCACAGTATAAAAGTATTCTTTCAATGGCAGCCATTTTCAGTGTGATTTCAGCATGGAGAGAGATAGACCAGGGCTCTGTTCACTGCTATCAGTTAGTTAGTGTGCTATACTGTGCTATTTTGCTTCAATTGTCAGTGTAGAATATGAGTTTAGTGTCAGCCTAGGGATAGTGTGAGTGTAGTGAGAAGGACCATCATTCAGCTATGCATAGTGTGCAGCTAGAGTAGGGACAGCTCAGATAGTTTCACTGTAGTGTAGTGAGGCAGTGTAAGTAATCTTGACATTAGTGTATAGCTAGAGTAGGGACAGTTTAGATAGCGTCAGTGTAGTTGAACACGTCTATTTAATTGCGTTACTCCCAGTTTAACGGCATTTACTTCTGTGTGCGTTACTGCCAGTTTAACACCATATAGTTTTGTGTGCATTACTGCCAGTTTAACGCCATATAGTTCTGTGTGCATTACTGCCAGTTTAACGCCATTTACTTCTGTGTGCGTTTCTGCCAGTTTAACACCATATAGTTCCAATCCTATTGTGTGTACGGGGCATAAGGGGGCCAGCAACAAATGTGTCCACAGGCAAAGGTGGACGTGGTGGTCACTCTCAGGCAGGGCATCATTTCCTCTGTTAGTTCCTTAGTGAGTTTGCGTGTGCTATCCAGCCACAGCATGCAGAGGATGTGGTGGACTAGCTTACTAAACCTTCCTCATCCTCCTCATCCTCTGTCATGCAAGCAGAGGCAAGTGTACAGTCCCCTGCAGTTGCCAAATTGGATAAACCTGCCTCCTTGGCCACATCTATTCCTGCCATAGCCCCAACATCAGCCATTGAGGAGTCAGAGTTATTTGACCACAGCGTCAGCCACTTACTCCTTGATGATGCCCAGCCATTACTGGATTCAGATGTTGGTTCTGAGGTTGAGGATGGCAGGAACATGAGCCTAGAGAGAGGGAGGAACACTGGTAGACAAATTGGCATTCATGTTTCCCAAGCTGCAGCATATTACCAAGTTGTCTCCATTGGTAATAATGAAGATGGAGATGATGATGATGCGGTCACTGATGCGACTTGGGTGCCAGATAGAGCAGAGTAGGAAACTGAAGGTGAGGCGGCACAACCCCAAGGATGAATCAAGAAAGAGTAGAGAGCAGCCACCCCATTCTATCACATTCTGTAGCTGTTATCTCCCGACCCACTCCCCAAAGCTCAGCTGTCTGGGCCTTTTTTAGCACATCTGCAACAGATCGCACTGTTGCTATCTGCAAACTGTGTCTCAGTACATCAAACGTGGCAAAAGAAAAACACCAACCATTTGGGTACCACATGCCTAACAAGGCATTTAACGTCCAACCACTCAGCCCGTTGGCAAGAGCCACAGAAAAGGGGCACAAATCTGTCCCTCCTCCTCCTTACCCACTTCAGTCTGCCCCTGCTATACCAAGTCATTACCTCTCAGCAGCCTCCACTGACAGGGATGATGGTATAGCACAGGGTGTCCCAGGTCCTAGCAGCACATCTGCCAGCAGCACACCACCAGCTGTAGACTGTAGCTGGAAAATGTCTCTGCCCCATCTGCTGCAGCGGAAAAAAAATACAGTCCCTGCCACCCACATGCTCAGCGTCTAAATGCAAGCTTGTCAAAGCTGTTGGCTCTCCAACTTTTGCCTTTCAGCCTGGTGGATCCTGCCCCCTTCCGTGAATTCGCACAATGTGCTGTACCACAATGGCAGGTTCCTAGTCGCTACTACTTTTCACGTAAGGCTGTTCCATCTCTCTACCATCCAAGGGAATGTTCTGGCATCATTGGGCAAGGCAGTCAGCCGTAAAATCCACCTTACTGCTGACACGTGGTCCAGCAAGCATGGGCAGGGACTATATATTTAGTTTGCAGCTCACTGGGTAACACTGCTTGCAACTCGAAAGGATGCAGGACAGGACTCAGTGCTGCAGCTTGTTGTGCCCCCACGTCTCCATAGAGCTGGTAGTGATAACGCCAGACCTGTGAGCTCTACCCCCTCCTCCTCCTCCGCCACCTCCATGACCTCCTCTGCAGAATTGTCCTATGAACATAAGGTACCCCCTAAGCGTTCAAAGGGCTATTCCATGAGTCAGGCTAAAAGGTGCCATGCAGTGCTTCAGCTGGTGTGTTTAGGGGACAGGAACCACACCGGAGCAGAGATTCTTGCAGCTCTGCGGGGACAGGCCCAGAGGTGGTTCACACCATGCCAGCTTGAGCCAGGAATGGTAGTGTCCGATAATGGCTTAAACCTCCTGTCGGCCCTTAGACAGGGAAATTTGACACATGTGCCATGCCTGCCTAAGTACGTACCCAGGGTTGCAAGATGTACTAAAACAGGCCAGAAGAGTCTGTAGCCATTTCAGGCGGTCATACACAGCCAGTGCTCGGTTGGCTAAAAAAAATCAACAGGAATTCCACCTGCTCATAAACTGTCTGATTTGTGACATGCTCACCAGGTGGAACTCGACTTTGGCAATGCTGCAGTGGCTATACATGCAGCAGAGGGCCTTCAACGAGTACCTGCGCCAGTACGGCAGGACGATGGGCTCAGGCCACCTCTGCTTTTTTTCCCCATGGCAATGGCTGATCATTAAGGATGCATGCACTGTATTGTCACCATTTGAGGAGGCCACAAGGATGGTGAGCAATGACAGTGCATGCATCAGTGACACAATCCCTGTTGTATTCCTGCTGGAGCAGACTCTGCGTGGCATTATGGACAGGGCACTAGAGGCAGAGCAGCAGGAGGAAGAGGAGGACTTCCTTTCCTCTCAAGGCCCACTTTATCCAGACACCATCATTCCTATGTAGGGATGAGCTTTGAGTTCGAGTCAAACTCATGTTCGACTTGAACATTGCCTGTTCGCCTGTTCACTGAACAGCGAACAATTTGGGGTGTTTGCAGCAAATTCGAAAAGCTGCGGAACACCCTGTAAAAGTCTATGGGAGAAATCTAAAGTGCTAATTTTAAAGGCTAATATGTAGGTTATTGTCATAAAAAGTGTTTGGGGACCTGGGTCCTGCCCCAGAGGACATGTATCAATGCAAAAAAAAGTTTTTAAAAATGTCATTTTTTTACGGGAGCAGTGATTTTAATAATGCTTAAAGTGAAACAATAACAGTGTAATATTCCTTTAAATGTCATACCTGGGGGGTGTGTATAGTATGCCTGTAAAGGGGCGCATGTTTCTCGTGCTTAAACTGTCCCTGCACAAAGTGTAATTTCTGCAGGAAAAAAAGTAATTTAAACACTCGCTGCTATAATGAATTGTCGGCTCCCCGTAATACAGAGAACAGTCATTGATAATAAAAAAGAATGCGTGGGGTTCCCCCCAAATTCAATTAGCAGGCCCTTTAGGTCTGGTATGGGTTTTAAGAGGAACTCCACGCCAATTTTTTTTTTTTTAATTGCATGGAGTTCCCCCTAAAAATCCATACCAGACCCTTTATCCGAGCACGCAACCTGTCAGGTCGCAGGAAAAGAGGGGGGTACGAGAGAGTGCCCCCCCCCGGAACTATACGAGGCCACATGCCCTCAACATTGGGAGGATGCTTTGGGGGTCTGTTGGTCATGTTGATGGGGACAAGGGCCTCACACAAGGGGGATCCCCCCCCCGTTTGAAATGGTAAGGGGGTACAAAAGTACCTCTACCATTTCACAAAGAAAGTGCACAAAATTGTTAAAAAACACACAGACACCGTTGGGAAAAGTCCTTTATTAAACAAAAAAAAAAAAAAAAAGATTCCAGCTGTGGTAATCCACTCATGGTATCCAGCGATGGCTGATCTCTTCTCCGAGGGTCCAGCGATGGGTGGTCTCTCCCAATGGTCCAGCGCAGCGCATCTTGTCTCCACGACGTGCGGGTGACCCCGCCCCCCTCTGATGTAACGGAAACCTGCATTACATCAGAGGGGGGCGGGGTCACCAATACATCACTGGGGAAGCCTGGGTTTCCCCTTGGTCAGAGGCAGGTGGGGTCAGGTGACGGGTGGCCCCGTTCTCCTCAGCTAAGACCTGTCAGGCGCCGGGATTCCTGCAGTGTCTCCGGTGGTGACAGGATGCTCTGCGCTGCACCATCGGGAGAGATCACCCATCGCTGGACCCCAGAGAAGAGATCAACCATTGCTGGATAGAAAGACAAGAGGGGATTACCACCGCTGGAATCTTTTTTTAATTTTTTAAATTTTGAATAAAGGACTTTTCCCAACGGTGTCTGTGTGTTTTTTTAACAATTTTTTACACTTTCTTTGTGAAATGGTAGGGGTACTTTTGTATCCCCTTACCATTTCAAACAGGGGGGCCCAGGATCTGGGGGTCCCCTTGTTAAAGAGACCTTCCAGATTCTGATAAGCACCCCGCTTTTGTCCCCATCAACATGGAAAGATGATGCTTTGAGGGGTCACAGACCCCCAAAGCATCCTCCCAATGTTGAGGGCATGTGGCCTGGTATGGCTCAGGAGGGGGGGGGGCGCTCTCTCGTCCCCCCTCTTTTCCTGCGGCCTGCCAGGTTGCGTGCTCAGATAAAGGGTCTGGTGTGGATTTTTGGGGGGGCACTCCACGCCATTTTTGTTTAAATTTGGTGTGGAGTTCCCCTTAAAATCCATACCAGACCTGAAGGGTCTGGTATGGATATATGGGGGGAACCCCACATCATTTTTTTTATTTGACCCGGGGTTCCCCTTAATATCCATATCAGACCTGAAGGGCCTGGTAATTGAATTTGGGGGAACCCCACGCATTTTTTTTTTTTTTTTTAGAAATGACATTCGATGACTGTTCTCTGTATTACGGGGAGCCGACAATTCATTATATCCGCGAGTGCTTTTAAATTACTTTTTTTCCTGCAGAAATTACACTTTGTGCAGGGACAGTTCTAAGCACGGGAAGCATGCTGTCAGGAAAATCGCGGTTCCAGGCGACTGATTGGCGCGCGCCGGCGCGTGGTGGTGTGCGCGCTCCCGTGAGCGCGGGCTTGCGTGCGCGTGCGCGCTGGCGTCCGAGGGCGCGCGCCCTGTGATTCACATACACCTGTGTGGGCTGTTGGCGCCAATCAGCCTATTTAATCAGGCAGCACCTGCTGGCTAGTGCTGCCTGATCTTCAGTATACCTGATACTTTGCACCAGCGATTTACCTTGTTCCAGTGATCTTCCAGTGATCTATTTGTTCCAGTATTACACCTTGCTTTACCTGTGTGACCCCGGCTTACCCTTTGGACTATTCGGATCTCTGCCTGCCCCAGACCTCTGCTTGACTGACCATTCGCCTGCCAGCTCCTTTGTACTTTGCCGTTTGAACGTTGCCGACTTCTGCTTGGACCTGGACTTCTTATCTCTCCTGCTCAAGGGACCTGCGTCTGCTTGTCCTGTATCACATCCGGCTAACAGTGAGTTTCACCATCTGTATTCGGAACCCCATCACCATCCCTCTTCCGCTGAGTGACGTATGTCTACCTACCATTATTCCGCCTTGCTATCAGTGAACTTTGCATACCGGTACCTCATCCTGCCATTTGTGAATCCTGCTTGCCTGTGCTTCATCTTGCAACCAGCGGACCTCCATCACCAACTTCCGGGACCCCTCTATCAGGCTCCCTTACCCTTCCTGACTCCCGTGCCTCCTGTACCCACCTCCAGGGGCCGTAAGTCGGATCCGTACGGGAGACCTCCCTCTGCCCAATTGGACTCATCTGTCAGGTACGTGCCAAGTCTGATACATGCGCCCCTTTACAGGCATATTATAGACACCCCAGGTACGAAATTTAAAGGAATATTACACTTTTATTGTTTCATTTTAAGCATTATTAAAATCAATGCTCCTGAAAAAAATGCTTTTTTTTTTTTGCATTGATACATGTCCCTGGGGCAGGACCCATGTCCCCAAACACATTTTAGGACAATAACTTGCATATTAGCCTTTAGAATTAGCACTTTTTGATTTTGAACGTTCGAGTCCCATAGACTTTAATAGGGTTCTAAAGTTCACGCAAAGTTTAGGTCTGTTCGCAGGTTCTGGTGCGAACCGAACTGGGGGGTGTTCAGCTCATCCCTATTCCTATGTCACAAAACACACAGGAGGAGACAGGGAGGAGGAATCTGGCACTTTCATAGGCTTCGAAGAAGAGGAAGACATGCGTCAATCTATAAACGATGGCTTTCCAACCCCAGAACCCTTGGAAGTAGTACGTGGCTGGGAGGAGTAAGTTCCAAATGCTGTCATCCTGAGTGACCCAGAGGAGTGTGCTTGGGCAACCTCATGCTTCAAAGCCTGCAAAAGGACCCAAGAATACGTGGCATAAAGGAGAAGGGTGATTACTGGTTGGCAACCCTCCTTGACCACCGTTATAAGGGGAAAGTCTCAGAACTCATCCCGTTCCCACAGAGAGTGCAGAAGATAACATTTCTTGAGAACACGTTAAAGAGGATTTTATTGAACATTTTTCCTGACTCCAGTAGGTTACAGTGTGGTGGAAAACTTAGTTTTGAGTCTTCTGTTGGTCAAGAGAGGAGCGTTGGAGAAGGCGTCTGCCAAAGTGAGGCAATTCTGAATTTTTTTAGTCCTCGCCGCCCAGGGCTGTCAGCTTCCACATCCTATCGGCATCGTCTGCATCACATGGTGGACGATTACCTCGGGCCAAAACAGAGATGGAGAGCTTTCCAGCTGACGATCCACTGACTTACTGGGTCATGAAAATAGACCACTGGCCAGAACTTGCCCAGTATGCTATTGAGTTGTTGGGCTGCCCTGCATCCAGCGTGCTTTCAGAACGGGCATTCAGTGCTGCAGGAGGTTTTGTTACTGATTAAAGAACGCATCTGTCCACAGACTCTGTGGACCGTTTGACTTTTATAAAAATGAATCAGTCCTGGATTACCAGCTATGAAGCCCCTGATGCCACTGATTAAGTCTTTTTGGGATGTGGAATCTCTGCAGGACTTCGAGGGTGTTCAATCATTTCATCTGGAAGAATGTTTTTGGTATAGTTTTAATGGGCACAATTAACACCCAAAGACCAATTTTTCTGCACCTCTTTGACAGGTGCATATCATTGCAATTTTTTACAGCTAGGCCAATTCTTGCTTTCATTAGCATTACCTCTATAGGGTTACGAAGGGAAGGCGCCACTGACACCCAAAGATCAATTTTTACGAACCCGTTAATTCTATCCAAAGTCAAAGTGACACCAGAATGTATCTAAAAAATCGCTAATCTTGTTCTCAGTGCACTACATTGTGGCCTCACCATTCTCACTGGCTCCCCAGCTGTTGCTGAGCAAAATAAAGGCAGCTTGCAGGGAAAATTTCATTTTTTTGGGCTTTAAAAAATGCAATTATTACTGCAGCAGATTCTAGACATGGTACAGATCTGACACTTTACATGTAGACTAAGGGGACCCCTCAGGCACTATGTTGGAAGGAATCTTTTATTTTTATGTTTTCACTTTAAAAATCAAAAAATCATTGCTCATTTAAAAATTAAATTTTTTACAAACTTTTTTTTATTGATACATGTCCCCCAGGGCAGGACCCGGACCCCTATAACCATTGTATGCCCAATTACTTGCATATAAACCTTCAAAATGGGCACTTTTGATTTTTGACGTTCAGGTCCCATTGACTTTAATGGGGTTTGTTATTCGGGTTCGAACTTTTGCGTTGTTTAGAAGTTCTGGTGCGAACCGAACAGGGGTCTGTTCGGCCCATCCCTAGTAGCCACTAACTGTACAGGGAAGGACTGCCTTTTTTGTTACCTACTACCAAGCCTACAATTCAATGCCTAATGGTAAATCCAGCCTCAATTATGAATCTTAGAAAGCTAAAAGTAAGAAGAAATTGTATACTTTTTAATAGTATTTGGGGTTGACTAAAGGCAAATAGGCTGTTTAGTTTTCAACAGAAGTTGCAGTTTGCAAAGGCATTTTCCACAGAGCTTAGTAAATGCAGCAAAATTTCACTTTGCAAAAAAGACCCTATTACATGCAGGGAAAAAAAAGTTTACTAAGCTGTGTCTCATTACCAATGTGTCACACAAGAAACATTTCATGATGGGTAAAAGCAAAGAGCTCTCTCTAGACCTTTGCAACCTTATTGTTGCAAAACATACTGATGGCATTGGTACAGAAGGCTTTCTAAACTTCTGAATGTTCCCGTGAGCACTGTTGGGGCCATAATCTGGAAGTGAAAAGAACATAATATCACCATAAACTATCCACGACCTGGTGCAAGATTTCTGACAGAGGAGTGAAAGAATTATCAGAAGAGTTATCCAAGAGCCAAGTAGCACTTGTGGAGAGCTTCAGAAAGACCTGACATTAGCAAATACAATTGTTTAAAAAAAAAACAATAAATAATGCACTTAACTGCCATGGCCTGTATGCACGCTCACCGCACAAGACTCCATTGCTGAAGAAAAAGCATGTTGAAGTTCGTTTAAAGTTTGCTGCACAACATTTAGACAAGCCTGTGAAATACTGGGAGAATATAGTCTGGTCAGATGGGACCAAAACTGAACTCTTTGGATGCCATAATACACACCATGTTTGAAGGTCAAATGGCATTGCACATCACCCCAAAAACTCCATACCAACAGTGAAGTTTGGAGGTGGGAACATCATGGTGTGGGGCTGTTTTTCAGCATACCGTACTGGCAAACTTCATATCATTAAAAGAAGGATGAATGGAAAAATGTACCAAAGCATTCTTGATATAAATCTACTGTCATCTACTGGGATGTTGAAGATGAAATGAGGGTGGACATTCCAGCAAGACAATGATCCCAAACACAAAGCCAAGGAAACTCTCAAATGGTTTCAAAGAAAGAAAATAAAGCTGCTAGAATGACCCAGCCAATCACCTGACTTGAATCCAACAGAAAATCTATGGAAAGAACTAAATATCAGAGTTCATAGAAGAGGCCAACGGAACTTTCAAGATTGGAATACTGTTTGTGTGGAATAATGGACCAAAATCACACCTGAGCAATGCATGCGACTAGTTTCTCCATACAGGAAGCATCTTGAAGCTGTCATTAACAACAAAGGATTTTGTACGAAGTGTTAAATACATTTTAGTTATGGTGTTCAAAACTTTTTCCCTGTGTCGTTCCATTTTATTACACATAATTTAATTTCTGAACTTATTTGTTTTGATTTCTTTGTATGTATGAATTGCATGGGTTGTTACTGATATGTGGTGAATATTTTATGTCAATAGCACCCTTATAAATCTATTTACCTAGAAAAATGGTGACGTGATGTGTACGATACTTATTTTACCCGCTGTGTATATATATATAGTATCATTTTTTAATATGATCCCTGGAAATGGATTTGTCCAGAGAACACTAAAACGTGATAATATTAGTAATCTAAGGATTATTAGGGAGGAGGAGTATGAGAAAGAAACACTTGTACGTGTATGTGTACTATGCTTCTGCTGGTGCCTCATAAATGCAAATCCCAGCCTTTTGTTTTGTGCTTTGTGCCTCATGAAACCTTAGAATCTAGGAGGTAGTTGATGTCATATTGAATGTGTTTTAATGCTTATCTCAACTTATGGGTATTAAGTGGACATGAACACCCACATTAAAGGGGTCACCTACCTCCTCTAGGATCTGTCATTTGATATTTATCTCTATAGGTAAAATAGTGTCTTTGTCTATGTGTGTGTATATATATATATATATATATATTTTTTTTACAGTCTGTAGGAAAGTTAGCAGCAATGGGAGGATAACCCAGATTCCATCCCCTATGTATAGGAAGCCAGAAATAGGCAGTTGCCGCACACTTCTGTTTTAGTTAATATAGCACTACACAGTAATAGCAACAGTTTTGAACATGTCATGCTCTTTATCTAGCATGGCCTGTTTTTGGATTCTTATGTATATTTTTTTATTAGATATAGGCTCAACTGTTTGTCATCGTTAAAACATAAGCAAGGCCTAAATACCCATGGACATTTGGAGCAGGTTTGTCCTACACTTTTATTTAGAAAGGCAGCACACAAACACAGTTTCAGTACAGGAAGGCTTTGTACAGCATTCCAAGCATAAAACATACAAAATATCTATTCATTCAAGCCACTAACTAAACTCATGTCAGTTAATGACAAACTGAGCGCTCCCTAGTGGGACCCCCTAAACAAACAAGCATTTCTTGTACCTTTCAGGGTTCTGTGAGCAGTTAGCCTTCTTACCCTGCAACAGGCTTTCACAGCAGACAGGGTGAAAGAGCCCTGAGGATCGATTGGCCCTAGGAACAGCTGAGACTAATTGATGAGGTCTGGCTACAAGGTAAAATGTGGACCAAGGACTATGGGCTTTTCTTACCCACTGCTCTACAAAATCTTTGGGCTCCAGGACCTGGGTAAGACTTATTAGAATTATGATGAAAGAAAAAGTTTGTTTCTCAATATCAGGCCTAGTGACACATATACACTGCTCACAATTCTGCCAGGCACTGCCTCACCCTCACATATCCTTCCTCTCTACTTAGACCTGTGGGAAGGAGCACATTTTTCCAACATGCAGTGGATGTGTGACAGTCCATCAGCATTCCCTTGCTGGGTCCCTGGCTTGTGTTCAACATAAAATTTGTAGTCTCGTAGAGCCAGAAACTCTCTTGCGACCCTTCTATTGATCTCTTTATTCTGAGCCATCCACTGTAGGGGTGAATGGTCTGTAATCAATCAGAACTGTCCAGCCAAAAGGTAATATATTGATGACTGTAGTACCCACTTTATGGCTAACCACTCCTTTTTTCACTACATGAAGACTGAGTTATTGAGTGAAAGCAAGGTATGGCTGGGAGTTCCATCAGTTAGTTAAATTATTTTTTCCATGGAGACCTTGGTTCCTTAACACTTTATGAACCCAAACTCTTAAATTGTAGTTCTTCTAATTTACTTGGCCTTGGGCATCAGAAGCTACTTGAGCCTTCTCAAAGGTAGACTTTAGTTTCTTTCAGAGCTGGTCTACACAGCCTTTGTGATTCACAATTTGATCAACAGAGATACCAAAGACCAAGTCCTCATGAGTATATAAGATGATTATCCAGTTACAAAATTTCCCATGCTATTGTGGGCACAATCGCTGAGATGTATCTGCTGCAGTGCTGATTCTTCTCTGCCATGAGAGTCACAAGCATGTTAATGAGAGTATGATTAAACTGCTCAGGCTGTGGGTCTACTTGTGGATAATAGGGGGTTGTCAGAAAAGCCCACGACATGTCCAGGTACTTCCTAATGAGTCTGCTTTCAAAGTCTGTCTTGATCTGAATGGATAATTTGTGGTAACCTTTAATGGACAAAACACTTCTCTACCATATCTTTAGCCACAGTTGGGAACACCTGGGAGCAGAAACTCTAGATAGAGGCTCTGTAAGACATTCAATACAAGGGGAAGTCTTCTGCTTGGCATTTCCTCATATTGTTCTTATTAGGAGTGGGTGGACACCTGCAGCAGTGACCCAATAGCCACAGCTACTGTTAACCCTTTGGCATCATCTGTGCCCATTCTTCTTGTGGGGCTTCATAATTACAAGATCTTCTGGACAATGCATCAGCCTCTCTACTCCCATTCAGTACTTTAGACTCAAGTGAAACCCAGACAGAGCAGCAAACCACTGATGCTCTGTGGCATTTAACTCGGTGGTTGTGAAGATGTAGGTGAATGGATTGTTGTCTGTCTTGACTGCTTTATACATGTAGTTTTTCAGTTTGTGTACCACTGCCCACTTTAGAGGCAGAACTTCAACTTGTAAAAGGGTTAATCCATCTCTGAGGCTCCAACTCACATAGGAAACAAGCTTCAGATTTATGGTCCATAATAGATCTTCAGGTCCAGTCTCCCACAGCAGAGAAAGTAGGAGAGCCCTGAGGATCAATTCACTTACACATACAAAGACCTATGAATATATGAGACTAAATAATGAGGTCTGGCCATCAAGTGGGATGTAGAGGCTTTTCCACTCAAAGCTGCACAAAACTTTTGGAGGAGAGGACTTATAAAGATTATAAGAAAGCATATCAGACATAAGCTTGGAGAACCAAGTGTGTGTGTGTGTGTGTGTGTGTGTATACATTTAAGGGCCTGGTAGCCCACGTTTATTAAAGGAAAAAACAAAACAAAAGTCCATCCAGGAATCCCACACAGGGGTCAAAGCTTCAATTAAATATATAAAATGCAAATGAAAATGCTAGCCCACCTGGCTACTCTTCAACAGCACTGCTGCTATAGGTACTTGCTTGGATGCATACCATCTTAGGCTCCTTGGACGCACACAGCTTTGAAGCCCTTGGACACACACAGCGTTGAGCTTCTTGGACGCACACAGCTTTGAAGCCCTTCAATGCACACAGCTTTGAGCTTCTTAGACGCATACAGCATCTATCCTCACACAGAGACACTCAGTAGCAGCCACTGCTCCACCTTCCTTCCCCCTTCTGCTCTCACCAGCCCCTCGTTATATAGGTTGTGTGCACCTGGGCACACACCCTGCTGGCTGTCCACAAGACCTGGACACCGGGTTGGAGATCCCGTCCCACCCAAGACTCTGAAGGATCTCCAAACTACAGAACCCCTTTCAGAAATAGCAAGATCCGGAGAAAACTGCCAGAGCAGTTTTCTCTGTTTCAAATCTACGCTCTGTAGTTCTGCAATCCGCTGATATGCAGACTCTGTGTCCCCTTTAACCCCATTTCCTGGCTCTGCCACAATAAATAAATATACACACCTTATCTCACAAAAGTGAGTACACCCCTCACATTTTTGTAAATATTTTATTATATCTTTTCATGTGACAACACTGAAGAAATTACACTTTGTTACAATGTAAAGTAGTGAATGTACAGCTTGTATAACAGTGTAAATTTCCTGTCCCCTCAAAATAACTCAATACATAGCCATTCATTTCTAAACCACTGGCAACAAAAGTGAGTACACCCCTAAGTGAAAATGTCCAAACTGGGCCCAATTAGCCATTTTCCCTCCCCGGTGTCATGTGACTGGTTAGTGTTACAAGGTCTCAGGTGTGAATAGGGAGCAGGTGTGTTACATTTGGTGTTATCATTATCATACTGGTCACTGGAAGTTTAACATGGCAACTCATGGCAAAAAACTCTCTGACGATCTGAAAAAAAATGTTTCTCTACATAAAGGGCATAGGCTATAAGAAGATTGCCAAGACCCTGAAACTAAGCGGCAGCATGGTGGCCAAGACCATACAGCGGTTTAACTGGATAGGTTCCACTCAAAACAGGCCTCGCCATGGTCAACCAAAGAAGTTGAGTGCACATGCTCACCGTCATATCCAGAGATTGTCTTTGGGAAATAGACGTATGAGTGCTACCAGCATTGCTGCAGAGGTTGAAGGGGTGGGGGGTCAGCTTGTCAGTGCTCAGACCATGCGGCGCACACTGCATAAAATTGGTCTGCATGGCTGTCGTCCCAGAAGGAAGCCCCTTCTAAAGATAATGCACAAGAAAGCCTGCAAACAGTTTGCTGAAGAAAAGCAGACTAAGGACATGAATTACTGGAACCATGTCATATGGTCTGATGAGACCAAGATAAACTTATTTGGTTCAGATGGTGTCAAGCATGTGTGGTGGCAACCAGGTGAGGAATACAAAGACAAGTTTGTCTTGCCTATAGTCAAGCATGGTGGTGGGAGTGTCATGGTCTGGGGATGCATGAGTGCTACCGGCACTGAGGAGCTACAGTTCATTAAGGGAACCATGAATGCCAACATGTACTGTGACATACTGAAGCAGAGCATGCTTCCCTCCCTTCGGAGACTGGGCCGCAGGGCAGTATTCCAACACGATAACGACCCTAAACACACATCAAAGATGACCACTGCCTTGCTAAAGAAGCTGAGGGTAAAGGTGATGGACTGGCCAAGCATGTCTCCAGACCTAAACCCTATTGAGTATCTGTGGGGCATCCTCAAGCGTATTGTTTTTTTTTGTATCCCAATAAAATTTTAAATTTTATTGGGATTTTATGTAACCAACACAAAGTGGCACATAATTGTGAAGTGGAAGGAAAGTGATAAATGGTTTTCAATTTTTTTTACAAATAAATATCTGAAAAGTGTGGCGTGCATTTGTATTCAGCCCCCCTTAATCAATACTTTGTAGAACCACCTTTTGCTGCAATTACAGCTGCAAGTCTTTTTGGGTATGTCTCTACCAGCTTTGCACATCTAGAGAGTGAAATTTCTGCCCATTCTACTTTGCAAAATAGCTCAAGCTGTGTCAGATTGGATGGAGAGCGCATGTGAACAGCAATTTTTAAATCTTGCCACAGATTCTCAATTGGATTTAGGATTTAGTTCTGGACTTTGACTGGGCCATTCTAACACATGAATATGCTTTGATCCAAACCATTCCATTGTAGCTCTGGCTGTATGTTTAGAGTCATTGTCCTGCTGGAAGGTGAACCTCCGCCCCAGTCTCAAGTCTTTTGCAGACTCAAACAGGTTTTCTTCTAAGATTGCCCTGTATTTGGCTCCATCCATCTTCCCATCAACTCTGACCAGATTCCCTGTCTCTGCTGAAGAAAAGCATTCCCAAAACATGATGCTGCCACCACCGTGTTTCATGGTGGGGATGTTGTCTTCACGGTAATGAGCAGTGTTAGTGTCAGTGTCAGTGTTTTTCGCTGATCTGTCTGTTGTTTTCCTTGATCTTCATTATGCTGTTTGTTCACTAAGGTTCTCTAACAAACCTCTGAGGGCCTTACAAAACAGCTGCATTTTTTTTTAACAGAAATTTTTTATTTATCTCAAAAAGGAGAGATACACTTAATAGTCAACGATTCACAGTATGTAATTATACAGTAAAGTGTTTCATAACGCACATAATGTAGTCAGAACAGAATAATACCTTGAATGTTACATTCGTAGTGAGTAGACAGTTACTAATGTTATAGGCTTATAGGATGTCATCTGATCCCTCCGACATCAGGTCCGGGTTGCAGGTGTCCAGAGACGTAGTCTCACCAATTGATAAGCCTTTTTTACATGCTCGTTTGTGAGTATAAATATTTTTGTTATAACTTTTAATAAAATGTACCATTTGGTAATGCACAAGGTCGGTGCGCCCTCCTTTTTTCTTTTTTAGAACTGATTTTTAACATTCAGCTTCCTTTGACTTCAATGGGGTTTTGGGTTCAGCACCTGAACTTCTGAAATGTTCACTGAATGAAGCATATACTTTTAGGAGACATCAAACAATTGAGAAATCAATCACTGTCTTAGGTAGCAATGCATAAACAAAAATATATGCATTGCTGTAAGTATTCGGCTGATCATTAAGGTTTATCTTACAGTTGAACTCCATTCAAAAGTTTTTTTTCTGGTTTTCAATAGAGTTGGGAAAAGGTAAAGCTCAACTCTTGGCAAATAAAAAAACACACATTCATGCAGCGTGTTGTTTTAAACATCTATTCTGTGTATTATGAAAAGCAGCTAATATAGGTACCTGAATTTAGTTTGGTATTAGCCTATTGTAATCCTCTATGCAGCAGATCTCAGACTCTGTTTTCTGAGTGCCCATGTGCTCAAAAAATTAAATAAAAACACAACATATTAATAGTGAACTGGTAATCAGCAAGACCTAACTAAATTACATAACTTTAGCAAATAAAATCAGAGTGAGAAGAAGCACAAGGAGCCAATCAAAAACCCAGGCCTAAATGGCTTAACTGCAGCAGAGAAAATCCGATTTTCAGGCTGGTTGTACTGTGTGGCAGAGCTGTGCAAATATTGGGGACCCAAATTCTTTGGCAAGCTAAAATATTCTGTTCCAAAGAAGCAACAGGATGTAAAGATCGCCCTAAAAGTGAAGTGAAATTCCATTTTTGATGACTGTCACCAGAATAGGTGAAATATTTCCTCTCTACTTTGCTCTAAAATATAAATCCCCTTACTTGATTTGTTTTTCTAAAAATAAAAATAAAAAAAAATAAAAAAGTTTACAGTTTTAGAAAGAAAAATGTGTTCTTCAATAAATCAACACCTGAAGCATATTTGGAACAAGTAAATGTATAGATGTAGCCTAATGAGCTCAGAAAGAATTTTTTTCCAATCTAGAGGCTAATTGGGTTACCATTTACTATACTTTGCCTGTCATTTAGTCATCTGGGTTTTAATTTGAAAGGTTAAAGTTGATGGACACATTGTTTTTCAGTCCAAGCCAATCTGAAGTCATAGTTTTCTCATGACTCCTCAAAGGAATTTTTGCATAGTTATGCATGACTACAGAACTGCCATCTTGGGTTGGCAGAATTATTCCACATAGTAATACTAATTCCTGTAAGCTTTGTCTTTTTAGTTAATGAAGAGCTTGAACGGAATGACGACTATTTACAGAGTCTTACTGTATAATTGGCAATCAATGAGTGACAGATTGTTGTGTTACATATAAAGGGAGTGTGTAATTAGGAAGATGTTAATTCCTTCTGTGTTTTAAATAAAAGAAGATAAGCTTATTTAATTGGGAGAAAGGACAATCTGTTTGACAGACACCTGGGAGAAGCATTGGAAATTATTATAATTATTGTTTAACATGAAAGTTTAGAGTAAGTGATGCTCTGTATTGGCAAACTTCAGTTATTAAAGATGTAAGATTTTGGGACAATTTTATACATAGTGTATATATGAGGCTCGAAGAAGAGATATAAATTATCCCCAAAGCTTACATCTTTAAAGTGATTGTAAACCTTTATTTTTTCAAAATTAAAATAAAAAAGACGCTATACTTACCTGCTCTGTGCAAGGGTTTTGCACAGAGCAGCCCCTCACTGCCTTTTCTAGGGTCCCCCTCCGGCGCTCCTCCTCTTCTGCATGTGCCCACATGGCAAGCCGATTGCTACGGGGCACATGCTTGTAGGTGGGGAATACTTTGCCCTGCACGCGGGGGGTACTTATCGTGCAGAATGCACGCATCAATGCCCAGAGACTGCGTTCATGTGAAAAATCTAATATTAAGGCAGTTTCCCGACTTTGAAATATGCCTTAACTGTGTTCAGTAGTAAAACATACAGAGTTCCTCCATGAAGTCTCTTGAACCCTGTCACCACACACTGTAACTTGGTATATGTTGCATTAGGAGACATTCTGAGCCTGCGCCCACTCCACCAGTCCTGCATACCTCTGTTACCTCACTCCAAGTAACAGTATGGGGTCTGGCCATGCACATAGCTCAGACTTCATACATGCACTTGTTAACTCCTTCACTTCTGTGCCCATGCGATCAGGCCATGGATCTCTGTAATGCGGGTTCAGTTCTGGTTGCTACTGGAAATTGATTACTAGGGAGGGAGCCAGTAGATTAACCCACTCACTACTGAGGACTTATCACTTTACCAGGTACCATGCTTAACGACAGGTTGCTTTGGATCTTGAACTGTGCTTGTTACTCTTGGCAACTACACTCCTCTTCCTTGTCTTACCAAGTTAACCCTTTGTAGCAGCTGAGCTTTTTACTCCTTTTAGCTTTACAGACCCTGGTTCTTTTGATACGCCAGGACTGATATGCACCCCTTTAAATAACTTCAGACCAGACTTTGAGGAGTTGATGCTACTTTACTGAAGAGATTCCAATATTACAGTCCAATATGAGCAGAGTCCAAATCATAATCCATACTAGAGCTGTGTGGCTGCTCTTCCGCAACCCAGGTGCCTCTAATGGACTACAAAGCCTAGGATGCTGAACAGTCCCTTGGTTGGATCTTCTAAAGGTGCACAGTCTGGGACTTTGTACATCTCTTACCCCAATGGAAGGTCATTCATAAATTCTGATTTCTAGAGGTCTCCAGACAGACCAGGTCACGCCTACCCAGAGAGCAATGGCAGAGCAATAATCTCAGCTTTAAAGAATCTTCAGGAAAAGCTCTGGCAGCCTTTTAACTGGATAGGAAGAGGAGAACATAAACCAAATGGCAAAGGAGTCTTTAGATTATAGGCAGCAGCTGAATGAGCAAAGACAGTCTAAGGACAGCCTGGTGGATGATCTGTCTAGAAAGAATAAAGTACTGTACTATGTGGAGCTATGTATTTTGTACACACTTCGTTCACTGAGCATGTGTGAGGGCTTGCTGCCACAGCCTCCTGGAGTACTTGCCTATCTTCTATCCTTGTATTTTCCACCTGGGGCTACCAGAGAGGATACCCGAGCCTTTGATGGTGGATTTGGAGTCTGATTTAAACGCTTATTGACCTCCCTGAATAAGGGGGGTCGCTGGTCTTCTAGTAAGCTTCCAGGGTGATCTTACCTTGGGTGTCACGTTCGCTGTCCTTGGATCTTCCTTTATAGCGCAGATTTTTTTTATGGGACTTTTTCTTTATGTACACTTTATAATTTTCACATAAGAGTCCATATCTGCAACAAACAGGTCAGACTAGGAAGGTGTTTGTAACTGGGGCTGCGAGGAGGCACAGTCCTTGAGGAGACAGCAAAAGGTATTGGACCAAACTTACTGTATGCTGCACCTTCTGTCTATTTGGCAGGAGCCAAACATCATATATAATAGGGGATTTTTCTCCCACTACTATATATGAGCTTCATTCTTCTGTTGTGAATAGCTGTTAAGGAAGAGGCAGTGCTGACATAAGTGTCTAGTATAGATGAAGGGAATTCCCAGACACTTTGTTTGGAAACAGAAATAGGTGTCTATTGCAGGCAATTTAAAATGATTATAAAGGAATTGATTTTTTACATAACAAACATGTCTATGCTCATTTGCTCTGTGCAATGGAATTGCACAGAGCAGCGCCAAACCTCTTCATTCGAGTCCCATGCAAGCGCTCCTGTCCCCTCCTCTGGGTCCAGACACTTCCCATGGGGGCACCTGTCTCATTCAGCAGATTTGAGAGAGCTAAGAAGGGCTCAGATACAGAGTCTAAGGAGCCACCTGGTTTTCACCAGAGTACTCCACAAGGGGGATTGGCTTTGCTGTAGGAGGGCTCCCAGGTTGAGGCCTTCTGACCCACCGAAACAGGCAACTAGAGGGCTGGAAGATTAATCTATGAGAGCACTGGGGTGCACAGAAGAGTCTACTGGAGCACTACAGTGCTGAGATCACAAGAACACGGGAGAGTCTCTGGGAGCACTGGTGTGCTGGAATCACAGCAACAGGGGAAATACATTGGGAGTACTGAGGTGCTGGGAGCACAAGAACGTAGGAAAGTCACTGAAAGCACTGAAGTGCTGGGAGCACAAGAACACAGGAAAGTCACTTAGTCCACAGGAAGCTCACATAGGAGTCCAAAACAGGTGCCAAATGCCAGAACAAAGGAACCAGCACTGTGTTTGGGAATGTGGAAAGCCAAGGGGCATACAGGAATCCCCAGGAAGCAAGCGTTAGGAGATGCAGGGGGCTCAGCAGCTAATGTACTGACGCATTGTTTGCAAGCAACACGTGTGCTAGCACTTTAGACTGCATTCACCCTTGAACTAAGTGTCTTTGGCTATTTTACAGACTTTTTCTATGTTTGTACAGGCAGTTTTAAGCGATTTTATGGGCATATTAGGCTTGAGAGTCTTTTTTAAATATTTTGAGCCAATGGAAAGCTGGTTTCTGGAAGGAAAAGTACATGTTTTCATGTATTTGCTGTATGTTTTTCCCATTGAAGTCTACTGGGGCCATACAGTGGTGTGAAAAAGTGTTTGCCCCCTTCCTCATTTCCTGTTCCTTTGCATGTTTGTCACACTTAAGTGTTTCGGAACATCAAACCAATTTAAACAATAGTCAAGGACAACACAAGTAAACACAAAATGCAATTTGTAAATGAAGGTGTTTATTATTAAAGGTGAAAAAAAATCCAAACCATCATGGCCCTGTGTGAAAAAGTGATTGCCCCCCTTGTTAAAACATACTATAACTGTGGTTGTCCACACCTGAGTTCAATTTCTCTAGCCACACCCAGGCCTGATTATTGCCACACCTGTTCACAATCAAGGCATCACTTAAATAGGAGCTGCTTGACACAGTAAGGTCCACCAGAAGATCCTTAAAAGCTACACATCATGCCGAGACCCAAAGAAATTCAGGAACAATTGAGAAAGAAAGTAATTGAGATCTATCAGTCTGGAAAGGGTTATAAAGCCATTTCCAAAGCTTTGGGAATCCAGCGAACCACAGTGAGAGCCATTATCCACAAATGGCGAAGACATGGAACAGTGGTGAACCTTCCCAGGAGTGGCCGGCCGACCCAAAATTACCCCAAGAGTGCAGCGACGACTCATCCAAGAGGTCACAAAAGACCCCACAACAACGTCCAAGGAACTGCAGGCCTCACTTGCCTCAGTTAAGGTCAGCGTTCATGCCTCCACCATCAGTAAAAGACTGGGCAAAAATGGCCTGCATGGCAGAGTTCCAAGGAGAAAACCACTGCTGAGCAAAAAGAACATCAAAGCTCGTCTCAATTTCTCCACAACACATCTTGATGATCCCCAAGACTTTTGGGACAACATTCTGTGGACCGATGAGACAAAAGTGGAACTCTTTGGAAGGTGTGTGTCCAAGTATATCTGGCGTAGAAGGAACACTGCATTTCAGAAAAAGAACATTATACCAACAGTAAAATATGGTGGTGGTAGTGTGATGGTCTGGGGGCTGTTTTGCTGCTTCAGGACCTGGAAGACTTGCCGTGATAAAAGGAACTATGAATTCTGCTGTCTACCAAGAGATCCTGAAGGAGAATGTCCGACCATCTGTTCGTGTACTCAAGCTGAAACGAACTTGGGTTCTGCAGCAGGACAATGATCCTAAACACACCAGCAAGTCCACCACCGAATGGCTGAAGAAAAACAAAATGAAGACTTTGGAGTGGCCTAGCCAAAGTCCTGACCTGAATCCTATTGAGATGTTGTGGTATGACCTTAAAAAGGCCGTTCA
This sequence comes from Lithobates sylvaticus, assembly GCA_028564925.1. Classification (NCBI taxonomy): domain Eukaryota; kingdom Metazoa; phylum Chordata; class Amphibia; order Anura; family Ranidae; genus Lithobates; species Lithobates sylvaticus. The sequence goes on along the minus strand of CM053030.1, from coordinate 211,736,435 downwards.
TGCTCGAAAACCCTCTAATGTAACTGAATTAGGACAATTCTGCAAAGATGAGTGGGCCAAAATTCCTCCAGGACGCTGTAAAAGCCTCATTGCACGTTATCGCAAACGCTTGGTTGCAGTTGTTGCTGCTAAGGGTGGCCCAACCAGTTATTAGGTTTAGGGGGCAATCACTTTTTCACACAGGGCCATGATGGTTTGGATTTTTTTTCACCTTTAATAATAAACACCTTCATTTACAAATTGCATTTTGTGTTTACTTGTGTTGTCCTTGACTATTGTTTAAATTGGTTTGATGTTCCGAAACACTTAAGTGTGACAAACATGCAAAGGAACAGGAAATGAGGAAGGGGGCAAACACTTTTTCACACCACTGTAAATGCTTAAAGCTTATAACTCAAAAGGATGTAATTTTTCAAGCTAGATGCTTCAAGCGACACTTCGCTCACTATTCAAGGGATTTTTGATGTTGAGCGTTTTAGAGCTTCAATCTACAAAATGCTCAGGTAGTAATGGGGCCTTAAAGAAGCATTTGGGCTCTGATTGACGCCATCTGAATAAAAAATAAATAAAAAATCAATTCCTTATCCACACAAACTAGGTGGATGGGGGATCCCCCCACAGGGACATTGTATTCTGACAGTGGGAACCAACAGTGTCAGAATACACTGATCAATGGCTGCAGCCGATTGGCTGCAGCCACTTATTGGCAAAAGTTTTCCAGCATGTCTCTTTGATGGAAGTTGATCAAATGATCGACTCTTGTCCAGCAGAGATGGCCACACACTGATCAAAATTTGGCTGGTCCCTACTAAAACATATACATTTTGATCAGTGTATGGCTAGGTTACCACTTCAATACCAGGCACTTTCACCCTCTTCCTGCTCAGGCCAATTTTCAGCTTTCAGCGCTGTCGCACTTTGAATGACAATTGCATGGTCATGCAATGCTGTACTCAAACTAAATTATATTTTTTTTGAGGCAGGTAGAGCTTTTTTTGGTGGTATTTAATCACCACTGGGTTTTTTATTTATTTTTTGCTAAACAAACAAAAAAAGACCAATATTTTAGAATTTTTTTTTTTTTTCTTAGTTTCTGTTATAGAATTTTGTAAATATGACGTCCAATCAGAAAGGTAAAGCCGACATTCTGCTATAGAGAGGTATAAGTGGTTAAAAAGCAGAAGAAACAGACTGACTATCTCCTTCTTTCTATCAGCTTGCTCATTGCTAGTGCATGGGCAATGCAGCACAACTGATTGGCTTATTGTGCTGCTTCTCTCTTTCCCTCTCTGAGTTCTTCTATACAAGTACTGTAACATGGCGATATCAAGTAAAGTGAAGGTACTTGATATCAAGTTATGGTACTTACAATGCTTCTGCTGCATTTGAGAAAGAAAATACATTTAGGGCCCTAGAACACTACACTGTAGTAATGCATGGTAACGCACATTAGTGCAATGTGGTGCCTACAGTGCCTTGCAAAAGTTTTCACCCCCCTTGGCATTTTTCATATTTTGTTGCCTCACAACCTGGAATTGTTTGAGGATTTGCTTCATTTCATTTACAGAACATGCCCACAACTTGTGAAGATGTTGTTTTTTTTTTTTTTTTTTTATTGTGAAGCAAACAACAAATAGGACAAAATAACAGAAAAAGTCAATGTGCATAACTGTTCACCCCCCTAAAGTCAATACTTTGTAGAGTCACCTTTTGTGGCTATCACAGCTCCAGTTGCTTTGGATAAGTCTCTATGAGCTTGCCACATCTGACTACTGGGATTTTTGCCCAATCCTCCTTGCAAATCTGCTCCAGTTCCTTTAAGTTGGATGGTTTGCGCATGTGAACAGCAATCTTTAAGTCTGACCACAGATTTTTTATTGGATTGAGGTCTGGGCTTTGACTAGGCCATTCCAACACATTTACATGTTTCCCCTTAAACCACTTAAGTGTTGCTTTAGCATTGTGTTTGGGGTCATTGTTCTGCTTGAAGGTAAGCCTCTGTCCTAGCCTCAAATCACACACAGAGTGGTACAGGTTTTGCACAAGAATATCCCTGTATTTGGCACCATTCATCTCTCCGTCAACTCTGACCAGTTTCCCAGCCCCGACTTCTGAAAAATATCCTTACAGCATGATGATGGTGTTCTTTGGGTGATGTGATGTGTTGGGTTTGCGCCAGACATAGCGTTTTCTTTGATGGCCAAAAAGTAAAATTTTAGTCTCATCAGACCAGAGCACCTTCCACCCACATGTCTTTTTCGCAAACTCAAAACATGACATTTTGTTTTTTGCTGAAAGTAATGGCTTTTTTCTGGCCACTCTACAATAAAGCCCACTCTATGGAGTGTACGGCTTATTGTCATCCTATGTACAGATACTCCAGTCTCTGTTGTGGAACTCTGCAGCTCCTCCAGGGTTACCTTAGGTCTCTGTGCTGCCTCTCTGATTAATGCCCTCCTTGCCCGCTCTGTGAGTTTCGGTGTGTAGCTGTCTCAGGTTTGCTCTTGTGCCATGTTCTTTCCATTTGGTTATGATAGATTTGCTGGTGCTCCTAGGGATCATCAAAGATTTGGTAATTTTTTTATAACCTAACCCTGACTTGTACTTCGCAACAACATTGTCCCTTACTTGTTTGGAGAGTTCCTTGGTCTTCATGGCAGTGTTTGGTTGGTGGTGCCTCTTGCTTAGGTGTTGCAGCCTCTGGGACTTTTCAGAAAGGTGTGTATATGTAATAAAAGATCATGTGATATTTAGATTGCACACAGGTGGACATCATTTCACTAATTATGTGACTTTTGAAGGTAGATGGTTGCACCAGAGCTTTTTATGGGCCTCATAACAAAGTTGCTGAATATATACGCACACATGCCAATTATCAGTTTTTTATTTCTGAAAAATAGTTTTATGTATCTATTTTTCTAATTTTACTTCACCAACTTAGACTACCGTATATACTCGAATATAAGCCGAGATTTTCAGCCCATTTTTTAGGGCTGAAAGTCCCCCCCTCGGCTTAAATTCGAGTCACCGCCGTCTGCCTACATGAACAGCTTGTCATGCAGAAAGACGGCAGTTTTAAAAAGCCGCACCGCCTCCTCCCGCCCGTCCGTGATAGGCGGACACTAATTTTCCCAGCAGTACAGTATTCCGCCTATCACAGATGTCCTGTCATTCTCATCTCATGGACGAGGATGAGAGAATATCCGTGATAGGCGGAACACTGTACACTGACTGCTGGGAAAACAGCGTTCCTCCTATCACGGACGAGGAGGAGGCGCGGCTTTTTAATTTTACAATGGCGCCGTACACGCTGACAGAGCGGGGACAGAGCGGAGAGCAGGGACAGAGCGAAGACCGAAGACCGAAGACCGATGGCAGAGGGCACAGGACGGATGGCACAGGACCCGCAGATCGGCACAGGTAGGCTGCAATGGGGACACGGGGGGGTCTGTACAGGGGACAGGCAACTGCAGATGGGCATTGCTGGCCCTCTTTTCCACTTACAGTAGCTGCTGCATTTTGTACCCTCGGCTTATACACGGGTCAATGCAGTTTTCCCATTTTTTGTGGTGAATTAGGGGCCTCGGCTTATACTCGGGACGGCCTATAGTCGAGTATATACGGTATGTTGTTCTGATCTATCACATATAATTCAGATTAAAAAAACATTAAACTAAAGGATGTAATGTAACAAAATTGGTAAAAAGCCAAGGGGGATGAATAGTTTTGCAAGGCACTGTATTATTTTAAATTACACCCCAATATACCTTGCTAATAGACTAGCACACATTGCTGTGCTGCACACTGCCAACAATGCCGTTGCTGTTTTTGGGTCATTTTGGTGCATTAGGCCGCTCATGCACATTAATGGGCTGCTTTAATGTAATAATGCAAAGGCATAATGCAGCATAATATTGTGATTGGGCCCTTAATGAATCAGTGAATACAGAGCAACATTATTGTGTGTCTTTTATATCTGCCTAAATTTCAAATGTTATAATTTTTCTAAACAGATACATAAGCATGGACTCTATATTGGCTTTAAATAATAAAGTGACTGCAGATGCATGCAGATGTGGTTTCCTTGCCTCCTTTGTGCCTCCCTAAACCATGACTGGATACAACCTAAATATAGATATTTAAATAAAAAATTGGAAGCATTTACGCACGAAAATCTAAATACAAACATTCCCTATTACAGCTTGTGACACGTCCTGATGTTTTCTCTCACTATTTATATAATATAGGTGGAAACAAACAGAGTCTCTCTCTTGAAATGAGAAGCTTTAGTACACCTAATCCCCATCTTGCTATTTAGAATATGGCTTGACAGAATAGAAAGTTTCATTCTTGCTTGATGTCATACGCACAGTCATCAGCAATGCATTCTCATAAAATCCCACTCCTCCCACGTCATTTATCTTTCCTTTCAACCCAGCACAGGTGTTATGCATAAATGAATACATGGAATTGCTTTCTGGAGATCTGTGAGGTACTGTCCCCACCTTTGACACACGTCTCAACGAGCTTGGTGTGCCTGAAAAAAGCTTTATTTAATATGGTCTCCGCCAACGAACCAGGGGCTGGTAAGTAAAGCACTGACTGAAGGGGATGTAGCATGGAGTAAGTATGTCAGTCGCGGTGATGGCAATGCAGGCTACTCCTTCCTATGACGTTGATCTGATCCGTAGTTTCCACACTCACTCAAGCATTGACGCCATTGTCATTCTCACCCAAGCATCATTTATAAATGATGTTATGATGCTGAGTTGTTTTTTTTAAGTTCTAAACTGAAAATCTGTAGGTGGAGAGGTAGTAAAAGCAAACAGAACATTATGTGGATTATTAATGAGTTTCATGACAACACTTTCAGGTAGTAAATAGAGATGAAAATAACAATGTTTTACGTCAAGATATCTTGTTGTCTACACAGTGGATGACATTAATTAAAAGACAACTTCACTTTTAGTAAAGTTGTCCTATAAAACTTCTTACAACCCCTCCCAGTGGAAACCACATATCCAGATACATGCCATTCTTATGGCCTTTATGATCCAGCCATAGAAATTACTTAATGAGTGGTACACATGCGCAATAGAAGCTGGATACAGATGGGACATTATTAGGTACAGGCATTGTGGTACTAGGCAGGGACTGAAGGGGAGTGTTTAGATTTGTGGCTTCCACTGGGAGAAATTAGGGGAATATTAAAAGCAGCCCTCACAATTTCCATTTGCCTGCTCACACTAGGCGAGTGGAAATAAGCTGTGGGCAGGTGTGGAGCAGGGGCAGACTGACCACTTGCGCCAGTAGGGGGCCCAATCACAGATAGCTGATGGGTAGATCAGGTCCCTGCTCCCTGCTAAGGGGCTTTAATTATACCTCTCATGGCGTGCTCCTCCCCGCCGGCCCCTCCTTCCTTCCAGTCCAGCCCAGTTGCTTGTATTTTACATCACCTGGGACAGACAAGAAGAGAGGAGGGGCTGGTGGGAAGGAGCATGCTACGAGAGTTCTAATTACAGCTGCTTCCCGCGCTACCCTGCATGTAAAGAAAACTCCAGCTGCTTCTATCCTGCTGTGTGCCCCATGCCCCGCTGTGTGCCCAATGTCCCGCTGTGTGCCCCAAGCCCTGCTCTGTGCCCCATGTCCCTCTGTTCAGGCTTCTGATAGCAACTGAGATATTTTTATTGAGTTTTGTGAATAAATACGTATGTGTCACCAACAGAAATTAGCATTTTTTTTTTTAACTGTTCTGATTTGTGGTTTGCCTGATCCGTCCCTGTGATTCTCTTTGCAATGTTTGCTATCTACGGATCTTTAGGGTTTTAACCACTGTAAGTGTGTACTGATCGTCCGGATTTTCAGGGCTTTGGTCTTAGAGGTTCTCTGATACAGTGTTTTGTTACCAGACTGCATGTCCATCAATATCTGGAATGAGCTTCAGGAAGAAGAGAGTAACGAAGAATCGCTGTTGGATGCTGATGGTTATCAGGCTATTTGGACCTTTAACATTTATTTCAAAAAGTTAAAAAATATAAGGGGGGTCTTACATTCTCTGACCTCAAACTGAAGCCAAAACTGTGGCTGCCTCTATTGCTATGACACTGGTAATTTGGAGAATTCCACACGGTCATTCACTAATTACTTGACTTTGTAGATGGAATTTATAGTAATATTGCAATTTAGGGCTGGAAATGCATTATGTTTCATTGTGACACTACTACAACCTCTATAATGACGCATACACACGAGCGTAATTTCCATCGGAAAAATCTTGGATGGTGTTTCCGACGGAATTCCGCTCAAGCTTGTTTTGCATAAACACGGTCACACAAAAGTTTGCTGAACTTTCGACCGTCAAGAATGCAGTGACATACAACACTATGACGAGCTGAGAAAATTAAGTTCAATGCTTCCGAGTATGCGTCAAATTGTTTCCGAGCATGCGTAGGAATTTTGCGCGTCGGAATTGGTACATACGATCGGAATTTCCAATCGGAATTTTTTCCGACCGAAAAATTGAGAACATGCTCTTAATCTTTTGCTGGCTGGAATTCCACCAGCAACATTCCGATGAAGCATACACACTGTCGCATTTTCGGACCAAAAGCTCTCATCGGACTTTTGCTGGCGGAATTTCCACTCGTGTGTACGGGGCATAAGAGTGTCCAGTCTCCATATTTGGTAATCCCTTAGGGTTAGAAATCTGTAAGGATTTATCCTTTGAAAATGTATTTTTTTAAATGGTGCATCAATATCTCTTTCATTGAATATTACTCTTGTACAATCTTTAGGAACTAGATGTTTTTTTTTCTAGTGCCTTTCAAAAATGCAAGTAATTTATCTTACTGGTTGTCATAGATAAAATTCATAAAGGGTGTCTAATTACTAGGAATCTGTCTCTCGGGAGTGTGACAAATGACAGATTCATGTCTATGTCGGTAAGGTCTATATCAATCTGTCACAACTCTGACAGAACTGTCACAAGCATCTCTCCTGTGAAGTGGTAGAGAAGCCATTGAGAGAGAGTGAGAAAGTAACATAAATGTTTCGAATATCCATTCCAGTGGAATATAAAGACAAACTTTACTGCAGAATTTGCTCAAAGATGTGATATAATAATTACACGTGCAACACAATCAACAATTGAGTCCAACGTGGTAAAGATCCTATTTACCTCCACTTTCCTTAACACTAATATGGTGATTTTTTTAAATGAATTTGTCACAAAAATAGCGACATATATAGACCTTGCCAGAAATGTGTTGCAAACGCCTTACTGAATTGTCCCCACTGTCTTCACGGCTATGCAAAGGAAAGTTTTCCTAAGTGCCTATCAATTTGTTTTTAAGCTTCGCAGTGAGATCCCTGTGCAGCTCTTCAAAAGCATCTCACAAAGTTTACATGGAGGAAACATGGATATATTATTACACACAAGAGACTTGTCAAATTATTCAAGTGACAGGATATAAGTTGTCAACATTAAAAACACATTACAAAGAAAGTGAATGCGGTCTTGTTTTCCTGTTGTGTTGAATGTTGTTTCCTTCGTTGGTTTCTAGGCCACTGATTGCCAGCAATGAATCCCACAGGAACGTATAAATGATGTGTAAAAACTGCGTTCACGTCATAACAAATATACAGACCATGATGTGGCATTTGTGTGCTTTAGAGTACATACCTTTAGTGGTCTACATATGCAAATCATTTTTATGCCCTATTCCCCTTTTGGATTTTCAATAAGATTGTGTTACACCTTTATTATTTTTCTGCCCTATTCCCTTTTGGATTTTCAGTAAGATTGTGTTATACCTTTATTATTTTTCTGCCCTATTCCCTTTTGTGATTTTCAGTCAGATTGTGTTTCACATTTCATCCCAATAAATGGCTTTGCATCTTTCTTCACATTAGATACAACTGAACCCAATCAAGATCTAAGTAATATATGACAAAATAGCAAATAGCAAAATATCTGATAAATGGTACACAGTTGTCACAAAGGGTGAAATTGCTACATAACTGTAAACTAAATTGCGCTGAGTATTTTTGGTAGATACTGGAAAGTAAAACTACACAACATTTTATGATTTGTCTCTCAAACTCTATTTCTGTGCATAAATTCCCTGGGCCTGCAAACTTGTTGCAACACTAATATAAAGTAAATACGAAATATAAAACAAATACAAAATCCAACAGGAAGACTAGGTTCCAAGTCAATATTTTTTTGCTTGCTTAAAACAAAAAAAATATATATTTACCAAAAAATTTGATTTTTGGCTGTTGCATGCAATTTTTACCATGGTGGCTGAACTCTATTGTACCCTTCTCACCAAATGTGAAAATGCTGTGCTAGGACATTGCTTACAGCTTTTTTTCAACATGCTATCCATCAACATATTCATCTGACAATGAGTCAGCGGCTTTCAATGGTACAAATATATAATAAAAAAGTCAGATTTCAATGTGACAAATGTGCAAATAAAACAAAAATGTCACTCTCAACTAAAATAGGTATAATGCAAACGGCTCCTATTCAACATCTCCCATAAAAGAACTCTGTCAGAAAAATGAAATGTTAACTATGAGATGTACCTTAAAAGAAGAGTAAACTATTGCTGCCTACACCACTGAACACCATTACAGTAAGGATAAATTGCCAATGAAAGTTTCTTCTGAAAATGTTATTTTTGGTAATGCTCATCTTCTAAATCCCTTGCAGTGCTTGGTCGTTTCCCCTGATGACCCCAACATCACTACTTTGTATCTTGTACAGTGCTTAGAGTAGAAGAGGAGAAGCAGCACAAGTAGCCAATCTGCTATGCCTCAGTGTGTGTTCTTATAAGAAGAAGCATGTGGATAGAAAGAGAGAGAGAGAGAGAGAGAGTAGAGAGAAGAGCATAAATAAAAAAAAATCCTTTTTAGAAAAATCGGGACATTACCCAACTGGAGCCACAATACTATATAACAAATTGTGCCTGTGCCACAAATCATACAGGAGCAAGCTATAACAGTCTGTGTATCACCCACAGAACATAAACTACATCAAATTAACAATAAATATGTGCAGCACTATTAATAATGCATGTGCAGTACTACTCAAGCCATGCTTTAATAAATATTATTAACATTTTGAAAATTCAGGCAGAAAATGTGCACCAAGAATATTAATACATGTGTAAAAAGTAAGTGTGAATTCACAATATAAATGTACTCTACAACTCCATTAATAAATAGAATTGTGCAAATAACCAGTCCTTTAAGTAATGTGCACTGGATTCAATATTGATCTTTCACTTGTAGATCTGTGAACTCATCATCCAACACCACCTCATCCAATATTTGTGAGTCTGCTCAACTTGGAACTGATCTCAGGTGTATACACTAATGCCACGTACACACGATCGGACTTTTAGACGGACTAGGTCCGGCGGACTGTAAACCGTCGGACAATTCGAACGTGTGTGGGCTCCAGAGGACTTTTCTTTCCCAAAAGTCAGACGGACCTAGAAATAAAACATGTTTCAAATCTTTCCGACGGACTCGAGTTCGGTCGTCTGTGTGCTAGTCCGACGGGCGAAAACCGACGCTAGGGTAGCTATTGGGTACTGGCTATGAACTTCCTTATTCTAGTCCGGTCGTACGTCATAACGTTCAAATCCGTCAGACTTTTGGAGTGATCGTGTGTGGGCAAGTCCGTCGAAAAGTCTGCTCGTGTGTACGCGGCATAAGAGGTCAAAATGAGGCATTATGTGATAGGCTGCTCCATGCCTCCGCCCTTAATAGAAGTTGGGATCGATCAACAAAAATCTCCTCCAGGCCCATCCACAGGTTATTCGGTTAAAATCCTCAAATGCCTCCCAAAATAAAATAATAAAGCCATATCTAACTCTCAGTTTAAGACATGTTAATAAAAATGACCAAGCAATCCAATCTACCCACATAAAGAGAATAGAGCGCCAGCATAGAACATCAAATACATTCACTTCTTTGGAGATCTTGAACAGGCTCGGTCAATAGAATGTAAGAGAATGATTATATAGGTAATACAGTAACAGACACTCAAAATCAAATTAATCATCAGACAAAAATCACAACAGTAAAGCAGATGTAAGCTTGCCAAGTATTTTGGATATGTTTTATTATAACATGTACATTACAAAATTGCAAACAATTTTCTGTCAAAATGTCTGAGATTTATAGACATTTAAGTCCATTTTTTTTATTAGACATGCTAATCTGTGTAAAACATGGTTTGTAAAACACTCTAACATTTTGAGAAGAAATGTTCCACTTAAGAATATAATAAAGGCACAAATGTCAATGTCAGGTATTTAGATGAGAAGTATGTGCTGAGTAAACACTGCTGCTGTTTATGGCATTTTCAGAATTCCTTTGGTTCAGTGGCAACTCCTGAGACAATGGATTAACATATCAGCAGGGCAGCAGCCATAATGTACTTTTATAGCTTCTAGGCGTTACCTTTACATTTTTTTGTTGGCTCTGAAACGTCATTGACTACCCAAACTGCAAAGTGAGTGGTCCAGTCTGTAGAGATGAATGCTATAGGAATATAACATATTGAGTTATAGGCCAGCCTATCTTTCACTAGGGATGTGACCAAAATTTAAGCTTGTAGGTTGCCCTATTATGTTGTTACATAATACCCCTGGTTGGTTGCTGGGTAAGAAATGCCACTGATCTTTGCTCAATATTATGATTTCCAGATGTTCTTCATACACAAATTGTTCTGGGATCGCCGTAATTTAGTACAGAACCTGAATGGCACAGCAGGAAAAGGTGAATATGCAGAAGTGCAAGAGGGGCTTGTTTACACTAGTGGTGCCCTCTGAAAAGTGATCATCAATGGAAGGCAATGAGGAAATATTCTGTCGCCCCATCACTGCCTGTTTTAAATCCTAAAACCCTGCACCACCATGCTGCAACTGCATGCATTGGACAGTGCAGTCTCCAGTAGTCCAAAATCTTGAAGGAGGAGGTAAGAGCAGGAGAGTACCCTGCCATCCTACGCTACAGGGCTGAGTGTTTCTATTGATGCACACAATGTAGGGAGATGCAACCCTAGTTCCTGCATGCAAGGGTGCATTCATATGATGCAGCAAAAAAAGGAATCAGCCTGAAACCAGAAACCTGAAGCAGCAGTCAAACTGAAACATAGACAAGGACTACAAGGATAAAGAAACTGCAAGCTCAGTAAGTGAATTAATCTGCTGCTGAAAGTGCTTAAAAAGCTGAAGGTTTAATATCACTTTAAAGGCTTAATTAGGAGTTCAATTAATGTGTTCCTTAATCATATACTTGCATAGAACTTCAACTGCCCATCTCTCAATCTAGTGATTATTTTTACAAAATCTGATAATTATTTATTATATGCCTAGTTTAAAGCAGTGTTTCAGCGGTAAATTTTTTTTAAAAAGTCAGCGGCTAAAAAAAAAGTAGCTTCTGAATTTTAATAAGAACACTTACCTTTCCAGGGCACCCGCGATGTCGGCCGCCGAGGCCGACATTTCCCTCGGCTCTCGGGTCCCAGCGCCGCCATCCTCACTAAGGGAAACAGGCAGTGGAGCCTTGCGGCTTCACTGCCTGTTTCCTACTGCGCATGCGAGAGTCGCATGTCGCTTTGTGAGTGGGACGCGCTGTGTTAGGGAACACACAGTTCCCAGAACACAGCGCGCCCCATTACCCAGAAGACAACGCAGAGGAGGAGAGAAGACCGAAGAAGACCGAAGATCACTGCGGAGTAGGAAGGAGGCAGATTAGGAAGACTGCCTAGCAACAGGGATTTCTGGTAAGGTACAAAAAAAAATGTTCCAATTTTTTTTTTTTTTAAGAATATTAATGCTCTTTTTTTTTTTTTAGGGTGGCCCTTCACTTTAAATAGCCTGGGTTTCTGGCAGGTTCACTAATATTTTACCCCGAACACAAAATGTAATATATTGCTGCTTAAATGCTTGCTCACTGAACTTTATCTATGAAGGTACAGTGTTATTGCCCTCGGCCAAAAGGTGTGATAGGACTCCAGAACACTTGCCTTTAGCTCTATCTCCTGGGCAGGCATGATAACAGTTCTCAATATAAGACTGTAAAATGCACAGAACAACATTGGATCTCCAGCAGGAACTTTTTTTGCACATATCGAACAAATAAAAAATGCTTACACAGGTCAAAACAGGTTTACCTATTCTTTAGGTGATTTAAATGTTAACGTTGTTGTAAAGCCTTTGTGCTGCAGCTCACCCCCAGACCCCTCTTTTCTTACCTGAGCCGATCTAGCAAAGTGAGCAAGCGCATCGGCTCCTGCCGCTGTCGCTCTCCTCATTGGACAGATTGATAGCAGCAGGAGCCATCCCTTCCTAAAAAACAAACATTTTAATTTTTTAAATAGTATTTCAGTATTAAGCATGAAAGGTGGCTTCAGCAGGTGAAGTCACAAAAAGGCCAGGACCTGCAAGCTATGATGCCCATTCTGCTGAGGTAGCTCACAGCTCAAAGTCAGTAGAAGTCTATCTGCACAAAGAAACACCAGTACACAAGAGATCCTGCTGAGGCCCCAATTTGGTAGATGGCTCAAGAAGTATATGGCTCAAGAAGTATATTTGTCCTTTCCCCTTTGCCCATTGCTCTAGTAAATTTATTCTCCAGTAATAAAAATATCTGTATTTGTTGCCAATTTTGGGGTACAGAAACACACCAATTTATCCTAGTTAACTGATTTAACAGATAAGTTGGATGGCTTACCCATCTTCACAGGTGTAACAGGATTATAAATCTGTAAACATGACTTTGAGCTAGGGTATCAATCATTCACCTCACCCCCTTCAATCAGACCCTAGTTGTAGTACTTATGTAGTAAGTGAAAGCAGCAATGGCATTGTCAGCTGGTGCCTTACCTTAAAATGTAAACACGTTATAGATAGAAGACAGCTGTACTCTTACTACTACCTTTTGCTACATTCACTCTCATCATCATCCTAAGCTAAACTGTCCTAATCCTGCCCCATCTGAATAGGTAACTTAGTTTCAAAGTCATAGCCTCTTCAGCTATTTGGGTAAAAATCTCTTCAGCTCTGATTGTTCCTGTTTCTATGTTCCTTTGGCTTGAATGTTGTCATATACAGAGAATATCCAGTCTTGTTATATCAATGGCAGGTCTTGCTAGGTCAATGGCAGGTGCGGCCATTGCTGTAGACGTTTTTATCTGACAGGCTGGAAACACCAAAGAAAGTGTGGTTCTAGAATTAAAGGTAAAGAAAAGCCTAATTCCAACTATTCTTAAAACTGTTCCCACCCCCTATCTAACATGTATAAAAAAAGATGTGTATACCTACCTATTTTTAATCCACTCCGGTCCGGTTACTGGATGCAGCTCTGGCTCATGTGTGTCTATGAGTGGCTGCTGCACGGGAGAGGAGGGAACACCAACAACAACAAGGCATAGTTTCCAGTTGTTGTTGAGCGCTCCCTAAGTTGGAGCTGCAAGGATCATGTGACTGGGGCAGATTAAAAATACATAAATATACAGATCTTTTTTTTTACTGGTTAGGCAGGAGGAGAACATTTTTAAGAATAATTTGACTTAGGTTTCTCTTCCACTTCAGGGTAAACAGGCAGCTTGAGAGGGGGAGGGCTAGTGCAGTCCAGCTTGGGGAAGGGAGGATTTATAAAAAATAATGACACCTGTCCTTTAAACAGGAAGATCCCTTTTATGCGGGGTAGATTCCATTGAGATCAGCAAGGGATCTGTGATCAGGGGATCTGGGAGCTGATCCCCTGCTGATCAGGCAGATAACACATACGTGCCTGCTCAATATATGCAGACCATACACGGACAGAGCCGCTGTCCATTTACACCTGGCTACCTCCGATCTACTCCACCTAAACCGAAAAGGAAGGGGTCCTCTCCTGTTTTATTTAGTGGGCCTGATCGGACCCAGAGGTAGGCAGATGTAAACAGAAGTCTGTTTACACCCACCTTTTCATAGTGATGAATGGACCTTCTGATCAGGTCTGCCTGAAAAACTGATAGGTGGACCTGATCGGAATGCTCATCAAAGAAGCTAAAGAGGAGAGGTATGAAAATTTACAACACCTGTAATGTGATGTGGAGTTAGACTTTTTTACAAAAGTAGTACTAAAGGGACATCTTTTTTATAAAAAGTAAAAGGATAGGTTTTAAAATTCCCAATATCTGTAAGGTGAGGTGGAGTTAGATTAGGGAAGCAATGAGAAAAAGCAAAGCACTAAAGTTCAAACTCAAAGTGTCTTTGATGGTAACAGTGGTCATGATACAGACCAGTGAAATGGTTGCGACACAATGGCTCATCTGCTACTTCTATTGCTTTGCTGTATGATCAAATTACGGAGACTATGGCATGCTCCCAGGAATTCTCACTGTGTCTCTAGTTGCATGCTAGTGCCAACATGTAGGTCAGCATCATTGGCCAGGGACCACACTTTCCCAGCTTGCGGAGTTAACTTAATTAGGTGGCAGTGATGACAAAGCACCACAACAATGTTGGCATGGGAATGTTGGACAAGTAACTTATTTGTATTTTTCTGTGCTTGGAAAATACTACTGTAATCTAATTGGCCATGGTGGATAGCACTCTCAATGTCATTTCTCTTTGTACACATGAAGATAATTTTTTTAATTTTCTGCCATGGATTTGTGTTGTGTAAGTTTGGACAGTTTAGTGCTAGAACAACAACAACAAAAAATGTCACAGACGGGAGATATGAGGTTTTGATGAAGCTTGTTAAAGCGGAGCTCCACCCTATTTTCGATGTTTTGCTCAATCAAATACCATGAATGTGTTTAGTTAAAAACGGATATATATATTTTTTTCTTCAGTACCTTTTTTGTAACGTCTTTCTCTGCTTCCTGTCTCTTATCTGCGGATATGGGTGGGTCAACTGCGGCTATTTCGTAATTTCCTTTTTACCTGCAATGATTCCTGGGAGCTCCTGTCATTTTTCCCAGGAGTCATTGCAAATGCCTGCCGCGAGATCTCGCAGAGTTTTGATAGAGCCGTGCCGCCCGTTGTGAGCTGTGGACGGTGTCCTGTTGAATACTATTCCGTTGGATAGTGCCCGCCGTGTACTGCGCATGCGCAGTACAGATGACAAGCAGTTTGCGAAAATATCCGAAGATGAACTGCAAACTACGGCGCTCCGATTACTGCGCATGCGCAAGATCAGGGATGCGGGCAGTGCATGCTGGTCCATTAGACGCGCAGTGTCCTGGAAGAGGATGCCTGTGGGCTTCACATGCCCACAGGCAAGATGGAAACCGTCAGCATACAATTTTATAACTTCGTTTTTGTAGCGAAAACGGACTGCAGAATTTTTTAAAAAAATGAACAAGTGAGTTATATCTTTACATATATTAATCATTGTCATGATGCAAAAAAAATAAAAAATGTTGTAGACAGCGGAACCCCGCTTTAATAAGTCTCTAAAGGCAGACTGTGATAGAATTTTTATAGTGGAACATATAGTTTTTATTTTGGAAAGGAAAATTTAGGTAAGATATTACCTAAGAGATTAGAAGCATGGGCATTGTTTCAGTTAGCATTAGTTAACTATTCTGTTGGGGAACTCTTCAAATATCCGTTGCATGATCATCTAAGATAAATACTGCGTGACATGATGTTGTAAAACTAGTTTCAATGTCTGTACATGCAAACACACTGCGACCAATGTTAAGAGTTTAACAAAAAAAAAAAAGATTCTTTGAAAGCTATTCATAAGGGACACCAATCGTAAACTTGTCAATGGAAAGAATTTAAATAAGCACAAGACATCAGAAGTGTACAGCTATCAAATATTTGCAATGCGGCAAAAATAACTTAATGGACTGTTTGGCTTGAGTCTAAACAGAACATT
Organism: Lithobates sylvaticus; assembly: GCA_028564925.1. Lineage (NCBI taxonomy): Eukaryota > Metazoa > Chordata > Amphibia > Anura > Ranidae > Lithobates > Lithobates sylvaticus. Next base: position 211,720,532 of record CM053030.1, on the reverse strand, counting down.
ATTATTTAAAAATAAATTGTGGCGTTTTCGTTTTTGAAAACGTACAAAATCCGTTTCATGTATATCCAGCTCGTAAGATGCTTTCACTTGACGTGTGACACAAAATGAACTTTAGAAAGACAAATGAGCATTGCAGCTGCTGCTTATTTGTAACTGATGTGATCTTCTTGGACACGATAACAAATGGCCTGTGCATGAAATCTCACAAAAGCCTATGATAATGTGTTGTGATATGAATTACATGAATGTGTCAGTGACATTTCACCTACCACAGTGTAAAGCTTGTTGTTTTTGAGATGAGAACACCACAGTTGATAGCTGGTGATCACATTCTATGTCAAATAATTCAGTGATGGATAGTGATTCATTACCAGTATGCTTCTCTACGGGCTTGCAAATAGCACACTCTTCCGGTTTTAAGACGTTGCTGAAATAAATGTTTAAAGGTACCAGCGGGCCAATAATGGAAGATTGTAATCTGCAGGTCCTATCTTGCTGTAAGCAAGCTTTTCTGCTATTTTTATTTCAAATCTAAAGGGTCAGTTTTGTCATGGCGTGAAAAGTGAATGTAATTTATGTGTGATTTAAGGGGAATCTATAATGGGCAATTTAATCTCATTTTCTTTTTTTTTTATCGATCCTGTATATTATTTTTATCTTTGTTCACGAGGGCCGGGAGGGCGTACATGGATGTCCTCCTGTTTCAGTGGTTATACCGGGACGATGCCTGTACCTGCAGGCATTATTCTGACATTGTTCTTTTCAGGTGGCGATTCTGAACAAGGCAAAAGTGATCTGAGTGGCCAATTAGCCACTTGATCACTTCTGCAGGTGTCAGAAGGGGGTCTCACCCCCCTCCCGCCGTCACTTCTCCCGGGCCCTCTGGTGCCATCGTGGAGGCCAGGAGCGGTGCAGCCCGCAGGGATGGCTGCTCTATACAGAGAGAGGGGAACTGACGTCATTCCCTTCTCTCTGTAACCCTGGATACCAGGAGCGATGAACAGTGCGTCACTTCCGTTCTGCCCCTTTGTTTACCTGGCCAGCAACAGCAAGTTAAGTGACCAATCAGAACGATCTGTGTCTGATCGGCTATATGGGAGGCCAGAGGAGAGTTTTGGGGTCTAACAGACCCAAAATCTTTCCATAAAGAGGACCTGTCACCGCCCATGCTATCACAGGGGAGGTTGTTCATCCCTTGTGATAGCAATTAAGTTAGTACAAAAAAAAGTGTAAACAAAAATATTTTTGTAAAAAATAAGTACATACATGAAAAAATTAAAATTTAAAGCGCCCCTGTCCCACCGTGCTTACACGCAAATGCGAATGCATACGTTACTCCTGCACGCATTTGTAAACAGCGATCGAACGACACATGTAAGGTATTGTCATGAATGTCAGAGTGAGCAATAATTCGAGCACCAGACCTCCTGTGTAACTCTAAACTGGTAACCTGTAAAGACATTTAAAGAATTGTAAGCACCCAGGCAGGGGACTGAGAAAATCCCATAAATAGAGATGGGTCATTCCAGCAGGAGAGTTGGGTGGAAGCTGGAGATGCATTGCAGAGGAGAGGCTGTCAGTTGCCCTTGCTGGGGGGGTTACCTTGAGCTGGAGGCTCGGGATAGCTGGCCTGAAAGGATCCCACCACAGGAGACAGTTGGAGGGGAACCTCCAAGAAAGGCAGTGGGTGAGAGCATGCAAAGACAGTGCTTAAGCTCAGCCTAGTGCAGGGACAAAACATGAGGAGAGACTGTGAGCTGTAACAGTGCTCTCTAAAGACAGTGGTGGGCTTAAGTCTTCAGCTTTGCCCTGGGGAATCTCAGGGGGACTGGGAAAGCAAGCAGCCTGGTGGGCTGGTATCTTCTGCAGCAGTAGAACTGGGCTCAAGATCTACAGGAAGGCAGAAGTGCATGCCATTCACTACATAATGGGCTATTTTTATCCACAAAAGGGATAGGGTGTGCCTAGCCTGTAATGGGCTGATGCTGAATAAACATTAGAGACTGTTATGCCCTGTACACACGATAGGATTTTCTGACAACAAAACCGTGGATTTTTTTCTGAAGGATGTTGGCTCAAACTTGTCTTGCATACACACGGTCCCACAAATGTTGTCAGAAATTCTGAACATCAAGAATGTGGTGACGTACAACACTTACGACGAGCCGAGAAAAATTAAGTTAAATAGCCAGTGCAGCTCTTCTGCTCGATTCCGAGCATGCGTGGACTTTTGTGTGTCGGAATTGTGTACACACGCTCGGAATTTACGACAAGTTTTGTTGTCGAAAAATTTAAGAAACCTGCTCTCAAACATTTGTTGGCGGAAATTCCGACAACAAATGTTCTATGGAGCATACAACACTACAACAAGCTGACATCCAACATTTGTCGTCGGAAAATCCTATCGTGTGTACAGGTCATACGTTTTCCTGGAGTGATCAGCTGGGGCAGTATATGTGAACCAATTTGTGCAGGAGGAAGGAAGAAGAGGATTTTCTGTGTAAATAATGGAGTTGTTCCCTTGTTACTAGTTCTAAACATTGTTCAAGTTGGGCATCCCATAACTCCCTTCCCCATCCAAGTTACCCACCCCCTAGTAAAACATAAAAAAACTAACAAAAAACAAGGACTGTTTGCTGCATTTAAATGCATGAAGGAAGTGCTGTGTGCCTGGCCGTGCAGCAGCGGGGAATCCTAACTTCTGCAGCACCGACGGGGGGTGTGCGACAATGCACTGCAATGTAAAGCTAAAATGTAAAAAGGCCCCAACTGCAAGGAGGCATTGGGTAAGCCGTTTTTCTGCCTCATACAGCTTTATTTGTAATTTAATCCCCAGGTATTCATTTTTGTTAAAAACAGTTTTTTTAAGCAAAGTAGTTAAGATTAGTGTGGTATACGTATATTTGAAAGGAGTCTAGAGTTCCACCTGCTGACTGGAGCATAAGTTGCTCACACCATTGGCCTTATTCCATAAAGTATTTTATTCTTTAAAGTAGATTTAAACTTAATCACTAAAATCACATATAATCTTTAAAACCTTAATGTAATTTCAAAAGTAGTGTGATGCAAATCTACAGCTTTCATAAAATAATATCTGATTGTACAGGCTATTTTCTATAGAGTAACAGCATACTGTATTTCATAAGTAGCAGTGATGAGAATTCACCACAATGTTGGCTGGGAAATGTTCAAAAAAGAAAGTGATTTTATTTTTCTGTGCTTAATAAACACTATTGAAGTCTATTTGGCCACAGTGGATAGATAACACATATTTTAATTTTCTGGATTTTTGCAGTAAAAAATTGGACGGTTTAGTACAAGAAGAAAAAGTAAAAATAGGATCTCAGACAAAAAAATGCGGGTTTGATGAAGCGTGTTAATAAACATTGCACGTCTCTGAAGACAGTGTAATAGCATTCACTAGTGAAACATATAGTTTTCATTTTAGAAAGGAAAATTTCAGCCAAGCATCACCTAAGAGATTTAAAGCATTGACATAGATTCCAAACTGATTGTTTCAATTCGCATCAGTTAACTATTCTGTTGGAACAATGAAGGTTCTTGTACAGGCATTTTTTAATAGGGTGACAACATACTGTTGCTATTTCCTAATTGCTCCCCTGCATTGTCATGCTGTCACATGCACCATCACCACACATTGTGCAGACATATTTTACTGTTGTCGCCATCAGGAAGCCCATCTTAAAAAAAATGACATGCAGCTGCCTGTGGAATGAGTACTTGTAGACAGGAAGTAGCTGAAAAAGATTGGAAAGGATCACTTAGATATAAAAACAAATAATAAAAAAATAGGGAAAACACTACTTTCTAAAATTAAAAAAATATCAATTGTTGATTATCAACATCAATTGTTTATAATACACAGCTTTAGCAAACTAAATATCATCCATTTAGGTTTTACATCTATTTTTACACTAGGTTCACACCTATGCATTTTGCTATTTGCCGAAACACACTATAATCCATTTAACATTGTTTCCTATGCGTTTTTCTGCCGATGCGATTTTGGAATGAGACAGGGACCTTTTTCCCGCAGCAGATTGCATTTTGTATGTAATAGACTTCAATGGACCTGCACCAAAAAGTAAAGTGTTGCATTTTTTTTTTTTTAAATTGTAATTTTTATTGAAATTGGAAAGATAACAATAATACATAAACAGAAGTATGTAAATAAACAGAAGTATGTAAATAAACATTTAGTTTTGCATATACTTACACAATGTAATTGAAAAACGAATATGAGAAAAATAAAAAATGTATCAAAACAGTCACAGCGCTACCAATACAGCAAAGACTTGAATCGTAAGTTATATTTCACTACGAAAATATAGGCAAAAGAAGGTGTGTGTCTAATAAGAGGACAGCGGATTAAGGCATTAATAGCAAATAAAGGGATACTGGCAGATAGATAGATAGCTTCAGGTATGTGATATTGGAAGAGATGGAGCAGGTACCAGGATTAAGGTCTGAATGATCCCATAGGTCCCAGATTTTAGAAAATTGTGGAAGGGTATCATGTATTATCGCAGTGAGACGCTCCATTTGACTTATTTGTTCCAGCGCCTGTAGGACTTGAGAGAGGGAGGGTGGGGTAGAAGAGAGCCACCGCAAGGGAATAGCCCTTTTGGCAGCAAGTAGAATAAAAGTAGCGAGTTTTTGGGCGTGTTTGGAGAGTCCAGGGGTTGGCAGGCTTAATAGAAAATGCATGGGGTCTAATGGGAGGGAAATATTGAACAGATCTTGGATAAAGTCGAATAGTCGACCAGAATGGGCGTATCAAGGGGCATTCCCCAAAAATTTGAAAGTGGGAGCCTATGTCTCCCTGGCATCTCCAGCACACCCTAGGGATCTTTAGGATTGTATTTGTGTATGATTTCAGGGGTTTTATACCAGAAGAGTAATATCTTATAGGCCGTCTCTTTTTGTTCTACACACTGCGATGATCTGGAGATAGCTTCCCAAATCTTCTGCCAATGGGGAAGTGGGATGGAGTGGTTTATCATCTGGGACCATTTCCGCATATAAGAATGAGATGTGTCAGTAATAGGTGTAGTGTCGTGAAGGAATCTATATATGTCGGTAATGATGTGGGTCTGGTATGGTCCCTGAGCACATAGAAGTTCAAACGGGGTAGGCTTGTCAAGGCTTAAAGTAGGGGATTTAGAGGCAAAATAGTGTCTAATTTGCAAATATGAATAGAATAGCTGTTTAGGGATCTGGTGTTACTTTTGCAGTTCTTCAAATGATAGGAGCGTTCTGGTAAGGGGGTGTACAATGTTTCGAAGCTGGAATATACCTGCTTGTGTCCATGGAAGCATTCTTTCGTATGTCAAACTGTCAGGGATATCGGGGTTAAACAGTACATTTAACAGCGGAGGACATGGAGAAGCAAGGGAAAATTGTCTCAAGCATTTCTTCCATAGGTCAAGGGAGAATAGCATTGGGCCTAGGCATATGCTTCTGAGTTGACACATGGAAGAGCTTAAATCTGTCCCAATCATGGCACAAATGTGTACTGGTTTAGTGATACTCATATCAATCTCTGCCCAGACAGTAGGTGCCATTCTGGATGACCAAGTAACAATTGTTTTAAGGTGGGTAGCAAAGTAGTATTTAATAAGGTCTGGGGTCCCCAATCTGCCTCGCAACTTGGGGGCTAGCATTACCGAGCTCGCTATCCTATGGGTCTTGTAGTGCCAGATAAGTTAAGAAATGTTCTTTGCATGGCTTTTAGTTGTGACATGGGAATGGGAATTGGGAGTGTGTCAAAGAGATAAAGAAGTCTTGGCATTACAGACATCTTTAGAACATTGATGCGACCTAGAAGAGAGATAGGGTAAGCATCCCATTGTTTCAGGAGTCTATCGATGTCTCGAAAGAGTGGGGGGTAATTAGCTTGATATAGGGTTGAATATGAGGAAGTTATGTTAACACCTAAATACTTGAGAGAGTCTGTGCACCAATGAAAAGAATAGTTTTGTTTGAGGTTGGTAAGGTCTGGGGGTTGGATATGTAAGGGTAGGGCTGCTGTTTTACTCATGTTGATTTTATATCCAGATATAGAGCTGAAGTCTTTCAAAAGGGCTGTAAGATTAGGAAGAGAGATATGGGGTTTTGTCAGGGTTAGAAGGACATCGTCCGCAAATAGGGACAGCTTATACTCTCTTTGGTGTAGTAAGACTCCCTCAATACCAGGGTGCATATGAATAGCTGCCACCAAGGGTTCCAGACAGAGAATGAAAAGGAGGGGGGACAGGGGACATCCCTGTCTGGTTCCGTTACTTAACGAGAAAGGTGATGACAGATAAGAAGCTAGCTGAACTTGGGAAGAAGGACAAGAATAAAGGGCATTTAAGGCTGTTATGAAGGGGCCTTTGAATCCATGATTGGAGAGAGTAGTGAACATATATGGCCAACTAAGCCGATCGAAGGCCTTTTGTGCGTCGAGGCTTAAGATTAGGGCCGGGCGGGATGTCTTGTTTAATAGGTCTATGAGGTCTATTGTACATCTTGTGTTGTCTCCTGCATGTCTGGCTTGTACAAAGCTGACCTGGTCTTTATGTATAAGTCTAGGGATTATGTGAGTTAGTCTATTAGCCAGTATTTTTGTGAAAATCTTATAGTCCGAATTTAATAATGCAATGGGTCTATAGTTGTCAGGTAGGGAGGGATCTTTGTCAGGTTTCGGAATGACCGAGATATGAGCATGGAGAAATTGTGGGTGTGGTATTGTCCCTTTGAGTAGTGAAGCATGTAGAGAAATCATATGAGGATTTAGGATTGGTAAGAATGTCTTGTAATAAGAGTAGGGTAATCTGTCTGGGCCAGGGGTTTTTTGGTTGGGGAGCTGTGTAACCACTAGGGATGGGCCCGGTGTTCGATTCGAACCCATGTTCGAATCGAGCACCGGCGTTCGCTCGCTCGGCGAGCCCAGAACTATTGGGGCCGCTCGCATCAAATTCGTGTGATGCGAGCGGCCCCGCAATGCATTGCGCTAGTCGCAGTGCAATGCTGGCTGATGATTGGCCAAGCATGCACTGTGACGCCGCATGCTTGGCCAATCACAGCGCCGGCAGCGAGGAGAGCCATAATTGGCTACAGGCAGGATGCCTGTAGCCAATTATAGCTCAGGGGCTTTAGTACACACCCCACGGTATAAGAGGCCGCCGCGCCGGCAGCCTCGCATATTATGTTTCAGTCAGTGTCAGCGTGTCAGTGTGCTGCTGACAATATGTGCTTTATTTCTGGGGATTTGTGTGTGCGTGCTGTTAGAACAGCATTGCAGTATCACATCTGGGGGGTGTCTATAGGTGGCCTGTGAAGGGGGGCAGGTTTCCTGTGCTTAGAACTTTCCCTGCAAAAAAGTGTCATTTTTGCAGGAAAAAAGCTATTTAAAAGCACTCGCGGCTAATGAATTGATGGCTCCTGTAACACAGAGAACTGTCATTCATTAATAAAAAAAAAAAAAAAAAGCGTAGGGGTCCCCCCTAATTCAATAACCAGGCCCTTCAGGTCTGGGATGGATATTAAGGGGGACCCCAGCCAAAAAAAAAAAAAAAAATGGCGTAGGGTCCCCCTCAAAATCCATACCAGACCCTTGAGGTCTGGTATGGATTTTAAGGGGAACCCTAGCCAAAAAAAATGGCGTGGGGTCCCCCTCAAAATCCATACCAGACCCTTATCCGAGCACGCAACCTGGCAGGCCGCAGGAAAAGAGGGGGGGACGAGAGCGGCCCCCCTCCCGCCTGAACCGTACCAGGCCACATGCCCTCAACATTGGGAGGATGCTTTGGGGGTCTAAGACCCCCAAAGCACCTTGTCCCCATGTTGATGAGGACAAGGGCCTCTTCCCCACAACCCTGGCCATTGGTTGTGGGGGTCTGCGGGCAGGGGGCTTATCGGAATCTGGAAGCCCCCTTTAACAAGGAGACCCCCAGATCCCGCCCCCCCCCTGTGTGAAATGGTAAGGGGGTACAAAAGTACCCCTACCATTTCACCAAAAAAGTGGCAAAAATTGTAAAAATGACAGGAGACGGTCTTTGACAATTCCTTTATTAAAATCTTCTTTCTTCTTTCTTCATCCTTCGGTTTCTTCATCTTCTCCTTCCGTCATCTTCTTCCATCTTCCATCTTCTTCTTCCTCGATCCGCTTCTTCTTGCGCAGGTCTTCTCGTCCTTCTCGTCCGGCATCTTCTTCCGTCGGCATCGGCGTCGGTGTCCGTGTCTCTTCTTGGGCCGCTCCGCGCAATGGGAGGCTCCCGCTGTGTGAGGCTCCGCTCCGTCTGACAGGTCTTTTATAACCGAGGGCACCTGGTGACCCCGCCCCCTCTGACGCACGGGGACGTCATGGGGAATTCCATGATGGCTTTCCCCATGACGTCAGAGGGGGGCGGGGTCACCAGGTGCCCTCCGTTATAAAAGACCTGTCAGACGGAGCGGAGCCTCACACAGCGGGAGCCTCCCATTGCACGGATCGGCCCAAGAAGAGACAGAGACACCGACACCGACGCCGACGGAAGAAGATGCCGGACGAGAAGGACGAGAAGACCAGCGCAAGAAGAAGCGGATCGGAGAATGAAGAAGATGGAAGAAGATGGAAGAAGATGACGGAAGGAGAAGATGAAGAAACCGAAGGATGAAGAAAGAAGAAAGAAGATTTTAATAAAGGAATTGTCAAAGACCGTCTTCTGTCATTTTTACAATTTTTGCCACTTTTTTGGTGAAATGGTAGGGGTACTTTTGTACCCCCTTACCATTTCACACAGGGGGGGGGGCGGGATCTGGGGGTCCCCTTGTTAAAGGGGGCTTCCAGATTCCGATAAGCCCCCTGCCCGCAGACCCCCACAACCAATGGCCAGGGTTGTGGGGAAGAGGCCCTTGTCCTCATCAACATCAACGCTCTCGCCCCCCCCTCTTTTCCTGCGGCCTGCCAGGTTGCGTGCTCGGATAAGGGTCTGGTATGGATTTTGAGGGGGACCCCACGCCATTTTTTTTGGCTAGGGTTCCCCTTAAAATTCATACCAGACCTCAAGGGTCTGGTATGGATTTTGAGGGGGACCCTACGCCATTTTTTTTTTTTTTTTTTTGGCTGGGGTTCCCCTTAATATCCATCCCAGACCTGAAGGGCCTGGTTATTGAATTTGGGGGGAACCCTACGCTTTTTTTTTCATTTTTTTAAATTTTTATCAATGACTTTTTTTTTTATGAATGAGTTTCAATGAATGACTGTTCTCTGTATTACAGGAGCCGTCAATTAACATTAGCCGCGAGTGATTTTAAATAGCTTTTTTACTTTCAAAAATTACACTTTTTGCAGAGACAGTTCTAAACACGGGAAACATGCGCCCCTTCACAGGCATACTATAAATTTAAAGGAATATTACACTTTTATTGTTTCAATTTAAGCATTATTAAAATCACTGCTCCTGAAAAAATGGCCGTTTTTAAAACTTCTTTTTGCATTGATACATGTCCCCTGGGGCAGGACCCAGGTCCCCAAACACTTTTTATGACATTAACATGCATATTAGCCTTTAAAATTAGCACTTTTAATTTTGAACGTTCGCATCCATTAAAACGAATAGGGTTCTAAAGCTTGCACGGACTTTAGGTCCGTTCGCGGGTTCTGGTGCGAGCCGAACGGGGGGGTGTTCGGCTCATCCCTAGTAACCACCTCTTCCAACTCTTCAGGTGTGATGTCCGAGTTCAAGTCTATAAGGTTTTCAGGTAAAAGTGTGGGTAGCTGTAGGTGTTTAGAGAAAAGATCGAATTTCTCTTGTGTAAAGCTATAATTTGGATCTGTCTGTAGGCAGTTATATAATTGGCGATAAAATTCTCCAAAAAGTTTAGACATAGCTAGAGGGCAATAGGTGGGAGATCCGTCAGGGTGTCTAAGAAGATCAGGAGAAGATTGAAAGGGACGAGGTTACAATTTGTTTACTAGCAGTTTGTGGGGTTTGTTTGAATATTCATAAAATTTCTGCTTGGACCAGAGAAGGGACTTGTCTATTTTGCTCATAGTTAGGGATCTAAGCTGGTTTCATAGTGACACTACAGTCCGGAGTCCAGCCACCGTGGGAGAGGCCAATAGTAGCTTCACTGCTCAGCGTAGTTTAGTCATGATAGATGAGTATTGAAATGTAGCGTCTTTTTTAAGACGGGAATCTATAGCTATATATTGTCCTCGGAAGACAGCTTTGTGTGCCTCCAACAGGGTGGAGGACCCCGCGACTGTGCCCTTGTTAAGTTGAAAGTATTCCATCAGTCCATTGGATAAAAGTTCTTTAGGTTCAGGTTCATTTAGTCTCCAATGACAGGTTTTGGGAGAGGCAGAGGAGAGGGAAACATCAAGCGGGACAGAGGAGTGGTCCGACCATGTTATGGGATTGATTTCAGAAAAAACCATTGATGTTAGGAGGGGTGTGGAAATAAAAAAATGATCTAGCCTAGAATAAAGTTTGTGGGGGTGTGAAAAGAATGTATATTGTTTGTGGGTTGGGTGTTTAATCCTCCAAATATCCAAAAGGTTTTTAGTTCTTATTAGTCTACAAAATGACTTAGACGGGTGATTGACCCTGGGGGGTGAGGCTGATGGAAATAATGTGCGTCTATCCCTATCTGTGGACATGGTCATGTTAAAGTCTCCTCCGATCACCATAAAGGACTGGGAGAATTTGTCTACGGTGTCAAACATAGAGGACAGGAAGCTGATCTGGCCCGAGTTGGGTGCATAAACATTAACAATTGTGAGGGATTGAGTAAGAAAATAACATTTTAGAATGATAAACCTGCCCTGGGGATCCAGGTGAGAGGATTGAACTCGTAGAGGGCAAAGTCGGTTAATCAAAATAGCTACGCCTGCCTTTCCTGATGGGTCGGAAGCCATAAAGGATGTCGGGAAGTGTTTGCTAGCGAATTTTAGGGATCCCCCAGGACGAAAATGATATCTGCTTTGGAAGCTTTAAACTCCTTCAAAGCTAGCCATCTTTTTTGAATAGAGTTTAAACCTTTGACGTTATAAGTCAGGAATTTTAGCGCCATAACAACTTAATTGGAGGAAAAGGCGTTATACACTTTATACGGTATACCATAGTGTTAAATATCAGAAAGATACATGCAACAGTGGTAGCAGCGTGACTGAGCGGTAATAACCTTATAAAATTTAGCAGGCTCAGGTTGGAGAAAAGAGAACCTGAGGCCATACAAAAAAGAAAACATAATGAGAAAAAAGAAAAAAGAAAAACTGAGTTCAAAATGAGGAGTAGAAATGTAATGTCCAACAAGTAGAAACCTGGATGGCCGGACGCCACCAGGAAGCCCAGGTCTAAGCCATGGGTCAGGAGTGGAGACATGGAGATCTCCAAACACAAGGACCAGGAGGTCTCCCATCACTCTCCGAAGCAAAAACTTGCCCGAGGTTTAGAGAGAAAAAAAGGGCTAAAAACGTAGCCTGTTAATAAAAAACCTGATCAAACCAGGGCAGCTGTGATATGTTCGGCCACCTACCCCCCGGACCAGGGGGTGTGTGAACCCAGTAAAGGGTTGTTGACCACCCAAAAAAAATTGTAAAATAGTGTACTAGAGTGGTTGTTAAAGAGAATATTCAGGTCGGGAATCTTGAGGCATGGCGTTTTTGGGGTGTAAAGTTCGACTTGGATGGCTTCTGTCTCACGGGGGTCCAGACACGGCTCGGAGCCATCGGTTGTTTGGGTGTAGCTGGGAGAGGTGGAGGTTCTTCGTCAGGGAGGGGTGGGATTCCCAAGTTGCGTAAGAAGGTGTCACTTTCTTGTAAATCCCGTAGAGAATATTGAATGCCTTCCTTGGATGCAGAAATACGGAAGGGGAAACCCCAACGGTAACTTATCTTGTGGGATTGAAGATGCAGAGTCAGTGGGCGAAGGTTCCTCCTTCTCGTCAAAGTAATGGGTGAAAGGTCGCTGAATATTTGGATCTTGGATCCTTTGAATTCAATTCTGTATTGATTGCGAGAGGCTAGGGTTAAAGCTTCCTTACTGTCATAGTAATGAAATCGAACAATTACATCTCTTGGATTGGCCCCGGAGATCGTTATCTTCCACAGCTTCAGGAATGTCCCTGAATCTCAGGTTTTGTCTGTGTTCTCGGTTTTCCAGGTCTTCCTGCTGGGCCTGTAGCTGAGTAATAGTGTTCTTTATGGTGGCATTGTCTTCCTCCAGTACCTGTACATACTGTACCATCTCATCAAATTTATATTCTAGGGAGTCAGTGCGTTCCCCAAGTTGGTCAATCTCCCCTTAACTCTTTAGCCACTTTTCCTATGTCCTGTGCGATGTTATGGGTGATAGCCTGCAGTAAGGAGTGTAGTTTAGCATCTAGTACCTCCGCTGTCAGTGGGGGGAGACCCCCGATGTAGGAATGGGGGTATTGTCAAAAAGTATACTAGTGCTTAGTTCAGATTGCTCCACTGTGGTCTGCGTGCTTTCGGGAGCCCCCGAGGCTGTGGTCAGAGGTTTGCTTAAGAAGCGTTCCATCGCTCGAGAGGTCTGAGGTTTAATAGTTGTGGAGTAGTTGTGTCTTTGATCCCCAATTTTGCCCATGGGGCTTACAGCCGCTATGAAAAGCTGAAGAGTTGACACTTGTGTATGTTGAAGCTTATAAAATCGTTGGCGGGGGTTTCGGAGAGATGGCGGAAGACCGGGGCCCCAGTCTCACCCGTTTGTCATGTCTAGAAGCCATGCATATCCAGCACTGTGCACTGTGTAAGCAAGCGCACAGGAACTGGTGGCGTTCAAATCGCACTTGCGGCTATGGGGGGGGGGAGACGGGTCTCTGTAAATGCTTGATTCTGGTTCGCTAGAGAGTGTGTCGCTAGTTTAACAAGCTTTCAGGATTTGTGCAATAGTTATGAGAAGTGAGTGCAGAAAACAGTTCAGCAAATTGCAAGGTAGGCCTGTAAGAGATGGAGCAGCTGCAGCCTCACTGTTGTTAGGAGTAGCAAGATGGCCGACAGGCCTTGGGCATTCCGGAGGGGTGTCAATAGCATTAAAGTCTTCTTAAATGTAGACCTGAGTCATCCCCCCTAGGGAGCTGGGTAGTTAAGGTGAACCACAATGCATTAAACTGGAGTATGAGGGAGGGGAAGGCACCTCTTAGGCCTAGGGTGTAGCAATATGGCCGCCGCTCACCTGAAAAGACTGAGCCCAGCAGGCCTTCTCTGGTGTTTGTCTGGCAGCCTGTGTCCCGTTCTCCCTGGTTTGGGAGGCTGTTGGAGGTGCTGTCAGGGAGGATTGTTGTCTTGCAGAGCGCCACAGGCAAGCGCGGTGGACGGTTAGGCCTGATAGGCCGCAAGATGGCGGCGGCGGCGCGCCTGCTGCTGAGGCCAGCCTCGGGCTGGGAAACTGCGCGGATGGTCGTCCGGGACGCCCGATATCAGCGACGGGTCGTCCCAAGTGGGCCCAGGATCACGGATGGGCATCTGGGAGGTGTTCGGTGGAGCGCTGGCCTTAAAGTGTTGCATTTTTTATGCGTTTTTACATACGCTTTGCAGTTTGTTTGTTTCTTTTCTCCATAACAAACTGTAAATAATTGGTTGGTAAGGAGCGAGCCAGGAATCCGTCCGCTGAATCCTTAAAAAACGATGAGTCATCAGCTGATGAATCATCAGCTGAATGTAAAATAAGAACTGCCGGAAATAAGAAAAATCTGAAAAAATGTGTCAAAAAAAAGCGTCAAATTCTTTCTACACTCTGGGGCCATTTTGAGCTCTATGGGGCATTAGTGAGATTTACAGTCACTTACTGTAACAGTGACAATGGTTTCATAAGACAGGAAGTTAGGGTAAATCGCAAACAACAACACAGACATAAAAAAAATGCCTTTCTTTAGTAGAGGCAAGGAAGGATAGAACCTCTGTCAGATATTTATTCATGTCTGTGCTCCTATTGCAGATTTTCCCCTCTTCCCATTTGGTAAACCTGATGCAAATAGGACAGGAAGTGAATAAAGAACTCTAACAAAGCCCCTTCTAGCAGTGAAACCAAACAGTTCCCACTCTATCCACAACTAGAAAAAAAATGTCTTAAAAAAAAAAATGTCATAAATTTCTTATGTGCAGTAACCCATAACAACCAATCAACGTTTAAAAAAAATTAGACTAGCACAGGATGGATTTGATAAGCTGTTATAAGTTACCACCATACAGAAACTACCAACGTGTTTCGCAGCGCAGGCCGCTTCTTCAGGGCTTTGTTGTCCATATCTGATTCAAACTATCTAATATATATACAGAACAAAAATTAAAATAAAATTAAAAATAATATAATTTCACACAGATCTCAATATGAATATATATATATGCACATATGTAAATTCAATGTTCTGTCTCCTGTCAGGAAAGAAAGCCAAGAAGAAAAAATAGGGGAAGGAGAGGACAAAAAAAAAAATTGCAAAAATATATAAATATACATTTAAAACATGTACTGAATGTATTTGCGCTAAGGGAAGATCATTAATGACATTATACACCGCAGGTGTCATGTACAGGCAAAAAGGTCCAGCATCAGATATAATATCTGTTTAAAAATAGAGAGAATATATTTATAAATATATAAAGAAACAGAGCCAAAATCTACCAGGTAGATACCCAAATCCAAGATGTAAGCATAAACAACATACCCTAAGCCTGTATAGGAAAAATACCAGGCTGGGATACTCTGAGATGGGACTAAGGATGTTACCCAAGATCTATATAGACCATCAGTGTCTAAGATGTAGTACCACTATAAAATGCAAAAGCCAAATAAGTAAGAACTATATAGCTCATCCAAGAGAAGTCCCACTCTTTGATCCAATAAAGCATATAAACCTTACCCTAATTGGGAAGTGATAATATACAGTCAGATGCCAAAGGCTCTGTTGTTTAAAGTCGATAAACATACATGCCACACAGACCCGCATGCAATGTCTGGGTCTCCTGAGGACCCACAGATCCAGCAACAAAACCACCGCACAGACCAGCCCTTAAAAATACTAAAAGGGTGGTCATTGGGGAGCCAGGATGGCCTTTTCTCAATTTGGCCATTCAGTGAAAGATACCTGTATGAACCCTCAAAAACAGAGAGAGGGTGGAGCGCATAAATGGCGCCAAAATGTCAGGAACACCCACTGTCCAAGTCCTCACGGTTGATTCGGATGCCACCATCACCCAAACACGGGCATAGTAGGTAGCGGGATAGACGTCAATAGTGCGCTATAAGGCGGAAGTGACACCAATGAAAAGCAAAACTCATGAATGGCGCCATGGGCATCCGCTGACCACGCCCAGGCTCCAGTGATACACTAGTTTGAATGTAGGCAGAAGTGAGGTCCGATCCCGCCAAAAGGCGAGAACTGATGTCACAACATTTACTTCCTCTACATCCAAACTAGTGTATTGTCCTCTCCTTCTACTATTTTTTTCTTCTTGGCTTTCTTTCCTGCCAGGGGACAGAGCATTGAATTCACATATGTGTATATATATATATATATATATGCTTATTGAGACGTGTGAGAAAATTTATGATTTTTTATTTTAATTTTGTTTTTGTTCTGTATATATATTAGATACTTTGAATCAGATACTGACAACAAAGCCCTAAAGAAGCTGCCTGCGTTGCGAAACATGTTGTTAGTTTCCGTATGACATATGTTACAGTAGCTGTGTTTTTATGGATGTGTGATTATTTCGGACCTTACTGTGTTGACATGCTATTTTGTATATAGTAATATAACCTTTTTTTATATTTGTAAAACAATGTATTTTATGATATATTATAATACCTATTGGAACAACCGTTTAAGCCCCCTACATATGATTATGTTCTCCTTTTTACGCGCAGTTTTTTTTACCTTACTGGATAGAAATAGTAAGATAAAAAACACTTTACGTTTAGTTTCAATTTAAGCTCTATCAGATAGGCAGCACAATGGCCAAATAAAGGAGTGCACATGGCAGCTTGACAGCACTAATTGAGTGGCTTAGTATTGTTAGACTGCAGCAGGATATTTCACATCAGGCAGAATCTCCAGGTAAAAAATATATATTTAATGTGGACCTGTTCTCCCTTTCACTAAAATTAACAGCAACATACAGCTCTGCAAGCTGTTATGAAATCATGCTAAATTCATTAGTTAAATAATCTATATTTGCTTTTACTTACAATTACTTTCTCCACTTCCTGGTTGAGTGAGGCACTGGTGATATAACCCTGACCTCCCAGGTGCATCCTGGGAAGATCCTGGTACATGTTTCAGGAGGCAGACCTAGGAAATAAAGGGAGATGGATTAATCTGCCCTTGGTGAAAATGGCCACCATGAGAAGAATGGGGAGGAAAAAATAAGCATCCAATTGTTTATATGTCTCTATTTCTAGAATGCCATTACTTTGTTGTAATTTTTATGATAGCAGTAATGTTCCTCTGTATGCTAAACATACTGAAAAATAGATTGCAAGTTTATATACATGTTAAACCAGCAGTTCACACATTTCTGTATTCTCTACCTCCATTATATGAAGTGGAGTAGGAGGAGTGTAAGACATGAGCAAAATGTAGAAACTTGAATTTCTATTAGCAAAAAAGTAAGAATGCTAGTTAATATATGTACCTCATTTAGGGCTTGTTAACACGTTTGTTGATTATGAAGAATGGTGCAACGCTCATGAATGCACCTATAGCATTTATAATGTGTTTTTGACACATTTTTGTTGTATTTTTGAACTTTTGAAAATGTCCCAAGAATGGTTGTTAAATATCCATGAATGTATTGTTTTTTCTAGTGGGAAGTGCTTAAAAGGGTAGTGATGTAGAGAACATTATCTGCTTTGAGGCATGGTTAGGTTGTGGCATAGCTGGTATTTTTGTAAATTCTCTGCAAGATGGATTTGTATACTTTGATCAATTTGACACTTGGCTTAGTCCGACTCTCAATCTAGGGATAATACCAGCTTGATGTCTTGTTGCCAGATCTATTTTTGCACAATAGCTTGAGATACTCTGGTCATGTAATTTTGGGATATGTTCCATCTCTAAAACTGATACTCAGTACTGATACATTAAAAGGATTGTTAAGTCTCTTTTTTTCTTTAAAAATAACAAACATGTCATACTTACCTGCCCTGTGTAATGGTTTTGCCTAGAGCAGCCCAGATACTCCTCTTCTCGGATCCCTCTTTAGTGTTCCTGGGCCCTCCCTCCTGTTGAGTGCCCCCACAGCAAGCAGCTTGCTATGGGGGCAACTGAGCTAAGCCACAGCTCCCTGTCTCCATTTAGGCATGGACGCGTGGCCTTTCTCTCCTCATTGGGTGACTGACTTTGATTGACAGCAGTGAGAGCCAATGGGACACGCTGCTGTCTCAGCCAATGAGGAGGGGGAACTCGGGAAGCCGAGACAATCCTACAACATCACTGGATGTAGAGGGATCTCAAGTAAGTAAGTTAGAAGGGCTGAGGGAGGCTGCTGTACACAGAAGGCTTTTTATCTTAAAGTGTTACTAAACTTTAAAACATTTTTTTGGCTCTTGCTACTGTCAGAGGAAGTGGGGGGGGGGGGCAGGCCTAAGTCCCCCTGTGTAAGTCAATGGAGCGTGGCTCCGTAGACACACAGCTCGGGAGCATGTGGATTACCTCTCCCCATAGCCAGCTATGGTAGTCATGCAGAAGAAGAGGAGGGGCCAAGATCGCCCCCAGAAGAGGAGGAGCAATACCACTGCACAGAGCAGGTAAGTGTAACATGTTTGTTATTTTAATAATGCATTAAGATAAAAAAAAACTTCTGCCTTTACAATCACTTTCATATCAGCCTTCATGACACTTGGTGGCACTGTCACTTCCATGCATCAATGCTTGCTAGCACCATCCTTCGATATACCGACACTTGCTGGCACTGACTCTTCATATGGGCACTGACACTTTGTTGACACAAAAATCTTTGCCAATGGCAATGATGGTCAAAGCCTCTTCTCCTGCCTGCCACTGTCAGTATTGCTGGATGGCTTGATGCTCTTGCCTGCACACTGAGGCAAATGCCAAAACCACACAGCTGCTCTTTACAAACAGGAAGTAGTAAGAGCTGCTCTGTTCTAGTTCTCTATTTTTTCCCATGCGTTCTGGGATACAGGAGCCCCCACTGTCTCTCTCCCAACACCCAGCTAACACTTTATAAATGCTTCACTATTATGCCAAAATGCTATAGGTGAGGTTAAGGTGTCATTATGGCTCATTACCAATTAAATAATGGAAATGAAATAATGGTAGTAGCTGCTAAGCTTTTAATGGTAGTAGCTGCTAAGCTTTGATGCCTCATAAAGCAACGTGCTGCTTAATTTTTAACACAACACGCAGCTACCGCTCCTATGTGTACTACACAGTATAGAGCCCATTGTAATACTCATGGCAAGCAATCACGGGTGGTTATGAAGCTTTAAAAACGCTGCTTAAAGAGCGACTGTACCTGAATTTTTTTTTTTTTAAAGCCAGCAGCTACAAATACTGCAGCTGTTGACTTTTAATAAATGGACACTTACCTGTCACAGGTTCCAGCGATGTTGGCAGCAGAGGCCGATCAATCGCTCGGCTCTCTGCTGCTGCCGGCGCCATTCTCGGTGAGGGATTCAGGAAGTGAAGTGCTGAAGCTTCACTTCCCTGTTCCCTACTGCGCATAAGCGAGTCGCGCAGCGCAATGAGAATCGTCCGCGCTGTCTGCTGGGACCCGTGTGTGTCCCGGCAGACAGCGCGCCGGGACAGGAAGTGGCGTAAACTTCCGTGGGAGTTTATGCCCGGAAGTGGGTGTAAATACCTGTCTTAGACAGGTATCTGCACCCCCTCCCCCCTGAAAGTTGTCGGAAAATCCGATCATTCTGAACGTGGTGACGTTTGTTGCCTACGACGGGACTACGTAGAGGCTAGTAGCCAATAGCTTTGGTCTTGTAATATGATCTGAGCATGCGTAGCACTTTGTCCGTCGGAATTCGCTACACACGATCGGATTTGGTGTGATCGGACTTTGTTGTCAAAAAATCTATCCAGCAGGAGATAGGACTTTGTCCGTCAGACAATCCGATGGAAACTGTCCGATGGTGCCTACACACGGTCGGAATTTCCGACAACATTGTCTGATAGGACAGAATCCATCGGAAAATCGGTGGAATCCAGCTTTAAATGTCATTTAAACACAAGGTATTCCACGCAAGTGTGAACGAGCCCTAACAATAAACAAATTAAATGGGTTAATTTATTTAATAATATAACATTATTGTAAAGTGTAAAATACATGAGCCAAGAGATCACCAGAGAATCATTTACCTGTGAAGAAGAAGCTGTACATTTTGGGAATACCTATCTGAGCAGCATGGAATTCCCATAAATATATCTAAATCAGTGAACTGGTAACTATAAATAAAGATAAAAACATACATTTTGTCAGGTCTTGTAAGGATTGGGAAATATATTCAAGTTTGCATTTATTGGTTCTTTCTTTCAAATTTTAATTTTTACATGTCACAGTTATTTGGTTTTAAGTGAATCCAGCAGTTCATGCTCGGGCCTGCTCATGCACTCATTTTCCAAGGTAGATGTTTTTCCAACATCAACAATCAGCTCATGCTCCAGTCTCTGTGTTAAGAAGACATATGTTCATGTGTTTTCTGCCTCAAGGACTATGTTCACCTAATGTTGACTGACTGCAATATTCGGGCTTAGTGTCAGTGAGTCAATCATGTATTAAAATGTAAGCATTTAAGAGAAGCATAGCGATGTCTGCGTAACATCTTGATGGTTTTAAGGCATCTAAAATATGCTAGGAATGTTATATTGAAAAAGGTAGCTTAATGCAAAAAGTCATGAATAAACATGCTTTTTTTTTTTTTTTTAGCAGAATATTTAGTGCATATGAATTTTTATTGTTTAACTCAAGTGTAAGGCACATACTGTCCTTTCTGAAAAGTAATACTAAACTTTGTAAATACCTATAATAAACACACTTCATGTATTTTTTAGCACTTTTTTTTTACACAAGCGTGTGATTTTTTTTTTTTCTTCTTCTAATTTACTGTATGTATATATACACTGTAATATATTACCAATCATTTCTCTCAGGA
This sequence comes from Lithobates sylvaticus, assembly GCA_028564925.1. Taxonomy (NCBI): domain Eukaryota; kingdom Metazoa; phylum Chordata; class Amphibia; order Anura; family Ranidae; genus Lithobates; species Lithobates sylvaticus. The sequence continues at coordinate 211,700,400 of CM053030.1, read as the reverse complement.
AATAGGTTACCACTTCCCATCCATTATATTTAAAAGGCTGCAGAGAGGGTGTATACATATAGCCTCCTGCATCGGCAGCTCATGCGCGCCTCCTAAAGCGCACAGCAGCACACTCTGTGAATACTGCATCCCTTGAACAAAACAGATGTCAGGTCGGAGTACAGGACCAATAAAATGTTACACTTGTAAACAAAGGCTGCATGCCTGTAGCCTTTTGCCGCGTACACACGGTCAGAATTTCTGAAGGAAACAGTCCGATGGGAGCTTTTCATCGGATTTTCCGACCGTGTGTATGCCCATCGGTCTTTTTCTGTCGGAATTTCCGACGGACTTTGGATTGAGAACCTGTTTGGATTTTCTAATCGTGTGTATGCAATTCTGACACGCAAAATTCCGACGCATGCTCGGAAACAATTTGACGCATGCTCAGAAGCATTAAACTTCCCTTTTATAGTGCAGTCGAACGTTTTTTAAGGCGTGGTGTTATTGACCGTCGGAATTTGGTGTGACCGTGTGTAGGCAAGACAGTTTGAGCGAAATTTCCGGCGGAATTCCGGCGGGAAAACCATCAGAGCTTTTTCCGACGAGAATTCCGACTGTGTGTACGTGGCATTTGAGTTGTTTCCCCTCACAGCGATCGGATGTGAGGAAATTAACTGCTTACTAAAGTAGTAAGGGACTGAGACTGTAGTAAGCCCGTTCACACCAGTGCAACTTGTCATATGATTTGACAGTTCCAAATCGCATTACAAGTCACACACTATTGTTGGCAATGGAACTGTTTATATTGCCGCAGCTCAAGTTGCAGCGATTATGAAAAAGGTTCCTGTACTACTTTTGCTGATTTCATGGCTTAGTACTGTGATCTGTCATATGCATTTGTGTTTTTTTAACTTAAAAATATGTACCCTTGTATAAAAGCCATCATCATGTACAATAGCTGGCTGCTCTGATATCAGTGTATGTCATTGTAGCCAGCCATTGCCTCTGATCACTGCCACAATAGTACAATAGTTCCCAATCACCACTGCACCAATCCCAGTGTCACTGTAAGGCCTTGTTCACATGTGCGGGGCTCTTTGAAGATCAATCTAAATGTAGATCACTTTTCAGAGAGAATTGGACAGGAAGCAAGGAGGCACTGTATCCTCAATGCCTTCTTAACCCCTTGGACCCCACACAAGCTCCCCTATTCACTTGAATGGGTCACGAATGGTGGGTGCTAGACCCACCAAAGTGTTACGGGGTATATTTCCTACCAAGTCTGAAAAGCAAAGCATCGCAGCCTTGCCATGTGTACACCCCAGGCCTCTGCAACTAAAGGCTCAAACATGAGGCTTTACTGCTTCCAAACTCATGTCAGTCACAGTGTCTCCAATCACCACCACACCAATCACAGTGTCCAAAAATGTAATAGGTAGTCAGGAAATTACATCCAAAATGTATTCCCCTAGAAAGCCTGAAACTGCTCCTTGGATTTTGGGCCTCTCCATGTAGGTAGAAAAAGTCTCATATGTGGTATCTCCGTAGTCGGGAAGAATAGCAGAATGTGTTTTGAGGTGTAATTCTAAGTATATCCATGCTGTTTGTTAAAAATATCTTTGTGTCAAAAAATGTTTTTTCATTTTCTTTCCTGCATTATCCAAAAACTTGTACCAAAAATTATATCTGCAAAAGACTCAGCGTTACAAAATGGAGTCATTATGTGGGTGTTTTCCTGCCCTGACACTTGAGGGACTCAAGAAATATTATAATTATTCAGGAAATTACACATGTAATTTATGCCCCTAGAAAGCCCAAAGGCATGTCTAGGCTGTGAAAAAGTTTCACAAAGATCTTTATACTTAGTATTAGTAGCAGAATATGTTTTGGGATGTAATTATAAGTATGCCTATGCTTTGTGTAAGGAATAGTGAGTGAGTGAGGAGGACCAGTGATGGGAGGTTAAATGCCTTGTCAAGCATGTGGTACCCAAATGGCTGGTGTTTTTGCCATGCTTGATCTGCTTGAGGCAAAGTTTGCAAATTGCAACAGTGTGATCAGCTGCACATTTGCTAAAAAAAGAAGAAAAGGATTGTAAATATATATATATATATATATATATATATAAATATACACACACACACACACACTCAGTATCTCACAAAAGTTAGTACACCCCTCACATTTTTGTAAATATTTTTTATCTTTTCATGTGACAACACTGAAGAAACTTTGTTATAATGTAAAGTAGTAAGTGTACAGCTTGTATTACAGTGTAAATTTGCTGTCCCCTCAAAATACCTCAACACACAGCCATTAATATCTAAACCGCTGGCAACAAAAGTGAGTACACTCCTAAGTGAAAATGTCCAATTTGGACCCAATTAGCTATTTTCCCTCCCGGATGTCATGTGACTCATTAGTGTTACAAGGTCTCAGGTGTGAATGGGGAGCAGGTCCCTTAAATTTGGTGTTATCGTTCTCACTCACTATTACTGGTAACTGGAAGTTCAACATGCCACCTCATGGCAAAGAACTCTCTGAGGATCTGAAAAAAAGAATTGTTGCTCTACATAAAGATGGCCTAGGCTATAAAAAGATTGCCAAGACCCTGAAACTGAGCTGCAGCATGGTGGCCAAGACCATACAGCTGTTTAACAGGACAGGTTCTACTCAGAGTAGGTCTCGCCATGGTTGACCAAAGAAGTTGAGTGCACTTGCTCAGCGTCATATCCACAGGTTGTCTTTAGGAAAAAGACGTTTGAGTGCTGCCAGCATTGCTGCAGAGGTTGAAGGAGTGTGGGGGTCAGCCTGTCAGTGCTCAGACAATATGCCGCACACTGCATCAAATTGGTCTGCATGTCTGTCGTCCAAGAAGGGAGCCTCTTCTAAAGATGATGCACAAGAAAGCCCACAAACAGTATGCTGAAGGAAAGCAGACTAAGGACATAGATTACTGGAACCATGGTCTGTGGTCTGAAGAGACCAAGATAAACTTATTTGGTTCAGATGGTGTCAATCGTGTGTGGTGGCAACCAGGTGAGAAGTACAAAGACAAGTGTGTCTTGGCTACAGTCAAGCATGGTGGTGGGAGTGTCATGGTCTGGGGCTGCATGAGTGCTGCCGACACTGGGGAGCTACAGTTCATTGAGTGAACCATGAATGCCAACATGTACTGTGACATAGTGAAGCAGAGCATGATCCCCTCCCTTAGGAGACTAGGCCACAGGGAAGTATTCCAAAATAATAAGGACCCCAAACACACCTCCAAGATGACCACTGCCTTGCTAAAAAAGCTGAGGGTAAAGGTGATGGACTGGCCAAGCATGTCTCCAGACCTAAATCCTATTGAGCATCTGTGGGACATCCTCAAACAGAAGGTGAATGAGTGCAAGGTCTCTAACATCCACCAGCTCCGTGATGTCGTCCTGGAGGAGTAAAAGAGGACTCTAGTGGCAACCTGTGCTGGAAAATAATGCTGGCCACACAAAATATCGACACTTTGGGCCCAATTTGGACATTTTCACTTAGGGGTGTACTCACTTTTGTTGCCAGCGGTTTAGACATTAATAGTTGTATGATGATTTATTTTAAGGGGACAGCAAATTTACACTGTTGTACAAGCTGTACACTCACTACTTTACATTGTAGCAAAGTGTAATTTCTTCAGTGTTGTCACATACATACAGTGCTGTGAAAAAGTATTTGCGCCCTTCCTGATTTTTAGATTTTTTGCATATTTCTCACACTTAAATGATTCAGATCATCAAACAAATATTAATATTACACAAAGATAACTCGAGTAAATCCAAGATGCAGTTTTTAAATTATTATTCTATTTATTAAGGAAAAAAAGCCACACATCATGCCACAATTAAAAAAAAATCTGTCCCCTCATGGCAAAGAACTCTCTGAGGATGTGAAAAAAAGTAATTGCCCCCTCCCATGCTGAATCATGAATGAACTGTGATTAACCACAATTTTTTGGAAAGCTGAGTTAAATTTCACTTGCCACATCCAGGCCCAATTACTACCAGACCTGTTGAATCAAGAAATCACATAAATATAAGCTGTCTGACAAAGTGAAGCACCCTAACAGATCACAAAAAGCCACACATCATGCCACAATCTAAAAAAGAATCAAGAACAGATTAGAAACAGTATAATGTAAGTAATGTACATGTATCGGTCTAGGAGGGAGAGCCATTATCCACAAATGGAGATAACTTGGAACAGTGGTGAACCTTTCCAGGAGTGGCCGGCCTACAAAAATTACTCCAAGAGCATGATGCCAACTCATCCAGGAGGTCATAAAAGAACCCAGAACAACATCTAAAGAACTGCAGGCCTCACTTGCCTCCGGTAAGATCAGTGTTCATGATTCAACAAAAAGGAAGAGACTGGGCAAAAATGACATCCATGGGAGAGTTCCAAGGCCAAAGCCACTGCTGACCAAAAAGAACACGAAGGCTCATCTCACATTTACCAAAAAACACCTTGATGATCCCCAAGACTTTTAGGCAAATATTCTGTGGACTGATGAGACAATAATGTTACTTTTTGGAAGGTGTGTGTCCGGTTACATCTGGCATAAAACGAATACAGCATTTCATAACAAGAACATCATACCAACAGTCAGACATGGTGGTGGTAGCGTGATGGTCTGGGGCTGCTTTGCAGCTTCAGGACCTGGACGACTTACTTTAATTGACGGAACCATGAAGGTTTAGGGGGCAATTACGTTTCACATAAAGCCAGGCAGGTTTGAATAGCTTTTTTGCCTTAATAAATGAAACCATCATTTGAAAACTGCAATTTGTATTTACTCTGGCTATCTTTGTGTAATAATACAATTTGTTTGATGATCTGAGTCAGTTAAGCGTAATAAATATGCAAGAAAAAAAATCAGAAAGGGGGCAAATACTTTTTCACAGCATTATATATATATATATATATATATATATATATATATATATATATATATATATATATATATATATATCTATGTGGCAGTGATTTTGTAGTACAATGGCGGGCTGCTCTGATTTCACTGTATGTCAGTGTCACCAGCCATAATCTCTGATCACCGCCATGGCAGTACAATGTCAACAGACCAGTGCTGTCAGTACTCGGTGAAGTAAACGGGCAACCCTGCCTTCCTCTGACATCACGTGGTGTCAGGGGGGGGGAGGCGGGGGTCACCTGTTTACATCACTGGGTGGCCCCGCCCTCTGCTATATAACAGCTGTCACCGAGAATAAGCATCACTCAGCGGGAGCCTCCCATGGAGGCGGAGCTGTTGCGCCTCTTTTTTTCTTTTTTTGTCTCCTCAGGTGACGTGAGATGGATTTACATCATGGGACATTTTTTCACATGGGGGAGGCCGGGATCTGGGGGGTCCCTTTGTTAAAGGGGGCTTCCAGATTCTTCCCGCAGACACCCATAACCACCAGATTAGGGTTGTGGGGATGAGGCCCTTGTCCCCATCATCAGGAGGTGCTTTGGGGGGCTACTCCAAAGCACCCTCCCCATGTTGAGGGCATGTGGCCTGGTAAGGTTCAGGAGGGGGGCACTCTCTAGTCCCCCTCTTTTCCTGCAGCCTGCCAGGTTGCATGCTCGGATAATGGTCTGGTATGGATTTTCGGGGCCATAGCCGAAAGACGGCTACTGCGCGGTCTGCTTATTCTGGGTGGACATCCGTGCTCGCGCGTGCACCCGGGAACATACTCGCCAATACTCGCCAATACATGCCAATACTCTGCAATAAATTTTAACAGAAACAAAGATTTTTTTTTTTTTTTTTTACCAAATTTTCTGTCTTTTTTTGATTTATAGCAAAAAAATAAAAAACCAACAGTGATTAAATACCACCAATAGAAAGCTCTATTTGTGTGAAAGAAAGGACAAAAATTTCATTAGGTATAGTGTTGCATGACTGAGTAATTTCATTCAAAGTGTGAGAGCACCGAAAGCTGAAAATTGGTCTGGTTAGGAAGGGGGTTTAAGTGCCCAGTGGTTAAGTGGTTAAATTACTTTTTTTTCCTTTAGAAAAGTAATTTTGCTGTGGTACTGCTCTAAACACGGGAAAACTGCACCACTTTAAAGGCATACTATAGACACCCCCCAGGCACGATATTTAAAAAAATATTTTATTTTTATTGTTTCACTTTAAGCATTATTAAAATCACTGCTCCCGAAAAACATCTGTTTTTAAAACTTTTTTTTTGCATTGATACATGTCCCCTGGGGCAGGACACTGGTCCCCAAACACTTTTTATGAAAATAACTTGTATATAAGCCTTTACAATTAGCACTTTTGGTTTTTCATGTTAGTGTCCCATAGACTTAAATGAGGTTCCACGGCTTTCGAATTTGCCGCGAACACGCCTAATGTTCGTTGTTTGCCGAACGTCTGAACAACCAAAGTTCAGCCCGAACTTATGCTCGAGCCGAACCATTCGCCCATCCCTAGTTTACATACACTTTATTCTGGCAACTATAAATGGGTATACACTTTAGGAGAATTATGAAACATTTGCCCCACTGGGCATCTGCACAGCCTGAATATCAACCTATTTTACTGTGAACAAATATTGAAATCAGATTTTATGAGGTTTTAACTATTTTTTGTAGGAGTAGCAGGAAAATCTTCTCTATTGACTAATATGCACCCTTTTGATCGACCTGTACAAAAGTGTACTAATGAAAATATGGAACAAAATGTTTATTTTGTGTTGTACATTTTTTTTTTATTAGTGCCAAGACTTTGTTTCAGGTAAATATTGGCGTGGGTTTCGGTATTGAAAATAAATGTACACAAACATGGCTACCCTTTACACTTAAAGAATAACTAAAGGCAATGTTTTTTTTTTTTTTTTTAGTTATGGATAGGGAGGTGAGGGGTTAAGACCCTTCACATTTTTCTTTTTACTGTCTGTGTCCCTATTAGGGGGATGCACTCACTTTAATTGTCCTGATCACCAATGTTACTGGAATATGAGGGTAAATCCAACATTTTGAGTTGCTATCAGAACAGGAGAACATTTTGAGTTGCTATCAGAACAGGAGAACATTTTGAGTTGCTATCAGAACAGGGAAAGAGAATAAATTGTGATCAGTGTGTCACAGATGCAAAGCACAAGTTCCTGCATTTTTTACCCTCAGTCCAAATGGAGTGTGATGTCAACACCCTGCTGCCAGCTGTGGGTCCCTCAGCTGCAGTGGCAAATAGGACAGGTATTCTTCCCATGCACAGGTCCCTGTGAATGGATGATGTGGCGGTGTTGGTGGAGCCATGAATAGCCCTAATAAATTTAAAACAAATAGATATCTACACAGAGAAGTGATTCAAGTAAGTTGGAGGTGGTTTGAGGGTGGGGGCTGAGGAAGGCAACCATGTTTCATGATACACCCTATATATGGGTGTAACATAAACATTACGTTAACACCTAATCTCCTTGACCTTCTCTTAAACCTTCAAATTAACATTAACATTTATCTCCAACCCTACTGCTTAACTGTAATTTATAACCTTAAGTTTTTCACCAGCTGTCCACAGATATGTTAGTTGCTATGGTTAAGGCAGGCCATGCATTATACATTTAAACAGTGGGTTGAACAAAAACAAATATGTCAATTAACCCATCCAAACATTGTTCTGCCACGGGGGGCCTTTCCCCACAGAATAGAATGATCAATGCTGTCACCAAATACAGTGAGAGGGGGCCAACCCCCCACCCCCTCGACAGGTTGGTTGGTTGTACAGAAATTGATTGAGAGATCTACTTCTGTAAAACTAGTCTCCCCATAGACAAATTTAAAGTCTGCCAGTTCCTGCTGAACGGGCCAGATTTTGATCCATCTGAGGCCGGTTTAAAAGAAATGAGAAATCCAAAATTGTGAGTTGTCACTAGAACAAGAAACTTTCTAATGGGGACGCTGGTTCCAGTGACAGCTCTCAAAAGCCCCATACACGCGGTCGGATTATCCGAGGACCAGGTCCGTCGGATCATGTCCGTCGTACTTTGTCCGATGTTGGTTTTGCGTACACACGGTCGGACAAAGTTGTCGGAAAATCCGATCATTCTGAACGTGGTGACGTTTGTTGCCTACGACGGGACTACGTAGAGGCTAGTAGCCAATAGCTTTGGTCTTGTAATGTGATCTGAGCATGCGTAGCACTTTGTCCGTCGGACAACTGTACACACGATCGGATTTGGTGTGATCGGACCGTGTTGTCGGCAAATCTATCCAGCAGGAGATAGGACTTTGTCCGTCGGACAATCCGACGTACACTGTCCGATGGTGCATACACACGGTCGGATTTTTCGACAACATTGTCCGATCGGACAGAATCCATGTGAAAATCCAACCGTGTGTATGGGGCTTAAGAGGGGAATTGTCTGACTCTGATGAGATTTTAACCATTTCCTACACTACCCAAAATGGATTTTGATCCAGCAAAGTGTATTTGTATACCTTTCCTAGGGTGAAAAAATCTTATTCAAATCAGATGTGGCACTGTCATGCTTTACTGCGTGCTCCCTAATTGGACTAAAAGGAGAATGGCAATGCACACTACTGTTCCACTGAAGTCACCACACATGTTCACTAGAAATTCTTAAAAAGTGCATACAAGATGTGTACTGTGCATTAAGGATGCATTAACAAAGTAAGAAGAAAAATATTTTTGGGCAAAAAATGTATTTATGGTGTTGAAAAAAGTATATTATTTTGTGAGAGTCTAGTTCCACTTTAACATTGAAAAAATAAAATAAATATTTATGATGTTTTCTCTACTTTTTATGTAAACTACAAACAAATACATGCTATGGAAAATGAAAATCAAGTACATTGGTAAAAGTGGTTTTAAGACCTGCATGATCTCATTTTTTCTAAAGAGACTTTCTGTAAGTACACTTAGATTATTGCAATTTAATCAAGCAAAGAAATGTGCTTAAACAACAGCTGAACAGTTTGACAAACCACAGTGATATGCACCAGTGGAATCTGATAGGGTAGGAAAGGTTTTTCGACTTAGGCAACTGGATACTATGCTTCTATTTTCATCTTTTACATATTTTCCAACTTGTATTCTACCACTTAAACTAAGAAAGAATTTTATCTTTAACACAAATGTGTTTCAGGTTGAATCTTGCAATTTTCCATAGCTTTTTTATTCTTCTTTAGTACAATCCTGTTATTATTATTTCCAAAATCATCATCATGTCTATTTAAAGAATTTCATTAGAAAGGTTCTCACATTTAAAGATCAGCTTAAGCCAACAATTAAATTCCACCAGTAAACTTGTAAAAGTTCTTTATTTTAGGAAACATCCAAAGTCAGCAACGATCCTACATTTTCCTTTAATTTATGACTTTATAATATCACCTGCCAGTAAATTCTTACAATGCTCCTGGAAGAGATCAAAATTTCCTGCCACAAAATTCTGTGTTGACCATCCGGCTAATTCTAGACTGTGATCCCTTGGTTAAAAAATTTTTATATGGAGGAAACAAACTTGTTGGTACCTTGGAAAGTTCTAGGAATGGGTCCTGGAGCTTGGAGGCTTTGTAGAGCTGTAGATGGGAATAAGCTTCCATTCCTGCGTGCACATATTACCATGCAGCCAAATCTCATTATGAGTTTGCCATACACAGGTCTTTGTGTATGCACAGACATAAAGGCTGTGTCTATTTTGGCCTGCATTACCCAGTCCATCCCCAGAGAAACATTGCGGTCTGAGCGAAAACAGAACAGAAGGTCTGAATGAACCAAAAATAGCCAGAATGATTGATTGATAAATGATAGGAGCTTTCGTTTTTGAATAAAAATGCTGCTATTAGTAAAGCCACCTTTAATGCACTGGTTAGCCCTTTGCCCCGGGTAGCTGATTCAAAAGAACCAATAGTTTGAAGGGATGGAGAACCCAGCCTCCCCTGGGCTCATAGCAACCATGTGGATTACAATGGTGGACTACATATGCTTTAGACATGTGCACAACCAAAAAATTCGTTTTTTTTCGTTTCGTTTTTTTCGTTTCCGTCGATTCGTAACGATTCGTACATTGGTAAGTCGTCGTTGTTCGGATTCGTAACGATTCGTACATTCGTAAGTCGTCGTTGTTCGTATTCGTAACAATTCGTACATTCGTAAGAGTTATTTTTTCGTTGATTCGTTTTTTCGTTAGTTTAATTTTCGGACACATTCGTATTTATTCGTACATTCGTAACATTCGTAGATTCGTAATCGGAGCATAATTCATAATTTGATGTAATGTGTATGCTAGTATTACATTTTAATAATTTACGAATCGAAAAAAAAGTTACGAATCGAAAAAAAAAAAAAAGTTACGAATCGAAAAAAAAAGGTACGAATGTACGAATTTTTTGGTTCAATAGAGACACGGAAAATTACAAATCGAAAAAAAAAAAAAAAAAAAGTTACGAATCGAAAAAAAAAGTTACGAATCGAAAAAAAAAGTTACGAATGTACGAATTTTTGGGTTCAATAGAGACACGGAAAATTACAAATCGAAAAAAAAAAGTTACGAATCGAAAAAAAAAAGTTTTACACACTTACAGCTGGTTTTACTATAGTGGGCTAATTATAGTAATAAGTATTACTACCAAGCAACACATCAGAATTCACTATGCCCAGTTTTACTTCAGCAGAATAAATCTTACCTAGTTTCACCTAAAACTTTATTAAACCCAAAACCAAAAATTTAATATATTGCAGCTTACCATTCATCCTGTTTTAGGCTTTTTTTCCTCTGTTTTCACCTCACAATCTGGCCAATAACACACTTCCTGTATTAGAGTGCTTCCACTCTGGATGAATGAGCATGGGGGGCACCATTGGACAGCAGCATTGTCAGTCTGGGGGAGGAGGATAGTATTAGATGTACTAGCAGATTTAGATACACCAATAAATTGAAGCCAAACTCCGGCTCACACTTCAGTTACATAAGCAGTTACAGCAGCAGTTTTTTTTTTTTTTTACTTTGGGATAAAGGTTTTACATGAATTAATAAAAACTGATCATTGTAAGCACCCGTGTCAGTGGTAATTCTTTGTCACAACAGTATAAAGTGTTGAATTGCCGGCTATACCACACCAGATGAAATAAAGGAAAGCTAGCCTAATGAAGAAAACGAATGGAACTATCACTTATATTGATTTTAAACACCTGCGTTTAGGATCAAATAAGTGTAAAATCTGTGAAATACCTCTACCAATAAGTGACTGGCTGCAGCTCTAATGCCCCGTACACACAGTCGGATATTCTGATGGAAAAAGTCTGATCGGATTATGTTGTCGGAAAATCTGATCGTGTGTGGGCTCTAGCGGCTTTTTCCATCGGAATTTCCGACGGAAAAAAATTTGAGAGCAGGATCTCAAATTTTCCGACAACAAAATCCGATCAGATTTTATTTCGACGGACAAAGTGCCACGCATGCTCAGATCAACATTCAAGACCAAAGCTATTGGCTACTAGCCTCTACGCAGTTCCGTCGTACGCAACGAACTGCACCACGTTCGAAATGATCGCATTTTCCGACAACTTTGTCCGACCGTGTGTATGCAACACCAGTTTCGAAAAAATTTGACGGATTTTGTGGTCGGAATTTCCAACCGTGTGTACGGGGGCTAATAAGGTTCTAATCCCTTTAAGCTGAGTGTAAGAATTTAGGCTCTGCCTAGTCTACTAACTAGGTAGCCCATCATATACACATTGGACATAACAATATTAATATTGAAAAGTAAATAGTGAAAACAATTTTACATAAAAAAAAATTAAATACATAAATAAAAAAAAACATCATATACACATTGGACATAACAATATTAATATAGTGCAAATATTGTGCTCCCCTCCAGTACTCCTATTCACTCACTAGCAGGTATAGACTCTTAGGTTTAACTAAAGCCCCATACACCATATTAGATTTTCTGCAGATTTTTGTCTTCAGATTTCCAAAAAACATATAATATGAGGTCAAACCTTAAAGTGGAGTTCCACCCAAAAATGGAACTTACGCTTTTTGGAATCCTCCCCCCCTCCGGTGTCACATTTGGCACCTTTAAGGGGGGAGGAGGGAGCAGATTATTGTCTAATACAGGTATTTGCTCCCACTTCCTGACATAAATTTGACACGGCGTTCGCAGTGACCTACGCCACTTCTGGCGCCTACTCTCTCCTCCCCCGCTGTCTTCTAAGAGACAGAAGACAGCAGGGACCAGTGAGGACGCGCATGCTCAGTAGGGAACCAGGAAGTGAAGCCGCACGGCTTCACTTCCTGATTCCCTTACCGAGGATGGTGGCGGCAGCAGCCGAGAGCCGACGGACAGATCGGCTTCGGCTGGCGACATTGCGGGCTCCCTGGACAGGTAAGTGTCCATATATTAAAAGTCAGCAGCTGCAGTATTTGTAGCTGCTGTCTTTTAATATTTTTTTTTCAGCGGAACTGTGCTTTAAGAGTTTAAATTTGTATGCAATCAGGCAGGCCCTTGCACTACATGGTTTTGGTAAATCTGAAGACAAAAATCTGCAGAAAATCTAATAGTGTGTATGGGGCCTCAGAGTCATATGCGCTTAAGTGGTTATCCTGGTTATGCTGGGGCTTGTAGTCCTCCTCCGTGGCTGTAGTCTATATCCAGCAGCAGTATACCTTATCGATATTAATTTGTCTCATAATGCATGTAAGGAAGAGATGATAGAGGAAATCCACATAGCATTATTTCATTTATTTGTAAAAAAAATATATAGTTAGAATCAATGCTCTTGCATGTACATTAAGTAACGCATCGACGTGCATCTAACTAATGCATCTATCACATCTAAGAATTGGTAAGCTGCTATACAATAAATGTTTGTATTTAAGTTTAATACCACTTTAAGCTAAAAGATCTTCAGAATCTTCTAGGTTTCCACAGAAATTCTAGGTTTATTTTTATTTTTTTAAATAAGCATAAGGGATGGTACTTGCATTCAATCCAAAATGTCCCTTGTGCTGTTGGCTGGTCTTTTAGTTCCATCCTCTGCCCCTCACCCATACCAAACCTAGGACAAGTAGTATACCTTGTATAGAAGTTCATAGCTAAAAGAACAAACCAATTTTTAACCCCTTCATATTGCTCCTCTGCAGCTTTTTACGTGGCCTTTAATGCTGGGTGGAGGCCTAACTTCTCTCTCACAGCTGTCACATAATCACATATCGGCAACTAGATGGAACTGACACCAGAAGCAATGAAATATTTATTTCCTATGATCATCAGCACCGTCTAATTGCCAGAAAGTGTTAGCAGATTCACACACTCAACTTTGAAAAAAAATAGCCAAAACACATTTGATTTTGGCCCCATTAGCACAGAACGAATGTGCGTGCATTTTCACAAGAAATTTCTTTTTACAAATATACCCCTAGGTGGAGTGAAATCTCCCTAATGAGGACACAGACAGCAACAAAACCGTTATGGTAGTTATTGTTATCTACCCTATAAAAAACTATCTGGCCAAAGTTGAACTTTAACAAAATAGTAAAATATCAAGTATTGTGAAGGGGGCTTTTAAAGGCATTTACATTAAACCAAGAGTTAAAAAAAAAAAAAAAAAGCACAGAAGAACAAATTATTCAAATATACAGTAGTTCTAGGTTGTGAGTAAAGTATCCATATTCCACCAGCCATACTATTAGTAATAGTCCTGACTTGTTCTATGAGGGAAATTACTAGGGGTCTATTCAGATTTATGTGTGTGTTTAGAGGTGCATTTGTGTAGCATTACGCAGGTGCAATGTAATGAATCAATTTACGCATGTTTTTAATGCATTTTTTTAAAGTGGTACTTTACCTTTTTTTTTTAAGCCTTACCTACCTGGTGGTGAGTTATACCAACTTTTGATACACACCCACCTAGTGCCGGGACAAGGTCATCTAGTGCCTAGGGTGAAGATGCCAAATGGCGCCCCCTCAACCCCCCCTGCCTCAAGGTGGAATAGCAGGCGGGGTGTGATAAATTGCGATGCGCACAGTTTTATAGTGGTACACATTCTATCCAGTAGTTAAATATGGGGCTCACAATGATGTAAAAAAAATGCCCCAGCATCAGTGTGCGGGAAAAATAATGATGTGACACCATTTAAACAACATATGATCCTTGCATACTTTGGGGAGGTGGGACAGCTCAGCATTAGACCTCCTTGTAACCTCAGACCTCCTTACCCTCCTCCCTCTCTTATGATGGGTTCACATTTGTGCGTTGGAGGAACAAGTGCTAAATCACATGCGTTTCTGCAATGCACAAAAACACACAGCCCTTTTGCAGTTGAGCAAAAGCGGCATTAATTCTGACTGTCATCCCCATGCACCTTGCCAGTGTATGCACTTTTGCGCACGTTCATCTGCTTCAAAACGCAGGATAATAAATTATTATGCATTTTGCTGTGGCATGATTTTTTTAAATCCGCCTGCACTTTGGTCAAGTCAGCCTGGCTGGAGCTGTAGGCTCCTTGTTTATCTCTGTCACCTCCATAGTTGTCTTAATTGTTTGTGTCAGTAGTTGGGAGTGGGGTTCTGTTAGTATGGGGTGTCAGTGGCAGGAATGGGGGGGGGGGGTTGTCTGGCTCAGTGTTAGGAGTTAGGGGAGGGGGTGTCAATCTGTATGTGGAAGATGTCTGTCAGACTGGGGTGTAAGTAGTTGGTGGTGGAAGTTGTCAGTCTGTGGGAGTGGGGGGTCTATCAGCCTGGGTTGTCAGTGGCGGGGGGAAAAGGGTGTCAGTCTCGGATGTCAGTGGTTGGGGGTAGGTGCGTTTCCTCACTTTTCAGTGTGCTTTTTGTATTTCAATAAAAGTGTGTTATTTGTTTTTCTCTGCATTAGTGGTCATTTCTATTGATATATGGAAGGTGGGTCTTCTTGTAAGAACCCATTCACTCTAAAGTTTTGAACAATAAGTTAACAGAATTCTTCTTTTGGATAGTCATCTGTACGCACGGGCCGAAAGTCGTTGGGTTTCTGCTGATCTGACCGTTTTCAGATGATTTTTAGCCTGTGTGTACCCAGTTTTGGGATAGGAAGTTACGGGTGAGAGGGAAGAACCACTATCACTTTGGAATGCAAACACCTCTGTGACTTCAAGGTGGTAACATGGTACCGGGTGTAAAGCAGTTAGAAGCCTCAGAACTGCCCCCGGGAAAGCTGAAGATGATACCCTAATGATCCTGTCTGATCACCCTAATATATACACAGTTTTTCTTTTCTTTTAAATCTCTACTCTCTAATTTATAGTAGCCAGCATATAATACAACTTTGTGTGCTGAATATATCAGTGTGTCTTTATTAATATACCTTGAAATCAATTTGGATACGTTGATAAAATACAATTTAAGTCCTCACTATCTCATATTTTTTTTTTTTTTTTTCAAACTCATGATTCTGTAAAGAAAAAATGTTATGATGGTCCCAGGGCTCTTCCATAATACATGGATTATTAAATCATTAAGCTATAAATTAACTTATTACATTTATGTAATTTTTTTAAATTTAGTTTTTAGTAGATTAATTTAATCAGCATTTATAAGAGGAAACAGTTATGTTTAACTTGGTATTCGCGGAAAAGGCCACTCGTATGATAAATGTCATTTCTTGTGGTTGGTCATTGTAATCAGAGGCCACATTTTCTGTTTATTCAGTGTCACTGTACATTGATAAGCTAACAGAGATATGCTTTTTATGACTCTTCTCTTTGCAAAAACGTGCATTCCATGTAAAAGGAATGTGATAGCTCAATATAGACATCTAAATAAATAAGGAAATCCTCTATGCAAGTGCGCATCATGATAGGCTCCTGTATAGAGGACTTCTTATAGAGACAAGAGTCAGCCCCATGGAATGTATTGTTTCAATGGACCTGGAAAAACAATAAAGGTTTATGAAGTCCTTCCTGGAAAAAAATGTTCATTATTAAATGGACAGTTTGCAATTTAGTCACAACAGGAAAGTTAATCCTACCAATAGAATTCAAGATGCTTATTCTTGATTAAATTCCACATTTTCTTCAAATATGGCCTATATAAATACACAAGTGAAGTGACAGCATGATAGGCTTATATTTCAAAAGAAAAAAAATCATGCACAAAGGTAACAGCTGCTTGATTGAATGTACAGTGCGTCTGTCTGTGTGTTTCAATGAATGGTTTACTTAAACATTCTTTATTTTAAAAACAAAACTCCTGATAAATGAAGAGTTGCATATTAGGCATTCATTAAACACCTTCAAGAACATAAGAAAAAAAAATCTGCTCTTGGCATATGATACATATATGCATATACAAAACAGTTTTATCCCCCAGTCACAAAACAAAAGAAAAAAATCTAGGCAAGGCACCATCACCAAAGGCAATACACATAGAATAAATATCTACCCACAGTGTATCCTATCTAGACATGTCTGTGAGGGCTCTTATTTATCCAGGTCATGGTAGTAGATAGTCAAGTTCAACTATACTTTTTTGTCATTTCTGTCTATCCATTTTGAGCTAAAGAAGTTACTTGGATAAGTGGTAAAATATCTTCGGCATTAATAAAGCACCAGTCCAATTGAATGGGCGTAACTACTACCAACTTTTTACATGTTTTGCATTACTAAACATTTTCTAACATTATCATTCAGTTAAAGTATAGTAGTAATAGCACATACCTTAAATTCTGTTTATTTATTCCTATTCACTATTGTTATTTATATTACCTTATATACTCGAGTATAAGCCGACCTGAATATAAGCCGAGGCACCCAATTTTACCACAAAAAAAAATGGGAAAACTTATTGACTCGAGTATAAGCCTAGGGTGAGAAATGCACAGCTACTGTAAGTGGAAAAAAGGGTCAACAATGCCCATTTGCAGCCTCACTGTGCCCATTTGCATGCCTCACTGTGCCCATTTGCAGCCATAGGTCCCCCAAACTTCAAACTCAGTAGTTAAGGGTTCCTAGATGCTCCCTAGCTGCAGCCAAATTTGGGGTCTCTGGACCCAAAGGGTCCCGAAATGACATTGCTGCAGATGGACACAATTGACTGATTTTGGGGCCCCGTATCTCGGGGCCACTTGGTGCTAGGAACCCAAAATTTGATGTGCAAACCCAGTGGAACTACAACATATCCAAAGCTGGGGTTCCTAGCACTAAGTGGCCCCAAAGTTGGTTCCGAAAATGTCAAGCACTTTTCTGCAACAGAGAATGACATTTTCTAAACCGAATTTGGGGCCCCGTATCTTGGAGCCACTTGGTGCTAGGAAACCCAGCTTTGGATATTTTGTGGTGCAGGTTTCACTGGGTGGAATCCAAATCTTGGGTTCCTAGCACCAAGTGGCCCCGAGATACGGGGCCCCAAAGTCGGGTCGGAAAATATAATTTTCTGCTGCAGAAAAGTTCTTGACTTGGGTATAAGCCTAGGGGGCACTTTCATCACAATAAAATGTGCTGAAAAACTCGGCTTATACTCGAGTATATACGGTATATGTATTGTTATACTGTTATATATATATATTCAATTCCTATTGATTTTAATTATTATTGTAATTTATTTTTTTTGGTAACTGTATATATAGACAATATATTATGTGTCTATATACTTTTAGCTGTCCCTATCTTCTGTAATAAGTGTTTATAAGAAGGTTCAAGGTCCAACTTAATTTCATTTACTTTACTACCTTAATTAATAATAATATTGTTATATATTGCTTTATCATCTCCTGTGGTGTGGTACAAAGAAAAGATTAAAATAAGGATGAATAAAAAAAGGTTATAAATAATATATACTGTTTCAATGACAAGTATTAACATATATTCAGCAGTAACAAAATGGGAGAGAGTCTTGCCAATGTTAACCTAAGGTCTACTTAGACCTGTATAATCATACTTCTAGACCAAATGTGGGTTAGGGGTTTTGAGAATGTACCGTATTTATCGGCGTATAACACGCACCCCAAGTTTAGGAGGGAAGTTTAAGGAAAAAAACTTTTAGGAGGGGAGTTTAAGGGAAAAAAAAAACTTACATTTAAATGCCCATTAATGCAGCCTTGCACTGTCCTCCTGCAGCCTTGCACTGTGTCCCCCTGCAGCCTTGCACTGTGTCCCCCTGCAGCCTTGCACTGTGTCCCCCTGAAGCCTTGCACTGTGTCCCCCTAAAGCATTGCACTGTGTCCCCCTGAAGCCTTGCACTGTGTCCCCCTGAACACTATGACACTGTTAAAGTGTGAGTGTTCTTAATCCTCTTTTTTACATTAAATCGTTTTTAACTTGCTGCACCTAGAGGGCGCCGTCTCTCTCTCCTTCTGTGTCCCCCTGAAGCCTTACACTGTGTCCCCCTGAAGCCTTTCTAAAAAGCATGGTTGATTTTTATTTTTAAACTTACCGCTGCCGTCGTCTTCGGCTCCTCCCGCGGCCATCTTTGGCTCCTCCCGCCACCACAATCTTTGGCTCCTCCCGCCGCCACCGCCGAGATCTTCGGCTCCTCCCGCCGCCGACATAGACCGAGCCGGCTCCACTGGCAGTAACGCCCCCGTCCCACCCCTTGGCCCGGCTCCTATGATGGACACAAAGCCGAGCCAATGGCGGGACGTAAAGGCTAGGGAGGCGGGACTGGGCGGGACTGCGAGTGACTGCGAGCGGAGCCGAGTACACAGTACACTCGACTCTGCTCGTAAATGTCGGCGGAGCTCCGGATCGCGGGGATCGGAGGTGGATCGGCGTATAACACGCACCCACGATTTGCCCCTGATTTTAATGGGAAAAAAGTGCGTGTAAAATTATACTTTACATTTTTCCTTTTTGTTATGAATTGCTCATATCTCTTGTTTCAGTTTTTTTTTTAGTTTAAGTATATACCTGTTTGTGTTTCTTTTCATTTTAAAAACAAATGCAAAGTCTATTTTGGAAGCCTATACGGTTCAGAATGATGTTGCTGTAGAAATTCATGTAATTTGCAAAGATTGTCAGTTATATGCACAGACTGTGACAGTAGGAGGCAAGTCATACTGTACTACAGAAAGGAAGGGTGGGTAGGGGATATATGGTTACATGGTTGATAGACCACAGAGAAAAAAAAGCTAGACTACCAAACCTAAAGTGCACTGCATACTAGTCAATTAGAAACTGATGGCCCACCTACAAAACACGATGCCTACATTTTGTAAGTATCTGGGATTCCTGGATTTCAGCACTCTTTCCAAGAGAATTCAATCACAGACTACAGGATTTATGAAAATGCACTTTCAAGGGTCACATGACTGATAACTCGTGCACTCACCCAGCCAACTTCACCCCCACCACCCTACCCCTTATGAGCCCTACCCCTTTTTTGTCTTTCTCTCTCCCGTTTCTACTGCCTCTTTTACCTCCTCTAACATCTTAAAATCTTTCCTCTTCACCTACTTCATAGTCCAAATGACAAAAGTCATATGTTTTTTAGAAAGTCCATATTTTGGTACCACATTGATGTCAGCATTATAACTTAAGATTTACTGATTGCCAGTGGTTACTGCTGCCTTTTGTATACTCTACTCCGCTGTGTATTACTGTGACTATTTTGTCAGATCTTTGAGAAATTAAATAAAAACTAGTCTACCAACTAAAAATGTGGACAGGTGAGTTAATATGCCAGGCAAGAAACAGATGAGGCAAAAATAGGGAAACCCTGTAAAATCTGTAGTGAGCTTATACTGCATTTACCGATGAAATGTCCTAAAAGGTAAAGCCATGCTTTAAATTTTTTACGTTTTAGGCAAAAAAAAAAAAGGTATTTTCATTTATAATAATGATTGTATTTCAGTTTGCTGCTTTGGTTGATAGTGGACTAAATAAATTATTCATTGGATATACAGTAAGACTAAAATTATACAGCTCCACTGGAGGGAGCAGTGCTGATGCGTCAATGGATCTGTTTTTACTATCATCCTGCAATAGAAGCTCTGTAAGTAAAAGTTTTGTCATATTTGCGAAAGTATATAAATAACATTAAATATAGGAAGTAATGCACAAATACACCTTACAATCCAGATCTGACGGTGAGCATAATTCAACCGGGAAGTGGACCAATGCTGGACACAGAGTAGGTGAATATTCCAGAGACAGCACTGGAGAGGGTGAGTATTTCCTATTTTTATTCTTAGAACAGTCAGAGCACTGATATTTTTTATATAAAGGTAGTGCTGGAGTCATTTCAAATTGTAGTTACATTTTGTTTGCATGTTCCAAAATTTCCTATAGTATAGTATGTTTATTAGTAAAAATTCACTATAGCACAGTAAAAGTTAAAAAAAATAGTTTTAAAATGAAAAAATCCAGCCGGATTTATAAAAATAATAACAAATTTATCCAACCAAACATTAATGTCATAGTAGCACAGAGAAAGCACTTACAAAGATGGCCGCTGCTTCCGGATGCGGAAGACGTGACGTGACATCAGCATGTAGCTCCGTCTCAACACGTTTTGTGTGAGGGCACATCCTCAGGAGATTGCAGCATGCTGATGTTTCACAATGGGCTGTATAAATAGGCTGGTTAATTGGTGCAGGTGGGACAGCCCTGCTCGGAAATTGGACGCCACTTTATTGAGGTCTCCATAACCATTATTACAGCCATATTCCCGTAGATGTTATCAACGGCAAACATGTATTTTATTAACAAATGTTTCTATCAGGACAAAAAAAAATGAATGTGTTCACTCTATTTAACAGATAGAGGTTTATTTGACCGCTTTTAAGATGTATGTACTAGAGGCTCAGTAGTGTGCTGTAGTGAACTTTTACTGAACTATACAAAATTATAACGTTTTCTGTGGCTTCATTGCGAGAGAACTACTTCACACACAGCGCCTCTTAATGATTATGGGTGACCCCTTTTGTGGTGAAGGCTGAAGGCTTGATATTTTGAACAACAGTTTTCATCATCTATATATGGTGTTGGCTAAGAGGACACTTTAATAGTGGAAGTTAAGGAACACAACGATAAAGCTTGTCCAAAACAGAACTTTATTTAATTTGCTTATATTTTTGAAAGATTGTACAGAAGATTGTTTTTTTTTTTTCACTATGGTGTTGGTCACTGGTGGACTATAAACTTTACTTTGTGGATATTACACTATAATTATAAATTTTATATTTCAGGTTATTTTAGTTTATGGGTGTAAATAAACACATAAGTCTGTTTACACCTGCCGGGGGGGGGTATACATTGACCATCTGATCAGGTCTGCCTGTAAAATTGACATGTGGACCTGATTGGATTGCCCATTTGAAAGGAACCTTAAGCCTCATACACACGGTCAGAAAAACCGACCACCAAATCCATCGGATTTGGTCCGACGGATTTAGTCCGACACTGGTGTTGCATACACACGGTCGGACAAAGTTGTCGGAAAATCTGATCATTCTGAACGTGGTAACGTTTGTTGCCTACGACGGGACTACGTAGAGGCTAGTAGCCAATAGCTTTGGTCTTGTAATGTGATCTGAGCATGCGTGGCACTTTGTCCGTCGGAATTCGCTACACACGATCGGAATTGGTGTGATCGGACTTTGTTGTCGGAAAATCTTTAGAGCAGGAGATACAACTTTGTCCGTCGGACAATCCGATGGAAACTGTCCGATGGTGCCTACACGAGGTCGGAATTTCCGACAACATTGTCCGATAGGACAGAATCCATCGGAAAATCCGACCATGTGTATGGGGCTTTAGGGCTCTTTCACACGGGGCGGATCAGTGCAGATCCGCCCCTTGGATAGCCACTTGCTCAGCGGGGATCGCCGGAGCGATCTCCGCTGAGCAGGAAGATGACAGGTCCGTCTCTGCACTCTGTGCAGGGACGGACCTGTCAGAGCGCCGCTCGTCATCCGATCCGCTCTGCAGACGGATGAAAAAAGGTTTTCCTCCATCTGCAGAAACGGAGCATAGCGGGCACGGACGAGAGCTCATCCGCTGACACCCGCTATCCCATAGGGATTACATGTATGTCCGTTTTTCATCCAAAAACGTATGGATGAAAAACGGACATACGGTCCGTCCGTGTGAAAGAGCCCCATAGTGTGCCCTTACAGCTACACCTACAAGTAGCAAGGGGGACATTGACTCTTGAGTTCTGGTTTTACTTGCATGGAGTTGTACAATTTCTGCCCAGATACTTATGTGTCTCTCTGGTTTGCTTTAAATAAAAATTTTGTGTGCAACCTATAATATTTGCTCTGCTCCTTAGCCCTCTCACCACATGCTTCGTTGCCTCATGGTGTACGAATTTGCATTATTTGGCACCATCACTTGCTATGCAATTCGATTCTTGCTGAAAGTAATTTTTACAAAAAACAATTGCAGTAGAAACTTTCTAGAGACCAGCTTCACAATTGAAATATGTTTAGCAGATTGTAAATGGTTTATTCCTATTTAAATAAACAGACATATGGGGGTTGATTTACTAAAACTGGAGACTGCAAAATCTGGTACAGCAGTGCATGGTAGCCAATCAGCGTTTAACTTCAGCTTGTTCAAATAAGCTTTGACAAAAAAAAAACTTGGAAGCTGATTGGTTTCTACGCAGAGCTGCACCAGATTTTGCACTCTCCAGTAAATCAATCACATGGACTTTCATGTCTGATTAAATAACTAACTCTTGAGCATGTGATTGGTCTGACTCAAACAATCACAGGTACATGGCCTGTTTTAGTAGACAAGATGTTAATTTTCACACTCAAACTTTTACTGAACTCTCATCCAGTATCAAAAGCAATGAGCAAAGACATTGTTGAATGATTGCTTTCTAATTTTTTTACTAAAAATCCAAGGCTTATCACTAAAATGGACAGCAATCCCCAACCACCTGTACTAGGTGAGAGTGTTCGCAACACCAGACTCTGCTACACAATGAAAAGTTCAAAATACGGTAATCACATTTCAGCAGGTACCTACATCTGAACTGGTACAGAGTGTTTTTTTTTTTTTTTTTTTTTATTCCGTATTACCACATTGGAGTTTTACATTTATTTCGGTATTGTTGTTTTACAAAATACATTGTACACTCTGAATGTCTTTTTTTAGATTGATTTCAGAAGTGACATCATGGCACACACATCCTTGCAAAAGAAGCCTGAAAACTATTTTTGTGAGATAAGATTTAATCACCCTCTTAATCAGGGGAGTAGAAAATGTAAAGGCTTATGAGTAAATGTGATAATGCTTTTGTAGTAATACTAGTCTTTAGCAATGAGAAGCTACATGGAATATAATACGTACAGTACAAGTATAAAAGAATGTGGGTATCAGAAACGGAAGTTCAGACATACATGCAGGGAATCACGTTGTTATTTTTTGGAAAATACATGTACGATGAGCTATGTACAGGTACCATGAGATAACTACGTGACAAAGAGATGCATGCATTCCCGCATGGTAGAACGTGTAAAATACAAGTTGTTCAGTGTCGATTATTTGTTCCTTTTTTAATGCCAGCAGAAAACAGATAGGTTACATCAGTATTAAGACATTATACAAATAGATGAAGTAACGACACTGATTAATCTTTGCTAGATTTATCTTTACTGAAGATGGGCCCACTTATTTTAATGTGCTTTCTGCGCCCCTTCATATTTTACTATGTGAACATTTGCCATAGTTTCTAATATTTGTATCTGTAATGTCCTACAAGGATGAATGAAGCCAACAAAAAAATTAAGTGTAAAGAGTCATCTCTGCTTTTGTGTATTTACTCTTACTGTTTTCTTGTGTGGATATATTTGTTTGCACAATCATTTCCAAATACCTAATAAACTATTGTCTTTCACAGCTATTCTTTACAATGTGGATATCTGTCCTTTTAAAGTAATTTTAACATCTTGTTTTAACCCAAGATTCACTTAACTTTTACCCAAAATTTGCACTTTTTTAAATATAATATTTCATTTGAAAATTGGTAAATCTTGAGTGATAGGTGTGTGGATCTTAGGTGAAAATACTTGTAAATATACCCCCTAGTTTCCCATTATAAGCCAGGAATACTGGGGTTTATTTACTAAAGATGGAGAGTGCAAAATCAGGCTCTCTTCTGCATAGAAACCAATCAGCTTCTAACTTCAGCTTGTTTAATTAACCTTTGGCAAAACCTGGAAGCTGATTGGTTTCCATGCAGAAGTGAGACTGATTTTGCACTCTCCATCTTTAATAAATAAACCTCATACTGTATAATGTGTTAGACAGAATACAAAATCAAATATTTTACATATTTAGATTATACCCTCATATACTGTATATATGGTCTGCTAGTGTTCCCTTTGGAAGCTTTACTCCTCACTCATAGCTCCCAACTATCGCTCATTTGGAGGGACTGTCCCTTTTGGCACCAAATTCCTCTGTCCCTCTTTCCTCCCAATGTGTCCCTCTTTTATGGTCTGACCTATGGATGTCTATAAAAAAAAAATGAAACATTCCACTACTAAAAGTGTTATATGACACTAAACCTTTCTTCCAGCCTCTATATTATTGAATGTATTTCTTTTAAAAAACAGTATAAAGGAAAAGTATTGGAGAAATTGAATTTGTGGGTTTAACCAATAATTTTTGATTTATTATTGCTTCATAGGCTGCATAAAGGGGGGGGGGGTGTCTTATTCCTATTTTGCTTTCTGCTAAAAAAGTTGTCCCTCATCTCATAAAGTTGGGAGGTGTGCTTGTCTGTGACACAGGAAGGGTAAATAAAATACATCCAATGATGAGCTGTGGGGGCAATTTTGGGAAAGACTATGAACAATGCTTGTCTATGTTGTGTCTTCAATTCTGGGGTCAGCCATTTTGGGTGAGCTGATTTGTATACTGGATGGATTTGGACTCACAGGGAAAGAGGAAGAGTGACTCATGGGAAGGCAGAAAAGAGAGACTCATGTAGAGAGGGAAACAGGGAGAGGAGACTAGTAGCTCCGGGAGACAGGTCACTGACTGCTGGAGCCAGGTAGAAATTCCCACTCCCTTCTTGCAGGAAGGTAAAAGAGGAGGGTTTGGGTCGAGTACCACTGGGCCTGTTTGTGACTGTGCTGATTCCCAGAAGGGGAGGGGAACTATTTGCTTCAGTCTGCCTATAGCTGCCCATAGCTGAGTGGTCACTGCATTGCACTCCCAAGAAGAGATACTCTGCAGGGTGCCCAGCATGAGTGACTGTTTGTGAATACTATGACACTTCACCCTGAGGGACTGAACTGGGACTGAACCAAAACAACATATTGTGAGTCCTGGTTGCTGCCACTGTGGACGATTGGAGTACTGCCTCCACCATACACACGCAAGTGACACTCTTTATATGCTGTTTACAAAGAAATTTAAATGTACGCTTATTACCATTGGGGATTGTAAAGGGATTTGCTTTTAATGATTCAATTAAAATGGAATTACACTATGTATGCCACTCTCTTCGTTTTTTATGACATATCATTGTGAGCTGTTTTATCCTTGATACCCTGGTGATATATATCAAAACCCTGGTGGTACCTACGCTGAGGAAGCGATCTGATTGGCGCTGTTTCTGGATGTTTGACGTACCTTGTGCAGTTTATACCGTGATGATGCTTTATATCTCAAGGCCTGTTTGATTTATCCTTCTGGTGAGTTTAACCCCCTGAGGGGAGCGTGCCTCACGTGGTGGATTTGTCTAGAGGGATTAAAGCGGTGCTTGGATATACATCTGGAATACCTTAGCCACATGAAAAGTCACCCATTATTTTGAACTGTGCACTATATCTCTCAGATACACCAAAAAGGACTACTTATGCTGCATGATTTCTTTACCTCATTTTATGACTTGTGGACTGATCACAGAAAGATTTTTCTATCTTTTAAATGTCATGTTTTTTAGCGCTGTTTTAGTATTCTATTTTACAGGAACCTCTGTTTGATTTTTTACTATCTCCTTTATATATTGTGAGTCCTAATAACAGGTGTAAAAAACAGATTACAGCGCACACATACAAAAATTACATTTATCCTGCAAGGCTAGTTAAAAAAACCTGAACATATTCAAAAATACAGGGGTTTGGTCAAACTATATGGTCATATAGTGCTAAGCTCACTTACATACGACAAAGTACCTCAAACTAATAACAGGTGTGTAGCGCCAAGCTCCTAATAAGCATGCACTATATTTTATTTAGATTTAATGTTCCTAAAACCACAATTGGGTTTTAGGGTTAATTGCTCTAAATTGTGGTCTCGGTACCAGTTTGGCTGGATTGCATTGTGTTCTGCTTGGCCATAGGTGTCAGTGTCACCTCTGGCAAGCACGGGAACGCAGTCCGGTTGGACGCATTGGGTGCCAATCTCTCTCGGAACCAACCAGTGAGTGTGTTGTCTCGCTGTGCATTCTGGGAGAAGGTACTTAAGGTACTGAGGTCACGTGTTTCTGGGTTCCGGTCTAGAATATCGCTCTAGCTGTTTGGTCCTGGTCCTCCTGACCAGCCCTCAGGGGCCCTCATAGCATGGGGTGTGGATCCATCCATTTCCGAGTCTGGGGCTGGCTAGCCCGGGACACAGTAACTGGAAGGAGGATTGTAAGGTGGTCCGATGCTGTCTCGGTTTTGGAGAGGCCCAGCAACTGAGAACACGACCAGGGGAGGACTCTTCAGAAGAGGGCCACGCACAAGGCTGGCTGCTCGGCAAAAGCCTGGAAGCTAAGTTGAAAGAACACCAGGTGAATCCACACGCGTACGGTATTGCCGGTCCGGCTGCAAGATACTGGTACCGTACGAGGGTTCTCTAACTTTACACATCCTTCAGTTACAACCAAGTCTGTGGCAGAGACTTTTCAATACCAAGTTCTACAACCAAGTTTGTGGCAGCGACTTTCCATTTACAAGTTCTACAACCAAGTCTGTGGCAGAGACTTTTCTTTATCTGAATCACCTATCGGCTGCTAAATTCACTGAGGGGAGATTTATCCGATAGCTGTAATATCCAGTTGCGAATGGCTATTCCCTGGATTTCATAGTGAGAGATATTCAGTTTCAAGCAGTTCCAAGAGTACCTGAACTTCCTACCTATACCCTCTATTCCTTTATTGAGAGACTGTGTGTTTTCTACTAAAGTGGATCCAGTGTCAGTTTCTACAGTTCTTTGGGCCATTTACCTCGGGAAACCCCTAGTCGCATACGAGGTCAAGAAGGTAACGGTAAGCCCAAAAATAACCAGCAGCTCCTTCGGGGGGTCAGTGCTACAGGTGTAATACCCCTAATAATAATCTCACATTAGAGACCAAGACCCTGAGGTGTTTTTGTTGTCATTATCATCATTACCCACCAGGAGTGTTCCACCGCCAGGATTTAACTCCCATGCTGGCCAACGTTGCTCATTTTAGCATTTTAGATGGGCCAGTCAGACACTGTCAGGAGTAGAGGTAGTAGTCCTTATAGAAATAAGAAACTGATCGTAGCATTCTAACCTTTACCTGGACTTAGTAAACTGTTATATTACAAGCTTTGGAGAGAACCCCCTGCCATACATTCTAATTGTATTGATTGATGTTTATAGCTGTGGGTCCTTTGTTTCAGAGTTGACTTAATTACTGTGTGCACAGCCTAAAATGTGTGCAATCTATTGAATGTATATAAAGAATGCTAAAGGTGTGTTAGAGAGTGTCAACAGCCAAGTGGGTGACCCCCTGGGAACAGAAGAACCAGAATTTAACCAGCTGCTCATAAGGGGCTAGCACTATATATATATATATATATATATATATATATATATATATATATGTATATGAAACAGGGGTCTAGCATATATCACTTGTAGTACAGGGGGTGACCATGGAGCAACAGGATAACCTTCTTTAAAGTGGGGTGCCCCTTAAAAAAGCTGCTGACTTTTAATAATCGGACACTTACCTGTCCCAGGGTCCAGCGATGTGACCCTCGTTCCCCGCTCCGCTCACGGCGCTGGCATTCTTACTGTGAGCACCCGGCTGTGGCTTCACAGCCGGGCACCCACTGCGCATACATAAGCAGCGCTGCGCGCCGTGATACAACGTGCAGTCATCTGGGACCTGTCGCGTGTCCCAGATGACTGACTGCGGCGAGGGGAAGTGACGTCAGTGCCCGGGCACTGAAGGAGGCAGACTACGAGGGACCCCCTAGCAACAGGCATTTAGAGGTGAGTAAATATTTTTTTTTTTCAATGAATGAATTTTAAGCTATTTCGTTTTTTTGGGTGGAAACACCACTTTAAGTTAGGGATCATGCTATGGCAGGGCAAGAAATCATTTCTGAATGCCTTTCTACAAACACCTCATGCAATAGGTTTATTGAAAAGTTTTACAAACTTTTGGACCACACTTCTGTCTTGATGCCTTTTGCTATTTGTTGTCAAGGATCTTCAGGTACTGTTTGTGAGAACCCAAAATGTGGGATTTCTTTCACTTTCACTTTTGGTGATAATAGTAAACAAGACAAATGGAGAGAGTGAATCTCCCTAATGGGGACTAGCCAGCTAAAAACAAATGACAGATGTTTTAATTCCTATCCACTCTGTTCAAAATTAAGGCTTCATTCAGATGGGCACCTGTCCTGCACTCAGAATTTTGACTTGCAACTGCTCAATCTGCCTCCACCTCTAAGAGGTACCTGCACACAGCTCTGGGCAGATGCAGGTGCAAAAACAAAGGCAGAATACATACAGAACAGGTACCAAAACCTATTTGAACGAATCCCTAAAAAAAGGATTTGCCTTTAGTTATACTTTAGTCATTCTTGCAATCTCACATTTACCTCTTTCCATGGTACATCAAATATGACAAAAACTTGCAAATTATTTTGTTTGCGTACTCTTCACTAGGAATAATATACAATATAGTTAACAATGGAGTGATTCCTTGAATGGCTATTAGTTATATTCTGGTGGCAACAGTCAGATTTTGCTTTCTGATATAGGCATTAAACACAAAGAGAAGAATCTGCAGAAAATAATTCCTGGAAGAGATTACTGAATTCCCTCCACTGGAGGAAAATTTTCAATTGACCTTGCTAGGCACCAAAAAGTTAGGTCAAAATGCTTGCTTTTTGATTTGTGTTTATTTAAAACGTGCCCATGTTTCAAAGAACTTGTATACCATTACAATTTTTAGAAGCTGTAAAACAGGATTACATGCATTACTTTCACCCCCATGACCAATTCTCTAGAATAGATCATATTTTTATATCCTACACCCTAATTTTAGCCTGACCTATAATATATTACTATTCCCTTGATCGGACCATGATGCAGTTTTAGCATCTGTCACTTCTCTTGTCAGTAAATCTCAAGGTGGAGTCAATGATCCCTTAAAGATTCCTTGTTAGGTGATCAAGTACAGTCCTTAACTGAATATTTCACTTGGAATGCTGTTTCATTTGACGCTATGGCTTCCTTGTGCAATGTTATTCGTGGATAATTGATTCACTTGGCACCCCAAAGGAAAAAAGAGGCTAAATGCATTAAAGGGTTAAGAGCTGCCTATGGTTCCCTTTTAAACTAAACTCTTACCTACAATTAAAGAAAAAAACTTTAAGTGGCTCAGACCCAGCTTAATGTATGCTTCACAGACCTGCCCGAAAAAAATCTGTTGGTCTAAAAATAAATCCTTCATCCATGGGAATAAATAAGGCTCTCTATTAGTAAACCATCTTTGTAGACTGGATCTCATTAATATGCCACACCATCTTAACATTGTGTACTTGGACCTCACCAGAAATACTTACAAAATTTCATAAACAGATGTGATGTCTTAGGACAACACACTCTGAATGAGTTACACACCACGCTAGAACCTCGTATATCATTGACAGAGAATCAGCCTGGAAACATCAAAAATGTACCCTATTGACAATTATTCTCTTTTAGAGATCCTGCTGTTCCACTGCAAACATATAGATAACCCAAAACTTAAGCAATCTCTAAAAATATGGGATGTGGTTAAATACTCAGGAAAACTAGCCTCTCCACATCACCCATAAGCAACCATAGTACATAATCCAAACATTTCCCCAGGATGTGATAAAATTTGAAGATTCCAATGCTGGATCGGGTGTGGCGGAGGGTACAACTATGATTTTCTCCCTAGATAAAATCTTAAACTTTGACACCCCACAAAGAAACCATAAATTACTACCTTCTGATATCTAGAAATTATATGTTTTGTCCCCCCTTTAACCCAGAACACCTCACCCCCTCAAAGGTTCACTACTTTTAAACCTCACTACTTACACAAACCCCAGGTCAGAGGAATTCTCTTAACATTTGACCCTTTTGGAAGGCAAATAGAAAACACCTTTAATCTTTGTAGAATACTGTAAGAAAGGCCTAAATAGACCTATTAGAACCATTGGAATAAATTCAAATCCGGGACACCATGGCTCACTGACCGCTGTTGAGGCCAACTATAAGCTACTGATGCACTGGTACACTGGTTCTACAGAGGCTGGCCAATTGTATTTGTCTGCATTCTCCTCCCCCTCCGATGCCACATTTGGCACCTTTTGGGGGGAGGGGCATGGCAAACTGAGCTGGAAGTGCACCCCCTACATCCTTCCCCCGCAGCCGGCTCATTTGCAATGCGCACTGCTCTTTGCGCATACACAGTAGGAAATTGAAGTTGAGATGACAGCGCCAGCACCTGATAGCTGATTGAAAAACTGGCTCAGGTGAGGATACTGCTGAATTCCTGGACAGGTAAGTTCCCTTATATTAAAAGTCATCAGCAATGCCTCTCTAGTATTCTGAAGAAGGTGTAGAATGTTTTACATTTTTATCACAAATGTACTCCATACATTTTTTTACAGCTCTGTTAGAGTGAAAAAAATGAAACAAAGCAAGGGAATATTTAATTACCTGGGTGTTGTAGACTACACCACCTCTCAAGAGAAAGTACAAAACAGAGCTTATAAGACCGTAACTTAGCAAGTGGCATGTGATTCTAAAATTCTTATTACATGTGTAAACTTTTCGTAGAAGTTATCATGACTTCTTTATCTTGTGTCAGTCGGGTCTTTATCAAAAGCTCTAATGAGGCGAGATGCCATATGGCTGGTTTGTGGTAACTGCATTTCTTGTTTAGTTTGCTTTAATATGTGTTGCTTTATAAAACTTGAAATACAGCCACAATTTTGCTCTCTAGATAGTTTGTAACTGTTAGCTGCTGTATATGATCTTTTTTGCACTCTCTTTCCACTTGGCATTCAAACCCTCTTTTCCACTGCCAATGATAAACAGAGATTGTTGACAGCTAAACTCCCTTTTTATTTTCTTTGTTTTTCTCTCTGACAATTTTTGACAGATCTTCTAATTGCCTCTTAAATGCATCTTGATAGCAATCCCTGTGTAATATTTAGATGTGAGTGAGTAATGGAATATCAGTTGATTCAATTCCTTAGTGTATTAGTACTTTTACTACTGCTCTACCTTTGTAGAAGAATTGTGGGCTCTTGCCTATCTTTGGATGACCTCACTTGGTGGATTCAATGGGGGTCTCACTTTTAAAGCCGAAGTTTAATCTGCTTATATTTTGCCTTTACTGGTCCCCCCCCCCCCCCCTCCATAACTTGCTAATTACATTTTTAAGTAAAATCTTTCAGCTTCCTAACATTTTATAGCACCTTGCAGTAAATGTTGATGGGTAGATGTCAGTCTAGAAGAGTAGGCGTTATTAGACAGACTGCATTTGTTTGCAGGCTGCCCACATGTGATGCCTCCATGAATAGAATAATTGAAATCCAATAGATGACAAGAATGGGCCAGAGACAGCAAGGCTGGGGAAGAAGGGAACAGATGAAAGTTCTTATTAGGGGAACCAGCAGAACATCACTTACAGATCCTTAGAGCGACTGTTGACTAGATTTAACATATTTATGTTGTCTTGAGCAGCGCAACACTTTTTCAATATTACTTATTATGGTGTGTAAAAACATTTTGTGTTGGCTACAGCTCTCCGTTCTGGTTTTATTTATTAAATCAGAGGTCCACCCACTGCTGCAAAAAATAAAAGCCAGCAGCTGCACTTACTGCAGCTGCTGACTTTTAATAATCAGACACTTACCTGTCCTGAAGTCCAGCGATGTCGGCACCACAGCTGATGTTTCCATCTGCAGTCGGGTGCATGCCGCCTCCATTGTGAGTAAGGGAACCCAGCAGTGAAGCCTTACGGCTTCATGCCGGGAACCCTACTGCGCATGCATGAGGTTCCGCTCCTCTCTCCTACTGGCCCAGCGGCCAGGGAAGGAGGAGGGAGGAGGGAGCTCAAGCGGTGAAGTCAATACCTGCGGCTGAGGCTCCCGTATGTGGGAACAGGATACCTGTGAAAGACAGTTCAGACCAATCTGTATCTGTACATATTATTTCAGTTAAAGATGCCCACATTTAAAGCTGTTAAAGTAATGCTGTCAGTAATTTTTTTTTACAGTTTTTCATCTTTGTTAGCAAAAATAACAGTTACAATGATATACCAATCTTTGCTCAGCCTCCATATAACAGAATTTGTAATCAGATTTCTTACTGTTAAGGGAAAATTTAGAAACAAGCACAAATACCAGAATTACATTACTTGTAGAAGATTGAAGAACATTGGAAATGTATAATTGTATAAACCTTACAATGCATATTTACTTTAAAAAAAGCAACGCATTTCTGGGCCTTGGAGAGGACAAGGAACAGGACAATATGAAAAATGGCTGAGCAGAACCAATATTGTAGATTTCCAAGACAAAAGCATTCCTAGTGATGGCAAAATATGGGGCAATTTCAACTGCTTGCCAGCAGCTTTCAATTACAAAAATGAATCAAAATATCTAAATAACCTATCGCTCTACTAGTCCCTAAAGAAACTTGTATGTAGTAGGAGGTACTTTTATGATCTTCTTGAAACATTTTGGCAAAGAAAACTGGATGAAAATAGTTAAAATTGCTGAGAATAGCAGGCATTGATCCTGAACTTTGCTCATACATAAATAAACTTGTAGAAAACTATGGGGTTGATTTACTAAAACTGGCAGAGTGCATAATCTGGTGCAGCTGTGCATGGTAGCCAATCAGCTTCTAACTTCCGCTTGTTCAATTAAAGCGTTGTAAATGAACATTTCTTTACTTACCTGCTCTGTGCAATGGAATTCTCCTCTTCTCGGGTGCTTCTGGCCCCTCCTCTCTGTCCAGTGCCTCTACAAGAAGCCATTTCCCATGGGGGCACTTGTGGTGGCATGCTCCTGAGCCTGTTGCTGCACCCATTGACACAGACAGTGGGACTCAGCTTGCCCCCGCTCCCTCGTCACTGGAGTTGATTCACAGGAGCAGGAGCCAATGGCTCCCGCTGCTATCAATCTGCCCAACGTGAAGGGAGACAGCAGCAATAGACTCTGCTCTCGTGCATGTCGCTGGATCGGATTGGGCTCAGGTAAGATTTTCAGGTTTGGGGGGATCTTGGAGCAGAGAAGGATTTTTTACCTTAATGCATAGAATGCATTAACCACTTCCGGACCGCCCGCTGTCATTTTACTTCGCTACTTTGAAGAGGAATATCGTTGTTATGGCAGCAGCTAGCTCTCCTCTGTAAGTTTAAACATGCAACCTGTAGAATTTTTTAAAACGTCGCCTATGGAGATTTTTAAGGGTAAAAGTTTGGTATCAATTTACTCAGAGTAACGTTATCTTTCACAATATAAAAAAATTGGGCTAACTTTATTGTTGTCTTATTTTTTAACTAAAAAAAGTGTATTTTTGTCCAAAAAAAGTGCACTTGTAAGACCGCTGCGCAAATACGGCGTGACAGAAAGTATTGTAATGACCACCATTTTATTCTCTGAGGTGTTAGAATATATATATATATATATATATATATATATATATATATATATATATATATATATATATATATATATAATGTTTGGGGGTTCTAAGTAATTTTCTAGCAAAAAAACATGTTTTTAACTTGTAAACACCAAATCTCAGCAAGATGCTTGGTCCTTAAGTGGTTAAGGTAAAAAGCCTTAAGGCTTTGGAACTATTTTAAAGCGTAACTACTTTTGATGAGAAAAAAGACATTCCCCTCTTGGTGATCTGTGTACACTGCAAGGATTTTAGCAAACTTTGTTGCATGTTACTACCTTTTGTTATTCTGAAGAAATTACTGTTTGTTCCTATAGTTCAATAGCTCATATACAGCCAACATTAACCAATGGTGGGTGTCAGCCCCAATTTGTGTACAACATGGTCCACAAAGGAAAGGGGAAATGGTGAGGAGCACCAGGGCTTTGTGACACCCAAATATTTTTTAAATAGACATACACAGTAATGAAAATATAAAACAAACATTTATTAAAAAAGCTAAAAGGTCACCTCTATCAGAGTAGAGGGCATCACTGATTATTAATAATACAAATAGCAATAAACATGTACAAGGTAATACAATACAGTGAATCCAAATAGATACTCTATTATGCGTTATGCCAAGCGGCCCCAACGAGTTTCAACCAGTGTGGTCTTCTTCAGGGGTTTGGGTCAACCCTTTTTCCAGCAATTCTGAGATTTTGGAAAACAATTCAGATTCATTGAAGGGAACAACAAGAGCCTCTGCAGCTTGTGTAGATATATAGTCTGGGTGAGTGGGGGTCGCTTCCAGAGAGGACAGTCCAAAAGGCCCTAAAGCACTCTATTAGGGACACTGTGGATGCAGGGAAGGGGGTGGCAAGAGAGGGGATGAGGCCCGATGACTGTGGGGCATATGTGAGGGTTACAGCGTGTACAACTTGCCTGGCTGTGGAGGATTCAGCTGCGGCCTGGTCTCGTGGCTGAGACGCAGCCGATATCTTGGATTCTGCTCGGCCTTCCAAGGTCTCAAACTGTGGCCCCAGGGCTTGTCTGATGTGCCTAAAGGTGCCTGGGTGTATCCGCAGCCGCCTCCAGTTATTTTGGGAGCTTCTGTCCGCTGGTTCCCGCTGCTATCTCCGCTGTATGGCTGGCACTATGTGGAGCTTTGGGCTCATGACACCATCTTGGGAGTCTCCGCGCATGTGCCCCGTGATCACACTTTTTTATGCAACCATCTGTTATGTGATGTGCTGTTTTTTATAAGATTAAAAATCGTTAAAATTTTATGACCTGTGCCGTATAGAGCCTCTTTTTCTCCTTTCCTTTTTTTGCCATATGATTCTAATGTGACAACGTTCCATTTTGTCACTGGTCCTCCATTTGGTCCTCTATTTGGGCCCACCTTCTAGTTGAGGTAATCTACCAACTGAGCCCTGGAGATTGGGTCTTTACCCCGTGATTTGCATTTGATGATCGATTCAACATCTTCTTCCGGAGTGATCCCTCCACAGGCTTCGGCCATCTTCGATCTGGTGCCACGATGAGTTTCTAGCGTTTGGCCAGTTTTAGCACTATTGACCAACTGTCGTATGGCAGGTGGGTCCACCTTGTCCAGTAAGAAGTATCTAACCGCAACTCTCTACCAGATGAATGCCCTTCTTGTGTATATGCCACACAGTTGAAAATCTTTTTTGTTCACACTTGTTTTATCACTCACTATAGAAGATTTCATCCCAGTCACGTGATTGGACACTGTTCTATAAAGTCTAATTTAACAAAAAAAATAAATTTGTTTACAGTGTTGGGACTTTATTATATTATAGGTATCATATACCTTATTGTGTTCTGTATCCTTAAGAGCTCTTTGCACACCATTTTGTGTTATATTTTCACACATTTTTATCTCTGGTTCACCATAACCTGTGGTGATCCTCTTGCTTGGTACACTTAGCGCTATACTTTTTTGTAATTGAACAAAAGTGAGTGCACTCCTAAGTGAAAATGTCCAAATTGAAACCTATTAGCCATTTTCCCTCCCCGGTGTCATGTGACTCGTTAGTGTTACAAGGTCTCAGGTGTGAATGGGGAGCCGGTGTGTTAAATTTGGTGTTATCGCTCTCACTTTCTCATACTGGTCACTGTAAGTTCAACATGGCACCTCATGGCAAAGAACTCTCTGAGGATCTGAAAAAAATAAATGTTGCTCTACATCAAGATAGCCTAGGCTATAAAAAGATTGCCAAGACCCTGAAACTGAGCTGCAGCACGGTGGCCAGGACCATAAGGCGGGTTAACAGGACAGGTTCCACTCAGAACAGACCTCTCCATGGTCGACCAAAGAAGTTGAGTGCACAAGCTCAACGTCATATCCAGAGTTTGTCTTTGGGAAATAGATGTATGAGTGCTGCCAGGATTGCTGCAGAGGTTGAAGGAGTGCGGGGGTCAGCCTGTCACTGCTCAGACTATATGGCACATACTGCATCAAATTGGTCTGCGTGGCTGTCGTCCCAGAAGAAAGCCTCTTCTAAAGATGATGCACAAGAAAGCCTGCAAACAGTTTGCTGAAGACAAGCAGACTAAGGCCATGAATTGCTAGAACCATATCCTGTGTTCTGATGAGACCAAAATAAACTTATTTGGTTCAGATTGTGTCAAGCGTGTGTGGCAGATACCAGATGAGGAGTACAAAGACAAGTGTGTATTGCCTTCAGTCAAGCATGGTGGTGGGAGTGCCATGGTCTGGGGCTGCATGAGTGCTGCCGGCACTGGGGAGCTACAGTTCATTGAGGGAACCATGAATGCCAACATGTACTATGACATACTGAAGCAGAGCATGATTCCCCTCCCTTCGGAGAATAGGCTGCAGGGCAGTATTCCAAAATAACGACCCCAAACACACCTCCAAGACAACCACTGCCTGGCTAAAGAAGCTGAGGGTAAAGGTGATGGACTGGCCAAGCATGTCTCCAGACCTAAACCCTATTGAGCATCTATGGGGCATCCTCAAATGGAAGGTGGAGGAGCATCCACCAGCTCCGTGATGTCGAAATGGAGGAGTGGAAGAGGACTCCAGTGGCAACCTGTGAAGCTCTGGTGAACTCCGTGCCCAAGAGGGTTAAGGCAGTGCTGGAAAATAATAGTGACTACACAAAATATTGACACTTTGGGCCCAATTTGGACATTTTCACTTAGAGGTGTACTCTATGTACTTCTTTTTTGCCAGCGGTTTAGACATTAATGGCTGTGTGTTGAGTTTTTTTGAGGGGACAGCAAGTTTACACTGTTATACAAGCTGTACACATTGTAGCAAAGTGTAATTTCTTCAGTGTTGTCAAATGAAAAGATATAATAAAATATTTACGAAAATGTGAGAGGTGTACTCACTTTTGTGAGATACTGTATATAATATATATATATATATATATATATATATATATATATATATATATATATATATATCATAACAAATTTGTCTTTCAAAAAAGCAAAATAAATATTTACAAGTACTATGCATTTATTCATTTCAAAGAGATTCATACAAACGTTTCCCGACCTGCAGAAAAACACTCTAACGATATGCTAAAAATGCACAGAGAGCAAAAACAAAAATAGCATTAACACTAACAGTCATCAAAACTGAGGACAACGTACCATGGATGGGGGGTTGGATAAACAGCAGTGAAGCTATAGTCAGCACAAACATAAAACATGGGCTGTGTGATATAATTGCATGCCATGAAGATAGCATATACTGTAGGTAATAGAAAAGGTAACCAGCTGGGGGCTGGTATGTGTTTGTATGCTTATACTGCAAAAATAAGAATCATGAGACAATGAAAAGATACAATACATGTTCAAGGCCAAACAGTCACATTGTGTTTCTATATACAAAGAGGAAACATAAACAACAATAATAACCAGCATGAAAAGAGAGCATCGATGATAATTGTCTTAATTCGGTGAAGATGCTGGACTTTCTTAGCTTATTAAATACACAGTTGACAGGTGCTGCTACTTGTTTACACATGGGCCAGCTTTTCTAGAAAAAGAAGGGTATGGTACTTACGGCCGTGTAGATCAGACCAGTGGGGCACCAACACAGAAAGGAAAAACAATAGTTGCATGTAGCTGTCTGTTTTTCTCCTCCTCTGAGGAGTAGCAGGCTGGTCAAATGTTCTACTGTTTTTACTTTGGGGGAAGCTACACACAAAAAGTAAAAAAATTAAAAAAGTTTCATTTTAAATACAGCAAAAATTTCCAGCAGATGTGCTGCCTATACCCAGCACAGTAAGCATTTTGATACAAGAATGATAATTCTTAAAGTGATTATAAGGCCTCATGCACACAGGATGTTTAAAAAACACCAGCTCTCCTGCCAGGAAAAAGCAGCATTAAAAACTGTTAGCTGCGCTTTTAAATGGTGTTTATGGGTGTTTGTCTTTTTTCCAGTAAAAACGCTCCATATAATGTAAAAACGCCTAAAACCACCAAATGCAGCTAAACCCGGCCAATCACTTGTTACAGCGGCCTTATAGACAGGCTACAAAATTGTCCTCTCCGGGTTCAGTCCAACAATGCCACGGCAGTAGGCTATCAATCATCAAGGTTGGCACCAGGAGCTGTGCTGCCCAGAGAGATGTAAACCATATTCTTTCTTGGGCAGAAGAGCATGTGCCCTGCCTATCTGCAATGTTTATCCCAGAAATGGAAAATTTGCAGGCAGACTTCTTACGTCGCCAACAGTTGCTCCCAGGAGAATGGTCTCTGCACCCCGATGTCTTTTGGGCCATGAGACCCTCGTTCTAGAGCGTCGTGGGCTTTCAAGTCCAGTAATAACTACCTTGATTAATGCTAAAAAAAACAGCCTCTAGAGCTACTATAGGGTCTGGAAGGCCTACATCTCCTGGTGCGAGAGTAGGGGTTGGCATCCTCGCAAGTATGTCATAAGTAGGGATGATCCGAACACCCCCCCCCCCCCCGTTTGGTTCGCACCAGAACATGCGAACAGGCAAAAAATTTGTTCGAACACGCAAACACCGGTAAAGTCTATGGGACACAAACATGAATAATCAAAAGTCCTAATTTTAAAGGCTTATATGCATGGTATTGTCATAAAAAAAGTGTTTGGGGACCGGGGTCCTGCTTCAGGGGACATGTATCAATGCAAAAAAAAGTTTTAAAAATGTCAGTTGTTTCGGGAGCAGTGATTTTAAAACAATAAAAGTGTAATATTCCTTCAAATTTTGTACCTGGGGGTGTCTATAGTATGCCTGTAAAGGGGCACTTGTTTCCCGTGTTTAGAACAGTCCGACAGCAAAATTAAATTTCTAAAGGAAAAAAAGTAATTTAAAACTACTCGCGGCTATAATGAATTGTCGGTCTGCAATACACATAAAAGTTCATTTATAAAAACGGCATGGGGATTTCCCCACAGGGGAACCCCGAACCAAAATAACAAAATAACAAAAAAAATGCGTGGGGTCCCCCTAAATTCCATAACAGGCCCTTTAGGTCTGGTATAGATTTTAAGGGGAACCCCGCACCAAAATTAAAAAAAAAATGGCGTGGGGTCCCCCCAAAAATCCATACCAGACCCTTATCCGAGTACGCAACCTTTGGGATATGTATGTATTGCTTTTCTACAAAAACTGAAATACTCCCTGTGTGGGTGGGGTTATATAGGGAGGGGGACTTCCTGTCTGTAATTATACCAGTGTTCATCACCTGAAGATGGCATATAACCCATACAGTTTTTACTGGTGCTCTGTGTCCTGTGATGTACTTCCAAGAAAAGGATTTTACAGGTAAGCTGTAACCTCACCTACTATGTAACTATGTAACAATGGGGGTTATTTACGAAAGACAAATCCACTTTGCACTGCAAGTGCACTTGAAAGTGCACTGAAAGTGCATTTGGAAGTGCAGTCGCTCTAAAACTAAGGGGGGTAGATCTGAAATGAGTGAAAGCTCTGCTGATTTTATCATCCAATCATGTGCAAGCTAAAATGCAGTTTTTTATTTTCCTTGCCTGCCCCCCTCAGATCCACAGCGATTTTACTTCCAAGTGCACTTGCAGTGCAAAGTGGATTTTCCTTAAGTAAATAACCCCCTATGTCTATATTTACCTACTCTGTGCAATGGAAATTGCACAGAGCTGCCCTGACCCTTCTCTTCTCGGGTCCCCTGCCTGCCTTGCTCCCTTGTCATTGGCTTTGATTGACAGCAGTGGGATCCAATGGCTCCCGGTGCCCTAGCAAAGTCAGTTAAAAGAGAAAAGCTGCAGACATGCACAGCGCAAGATCAAATGAGGGCTCAGCTAAGTAAAAGGAGGGGTTAGGTTCAAAGCAGGGGTGAGAGGCAGCGGTGTTGCTAGGCCTACAAAAGATCTGGGGCTAGAGCCCATAGCAGCGAACTAAAGAAAGTCATAGGCTTGGGCGGGCATACACATGTATATAATATGTATGTACATGGTGGACTGGGTGAGGTCTCTGGTGGTGGCTATGTGGTCCAAGCATAAATGAACCCTAGGCCCTGAGATCTAAGGGGTTACATTCTTACATCCCAGGAGTTTATGCTTGGACTTGTAGTCCTTCACTAGTTGGAGGGGATGTCATGTCCTCAGCTCTGAGAGGTTCATCCAGGGACCTAACTGTAGTCCTGTAGTGAAGGACTATAGGTCCCAGCATGAACCCCTCCTGTTTGTATGGGTCTCTGGCTCTTCAGACTGCACATAATGGCACTAACACACACTTTTGACTGGCCTGCACCGGGCTCACCTTACAGGCTTCACACAGTTCCAGTTCTGCAGCAGAGGCCCGGAGGAGATCATAGAGGAGGTGGGTGCGGTGGACCATAGAGAGCACTTGACGCAGAGGAGGAGGAGGTAAGAAGTAAAATCACCCCCTGCTTTGAAAATTGGGGCCTCTGTTCTGTTGGAGAATTTTACAGAACACCCCCTCAGGCTCCCTCTACAGGGCTGGAAATCATGGCCGTGATGTCACTGGTTGCTAGACGCTACAAATCCCATAGTCCCTAGTCCATATTGTGATAATATAGCTTGCACAAATGCTAAACAAGTCATATTGTTATTGAATGTTATTAAAAGTTACCTTTCCTTTTCAATCTGCAGCTCTGTAATTTTCTGTAAAATGTAAAGCAATATGGATAACTGGAGGGGTTCTGTACAGAAATGGTGTACAGAACACCCCCCAAAAATGTTGTTTCCTGCTTCTATGATTGGCTTGCTGATTTTTCCAGAAGTCTGCACTATAATACAAATCAGATTTTGGACATCCCCTGCAACAAAAACATTGTTTTTGTGAGATACTACCCAAAGGGAAATATAGCAAAAGGTAGAAATTTGCAACAAAGTTTGTTAAAAGCCTTGCAATGTACACAGATCACCCAGAGGGGAATGTTTTCTGCTCTCAACAAAAGCGGAGTTACTCTTTAAGTGTTAATGAAGTCAAAATTATCAGCAACATGCAATTAAAGTAGAAGGTCAGCCAAAAACAAACTTATGTCGCGTACACACGAGCAGATTTTTTTCGTTCGAAAAATTGAGAACATGCTCTCACTCTTTTGCTGGCTAGAATTCGGCCAGCAAAAGTCCGATGGAGCATACACATAGTCGCATTTTCCGACCAAAAGCTCTCATCTGTCTTTTGCTGGCCGAATTTCCGATCGCGTGTACGGGGCATAACTCTAAAGATATGTACACACAATAGGATTTTCCGACAACAAAACCATGGATTTTTTTCCAAAGGATGTTGGCTCATACTTGTCTTGCATACACACGGTCACACAAATGTTGTCGGAAATTCCGAACATCAAGAACGCAGTGACGTAAAACACACACGACGAGCCAAGAAAAATGAAGTTCAATAGCCAGTTTCAATAGCCTCTTCTGCTTGATTCCGAGCATGCATGGACTTTTGTGCATCGGAATTGTGTACACACGCTCGGAATTTCCGACAAGTCTTGTTGTTGGAAAATTTGAGAACATTTCGAAATTCCGACAGCAAATGTCCAATGGCGCATACACACGGTTGGAATTTCCGACAACAAGCTCACATCGAAAATTTCCCTTTGGAAAATCCGATCGTGTGTACTGCCCATTAGTCTATGGGCAGCCACATTCTAAAACGAATCTAACCCCGTAAAGCAAAAATCGCTATACAGGGGGTCCCCGACTTACAAACATCCGTCTTGCAAACGACTCCTACTTACAAACGGAGGGAGACAACAGGAAGTGAGAGGAAATCTACCCCTAGGAAGGGAAATTCTCTCCTGTAAGAGTCAATATGGGAAAAGGGTGTCTCCACTGATGCTTTATCACCAGTCCTTGTTTCCCTAACAACCCAAAATTTTCTAAATCCAATTGTCATTGGGACAGAAAGTGAGGTGAAATCTTCTGGACAGGGGCACAGACAGCAAAACAAATGTTACAGGGGTGATAACTCTTCTCTATGTTATCTAAAAAACGTAAAAATCGATTTTTTGGCTGGAGCTACACTTAAAAAATGTACCTGTTCCGACTTTCAAACAGATTAAACTTAAGAACAAACCTACAGTCCCTATCTTGTTTGTAACCCAGGGACCCCCTGTACATACCTTTTCTGAAGCTGACCCGGTCCAGTCTCCAACGGCGGATGCTGTGTGAAGGAGACAGCCAACGACAGCTGGGAAATGCCTGGGAAGTGACATCACCCATAGAGTGACTATGGGGCTTCTGTTGGCTGCCTCTCCTGCACACGCCTACACACAGTAACTGCCGCTGACAGCTCAGCGTGGGACCGGACCGGCTGCAGAAAAGGTACTGTATGTATTGCGATTTTTGCTTTACAGGGCTAGATAGATTGGTTTTAGAATGTGGCTGCGAATAGACTAATGCCTCGTACACACGATCGGACTTTCAGCCAACAAGCTCACATCCAACATTTCCCATAGAAAAATCCGACCGTGTGTACGCGGCATTAAGCCCCATACACACGGTCGGATTTTCCGATGGATTCTGTCCTATCAGACAATGTTGTCGGAAATTCCGACCGTGTGTAGGCACCATCGGACAGTTTCCATCGGATTGTCCGACGGACAAAGTCCTATCTCCTGCTGGATAGATTTTTTGACAACAAAGTCCGATCACACCAAATCTGATCGTGTGTAGCGAATTCCGACGGACAAAGTGCTACGCATGCTCAGATCACATTACAAGACCAAAGCTATTGGCTACTAGCCTCTACGTAGTCCCGTCGTAGGCAACAAACGTCACCGCGTTCAGAATGATCGGATTTTCCGACAACTTTGTCCGACCGTGTGTACGCAAAACCAACATCGGACAAAGTACGACGGACATGATCCGACGGACCTGGTCCTCGGATAATCCGAGCGTGTGTATGGGGCTTTAGAGTTAGTTTTTGGCTGAGCTTCTTTTTCAATATAGGATGAAAGCACAAGCATAATTTAAAAGTTTAATTATTTCAAACTGATTTGGTCTGATTGAAAGCAAAGAACTATTTACATGATTAAGATGCATATTTGAAAGACAATTTTCAGCTTCTGCATGCATGTGCGTGCTTAATACTTAAGTTTGACATAATAAAGCATGATTAGGGATTATCATAAGGACTACATTTTGTAAAGTAAACAAGAAATGCTTTTAGGATCTGAATAATTTAGTGCAAATTCTGTTTTAATATTAGACCATAATATATGATTCATTTTTTTTTTTTTTTTTTTAAATAGCATATCTTAATTTTTATCTAAGTCTGCTTTTTAGCTAGTTGTATCTTGTCTTTAATTCTGAGGCACAAATTAGGACAGCTGACGTCCCAATGTCTGCAGCAGGTTTGGCAAGGTTGGTATCAGCAACATCAATGCCACATGATACTTTAATACTCTCAAAATCACTTAATGTCAACGTGTTGTGAATGATGCAGAAACGAGGTGCACTTGCTCAAGTATTTGAGGCCAACTATAATGGATAAATGCCAAACTACAGAATCTTTCTTCAAAGCTTAATGTATTTTACTTTCCTACCTTACCAAACATCTATATAAAAATGTGGTAGTTTATACAATCACACCTATGTCAGCATTGCTCTGCGTAATCATGATTCGTACTCATATAACTGCAATAATTGTTATCTAATAAGTTGACAGATTGAATTCCTATGAAATTCAGTTGATGTTTATTTTTGTTTAATGCAGTGAATTGTGACTGCCACTAATATTTGTGGAAAAATTCAGGGGAACCGAAGCCCCTTTACGCGAGCGTTGCCCTTAGAAAAGTGATTTTCAATTGACAGGCAGGGAGGAGACAGGCAGGGAGCTTGTTTTAGTCCCTAATTCACTTTAACAGGTCACATTTGGCGGTCTTATGCCCCATACACACGATCGGAAATTTGGACAGCAAAAGACCGATGAGAGCTTTTAGTCGGAAAATGCGACCGTGTGTATGCTCCATCGGACTTTTGCTGGCCGAATTCCCGCCAGCAAAAGATTGCGAGCATGTTCTCAATTTTTCGGTCGGAAAAAGTTTCGATGGGAAATTCCAATCGTCTGTTCCAATTTCTGACGTGCAAAATTCCTACGCATGCTCGGACACAATTCGACGCATGCTCGGAAGCATTGAACTTAATTTTCTCGGCTCGTCGTAGTGTTGTACATCACCGCGTTCTTGGCGGTCGAAAGTTCAGCGAACTTTTGTGTGACCGTGTGTATACAAGCCAAGCTTGAGCGGAATTCCGTCGGAAGAAACATCCAAGATTTTTCCGATGGAAAATCCGCTCATGTGTACGCGGCATTAGTGGATCCTTTTTTCCATACCACAATGCAAGACATTGGCAAAGCTGTGGCATGTGTATACCCCCATATAGCTGCCCTTGCTAAGAGGGTTGGGGGGTGGTAAAAACATGAATCAACTACCTTTTTGTACCCCCCCCAACAGCAAGTGTAAACTAGGTCTTACAATATGGAAATAAGCAGCTATTTTCTTGGGAAGGCCTAGGCAAAATAATTCATCTGTGGATTTCAGACCAGGTAGTAGCAATCACACAC
The DNA here is from genome assembly GCA_028564925.1 of Lithobates sylvaticus. Lineage (NCBI taxonomy): Eukaryota > Metazoa > Chordata > Amphibia > Anura > Ranidae > Lithobates > Lithobates sylvaticus. The sequence continues at coordinate 211,655,513 of CM053030.1, read as the reverse complement.
ACTTGACACTATTTACCAGTTGTAGACTTTGAACAAACTAGACACGGCCAACAAAAATGTAATCATTGTACGCAAGGCATTTTTAGTACTGTCTGTCTGAATCTCCCCTGCCCCAGTACATGGCAATTCAGCTCTGATTAATCACAGCTGCATTGCGGAGTACTCAGAGAAGTTCCCACAGCAGGAGCTGTAAAAAAAAAGCAGTCTGGCAATGGTTATCAACAACATTGCTCAGCCATGAATACAGAAAGTTACAATGAAACGTTTTTTTTTTAGTTTCTTTTTCATCTACAGATCAAAGGGATGAACTTCGATTTGCAGATGAAGTCAGTTAAAGTGTTACTAAACCCAGGACTCTGCATTCACTATATTTGGTCCCCCACAGTACACAGAACATGGAATAGTTTTAGTAAATATAAACTGATAAATACCTTTTTTCACATAGCAATTAGAGCAATCTTGTGACTTCTATCAGCGTGTGCAGATTGTAAGAGAACTATTCATTTCTCCCACAATTGTCCTATCAGGCTTCAAGACCCATGACCCTGTGTCTGGACATGTCTGGACGTTGCTGATTGGCCCTGCGCTGATCACATGCACCCTCCCAAGAAAAAAAAACTCTCTAGCAATACACACCAAATTGAACATGCCATAGACTCTGGAAACCTTGAAAAAAGATCTGAACAAATTCAGTCTGGGCAGACCACTACATTTATGTGGCTCCGCCCCCTTTATTAAGCTGCCCAATCATTGGCTGATGTTGATAGCTGCTTGGTCCCGCCCATCCCCGAAGTCGCGGCTGACTTGTGACGGCTCCTCTCTCTCCCTGCAAGTAGTTACATTAGCTGATAGAAACTCCTCCTCTCCCCTGCCAGTGCAAATCAATGCTGCCAATCAGTGCCAACCAATGCAGCCTATCAGTGCCAACCAATGCCAACCAATACTGCCTACCAGTGCCAATCAGTGCCAACCAATGCTGCCAATCAGTGCCAACCAATGCTGCCTATCAGTGCCAGTCAGTACTGCCTATCAGTGCCAACCAATGCTGCCTATCAGTGTCAACCAGTGGTAATCAATGCTGCCTATCAGTGCCAACCAATGCTGATAATCAGGACCAACCAATGCTGTCTATCAGTGCCAACCAATGCTGCCAATCAGTGCCAATCAATGCTGCCTATCAGTGCCAAACAATGGCACCAATCAGTGCCAACCAATGCTGCCAATCAGTGCTAACCAGTGCCAACCAATGCTGCCTATCAGTGCCAACCAATGCTGCCAACCAGTGCAAACCAGTGCTGCCAACCAGTGCAAACCAGTGCTGCCTATCAGTGCAAATCATTGCTGCCTATCAGTGCTAACCAATTTTGCCAAACAGTGCTAGCCAGTGCCAACCGATGCTGCCTATCAGAGCCAACCAATGCTGCCTATCAGTGCAAACCAATGCTGCCAACCAGTGCCAACCAATGCTTCCTATCAGTGCAAAGGTAATGTAAGAGAGTCGGGGTAGACTCACAGTTCAAGGCTCGTAATACTCGTTAGTTAATAAAACAATTTTTATTACATATAAACATATAGACATTTTAATCATCTGTCTTGACCTATATAATTGAGTCTTATCTTTCAAAAAAATATATATTGTTAATATTTTTTCATTTATATATATTTTTTCCTTTTGTGTGTATTGATACAATTGTTTATATGTAATAAAAATTGTTTTATTAACTAACGAGTATTACGAGCCTTGAACTGTGAGTCTACCCCGACTCTCTTACATTACCTTTGCACCGCTATAATCCCTAGTCCACCATTCCCCTCTTGTTGATATTCTTATATTAAGGGATGAGGTGCTGTATTATCTAGTGGACCCTCTCTGCCTCTTTGTATATTGCTTCCTATCAGTGCCAACCAATGCTGCCGATCAATGCCAACCAGTGCCAAGTGCTAACCAATGCTGCCTATCAGTGCCAACTAATGTTGCCATTCCAATCAGTGCCAATCAGTGCTGCCAATCAGTGCTGCCTGACAGTGCCAATCAATGCTGCCAATCAGTGCCAATCAATGCTGCCTATCAGTGCCAATCGGTGCTGCCTCAGTGCCAATCAGTGCCATCATTCAGTGCCAACCAATGCTGCCTGTCAGTGCCAATCAATGCTGCCAATCAGTCCTGCCTATCAGTGCCAATCAATGCTGCCTATCAGTGCCAATCAATGCTGCCAATCAGTGTCCATCAGTGCTGCCAATCAGTGCCCATAAGTGCTGCCAATCAGAGCCCATCGGTGCTGTCTCAGTGCCAAACAGTGCCCATAAATTCTGCTAATCAAAGCCCATCACTGCCGCCTATTAGAGCCCATCAGTGCCGCCTATCAGTGCTGACAATCAGTGCCGCCTATCAGTGCTACCAATTAGTACCCATCAAAGATGCCAATCAGTGCTGCCAATCAGTGCCGCCTATTAGTGCCCATTAATGCTGCCAATCAGTCCCACCCATCAGTTGCTGTCAATCAGTGCTGCCAATCAGTGGCAACCATTGCTGCCTAACAGTGCCACCAAGCAGTGCCCATCAGTGCTGCCAATCAGTGCTAACAATCTGTACTGCCTATCAGTGGACATCAGTGCTACCTATCAGTGTCAACCAGTGCTGCCAATCAGTGCCTATCAGTGCTGCCAATCATTGCCACCTATCAGTGTCAATTGGGGCAGCTATTAGTACCCATCATTGCTGCCAATAAGTGCCACCTATCAGTGGCAATCAATGCCCATCAGTGCTGCTAATCAGTGCCTATCAGTGCAGTAAGTGCAGGGATGGGGAGATGTGAACTCTGCAGCCAGGCACATTGGGGGGCGGCCTGGTGGGGCACAACTGAAATCTGTTGATGTTTACTAATGCCAAATGCTGATCTTTCGTATAATAGTTAATCACCACACTACTATTTACAATAAACTACTTGAATTAAAATGAAGTAAAAAAGTGTCAGTAAAAGGCCTGCCACTAAGCACTGTTATGTGTTCCCACACCACAAAAAAAAGTGCAGCACTAACTTACTAATCAATAACTTAACAATAATGGTGGAATCCTCTAATGTATGGAAATCTCAATAAACGTAAATATTAGCACAATACCGGTCTCTGTGATATGTAACGTCACATATAATGCACATCAAACTGAAAACAAGACATAACAAATGAAGCTTAGCAGGGGTGGTGGAAACCCTTCTACAAGATAATTGCAATACAAACTAACTTCAAATGCAACAACTTTTTAATTGGGAGGTTTACTTCATTATAGCATTGGAATACATTTTTTTTTAGATTGTTACACATGTTTTAGTTACTATCATAATGTGATTTTCCACCACCCCTGCTGAGTCCATGTCTTTATGGACCTTACTTTGTGCACTGGTGCGCAGTCATGTTGGAACAGAAAGGGGTCATCCCCAAACTGTTCCCACAAGGTTAGGAGCATGAAATTGTCCAAATGTATTGGTATGCTATGCCTTCACTGGAACTAATGGGCCAAGCCCAACCCCTGAAAAACAACCCCACGCCATAATCCCCCCTCCACCAAATGATTTGGACCAGTGCACAAAGCAAGGTCCATAAAGACATGGATGAGCGAGTTTGGGGTGGAGGAACTTGACTGGCCTGCACAGAGTCCTGACCTCAACCCAATAGAACACCTTTTGGATGAATTTGAGTGGAGATTGCGAGCCAGGCCTTCCCGTCCAACATCAGTGCCTGACCTCACAAATGCGCTTCGGGATGAATGGGCAAACATTCCCATAGACACACTCCTAAACCTTGTGGATAGCTTTCCCAGAAGAGTTGAAGCTGTGATAGCTGTGAAGGGTGGACCAACTCAATACTGAACCCTACGAACTAAGACTGGGATACAATTAAAGTTCATGTGCTTGTAAAGGCAGGCTCCACAATACTTTTGACAATATAATGTGTGTGTGTGTGTGTGTATGTATGTATATATATATATATATATATATATATATATATATATATACAAACACACGTATGTGTATTTGAGCTTTGGGGTGCACACTCTAATGCAATAGGATGCGCACGTCTATGATATACAGACTAATTTTACTGTTGTGGGTTTAGTAACACTTTAATCATTCACCTGGGGTGGCACCCTTATTGTCAACATAGTGTTCCATATTTCAATAAGTGCCCGTCCACAGACCACGTTACCCACCACAACACATTTGTGGGGAAGAGACCCTTGTTCTCTCAACGTTGGAATAAGCTGCTTTGTCAATGCAGGTGTTTGGAAGCTAGTAGTGGGTTATAGGGGGAAGAGGATGACAGGGGGTAGGCTGTTAGCAAGGTGGCAGTGGGGTGCCAGGCTTGATGTGGATGAGGATGACAGGGGGTAGGGTGTTAGCAACGTGGCATTTGGGTGATGAGGATGACAGGGGGTAGCTTGTTAGAAAGCTGGCAGTTTCGTGCCAGATGTGATGAACATGAGGATGACGAGGGGCAAGGCTTTAAGCAAGGTTGCTGTGGGGTGCCAAGTATGAGGCAGATGAGGATGACTGGGGGTGGTGTGTTATCAAGGTTGTAGTGGGGTACCAGGCCTGATGAGGATGACCGGGGGTAGGTTGTTAGCAAGGATGTAGTTGGGTGCCAGGTGTGATGAACATGAGAATGAGGATGACAGGGGTAGGGTATTAGCAAGGTTGCAGTGGGGTGCCATTTGTGATTAGGATGACAGGGGTAAGGTGTTATCAAGGTTGCAGTGGGGTGCCAGGTGCGATGAAGATGAGGATGACAGGGGGTAGTGTGTTAGGAAGATTGCAGTGGGGTGTCAGGTGGGAGGAGGATGAGAATGATAGGGGGTAGTGTGTTAGCAAGGTGGCAGTGGGGTGCCAGGTGTGATGAGAATGAGGATGAAATGGGGTAGGGAGTTAGCAAGGTTGCAGTGGAGTGCCAGGTGTGATGAGGATGATAGGGGGTAGTGTGTTAGCAAGGTTGCAGTGGGGTGCCAGGTGTGATGAACAGAATTAGGATGACAGGGGGTAGGGTGTTAGCAAGGTTGCAGTGGGGTGCCAGGTGTGATGAAGATGAGGATGACAGGGGGCAGTGTGTTAGGAAGGTTGCAGTGGGGTGCCAGGTGGGAGGAGGATGAGGATGACAGGGGTTAAGGTGTTAGCAAGATTGCAGTGGGGTGCCAGGTGTGATACGGATGATAGGGGGGAGGTTGTTAGCAAGGTTGCAGTGGGATGCCAGGTGTGATGGACAGGATGAGGATGACAGGGGGTAGGGTGTAAGCAAGGTTTCAGTGGAGTGCCTGGTGGGAAGAAGAGGATGAGGATGACAGAGGGTAGTGTGTTAGAAAGGTTGTAGTAGGGTGCCAGGTGGGAGGAGAATAAGGATGACAGGGAGTAGTGTTTTAGAAAGGTTGCAGGGGTGTGCCAGGTGGGGAGGAGGATGATTAAAGAAATATTACTGCCAGACGCTCTGTTTTTTCAAGCCATACCATACAGTGTACGTTTGTATAAAATGATGCCTCTAAATACCTTATTTCAGTTTGTTTCTGGCTGATCACGTGACCGTAGGCTACTCTCTTCCCCCGATCTAAGGGCTACAGCGGAGGCGGGGGCTGAGCGGGGACAGCACAGCGATCCCATGACCTTCCCATCTGACATCAGAGGGGGATCTCAGCCCCTCTCGCTGTAGCCCTTAGATCAGAGGCGGAGGTCATGTGACATTTTCCAAAAACAGTACTACTCCATATTCCCATCACACGTTCCTGGAAAAGCTCTCAAGGGTTTGGGTGCTGCAGCAACAACCAGCTGGGAACTGGTTCAGAAGTCACAAGGAAAATGTTTGCCAGCACACCATGGATCAACAAGGAAGCGTCCAATAACCATAAGCAGTAAATGACTAATTCTGATGAGCAATTATGAAATTCTTCCAAGTGATATGTTTTGCCATTTGTGGTGAATTGTTTTAGTGCATGTTTTACAAACTTGCACGTCAAGCACTTCAATTTTCTGCATTGGTACATTCCTTTGAGTTCGGGGGATTTCATTTTAATGGGGGCTATGTGACTTTTGATGTTTCTAGATTTCCTGTATGTGATTTTTGGTAGACATGTGGTAGACATGTGCACAATAGAAAAATTTGTTTAGTTTCGTTTCGTTTCTGTTCCTTTCCGTTGATTCGTAACGATTCGTAATTTCATAAGTCGTTATGTCGTAATGTTCGTATTCGTACTCGTTCGTATTTTTGTAAGAGTTATTTTTGCGTTGATTCGTATTTCCGTTAGTCTAATTCTCGTTTATTCGAAATTCGTATTTTCGTTATATTTCGTATTCGGACACATTCGTATTTTCGGAAGAGCTATATTTTCATTGATTTGAAATGATTCGTATTTCCATTAATCTAATTTTCGTTGATTTGAAATTCGTATTTTCGTAGATTTAATTACATTCGTACTTTCATGAGATTGATTTATTCGTACTTTCGTAACATTGTTTTCGTAGATTCGTAATCGGAGCATAATTCATAATTTTACGTAATGTGTATGCTATTTATATGTTTAGGAAACAAAGAATTTCTCTCTTACAAGTCAGAACTTAACTCAAAAATCCACCAAAACAGTGCCTCCGACCCAACCACACCCTATCTGGACTCTGGATGAAATATTTCAGAATCAGAACTAACATTCGTTCTTTCGAATTCTGAATCAGCAGAATTTTCGTTATTTCGTATTTTCGTTTTTGATTTCCTTTTTTCCGAATATTCATAATTTCTAATTTTCGTTCATTTTGATTTTCGTTATTTTTGAATCTTTGTTCGGTATTTTCGTTGTTTCTGTTTTCGTTTTTCGGATTTTTTTTTCTTTCGTAGTTTCGTTGTTTCTAATTTAATTATTTCGTATTTTCGTTGTTTTTCATATTCGTTCTTTTCGATAGTTCGTTTTTTCGTTCAAATTTTTAGTAAACCGTTCGTTCATTCGTACGATAACATATATTGCTTAGGGAGGACTTGAGATGAAGATCTTCTAGGAGTATTCCCCAGTGTTAATGAAAGATATATTCCATCTTTTTATGCTGTGTGTTAAATTGGGTGATAAATCTCGTCATTTGGAATGCCTCTCGATTATGGTGGTTGGAAGTGGGGTACTTCATTAATAAATTGCATATAGGCCTCCTCAACTAAAGAAAAAGGATACCCTTTCTCTTGGAACTTTTGTTTTAGGAGGTCCCCCTGTAAGGTATAGTCCTTTAGACGAGTACATTTGTGCTTTAGCCGTGGTCATTCTGTGGGTCTTTACATTGTCCTGGTGCTCCAGAGCTTTCATAAATGTGATAGGTAGTCAGGAATTTAGGTGTGTAATATATGCCCCTAAAAAGCCTGAAGGTGCTTCTTGGATGTTGGGCCCCTCTATGTAGCTAGGCTGTGAAAAAGTCTCACATGTGGGTATCCCCATACTCATACAGACATACCCATACAGACAAGTAGTAGAATGTGTTTTGGGTTGTAATTCTAAGAATGCCTATACTGTGTGTCAGAAATATCTAAATTACCTGTAAAATTTGTGTAAAAATGTATATATTTTTACTTTCTTTCCACATTTTCAAAAAATTTGTAGCAAAATTTATGTATTCAAAAGACTCATTATGCCTCTTAAAAAAGAAAATATGTGGGTGTGTTTGCTTTCTAAAATGGTGCCAATTTTTGGATGTTTCCGCTGTCCTGGTGTTCTAGGGCCTCTAAAATGTCATAAGTAGTCAGGAAATGCCTGAAGGTTTTCTTTGGATTTTGGGCCTCTCTATTAAGTTAGGCTGTGAAAAAGTACCACACGTGTTATCCCCATAGTCAGGGGCATAGCAGAATGTTTTGTGTAATTGTAAGTTTTCCAATGCTGTGTGTGAGAAATGACTTGTTAAAATTACAACTTTGTTAAAAACAACACATTTTATTGAATTTTTTCATTTTCCAAAACTTCAAAAAAATCACTATGCCTCTTACTAAATACCTTGAACCATCTACTTTCCAAAAAGTGGTAATTTGGCGGGTATTTGTACTGTCCTGGCATTTTAAGGGTCTCAAGAAATGATATAGCCAGGTGCAAGGAGTTCCCTAGCGTGGCAGTTCTTCAGACAATGTCCTGATGACAAGACACGAGTGGTTTGCACGCTGTGCAATCAGAGCTTGAAGCGAGGCATAAACGTTCTCAACCTGAGCACAACCTGCATGACCAGGCATCTAAGTGCAAAGCACGAGATGCAGTGGAGTAGACACCGCAAAAACCAAGAAAGGTCTCTGGCTGCAGTCTCGGCCTCTTCATCCACCTCTGTAGTGACAGTGACAACTGCCAACCCGCAAACAGAGGATCTGCCAGCAACACTACCACCTGGGTCACCAACCATCTCCACAATGTCCCATGGAAGCTTTCAGCTCTCTATTTCCCAAACACTGGAGCGGAAGAGGAAGTACCCCCCTAGCCACCCGCGATCCCTGGCCCTGAATAACAGCATTTCAAAATTGCTCGCCTTTGAAATGCTGTCATTCCGTCTGGTGGAGACGCAGAGTTTTCAAAGGCTGATTTCATTGGCTGTCCCACAGTACGTCGTGCCCAGCCGCCACTACTTTTCCAGACGAGCTATCCCTTCCCTGCACAACCAAGTGGGGGACAAAATCAGGTGTGCACTGTGCAACGCCATCTGTGGCAAGGTCCACCTAACTACGGATGCGTGGACCAGTAAGCACGGTCAGGGACGTTATATCTCCCTAACAGCACACTGGGTAAATGTAGTGGCGGCTGGGCCTGAGGCGGATAGCACTTTGGCGCATGTCCTTCCACCACCGACGATTGCAGGGCACTTCAGTTTGCCTTCTGTTGCTAACTCCTCCTACTCCGCCTCCTCATCCTCTACCGCCTCCTCATCCGGTCAGCGTAACACCTTCACCACCAACTTCAGCACAGCCAGGGCTAAACGACAGCAGGCAGTTTTAAAACTTTCCTGTTTGGGGGAAAACCCCCACACCGCGCAGGAGTTGTGGAGGGACATGGAACAACAGACCGATGAGTGGTTGGTGGCAGTGAGCCTCAAGCCCGGCCTGGTGGTGTGCGATAATGGGCGAAATCTCGTAGCAGCTCTGGACCTTGCCGGTTTGACGCACATCCCTTGCCTGGCGCATTGTGCTGAACTTGGTGGTCCAGAGGTTCCTGAAGAATTACCCCGATATGCCAGAGCTGCTGCAGAAAGTGCGGGCCGTCTGTGCGCACTTTCGGCGTTCTCACCCTGCTGCTGCTCGCCTGTCAGCGCTGCAGCGTAACTTCGGCCTTCCCGCTCACAGTCTCATATGTGACGTGCCCACAAGGTGGAACTCCACCTTGCACATGCTTGCCAGACTGTGCGAGCAGCAGCAGGCGATAGTGGAGTTTCAGCTGCAGCACGCATGCGTGAGTCGCTCTGCGGAACAGCACCACTTCACCGCCAATAACTGGGGCTCCATGTGAAACCTGTGTGCCTTGTTGCGCTGTTTCGAGTACTCCACCAACATGGCCAGTGCCGATGACGCCGTTCTCAGCGTTACTATCCCAGTTCTATGCCTCCTTGAAAAAACTCTTAAGGCGATGATGGAAGAGGATGTGGCACAGGGTGGGGAGGAGGAGGAGGAGGAAGAGGGTTCATTTCCAAGGCTTTCAGGGCAGTCATTTACAAGTGGCTACGAGGGTGGGTTCCTGCACCAACAAGCGCCAGGTACACAATTGTCTGGCAGCAAGGGCACAGTTCTGGAGGATGACGAGGTGGAGGATGAGGAGGAGATGGAGGAGAAGGAACCATGCTCACAGCAGGGTGGCACCCAGACCAGCTCATGTCCATCACTGGTGCGTGGCTGGGGGGATACAGAGGACACAGACGATACACCTCCCACAGAGGACAGCTTTTCCTTACCTCTGGGCAGCCTGGCACACATGAGCGATTACATGCTGCAGTGTCTCCGCAATGACCGCCGAGTTGCCCACATTTTAACTGGTGCTGATTATTGGGTGGCCACCCTGCTGGATCCCCGTTACAAGGACAACGTGCCGTCCTCACTGGAGCGTGATCGTAAGATGCGCGAGTAGAAGCGCACGCTGGTAGACGCGCTGCTGGTGGCATTCCCACTTGGAAGCGGGGTACGGTGGAAGCACAAGGCGAAGGCAGAGGAGGAGGAAGAGGTCGCCAACGCAGCCGGGGCACCGCCAGCACCTCGCAAGGCAGGGTTAGCATAGCCGGAATGTGGAAAAGCTTTGTCGGCACGCCACAACAACCAGCACCACCAGCTGAGATGGAACGTCTTAGCAGGAGGCAGCATTTCACCAACATGGTGGAGCAGTATGTGTGCACACGCGTACACGTACTGCATGACGGGTCTGCCCCCTTCAACTTCTGGGTCTCCAAATTGGGCACATGGCCTGAGCTTGCCCTTTACGCCTTGGAGGTGCTGGCCTGCCCTGCCGCCAGTGTATTATCTGAACGTGTATTTAGCACGGCAGGGGGCGTTATCACAGACAAGCGCAGCCGCCTGTCCAGAGCCAATGTGGACAAGCTCACGTTCATTAAAATGAACCAGGCATGGATCCCACAGGACTTGGCCGTACCTTGTGCAGAATAGACACATATACCGGTGTTCTGACGAAAACTGTCTTGCCATCGGATAGTGTCCGGCCACTTACTGCGCAGGTGCAGTGCTTGCGCAGTATGGAGGACAAGGAGATTCACAAAATCTCCAAAGATGAACGTCGCCTGCGCAGTAAGTGCAGGTTCACGCCCGACCATCCAAGTGGACATACGGTAGCACATAGTAACAGGGCCCCTCACGGGCTCGCTTGGCTAGGCTTCAACCTCGGATGATGTGGCTTGAACCTGGAGTCACCGCGCATCGTCTTCGGAGAGTTTCAAAATCCACTTGTCATACGTACTGAGCAAGCGCAGTACAGGGCGGACACTATGCGACGGGGGACAGAATTCGACACATCATTCACCACTAGCCTTACCCAGCCATTGTTGTATTTTTGAACCAGTGTTGGCTACCTCGTCCTCCTCCACCGCCGCTTCCACCTACACCGCCACATCCACCGCCACCTCAACCTCCTACTCCATTTGAATTTCGTCCTCCTAGGTCAAGATTATAATTTTTTCATTTTTTTTTTATATCCAAGTATTTTATTTTCCCACTATCTTATCCATTAAATTGAATATTTTTTTCCAGAAAGTGCGTATTCTGGGGTATTCCCACCATATGTGCGGCATCGTGCCGTTGAGTTTCTGAGGTTCTTAATGACTTCCTGTACCTCTTCTGCTGAGAAGGGGGCCTCCAGCATTTTTTTTTATTTTTTATTTTTTTTATGTTATTTTAAGTTATTTCCATATCCACATTTGTTTGCAGATCACTTGCCATGCTCTTAACAACATTTTTCCATGACCTTTTTACAGCCATTTTAGGGTTCAAAAGTCCGGGTCCCCATTGACTTCAATGGGGTTCGGAGTTTGGGGTCAAGTTCGGGTCAAGTTCGGTCCCGAACCCGGACTTTTTTCCGAAGTTCGGCCGAACCCGCCGAACCCGAACATCCAGGTGTCCGCTCAACTTTAATTGTGATCTTATATGGTGATCTCATGTGGTTTGTTAGTAAGCAAACCTTGTAGGCTGCAGCTGTCAGTGTATATCTTGCGCTATGCACACACAAAGAAATACATTTCCTAAATAAGAGCGCAAAATGTTTAAAAAAAAAAAATACTTAAAATATAGTATCTAACAAAAGTGAGTTTATTATATCTCTTCATGTGACAACACAGAAGAAATGCCACTTTGCTACAATTTAGTGAGTGTACAGCTTGTATTACAGTGTAAATTTTCTGTCCCCTCAAAATTACTCAGCACACAGCCATTAATGTCTAAACCACTGGCAACAAAAGTAATTACACCCCTAAGTGAAAATGTCCACATTGGGCCCAAAGTGTCAATATTTTTGTGTGGCCACCATTATTTCCCAGCACTGCCTTAACCCTCTTGGGCATGGAGTTCACCAGAGCATCACCAGTTGCCACTGGAGTCCTCTTCTACTCCTCCATGATGACATCCCGGATCTGGTGGAAGTTCGAGACCTTGCGCTCCTCTACCTTCCGTTTGAGGATGCCCCACAGATGCTCAATAGGGTTTAGGTCTAGAAACATGCTTGGCCAGTCCATCACCTTTACCCTCAGGTTCTTTAGCAAGGCAGTGGTCATCTAGGATGTGTGTTTGGGGTCGTTATCATGTAGGAAAACTGCCCTGTGGCCCAGACTCCGAAGGGAGGGGATTATGCTCTGCTTCAGTATGTCACAGTACATGTTGTCATTCATGGTTCCCTCAATGAACTGTAGCTCCCAGTGCTGGTAGCACTCATGCAGCCCCAGACCATGACACTCCCACCACAATGCTTGACTGTAGGCAAGACACACTTGTCTTTGTACTTCTCACCTGGTTGCCACTACACACGCTTGACACCATCTGAACCAAATAAGTTTATCTTTGTTTCATCAAACCACAGGGCATGGTTCCTGGAATCCATGTCCTTAGTCTGCATGTCTTCAGCAAACTGTTTGCAGGCTTTCTTGTGCATCATTTTTGGAAGAGGCTTCCTTCTGGGACGACAGCCATGCAGACCGATTTGATGCAGTGTTCGGCGTATGATCTGAACACTGACAGGCTGACCCCCCCACCCTTCAACCTCTGCAGCAATAGTGCCAGCACTCATATGTCTATTTCCCAAAGACAAACTCTGGATATGACGCTGTGCATGTGCACTCAACTTCTTTGGTCGACCATGGAGAGGCCTGTTCTGAGTGGAACCTGTCCTGTTAAACCACTGTATGGTATTGGCCGACGTGCTGCAGCTCAGTATCAGTCTCTTGGCAATCTTCTTATAGCCTAGGCCATCTTTATGTAGATATATATAAAAAGCCTTCGGTCCCAGTCGATGCCTCTTACGGGTAACGCATCGAGTGGAACTACTGTCTGTGACATCACCACGCTCAAGACTGCGGGACAAGATCCGTGGCTCTGTGTTTTTGTGTTGAAGTCTTTTGTTTACTCTGTAAAGTGCAATGGAATTGTTCAATAAATGTTCTTAAACGTACTGCACTATGGAGTTTCTTTCTTCTTGATGTCTCCTTGTACTGGTGAGCATTCAACAGGGCAACCATTGGAGTTTGGAATATTTGGATATATATTGGAAGCATTTCCATATCCAACATTACCAGGTCTCCTGATAGAGCTGATGGGATGGAGTATTGCAGCTGATCACAATTTGTTTTTTTCTGGAGTCACAATTAATCACAATAGTGGACATTAATCTTCATGTGGATTATTTCCTTTTTGATTTTGGTTACAATTTGTGATTGCACACCTATTTTTGTATACATCTTTATGTAGAGCAACAATTCTTTTTTTCAGATCCTCAGAGTTCTTTGCCATGAGGTGTCATGTTGAACTTCCAGTGACCAGTATGAGAGAGTAAGAGCGATAACATATAATTTAACACACCTGCTCCCCATTCACATCTGAGACCTTGTAACACTAACAAGTCACATGATACCAGGTAGAGGAAGTGGCTAATTGGGCCCAATTTGGACATTTTCACTTAGGGGTGTACACACTTTTGTTGTCAGTGGTTTAGACATTAATGGCTGTGTGTTGAGTTATTTTGAGGGGACAGCAAATTTACACTGTTATACAAGCCGTACACTCACTACTTTACATTGTAGAAAAGTGTAATTTTCTTCAGTGTTGTCACATGAAGAGATATAATAAAATATTTACAAAAATGTGAGGGGTGTACTCACGTTTGTGAGATACTGTAGATGTAAAGCCAATCAATAAAATATCATTTAATCTTTAACATGTTATTGAAATTTGAATAGTAATTTCGATTTTTTTTAACCTCTTAACACGACTCCAGGTGCCACTTTAAGTGGCTATTAATGCCTGGATTCTATATCATGCAACTGCTGTGGTTAGCTCTCATGGTGTTCAGAAGCCCTGACAGATCTGTCCATTACATCTCAGTTAATGTACTGGGAGTGTCCAGTGAGAGTGCTCTCAGCCCACAACCTTAGGCCAGTATGGCCACATACTGTATGTGCAGCGGCTGGGCATTAAGGTGGTTTTACAGCCTAAACATTTTTTACCTAAATGCATTCTCTGCATTAAGGTAAAAAATGTTTCAGTATGTGTATCGCCCCATCACCCCTTATACTTACCTGGGCCGGGTCACAATACAGTCCTGTGCCCGAGGGCAGTGTGCTCTCACAGGCTTTGCTGGGAGTCAGATTTCTCAGTTAAAGTATTTCTTAATCCTAAAAAAAAATAGAGATCCTGGTCCATTAAAGCAGATTAAATAGTACAGTGCTTATGCTTCGTAATCTCCCCTAAACTGTAAAAAAAACTATCTGATACTGCCACTCTCCCCTCTCTGCGCTGACCACGAAAATCAGGCCTGTGAGACAGCGATGTCTTCTTATCAGGGCTACAGGTCTGTGTTACAGAGCACAGCCCCACCCAGCCCCTCCCTCCTCCACATGAATGGCTGGCAGAGGCTGGACCTGCTCTCTCTTTCCCCTGCCCACACTCCGGGCCATCCCTGTGCTGTCTGTGAAGAGGATGTGTGGGCGGGAAAGTTCAATCTGAGCAGTGGGCTCTAATCAGTGAGTCTCCAAGTAAGTGAGCTCCTCCTCCCTCCCCCTCTCTGCAGCTAAATCGTTTTTTTTCTAGCAGCCTGTGCAGTACCTTGCCCTCCTAAGGGGTATGATGTGGGCTCACAATGGCATGCTGCAGTTTGGCTGCAGTGCTGGTGTACCGGCAGTCTTCCTGCATGTTGTCCTGGTCCCATAGAGGTTGCACATTTTTATTGCATGTTCTGAAAGTGCACAAAACATCTTGTATGCTGCGTCTTTTGTGCACTTTGAGAAAATGCAGAAAAATGTGCAACCTAAAAGAAGTCTGAGGGACTATGAAACCCGCCAGTACACCCACACTGCAGCCAAACCGCAGCACACCAGTGTGAGACCAAAGACTTGTATTCACTTGCAGCAGCCACTGCCACTCCTCTGAAAAGTGATGCATGCTCAGGTCACTTTTCAGAGCCATTTGACAGGCAGTGAGTAGTTGATATCACATTTAATTCCTGCCCATTTTAACCCCCTAAATGCCAATCCCTGCAGGCAATGTCACGGTTCACTTTGAACTCTACCTTGTTTCCATTACTCTCTGTAGGTATTAGATGTGCTCTCACCTTATTGTTTGCACATCTAATACCTAAGGGTACTTTCACACTGGGGCGGTAGTGGTAAAGCGCTGCTCGTTTTAGTGGCGCTTTACCATTGTTTTAGCGGTGCTAGTGGGGCGCTTTTAACCCCCACTAGCGGCCGAAGAAAGGGTTAAAACCACCTGTGTTGCATTAATTTCAATGGGCAGGGCACCTCTGCCAAACCGCCCCAATAATGCTGCTTGCAGGACTTTTCAGAATGTGTGATGCGAGCGGCCCGCAATGCACTGCGCCAGTCGCAGTGCATTGCTGGCTGATGATTGGCCAAGCATGCACTGTGACCCGCATGCTTGGCCAATCATAGAGTCAGCGGCAAGGAGAGCAATAATTGGCCACAGGCAGGATGCCTGTGGCCAATTATAGCTCATGGGGTTTAGTACACACCCCACATTATAAAAGGCCGCCGCACCGGCGGCCTCGTATATTGTGTTTCACTGTCAGTGTTATTATGTGCTGCTGACTGCTGACATTATCTTCTGTGATTCTGGGGATTAGTGTGTGTGTGCTGTTAGTACAGCATTGCAGTATCACATCTGAGGGGTGTCTATAGTATGCCTGTGAAGGTGCGCATGTTTCCTGTGCTTAGAACTGTCCCTGCACAAAGAGTCATTTTTGCAGGAAAAAAATCTATTTAAAATCTCTCGCTAATGAATTGACGGCTCCCGTAACACAGAGAACAGTCATTCATTGAAAGTCATTGATAAAAAAAGTCATTAATAAAAACAAAAAAACATAGCAGACCTGAAGGGCCTGGTAATTGAATTTGGGGGGACCCCCACGCTTTTTTTTTTTTTTTTTTATCAATCACTTTTTTTTTATCAATGACTTTCAATGAATGACTGTTCTCTGTGTTACGGGAGCCGACAATTCATTAGCCGCGAGTGATTTTAAATAGCTTTTTTTCCTGCAAAAATTACACTGTGCAGGGACAGTTCTAAGCACGGAAAACATGCGCCCCTTCACAGGCATACTATAGACACCCCCCAGGTACGAAATTTAAAGGAATATTACACTTTTATTGTTTCACTTTAAGCATTATTAAAATCACTGCTCCTGAAAAAACGTCCGTTTTTAAAAAAAAATTTGCATCGATACATGTCCCCTGGGGCAGGACCCAGGTCCATAACACTTTTTATGACAATAACATGCATATTAGCCTTTAAAATTAGCACTTTTGATTTCGAACGTTCGCGTCCATTGTAACTAAAAGGGTTCTTAAATTTACACGGACTTTAGATCCGTTCGCAGGTTCTGGTGCGAACCGAACCAGGGGGTGTTCGGCTGATCCCTACTGAAGACGAGCAAACTAAGGACTTGGATTACTGGAACTGGACATGGATAAACGTATTTGGTTCAGATAGTGTCAATCGTGTGTGGCAGCAACCACGTGAGGAGTACAAAGACAAGTGTGTCTTGCCTACAGTCAAGCATGGTGGTGGGAGTGTCATGGCCTGGGGCTGCTTAAGTCATTAAGGGAACCATGAATGCCAACATGTACTGTGATCCCCTCCCTTTGGAGACTGGGCCGCAGGGCAACATTCCAACATGATAATGACCCCAAACACACCTCCAAGACAACCACTGCCTTGCAGCTGAGGCTAAAGGTGATGGACTGGCCAAGCATGTCTCCAGACCTAAACCCTATTAAGTATCTGTGGGGCATCCTTAAACAGGTGGAGGAGCACAAGGTCTCTAACATCCACCAGGTCGGTGATGTCATCATGGAGGAGTGGAAGAGGACTCCAGTGGCAACATGTGAAGCTCTGGTGAACTCCATGCCCAAGAGGGTTAAGGCAGTGCTGGAAAATAATATATTTAATATATTTATATATTTTTAATATATTTATATTTACAAAATATTGCCACTTTGGGCCCAATTTGGACATTTTTACTTAGGGGTGTACTCACTTTTGTTGCCAGCGGTTTAGATATTAATGGCTGTTTGTTGAGTCATTTTGAGGGGACAGCAAACTTACACTGTTATACAAGCTTTAGTGTCGGTTCACACTGAGGCAGCACGACTTGTAGCACGACTGCTTCAGGCGACCTGGACACGACAGCCGCGGCGACTTGCAAAACGACTTCTGTATAGAAGTCAATCCAAGTCGCCTCAAGTCACCCCCAAAGTCATACGGGAACCTTTTTCTAAGTCGGAGCGACTTGAGTCGCTCCGATTAGAATGGTTCCATTGTACAGAAGGGGACGCTACTTGTCAGGCGGCTAAGTCGCCTGACAAGTCGTCCCAATGTAAACCGAGCCTCACACTCACTACTTTACATTGTAGCAAAGTGTAATTTCTTCAGTTTTGTCAGATGAAAAGATATAATAAAATATTTACAAAAATTTGAGGGGTGTACTCACTTTTGTGGGATACTGTATGCAGACAGAAAGTAGCTGCAAAGAGGCTGGAAGAGATTAACAGCACTGAGAAGAAACAGAGGATGAAAAAGGTGCAGTATTTGCTAAAAGAAAAACAGCATGTTTGCTTTAGCAAACTAAATGTCATCCAGTTAGGTTTTACATCCACTTAATAAAAGTTGATAAAAATGTTTTATAAAAAAGAATTACATTTTTTCCACATTTGTCACCCTCTAAGAATAATAAATCTAAATAGGCTCTTTATTAAAACATTGCACAAAATGCAAGTTCTATTTTCATGCATCAATGACCTCTGGTCATAGCGTATGGGCAGCTTAACAAAATAATATTATACCTATATATGTTTTAAAAAAAAATTTACAGATAAAAGGTAAAATGTGGCTGTGTATAAAGGGGCAGTATGTCATCTTTTTTTATAACATATATATATATTTATATATATATATATACTGTAAACCAGTGGCGGCTGGTGAAGTTTTAGGATGGGGGCGCCAGACCCTGCCCTTCCTTTTTGACCTATTCTCTGTCCCTTGTATTCCACTTGCTTCCACCCATAGTGTCAGGAGTATACTGCTCATCATCACAAGACAGAGTATACAGCCCCAGAATCACAGAACAGGAGTATACAGCCCCAGCATCGCAGGACAGAATATATAGATTAGCCTCACAGATCAGGGTATATAGCTCAGGCTCACAGATCAGGGTATATATCTGAACATCACAGATCAGGGTATACAGCTCAGCCTCACGGATCAGGGTATATAGCCCAGCTTCACAGATCAGGGTATATAGCTCAGGCTCACAGATCAGGGTATATAGCTCAGGCTCACAGATCAGGGTCTATAGCTCAACATCACAGATCAGGGTATACAGCTCAGCCTCACAGATCAGGGTTTATAGCCCAGCCTCACAGATCAGGGTCTATAGTTCAACATCACAGATCAGGGTATACAGCTCAGCCTCACAGATCAGGGTTTATAGCCCAGCCTCACAGATCAGGGTATATAACTCAGCCTCACAGATCAGGATATATAACTCAACATCACAGATCATGGTATATAACTCAGAATTACAGATCAGGGTATATAGCTCAACATCACAGATCAGGTTATATTGCTCAGCCTCACAGATCAGGGTATATAGCTCAGCATTACAGATCAGAGTATACCGCTCAGCATTACAGATCAGGGTATATAGCTCAACATCACAGATCAGGTTATATAGTTTAGCATTACAGATCAGGGTATATAGCTCAGTATTACAGATCAGGGTATATAACTCAGCCTCACAGATCAGGGTATATAGCCCAGAATTACAGATAAGGGTATATAGCTCAACATCACAGATCAGGGTATATAGCTCAGCCTCACAGATCAGGGTATAAACTCAACATCACAGATCAGGGTATACAGCTCAGCATTACAGATCAGGGTATATAGCTCAGCTTTACAGATCAGGTTATATAGCTCAACATCACAGATCAGGGTATATAGCTCAACATTACAGATCAGGATATATATGAGGATGATGATGATCATCATCATCCTCATCATTGTATAATACACCCGTCATCGCTATCCTGATGGAAGTGTGTGCGGAGCGGAGGGGTGGCTCACGGCTGTCAGACAGTCAGCTTACTCAGCTAGGACTCGGAGGTGAGGAGAGGGAGACTGACCCTGAGTCCCGCAGCACCATTAGCTTTACCTACCTTTAGCTCAGGCCGGCTTCCACCACGCGTTAGTCACACAGTCTGAGTCCACTCCACAGCACAGTGAGCCAGCCGGAAAACTGGAAGTGATGCAGTGGTGCCGCAAAAAGCACCACCCAGTCGTTCTCCAGTCCCCACCAATAAAAAAAAGGACAAGAGCCAGAGACAAATCATTGTAGAGTGGGAGTGTTTGTGGGCGCATCGCCTGCTCCCCGAACACTCCCTAAACACAGGCAAATCAGCTTCCCAGTTGCAATCAGCTGATTGCAAGCTTGGAAAGCTTCCCATAGACTGCTGTGTGTCCGGCGCCTGTGAAAAGCTGTCCTGTATTGTTGGCCTGCCACTGCTGTAAACTCAAATGTCCCAAAATACCAGAGTGAATAGAGTTTAAGCACCATCCCTTGGTTCCACCCTCTATCCACCTCCCAGCACCACTTCTTTTAGAGAATACAGAACCAAGTATCTTTTTGTGGTGTTTAAGTAAATTGTGTGAAATGTGTTAATAAGAAAAGCAGTGAAATAAAGTGTGCAAAATTTTTAAGCAGATGTGAAGGAATGCTGTAAAGTAAGAATGCTTTAAAAAATATATATTTTAAAAGTAGAATTATAGGCCAAACGTTTTTATTCATTTTGGACAGAGCAAGGAAGGGTTATAACTCCATACTCCTTAGGGTACAGAAAAATGGAAGCAGGTGCTCTGGACTGATGCGTGAAATATGTCAATGTGAAATATTTATTTTATTTTAATTTGCTTGCCAAAGGGCTGGAGAGCAGTACAAAAATGTGTGTCTGCAGGCAACAGTGAAGCTGGTTGAGGTTCCGTACAAGTTTTGGGCTGCATTTCTACAAATAGAGTTGGAGATTTGGTCAGGATCAATGGTGTCCCCAATGCTGAGAAATACAGGCAGATAATTATCCATTATGCCATACCATCAGGGAAGCGTGTGATTGGCCCCAAATATATTTGGCAGCAGGACAATGATCCCAAACATACACCAATGT
This sequence comes from Lithobates sylvaticus, assembly GCA_028564925.1. Classification (NCBI taxonomy): domain Eukaryota; kingdom Metazoa; phylum Chordata; class Amphibia; order Anura; family Ranidae; genus Lithobates; species Lithobates sylvaticus. The sequence continues at coordinate 211,635,105 of CM053030.1, read as the reverse complement.
CATTAAAGGGGTTGTAAACCCTCGTTTTTTTTCTCCATTCAAACAGAATGCAGGACTTGGCCTCTCCCCCGGCACCGCGTCATTGGATTTGATTGACAGCAGCGGGAGCAAATGGCTGCACTGCTATCAATCTATCCAATCGGGACACCAGCTACAGATGGTGTGCTCATTCCCGGACAGAGGATGACAGCGTCCAGGTAAGTAAAATGGGGGGATCCCTCAGCAACCATAGACACCAGCAGCAACAATAGTTCAACAGTAAACCCCTCACTCAACAGTAGATCCTTCCCAGCAAAAATTTACCCCCAGCAAAAATGTACCCTCAGAAAAAATTAACCCCCAGCAACATGTGACCCCCCACAACAAAAGACCCCCCTACAACAAAGGATTAAATAGCAGTCAGCATCAATAGACCCTCCAGCACACCCCAGCACCCTATACCATTATATACATGTAGCGGGGTTCTACCCCTTTTTCTGTTAGAGACTACATCTCCCACAATTCCCCAGGCCCCAGGGCTGCTGACTTCCGCCCGGGAGGCTGCTGGGGGAGATTATAAAAGGGAAGAGCGGAGACCGTCTCTTCCTCTTTGGACACTTCCTCTTCTGAGGCCTGACAGGACTGGCCTGCCTCTGCTGACAGAGCGTGTGACGCGGAGACTGCAGCCAGCAGAGACACCTGTGCGGACCGGAGCTGAAGGCCTGAAGCCTGGGCCTTGCAGCCGATGGAGTGAGACTCTCACCCCTCACTTTCCACAGCAGCGGAGCGGAGACTTCCCCTTACTGTCGGTCGGACGGAGCTGATGACCGGAGTGCAGGGCTGTGACTGAGGAGACCGGACGCCGCCATTGAAGAGACCAGAGCCGCCATTAGAGGGACCGGATCGGAGGACGGTACCCCAAGGATTGGTGAGAGAGCCTGTAGGCTCAATCCTGCATTGACACACAAGTTTTATGCCTATTGAACTGCCTAGGCGCAATTTACCTCAGAGCAGCAATGTTACTTTTTGTGGATTACAAATGACACCATTTAAAGCTACATGTGCACCACCTCTACAGATTTATTGCCGGTGAAGAACACTGTACTAGTACAAGGACTGAGCTCTATTACTAGGGATCAGGCCTGGTCCGTTAGGTAGGCGCAGATAGATTTATTGCACCTCAGGGGTGCATAGCAGACGGTCGCCACGCTTGGCGTTCCGTTTCCCCATTGTTAGACTCATATACCTGTGTACATGTTTAAAGTGCATATTGCAGGGACCTGCTAAAGTATTGTGAGATATATGTTCAAATGCATGTTGCTATTCTTTTTCCTTACTGCAAAAGTAAAGCCAGTTATTCTTATTTCAGCAGTCTGCTTGTGAATTCATACCAATTACACTTAGAGTATAAGCTAAGTTTTATGTGCATAGGGACGTACCCTTTGACTAACTGTGCCAGAGTGGGTAGAGCCAAATTGCCGGGGGGTTGGTGGAGCTGTACTCAGGGACCCAAAACAAACCAGCGGCTCTCTTAAACTGGGGGTAGCGCTACACGTGGGGGCTCGTAATCCGGGATCCTGAGTCAGCGGGAAAAGCCGCCAGAAGGTACCGGCATGGACCCAATAGAAGTGGGACGGTGGTCCGCAACATGGGCCGCTGACCCAGCCGCAGCAGCAGTTATTGAACTGCCAGGGATGTGGCAGAGAGAGGCAGTCAAGCAGCTCATAATGTCATTATCCCCATGCCAGAAGTCATGGATAATGGACATGAGAAATGATGCTGGGTACACATACGCCTTAATAGAGTGGAAGGAAGAGACTCCAGAGCAGTTCAGGAGCCAGAGCATACAGGCACCAAATGGTCAGCACTACCAATTGCTGCATGCGCTGCCGCGCAAGGGAGACTACTCTCCTATGAAAGCCATTCTATCCCCAAAGAAGGAGGAGCAGAAGGGCGCGGAAAGTCCCGCACCCACACACACTACTCTCAGTGCAGAACTGTGTGCTGTTCTAGGGGAAATTGTGACCCAGTGCAGAAGAGACCCCGGGGATTACCCAATGTCGGGATACAGGAAACTCCGGATGTTTTCAGGGAGGACACCTGTACCCTCGGGAGAAGAGGGATTTGAAGAGTGGTTAGATGGTGCCACGCAGGCCCTAGAAGAATGGGAGGTCTCAGAAGGCAGAAAGAAGCAAAGGATTGTTGAGAGCCTAAAAGGACCTGCCCTAGAGGCCATACGCAATCTGAAGACAAGCAAAAAGGATTGCACTGCCCAGGACTACATAGACATCCTGGAAGGTGTGTTTGGTGGGACAGAAAAAGTCACAGAACTTACCTATCAACTGGAACACTGTTACCAGAAGACAGGGGAGAAGCTGTCAGAGTACATGGGACGCATAGACAAGATCCTGCATAGGATTATCCTGAAGAAGGGGATAGATCCAGGGAAGGTAGATGAAGCCCGTGCCCAGCAGGTGATGAGGGGAGCCCAACCCTTGGACCCTGTCGCACTAATTCTACGTACCCGCCAGGATGGGAAGAGCCTGGACTACCCTGACCTCATCCGAATGGTCAGAGAAGAAGAGGCCATGTTGGAAGAGAAAAGGGAGAAGCAAGTGATGGGGTCTACAAAGTCTACAGTGGCCACGGTCAGGTCGGCCTTAACCCCTGAAAGAGACACAGAGGTAGATGCCCTGAAGTTGCAGATGTCCCAGATGATGGAGATACTGACATCTCTAGTGGCGAAAGAGACGCCCAGTCCCAAGAAGGAAACAACCAGGAGGGAATTGTTTCCAGCTGTTCCAGCACCAGCACCCCCACCTGACCACAGTGAGATGATTTGCTTTAATTGTGGAGGAATTGGTCATATTGCAGCTATATGTTCCAGTCCCAAGAAGAAGAAGGCAGAAAGCCGCCAGCCGGCGGGAAACGCCAAAGGGCCCCGGTGAAGGAGTCAACCGGGTGCCCATCACCTTCAGTGAGCTCCAAGAAGCGTAACAGGAAGAGAAAGCGAGGAGACCAAACCCCTCGGAAGGAGCCCAGGGATCCTCAACCAAGGTGCACTCCAGAGAAAGGGGGCAAGACCCCTCCGGAGAGACACAGCACTCCCAGACGTGAACTCTTCAAAGTGAGAGATAACAATGTCCCTCAACGGGTTCACACTCCCACTAAGAGGGAGAAAGTCAATGCATACCAGGCTCAAGAAAGGAGCAAGTGCAAATCAAGTGCTGGCAAAGCAAAGAGTCCAAAGAAGAGGACAGCATCAACTAGGCCCTACCCAGAAGAGCTAGTTGGTCCATCCCCTACTGTACCCATCCAGGTGGAAGGAGTGTACACGAAGGCCCTCCTAGACACTGGAGCACAAGTGACCCTGTTGTACAGGGACTTCTATGACAGATACCTGAGTCATCTGCCAATACAGAAGATAGAAGAGTTGGAGATAAGGGGATTGGGAACTCAGAGTTTCCCCTATGATGGATACTTACCCATCAGATTGACGTTTGACCCATCAGTAGCTGGGAAGTCTGAAGTGTTCGACACCTTAGCAGTGGTGTGTCCCCGCCCACCAGGAACCAGCAAGATGTCCCTGATCATAGGGACGAACACGGACCTAGTCAGAAGGCTTCTGACTCCCCTGGTGAAGAGAGAGAATCTTTCAACTCCCAAGATCCATCCCATGCTGAAGGCAGCCTATCAGCGGTTGGTCCTAGAGCAGAAGACCCCAAGTGAGGGGATAGGAAGGGTATGGAGGCTTGGAAAAGAAGGAGCAGTGTTACAGCCTGGAGAGGTGACCTGCATGAGAGCCACGGTGAAACTTACTTGGGAGCAGCCTGGCCCCTTTGTAATGCTGGAACCTGACCCAATGGAGGGTCACTCAGGTCTGGAGGTGATACCAGAAGTAATTTCACTGAAGGACCTGAAGAAGGCCAAAGGAAGAGTCCCTGTCAGTGTGAGGAACCCCACGGAGCGGCCCGTGGAGATCCCTGCCAGGATGCTTCTGGGACAGGTGAGTCCTGCTGTCCCAGTTGGCTGGTCAGAAGTGAAGGGGACGGGTGAAAGTGAAGGTGTTTGGAAGAAACTCTCCATGGAAAACCCAAACCTACCTGGAGCTTGGAAAGAGAGAGCCAAGGCCCAGCTGACCAGATGGGAGAAGATTTTCTCCAAAGATGAGTTTGATGTGGGGTGTGCGAAGAGTGCCACCCACCGAATCCGCATGCAAGAGGACAAGCCATTCAGAGAAAGAGTGAGGCGAGTCCCGCTAGCAGATCTGGAGGATCTGAGGGAGCAGCTTGCGGAACTGAAGAAGACGGGAGTGATTAGGGAGTCCAGGAGCCCCTATGCCTCCCCAATTGTGGTAGTCAGAAAGAAGAATGGGTCATTGAGACTCTGCATTGACTACAGAACTCTCAACAGGAGGACCATTCCTGACCAGTACACCACGCCAAGGATAGAGGATGCCTTGCAGAGTTTATCTGGAGCTAAGTGGTTCAGTGTGATGGACCTCAAGAGTGGGTATTACCAAATCCCCATGCATCAAGAAGATAGAGAAAAGACTGCCTTCATAACCCCAGTGGGATTCTTTGAGTTCAACAGGATGCCCCAGGGCCTATCTGGAGCTCCTGCTACGTTTCAACGCCTAATGGAAAGGACTGTTGGAGACATGAACCTCATAGAAGTCCTTGTGTATCTGGACGATGTCATTGTCTTTGGAAAGACTTTGGAAGAACATGAAGCCAGGCTGGAGAAAGTACTGAAGAGGCTCAGTGAAGAGGGACTTAAACTTTCTCCAGAGAAGTGTCGGTTCTATCAGTCTTCTGTGAACTATCTGGGACACATAGTGTCTGAAAAAGGAGTGTCTACAGACCCTGAGAAGTTGGAGGCAGTTACTTCGTGGCCAAGGCCCACAACAGTTACAGAACTTCGATCTTTCTTGGGGTTCTGCTCCTACTACCGCAGGTTTGTGGATGGATTTGCCCGCATTGCCAAACCCCTCAACGAGCTGCTGAAGACAGAAGGAGAGGAGGATGGAATGGGGCCTAGGAGGTCCAGTGAGTCAGTCCAAGACCAGTGGAATTCAAGGTGTGAAGAGGCTTTCAGAACCTTGAAGAGAAGTCTCACCACAGCCCCAGTTTTGGCCTACGCTGATCCCACTAGACCCTATGAGCTACATGTTGATGCCAGCCATGAGGGTCTGGGTGGAGTACTCTACCAAGAGCATGAAGACCAGCTACGACCAGTGGCTTATGTGAGCCGGAGCCTGACCCCCTCCGAGAAGAACTATCCCACCCACAAGTTGGAGTTCTTAGCCCTCAAATGGGCAGTTGTTGACAAGTTGAGAGACTACTTGTATGGGGCCGAGTTTACTGTAAAGACAGATAACAACCCCTTGACTTATCTATTCACCACCGCCAAGCTGGATGCAACTGGACACAGATGGTTGGCGGCGTTGTCTGGATTCAATTTCAGCCTCAAGTACAGACCAGGGGCTGGAAATAGGGATGCAGATGCCCTGTCCCGAAGATCCCATGTCATGGTCGACGACTGGGAAGACTGGACCCAAGTGGCACCAGATGGAGTGCGAGCCCTTTGTCAGGGGGCTGAACTCCAAGCCAGAGGAGGATCCAGAGCTGAAGAGATAGGAGTTACCACAGTGGGAGTCCCAAAGTGTTACTGTGGGGTAACTCAACTGGCAGAAGAGTGTCTGCCGAAGCTGTCCAAGAAGGAGTTAAGGTGTGACCAATTGGAAGACCCCATGGGGAAATTGGTCCTGGAAGCCCTGGAAGACCAGAGTCCAGAGGGACTTCGCCTTCACCCTTCTAAAGAAGCTCGCCAATTGAGGAGAGAATTGGACAAGTTACAGGTGCATCAGGGGGTAGTCTACCGAAGGGGCCCCTCTGATGGACCAGAAGACAAGTGGCAGTTGTTTCTCCCGGAAAAGCATCGAGAGACTGTGCTGATTGCTTTACATGACCAGCATGGTCACTTGGGAGCAGAGAGAACCTTCCAACTTGTCAGAGACCGGTTTTACTGGCCCTGCATGAGGGCCGAAGTGGAGGAGTATTGCCATTCCTGTGCAAGATGCATTCAGAGGAAGACTTTACCCCATCAAGCTGCCCCAATGGGCCACCTGCAAAGTGAAGGCCCAATGGATCTGGTGTGCATTGATTTTCTCTGCCTTGAACCCGATTTGAGCGGATTGGGAAATGTTCTGGTGGTAACCGACCATTTCACTCGTTATGCTCAGGCTTTCCCAACCAAGGACCAGAAGGCCTCTACAGTAGCCAAGGTACTCTTGGAGAAGTACTTTGTTCACTATGGACTGCCACAGAGAATCCATTCAGACCAAGGAAGGGACTTTGAGAGTCGCCTGATCAGGAAGCTACTAGATTCTCTGGGAGTAGAGAAGACTAGAACCACACCATATCACCCTCAAGGTGATGCCCAGCCTGAAAGGTTCAACAGGACCCTATTGAACATGTTGGGAACTTTAGAGACCGAGAAGAAGCAACATTGGAGTCAACACATATCAGCTCTGGTGCATGCCTACAACTGCACCACAAGTGATGTGACAGGTTTCTCCCCTTACCGGCTTATGTTTGGGAGAGAAGCAAGATTGCCAGTGGATTTGGCCTTCGGCATTTCTTTAGACCATGCCTCTGCTGCCTCCCACAAAGGATATGTGGACAGACTGAGGCGCAGTTTGAAGATAGCTTACGAGAAAGCTCAAGTGGCCTCTGACCAGAGAGGGGCCCGAAACAAGAGGAACTTTGATTTGAAAGTTAGAGTACAGGACCTACAGCCTGGGGACCGTGTACTGCTACGCAATCTAGGGATCCCTGGGAAACACAAGATTGCTGATAGATGGAGATCAGAACCATATATCATCTGTAGAAAACTTCCAGGATTGCCTGTCTACAAGTTGAAGCCAGAAGGAAGATTGGGGCCTTTGAAGACCTGGCATAGGAATCATTTGCTCCCACTCACTGAAGCAGTCAGAATACCTCCAGCAAGAGATGTACCTGAATCTGTTTCCATTCTGGATACCCCCAGGCCTAACACTAGGTCTCAGACGTCCCAAGTTAGGGGTGGTGAGGACCCCCAACCTGAAGAAGAAAGAGGAGAACTTGAATGGTTATGGCCTTCCTCAACTCCAGGAAATTCTGCCATAGATCTTCCACCTACTGAAGATGTGGAAGATAACACATTGAACCCAGAAGCCACAGAGTTTGTGCCACTCAGTGATGTGCCTGAGTGCTGGGAAGATATCCCTGGTCTCTACCCAGAACAAGAAGAAGATGTTCCAGAACCAGAGATGTTGCCAGAATGTGTTCCTGAAGCAGTTCCAAGAGAACAGAGAGCTCGCAGGAGTGTGAAGCCTCCCAAGAAGCTAACTTACCCCAAGATGGGAGAAAGTTCAGAGGACTCTGTTACCACAGCAAGGAGAAGTGCTGAGAGCCCTGACCCTTCCGCTGTCCATTTAGTGGAGGGCAACCCCAGCTCGCTCTCTGGCACAGTTAAGCAGGTCGCACACACTGAAGTGACCTGTAGACAGGACAGCTCCCCATCTCATGCCAATTGGTGGGAAGCTCCTCTGTCCAAATTATGTGAAAATGTTGTTCCCGAAAAAGTTTGTAGTTTGAACACTATCTTTGGGGACCAAAGATTTAAAGTGGGGGGAGTGTGTAGCGGGGTTCTACCCCTTTTTCTGTTAGAGACTACATCTCCCACAATTCCCCAGGCCCCAGGGCTGCTGACTTCCGCCCGGGAGGCTGCTGGGGGAGATTATAAAAGGGAAGAGCGGAGACCGTCTCTTCCTCTTTGGACACTTCCTCTTCTGAGGCCTGACAGGACTGGCCTGCCTCTGCTGACAGAGCGTGTGACGCGGAGACTGCAGCCAGCAGAGACACCTGTGCGGACCGGAGCTGAAGGCCTGAAGCCTGGGCCTTGCAGCCGATGGAGTGAGACTCTCACCCCTCACTTTCCACAGCAGCGGAGCGGAGACTTCCCCTTACTGTCGGTCGGACGGAGCTGATGACCGGAGTGCAGGGCTGTGACTGAGGAGACCGGACGCCGCCATTGAAGAGACCAGAGCCGCCATTAGAGGGACCGGATCGGAGGACGGTACCCCAAGGATTGGTGAGAGAGCCTGTAGGCTCAATCCTGCATTGACACACAAGTTTTATGCCTATTGAACTGCCTAGGCGCAATTTACCTCAGAGCAGCAATGTTACTTTTTGTGGATTACAAATGACACCATTTAAAGCTACATGTGCACCACCTCTACAGATTTATTGCCGGTGAAGAACACTGTACTAGTACAAGGACTGAGCTCTATTACTAGGGATCAGGCCTGGTCCGTTAGGTAGGCGCAGATAGATTTATTGCACCTCAGGGGTGCATAGCAGACGGTCGCCACGCTTGGCGTTCCGTTTCCCCATTGTTAGACTCATATACCTGTGTACATGTTTAAAGTGCATATTGCAGGGACCTGCTAAAGTATTGTGAGATATATGTTCAAATGCATGTTGCTATTCTTTTTCCTTACTGCAAAAGTAAAGCCAGTTATTCTTATTTCAGCAGTCTGCTTGTGAATTCATACCAATTACACTTAGAGTATAAGCTAAGTTTTATGTGCATAGGGACGTACCCTTTGACTAACTGTGCCAGAGTGGGTAGAGCCAAATTGCCGGGGGTTGGTGGAGCTGTACTCAGGGACCCAAAACAAACCAGCGGCTCTCTTAAACTGGGGGTAGCGCTACATACATTTAGTGCTGGAGGTGCCAAAACTGCATTTTCCCATGTTCCAGCTAAAAAAAGCCCTGTCTACACAACACGAGCCAAAGCAGAAAAAACAAGGCACTCTATATGACTTACTTAAGCTTGTTCTAAGACAACAACCAGGTAACCCTTCACTTGCTACTGTGCAAAACATACCTGCTCAAGAATGGGTCATCACATTTTATTTATCAGGGCAGAATCCGAAACTCATCCCTTGTTTCCTAGTGCAGTTATCCCAATGCCTAACATTTTTGGCCAACACTGCAGCCTCTTGTTGCATATAGAGACGAGGTTATGCATCCACCGAACTCATCTCTAACCTGAACCATGTTCTCCCACTATTTTGTACAATAATGTGCTGTGGACCGGGTTTTTTCTCCACCCCATAGCTCATAGAAGCTGTGAGCAGGGAATGACCCAACCTGCAGCTCATTGGAGTACAAAAAAGTGGGAGATTAAGGTTCAGGATAGAGATCAGTTTGGAGGATGCCTGAGCTCATCTCTATATGGAACAAGGCTTTTTTCTATTCTGTGATACTTTCTCATACACCAACGTGTTTGGGTGCCTCTACATTGGACATAGAGAAGGGCAGTGCTTGAAACAGAGAGTACACTGCTACAATGGAATGGCTCATTTGCCATTTATGTGCTCCGTTTTATTTATCCCTGGGGAGTATTCATTTTCATGAAATATCTGATTTATGTGTGAGATTACTTTATAAGCAATACCTGCAAGTAAGTTTAGATAAATATGGCAGATTATTGAACTTCCTGAGTCACATTTGTTAGCTTAGTGTACGATTCCACAGAAAAGAAACGAGATGGATGAGATTAGGTTAAAACAGTTCAGGGGTGGATCACCTGGCAGTCTGCACTGTTTTCTTCTATAAAGGACAACCCAAACTGCATATAATCCCAGTTCACACATGAGTCACATTATTTAACTATTTTAATTAACTCTAGCTAGTAAATATTATTTAATTACACATCAACTATTTTGCTAACAACTGTTATTAAAGAAAATTCAGTAAATAGAGATCTAGTTTACACTGTAAAAGCCTGTGCGTGGATAATGAGTAATCGAACTCAGTTGAGTAACCAATTTCACATGAAAGGACTTTATTCCCCGTCTATTAGAAATGTGTAAAGCAATACACACATCACAATTAATGCAGAGGTATCTGAAGTATCTGAAGTTTCTGATACTTTCTAGGAGAGGTTCTAGGGACTGTAGCAGTGTGCAGAGGGTAAAGCTGAACTCTAGGCAGATAAAAAAGACAAAATAATGCAGCTCTGTAACCATTAGCACATCATTGAATATATTTTTAAATGCAAGTAGAGTAAATACCTGAAATTAAACTGATGTCAGCTAGGAATTAGTTCTGAGTTCTGTATGAACCCAGTTTCGGCACAAATTTTGCTTGTTCAGGGGTAAAGATTCAATCCAAACTTTCGGGACATTCGGCATGAATTTACCAGCCAAACATTCCACAATGCACTGCAAAAGAAAATTAGTTTTCAGTGAGCTGTCAGCTAGAAAGCAGTTATTAGGAGCTGATCATATCGGCACGTTATTTCTTTTTTGTGGGTGTTGGTGCAGCGCACCAACTCTTATGCCATGTACACACGGTCGGAAATTCCGACCAAAAAATCCGTCAGATTTTTTCCGACTGATTTTGTCCGACACTGGTGTTCCATACACACGGTCGGTCAAAGTTGTCGGAAAATCTGTTCATCCTGAACGTGGTGACGTTGGTTGCATACGACGGGACTACGTGGAGGCTAGTAGCCAATAGTTTTGGTCTTGTAATGTGATCTGAGCATGCGTGGCACTTTGTCCGTCGGAATTCGCTACACACGATCGGAAAAAGTCCAATAGGACTTTGCTGTCGGAAAATTTGAGAGCAGGATCTCAAACTTTTTCCGTCGGAATTTCCGACGGAAAAAGTCTGATGGAGCCCACACACGGTCGGAATTTCCGACAACATGGTCCGATAGGACATGTTCCGTCGGAAAATCCGACCGTGTGTACGGGGCATTAGGTGTGATGGCTGTATTTTTTTTTTTTTTTTTTTTTTTTTAGGGTTTCTTTCCTTTATTTTAACCGCTTTCATACCAGGCCATTGTCATATGACGTCCACAGGAACACTCTGCCATCCTGGGCGTGCCTCATATGATGTCCTCTGCTTCTTGCCACTACTGGGGCCCCCCGGGGTATGCAGCAGGGCCACAGAAGATGAGGCATGTCCCTTGGACACAGCCCATCCCAGATCAGGGTAAAGAGCCAATGAAATTGGCTCTTTACCACGTGACCGGCTGTGTCCAATCACAGCCGGTCACAAATGTCAACAAACGGCTGTAGCCCCGTTTCTGCATTCTCCTCCTCAGTGTGTGAGGAGGAGACCTAGCTGAAAAAGTACAGTGATGTGCCCAATCTCCCCCCAAATAAAGAGGACCTGTCATAACCAATCAGAGTACCTGTCACCAGCCCCAGAGTACCTGTCATCAGCATCTGAGTACCTGTTAATGCCCATCAGAGTACCTGTCACAGCCCAACAGAGTACCTGTCACCACCCATCAGATTACCTGTCACCAGCATCTGAGTACCTGTCACCACCCATCAGAGTACCTATCACCAGTATCTGAGTACCTGTCACCACCCATCAGAGTACCTGTCACCACCCATCAGAGTACCTCTCACAGCCCATCAGAATACTTGTCACCAGAATCTTTGTACCTGTCACCACCCATCAGAGTACCTGTCACCGCCCATCAGAGTACCTGTCATCAGCATCTGAGTACCTAAGTACCTGTCTCCGCCCATCAGAGTACCTGTCACAGCCCATCAGAGTATCTGTCACCAGCATCTGAGTACATATCACCAGCCCATCAGAGTACCTGTCACCAGCCCATCAGAGTACCTGAGTGCCTATCTCCAGCTCATCAGAGTACCCCGAGTACCAGTCACCAGGCCACCAGAGTACCCGAGTACCTATCACCAGCCCATCAGAGTACCCTGAGTACCTGTCACCAGCCCATCAGAGTATCCGAGTACCTGTCACCAGCCCATCAGAGTACCCGAGTACCTATCTCCAGCCCATCAGAGTACCTGAGTAGCTATCTCCATCTCATGAGAGTACCCAAATACCGGTCACCAGCCATCAAGGTACCCGAGTACCTGTCACCAGCCCATCAGAGTACATGAGTATCTGTCACCAGTTGGGGTGTTATCTTTTCAAAATGGGGTAATTTTGTGGGTAACTCCATTGTCCTGGTGCTCCAAGACCTTCAAAAGTGTGCATGTTGGACTTCTCACAAATGTGGTATCGCCATACTCAGGACAAGTAGCAGAATGTATTTTGGTGTGTCATTTTTGCTTTTTACATACTATGTGTTAGAAAAATCTAATAAATTGACAACTTTGTGTAAAAAAATAAAATAGGTTTTCATTTTCTTTCCATGTTTTCCAAAAACTTTTGGAAAAAAATGAACCATTCAAAAGACTCATTATGTCTCATAGAACATACTTTGGGGTGTTTTCTTTCCAAAATTGGGTAATTTTGTGGATAATTCCATTGACTAGGTGCTCCAGGGCCTTCAAAAATGTAATAGATCGTTAGGAAATTAGATGTATAATTTATGCTCCTAGAACGGCTGACGGTGCTCCCTGCATGTCGGACCTCTCTATGTGGCCAGGCTGTGTAAAAGTCTCACACATGTGGTATCGCCAAACTTGGGACAAATAGCAGAATGTATTTTGGGGTATAATTGAAAGTATGCATATGCTGTGTGTGAGAAATAACTTGTTATGACAATTTTGTGTAAAAAAAATAAAAATAATAATAATTTCTTAATTTTCCCAAGAATTGTGGGAAAAATACAACTTTAAAAAACTTGCCATGTCTTTTACTAAATACCTTGGACTGTCTACTTTTCAAAAAGGGTAATTTGGGGGGTATCTGTACTTTTCTGACATTTCAGGGCCTTAAGAAATTAGATAGGCCTTCAGTGCATAAGGTATGATCAATTTTCAATGATTTGCACCATAGCTTGTAGACTCTATAACTTTCACGCAGACCAAATACCAAAGATATGTAGCAGTATAAATTTTGGCCCAAATTTATGAACACAAATTACTTATTTGCTAAATTTCATCACAGAAACAAAAAAAAGTGTTTTTTTTCAAAAAAAATTCTCCTTTTTCACTTATGTCGCAAAAAAAAAAAAAAAAAAACCCAGCGGTGATTAAATACCACTAAAAGAAAGCTATATTTGTGTGAAAAAAAATTATACAAATTTTGTCTGGGTACATTGTTGCATGACTGAGTAATTGGCATTCAAAGTGCAAGAACACTGAAAGCTGAAAATTGGTCTGGGCAGCAAGGGTGTATATTATATTTTATATATATCCTGTATTGAAGTGGTTAATCTGGTTATCTGGCCAGCAAGTCTATGGTTTTTCAACAGAACAAGCTGCACTGCAGAGGTAGTGGTTACAGGATTGAGACAAACCATTTCACTGCTTACAATGGTTAGGTGTATTTATGTATGTAAAACCTTTATCCCAAAAGGAAAACAAAACTGTGGCTGTAACTACTTATAAAGTGTTAGCTGGAGTTTGGCTTTAATTTATTAGTGCATGTGAAAGTAATATGCACATCGAACACTCCCCTCCCCCAAGATTAACAATGCTGTTGTCCAAAGGTGTCCCTGTTGCTCCTTCATCTAGAGTGTAGGCGCACACAAAGCATGTTACTGACCAGATCACCAGTTAAAAATAGAGGGAAAAAGCCTAAAAATAAAACTAACGCAGCTTAATTAAATAAGTGGAAATAAGAAGCTGATTGGCTACCATGCACAGCTGCACCAGATTTTGCACTCTAGAATTTTACATACATGCAAGTATTTGGCATTATACTGGTCTGCTGGTATGGGTTGGCCAGAAAGGAACCACTTGACACAGCTTGCTGTCATTGAACATGTACTGCAATACTGTACATGCAAGCTAAGAATTTATATTTTCATTAAAAGATTTCAAAAGATTATTAAATACTTGATAAAACTGCTCATTCATGCATTCTGTTTACTGGGATACTAAATTAGACAATTTGTTGTGGGTTAGGTGGAGTTACCATCCTGCTTTCTAGGATCATGCATTTCACAATTTGCCATGAAATGGGTGGATCAGATCATACACGTTCAGGAAAATCAGCCTCAAAAGCTGAAGCTGTGGTCTCAGACACTGACCTGTCACGGTCACTATTTCGCCCACTTCATGAACCTTGGAATCCACATTATCATGGTGTGTGGGGATCTCCCCTTCTTTAGGAGGTGTGGGGTTCCTGGTGTCCTCAGATGTCCCGATTCTTTTCTGTGATCCAGCGATTTTCTCTGTGTGTCCCTTTCCAGAGCTGCAGAGATTTGTTTCTGAAAGTATTCCCATTGGGTCCCTATATTCTTGCCCATTTGGGTGCATCCTGATTATGGTCCTACCCATTCCTATGTAGAGAGCTATACTCGAAAGGACCACTGGGGGCTGCCATGAGTATGACTTCCCATAGGAATTCTGTACCTCAAAGTTAAGGTTTATGGAACAGGGACAGAGGTAAGTAGTTCTGTGCATTACTGCAAGTTTAATACCATATAGTTCTGTGCATTACTGCAAGTTTAATGCTGTATATTTCATTGCGTTACTGCAAGTTTAACGCCATATATTTCATTGTGTTACTGCAAGTTTAACACCATATAGTTCTGTGCATTACTGCAAGTTTAACACCATATAGTTCTGTGCATTACTGCAAGTTTAACACTGTATATTTCATTACGTTACTGCAAGCTTAACGCCATATAGTTCTGTGCGTTACTGGAAGTTTAAAGCCATATAGTTCTGATGGTGTCAAGCATGTGTGGCAGGAACCAGGTGAGGAGTACAAAGACAAGTGTGTCTTGCCTACAGTCAAGCACAGTGGTGGGAGTGTCATGGTCTGGGGCTGCATGAGTGCTGCCGGCACTGGGAAGCTACAGTTCATTGAGGGAACCATGAATGCCAACATGTACTGTGACATACTGAAGCAGAGCTGATCCTCTCCCTTCAGAGACTGAGTCGCAGGGCAGTATTCCAACATGATAATGACCCCAAACACACCTTCAAGATGACCACTGCCTTGCTAAAGAAGCTGAGGTTAAAGGTGATGGACTGGCCAAGCATGTCTCCAGACCTAAACCCTATTGAGCATCTGTAGGGCATCCTCAAATGGAAGGTGGTGGAGCTCAAGGTCTCTAACATCCACCAGCTCCATGATGTCGTCATGGAGGAGTGGAAGAGGACTCCAGTGGCAACCTGGGAATCTCTGGTGAACTCCATGTCCAAGAGTGTTAAGGCAGTGCTGGAAAATAATGGTGGCCACACAAAATATTGACACTTTGGGCTCAATTTGAACATTTTCACTTAGGGGTGTACTCACTTTTGTTGCCAGTGGTTTAGACATGAATGGCTGTGTGTTGAGTTATTTTGAGGGGACAGCAAATTTACACTGTTATACAAGTTGTACACTCACTACTTTACATTGATGCAAAGTGTAATTTCTTCAGTGTTGTCACATGAAAAAAAATGTACAAAAATGTGTTGGGTATACTCACTTTTGTGAGATACTGTATATCCTCTTTTATTCCCAAAATACCTTATACATATTTATTGTATCATATTATAGCTAGATCAGATTGCACAGCTCTATCAGGGAATTGGCACCATATATAGCAGTTGGCTGGCAATGTTAACAAATAACACATTTTAGGCTAAAGAAGTAAGAGAAGGTACACTGCAGTCAGAAAAATGAAAAATGCCAACTTGAAAAACATACAGGCAGCAAAGCCTACAAGCTCAAGGTTTCAAGTGGAAAGGTTGGATTGCACCATTATTATGTAGGCAATAGGGTAGTGTGGAACTACAGATCTTTCATGTTTTCTTATAGAAAGCTTGGTGTGCTACAGTGTCTGTACTTAATTAGGTGGAGTGTAGGGATGAGCCGAACACCCCCGGGTTCGGTTCGCACCAGAACCTTCGAACCGACCGAAAGTTTGCGCGAATTTTCAAACCCTATACGTTATAATGGACGCGAACGTTCGAAATCAAAAGTGCTAATTACAACGGCCAATATGCATGTTAATGTCATAAAACAGGTTTGGGGACCCGGGTCCTGCCCCAGGGGACATATATCAATGCAAAAAGAACTTTTAAAAACTAACGTTTTTTTCGGGAGCAGTCATTTTAATGATGCATAAAGTGAAAAAAAAAAAGTGAAATTTTCCTTTAAATATGGTACCTGGGGGGTGTCTAAAGTATGCCTGTGAAGTGGCATGTGTTTCCCGTGTTTAGAACTGTCCTTGCACAAAATGACATTTGTAAAGGAAAAAAAAGAAGCCATTTAAAACCACTTGCGGCTTTAGGTTTGTTCTTAAGTAGAATCTGAACAGGTACATTATGAAGTGTAGCTCCATCCCAAAAAATCTATTTTTAAGCTTTTTGGAGAACATAGGGAGGGGTTATCACCCCTGTAACATTTGCTGTCTTTGCACATCTGTTCAGAACATGTCACCTAACTTTCCGTCCCAATGACAAATGTTTTTGGAAAAAGTGGGGTTTTAATTGAAACAAGGATTGGTGATAAAGTATCAGTAGAGAGGAGATACCTTTTTCCCAAATTAAATCTAACAGGATAGAATTTCCCTTCCTAGGGGTAGATTTCCTCTCACTTCCTGTTTTCTCTTTCCATTTGCAAGTAGGAGTCGTTTGTAAGTTGGATGTTTGAAAGTAGGGGCCTGGCGTATATACTCTGCAGAAATTTGCCCTATTAGATGTTGGTGTAGCCACAAGACTGGTGGGCACAGGAATGGGCCCTGCTGTGAGTTAATAGATCAAGATTTGTAATTGCATGCACCTGTTGAACAGGGCAGAAAAATTGGGGGTGGTGGTGGTGGTGGTGGACGGTGTTGCCACAAGACTGTAAGCTCTCACAGTTACTCTTGGTGGGCGCAGGAATGGGCCCTGCTGTGAGTTATTAGATCAAGATTTGTAATTGCAAGCACCTGATGAACAGGGCAGAAAAATTGGGCCTTTGGCGGTGGTGGTGGACGGTGTTGCCACAAGACTGTAGGCCCTCATAGTTACTCTTGGTGGGCGCAGGAATGGGCCCTGCTGTGAGTTATTAGATCAAGATTTGTAATTGCAAGCACCTGATGAACAGGGCAGAAAAATTGGGCCTTTGGCGGTGGTGGTGGACGGTGTTGCCACAAGACTGTAAGCTCTCACAGTTACTCTTGGTGGGCGCAAGAATGGGCCCTGCTGTGAGTTATTAGATCAAGATTTGTAATTGCATGCACCTGTTGAACAGGGCAGAAAAATTGGGGGTGGTGGTGGTGGTGGACGGTGTTGCCACAAGACTGTAAGCTCTCACAGTTACTCTTGGTGGGCGCAGGAATGGGCCCTGCTGTGAGTTATTAGATCAAGATTTGTAATTGCAAGCACCTGATGAACAGGGCAGAAAAATTGGGCCTTTGGCGGTGGTGGTGGACGGTGTTGCCACAAGACTGTAGGCCCTCATAGTTACTCTTGGTGGGCGCAGGAATGGGCCCTGCTGTGAACTATTAGATCAAGATTTGTAATTACCCGCCCCTGTTAAACAGGGGCTGAAAAAATTGTGCCTTAGGCACTGGTGCTGGTGCCACAACACTGCAACCCCTCACAGATACTGTACTTGGAGCACAGCAGTCACACGTGTTGCGAAGCATTTTTTAAAAAAATTGTAATTACCCGCCCCTGTTAAACAGGGGCTGAAAAATTGTGCCTTAGGCACTGGTGCTGGTGCCACAACACTGCAACCCCTCACAGATACTGTACTTGGAGCACAGCAGTCACACGTGTTGCGAAGCATTTTTTTTTAAAAAATTGTAATTACCCGCCCCTGTAAAACAGGGGCTGAAAAATTGTGCCTTAGGCACTGGTGCTGGTGCCACAACACTGCAACCCCTCACAGATACTGTACTTGGAGCACAGCAGTCACACGTGTTGCGAAGCATTTTTTTAAAAAATTGTAATTACCCGCCCCTGTTAAACAGGGGCTGAAAAATTGTGCCTTAGGCACTGGTGCTGGTGCCACAACACTGCAACCCCTCACAGATACTGTACTTGGAGCACAGCAGTCACACGTGTTGCGAAGCATTTTTTTAAAAAATTGTAATTACCCGCCCCTGTTAAACAGGGGCTGAAAAATTGTGCCTTAGGCACTGGTGCTGGTGCCACAACACTGCAACCCCTCACAGATACTGTACTTGGAGCACAGCAGTCACACGTGTTGCGAAGCATTTTTTTAAAAAATTGTAATTACCCGCCCCTGTTAAACAGGGGCTGAAAAATTGTGCCTTAGGCACTGGTGCTGGTGCCACAACACTGCAACCCCTCACAGATACTGTACTTGGAGCACAGCAGTCACACGTGTTGCAAAGCATTTTTTTAAAAAATTGTAAGTACACGCCCCTGTTAAACAGGGGCTGAAAAATTTGCCTTAGGCACTGGTGCTGGTGCCACAACACTGCAACCCCTCACAGATACTGTACTTGGAGCACAGCAGTCACACGTGTTGCGAAGCATTTTTTTTTAAAAAATTGTAAGTACACACCCTGTTAAACAGGGGCTGAAAAATTTGCCTTAGGCACTGGTGCTGGTGCCACAACACTGCAACCCCTCACAGATACTGTACTTGGAGCACAGCAGTCACACGTGTTGCGAAGCATTTTTTTAAAAAATTGTAAGTACACGCCCCTGTTAAACAGGGGCTGAAAAATAGTGCCTTAGGCACTGGTGCTGGTGCCACAACACTGCAACCCCTCACAGATACTGTACTTGGAGCACAGCAGTCACACGTGTTGCGAAGCATTTTTTTATAAAAATTGTATGTACACGCCCCTGTTAAACAGGGGCTGAAAAATTGTGCCTTAGGCACTGGTGTGGTGGCATGGATCATTGAGGAGGAGGAAGAGGATAGTCAGTGAACATAAGAGGACAGTCACTCAGCATCAGCATAGGCAGTCTTGAAGGGATGTGATATTAAAAATTATTCGGTTATATCCGCCTCAGGTGCCTGGTAGCTGGTGGTGATCCAAGACTGATTCATTTTGATGAAGGTCAGTCGATCAACCGAGGCGGTGGACAGGCGCACCCTATGATCGGTGACAAATCCTCCAGCAGCACTGAATGTGCGTTCGGAAAGAACGCTGGAGGCAGGACAGGCCAGTAGCTCAATTGCATACTGTCCAAGCTCTGGCCAGTGATCCATCCTCAGGACCCAGTAAGCCAGAGGATTTTCGGTGGGAAAGGTGTCCAAGTCTGACCTTGCCCCAAGGTATTCCTGCACCATGTATATCAGACGCTGGCGATGGTTGCTGGAACCGATCATACCTTGGGGCTGCGGACTAAAAAAATTGTCTGAACGCATCGGTCAGACGTCCACCTTCCCCACCGCTCCTTCTGCTACTGACCGAAGCCTCAGCAACTCGTCGCCCAGGACCAGGAGTTTGTAGCCTCCCAGTTTCTGGGAACGCGTTGCACAGACCTTTCTGCAAGGCCTCCCTGAGATGTCTCATCCTCTGCTCCCTCTGCGACGGCAAGATAAGGTCCGCAACCTTACCCTTGTACCGCGGATCAAGGAGAGTGGCCAGCCAGTAATGGTCCCTCTCCTTGATCCGAAGAACACGAGGATCCTTCTGCAGGCTTTGCAGGATCAGGGAGGCCATGCAGCGTAGGTTAGCTGAGGCATTCGGTCTGGAGTCTTCTGGGTCACTGAGGATGACATGATCGCCAGCCACCTCCTCCCAGCCACGTACAAGTCCACTGGTTTGTTGGGACTGTACATCATCCCTAAAAGACTGCTGCTGCTGATGCTGAGTGCCAGGCTCCACCTCCATGCTCACACATCCTCCTCCTCCTCCTCCTCCTCCTCCTCATCCTCTTCCTGTGTGATGGGTGGGACAGAAGGAACACTGTCCGGATAAAGGGGGCCTTGAGAGGCAAGGAAGTCCTCCTCTTCCTGCCTCTGTTCTGCCTCAAGTGCCCTGTCCATTATCCCACGCAGCGTATGCTCCAACAGGTGGACAAGAGGGACAGTGTCACTGATGCATGCACTGTCACTGCTCACCATCCTCGTGGCCTCCTCAAATGGTGAGAGGACAGTGCATGCATCCCTGATCATGCTCCACTGACGTGGGAAAAAAAAAAAAAACAAGCTCCCCTGACCCTGTCCTGGTGCCATAGTCGCAAAGGTACTCATTGATGGCCCTCTGCTGCGTGTGCAGTCGCTGCAGCATGGCCAACGTTGAGTTCCACCTGGTGGGCATGTCACATATTAGGCGGTTCTTGGGCAGGTTCAGCTCCTTTTGCAGCTCAGTCAGCCGAGCACTGGCATTATAAGATCGGCGGAAATGCACACAGACTTTCCTGGCCTGCCTCAGGACATCCTGTAAGCCTGGGAACCTGCCCAAGAACCGCTGCACCACCAGGTTGAGGACGTGAGCCATGCAGGGCACATGGGTGAGCTGCCCCTGTCGCAGGGCGGAGAGGAGGTTGGTGCCATTGTCAGAAACGACCATTCCTGGCTTAAGCTGACGTGGCGTCAACCACCTCTCGGCCTGCCCCTGCAGAGCTGCCAGAACCTCTGGCCCAGTGTGGCTCCTGTCCCCCAAACACACCAGCGCAAGCACGGCATGGCATCTTTTTGCCTGCGTACTTGCGTAGCCCCTTGTACGCCTACGGAGCACCGCTGGTTCCAAGGACAGAGCACTGGAGGAAGAAGAAGAGGAGGGGGTGGAGGAGAGAGGTGTGTCACAACCAGTAGCAGTAGTAGCGTTTTGGAGGCGTGGTGGCGGAACAACCTCCAACACTACTGCACCTTGTCCTGCATCCCTCCCAGCTGCCAATAGAGTGACCCAATGGGCCGTGAAAGAAAGGTACCGTCCCTGTCCATGCCTGCTGGACCATGAGTCAGCGGTAATATGCACCTTACCGCTGACCGCCCTGTCCAGCGAGGCATGGACATTGCCCTCCACATGCCGGTAGAGAGACGGAATCGCCTTCCGTGAGAAAAAGTGGCGTTTGGGAACCTGCCACTGAGGAACCGCACATTGAACAAACTCACGGAAGGGGGCCGAGTCTACCAACTGAAAAGGCAGCAGTTGAAGTGCTAGCAATTTAGCCAAGCTAGCATTCAACCGCTGGGCATGTGGATGGCTGGGAGTGTACTTCTTTCTACGGTCCAGCAGCTGGGGCAGGGAAATTTGCCTGCTGCAATCGGACGTCGGTGTACTGCAAGTACTTGGTTGTGACACACCTAATTCTACACCTTCAGTCCTCTCAGAGCAGCTTTCAGAGAGGACTGAAGGTGTAGTGGGGATGGAGATCCCAGCTGATGAGGAGCAAGGAGAGGTCCGCTTAGTTCTTTGGTGTGGGTCTTTTATGTGTGCCTGCCAACGAGCTGCATGGCAGGTCGACATATGTCTGGTCATGCTTGTGGTGCCCAAGCGGCTGATGTTTTGGCCACGCGAGATACGCTTGAGACAAATATTGCAAATAGCAGTGGTGCGATCTGATGCACTCGTCTCAAAAAAGGCCCACACCAAAGAACTTTTCTGATAACGTGCAGAGGCAGCGCCCTGCACAGGCGGAGCTCTGCGGTGTTGTACAGTTGCTGTGCTGGCCTCTACCTGGCCTCCAGGGGGCATCCTGCCTCGTTGGACATGTGACGCCGCATCCTCCTCCTCCTCGTCCTCCTCCTCATCCTCTCTCCCTTCAGGCACCCACGTGGAGTCAGTGACCTCATCATCCCCTCCCTCTTCACCACTAGAGCAAACCTGGCAGTAAGCTGCAGCTGGTGGAACAGTACTGCCAGATTCCTCATGCTGGGTATCATCATCCGAGCCTTCGAATCGTTGGGCATCCTCCTGGAGCATGTACCCAACACTGTGCTCAAAGAGTTCGGGGGACTCCTCAGGAGGACATGGTGGGTCAGGGAAGGGGTGGCTGATGATGCTCTGCCAGTACCCTGAGCCTGGGTGAGAGAGGATGAGGAGGATGAGGAGGGCTTGGTCATCCATTCTACCAAGCCTTCAGCATGATGCGGCTCCAGCTGCCGAAAACAAAGACGCGCGTGTCCCATGGCCACGTGCTGATGACGATGCACGACCACGTCCACGTCCACGGCCACGGCCACGTCCACTAGAAACAGAGCCTGCCTGCCCTGTGTTCTTGGCTCTGCACGCTCTGCCTCCCCTTGGCGGTCTTCCAGCCATTGTAGTCGGTAGTCCTGTGGGTGCTGCTGAGAAGAATATATAGGAGCTCTGTGTGATGCCACTAACACACTAGAAGTCCTATGGGTGCTTCTGCAAAGAAAATATAGGAGCTCTGTGTGATGCCACTAACACACTAGAAGTCCTATGGGTGCTTCTGCAAAGAAAATAGAGGAGCTCTGTGTGATGCCACTAACACACTAGAAGTCCTGTGGGTGCTTCTGCAAAGAAAATAGAGGAGCTCTGTGTGATGCCACTAACACACTCGAAGTCCTGTGGGTGCTGCTGAGAAGAAAATATAGGAGCTCTGTGTGATGCCACTAACACACTAGAAGTCCTATGGGTGCTTCTGCAAAGACAATAGAGGAGCTCTGTGTGATGCCACTAACACACTAGAAGTCCTGTGGGTGCTGCTGAGAAGAAAATATAGGAGCTCTGTGTGATGCCACTAACACACTAGAAGTCCTATGGGTGCTTCTGCAAAGAAAATAGAGGAGCTCTGTGTGATGCCACTAACACACTCGAAGTCCTGTGGGTGCTGCTGAGAAGAAAATATAGGAGCTCTGTGTGATGCCACTAACACACTAGAAGTCCTATGGGTGCTTCTGCAAAGAAAATAGAGGAGCTCTGTGTGATGCCACTAACACACTAGAAGTCCTGTGGGTGCTTCTGCAAAGAAAATAGAGGAGCTCTGTGTGATGCCACTAACACACTAGAAGTCCTGTGGGTGCTGCTGAGAAGAAAATATAGGAGCTCTGTGTGATGCCACTAACACACTAGAAGTCCTATGGGTGCTTCTGCAAAGAAAATAGAGGAGCTCTGTGTGATGCCACTAACACACTAGAAGTCCTGTGGGTGCTGCTGAGAAGAAAATATAGGAGCTCTGTGTGATGCCACTAACACACTAGAAGTCCTATGGGTGCTTCTGCAAAGAAAATAGAGGAGCTCTGTGTGATGCCACTAACACACTAGAAGTCCTGTGGGTGCTGCTGAGAAGAAAATATAGGAGCTCTGTGTGATGCCACTAACACACTAGAAGTCCTGTGGGTGCTTCTGCAAAGAAAATAGAGGAGCTCTGTGTGATGCCACTAACACACTAGAAGTCCTATAGGTGCTTCTGGGAAGAAAATATAGGTCTGTGTGATGGGACTAACACACTTCAAGTCCTATAGGTGCTTCTGGGAACAAAATATAGGATCTCTGTGTGATGGGACTAACACACTTCAAGTCCTATGGGTGCTCTCTGGGAAGAAAATATAGGTCTGTGTGATGGGACTGACACACTTCAAGTCCTATAGGTGCTTCTGGGAACAAAATATATGATCTCTGTGTGATGGGACTAACACACTTCAAGTCCTATAGGTGCTTCTGGGAAGAAAATATAGGTCTGTGTGATGGGACTAACACACTTCAAGTCCTATAGGTGCTTCTGGGAACAAAATATATGATCTCTGTGTGATGGGACTAACACACTTCAAGTCCTATAGGTGCTTCTGGGAACAAAATATATGATCTCTGTGTGATGGGACTAACACACTTCAAGTCCTATAGGTGCTTCTGGGAAGAAAATATAGGTCTGTGTGATGGGACTAACACACTTCAAGTCCTATAGGTGCTTCTGGGAACAAAATATATGATCTCTGTGTGATGGGACTAACACACTTCAAGTCCTATAGGTGCTTCTGGGAAGAAAATGTAGGTCTGTGTGATGGGACTAACACACCTCAAGTCCTATAGGTGCCTCTGGGAACAAAATATATGATCTCTGTGTGATGGGACTAACACACTTCAAGTCCTATGGGTGCTTCTGGGAAAAAAATGTAGGTCTGTGTGATGGGACTAACACACTTCAAGTCATATAGGTGCCTCTGGGAACAAAATATATGATCTCTGTGTGATGGGACTAACACACTTCAAGTCCTATAGGTGCTTCTGGGAAGAAAAATATAGGTCTGTGTGATGGGACTAACACACTTCAAGTCCTATAGGTGCTTCTGGGAACAAAATATATGATCTCTGTGTGATGGGACTAACACACTTCAAGTCATATGGGTGCTTCTGGGAAGAAAATGTAGGTCTGTGTGATGGGACTAACACACTTCAAGTCCTATAGGTGCCTCTGGGAACAAAATATATGATCTCTGTGTGATGGGACTAACACACTTCAAGTCCTATAGGTGCTTCTGGGAAGAAAATATAGGTCTGTGTGATGGGACTAACACACTTCAAGTCCTATAGGTGCTTCGGGAACAAAATATATGATCTCTGTGTGATGGGACTAACACACTTCAAGTCCTATAGGTGCTTCTGGGAACAAAATATATGATCTCTGTGTGATGGGACTAACACACTTCAAGTCCTATAGGTGCTTCTGGGAAGAAAAATATAGGTCTGTGTGATGGGACTAACACACTTCAAGTCCTTTAGGTGCTTCTGGGAACAAAATATATGATCTCTGTGTGATGGGACTAACACACTTCAAGTCCTATGGGTGCTTCTGGGAAGAAAATATAGGTCTGTGTGATGGGACTAACACACTTCAAGTCCTATAGGTGCTTCTGGGAACAAAATATATGATCTCTGTGTGATGGGACTAACACACTTCAAGTCCTATGGGTGCTTCTGGGAAGAAAATATAGGTCTGTGTGATGGGACTAACACACTTCAAGTCCTATAGGTGCTTCTGGGAACAAAATATAGGATCTCTGTATGATGGGACTAACACACTTCAAGTCCTATGGGTGCTTCTGGGAAGAAAATATAGGTCTGTGTGATGGGACTAACACACTTCAAGTCCTATAGGTGCTTCTGGGAACAAAATATATGATCTCTGTGTGATGGGACTAACACACTTCAAGTCCTATAGGTGCTTCTGGGAAGAAAATATAGGTCTGTGTGATGGGACTAACACACTTCAAGTCCTATAGGTGCTTCTGGGAACAAAATATATGATCTCTGTGTGATGGGACTAACACACTTCAAGTCCTATAGGTGCTTCTGGGAACAAAATATATGATCTCTGTGTGATGGGACTAACACACTTCAAGTCCTATAGGTGCTTCTGGGAAGAAAATATAGGTCTGTGTGATGGGACTAACACACTTCAAGTCCTATGGGTGCTTCTGGGAACAAAATATAGGATCTCTGTGTGATGGGACTAACACACTTCAAGTCCTATAGGTGCTTCTGGGAAGAAAATGTAGGTCTGTGTGATGGGACTAACACACCTCAAGTCCTATAGGTGCCTCTGGGAACAAAATATATGATCTCTGTGTGATGGGACTAACACACTTCAAGTCCTATAGGTGCTTCTGGGAAGAAAATATAGGTCTGTGTGATGGGACTAACACACTTCAAGTCCTATAGGTGCTTCTGGGAACAAAATATATGATCTCTGTGTGATGGGACTAACACACTTCAAGTCCTATAGGTGCTTCTGGGAACAAAATATATGATCTCTGTGTGATGGGACTAACACACTTCAAGTCCTATAGGTGCTTCTGGGAAGAAAATATAGGTCTGTGTGATGGGACTAACACACTTCAAGTCCTATAGGTGCTTCTGGGAACAAAATATATGATCTCTGTGTGATGGGACTAACACACTTCAAGTCCTATAGGTGCTTCTGGGAAGAAAATATAGGAGCTCTGCCTGCCTGCCACGAACACACTACAAGTCCTATAGGTGCTTCTGGGAACAAAATATAGGAGCTCTGCCTGCCTGCCACGAACACACTACAAGTCCTATAGGTGCTTCTGGGAAGAAAATATAGGAGCTCTGCCTGCCTGCCACGAACACACTACAAGTCCTATAGGTGCTTCTGGGAAGAAAATATAGGAGCTCTGCCTGCCTGCCACGAACACACTACAAGTCCTATAGGTGCTTCTGGGAACAAAATATAGGAGCTCTGCCTGCCTGCCACGAACACACTACAAGTCATATAGGTGCTTCTGGGAACAAAATATAGGAGCTCTGCCTGCCTGCCACGAACACACTACAAGTCCTATAGGTGCTTCTGGGAACAAAATATAGGAGCTCTGCCTGCCTGCCACGAACACACTACAAGTCCTATAGGTGCTTCTGGGAACAAAATATAGGAGCTCTGCCTGCCTGCCACGAACACACTACAAGCCCCTCTTTCTAAATCAATCTTTCTAAATGAATCTATCTAACTCAATCTCTCTAAGTAAATCTCTCTAACTAACTAAATCCAGCAGAGTGTCACAGAACTATCCTGCTCTATCTACGCCGGAACAGCATGTGACCGGCGCAGACGGCGTGGCGGCCTTTTATAGGGGGGGCGTGTACTAAAGCCCCTGAGCTGTAATTGGCTACAGGCGTCCTGCCTGTAGCCAATTATGGCTCTTCGAGTTTCCGGCGCTGTGATTGGCCAAGCATGCGGGGTCACAGTGCATGCTTGGCCAATCATCAGCCAGCAATGCACTGCGCCGGCCGCGCCGGCCGCGCCGGCCGCAATGCATTGCGGGGCCGCTCGCATCACACGAACGTGATGCGAGCGGCCAAAATAGTTCTGGGCTCGCCGAGCGAGCGAACACCCGGTGCTCGATGCGAACATGGGTTCGCATCGAGCACCGGGCCCATCCCTAGTGGAGTGTTGTTTTAGCTACCAATCAGATTCAAAGGTGCCTCTGATGTGTGAATGTGATAGGTGATATATCATGTAAAGAAAAAGGGAGTTACATAGCCAGATTTGTGAAGCACACCCACCCCTCGTGTGAATAGCTCACTAAAATTTGGCTGCAATTTAGGTTAAGGTACTTTGGGTGGATTTTCTAGATCAGGGGTGTCGAACTCAATTTCATCATGGGCCCCATAAGCATTATGATTTCCCTCAAAAGGGCTGGTTGTATCAGTAAAATTAGATGTCCAGCACATCCCCTCCCCTTACATTAGATGTCAAGAGCCACCCCACCATCAGAAGTTGAGTCCCCTACTCTCCCTTACATCACAGTGCACCCCATTTCCTTATGCTGCAGACTGGGAAGAAGCTGGATGAATTGCTCGAAAGCAGAAAGTAGGGGTCTGGAGGAGGACCAGAGGAGGGCTGGAGCTCTCCTGCAGCTGCAGGAGAGTTGCGTGGGCCACATGAAATGGCCTGAAGGGCCGGATTTGGCCCGCGAGCCTTGAATTTGACACCTGTGTTCTAGATTTATCACTGCTACCATACTTGAAATCTACTTGTATATGAAAACAAGATAATAATGATATTTGTTTGTATGTGAAGAACCATTTTTTCTTTAGGACAACACCATGCTATTTACTTTAATTAGGGATGAGCCGAACACTCCCCCGTTCGGCTCGCACCAGAACCCGCGAACGGACCTAAAGTCCGTGCGAGCTTTCGAACCCTATTAGTTATAATGGATGCGAACGTTCAAAATCAAAAGTGCTAATTTTAAAGGCTAATATGCATGTTATTGTCATAAAAAGTGTTTGGGGGCCTGGGTCCTGCCCCAGGGGACATGTATCAATGCAAAAAAATGTTTTAAAATCGGACGTTTTTTCAGGAGCAGTGATTTTAATAATGCTTAAATTGAAACAATAAAAGTGTAATATTCCTTTACATTTTGTACCTGGGGGTGTCTATAGTATGCATGCAAAGGGGCGCATGTTTCCTGTGCTTAGAACTGTCTCTGCAAAAAGTGTCATTTTTGCAGAAAAGAAAGCTATTTAAAATCACTCGCGGCTAATGTGTATTGTTGGCTCCCGTAATACAGAGAACAGTCTTTCATTGAAAGTCATTCATAAAAAAAAAGTCATTGAAAAAAAAAAAAAAAAAAAAAAAGCGTGGGGGTCCCCCCAAATTCAATAACCAGGCCCTTCAGGTCTTGGATGTATATTAAGGGGGACCCCAGCCAAAAAAAAAAATGGCGTAGGGTCCCCCTCAAAATCCATACCAGACCCTGGAAGAAGATGCCGGACGAGAAGGACGAGAAGGCCAGCGCAAGAAGAAGCGGATCGGAGGAAGAAGAAAATGGTAGAAGATGGAAGAAGATGACGGAAGGAGAAGATGAAGAAACCGAAGGATGAAGAAAGAAGAAAGAAGATTTTAATAAAGGAATTGTCAAAGACCGTCTCCTGTCATTTTTTAAATTTTTGACACTTTTTTGGTGAAATGGTAGAGGTACTTTTGTACCCCCTTACCATTTCACATAGGGGAGAGCAGGATCTGGGGGTCCCCTTGTTAAAGGGGGCTTCCAGATTCCGATAAGCCCCCCGCCCGCAGACCCCCACAACCAATGGCCAGGGTTGTGGGGAAGAGGCCCTTGTCCTCATCAACATGGGGACAAGTTGCTTTGGGGGTCTTAGACCCCCAAAGCATCCTCCCAATGTTGAGGGCATGTGGCCTGGTACGGTTCAGGCGGGAGGGGGGGCGCTCTCGTCCCCCTCTCTTTCCCTGCGGCCTGCCAGGTTGCGTGCTCGGATAAGGGTCTGGTATGGATTTTGAGGGGGACCCCACGCCATTTTTTTTGGCTGGGATTCCCCTTAAAATCCATCCCAGACCTCAAGGTTCTGGTATGGATTTTGAGGGGGACCCTACGCCATTTTTTTTTTGGCTGGGGGGGGACCCCCACGCTTTTTTTTTTTTTTTTTTTTTTTATCAATGAATGACAGTTCTCTGTGTTACGGGAGCCATCAATTCATTAGCCGCGAGTGCTTTTAAATAGCTTTTTTCCTGCAAAAATGACACTTTTTGCAGGGACAGTTCTAAGCACAGGAAACTTGCCCCCCTTCACAGGCAACCTATAGACACCCCCCAGATGTGATACTGCAATGCTGTGATACTGCAATGCACACACAACTCCCCAGAAATAGAGCACATATTGTCAGCAGTCAGCAACACACTGACACGCTGACACTGAAACACAATATGCGAGGCCGCCACAGCGGCGGCCTCTTATACCCTGGGGTGTGTACTAAAGACCCTGAGCTATAATTGGCTACAGGCATCCTGCCTGTAGCCAATTATGGCTCTCCTCGCTGCCGGCGCTGTGATTGGCCAAGCATGCGGGGTCACAGTGCATGCTTGGCCAATCATCAGCCAGCATTGCACTGCGACTGGCGCAATGAGTTAATCCTAGGTCTAGTTCCGTCTGCTTCTACTGAGAATCATGGGGTCCGAGGTACATGAAAGCCCCTGGCTACATCCATTAGTGATGAAACACGTAGGGTGAAGTCACGGCATGTGATGTCATCGTGCACCAGCACCGTTCACAGACCATCTTGATGGTTGGATGTTTACTTTCATCTGTATATGCCATTGTTTCATCCTTGTCATGTAAGTGCAATATTATATTAGACTACCTTTTGTTTGGATCATACTTCACAATAAGAAGGCATTTTCCTTTCTCCCACTCTATTACATGTTGATGTGGTGAGGAATTTGCTGACTTTTTTTATTGCTGAATCCTGGAGTGGTGCATACATTGGAGACCCCTAGATTATCCTTATCTGTAATTGAATAACTGTGATATTTGGCCACTTATCATGATGGCCAAGTTCTCTGGTAAGAGGCCTCACCTTTGGTGCGTTGGTGATGATGGAGGATTCCTTGCCTTTACATTTCCATCTCACAGTGACACCTTTATGGATCCAAGCTTATAAACAGATTTTTGTGATCTGATGTTATACAGATACTTTGTCCACACCTTATAGGTGGTAATGTGCACTTGCTTTTATTTCTTTTTAATTTTTGAAGATTTTTTTTAACATAAGAAAAAAATGAATGAGAAAATTAAAATGTATATCAAAATTGACTGGGTGCTCAGCTGAAAATTTTAAGGGTAGACTATGGGTATGGGTGGACTATGGCAGCTTCATAGCAGCTGCAACTAATAAGCAAACCTAGGAACTCTAAGGGGTCCACAGCTAAAATGTTGGGGCTGACTCTTAAGAAAGTGTAATATAGTGTGTCATTTATTTTACAGGTTGTTTGTAAAAATCCTTTCCATGTTTATTTTTTTAAACAAACATTGTTTTATCAGATTCAGTGTGGTATGCGGAAAAGTTGCCTTTACTTCCTTGAACGGTTTTCAGCTACATAGAGACATTGTAAATGCATTTTACAACTATAACTTTTATCTTACGGTGCTGGTAAGTATTTAAATCCCAGTTCCAGAATTTTGTTTACTTAAACATCATAAGCTAACTCAAAGTTCAGCTTGAAATTCAGTAGAACTCCAAATAAACAATCTAAAGCTGAAATACATAAATAAGTAAATAAACAAATGTTTCCAAAAAGTACTGCTGTATGAGGCTACTTTCACACTGGGGGGGCATTAGCGGTTAAGCGTCACTAGTTTAAGGCCGAACTGGGGCTCCTTGTCTGAATGGACACAGGGAGCTGTGACTCGGCTCAGGTGCCCCCATAGAAAGCCGTTTGCTGTGGGGGCACTCAACAGGAGGGAGGGGTCAGGAGAGCCAAAAAGGGACCCGAGACGAGGAGGATCTGGGCTGCCCTGTGCAAAACCACTGCACAGAGCAGGTAAGTATAACATGTTTGTTATTTTTAGAGAAGAAAAACAAGACGTTACAATCACTTTAAGGTTATATACACCCATAAACTGCTGCAGTGAATATCACAAGGCACTATGTCACCCTACCTGTAAGCTGTACTTTTTAACAACTAAGTTGGTCAAAAATTAAGTGTGAACAATACAGCCCAATGAAACTTTATACCTGGAATTTGTACTTTTTATTGTTAAAACAATGTTTTTTCCCTAAAGCAACTTTCACAGGCATTTTACAGGCGTTTTTGCGTTAAAAATATTGATTGAAAAGCGTCTATAAACTGGCTCTTCTGCAAGGTCCTGCAAGCAGCATCTTTGGGGTGGTGCGGGCGCGGTGAATACACTGCTCATAAAAACTGCCCCTGCCATTGAAATCAAAAATGCATTGGAAGAGTTGGTTGGGCAAGAAAGGCTATACATAGAAAATCTTTTTGCACCAGTAATTTGGTCTCCAGCACCAATCATATACAAACACAATCCACAAAAGCACAAATCGTATACCCTCCTTTCCCTAGCCAGATTTTTTTGCAGCCACAATCCCATTCCATGCCGACATATGCTATCCCACCAGTAGCCAATAAATCGAAGGGTAGTATGAGTACTAGTGGGGTAAATTTGGCAGCAGGGGGTGAAGGTGATTCCTACACTACCCCTACCTACCTGTCACATTGACCTTCACTGTTAGTCAAGTTCTCCACCCCTGTAGTCACATTCTCTACCCCTCAGTCATTCTCCATCTATCCCTGTAGTCACTTTTCCCACCAGTAGCTACATATCCCCTGTAGTCAGATTCCTCCCATCAGCAGCCTCTCCACTGACAGGTACCTTACCCCCCTCCCCATCAGAAATCATATACTCCCTACCAACAGAAACATTTCCACCATGGTTTACAGAGGCAGGCAATTAACATGTTCAGAAGAAGATCAGCATTGGCAATACACGATTATCCCTCAGGTTTTCTTTAAATTGGTAGTAAACCGCTGTGTTTTACTTTTTTCTTTGGAACCTGCAAGGTAAAGCCATAATCTGCTAGTATGCATCACATTCTAGCACATTATGTGAAACTTACCTTAGAACAAAGCCTTCCTGTGGCGAGCTGTCTAGCTGACAGGGCTTTCATCTGCACCTGGTCTTCCTTCCGGTTTCGTGGACTCCAGCTGTGTGAGTAACCGAACCTGCGATGACATCACTCCTGCACATACTATAGGCTTACCTATAGGTACAAATTATCCATGTGAGTTTACTCCCACTTTAAAACTGATGCACAGCTTGCAGAATCACATTCTTTTCAGCTGAAACTAAACATAAGGTTTAAATTGTAAAGTGTGACAAATGGGCAATTAAACAAAGCACCAAGTGACTTCTTTTTTATATTTGACCTGTAAAGTTAAGCAATTGAAATTTTAAAACATCTTGATTTTCACATTGAATTAGACCAGATAAGGCATATGCTCAATTGTCTACAAGTAGATACTATCAGGTCTTGAGTACAATGCAGTGTTTCCTGTCAGCATATTAGGAAGAAGGCTGCATGGTGCCATGGGGGGGGAGAACAATGTATTTATCTTGGCGGATTACAATATGACATGCCCTTTAGGTATTTATTATTCTTTTGTTTAAAGACATAAATCGTAATAAAGCCATTAAATATGATTATTGTATTCACTATAATACTAAGCAAAATGATTCATAAATGTTTATTATAAGATCACCCAGTACCTTTCTGAACAAGATCATGGAAAGTACTGAATTGTCTTGAAACCATTGTTGAATCAAGTATACAGTGTGGGCACAGCTGTAATTATCTTTGACCCTATGAACTCCTTACCACTCTTTTACCTCTGATACAGGTTCTTCTGTAGCAATGGTGACCAAGAAATTATTATTATTAGGGAAAGGGGTGCCCTTTTTTTTAATTTGCTAAATAAAACAAAGTTTAAATCCAGCAGCATTAAAGTGTATCTAAATCCAAAATCAAAAATCAAATATACTACAGCTTGCTAGTGTTTAGATTTGGTAGCTTCATTTTTCTTTGTGGTTATGTTAATAACACACTTCCACTTAAAGTGGAGTTTCACCCAAAAATTGAACTTCCGCTTTAAGTACTGGTGACCCTCTGACATGCCACATTTGGCATGCAATTTTTTTGGGGGGGCTTGACAGGCACCCATCGCCCCACTTCCTCCCCTGGCACCGGAATGAAGTTAACCTCTCCCTCCTCCCTCACTGCAATCTTCTGGGACACGTCACATGTCCCAGAAGATTGCCCGGCCATTCACAACGCGCAGTGTGGCTCGCCCTGTTCGCCCAGCTGTGAAGCCACAGCTGGGTGCCCACAGTTACATTGCTGACGCTGCGGAGAGGAGGGGGAGAGAAGCGAAGCCGTGGACTGTGGGACAGGTGAGTGTCTGTTTATTAATAGTCAGCAGCTACACTTTTTGTAGCTGCTGACTTTTAAATGGGTGGAACTCCGCTTTAAGTTAAAAGTATGGATCCCCATCCTTCCCTTATTCTATATAACATAGAGGAATGTGGTTCTCTAGTCCTAAGAAATAACTGGGAACAGTGTAACTGATATACGACAGCACAGGCAGAGAACACAGGAATTCTGGCAAGATCAACAAATATATTTTTGTTTACAAAAGTTTTTTATTGGAAGATTAATTGATATACATGTAGTGGTAAGCAAATAATAATGTATACAAAATTCCCAGGTAAACGTAAATGTAGTTTCAATACAGAAATATCATCTTCAACACCGAACTCTGGGAATATTGTATACAACGTGATGTACAATATAAAGTGGGATCAGAATGGAACATCCCAGAGCTCCCATTTCCTGTCAAAGAGGTGTATAGTGTCATACAGGGTGTGATGAATACATTCAGAGAGTGTAACATTCAGAGAGGATAACGAGGAGGAACGCCAGTTTAGGGCAGTCATCCAATGAATGGCTACAAAAAGTGTGTGTATCAATCTTTGACATGGGAATGGGAACGACCGGGATAGTAGTAAAAAAAAAATGCACATCTGTACCACCAGGTGACCAGCTATCTTGGATGCTCTTGTGGCTGCCTGTTGCCAAAGTGGTTTAAGGTGTTTGCAGCTCCAAAAAATGTGGAGGAAGGAATCTGATTCAGGGCAGCCACGAAAGGATAAAGGAGATACAGCTGGGCATATGGTGTGAAGCTTAGTGGGTGTCATATACCATCTGGTATGTAATTTAATGGCAGTTTCATGGGTAGACATAGATCTTGAGTTTTTATACATGTTTTCCAACATCTATTCCCACTCTGGGGGTGAGAACGTCAGATTCGTTTCCAATTCTGGGTTCGTTTTGTGGTCTAAAGAATCTTGTATATGCGTGAGATTACTCCTCTATCTCTGGAAGTGTGTTCACAAATTAGTTCAAATTGAGTGTTCTGAGTGCGGGATGATAGCTTAACTATTGAGATAAAAGTGACGTATTTGGAGATATCGATAATGCTCAGATGGCGGTATATTGTGTTTGGTTTGGAGTTGGGTGAACAATTTAAAGTGCGTGCCAGCTTTGAAAGCTGCAAAGGTGGTTAGGCTTTTGGAACTCCATTTGGCCACACTGTCCCTATGTCGGAAAGCTGGGGTCGCCTATAAAGGCGTAAAGAGGTGCAAGTGGGGAGGATAATTTGAATTTGCTGTGGTAGAGGGACCATAGATACAGGGATTGGCCTATGATATTGTTAAGGGGTGTTACATTACACGCTCTAATGGATCTAGACCACAGCAATCCAGGAAGGTAATGTGGGAACACCGAGTGCATTTCAAAATGTAGCCATGGGATATCCACAATATGGTATGCCATTGGGCAGTCTGGGTGAGTCTGGCTGCTAAATAATAACGCTATAAATCTGGGAGGCCCAAACCTCTGAGAGGTTGGGGTCTGTATAGCAAAGATTTGTTAAATCTTGGGTTTTTGGCGTGCCATACAAATTTATTTATGTCTCTTTGAATGGAGTCTATATAGAACTTAGAGACGTAGATTGGAATACTATTTTGGGCAAAATCGCCATTTTAATGGCTGTAATTCAACCCAAAAAGGAGATTTGGTATGAGGACCAGGTCTTGAAAAGGGTTTTAATATGGGCAACTATCGGACTATAATTGAGGTGGAAAAGGTCTTGGAAAGTAGTAAGTGTTAGCTGGACTCCCAAATAGCGGAATGACTGAGTGCACCATGAGAAGTCAAAGTGTTGTTGCAGGGAATTGGCTAAATCGTTGGGAATGTTGATGGGCATAGCGGTGTATTTGGACAGATTCACCCCTAAACCTGAGAATAATTGAAATGAGTTCAGAAGAGACATTAAGTTTGGCAGTGCGATTAGGGGGTTTGTCAGGAACAGGAGGACATCATCCACATAAAGGCTAAGTTTGAATTCTTCGGGTCCTTTACAATATCCCTTAATGTCAACACTATTTGCGATTAGACATGTGCAATTCGTTTAGTTTTTTTTCCTTATTCGTTTTTTTCGTTATTTTCGTTCGTTCGTTTTCGTACAAATGAACGAATCGTTCGAATCGAACGAATCCGAATAACGAATCGTTCGAATCATACGAATCCGATTAACGAATCAATCGAATCGAACAAATCCGAAAAACAACAAAAATCCGAAAAAAACGAATTAGAAACAACGAATGTACGAATGAAGAAAATCCGAAAAACTAAAACAGGAACAACGAAAAATGAAAAAATTCGTACATTCGGAACTTTTTTTTTGTTGAATTGGTAATTTTCCGTGTCCCTTACAATGGTGCTGCTTAACGTGCTTCGAATAGATTGAACGAAAAAATTCGTACATTCTTAACTTTTTTTTTCGATTCGGAATTTTCCGTGTCTCTTATAATGGCACTGCTTAATGTGCTTCGAATGGATTGAACGAAAAAATTCGTACATTCGTAACTTATTTTTATTTCTTTGTATCGTAATTTTCCGTGTCTCTTACAATGGCGTTGCTTAACGTGCTTCGAATGGATTGAACGAAAAAAATCATACATTCGTAACTTTTTTTTTCGATTCGTAAGTTTTTTTTTCGATTCGTAACTTTTTTTTTGATTCGTAATTTTTAAAATGTAATAATAGCATACACATTACATACAATTATGAATCATGCTCCGATTACGAATCTACGAATGTTACGAATGTTACGAATGTACGAATAAATGAATAAAGGAAAATGAATCTAACGAAAAAACGAATCAACGAAAAATAACTCTTACGAATGTATGAATCGTTACGAATACGAACACCGACGACTTACGAATGTACGAATCGTTACGAATACGAACACCGACGACTTACGAATTTACGAATCATTACGAATCAACGGAAACGAAAAAAACGAAACGAAAATAAAGATTTTTTTTCGGAAACGAAAAAAACGAAACGAAAATAAACACATTTTTTTGTTGTGCATTATGTCTATTTGCGATGGCTCTAGACAAAGATTCTATTGCCAGGAAAAATAGAAGAGGGGACAGAGGACTGCCCTGTCTCGTGCCTCTATGAAGTGAAAAGAATTGGGAGTTATTGCCCAGCAACCTAGGACATGTTTGGGGATCTTGATATAGGGTGTGAAAACCTTCCATGAAAGCTCCTGTAATACCAAATCTAGGCAGTAGGTGATCCAGGTATGACCAGCTCACACTATCAAATGCCTTGCGTATGTCGAGGCTAAGGAGTAGTATCTGTGTATTGTTAATGTTGGCGTCTTGGATAATGTTTATAAATAACTTAATATTATTGGTAATTTGCCTACCCGGTATGAAGCCAGTTTGGTTTGGGGAAATAAGCGTGGTTATCACAGAGGCCAGTCTGTCTGCTAGCAACCTGCCAAATATTTTTAAGTCGTTGTTGACTGAGATGGGTCGAAAGTTTTGGGGGCGGAATGATCTTTGTGTGGTTTTTGGATAAGGGAAATATTGGCTAAAAGCATCTCTGATGGAAAGTGGTGACCCCCTAAAATGTGATTATAGAGAGTGACTAGTTTAGGGGTCAGTGTGGAGGAGAATTTTTTTTAAAGTAAGTGGTTGTATAGCCATCTGGACCAGGGGCTGTGGATGATTTAAGGGACTTAGTGCAGGGTGCATTCCAGGTTTCAAGTTGCTGAGCAGACAGAATGGGCAGCGACAAATTGGCAAACCGTCTTTTAGAGGCCGGGTCAGCAGCCACCGCTGGTTTGGAAAATAGCTTCTGATAGTAGTTGACAAAGATGTGGGGAGAGATATTGATCTAGAGTATCAAAAAAGCATCAGAAAAATTACACCTGGGCCTCATTCGGAGCATAAACAGAGGCTATAGTGGTAGCCTTGTATTGTGCCTTGGAGGATTATAAATCGGCTTTCAGGGTCTTTATGTACATGGCTAACGTGAAACAGCAGAGTGTTGCGTATGAATATGGCTACTAACAAATATTTTTTTTAACCTAACAACAGATATAGCAAAATTTTTCAATTAAATATTTCGCAGGACTAAGAGGACCGAATAATTAATTTTCTGGGGTTTAGACTCCCCCATAAAAAAATATAAAAAAGGTTTTAGAAATAAAAAATGCAGCTCTTGTTGCGAAGCTCACCTTGTCTCACAAATTGTTACCTGCCCAAACTTTTCTCCTCCACCGGTCCTCTTCCAGGTTGAATGATGCTTCTTTTAACCACTTTGTGACTTTATAGGTCCAAATTTAAAATGCTACTTGCTGTAAGAATGTTAAATACTTTAAAGCAGAGAACTATAAATGTGCATCTACTGTATGTGTGTTTCCAGCTCTCAGACCTGCTCAGAAAAATTCATCATAGATTTATTTTTTATTGTCCATGTTTTAACCTTCACCTTTATTGTCCATTGTTTTAAACTTCAGATGCCAGAAATGCCCCAAGGTAAAACTTTGGCTACAGTAAAAAGAATATTATTTTTGTGTGGTCTTGGTTATTCAGACATGCAATCTGCAACAAACACACGCTAACCGAGTGCTGTTTTTGACTTGTGTGTTCTATTTTTATCTTGGAGCCTTTATCCTGGGAGGTTATTGCAAGAGTATTGAGTGCTTTTGAGCATTTATAATCAAATGGTCCATATTGTTTGGTAAGAGGCTTTTCTACCACCCCTTCTCTGGATAGAATAATACAAGTGAGGTCAACCAAGGGACTTATCTCTGTTACATATATGGTGCTACTAGATACATTTTTATTGAGGTCTCCTTTCCGTTCCAGGGATGGGTGGGAACAGGATTTTGGCCCTATCTTTGAGGAGGTTTGGATCTGAGCCAACCTGTGCCAGGTGTGGTAATCCTGGTACTCTTATACATCATCTGTTGTGGTGCCCCAAACTCCAGAGATATTGGGTGGAGGTGGTTGGTACACTTAATGAGCTTTTGGATGTAAATATTCCCATTGAACCACATACATTTCTATTGGGCTACCTTGATTCTTCTTTTTACATTCCTTCTAATTTGAATACTATCTTGTATGTTTTTTTTTTTGTGGCTCACAGACAAATTGCCCTTAAGTAGACCTCTCCACATCAAAAATTTTTTGTTTTTGTTCCCTTTTTTTTTGTTTTTTTCTTTCTCTTTTTTTTTTTTTTTATGGGTAATAAACTATAGGAGTAAGAGAGGGTTCTACGCTCTATGAATATATAAAACCCAGGATAGAGTCTGAGAGAAACTCGAACCCTGGGTATAGACAGTGGACAGTCCAGCTTATTTTTATTTTTATTCTTTGAGAAATTAGAAAGTGACAGTAGAGTCGATGATTGCTATTGTGTGAGGCAATATGTTCCTTTTTTTTTTTTGTTGAAATGACCTAACTGATCACCAGAAGTGTATGTATAGCTGTAGATATTATTTGAGATGTGATGATGATAGAGTGTATGCCCTGCTTCTCCTAAAGATAAATAAATAAAGATTTAAATTGGAAAAAAAAAAAAAAAAAAGACCTCTCCACATCCTCCTACTTTATCTGACTGGACTTTTGACCTCAATAGGCTTATTTCTTTCGAAAAATATAAATATTTTTTAAGAAACTCTAATGCCGCGTACACACGAAGGGACTTTTTCCGCCGGACCTAGTCCAGCGAACAATCCGCCGGACTTTCCAGCTGGCTTCGGCGGACTTAAAAGCGAACGGACTTGACCACACACGATCACGCTAAAAGTCCGGCGGTTCACACAATGACGTACAGCACGTACGACGGGACTAGAAAACGAAAAATACTAGAAAAATACTTGCTACTGAGCATGCGTCCTTTTTGGTCCGCCGGACCATACTACAGACGGCCGTATTGTCCGCCGGACTGCCAAGTCCAGCGGGTAATTTTAAAACAAAACTTAAAACTTTAGTCCGCCGGATTTTTTGGAAAAAAGTCTGTCGAAGGCCCACACACGAGGGGATTATCCGGTGGACTTAGTCCAGCGGACAATCCCGCGGGATAATCCCTTCGTGTGTACGCGGCAAAAGAGTAAGTTTGAAGCTATTTGGTCCCAATGGCTTGAGTTTATGTCCTCCTTATTGGATTAGGCCAACTTGTATCGCAAGTATTGCGTTTTAAACATATACATTATCCTTTTAGAGGTTTTTTTTGATGATCACATTTCCATCTAATTCAACCAATAAAAGAAAAAAAAAATCATACAATCCTATACCCACAGTTGATCCAGAGGAAGGTGAAAAACCCCAGCAAGGCATGATCCAATTTGCTACAGCAGGGGGAAAAAATCCTCCCTGATCCCCCCAAGAGGCAATTGGATATTCCTTGGATCAACTTCACCTATAAATGCTAGTACTCAGTTATATTATGTACATTTAGGAAAGAATCCAGGCCTTTTTTAAAGCAATCTACTAAGTTGGCCAGAACCAGCTCTTGAGGGAGTTTATTCCACATGTTCACAGCTCTTACTGTGAAGAAACCTTTCCGTATTTGGAGAAGAAATCTCTTTTCCTCTAGATGTAAAGAGTGCCCACTTGTCCTGTGATGACCTTAAAGTGAATAACTGAACTAATAGTTTATTATACGGACCCCTAATGTGTTTGTACATGTTGATCATATCCCTCTTCATCTCCTCTTTTCAAGAGTGAATAAACTCAGTTTCTCTAATCCTTCCTCATAGCTTTTTGAGAACTGGTGCCCAAAACTGAACGGCATATTCCAGATGAGGTATTACTAATGATTTGTATAGGGGTAAAATGATATCTCTCGCTGGAGTCCATACCTAATACAAGAAAGGACTTTGCTCGCATTGGAAACCACAGCTTGGCATTGCATGCTATTATTAAGCTTATGATCTACCATAATCTGCAGATCCTTCTCCACCGTTGATTCCCCCAGTTGTACTCCCCCTAATATGTATGGTGCATGCATATTCTTAGACACCCAGTTGAATAAATTTACATTTATCGACA
Source organism: Lithobates sylvaticus (assembly GCA_028564925.1). Taxonomy (NCBI): domain Eukaryota; kingdom Metazoa; phylum Chordata; class Amphibia; order Anura; family Ranidae; genus Lithobates; species Lithobates sylvaticus. The sequence continues at coordinate 211,595,056 of CM053030.1, read as the reverse complement.
TTAAACCTTGTTTGCCACCTAGTTGTCTAATTAAACAGTGCATTGAGGTTGGCTTGTAAGTTGGAGACATCCTGTAAGGATGTTATTCCACTGCATAGCTTGGTGTCATCTGCAAGAAGATTAAAGGTACCGTCCATCGCTGGACAGAGTTGGGGCTCAGGTAAGGCTCAGGTAAAGACTGAAACGGTACTTTTAATCCAAGACCCTATATCATTTATGAGGATATTAAAAACTAAGGGTCCCAACACTGACTGAACCTTGGGGTACACCACTGATAACCTTAGACCATTCAGAGTATGAATCATTAACCACTACTCTCTGAATTCTGTCTTTCTAAACAGTTTTCTATCTATTTACAAACTGATCTTTCCAAGCCTGTAGACTTTACCTTACACATTAGCCTTGTGTGGGGAACTGTGTCAAACTGTGTCAAATGATCATTTATAGTAAACCTTTTTAGTAATTATAACTCTCCACTAATGTGTTTGTATGCTCTCAGGAGTTGTCTTATGTTTAATTCCCCCTTTTTTTGTATTTGTGATGTCCTGCATGATGTGTTTCGTATGTTTTGTCTGTATTTTTCAAGATTGAAAATTTCATTAAAAAAAATCTGATGAAAAAAGAAAAAAAGAGGCTTCTCTAATTGTGGTACAAGGTGGACAGTGGTGGAAGCACAAATTCACACTTTGGGAATAGAGTGTGATTCACATCAAGCCAACGCATGAACTGTACTATAATTCTGATCACATTTGGTGGTCTTTTTATGAACTTAATTTATGACTGTTTGCACTTTAAATTATATTGTTTACAATTTGAAGCACTTTGCATTTAATTATGTATGAATTGTAATTTTATGTGTATGATTAGTTTATTTTTTTATTTCTTGCAAATAAGGTTGTAAGAATGTAAGTTGTAAGAATATTTCAAGGGTATTTAGTACTACTTTGATGTTTTATACTATTTTCACACATTTGGTATCACAAATTGCACAGTGATGGCTTTACTATTTGTGTTTGTATTTTCTGAAATGTGGATTATTTACTTTAATTAAGGTAATTGCAAAGTCTCATTTTTTTTTTCTAAAAAAATAACAAACATGTCATACTCAACTGCTCTGTGCAGTGGATTTGCACAGAGCAACCCAGATTTTCCTCTTCTCAGGTCCCTCTTCTGTGCTGCTGGCCCCTCCCTCCTGTTGAATGCCCCGACAGCAAGCAGCTTGCTATGGGGGCACCCAAGCTGAGCTACAACTCCGTGTGTCCATTCAAACACGGAGCAGCGGTTCGGCCCGTCCCCTCTCTCCTGATTGGCTAACTGACTTTGACAGCAGTGGGAGCCAATGGCGCCACTGCTGTGTCTCAGACAATCAGAAGGGAGAGTCCCGGATGGCGAGACACTCGTGGACATCGCTGGACAGAGATGGGGCTCAGGTAAGCACTTTACAACCCCTTTAAGTACCAATGATTCCACATATAACACCTAACCCACAGAGACTACTAGAGTGTACTAACTTCAATGGACTAAGTCCAGGTGTACCAAGCCATGGTGCCCACAATTTCACAAATGTTTTATGATATTCCTTGTGCTGGTATATATATATACAGTGGTGTGAAAAAGTGTATGCCCCCTTCCTCATTTCCTGTTCCTTTGCATGTTTGTCACACTTAAGTGTTTCGGAACATCAAACCAATTTAAACAATAGTCAAGGACAACACAAGTAAACACAAAATGCAATTTGTAAATGAAGGTGTTTATTATTAAAGGTGAAAAAAAATCCAAACCATCATGGCCCTGTGTGAAAAAGTGATTGCCCCCCTTGTTAAAACATACTATAACTGTGGTTGTCCACACCTGAGTTCAATTTCTCTAGCCACACCCAGGCCTGATTATTGCCACACCTGTTCACAATCAAGGCATCACTTAAATAGGAGCTGCTTGACACAGTAAGGTCCACCAGAAGATCCTTAAAAGCTACACATCATGCCGAGACCCAAAGAAATTCAGGAACAATTGAGAAATAAAGTAATTGAGATCTATCAGTCTGGAAAGGGTTATATAAAGCCATTTCCAAAGCTTTGGGAATCCAGCGAACCACAGTGAGAGCCATTATCCACAAATGGCGAAGACATGGAACAGTGGTGAACCTTCCCAGGAGTGGCCGGCCGTCCAAAATTACCCCAAGAGCGCAGCGACGACTCATCCAAGAGGTCACAAAAGACCCCACAACAACGTCCAAGGAACTGCAGGCCTCACTTGCCTCAGTTAAGGTCAGCGTTCATGCTCCACCATCAGGAAAAGACTGGGCAAAAATGGCCTGCATGGCAGAGTTCCAAGGAGAAAACCACTGCTGAGCAAAAAGAACATCAAAGCTCGTCTCAATTTCTCCATAACACATCTTGATGATGCCCAAGACTTTTGGGACAACATTCTGTGGACCGATGAGACAAAAGTGGAACTCTTTGGAAGGTGTGTGTCTAAGTATATCTGGCGTAGAAGGAACACTGCATTTCAGAAAAAGAACATTATACCAACAGTAAAATATGGTGGTGGTAGTGTGATGGTCTGGGGCTGTTTTGCTGCTTCAGGACCTGGAAGACTTGCCGTGATAAAAGGAACTATGAATTCTGCTGTCTACCAAGAGATCCTGAAGGAGAATGTCCGACCATCTGTTCGTGTACTCAAGCTGAAACGAACTTGGGTTCTGCAGCAGGACAATGATCCTAAACACACCAGCAAGTCCACCACCGAATGGCTGAAGAAAAACAAAATGAAGACTTTGGAGTGGCCTAGCCAAAGTCCAGACCTGAATCCTATTGAGATGTTGTGGTATGACCTTAAAAAGGCCGTTCATGCTCGAAAACCCTCTAATGTAACTGAATTAGAACAATTCTGCAAAGATGAGTGGGCCAAAATTCCTCCAGGACGCTGTAAAAGCCTCATTGCACGTTATCGCAAACGCTTGGTTGCAGTTGTTGCTGCTAAGGGTGGCCCAACCAGTTATTAGGTTTAGGGGGCAATCACTTTTTCACACAGGGCCATGATGGTTTGGATTTTTTGTTCACCTTTAATAATAAACACCTTCATTTACAAATTGCATTTTGTGTTTACTTGTGTTGTCCTTGACTATTGTTTAAATTGGTTTGATGTTCCGAAACACTTAAGTGTGACAAACATGCAAAGGAACAGGAAATGAGGAAGGGGGCAAAACACTTTTTCACACCACTGTATATATATATATATATATATATATATCATTCCAATCAGAGGGTATAGCCTACTGAACGAATCCACTCCTTTAGAGAAGGAGGCTCTAAGTATTTCCAGTGGGTCAGACATAATTTATGGGCCTGAAAAAGGACTCTGGAGATTACCACATGGGCAAATTCTCTGGGTTCCCCTTCTCCTAGGATATCTAACAGGCAGAATTTGGGTTCTAGAGGTATAGTAGCTTGAAACACAGTATATTTTAACTGTTAAACAAATCTTAAATGCATTTGCAGGTTTACATGCATGCACATTTATAAAAAGGTAGCAGAAAATGCATTAAAAAAATAATGTTTAGTATGGCTTTAAGTAAAAAAATGTTTTAAAAAAGCATATAATGTGATTTTTTTTTCCATATGACCTTGAGAATTATACTTTTATGATGTCAATGCCAGCTTTATCTTCTAATACTTGAAAACCTAAATATACAGTACTTTAAAAAAGGATACTGATGTTAGACAAGATACAAAGAATTACATTTCTGTGTCACATTAGCTCACAATTAAAGGTCAGGAATAGTAGGAATAACAAAAGTAGTGCTAGGAAGAAAGTGTGGGATTTCACAGATATTTACTATATCAGTAGGCCGATTCATTCTAGTTAAATGTCTGGTAATGGGTGGTTTGTTATACAACAGGTGTTTCCAGCACAATTCCCCCAAAAAGTGAAGGTTGCCTTACCCCAATACCCTGAGAGAAGCACTTATTTAAGTAAAGACTTCCATAAAGACTACAATCATAACAGGGTTATGGTTATCCCAGTTTGTGAAGTATGGGCTGTCAGTGACTTCAGGCTGCAACTAAAGCTGTTCAGAACTTTAACGATGTTCCTTGAATTGAGGAGAGCTGAAAGGATATGGACAAAGAGTGGATCCCAGAACCTGCACATCTGTTTGTGTGAGCCATTTAACTGAGTGGTGTTGAACATTCAGTGGCGAGTGTTTAAACCTGGAGTAAGAATCCCCACATACCATTCCAATACTCTGTAGAAGCACTATGCAGATTATGCCAAGCTGCTTGATCTTCAAGTGATTGCCATTATGTTCTGTGACAGCTTGGTCCCATTCTGAAAGCCTTTAGTATGGATTGTCACTTTTTCCTCAAGGGCATGGACTATTTCTTACTACCACAGGTTGACTACCTCCCACTACCACAGCCAGAAGAAAAACGGCTTGTTTGAAACTGTCACTTAAATTTCTAAGCTGTGGATAAGATACTCTGTCCCAATACTATTGTTCTTTCAACACATTCCACAAGCTCCCAATCATGTTTTAATTATTTACCCATCAGTAGTATTTAAATGCACTGCTTGTTCTGTCACTGGTTTTCAATCATCTATATAAGGGGCCTCATCAAAATTTTGGTTTAGGACCCAGTAATATGGAGTTAAATTTCTTTTTGTTCTCTCTGTTTTACATTTAAAAAATAACTATAAAAAATAATTTCACAATTTAGATACAGATCAAGAAGATACATTGTCAGCAGAGCAGATCTTAACCCCTTCACACCGACGTAATGCAAATATGCGGCCTTCGGTTTGAAGGAGTTGTATCGGGGTGATGCCTGCAGCTGCACACAGCACCTCGGTACCATTTTTTAGAGCTGACGGTCAACTTTCTTGTGATAACAACCGATGCGGCTAAGCAGCCGCTCAGCTGTTATCCCAAGCAGCGGGAGGGGACGTCCACCCCTCCTGCTGCCTTCTGTGGGTAAGCCCCGGTTCCCCAGTCCCAACAGGAGGCCCGAGCGACCAGACCCGTGCACCGGATGGGCAGAGACCAGAATGAAGCCGGAACCGGCCTTGATTGGGTCTCGGATATAGTAACCTGGAAGCGATGTCATGACATCACTTCCGGTTTACTGAAGACTTAAAGACACCAAATTTAAAAAAAGTTACAGTATTCAAAACTGCCAAACTTGACTTTTTGAATCCTTTTAAGTGCAACGGACGGTTTTGTTATCTTATGGACCCCAGATCTCTCCAAAAAGAGTACCTGTCACTGCCTATTACTGTCACAAGGGATGTTTACAGCGTGAGGAGAAAAAAAAGCTGATCAACGGCACCTGTTGAAGGGACATCCGTCCTGAGCAGGGAGAGGCGAAGCCGCCTAATATGTGCCCACAGTGCCCACCAATCAGTGCCCACAAGTATATAAGTGTCACCTATCAATGCCCACGAGTGTCACCTATTAATGCCCACGAGTGCCACCTATCAATGCCCACTAGTGGTGCCTTATCAGTGCCACCTAGCAGTGCTGCCTATCAGTGTCGCCTACCAGTGCCGATCAGTGCCCATACTGCCATCCATCAGTGCCCATACTGCCACCGATCAGTGCTCATCACTGCCACCCATCAGTGCCCATTAGTGCCAGCTATCAGTACCACCTATTAGTGCCAGCTATCAGTGCCACCTATCAATGCCCTTCAGTGCCACCCATCAGTGCCACTTCATCACTGCCCACCAGTACCGCCTATTAGTACCCACCAGTGCTGCCTATCAGTGCCCATCAGTGCCGCCTTATCAGTGCCCATCAGTGCCGCCTATCAGTGCCCATCAGTGCAGCCTATCAGTGCCAATCAGTGCAGCCCATCAGTGCAGCCTATCAGTGCCCATCAGTGCAGCCTATCAGTGACCATCAGTGCAGCCTATCAGTGCCCATCAGTGTAGCCTCATCAGCGTACATCAATGAAGGAGAAAAATTAATAAACAAAATATAAAACGGTTTTGTATATATATTTTTATTTTATTTAAAAAACAAATAAATAAAAAACCCAGAGGTGGTCATATACCACCAAAATAAAGCTCTATTTGTGGGAAAAAAATGATAAAAATGTAATTTGGGTACAGTGTTGTATGACTTCGCAATTGTCATTCAAAGAGTGACATTGCTAAAAAAGAAGAAAATTGGTCTGGGCAGGAGGGGGGTTTAGGTGCCCAGTAAGCAAGTGGTTAATAGCCATTCAAACCCATTTGTGTCAACTTGTGTGCATGTTATCAGGCAAAAAATCACCAGGGTATGTAAACTTTCGATCAGGGTCATTTGGGTAGTTTCTGATGTCATTATGATTTAATAAGAGTAAACACAGTTGAATGATAATAAATGGCTTCAGCCAAACACTAACCATGAGTGAAAGAAAAGTTTTTGTGTTATCATTCATATTCTCTGAAAAATGGCCAAGAAATCACAAATTCTGCCAGCATATGTAAACTTATAACCACAACTGTATAATGTTTGAGGGTTCTAAGTAATTTTCTAGCAAGAAATACAGGTTTTAACTTGTAAGCAACAAGTGTCAGAAAAAGGCTTAAGAAAGCAGGGGTTAATATGCTCACTAATCATTAGTAATAATTTTGTCAGCAGTTTAGTCAGCATCTTAGATGATGTCTTTTCTATTTGTATTTCTTTTAATAAATTTCATATTTGCTTAATCACCAAAACCACATCAGTTTCACTGGCTTTGTTATACAGTATTTTACTATTCCTAAAACTACATGACACATATAGATACTTTACACTCACTTGGCATTCATTAATTTCACAGAAAAAAATATATGCAGCATTTTTATTAAGAATATATTTCATTGTTTTATCTTTGCTTTAAAGGCAGCAGGGTTGGAAAAAGGGTGAACATATAAAGGCAAACTACAATGGATATGAATATTCTAAGGAGACCATATATGGAAGTTTTTATTCAAGTGGAAGAGTTGCTTGAATGACCTCTGTTAATGATAAATCCTGAGATCTCAATGTTTCCAACTTTGGATCTGATGCTGCTGTCTGAAATATGCTAACAAGGGAAATTTCCGAAGCCTTATTTTTGTTGGTAATATGTAGAACAAAGATTGGCATTGTGCCTTCTTTTTCCAGGTATGTATTTCCCTATATTCAGAGTCCTTTATATGGAGGTCCTAAAGGAGTTTCTTATTTTACTTTTATAGAAAAGACACAAATACTGTCAAAAATTGAGTATTTAATAAATATATATTGGGGAAACAGACATGTTACAACTAGCTTGATTCTGTAAGTAGATAAATTTCCTCCCCAAAAAAATGATATTTATAGTATTTATTTATATATATATATATATATATATATATATATATATATATACACACACATATATATATATATATACAGTATATAATGTAATACATAATCATAAGGTCATCTGCACTTACAGCTTTCTCTTAGCCCCTGCAAAGTCTCAAAAATGAACAAAGAAGATAATCATGTAGCGCTCAAACTCTGATGAGAATAAAGTGCTATAAGTGCAGAAAATAAAATTCATCCATATATACATGTAAAGCTGTAAACATGTGCATTTATAAATGATAATATTCAATAAAGTGCCAAGCAAGGTATACACATTAAATCATTTTCAATTGAATGTGCCAATTATTCTGTGCAAAGCATAAAAAACTTCAAATAATGTTCATCTTCGAATGTGGCATAAAATTGGTAAATGATATAGCTAAAGGAATCCAAATTTCAAATGCTGGCGGTGACAAAAGTGCTCCACGCTTATTACCCCTGTGACGATGTCTATTAAGACTAAATGTACATCAGGTTGGAGGACATAGCAGTGATGTCAGCACGCTCGCTGGGGCGCAGGGCAAAAATTTCTGAATGCTTGATGTATTCATTTTACTTGTGAGTAGAATACTGTTCTTTTAATAAACTTCTTATGCTGGGAAATTGCGCAATGAGCGATTGTGTTCCTTTTTTATGTACATGCCTGGTTAATGAATGGTGACAACTTACTGGGCGCATTATGGGGTGATTTTTTTTGATGACATATCTAACATACGGGTCCTGTGAAGGGAGTGTTAGTCGTATACCCATCGTGGGAGGTGTTGCCTGTTAATACGTGGCTAGACCTCGTTTTGGTTCTTCTCATCTGGTAAGCGTCCATTCATTAACACATATAGTGGAGCGTGGACAAGGGATCACTTGGAGCACTTTTGGACCGTAATAAGCACGTATTGAGCTCCTTTTTCACCACCAGTATTTGGAATTGGGATACCTCTGTCTATATGATTTACCAATTTTATGCCACATTTGAACATCTGGCATTTTGAATGAACATCATTTGAAATTTTGTATGCTTTGCACAGAATAATTGTCACTTTCAATTGAAAATGATTTAATTTGTATATGTTACTTGGCACTTTATTGAATATTATTATTTATGAACGCACATGTTTACAGCTTTAGATATATGGATGAATTTTCTTTTTTGCACGTATAGCACTTTATTCTCAACAGTGTATGAGTACTACATGTTTGTTTGAGTATATTCACAGCGCAACACCCATTTTTTTGAAAGTCACAAATGCCTGTCAATTCTGTCAGTGAAGTCTTCCTAATGCAGCTTTGATGGTATGAAAAATATTGACATTGCTTATTTTTAATATGCTGCAAAATGTTTAAAATGTTACATGCATTGGGGCGGAAGACAGCATTTGTGGATGCTGTTTGATTGAGCATGTGTGTGTGTTAGGCCTTGTTCATATGGGGTGTACCACAGTGTATGCCCATGCAAGGCTGTGTTTACCCACACAGAGGTGCACAGGTGTCGCGTGCATCCCCATGCAAGCAGTCCTATTGATGTCAATTGGGACACAGCAGCTGCACAGACACAGCCACTGCTCCCAATTTGACATCAATGGGGGTGTGGATGCATGTCACCAAACACACACTTTCTGTGTTCAAATATCATCTAAATACTAGACATGTGCATTCATTATCGTCCAAATGCATTTTCGAAAGAAAATCGAAATTAAAAAAATGCTTTATTTTGGTATTGTTGTGACAACAGTTCGATATAGATAGATAGAAGATTCGACATGACGGTGAAAATAGCAATCTGTGTCTATTGAACCTGTTGTCGATTGTGCCTAACCTAACTCTATTAGTCCAAGATTATTCAACGTAGAAAGAAAAGATTCGACATTATAGAGACAATAGTAAAAGAGCTGTTAGTGGTCGCTACTGGAATGGGTGGGGGAATTTAAATGATGATGAGAATAAATGTTATTGGCTGATCAAAAATATGTATAATAAGATTTAACAAAGCAGCTAAAAACATACGATCGTCGTATTACGGTTTACGTTTACGGTCAAATGCTTCGCCCATAGGCTATAGAAGAATTCTAATGTTGTTTGACTACTAATAATAATTAATGTAGGTAAATAATGTATAACACTGTGAATTCCTGCGCTAAACAAGTGATTATAAAAAGAATTATTGGTGATAAGAATAAAATTAAATATAAATATAAGTGATTACTAACATTCAAGGTTGCTGCTCTCAAAGTAGATGTGTCTTTAAAAATGTGAACAAGATAAGAGCACTACCATATACTAATACATCACCAAATAAATCATAAAAAACTCATATCAAATATAAAATAAAAATATATGAAGGCCAAAAATTTCCAGTGAACAAATAAATAAATATATAAAGTTCATGTAAATCCAGGTAGGTTTTTCCAGTGCAATTTCAACTTAATCGGATGTGCAGTATAAAGTACCAAGTGCCAAGACAAACATCAGTGCAAAATTCGTGCTCCCCTCTGTGTGCCCTCTCACTCACCAGAGATCCAGGACTCCCATAACAGAAATCAGATGCACTTTGAGAGGGTTGCTGGGCTTAGTAGTCCCACTGGCTGTATCACTGTGGCTTGCGTTTTCCTTACTGAGCCATTAAAAAATCCAGGAATCCCATTGAGAGGTGTGCAAACGTTATGAGGACTGCTGGGTTCTGCGGTCCCACAGGCTGTAACTCCAGCTACAAAAGGTGTTGTCCTCAACGAATCTCCAGGAATGGGTACAAATGGCAAAAGAATCTATATCGTGTAATTCTGTATATTTATTGTATAAAATCCCAAATTCCAGGTAATCCACTCATATTAAAACATTAAAAACAATGTAGAACCGGAAGTGGCCGGCCAGAAATTACGTCACCGTTTTGTCCAGCCCATAGGTCGTTTTCATAGGATACCCATAGGTGGTGTAGTGTGTCAATATATAAGTTGGGAGGAGTTAAGCCTTATATTTTGATGCACTATACCATGTGCATCTATACAGTGTATAGAGCGAGCTGATAATACAATAACCCGTGACACATGCAGGAGGAGTATCGTACCCGGCATAGCGAAAAAAGACTCAACCAGTGTCACGCCAGCGTGCCATAGAGGGGAAGTGCCAGAGTCAGAGCGGTGGCCTGCCACTCGTATAAACCCAGACGCAGTCCCCCATTGGTCAACCAAGGTGGCCAATCACGCCCCAGCAAGAACTTGCACAAGGATGTCAGACGCATGGGGCAGGTGCGTGGCGCCGATGCACAGAGGAAAGACTCGCCCACCTCCCCATGCCAAACAATGGTCAGAGGGGAAGTGGCAGGGATTCCTGTGAGCGTCACAGCTTCTGGAAATAACAGGCAAAAGCCAGATCCACATGCCTCAGTCTCAGACACAGGACATACTGCTGCAAAATATCATCGCTGATGAAAAATTGTATATGGTTCTTATACACAGTGCTTAAGCAAAATAAATATTATTCACCTAGTTAGCTTAACCACTAACACTAAAACCCCTTTCACGCTGTAGGCATCTTTTAGGCACTTTAGCGCTAAACATATCGCCTGTAAAGCGCCTGAAAAATGCCTCATCTGCAGTCCCAGTGTGAAAGCCCTAGAGCTTTCACACTGGGGCACTGCGCTGACAGGACGTTAAAAAAAGACCTGGAAGCAGCTTCTTTGGGGTGGTGGAGGAGCCGTATATACACCACTTCTCCACCGCTCCTGCCCATTAAAATGAATGGGCACCACGAGGCTACACAGGCGCTGTTAACCCTTTCCTCAGCTGCTAGCGGGGGTTAAAAGATCCTGCTAACAGACGAATAGCGCCACTAAAACTAGCTGAGCTTTACCGCTGTAGTGGCGGCGGTTTTCGACCACTAGCAGGGCGCTTTTAGCCCTTAGCGGCCGAATAAAAGATTAAAAGCACCTGTAATGCGCCAGTACCGAAGCGCTTTGCAGGCGCATCGGGAGCGCTGCCCATTGATTTCAATGGTCACTCGGCTTTGACACTGGGGCTGCAGGGGAAGCATTTTTTCAGGCGCGTTACAGGTGCTATTTTTAGCCCAAAAGCACCTAAAAAAAAAACCCCAGTGGGGTCCAACTGTAAACAGTAAAAAATCTTAGCTTGTTATTTGTAGCACAGAGGCTCCTCCTGCTGCCTTCATAGCAAATCAAGAGAAAATGGATGATATATGTTGACAATCCTTCAGAGCCATTTAATATTTGTGATTAATTGACACAGAAAAAAAGTATCAAATGTGACGCTATAATGATGCACTTGCAGGAATGGATGTGGATTAAACTGGTCCGACAACAAATTGAAACTGTAATGTCTTTGGCTGGTTCACAATGTATTATGGCATGAAGTTTCACACACAATTCCTCCTGAAACGCATGGCAAATATCCAAGCTTTAAATGTTGCCCTGAAATTAGGTGGGGCTTTGCATGTCAGAGTGTCAGGATTAGGACAGTATGTGACTGGAAAACACTGTGCACATCAATTAACACCTCTCTGCTTATACAGAAGTCAATGAGCAGTGTACCAGATAGTGAACTGACCCTGGAAACTGTGATGCTGAAGTATAATATTTCAGGAGGGTGTTTTCTGTACAAATCAAGATATTGGCAGCTATGCTGTATGTTCTGCTGTTTCTTTTCATGTCCAAACATAGACATGTATCTCTAAAATGTTCGTTTATTGGAAATTTTTAGTCTGCAATCTTAATTCATAAATGCCAATTCCTAAGTAAAATAAAATAAACACATAGAAAGAAAAAGCATGTTTTTTTTTAAATATTAAAATTGTATATATAATTGTATTATAATTGTCAAAAAGTTGTAGTATTTACACTACTCCAGCATGTTGTAATTATATTTGCAAAAAATAAAAAGTCATTGGTATTGGTGTTTTATTTGGTTGTATTGTCAGGTTGCATATGTTATGTATTTCCTTTTTTTCACTTTAATTTTGGTTCTTCCCCTTCCTCTCACATGGCAGCACTGATGCATGGCAATTGGTTGGACAGGCATCATCCACATATGGGGGCAGGGAGGGAGCTGTGGACTTATCTTGCATTGACTTAAGCTGGCTATAGATGAATTGAAATCCAGATGGTTCAGCAGTGGCCAGACAAATTTCAAACCATCTATGGTCATTCCCAGTTGTGAGATGCCGATCTAATGATCGACTTCTCATGATCGGACTTGTTGAGAAAATTTTGCTCCATCAATGCTGCAGCCAATCAGCTGCAGCGCTAATTAGTTTGTTCTTACTGCAGGGGAGTCTCCGTTGTCAGTGTACAATAACAAAGTTGGGCAGATTCCTCTATTCACCTTCCTTTTTTATTTTCGGAAAAAAATCTGACCCATGTATGCCCAGCTTTACACAGGTTTTCTCCACTTCAGGTAGCGAACTAAGTGACAATGAACCAAGGGTAAGTTAAGTATTAAATGCCACGGAGGCTGGCATTAAAAGAACCTGCTGCTATGACTGCAAGAGCAAAGCACAAGATCACTTTAATAACTGTTGAGATAAGATATCGGCCATATAAGGAATCCAGACTCTTACTTGTATTCTGAGCTGTAGCAGTAAAGCAACCATTGGGGTTGATTTACTAAAACTGGAGACTGCAAAATTTGGTGCAGCTGTGCAAGGTAGCCAATCAGCTTCTAACTTCAACTTGTTCGATTAGGGCTCTTTCACACGGACGGTCCGTATGTCCGTTTTTCATCCTTCCGTTTTCGGATGAAAAACGGACATACATGTATCCCTATGGGATAGCGGGTGTCAGCGGATGAGCATCCGCTGACACCCGCTCTCATCCGTGCCCGCTATGCTCCGTTTCTGCAGACGGAGGAAAACCCAATTTTTTCATCCGTCTGCGGAGCGGATCGGATGACGACGGACTCTACGGTCCGTCGTCACCCGATCTCCCATAGGGGAGAGTGGCGCTCTGACAGGTCCGTCCCTGCACGGAGTGCAGAGACGGACCTGTCATCTTCCTGCTCAGCGGAGATCGCTCCGGCGATCCCCGCTGAGCAAGTGGCTATCCACGGGGCGGATCTGCACTGATCCGCCCCGTGTGAAAGAGCCCTTAGGCTTTGACAAAAAAAAAAAAATCAGAAGCTGGAAGCGGGGATGCATATTTTAGGCAATTAAGGTTGTTTTCATGTACATATACAATTACAGTTCAAGCATATAAACAAGATTTTTAAAACATTAGTGCTCATTGACAATATTATTTAATATCAAGCCGATTTCTCTTGCATGTGTACCTAAAAAAGGATTAAAAAAAACTATACAATGCCTTTGTATTAGTACATGTTTGTATTATTGCTAGAGTTGGGCGAAAAGTTCAAGCTGAGCAAAAGTTTGGCCCAAACATCCCCTTGTTAAAGGGGGCATCCAGATTCCGATAAGTCCTCTGCCTGCAGACCCCTACAACCACAACATGGTTGTCGGGAAGAGGCCCTTGTCCCAATCAACATAAGGACAAGGTGCTTTGGAGTGGGGGGGGGGGCATAACCCCCCCCCCCCCAAAGCACCCCCCCGTGTTAAGGGCATGTGGCCTGGTATAGTTCAGGGGGGGGCTCGATTTTGGAGGGACCCCACACTGTTCTTTTATTACATTTTGGCCTGGAGCTTCTTTTAAAATCCATAAAAGATCTTTTTAACATTTTTGTATTGCCAGTAATGATATTTTATTTCCGGCAATGTAAATGTAATTTTTTTTTCTTTATAAAATGTCAGTTTTGCTGCAGCAAGTTCACTTTACAGGCAGACTAAGGGGACCCCCCAGGCACTATATTTAAAGGCGTTTTTCATTTTTATGGTTAAGCACCAAACAAATTACTGCTCCTGTAGAACATGCAAATTCCCGGCAAATAGGGTCATGGCTGGGATTCAAACCAGTGACCGTAGTGCTGCTAGGCAGAGATGCTAACCACTTAGACACTGTGCTGTCCATTGCACTAAAGTAATACACATTGCAGATACAATGTGCATATACATAGGTTTGAAGCTAGCCTGAAGGACCATACACATGGTCCGAATATCGGATGGCATTGGCCAGTTTCTATTGACGTTCAGCCCATGTGTAGGGCAGCTGGTCTGACAGAAGCCAGCCATTCAGCAGGCTTTTGTTGAAGGGGCATGACCAAAAAAGGTCTGCCAATCAGCGACTGATCAGCGCTCTCAGCCAATGCATTATGGCGGGGAAGGGGGGGCAGTCCCCCTGTCAGAACACAATAGCTCAGCGGGGGGAAATCAATGTACTAACATTGGATTTGTTAGTGCAGTACAGCTCCTCCTGAGTTCTTCCATTTTTTGGGGGGTTTTGTTCAGTCCACTGGGTGGAACGGAAAAAAAATTCCCCTGTGTGTACCAAGCTTTAGAATAGCAAATATGCAAAAGACTGCATGAAGAAAGATTTGCTGAAGAAGAAGGAAATTTAAAAAAACTTTTCAATGAGGACTGTGATGAGATGAAGATAATGATAAAGATAAGTTGCTTGATAATGATGGTGTTTGGTTGTAGAGGAAAGACTGGTGAGTGTATTACTGCTAGGCAATATGAGAAAGTAAAGTATTGTATGCTTTTCATGCAATATGTTAACTTTCATTTTCTCAACTGAATTAAAAAAATAATTGATGTTCCCAGTTTTCTACCAGGCTCAACATGCAGTGATGAAATACACAGTTCAATTGGAAAATGTGAGCTAACTTATGTTGGTGAAAGGATAGAACATGGACAACCTTCAACAATTGCCAAGGATAGTTGTGAAATTTGTGAAAGACAATATATGACGAGTTATTACCTCTCTAGACAAGTTTTATGCATAACATACAGTGCCTTGAAAAAGCATTCACACCCCTTGAAATTTTCCACATTTTGTCATGTTACAACCAAAAACATAAATGTATTTTATTGGGATTTTATGTGATAGAGCAACACAAAGTGGCAATTAATTGTGAAGTGAAAGGAAAATGATAAATGGTTTTCAAATGTTTTTGCAAATAAATATGTGAAAAGTGTGGCATGCATTTGTATTCAGCATCCCTGAGTCAATATTTTGTAGAACCATCTTTCAATGCAATTACAGCTGCAAGTCTTTTGAGGATGTCTCTACCAGCTTTGCACATCTAGAGAGTGACATTTATTCCATTCTTCTTTGTAAAATAGCTCAAGCTCTGTCAGATTGGGTGGAACAGCAATTTTCACATCTTTCCACAGATTCTCAATTGGATTTAGGTCTGGACTTTGACTGAGCCATTCTGACACATGAATATGCTTTGATGTAAACCATTCTATTGTAGCTCTGGCTGTATGTTTAGGTTCATTGTCCTCCTGGAAGGTGAACCTCCACCCCAGTCTCAAGTCTTTTGCAGACTCTAATGCCCCGTACACACGATCGGAAATTCAGATGGAAAATGTCCTATCGGACCATGTTGTCGGAAAATCCGACCGTGTGTGGGCTCCCAATCGGACTTTTTCCGTCGGAATTTCTGCCGGAAAAAATTTGAGATCCTGCTCTCAAATTTTCCGACAACAATATCCTATCGGACTTTTTCCGATCGTGTGTAGAGAATTCCGACGGACAAAGTGCCACACATGCTCAGATCACATTAGGAGACCAAACCTATTGGCTAATAGCCTCTACGTAGTTCCGTCATACGTAACAAACGTCACCACGTTCAGAATGATCGGATTTTCCGACAACTTTGTCCGACCGTGTGTATGCAACACCAGTGTCGGACAAAATCCGTCGGAAAAAGTCCGACGGATTTTGTGGTCGGAATTTCCGACCGTGTGTACGGGACATTACAGGTTTTCTTCTAAGATTGCCCGGTATTTGTCTCCCTTCATTTTCCCATCAACTCTGACCAGCTTCCCTGTCCCTGCTGAAGAAAAGCATCCCCACATGATGCAGCCACCACCATGTTTCACGTGGGGATAGTGTGTTTAGGGTGATGTGCAGTGTTAGTTTTCCGCCACACATAGCGTTTTGCTTTTAGGCCAGAAAGTTAAATTTTGGTCTCATCTGACCAGAGCACCTTCTTCCACATGTTTGCTGTGTCCCCCACATGGCTTCTCGCAAACTACAAACGGGACTTCTTATGGCTTTCTTTCAACAATGGCTTTCTTCTTGCCACTCTCCCATAAAGGCCATATTTGTGGAGTGCACAACTAATAGTTGTCCTGTGGACAGATTCTCCCACCTGAGCTGTGGATCTCTGCAGCTCCTCCAGAGTTAGCATGGGCCTCTTGGCTGCTTCTCTGATGAATGCTCTCCTTGACTGGCCTGTCAGTTTTGGTAGACGGCCATGTCTTGGTAGGTTTGTAGTTGTGCCATACTCTTCCAATTTTGCGGATAATGGATTGAAAAGTGCTCTGTAAGATGTCCAAAGCTTGGGATATTTTTTTTATAACCTAACCCTGCTTTAAATTTCTCCACACCCTTATCCCTGACCTGTCTGGTGTGTTACTTGGCCTGTTTGTTCATTAAGGTTTTCTAACAAACCTCTGAGGGCTTCACAGAGCAGCTGTATTTATATGAAGATTAAATTACATACAGATGGACTCTATTTACTAATTAGGTGACTTCTGAAGGCAATTGGTTCTACTAGATTTTAGTTAGGGGTATCAGAGTAAAGGGGGCTGAATAGAAATGCACGCCACACTTTTCTGACATTTATTTGTAAAGATGTTTGAAAACCATTTATCACAATTATGTGCCACTTTGTGTTGGTCTATCACATAAAATCAAAATAAAATACATTTACGTTTTTGGTTAAAACATGACAAAATGTGTATGAATACTTTTTCAAGGCACTGTATATAAAGTATGAGTACCAAAATTTGAAGACTGGTACAAAAACATTGTTGAATGCCTCAGTGGGCGTGACTAAGGGCTCTTTCACGCGGACGCTCCGTATGTCCATTTTTCATCCTTCTGTTTTCGGATGAAAAACGGACATACATGTATCCCTATGGGATAGCGGGTGTCAGCGGATGAGCATCCGCTGACACCCGATCTCGTCCATCTCCGCTATGGTCCGTTTCTGCAGACGGAGGAAAACCCTATTTGTCCATCCGTCTGCAGAGCGGATCGGATGACGACGGACTCTACGGTCCGTCGTCACCCGATCTTCCATAGGGGAGAGCGGTGCTCTGACAGGTCCGTCCCTGCACAGAGTGCAGAGATGGACCTGTCATCTTCCTGCTCAGCGGAGATCGCTCCGGCGATCCCTGCTAAGCAATCGGATATCCACGGGGCGGATTAGCACTGATCCGCCCCGTGTGAAAGAGCCCTAAATAAAGTGTAAAGTGAACAGAACCAAAAAAATCCAGTCAGTACAGGGGAGTTTGAAAAATAGAGCTTTTCTTGCTCGTGACTGAAAGGCAAACACAGGTTTACTTCATCATACTTTACATTTTATAAATAAGGCCCAAATTTTTCTTGAAAATTGTAAAACAAACATGCTCCAAAGTTTTTATTTTACACATATGTTCCCAGTCAAGACATTCTTTGGGATACTGCATTAAGGTTAGACAGCAAATGATTGTTCATAGATTACATACATCCATTATTAAATGTTCATGCAACTATAACCAACGATCAATGTAGTGATAAGCAGTATATATTTGAAAAAAAGATAAAGCAATAAATACCAGACATTATGTAATACATCGCTTTTTACATCTTTCTGAGTAGGTACACATAGCTAATGAGCCTTATCAAACATGTATAGTCTTTGTGTAATACAGTACAGCAAATAAAAAGTACACTTCATCACAGTGGTCGTAAGCTCACATGTATCAAAATGTCATATTGTGAACTGTCTGTGTTGCCACACATGTAACAATTAAACCCAAACCTTGTTTTGATATCTAAAAAGATACAATTTGCTTTGCTGTACTGAAGCAAATCAGGAAGTTCTTAATTGTAACAGTTTGATAAAGAAATAATTAATTGTGAAAAATATAAGAATATAAAACATTCAATCATTTTTTTGGTTTTTAATTTATCTTTGTAATGATTTTATCATCTGGATTTTTTTTAATTGTGAAATGAATCACATAAACAAAATGGCATGGCTATTTGCCTATTTTGAGTTAAACTCTGAATTCAGTATAGTAAGGCACAAACTTTTTGGGCATTGTACATTTTTATTGAATAACACACTTGCAAAATGTTTGTGATTCAATGCCCAAAAAGGGCAAAAAGGGTCCTTTACTGTTAGAGAAGTTCTTTTAGAATGCGTCCAAAATACAAATCATCCAAAGACACTGAATAGTTAACAAGTGTAACTTGAAATAAAAATATTTTCCACCTGACTGATACCTCTACTAAAATGTGTTATTCATTCAAATCAAGTTAGCTTTATGCCATCTAGGTAGGTCAAAGACAACTCTACAAGAGTCCTTGATGTGATCCACCAGGCCCATGCCCACAAGATTCCCATGTACCTGCTTTCTACTAAAGCTGAAAAAGCAAAGAGTGGAGTGACATGTTTTGAAGGGCACTCTCAGCCATATTGGAGTGTGAGATCATATGTGTAAAAGCCATCTATTCAACTCCTACTGCTATGGTTAAAGCCAATGAATCATTCTCCTCTTATTTCCCCTTGACCAGTAGAACAAGACAGGGCTGTCCACTATTGCAATTTATCCTCATCTAGACTTTAGAACTCCTGTTGAAACACATACACCAAATGTGAATATCACAGGTATTCCATTTCAGGCAATGCAACAGAAGTAAGCTGCTTTTGCTGACAGCCTCTTATTTTTGCAGTCTTACCTGACACCGTCCTTCCTAATTAAGGATGAGCCCGGTGTTCGATTCGAACCCATGTTCGAATCGAGCACCGGGTGTTCGCTCGCTCGGCGAGCCCAGAACTATTGGGGCCGCTCGCATCAAATTCGTGTGATGCGAGCGGCCCCGCAATGCATTGCGGCCCGCGCAGTGCAATGCTGGCTGATGATTGGCCAAGCATGCACTGTGACCCCGCATGCTTGGCCAATCACAGCGCCGGCAGCGAGGAGAGCCATAATTGGCTACAGGCAGGATGCCTGTAGCCAATTATAGCTCAGGGGCTTTAGTACACGCCCCACGGTATAAGAGGCCGCCGCGCCGGCGGCCTCGCATATTATGTTTCAGACAGTGTCAGCGTGTCAGTGTGCTGCTGACTGCTGACAACAATATGTGCTTTATTTCTGGGGATATGTGTGTGCATGCTGTTAGAACAGCATTGCAGTATCACATCTGGGGGGTGTCTATAGGTGGCCTGTGAAGGGGGCAGGTTTCCTGTGCTTAGAACTTTCCCTGCAAAAAAGTGTCATTTTTGCAGGAAGAAAGCTATTTAAATCACTCGCGGCTAATGAATTGATGGCTCCTGTAACACAGAGAGCTGTCATTCATTAATAAAAAACAAAAAAAAAAGCGTAGGGGTCCCCCCAAATTCAATAACCAGGCCCTTCAGGTCTGGGATGGATATTAAGGGGAACCCCAGCCAAAAAAAAAAAAAAATGGCGTAGGGTCCCCCTCAAAATCCATACCAGACCCTTGAGGTCTGGTATGGATTTTAAGGGGAACCCTAGCCAAAAAAAATGGCGTGGGGTCCCCCTCAAAATCCATACCAGACCCTTATCCGAGCACGCAACCTGGCAGGCCGCAGGAAAAGAGGGGGGGACGAGAGCGCCCCCCCCTCTCGCCTGAACCGTACCCTCAACATTGGGAGGATGCTTTGGGGGTCTAAGACCCCTAAAGCACCTTGTCCCCATGTTGATGAGGACAAGGGCCTCTTCCCCACAACCCTGGCCGGTGGTTGTGGGGGTCTGCGGGCGGGGGGCTTATCGGAATCTGGAAGCCCCCTTTAACAAGGGGACCCCCAGATCCCGCCCCCCCCCTGTGTGAAATGGTAAGGGGGTACAAAAGTACCCCTACCATTTCACCAAAAAAGTGGCAAAAATGGTAAAAATGACAGGAGACAGTCTTTGACAATTCCTTTATTAAAATCTTCTTTCTTCTTTCTTCATCCTTCGGATTCTTCATCTTCTCCTTCCTTCATCTTCTTCCATCTTCTTCTTCCATTTTCTTCTTCCTCCGATCCGCTTCTTCTTGCGCTGGTCTTCTCGTCCTTCTCGTCCGGCATCTTCTTCCGTCGGCGTCGGCGTCGGTGTCGGTGTCGGTGTCTCTGTCTCTTCTTGGGCCGCTCCGCGCAATGGGAGGCTCCCGCTGTGTGAGGCTCCGCTCCGTCTGACAGGTCTTTTATAATGGAGGGCACCTGGTGACCCCGCCCCCTCTGACGCACAGGGACGTCATGGGGAATTCCATGATGGCTTTCCCCATGACGTCAGAGGGGGGCGGGGTCACCAGGTGCCCTCCGTTTTAAAAGACCTGTCAGATGGAGCGGAGCCTCACACAGCGGGAGCCTCCCATTGCACGGAGCGGCCCAAGAAGACACCGACACCGACGCCGACGGAAGAAGATGCCGGACGAGAAGGACGAGAAGACCAGCGCAAGAAGAAGCGGATCGGAGGAAGAAGAAAATGGAAGAAGAAGATGGAAGAAGATGAAGGAAGGAGAAGATGAAGAATCCGAAGGATGAAGAAAGAAGAAAGAAGATTTTAATAAAGGAATTGTCAAAGACTGTCTCCTGTCATTTTTACCATTTTTGCCACTTTTTTGGTGAAATGGTAGGGGTACTTTTGTACCCCCTTACCATTTCACACAGGGGGGGGCGGGATCTGGGGGTCCCCTTGTTAAAGGGGGCTTCCAGATTCCGATAAGCCCCCGCCCGCAGACCCCCACAACCACCGGCCAGGGTTGTGGGGAAGAGGCCCTTGTCCTCATCAACATGGGGACAAGGTGCTTTAGGGGTCTTAGACCCCCAAAGCATCCTCCCAATGTTGAGGGCATGTGGCCTGGTACGGTTCAGGCGAGAGGGGGGGCCGCTCTCGTCCCCCCCTCTTTTCCTGCGGCCTGCCAGGTTGTGTGCTCGGATAAGGGTCTGGTATGGATTTTGAGGGGGACCCCACGCCATTTTTTTGGGCTAGGGTTCCCCTTAAAATCCATACCAGACCTCAAGGGTCTGGTATGGATTTTGAGGGGGACCCTACGCCATTTTTTTTTTTTTTTTTTGGCTGGGATCCCCCTTAATATCCATCCCAGACCTGAAGGGCCTGGTTATTGAATTTGGGGGGACCCCGACGCTTTTTTTTTTTTATTTTTTTTTTTTTTTTTTTTTTTTTTTTTTTTATCAATGACTTTTTTTATGAATGAGTTTCAATGAATCACTGTTCTCTGTGTTACGGGAGCCGTGAATTAACATTAGCCGCGAGTGATTTTAAATAGCTTTTTTACTTTCAAAAATGACACTTTGCGCAGAGACAGTTCTAAACACGGGAAACATGCGCCCCTTTACAGGCATACTATAGACACCCCCCAGGTCCGAAATTTAAAGGAATATTACACTTTTATTGTTTCAATTTAAGCATTATTAAAATCACTGCTCCTGAAAAAAACGGCCGT
This sequence comes from Lithobates sylvaticus, assembly GCA_028564925.1. Classification (NCBI taxonomy): domain Eukaryota; kingdom Metazoa; phylum Chordata; class Amphibia; order Anura; family Ranidae; genus Lithobates; species Lithobates sylvaticus. The sequence goes on along the minus strand of CM053030.1, from coordinate 211,573,175 downwards.
TTTTAAAAAAAATGTTTGCATTGATACATGTCCCCTGGGGCAGGACCCAGGTCCCCAAACACTTTTTATGACATTAACATGCATATTAGCCTTTAAAATTAGCACTTTTAATTTCGAACGTTCGCATCCATTATAACTGATAGGGTTCTAAAGCTCGCACGGACTTTAGGTCCGTTCGCGAGTTCTGGTGCGAGCCGAACGGGGGGGTGTTTGGCTCATCCCTATTCCTAATCACGTAGGGGATTTAAATTGCTATTCTAAACTTTTGCATTTTAAATCCACTTACTTCCAATGTCCCTTTCCCTAATACCCATATTACTTATTGAAGGACTAAAATCCCTCTGACCATTAACAAAATCACTGAGGCAAGCTTCCCTCCTCTATTTCGGATTATCAAAAAAGACATCTGGTGATAAAGTGAAAATGCATACACCTGTACCTAGCTAGGTGGAAAATGCCATCCTTAATATGAATGTTATGTCCAGGGTGTTTTATAACTTTCAAACTCTTCCAATCTTGATACTAATGGCATTCCTGAAAGTGATGAGCAAGGATTTTTTTTCAGTTTATCTGGGCCCAAGCTCATTCACAAATTTTGTATAACTGCCTTACAATACCTAAAATACATGGAAGAATGGCCTTTCTAGGCCCTCTGAAATACTGCCAAGAAACTCATCTTGCTAGGGTGTTTGCTGTTATAGAAACTTTGATCAGAAACAGTGGCTCACCTTGTAAACCTCCCCTAGGTAAAGATGAAACATACTAAATCTCTTAGGGACCACCACACTATCGACCAAGCACTACATGCTCGGTTATAGGGACCCAGATACCAGACACGGAGCACATTGTCATGTTAATGATCCCCATTGTAGGTAACTCAGACGTTACCTGGTCCAACAGACAGACAATTACTTCAAATGTTCCAAGGCATGCACCTAAAGAATGCACCAGAGATTCAGTATATGCTAGACCCCCCTCCCAATTGGGCAAATACAGACTCCAAGAAAATCTTCTATTTTCTCTCTACCACTCCTAATCTTGGTTAAACAGTTGACTCCATTTGATCATTTATGGTTGGGCCAACTCACCACACAGGCTCAATAGCATATAGACTGCTTATACAACCATCTGACCTTTATGACCCTCTTTTAGCTCAAATGGGAAAAAAAGCCTAGGGGTTTTGTTCTCTACTTCTCTACAAGGAGACAACATATTATATTTAACTCATTATTCTTCCAATATCAAGAAAAATATCAAGAATCAGGCAATATTTTTACTGGGTGGAACAAATTGCACATACATAATATACTGTATATCCCCAGACCTATTGTGTGTGTTGGTGGTTCAGATGTTCAGATACACTTCTACATATTTTCTGGTTGTGTAGTAAAATTAGAGGCTTTTCAGACATAAGTAAAGGTGATTATTGCACAATTGACCAATCTTAACCTAGGCAATTATCTGGCAGCCTATTTACTGCAAACAAATTAATAATTAAAAACTTCTAAGTCCCCAATTAGGGAATAATGGTGGAGGGGTTTCCGGCACTAAGTAGAAACTCTGAGCACATATAAAAACTCAATAATCCTCCAAACATCTAATATGGACTTTTCCCATATGAGGAAGAAGGAAGAAATTAATCAATAAATAAATTAATATCTACTGCCAGTTGATTTTCATTAACAATAAATATAATTTATAATATTTATTTGCCTTTTTAATCCACAAACAATGATAAGATACAATTAAAAACCTTGGCCAAACATACACCCGCCATGTTAGTATATGTTTACAAATAGTCTGTATAAGTCAATGGGTGAGAATTTCAGCCCCTACGGATGAATGGAATTGAGCATATATTTGCAGCAAGTAATTCAAATAAGGACCAGCATGTAGTTAGCTTCTCTAAATGGTATCATCGTGGTCCCCTACTCATGGGAAAACCCCTTCTGACATGTTCCATGCAGTAGGGCCTCATTCGAGTTTTACATGTCGCTTCCAAGTATACCCCCTCTGACATCTTCAGCTCATGAAGCCATATGTTGTTCATGGTCAAATCAGTCAGTCATTGTGAGCACAAATGCATATGCTGGAGTTGCTGTATTACTGTACCATCACTGTAGATATTTAGGGGAATCTCACTATTACACAATCTGCTTTGTGGAATAAATATCTGATATCCATATAGCAGGGGTGTCAAACTAAATTTCATTGAGGGTTGCAGCAGCATTATGGTTGCCCTCAAAGGGACAGTTGTATCTGTAAGACTAGATGTCCAGAGCACCCTACTCCCCCTTCCATAAGATATCATTTGAGTTCTGTCATCTTCTGTGCTTCTGACTGCTGAGCCAAGGTGGGGACAGAAATTAGGGGGTTGCCGCAGCTGCAGGAGAGGTGGGAGGGCCACATGAAAGGGCCTGGAGGGCCGCATTCTGCCCATGGGCCTTGTGTTGGACACATGTGCCATATAGGATCACAGTCCAACAATCAGTATGAACTCATCTGAGTGTCCCACTTTTCTACTGCTAATCCTGCCATACCCCTTTAAACTGGGTATGAAGTGTGTGTGGAATTATAACACCTCATTTCCATTTGGGAACTAGAAATGTGATTCGGGTTAAACATGAATTCCCCTATAATGTTTGGAATTGGATCAAAATGTAAATGTTCCAACTGAATTTGTAATTGGTGATTGACTGAGTTATTAAAGGAGTTGAGAGTGTTGGCACAAAGAAAATAGTGAAAATTTGTTCTAAAGTAGAAGTACAGCCAAACCTCACCTTTTTTTGTCAGACAGTGGTCAGAGAGCCGCTGAGAGCCTGAGCTGGCCTGCCCCAGTCCCCTCCACAGCACAGCGCTCCAATGAGCATGAGGGGAGGGGCAGAGCAGAGAGCCGGTGACTCACCAGCTCTCTGCTTATGTTGCTGTGAGAACCGAGGGATCTGTGTTCTTTGATCGCTCGGTTCTTAGTATTAAAGTCAGTGAGGGACAGATGCAGCATCGGACTGATGCTGCATCCACCTAGGTAAGTATGATTAAAAAAAATAAAAAGCAAATCCCATACGTCTCTTTTAATTATCCTAACATGTGAAAGCTAATTCTTATTTATTTCATCTGCTCATGATTGGTTAATTGAAGTGAATCTTCACTTCTTGTTATGTTGGTGCTTACATGCTTGATATAAGCTGTATCTCAATGTAGTAAAGTCCATGTTCTTTGGCTATACTTCTGCACTATTCTGGTGCCTCATACTTCTCCAGGGCCCATGCACATGGACGAGCACTGCTGATGTCATTGCGCTACCCACAAACTTCAATTTTAAGAGCTTTATCCACTTTCTAAATGTGAGTGTTTCCAATTTTCTTTTAATAAATTTTACGTTTATACGGATTCACACGATGTGGAGTATAATTCTTTTTTGGTCAGGCTATTTTGGACACTTGAGAGGATTTGGTCTGACAAGTTGGCTGCTTCTGAAGACCGCTCAATGGTGACATCACTTGACTCATTGGATTGCCTTACAACTTGATCTGGAACTCAGACGTGGAGGTCCCATATTTTGGTGGTTGCGCCAAAAGCCTTGTTGACTCACTGAGCAAATTCCCATTTGAGTCCTCTCACTCCGGTAAGCCTCTTCACTAACCGGTGGTGGTTCCATTGTCTGTGTCCTCACCTCAACATTAATGTCACATGGAATCTCACTTTTATTCACACAATTTGTTTTGACCGTTTATTTAAAGACTGCTATGTTTATGTTTTAAAACAACTTTTGTATGATGGCACATGGACTTTAGTTTGGGTGTGAATTTCACATCTCGTTTTTATTATTATTAGTTCTTCTTCTTCAGGGCCCATGCACACACCAAAACATCCCAAAAAAATTAAAAAACTTTTTTGGAATGTAGCACACCACAACCACAGTAGTGTGTTATGCACTGCAACAGCTTTAATGGACCCCTAGACAACAGAAAGTTTCTTATGGCTTTCTGCAAACCTTTGCAACACAGGAGTTTGGAGCATAAAACCTAACAGAAGAAAACAACTTTGAGTAAAGTGTAGGGGGAATTAAAAAAAAAACAGGGCATTAGTGGAGATTAGAAAGATCCTGAGGTCTTTGGCTAATTTAAAAGATAGACTTTGTTGAGTAAAGGCTTTACCAAAGGAGAGGTTTCAACCACAGGTAAAAATGCAAAAAAAAAAAAAAAAAGTAAGAGAGCAAGGTTAGAGGGTAAGAAGAGAACTATGGAGATTTAGCAGAGCTGACCTCTGAATTCTTAATTATGCCCCGTTCCCCATTCCGTTCACAGCAGCCCCCAAAAGGCTTTCCAATTGGATAGTGGTCTGGCAGTGACAGACACAGATAGGTGAAAATGTACCCAGTTTCTGTCAATTTGTAGTACAGGGATAAGCAGGCAGATGACATGGGTAATTAAAACAGAATAAAGTGGTGTCTGTTTATGGGCTTTGCAGTACAGCTGATTATACCATGAAGCATGATTCATGGTATAAAGATCAAAATTACAAGTCTTTTGTCAGGTAAAATAGTTAATTTATATGTATTGAACTGTATAAAGTATTTATCTTTTGGCTGAAGTTCCACATTAACTTAATCATTCTACTTAAAGGTAAATACTAATCTCATGGACCATATGATCTTCTGTTATATAGAAACTCAACAATTTAGCCTGGAGTTTATTTATTTAAAACTAATAAACCTTTTGTGCATTTAACACATAACAGTGACATCATGTAATATCTAAAATGAATGCTACGCTCTATTTAAAACTGTTTATTATTCCTGCCAAGCATGATCTAAGGATAGGCATACATGCTCTGTCTGGTCCCTGGATAAAGCTCCGTGATTTTGAACTTGATGGAACTTGCTTTTTTTATTTCAAAAGTGGTAAAAAAGAAAGAAGACATAAGTCCAATGATTATGCCCCATCAATGCTCCTAAAACACACTTTCTACGGAGATGGCAAAAACAATAAATCAAATAAATCTATTATTAAAACCCTGGCCCAGTCAAAACTGTTTATTTTGTTTTGGGTTGAGAAGGAAAGGGTTAGAGCCTTTGTAAGGCTTCTAGTGCCACCTGTGTTTGCACTGATGAATGTTAGGACAGAAAGTGATGGGAAGTTTCATTAACCACTTGCCTACTGGGCACTTTTACCCCCTTCCTGCCCAGGCCAGTTTGGGTGCCACACTGCACCCATATGACATTTTTATTATTTAAATAGAGCTTTCTTTGGGTGGTATTTAATCACCACTGGGTTTTTTATTTTTTGCTAAATAAACAAAAAAAAGACAGAAAAGTTTGGGAAAAAACCCAAAACATTTTCATAGTTTGTTATAAAATTTTGCAAACAGTTAATTTTTCTCTTTCACTGATGTGCGCTGATGAGACTGTACTAATAGGCACTGTTAGGCTGCACTAATGGGTGGCACGGTTGGGCACTGATAATGTGGCACTGGTGGGCACTGATGAGGAGGCACTGAAAGGCAGCACTGAAGGGCACTGAGAGGTAGCACTGATGGGCACTGATAGACACTGGTAGGCAGCACTGATAGGCAATGATAGGCAGCACTGATGGGTGACACTGATGAGGAGGCACTTATGGGCACTGATTGGAAGCACTGATGGGCACTGATTGGCGTCACTGGTAGGCACTAATTGTCAGCACTGGTGGGCACTGATGGGACTGTACTGATAATTAGGACACTGATAATCAGTGCCCTTATTTTCAGTGCCGATGTCACTTTAACATAATCCAGTTATCAGCTTTCTTCTCTCCTCATGTTGTCAGTGTGAGGGGGGAAAAAAGCTGATAACCAGCTTGTGTTAACATCTTATGAGGAGCTGTCATTAGCTGACAGCTGATCACGTGGTAAAGGGCCGCTATGATTGGTCCTTTACCTTGATCAGCCATATCCGAAGGACTGGGCGATCACAGAGCGTGCTGCAAGGAGCGTGTGAACAGCGGGATCACGGGAGGATGTCCATGTACGCTCTCCAGCAAAGGAAGCCCGTGCTGTAGCTGTCCTTCGGTTATAGAGCAGGCAGAAAGTGGTTAATGGGGGTCACAGGCAAAAAAAATTATAATAATAGAATGGGGAATAATAATAGAATGGGGAATAATAATAGAATGGTTCAATAAGTTAATTCCTGTATATAGTTTGTATTAAACCAGAACAATAGGCAAAAAATTTTTTTTTCATTTTGGATAGAGCAAGGAAGGGTTAACTTATAACCCCTGTCAGATTGTGTTATATATTTATTTAGAAAGCATATAAACAGTTAAAATAATTTACAAACAATTACCACAGTTTATGTAATTAAATAAGGGAACATAAGTGGCTGGCAGTAATGTTTAATGACTCTGTATTATCCAAATCCAAAAGATAGACAGAAAGTTTGGAGTTTAAGGGATACCCTCCGAAAGTACAAAATCAAAAGTCAGGACCACCCTACAGTCTGTTCTTTCTACACTGTCTACAAACACACAGCACACCATACACACAAATGTTTAGTCCTTAAACCTCTAGTGTTGTTTTTTCAGTGGTAATGGAAGCCGAACATGGTAGTACTATTACCTGCCATTCCTTATTGGAAGCAAGATATCTGCTAGAATGGCAACTGATAAACTGTGGACTGTTTACCTGCCAAGTCAATCTCGGTTTCCTTTTATTTTTTCATTAGTGAGCTGATTCACTGATTGCCTGCTATTTCTTTCTCCACTGGGTCATTTTAGGTACAGTGTTGAAAAGGAAAAAAAGTCATTTTAACTTTACTTGAGCAAACAAAAAATATATTCATCTCAAACAAATTACTTAGCGATTCAGTCATCTTCAATAATCTGAAACTTCACACTTTAGTTGTTAAAATATTGCAAATATATTTCCAAGGTTCAATTTTTGTCTATTTTTTTGTATTTTTTTGTTTTCAATGGTCAACAGAGTGAACGTTTCAGGCCATGCAATCTCATTCCTGTGCTCAGTTTCTGATATCAAACATGCAAAACTGTTATATATAAAAAAAAGAATTGCAAATATTAATTTTGAATTGTTAAGTCTAATACACACGGTCGGAAATTCCGACGGAAAAGGTCCGATTGGATTATGTTGTCAGAAAATCCGATCGTGTGTGGGCTCTATCGGACTTTTTCTGTCGTAAATTCCAACGGAAAAAATTGGAGAGCAGGATCTAAAATTTTTCGACAAAAAAATCAGATCAGATCAGATTACGAGACCAAAGCTATTGGCTACTATCCTCTACGTAGTTCCGTCATACGCAACGAATGTCACCACGTTCTGAATGATCGCATTTTCTTACAACTTTGTCCGACCGTGTGTATGCAACACCAGTTGGTGCCAAAATCCGTCGGAAAAAATCTGACGGATTTTGTGGTCGGAAAGTCCGACCGTGTGTACGCAGGGCAAAAGTGTTATTAAATTGTTAATTCAAAGTGTTATCCTCCCTCCAGCAGACCAGACTGATTATACGTTTTTAGTTCTGAGCTCCAGCCAGACACAGTTCAGCCTCTGTGGGCAGGACTGCTGTTAAAAATCATGGGGCCCTTGGGGCCTACCTGACAGGGCACCCTTGTTTTTACTTTTTTTTAACAGCCTAGTTGGGGGGGGGGGGTTGGCTTTGGTGAAATATCAGGGGTATTAACATACCCCTGATGACTCACATTTGAAACAGAGAAAGGGACTAAGGACAGAGATTCCCCAGTCCCTTTCTCTGCAGCCTCAGCTGCACTGAACAGTGAATGAATGGGAAGCGCTCTGAGGCTCCATGTTCATTCACAAACCGAAGCATAGTAAACACAATTTACTATGCTTCAGTGATGAGTGGACACAATGAGTAATCAGTACCAATCGCTCCATGTGTTCATTCAAGAAAGCAAGGGACTGGTAAACAGCACATATTTACCGCACACCCAGGTTCCCCAGCATCCAATTTGCATGACAGGAGAGTGTGCCGGCTCTCTATGGAGCCGGTTCACACATCTACGGGGCAGCTGCAGAGCGGATTGCACAAGGGTCCTGTGCGTCTTTGGTTCCATTTCAGGTCCGAATTCAGGCAAAAATTCAGGCCTGATTCATCCCTAAAACGGAGAACAAGGACGCACCGGATTCCTGCCATCAGCTGCATCCGATTTAGGTGTGAACCCAGCCTAAGAGGCGCTATTATAACAATTTAAGAATAGAGATACAGATCCTCAGTAAAGCACATTCCTGGTTACTTTGTGTTCAACATGGCACAGCATTTGGAATATAAACTTCATAGTGCTGGCATAAAAAAAAATAATGCTGCTACATGTTCTTTCTGTTATCATTCAGTACTCTTATATCCTTGAGTTTTAGCCCACAATCCAGACATACTTATGAGATTAATTGATTTCTGATGAGGATGCTGGTGTGTGAGACAGAAGCTGATCTTCTGGATATAATCTTATCTAAAGTACCGCAAAATATGTTGACAATATATAAATGAATAGATAGAGGATAGCAATCTCAATGAGTTTTCTATTTATTCTAGACTAAAGTGCATCTCCCCTATGACCTTACCGAAACACATGATTAGGAATTACATCCTACACAATGAAACTGGAATACCTGTAATTTGTGTGGGAGGGAAACACCTCCAGATGTTGGTGGTAAGGGAATGTGAAAGAAAAACAAAAAGGAAACCGATTACCCTTCAAAATCAGAGGTTCTTGTCAGTCATTAAAGCAAGTATTTAAACATATCCTTAGGAGATTAGACTTATTATAATGCTAGTATGTAGATGCAAACCAAAGTGCCCCTATGGGTTCTTTTTAAATATCCAGAAAATGAATGACCTCCTTATAATTACAGGTCTGGTGACTGGCCATTATTTTACACGCAATCAAATGAAATCTAGGTTTGATTCAACAGGATTTAGAGTACACTGATAAACTTTAAAATGAGAAATAATTTTATAGATCTCTATATTTCTAAGAATGGAATATTTTTTAGGTGATTTTGCAAAAGCACATTTTTGTACCACGTGGTTACTTGTTTTTTTTTTTTTTTTTTAAGAACTGACAATTTTTTATTATGATTAGTTTTTCAACAAAGACATTCAGATTGGCAAATGACAAAAAGTGCCAGCTTACAAATTAAAAAATAAAGAAGAAAGGATAAGGTAATTGGACCCTTAAACAGGATACAACATATATTATCACCTAACGTAGTGGTGACATATTAAGAACAACTAACTGGCTTCCACTAGAAGAAAACAAAAAGAAAAAAGATTACATCAGCTCAACTAGGTCCTATCCTCACTATGGTGCGAAACCAGTTGTCAAAAGGCGCTGTACTAAACACAAAGGAAATGGTAGAAAAATACAAGAAGCAAGAGAAAGAAAGGAAAAAATTAAAAAGAACGGGAGGTTAATGTAGAGTGTCAACCTGTGTCAGAGCCCCACCAGAATCGAAAGCTGCCATCCATGCACACTGTGACATGGTAAGGGAAATGTCAGACTGGGGGAGCTTCTAAGAGGTCCCACAATTCCCAAACCCGGTTATGGGTGTCCAGTGAGTCAGTTAACCGCTTCCCGACCGCCTCCTGCACATTTACATCGGCAGAATGGCACGGCTAGGCAAAAGCACGTACAGGTACCTGGTCGGGAGCACCATGATCATGGCCATGGTGTCCCGCGATCGGGTCACAGAGCTGAAGAACGGGGAGAGGTCTATGTAAACAAACCTCTCCCCGCACTTCCTACACTGCCTGTCACTAATCGGCTGTTCCCTGTCATCGGGAAAGCCGATCAGTGATGTCAGACATCAGCCACGCCCCCTAATGTAAAAAAAAAACACACACGTCACAGACCATAACCCCTCCCCGCCCCCTAGTGGTTAACTCTTTCACTGCCAGTGTCATTTATACAGGAATCAATGCATTTAAATAGCATTGATTGCTGTATAAATGACAATGGTCCCAAAAATGTGTCAAAAATGTCCGATGTGTCTGCCATAATGTTGCAGTCACAATAAAAATCGCTGATCGCCGCCATTACTAGTAAAAAAAAAATATTAATAAAAATGCTATAAAACTATCTCCTATTTTGTAAACGCTATAACTTTTGCGCAAACCAATCAATAATAGCTAATTGTGATTTTTTTTACCAAAAATATGTAGAAGAATACGTATCGGCCTAAACTGAGGAAAAAAAATTTTTTTTTATATATTTTTTGGGGATATTTATTATAGCAAAAAGAAAAAAATATAGAATTTTTTTCAAAATTGTCGCTCTATTTTTGTTTATAGCGCAAAAAATAAAAACCGCAAGGGCGATCAAATACCACCAAAAGAAAGCTCTATTTGTGGGAAAAAAAGGACGCCAATTTTGTTTGGGAGCCAAGTCGCACGACCGCGCAATTGTCAGTTAAAGCGACGCAGTGCCGAATCGCAAAAAGGGGCCTGGTCCTTTGGCTGCAAATTGGTCCGGGGCTGCAGTGGTTAAAGTGGAGTTCCGCCTGCAAAAAAAAATTAAAGTCAGAAGCTACAAATACTGTAGCTGCTGACTTTTAAAATAAGGACACTTACCAGTCCAGGGAGCTTGCAATGTCCTCATCCAAAGCCGAGCCGTCCCTCTGCTCCGGGTGGAGGCGCCGGCATCTTAAGTAAGGGAATCAGGAAGTGAAGCCTTGCAGCTTCACAGTCTAGTTCCCTACTGCGCATGTGTCAGTCACGCTGCACATTCTGAGTGGTCCCTTCTGTCTTCTGGGACCTGTGTGTCTCCCAGAAGACAGCAGGGGGGACGGAGAAGGGGCCAAACATGGCGTAGATTGCCGCGGACACACTCCGGCGATCTTTCGCTGGAAGTGGGAGCAAATACCCCTCCCCCTGAAAGGTGCCAAATGTGACACCGGAGGGGGGAAGGAATCCGGACAGTGGAGGTTCCATTTCTGAGTGGAACTCCGTTTTAAGTAGGCAGTCAGGTATTCCATCCGCTTCACATCTCAGATCCTAGAGTGCAACTCAAACACTCAAACAAAGCTCCAGTTTCTTCTATTTAAGTGCAACCAAGCAAATGTTTTCAGAGGCCTGCTCCCATTTTCACATATAGGCGTGCTGAGGCATGGGCCTTCTAAAAAAAAAAAAAATCTAACTCTGTCAGGAGGTTAGTCGTAAAAGATTGTGCATAATGTGGTATTTGTAAAAAAACTACAGAAGGCCTGCCTGGGTAGGGCATAAACATCCTTTAAGTCCTGGAAGCTCTGCAATATTCTTGTTTTAACATCCATCAATTGGCCAAAATTAAAGAAGGCCTTTTCCATCCAAAAGCAAGACATCTGCAAGGTCAAACTATCAGGAACATTAGGTGTAAACAGAAAGGAAGTTGCTATTGAAGCAGTAAAGGTAAGGGGATAGAGAAACTTTGCACGCCGCCAAAGAGTATGCGTAAGTGACATAGGTCCCAGCAATCATGAAGTATCAAGTGGGGCATCATTACTCCACAATATAGAGTTCCGATGGACAGGGGTCAACCACAGTCCAGCGATTGTAAGCATGAAGGGTATACCAAGAGGCGAGAGAGCGTAGCTGGGTTTGCCAAACAATACATTTGGGAATGCAACAATTGTGAATTCAAGGCCGCCTTGACCTTGGGGAGTGAAGAGAACAGACCTAGCGATCCTGTGTCATTTATAATATCAAAAGAAACTTAGCAAATCGTTTTGAAGATTCTACTTGCCAACTGCCCAATAACACATTTACTTCTACAGGGCGGCTGCGTTGCACAGGATCACGTATTCTGCACTTTCAGGTATCGGGTGCAAGTGCGTGCCACCGGTGGCTTACTCCTGCTGTGATTTTACACAGCAGGAGCTGATCAGCGGATCCCAGGATCCCAATGTCCGCCAGCACCCACTGATCGTTCAGTACATAGGCAGAACGGCAGTCTGCCTATTTCAACAAGGCAGATTGTCATTCTGTCAGTACAGAAGGCATGGATCCTGTAAAGCAGGAACACCGACCCATACCCTCCACTAGTAAAATGTGTCAAAAGTATTAGTTAAGTGCCCGATTTGTCTGCCGCAATATCGCAGTCCCGCTATAAGTCCCTAATTGCCGCCATTACTATTTAAAAAAAAAATAATCCATAAATATATCACATAGTTTGTAGACGCTATAGCTTTTGTGCAAACCAATCAATATATGCTTATTGTTTTTTTTTATTATTATTTATGAAGAAATTCGATTTTTTGCATTTTTTTTTGGATGTGTTTTAGAGCAGAAAGTAAAAAATATTGTTTTTTTTTTTGTTTTTTTTTAATTGTCATTGTTTTTTTGGTCTATAGCACAAAAATAAAAAAGTCCAGAGGTTATCAAATACCACTAAATAAAGCTCTATTTGTGGGGAAAAAAAGGACATACATTTTATTTGGGTACAGCATCTGAGACTGCGCAATTGTCATTTAAAATACTACAGTGCCGTATCACAAAAAATGGCCTGGTCAGCAAGGAGGGTAAATCTTCCGAAGGTGAAGTGGTTAAAGTGTGAAGCTTGGATAAGGGATAGGCAGCGTCCCAAAAAGGTAGAGGAATTTAGGTAAGATCACCATCTTGATGGTCACCATACGACCAGAAAAAGGTAGTTTCCTGTCGCATCATGGCAGCATACACTCTGGGTTGTGGCTCCGCCTCCACGACCTGATAGGACCACATAGCTATAAGATGACGATACGGCCCCGCCCCGGTATTCTCTAATTTTTCCTCACCTGTTGGGACCGCACGGATCATCACCCTCTTACCGCTTCGCCCCAGCCAGGTTCTAGCCTCTCCTGGTTTGGAAGTCCTTACCGGTACAGCCTCTAAACTAAGCTAAATGGAAGGAACCCCACTCTGGTGATCTCAGGGGTACTGCGCACCTGCCTGCTGTGATAAGCCTTAAACAGGTCTTTAAAGCACTGCACTGCCAATACTGCCTTAAGAAGATAAGCCTTAAACAGGCTTAGAGGTATGTGGCCATCTTTATTACAGTTATAAGCCTTAAACAGGCTTGCTTACCTTGCAGTGGTCCTCCGTCTTTCCTTCTTTCCCATCTCTGCTGGCTGCTGGGGCGCTTATTAATGTATAAATAATGCTGCTGGGGCGCTTGTTAATGTATAATGGTGTTGCCTCCTGGGCCCTGTAGTCCCTCTCCTCCGTGTGTACTACCTAGCAGCGCCGAGCGTCCTGGCGCTTCCGCGCATGCGCACTACGGTCTATGGGCATCCTGTGTCCTCCTTTCCAGGTTCCAAGATGGCGCCGACGGCCGTACGGCGCTACTGCGCATGCGCGAGCGGCACGGCGCTCCCGGCGCCAAATTTAAAAGTGAAAATTCCCCTTTCCATTCCCCTGAGAGTTTTGAAGCAAGAAGAAGCTACAGATCATCCCAGGAACATCCCAGCACATCCTCAATAGGTAAGTTAGCCTTTTGCTTCCTCCCTCTCTCCTTCCCTGTGCACTCTGCACACTGCTCTCCCTTTTTCTCCCTTTCTCTTCTCTCTGCTCCCTCTGCCTTCTTTCCTCTTACTATGCCTATCTTTGTATTGTTGCTAGGCTGCCTTCTGCTCTATCCCTATGGAGACCACTGCCCCAGCAGATCACCTTCAACGTGATAGGTAAGAGGGACGGCAATGGGTAAGTAGAGAAGATCGAAAAAGAGTGCAGGACCAACTAACGCTGCCTAAACGGTTAGCCCCGCCAGGTCCGCAAGATCATCAAAGTCCAGACGCAGGGAGACCTCTCGCGAAAGAAGCCGTTCGGGGCGCAGACGAAGCCACTCGAGTCGCAGCAGGAGAAGGAGTCGCTCTGGCCATAGGAGAAGCCACAGGAGGAGTCGCAGCAGATCCTGCTCCCGCAGTCACTCCCACCGCAGAAGGTCTCCACGCAGACGTTGCTCACCAGCCCCTCCCCCCCGGCCAGCCGCCAATGCCTGCTGGATATGCGGGGCCGTTGCTCTCCCGGACAAGCTTGCCTGTCGCAGGTGCTTCGAGGAGGCCACCAGGGAGAAAGTCCAGGAGCCCAAGGAACCTGCGGCCTCAGCCACGCAGACTGCCCCGGACACGGATATGTCCGTCAGAACCGCCTCTCCCACTCCCCCGAGTACGTCTAGAGAGCTAGACTCCCAGTCAGAGGAGGAGGAGCTAGAGGCCTCAGCCGGCTTCGATTTCTCTCTCATCGAGCCCTTCGTGAGGTCGGTCAAAGAGGCGATCAACTGGGAGGAACCCCAGGAAGCCCCTCAAAAACTGAGAAAATATTTCCCCAATCTCAAAAAGGATCCGGAAGCCTTCCCCTTTATTGAGGAACTGGACGACATGATCAGGGAGGAGTGGCTGAAGCCGGACAGGAAGTCGGGCCTAAATAACAGGCTCACCAAACTGTACCCGCTCAGAGAACCGAAGGCGAAACCCCTGGTCACCCCGCCGGTGGTGGATGCCTCCCTCATGCGCCTAGCCCGCCATGTCACACTTCCTATTGAAGACGCGGTATCCTTCCGGGACGTCTTGGATAGGAAGATAGACACCGATCTTAAGAGGGCCTACCTGGCTGCAGGAGGCGCATGTAGGCCAGCTGTGGCATTGGCCGCCGTGGGCAAGGCCATATCCAGTTGGTCAGCCTCCACGGAGAAACTCGTGACAGAGGGCGCTGACCAAGACAAGATCGTTAGGGCCCTTCAGGAGCTGAGCCTCGCAGGGGATTTCGTGGCGGAAGCCTCGGTAGACGCCATTAGGTCCTCATCCAGGGCCATGCTGGCTTCGGTTATGGCCAGACGTGCCCTCTGGCTGAAACCCTGGGCAGCAGATCCCGCCTCAAAGACAAATTGGTGCCGCATCCCCTTCGACGGTGAAAACCTTTTTGGGGCCAAGTTAGACTCGGCCATATCGAAGGTGACCGGCGGCAAATCAGGGCTCATCCCCTCCGACAGGAAACCAAGGCAGCAGAGGCCTCCTCCCTTTAAGCGCAACCTGCCGGATAAATATAGGGACGCCAAGGCCTATAGGCCAGGCAGTGAGTATAGGAGAAGCTGGAGGAACCCCCAGGCGACCTTCTCTAGGTTTCAGAAGCCCAAGACTTCTGCGTCCGCGGACCAGAAGTCCTTTTGAAGGCGCGTCCGTCCAGCCGGTGGTAGTGGGGGCCAGGCTCCTAAAGTTCCTGCCGGCTTGGACGGATGCCATCAAAGATCTCTGGACGGTGGCCACCGTCCATTTCGGGCACAGGTGGTCCTTCAAAGGGCGGCCCCCGGGGGATCACTTTTGCCCAACCAAACTCCCGTCATCCCGGGAGAAAAGGGTGCTACTGATGGACTACGTCCAGGAATTGCTCCTCAAGGAGGCAATAGTAGAAGTACCCCCTTCCCAAAGGGGTCGGGGATTCTACTCCCCTCTATTCCTGGTCAGGAAAAAGTCAGGAGACCTGCGCCCTGTATTGGACCTGAAGAGGCTCAACCTCTCCATCCGGGTGGAGCCATTCAAAATGGAAAGCCTCCAATCTATCCTCCAGGCCATAAACCGAGAGGATTGGATGCTATCCGTGGACCTACAGGACGCTTACCTTCACGTCCCTATCCACCTCCTATTCCAAAGGTTCCTCCGTTTTTCCATAGACCAGAGGCACTTCCAGTTCCGATGCCTCCCGTTCGGGATCTCCACGGCTCCCAGAACCTTCACCAAGGTCCTTCTCCCGGTTATAGCCTCCCTGAGAGAGAGAGGCCTCAGGGTACACCTTTACCTAGACGATATCCTTCTCCTCTCAGACAGCCTAGCATCCCTTACCCAGCACCGGGAGATACTAGTTTCCACGCTCCAAGGGCTGGGTTGGCTCATAAATTGGGGGAAGAGCAACGCCCAGCCCTCTCAAAGGATGGTTTTCCTGGGGGCTGTACTAGACACCCGGTTAAACTCTATAGAACTACCTCCAGAGAAAGTCCCTCCGCTGACCCAAAAAGTAAGGAGAGCGATCCATGCTGCATCCCTCCCAGCCAGGGGGTGCCTCAGCCTCCTAGGCTCTCTATCAGCTACCATCCCAATGGTCCAGTGGGCTCAGTGGAACTCAAGGCCCCTACAGCTTTCGTTCCTGAGTCAATGGAACGGATGGTCTATGTCGCAACCCATCCACATCTCGCAGGAGGCCAGGCAGTCTTTGGGATGGTGGACCCGACCGGGCAACCTGGACAGGTGCAGGCACATTGTCACCCCCCCTCAGGAGATAGTTACCACGGATGCCAGTTTGGAGGGGTGGGGGGCCCACTACCTACATCATGCAGTCCAGGGCCGCTGGCCATTCGAGGCACGAGCCGCGGTGTCCAACGTTCTGGAAATGAGGGCGGCCTTCCAAGCCCTCCTGGCCCTCGGTTCTCTCCTAAGGGGCAAATATGTTCTCCTGAGGATGGACAACAAGGTTGCTGTCGCCTACATCAACAGGCAGGGGGGTACCAGGAGCTCGTCCATGATGCGGGAGGTTCTCCCCGTCATGGAGTGGGCACAGCAGAATCTCCGGGACCTAAGAGCAGCTTACATCCCCGGTGTCGAGAACCTCCTGGCCGATTCCCTCAGCAGGAGGTTCCTCTCGAACAACGAGTGGTCCCTGAGTCCGCAGGCCTTCGACCTTATCTCCAGAACCTGGGGTCCTCCGGACATAGATCTGGCAGCGACTCCGGAGAACACGAAATGCCAGAGGTTCCTGTCCCGAGTCCCCTTCCCCTCTGCCGAGGGGACAGACTGTCTCCAGCACCCCTGGGACTTTCACCTCGGGTACATCTTCCCTCCGACCCCGCTGATAGCGAGGTTCCTGCTGAGGCTCAAGAGGTCATCGGCACTGGTAGTGGCCGTGATCCCCTTCTGGCCCAGGAGGCCGTGGTTTACCACCCTCCTTCAGCTAAACACAGCAGACCCTCTCCCTCTCCCGCAGTCAGCCGACTTGCTCTCCCAGAGCCAGATGCTCCATCCGAGTCCGGAGAAACTGCACCTGACGGCCTGGAGACTGAGAGGTCTAGATACCTAGAGCAGGGCTGCTCCGCTAGGGTGGCGGATACACTCCTCCAGGCCAGGAAGCCTACCACAAACTCCACCTACCGGCGAGTCTGGGATAGGTTCTCTTCCTTCGCCCATCAGCAGGGGTGGAACCTGTCCTCTATATCAACCCTGCAGATCTTGGAATTCCTGCAGGCAGGCCTGGACAGAGGCCTCGGCTCCAGTACCCTGAAGGTGCAGGTGTCAGCCCTGTCCGCCCTGACCGGAACCAGGTGGGCGCTAGACCCCCTCATTCTCCAATTTCAGAAAGCCTGTCTTAAACTGAGACCTCCCAGAAGACCTTCCTTCCCGACCTGGGACCTGTCGGTCGTCTTGGAGGCCCTATCCAGGGAGCCCTTCTTCCCGTTAGAGAACATCTCCCTCTGGGACCTAACACTGAAGGTGACATTCCTGATCGCCATAGCCTCAGCGAAGAGGGTCTCAGAAATGCAAGCTTTACTGGCCAGGGACCCCTACCTGGTCGTTTTCCCGGACAGGGTTGTCCTAAGACCCTCAGACCGCTTCATCCCTAAGGTCTCCTCTTCATTCCACTTTAACCAGGAGATCAATCTGCCAGCACTCACTACCGACCAGGGTGTTCCGCACCCCTGGATGTCAGAGGCAATATCCTCAAATATCTTGCAGCCTCAGAACCCATCAGAAAGTCGGAAAATCTCCTAGTAATCCCTCATGGGTTCAGGAAGGGTCAGCCAGCATCGGCCCGCACCATCGCCTCATGGCTGGTAAAGACCATTAAGAAGGCCTACTCGCTAGGCTCCACACAGATTCCAGAGGGCCTGAAGGCGCATTCCACCAGGGCAGTGGCAACCTCATGGGCAGCCTATTGTAGGGTGCCACGGAAACTATCTGCAAAGCGGCCACCTGGTCCTCCAGGAACACCTTTATTGACCATTACAAAGTTGATTTTGCACGTTTGTCAACCGTAAATTTCGGAAAATCTGTTATTCAAGCCAACTCTGCCATTCCTTGCGAATAAATTTCTGCTTATTGATGCACTACCCACCCTGTCTGCGAGTTACTCCCCAGAGTGTATGCTGCCATGATGCGACAGGAAAACGGAAAATTGTATACTTACCTTTCCGTAATTTTCCTTTCCTGTCGCATCTTCATGGCAGCATACAACGACCCACCCTTTGTTTCTTGAGGTGACTCATATATACGGAGAATACCGGGGCGGGGGCCGTATCGTCATCTTATAGCTATGTGGTCCTATCAGGTCGTGGAGGCGGAGCCACAACCCAGAGTGTATGCTGCCATGAAGATGCGACAGGAAAGGAAAATTACGGAAAGGTAAGTATACAATTTTCCGTTTTATGGGATTTCCACTTAGGCATAATAGAGGCATATAATGGGGGGAATTTGGCTTTATAAAGGGTGTCGTAATATGGCGTAAGGTAAACACCAAGATACTTTAGAGTAGAGGTTCTCCAGCAATTGTTAAATGATTGAGAAAGGTACAGTAGGTTAATGTCTGATGAGGTCTGTTGAGGTTAAGAGCCTCTGTCTGTTTTTAATGTTCTAGCCGGACAGAGAACTATAACGGTCCAACTCCCTGTGGAGATTTGGAAGGGAAACATGTGGTTGTGTAAGGCTGGTTTCACACTGGGGCGTTGGGGCCGCTAGCGGGGTAGTTTTCCCCCCCGCGAGCGGCCGAAAAAGGGTTAATACCGCCCGCAAACCGCCCACAGGGGCGTTTATACCGCCCGCAGGGGCGTTTTGTGGGCAGGTTCGGAGCACTGCCCCATTGTTTTCAATGGGAAGGGGCGCTATAGGAGCTGTAAATATACCGCTTCTACAGCACACCAAAGATGTGGCTTGCAGGACATTTTTCAGCGTCCTGCAAGCGCACCGCTTCAGTGTGAAAGCCCTCGGGCTTTCACACTGAAGACACAGCAACAGCTGTTTCGGGTCGGTTTGCAGGCGCTATTTTTAGCGCAATAGCGCCTGCAAACCGCCCCAGTGTGAAAGGGGCCTTAGTGTGAGCAAGACATTTTGGGGTTTTTTTGTGCACGAAGGCTTTAAATAACCTTCCCCAAGTTAAAGTGGAACTAAACTTTTCTCCTCCCTAACGATTCTGGTCCTTCGCCAGCGCTGACATCTCCTCTCCAGGTTCCAGACTTTAGGCATTTCCATTGGCTGGCAAGGGATGACATAACTCCTGCTCATGTTACCCCGCACATAGGGACCGTGCTGGAGATGTAAGCTGAACTGCACATGACCAGCTCAATTTACATTCACAGAAGACTGTAAGCAGGCAGGTAGGTGTATTTTATTACAGCAGAGACATTGCATGTCTCTTCTGCGATGATAGCCTGTCTGCTTGCAGTCTTTTGTTACATGCTTTCAGTTCAGTGAAAGTATGTATTACCCAAGAGACAAGTGTAAGGTGTGAATGAAAGTTATACAAAAAATAGGAACTATCTTTAGGGCAAGTTCACACCATAGAAACACAGTCCAGATACGTTGCAGATGCTTTTCTGCATGCACGTTTTTGATGTGTTTTGATGTGTTCCAGTGCATTTTTGATGCGATTTTGATGCAGTCCAGTGCATCCCCCCTTCTTTTTGCTTAGCCTTAAATAAGGACATGTGTGTTCCAGTGAGTTTGTGGTGTGTTTAGGTACGCTACAGTGTATTTTTGATGCATTTTACAGCGTTCCAGTACAGTCCAATGCAGGAAACATGCAGCATGTTCTACTTTTTTTTCTGGAACTGGAACGCACTGGAACTGCAAGCACTGGTGTGAACTATGCTATTGAACACCATATAACCTACTTTCCATGCGTTTTTTATGTAGAAAAAACGCACTGGACTGCATGTGGTGTGAACTGGCCCTTAGAGGGATTCTATAGGAATCTCCATATCAAATTTAGTTTTAATATATCTCTACCATACAGGGGTTCAAACAGGTAGAATATAATCTCTAATGGCTTACAGGTAGATGGGCACCAAAGAAACAGAAAATAGATAATCATTACTTTTCTCTGTTCCAGGGTTACTAACCCATTTCTCTACTTAAATACATAAGCTATACTGATTCCATGGGCAATTGGATTCAGTCATTGCCATACCTTAATCACACCTGTATAATTCATAAGTGTCAACAGTTGAAAGGAGGGGTTGGCAAGCCTGCTCAGCTCTGACTTGCTCTGTGCATTTAGGATAACCCCTATTTACCATTATGATCAATAAAGAGCATACCCATGGTTCAAGTCAGCAATAAAACAAGTTTCAGGGGTTACAAATTTACATTCTTGAACCTGCTAACATGTGTTGCAACACAGATGTGTGCCATGACATGAGTACAGCCCGTGGCAGCTGGTTGGATACTTATTTTTGGGGGGGCGGCAAACAAAGAACACAACCTCCCTTACTCGCGGGGCTGTGGTGTCCTCTCCTTCTCTCCTGGAGAGTGGGCAGTGGCCACGACGGCTCCGGTGTTCGCTCCTCCAGTGGCTTCCTCTGCCGTGTGTCTCCTATTCCACCAAAGCGCTAGGCATCCAATAGGATCGCCTGACGCTTTGGCCATTCGGGAAACAGGTCTCACAGACCTGCCTCTCGATTGGCGGGGAGGAACATTAGTGTGAAAATAGCAAAAATGTATTCCCTATGGGTACAAAACTGAATGGCCTTGGAGCGCAATGCATTGCGCTCCAAGGCAACCCTTTTTTGAAGCCTATTAGAGCCCCTGGCTCTAATCAAGTGCTTCAAAAAACACCCACCCCGCATTGAAATCTATGGTTCAGCGCCAAAGATATGTAGATCAGGGGGGCGGATGCATGGATAGGGGAGGCGGCGCCCGTGCGCCCCTAATGGACAGGCCGACCACTGAGTACAGCTATCAATCTGCTGTCTGTATCAAAGCTGTTTTATTCAGGTTCCAGTGTATTTATCTATACCCTATGTGAGATTATGTCTGAAAAAGTATGTTGTAAATTAAAAAACAAAACAAAACTTTGCTAAACTATAATCCTGAACTGAACAGGTTTTTATAACAATGCAGTTAATCCAGGTGTTAAATGTATTTTAACATAGCTGGTATAAGTACCTGCACACATCTTTATATCTGATTTATGTAAATTTCACACAGCACTGAGAAAGGGAGGGCCATCTCTGGCATATATATTGGCTCCAAAGCATCGCACAATACTGCCTAGGAAAAAAGAACAAATAGTATGCTGTTCATCAAAAAATATATACTCATATATCACATATATTAATCCCTTTAAACAATCTGAGAAATATTTAGTGCTAAGTATACACATATACAGTGAAAAAAATATTATTTATGAGAAAGAATAATTATATCAACTTCAAAAAATGATTCCAATGGTGAAAAATAAAAAAATAGGTATCCATCCATGCAGGGACAGCTATATGTTATGCCGCGTACCCACGGTCGGAATTCTCGTCGGAAAAAGCTCTGATGGTTTTCCCGTCGGAATGTCCGACGGAATTTCGCTCAAACTGTCTTGCCTACACACGGTCACACCAAATTCCAACGGTCGATAACACCACGGCATACAACACGTTCGACGGCACTATAAAAGGGAAGTTTAATGCTTCCGAGCATGCGTCGAATTGTTTCCGAGCATGCGTCGGAATTTTGCGTGTCGGAATTGCATACACAAAAATTAAGAACAGGTTCTCAATCCAAAGTCCGTCGGAAATTCCGACAGAAAAAGACCGATGGGCATACACACGGTCAGAAAATCCGATGAAGAGCTCCCATCGGACTGTTCCCATCGGAAATTCTGACCGTGTGTACGCAGCATTAGAAAACCTTCACCAGCCACCTTTAGGTGCAGTGCCCCCTCACCTTACTCTATGACCTATTACAGGTCACACTGTGCCTTTTGAAATCCTGTCTTATTAGCTTTGTGTGCCTCCAGATAGATGACCTCCTCTTATGCTCTGCCCTTTGTTTAAGAAAGCTTGGCTAGGGACCGGGTACTCAGAATATACAAAAAGATATGCTCATAGCGTATTATGCTTTCTAAACAGTTTCTTTTTAATGAATTAAAAACACTTACAAGAATATTTCTTGTCATTAGCATGTACAATACAATGTAGCCACAGCAGATTACCTCCTCGCCACAGCCTCCAGGTCTCGGAGACACCAGAGGTGACGTCACTGGCTCTGCGTGACGCGTTGTATCACTTGTCACGTGACTTCCTCGTAATACTGCCTAACACTGACTGAACATGCTTTCAGGGGGGTATAGCATAAAGATGAACTCACACATGTGCTGCTACTCCTTCACTGTCTATTCAGCAAGCTGGCATTGTCAAGATAACACCAACATACTCCTTAAAGCAAATTTGTAATATGCCCAAGCAGGAAAATGAAACAGATTTGCTTTAAATCCTGGTCCCACGGCATACTCACATTTCCCTTCTTTCTTCCATCACTCCCTTCATTAAAGGGGAGCTCTAAAAATACTTCTTTGGGTATACAGAAATATGTGAAACACACATGCATACAGAAACACGTGTCTCTTTGGGGGAGATTTACTAAAACTGGAGAGTGGAAAATCTGGTCCAGCTCTGCATAGAAACCAATCAGCTTCCAGGTTTTTTGTCAAAGCTTAATTGAACACGCTGATGTTAGACGCTGATTGACACAGCTGCACCAGATTTTGCACTTTCCAGTTTGAGTAAATAAACCCCATTGCATTGGTCCAGCACTTTTGTAAATTTTGAACTGTCTAAAAAAAAAGTTTTAAAAATGTATACAATTTTAACCCTATATTGGTGGGATATTTTATTGAAAATCAACAAGTAACAGGGATGAGATAAGTGATGTGATTATATTATTATTAACAAAAGCAACAATAATATGCATGTCATCCTTTTATATTGAAAACATAACACTGGAAGTGTGTCTGAATCAAACTGTGATCATTATTATGAGTATAGCTCTCCCTAGTGGTAAGATTATTTTATTTTACTCATCAGTTATGCACAGTTGAAATTTGTATGCTTGTTGTATTTGCCAGGTTGAAAGGTGAATCCTAAAAATGCTAAAATACATGTCATCCGCATTCTGAAGTAAACAAAGCTTTACAAAAGTCACAAAGTCTTACAGAAGTCAGAAAACTACAGTAGAGAAGCAGACAATCCACTAAGAAGGAATACAGAACATTTCTCCATAAGGTAGTAAGCAACACTCTAAGATTTAAATAAGAAGTATCAATAGACAAATACGTGTATTGCTCTACAAAATAGGTTTACTGTGGATGTATATTAAATTGTCTATTACCTCCTTGATAAGACATATGGAGTCCAATGGTGTATTTTTACTTATTAAATATATTTTATGTCAGTGTGTTTTCTACATAAAGGCCCCTTTCACACTGGGGCGGTTTGCAGGCGCTATTGCGCTAAAAATAGCGCCTGCAAACCGAACCGAAACAGCCGTTGCTGTGTCTTCAGTGTGAAAGCCCGAGGGCGGTGCGCTTGCAGGACGCTGAAAAATTTCCTGGAAGCTGCATCTTTGGTGCGCTGTAGGAACGGTGTATTTACCGCTCCTAAAGCGCCCCCTCCCATTGAAAACAATGGGGCAGCACTCTGAACCCGCCCGCAAAGCGCCACTGGAGCTTTATTAACCCTTTTTCGGCCGCTCGCGGGGGGTAAAACCGCCCCGCTAGTGGCCGAAATGCGCCGCTAAAACGATGGTAAAGCGGCGCTAAATATAGTGCCGCTTTACCGCCAGCGCACCCAGCGCCCCAGTGTGAAAATAGCCTAACTGTAAGCAAAGACTTTAAAGCTTATATAATCTTAGAATTTATGTAATAAATACATTATTTTAACCACTTGCCGACCGGCGCACGACGATATACGTCGACAGAATGGCACGTACAGGCAGGAGGGCGTATATATACGTCCCTCCTTTAGCCTGTCCGTGCCATCGGGAGCGCGCCGGGAGCGGCGCGCTCCCGCGCCGGTCGGGACCCCGTGAGTCCGGGCGCGGTCCCCGCGGACTCGATCGCCGCGGGGACTCCCGCGATCGTCTCACGGAGCGGCTAAACGGGGAGATGCCGAGATAAACAGCATCTCCCAGTTCTGCCTAGCAACTAGTGACGCCGATCTCTGCTCCCTGTGATTGGAGCAGAGATCAGCATTCACTAGCTGACAGCCACGCCCCCCCACAGTAAAAAAAAAAACACCCCTAGGCCTACTTAACCCCTACACTGCCACCTTGTGGTTAACTCCTAAACTGCCAGTGTCATTTATACAGAAATCAATGCATTTAAATGCATTAATTGCTGTAAAAATGACAATGGTCCCAAAAATGTGTCAAAAATGTCCGATGTGTCCGCCATAATGTCGCAGTCACAAAAAAAATCGCAGATCTCCGCCATTAATAATAAAAAAAAAATTATTAATAAAAATGCTATAAAACTATCCCCTATCTTGTAAACGCTATAACTTCTGCGCAAACCGATCAATAATCGCTTATTGCGATTTTTTTTACCAAAAATATGTAGAAGAATACGTATCGGCCTAAACTGAGGAAAAAAATGTTTTTTTATATATTTTTGGGGGATATTTATTATAGCAAAAAATAAAAAATAATGCATTTTTTTCCAAATTGTCGCTCTATTTTTGTTTATAGCGCAAAAAATAAAAACCGCAGGGGCGATCAAATACCACCAAAAGAAAGCTCTATTTGTGGGAAAAAAAGGACGTCAATTTTGTTTGGGAGCCACGTCGCACGACCGCGCAATTGTCAGTTAAAGCGACGCAGTGCCGAATCGCAAAAAGGGGCCTGGTCCTTTGGCTGCAAATTGGTCCGGTCTGAAAGTGGTTAAAAATGACACACATGTAAGCAGATTTTTAGAATGGATTGTGATCCACATTTCTCCTATGTTACTTCTAATGCCCCGTACACACGGTCGGATATTCCGATGGCAAAAGTCTGATCGGATTATGTTGTCGGAAAATCCGATCGTGTGTGGGCTCTAGTGGGCTTTTTCCGTCAGAATTTGAGATGGAAAAAATTTGAGAGCAGGATCAAAAATTTTCCAAAAACAAAATCTGATCTGACTTTTTCCGATCATGTGTAGAGAATTCCGACGCACAAAGTGCCACGCATGCTCAAAAGAAATTTGGAGACAAAAGCTATTGGCTACTGGCCTCTACGTAGTCCCGTCGTACGTTTTATACGTCAACTCGTTCGGAACGATCAGATTTTCCGACAACTTTGTCCGGAAAAAATCAGACGAATTTTGTGGTCGGAATGTCCGACCGTGTGTACGGGGCATAAGAATTACTATGTTTTACTTGATTTGACAATTCTTGATACAGCTATTGTGAGTTGATGGCATTCACAGAATAACAGTAGATCCCAATGTTAGATTAAATTTAAATGTAGTTTATGTCTGACATCATATGTCTCTACATAATAGGTTTGATTTACTAAAGGCAACTAGACTGTTCATTTTGTAAGGGATGTTGCACCTTGCAAGGGGATTTTCACCCTTTATTTTCAGTTTATTGAATGTGATGAAATTTCAATTTGCACAGAAACGCCAATCACTTGCAAGAAAAAAATGTTTTGCTTGTATATAATTGGATGATGGTTGTCTACAGAGCTTAATCTTATTCAATATACTCTGGGGAAATGTTCTGTTTCAAAGTGCAACTTCCCTTGCAAAGTGAATAGTCGATTTGCCATTAGTAAGTTGATTCTAATGAGTTTCCAGGTCCCTACATAATGTGAATGAGAAAATGCATTGGCTAATGATATACCATAGAGGTTAAGAGTTACTAATTCTGGCTTGGGGATAGTCCCCTAACAAGCGTTTTAATTATATCTGCAATTTTTCAAACATATCCTGCTTTTCTATTTAACATGTATAAATGTTTGTCTGCACTCTAAAACAAAAAATGGAATATATTGCTGCTTAAGAATCTTTAGGTGTTGTGGCTGCATTCATTTTTTCAGGCTCTTTTTTTTTCTTTTAAATTTACCTGGCAACACTGCAAAAAAAAACATTTTTTCCTTTCCAGGGTAGCTACGCTCATTTACTCCACTGTATCTCTGGCTGTCACCACCATACTTGTGAGTTAAGGGAATTACTAGAGGGAATTTACATAGAGGTCTGTGAAGAATTCTTTATCATCCAGGTACATTGTGGCTGAGGATGCCAACTTCCGTATCTTTATTACTTGCCATTACTTTAAAGGAAGTAGAGTTTTGCCTAACAAAAATGTTGTTTTGCTTTGTACCTTTTAATTACTGAACACCTGTCTCTTTATGTAATCCTCTAGCTCAATGAGTTAACCTGAAAGGTGTGGTGGTACAAGATATCATGTCCTATGAAACTGTGATAGCAAATATTTATTTTTTACAAACAGGTATTCTGCACATTAAGGGGTGGTTGAAGGGAGTGTACACTGTTTGAAATTAACTGTTGCTATAAATATATTACAATGGAAAAACCATTGACTTTTGTTTTTGATCTGAAAAAAATGGCAACTCATTAATGTGATATCTAAACTGCTCAGCTCTTATTGTTTAAGTCAACACATTCATAATCAGGAATAAAGGTTGTGCTTAAGTTACATTGTATTATTAAACATGTACTAAGATAAATATAGGTGCTGCCATTGCTGACTTTGAAAATCTTGCCTGCCTGTTATTCTCATCTGTAGGCTTTGGTGCTTTCTGAGCTACATTTTACAAAGCATGAGTCCACTGAATTGAGTCTTCCTGCTGCATGCTTGGTCTGGGTCAGTGCCTTATTCAGGTGCGCACATATGCAAATACGCACAACAAGGATCTTTGCCAGCAGGTTACCTGGGCATGCTTGTTTGCACACAAATGCATGTGGCACGTTATATGAACTTCTGCACATGCAGGCACCGAGGCACGCGTACCTGCTTTCAGACATGGTGCCAGTCAGCCAATTCACTGAAGAGTGCTGCACAAATCTTCTGTGTTTCCTGTGTCCTAAATATGTATTTATTCCTGATTTCCCATTGCTGACCTGGTTTGTCTTTTCATTCTTCACTGCTCTGATCTCCTGTTGTCTCCTGGTTTGATTCTGAACTTGAATTAGCTATCTGCTCATTTCTGACCTTGGCTTGCTTCTTGCCCACAATCCTACTGATTACCTGTTGTTGACCTCAGCTTACTTCCTGACAACAATCCTATTGAATGCTGGTTGCTGACTTTGCCCTTCCTGGTCATGATCATGCTGTGTATCCATAGCTGACCTCAGCCTGCCTCCTGACCATGCCCCTGCCTTCCATCCTGCCTGATACCACAGGTGGAAGGAAATATTGATTGATTCTCCCATCAACACTGTCAGTGTTGATGGGGGAATCCCTCCCGCAGAACTATTGTGTTTTGGCGGTAGGGAGCCTTCCGTGCCGGCAGAACACAATGATCACTGCTAGTGGCTGTGCATCCTCGCCAAATAGCCTGAAACAGCTGTGTACAGTTTGGAATAAATTAATGTATAATAATAGGCCACCTTTACACTATAGACCAGCGGTTCTGGATGTGCATCTGGCCAGAGGAGTGAAAAGGTGTATATAGAAGGTACACTGAGCTGCACATGCAGTAAGAGATTAATATTCTTTCAGACTGTTAAAAATGTAAACCTTAAATAAGAACAGATAATGGTTATATTCATTATTTTTGCCAGAAGTTCTAACCATAGCTTATAATCAAGTTGAATACTGGGCCATTCTGGGTGAAAAAGCTTACATTTTCCATCTATTTGAGAAGGCAAAGTCTATGCAAAAAAAATGCAAAAAAAAAAAAATGAAGGAACAGCCAGACAAAGAATAATAGTACTGTATGCCAGCTTTCAGCTAACACTAAAAGACGTTGTAAGTTCATAATCATTAACTATCACTTTATAATGACATTATCCTTCCTGGTGATGGGAAATGCAGGCAGTTCCTTCTACAGACCTGACAACAAAAAACAATATGGTCTTAATGCCAACAAAAGCATTCTAGGGAACATTCTATTCATTTTCTAAAGGAAAGCACAAACTTAAAAAATAACCAGCAATGGTCAAAGTGTATCTGTATCCAAACACTAAAACTAAATATGTTGTTACACACTATCTTATAATGTCTAGCTTAATGCTTTTTTTTTTTTTTTAATATCCTACTTCTAATCCTAAATCCTATCTGCATTCTATATCCACTGACCATTTTTGTTCTTGGATGACAATGTTTTCCCAGTTCAGCTGCAGGATTGTCACCATTTCTTGCTTCCTATCCGGATTCTGATTTATGCTACAAGTAGCTGTGCCAATGCACAAAGTTCTGGTCCATTGTGCTGTAGTAAAACTGTAATGTTCAACTTCTGGAGTTCATACAAAGACTCTACAATTTTTTAACAGCACTGAGAAAGGAACCATTAATAAAGGGGCAAGCTGTATTTTTTAAAAAAAATAAAAAATAAAACAACAATAATAACAGTGCTTACTTCCAGTGCTCTACAAAACTAAAAAAATTTTTGTAGGCGTTTATCTCTGCTTTAATATTCGAAGAACACAAATGATTTGAGGAACAAAAATGTTTACTTATTAATGGCACATTCTTTGGTTAAATTATTTTATCTGCCTTAAGTATTCATTAGCATTTTGTTGTGTTTAACAAGACCTAACTGTTATAAGTTAACATCATAACTGGAGGAATCTGTCTGCTGCTCCCCGCTGAGCAGGACGGTGGCTGGTCCTTGTCCAGTTTATGCAGAGCTGACAAAGACACAGCCCGCTCTCCTCTACACCTGACTACCACCCGATCCACTCTCGCAAGACGCATGTGAAAACGGATGCCCCATCTGTCTGTTTTTAGTGGACAGGATCAGATTGGAGGTTGACGGGTGTCAACGAACACACGCCTGGACTGGAGGGTCCAATCAGGTCTGTCTGAAAAACTGACAGACAAACCTGATCGGTCTGGCCATGTGAAAGAGCCCTAAGAGAAAGAGTAAAATAGCAAGGGAGAACTAAACCAAACTATTTAGCTATTAGAACCCAGTCTAATGAACATATTCCTTCACTAGCTTGATTAATCACAGATGTAAAAAAACACAGGCCCTGAGGATCACAAAATAAGTGGCAAAAGAGTAACATGCTGCTGGATAGCGTGTTAGGCACCAGGGGCATAGTGTATGAAGAACAATGGCATCAAGCTTTTGTATGAGATTTACCAGCAAGTGACTTTTTATGTGATGATTTTCCAGGTGAAGCATTATGCACCTTACTTGAGGGAAATGGAAATCATCAAGGATTGGTCAGAAGGAGGGGAACTCCAGGGTCACAGAGGTCACATGTGCAACCAGGCCCTAGAGTTCTGCCACCGTGGAGGGCCACAACACGGCCGCTGCAGATAATGTTCCACCAGTGCAACCATCCTGGCTCCTGGGACCAATTCAACTAAATGGAATTCTGTCCCGGGATGGAGCCATGCAAATTCTGGGGGGGGGTCAAGGGGGCACTGCCCTTAGACAGTGCTCCCAGGTAGTTAGGATTCCTGCGCCGACGCAGGGCCTGCCTGTGCTCTGTCTGCCTCCCTTCTTCTGGCAACTCCCCCACCTCTCCCCCCACACAGTAGGAGGAATATGGCTAGAGCAGTAGAGGTGAGCTACTTCACCTCCCAGCTCCACCCCAAACTCCGTCTCCCACACTTGACTTCCTGGCTTGCAGTGGATCCCAGTCCTGCTGGTAAAGCAATTAGATCACCAGTCAACACCCCCCTTAGAGACCCCCCATTAGATCAGAGTCTCCTAATATCAACACCCCCTTACAGACCGTCAAAGTCCCTTTAGCACCTGCCCTCTTAGAGACTCAACCATTAAATCAGAGACCCCTTATATCAGTACCCCCCTTAGCGACCAAAGGTTGGTCGCTAAGGGGGGTGCTTGTATAAGGGGTCTCTGATCTAAAAAAAAAATGAAAAACTCAATATAGGTGAAAAACACCTAAAAAAAATTAATAATAATAATTGTGAATGATGGTGGAAGCCCCCAAGGGTAATTCAAGTATTAGTAAACTCCTTTTTTGAACATATATACTGTTTTGAACATATATACTGTGCAATCCTTTTGAGTTGGATATTAGCAAAACACATTTTAGAATGGATTGGAGATTTCCACCACTATTCATATAGTATTATGTGTATCATATATCATATATTGTAAGGGGACTCTGATCTAATGGGGGTCTCTATTAGAAGGAGCCTGTATCAACCCCATATGATTAGAAAAAGAAAAAGGGAAATCCTCTATGTGGTGGACTTTTAAGGCACAATAGTGTTTTTTAAGAAGATTTAATAGAGTATTTTTAAAGTTTCAAAAGTATTTATTAGAAAAATATATGGATAACATATAAAACATGAAATGTTTAAACACATCTAAAGCTTATGCACCATCATAAACAATGTAATACAATACAGTCTAGACTCCTTGCACCAGGATGAGACCCAAGAGCGTTCCTCTGGACCGTACCCCCCTTTGCAATGCACCAGGTACTGTATGCGCCCACGGAACCTACAGGAGTCAACAATGAACTGTACTTCATACTCCTCATGGTTCTCAACCTGTACAGGGTGAGGAAGTGGCACTGAGGTGGTAAAGCGGTTGCAGACAAAAGGTTTTAATAAGGAGACATGAAATACATTCAAAATACCCATATTAGAAGGAAGGTCTAATGCGTAGGCCACTGGGTTAATTCTGCGAAGAATACAGAAAGGCCCAATAAACCGAGGTGCGAACCTCAGTGAGGGAATATGAAGTCAGAGATTGTGAGATGACAGCCAGACCCTGTCCCCAACCTGGTAGGAAGGCATAGGCAGGTGTCTGCAGTCAGCATGGAATCTGTACCTATCATTAGCATGTCGAAAAAGCCTCCTGGACTTGTGCCCAAATGGAACGAAGACCACGGAGATGCTCCTCTAACGCAGGAATACTCTGTGGAACAAAAAAGTCAGGCAACATGGAAGGTTGTAAACCATAATTCGCCATAAACAGGGACAATTGAGAAGCAGAATTCAAGGCACTGTTGTGAGCAAACTCTGCCCACAGTAATAAGTATGACCAGTTGTTATGTATTTGTTAGGTATGTTTATCCGCATTGTTGTTTTTTATATCTTTTTCCGTTTGATCGTGCACTGAAGCCTCTGTTCAATTTATGGTCTTACTATCTACTACAATTATGTTACATAACTTGCCCTAGTTTTATCTCTATCTCTAATAATTATATATACCTTTCTATTTGACTATATCAGTGGTTACTTAAAAGTGACATAGTCCCCTTTCTCTTAAACTAAAATTTAAAATAATAATAATTTTTCTTCCAAGTACAGACTTTCTTTTTACCTTCTGTTATTTTTCTTTTTACCTTCTGTTATTTTCTGCTAAATCCCAAACTATACAAATTCCTGGGCGACGAGTTGCTGAGGCTTCGTTCAGTAGTCAGAAGGAGCGTGGGAAGGTGGACCGTCAGACCGACGTTCAAAGAAATTTTTTTAGTCCGCACCCCAAGGTATGATTGGTTCAGCAACCCTCGCCACGTCTGATATACATGTCAGAATACCTTGGGAAAAAAAACAATGTCAGACTTGGACACCTTTCCCACGCGAAAATCCTCTGTCTTACTGAGATGGATCAACTGCCATACTTGCACAGTATGCAATTGAGCTACTGGCCTCTGCCTCCAGCGTTTCTTATCCGAACGCACATTCCGTGCTGCTCACGATCTAGGGTGCGCCTTCCACCGACACGTTGATCGACTGACCTTCATCAAAATATCAGTCTTGGATCCCAGACCCAACAATGGAATAGACACAGAGCAGCTTACCAGGCACCTGAAGCTGAATATAACGAATAATTTATAATGTCACATCCCTTCAAGACTGCCTATGCAGAAACTGTTCCTGTTATGTTTTTTTTTTACACTGACTATCCTCTTCCTCCACCTCAATATAAGTGCCTAGGCACAATTTCATATAACAGGGGCGAGTATCTTACAATTTTTTAAACAATGCTTCGCAACAGGAGTGACTGCTGTGGCTCAATACAGTATCTGTAGAGGGTTGCAGTTTGTGGCACCAGCACCAGTGCCATAAGGCACAATTTTTCATGCCCCTGTTGGGGCGTGTAATTACGATTTTTTAGGCAATGCTTTGCAACAGGTCTCATTGCAGTGCTAGAGTACAGTATCTGATTGAGGGGTTGCAGTGTTGTGGCACCTATCACCAATGCCTAAGGCACAATTTTTCAGCCCCTGTATAACAGGGGCGGTAATTACAATTTTTTAAAAGATGCTTTCGCAACAGGTGTGACTGCTGTGCTCCCAAGTACAGTATCTGTGAGGGGGATTGCAGTTTTGTGGCACCAGTGCCTAAGCACAATTTTTCAGCCCCTGTATAAACAGGGGCTGTTTACTTACAATTTTTTTAAAAAATGGCTTTGCAACAGGTGTGACTGCTGTGCTCAAGTACCGTAGTTGTGAGGGTTGCAGTGAGAGGTGAGCCGCCACGTGAGCCTAAGGCACAATTTTCAGCCCTGAGATAACAGGGGTGTTTTACTTACAATTTTTAAAAAACACACACAACATCGCAACAGGTGTACTGCTGTGCTCCAAAGTACAGTAACTCTGGTGAGGGTTGCAGTGTTGTGCACCATGCCTAAGGCACAATTTTTCAGGCCCCTATATACACACACGATTACTACCACAATTTCTCTAACCACACTCTTCCTAACAGAGTGTGACAGCTTGTGCTCCAAGTACAGTACTGTAGGGTGCAGTGTCTGTGGCACCAAGCACCAGTGCCTAAGGCACAATTTTTCAGCCCCTGTTAGGGCGTGAATATTACAATTTCTATACCTTTCTGTACAGTATCTTGTGAGGGTTCATTGGCACCAGCACCATGCCTAAGGCACAATTTTTCAGCCCCGTTTTGACTGCTGTGCCTCCAAGTACAGTATCTTGAGGGGTTGCAGAGTTGTGCACCAGTGCCTAAGGCACAATTTTTCAGCCCTGTTGGGGCATGTAATTACAATTATTAGGCAATGCATTGCAACAGGGTCTCATTGCTGTGCTAAGAGTACAGTGTTCTATGAGGGGTTGCAGTGTTTGTGGCACCCACCAATGCCTAAGGCACCATTTTTCCCTAACAGGTGCAATGTAAATACAATCGTTGATCTAATAGTTCACAGCAGGGCCCTTCCCTCTGCGCCCACCAAGAGTAACTATGAGGGCCTACAGTCTTGTGTGGCAACACCGTCCAGCCACACCACCCCCGACCAAAAGGCCCAATTTTCTGCCTGTTCCACAGTGCATGCAATTACAAATCTTTGTGATTCCTGCGCCCGTACCAAGCTCTTGTGGCAACACCGTCACCACCACCCCATGGTCCAATAGGGTATGACCAGTTGTTATGTATTTGTTAGGTATGTTTATCCGCATTGGTGAATTCTATCCTTGTTAGATTTAATTGGGAAAAAGTTATCTCCTCTTCTACTGATTTTTTTACCCCAATCTTTTTTCCGTTTGATCGTGCACTGAACCTCTGTTCAAATTTATGGTTTACTATAAACTACACTACTACAATTATGTTACATAAACTTGCCCTAGTCTTATCATCTACCCTCTCATATTTAATAATTATATATACCTTTTCTATTTGTCCCCAAACCTATAACATCAAAGTGGATTTACTTAAAAGAGACAAATAGTTCCCGGGGTGTTTGGCTCATCACTTTCTCTTAAACAGTTTGTTAAAATTTAAAATAAATAATAATTTTTTCTTCCAAGCCCTATCTTATCTCTTATCTCTAATAATAATAATTTTTCTTCCAAGTACAGACTTTCTTTTTTCCTTCTGTTATTTTCTGATAAATAAATATATTTTTCGCTCTTCATTATCCTTTAATAGTTATTCGTTTATTTTCCTTACCATCAACCCATTATTTAAATAATCCCTCTGTTTTGACTATACACTTTTATATATTATTCCACCAGATATACATCCTGCATTTATCATCTAAGCAGGCTATTCCTTGGTCACCCTCCATCCCATGCTCCGTGTATATACCATTTAAGTAAGTAAATATAATTTCTCTGAGAGTAAAAAAACTCTTTCGTCCATAGCTGCTAACATTTATTCAGCTAGGATTTTCTTTTTAATATATCTGCATTTGATAAATTTTTGATCCCTTACTTTATATTATTTCCCAGCATGGTCTCTCTGTCTTCTGTGACTACATCACGTTTTTTTCCCCTTGGGGTCCTGTGATATCTGCGGGTTCTTTTGGTGGTTGATATGGGTGGGACACTTTATATGGGGTAAGTCTGTTCCTTTTTTTGCCTGGCAGACAGTGTGCTTCCATTATAAGTAAACTGATGACTTAGTTTATTTCCTGTATTCATGTATTATTTACTTTCTCTGTTTTCTATTTAATGTATAGTTTATTCTATCCATGGTTAATTTTTGCACATCCCCTGAAGAAGCAAACCAGCGAAACATGTCGGGCTAATGTGCAACATTTCGTCTTATCTCCAATAACCCGTTTGTTACGACCACCATTTATTTACTCTGTTAATAATGTGTTATATATATTTTTAACCTTGAACCTATAAAAATTTATAAAAACTATAATTTCTTTCATATTGGGTTTTAATCTGATCATATTACTGCACCGTTAAAATCCCTAATTTCCTCCTACTTCTTCTATAGCCAAAGTTCAGTAACCGGAAAGGATAGTCAGCCAAGCCAGAAGTCAAGGATCAAAGTAGTGGAACAGCAAGCAGGATTCGGAGCCAGAAGGGATGTCAGCAAAGCCGCTCTTTATACAGGAACGCAGGAGATGTTTCTTGTGTTGTTGACCAAGGCAAAGGCAGAGCTCCTCTGGACTGGATGGCTTAAGTAGGCAGGACTGACGAGCAGGATATCAACAACAGCTGAGTAACTGTGGAGAGAGATGGGAGCTAGCAATTAGCTGACATGAGCTCTGCAAAAATGTTCAGCTTTGGCTTGAAGAAAAGGTGCCAACCCTAGCCCTGATGAAGCCGGGTGACCCCGCCCTCCTTATGACATTATTGACCGGGTCATGAAGGGTTGATGACATCACAGTGGGTGGGGATTTTGGGAGGGACCCCATGCCGTTTCTATTTTGACCCCATGCTGATTTTTTTCTTTATTTTTCATTGCCGCCATTCTTTTGTATACATCGGTGAGTCATCGGTTGTTAAGACCGTGGCGGGTGGCTTCCTGGCCCCGCTCCTTAACAACTAGCTATTCTTCACACAGAATTCGGATCGGTTAATACATTTTCAATAAATCGTTCAGAAAATTTGGAATTTGTTAAAAAAAGAATAAACAAAACAAAACAAATGGAATTTTGCCAAAATTTGTTAATTTTGTTATTCATAAATTTGGATACATCCGAATCTCAGAATAACCAAAAATTTCGATTTGAATTAAAATGAGTTGCATGTCTGCTCTAGGTTCCTAGCACCACTTTTTTTCCATCTACAGCAGCCGCAATTTTCCCCCACTAGCTGCCTCTCTGCTTTGACGTGTACCATGCACAAGAAGAGCAGAATGTCAGGGCTGGGCTTCCTTCTCAGAGCAGGCCGCTCAGCTGTCAGTTAATTGCCAGCTCTAACCTTTTCCACAGTGACTCACCTGATTATGATATCCTGTTCGTCAGTCGTGCTGGTTACTTAAGCTGTTCAGTTCAGTCCATCTCTGCCTTCGCCTTGGTCAACACATCCAGAGCATCTCTCCTGTGTACCTGTTGACGAGACTTGCTTGGCTGACATCTCATCTGGTTCCTGATCCTGCTTGCTGTTCCACTACGCTGATTTCCCAGTTTCCTGATTTCTTGGCCTGTCCTGAAGTATGCTGATCTCTGGCTCCCTGGCGTCCTGGCTTGTCTGGTATGATTTGACTATGTTGCTCTGTTTACCTTTTACTATTATTAATTATTAAACAAGTGTCATTTTAACTGAGAGGAGGTATGTCCCCTTGTATTGAGCCACACAGGGTTTCAGGGATGGAAATTTGCACTAGGTGGCCATATGACCTGCAAAGGTGGGGGGTGGGGCAGTTAACAAAAATTTGTGCTGGGTGGAAATTTATGCTGGGAGGAGTGATGGGGGTTGGTAAGAGGTTTTGTGCTGGGGGACATTTTGGGAGGGTAGAGAAGTTGTGCTAGAGGGGTGGAGAGGATTTATGCTGGGAGGGGGTTATTTGTGCTAGAGGGTTGGATTTGGAGGGAGGATTTGTGCTCGGAAATGGGAATTTTTGGGAGGGAAGCTGAAATTCATGCTGGAAGGAGAAGACGATATGGGGGCAATATAAGTCACAGATTTTCTATCTAATATATATAGAAGGAAGCCTCTTCTAAAGATGATGCACAAGAAAGCCCACAAACAGTTTGCTGAAGACAAGCAGACTAAGGACATGGGTTACTGGAACCATGTCCTGTGGTCTGATGAGACCAAGATAAACTTATTTGGCTCAGATGGTGACAAGCGTGTGTGGCGGCAACCAGGTACGGAGTACAAAGTCAAGTGTTTCTTGCCTACAGTCAAGCATGGTGGTGGGAGTGTCATGGTCTGGGGCTGCATGAGTGCTGCAGGCAATGGGTATCTACAGTTCTTTGAGGGAACCATGAATGCCAACATGTACTGTGATATACTAAAGCAGAGCATGATCCCCTCCCTTCGGAGACTGGGCCGCAGGGCAGTATTCCAACATGATAACGACCCCAAACAGATCTCCAAGATGACCACTGCCTGCTAAAGAAGATGAGGGTAAAGGTGATGGACTGGCCAAGCATGTCTCCAGACCAGATTTTGAGCATCTGTGGGGCATCCTGAAATGGAAGGTGGAGGAGCACAAGGTCTGTAACATCCATCAGCTCCGTGACGTCATCATGGAGGAGTGGAAGAGGACTCCAGTGGCAACCTGTGAAGCTCTGGTGAACTCCATGCCTAAGAGGGTTAAGGCAGTGCTGGAAAATAATGGTGGCCACAAAAAATATTGACACTTTGGGCCCAATTCGGACATTTTTACTTAGGGGTGTACTCACTTTTGTTGCCAGTGGTTTAGACATTAATAGCTGTGTGTTGAGTTATTTTGAGGGGACAGCAAATTTAGACTGTTGTGCAAGCTGTACACTCATTACTTTACATTGTAGCAAAGTGTAATTTCTTCAATGTTGTCACATGACAAGATATCATAAAATATTTATAAAAATGTGAGGGGTGTACTCACTTTTGTGAGATACTGTGTATATATATATATATATATATATATATATATATATATATATATATATATATATATATATATATATATATATATATATATACTGTATATTGGGCTTTTTTTTTTTTACTTGGTAATAAAAACCGGAGCTATTAATTAATACCCACCACACATTTTATCCTGAAAAAAACATGGTATAATTTACTAAGTAGTTGCTATGATGTGTACAGATTTACTAAAGTGAGAATTATCACTAAGGTCCATATTTAATACACCTTAGCTGCAGCATCAAAAAGACATTTGAAGCTTGTCAAATGTTTTATAAATGCTTCCTGTAGCACTATGTACAAAGACCAGAATGTGCTGTCAGCATGGTGACAAAGCTGTCATAAAGAGCTCTCAGTCTCTAGTCATGATTGGGAGCTGGCTAGATGGGTTCTTGATCATGTGACCAGTGTGACAGCCAATCACAGTGATCACGTGATTGGTAAGTCCATCTGCCCCCCCTGGGCTTAAAGATCCACTTTTAATGGATGTTAGGGCTGGGTGGGAAGGTGTTAAGCTAATGAGACTACAATTTTAAGAACACAGTGGCACAGATAAAAATGTATTTTAATATATGTATCTACTCATTTAAAATTGTGCCTACTGTATGAAAGAATGTTTGAAGTTTTCGCACACAGACAAGAAGCTGCATAAGTTATAAAAATCAGCTGAGCACAGCCTCGTGTTTATAGGTGTACAGTATTAGTAGTGCTTTAATTTGGACACTTTCATGTTTACAGGTTAAGAAAATAAGATATTTTAAGAGAGCATGCTATTAATAGTTAATAATTATTTGTGATTGTTGCTTGTCTTGATATGTTTTATTCCTATGCCAATTAATTACAGGTTACAGTTACCTGGCAATTATTATACGGCAAGTCGCGACAGTTCTACTTGGCCCCACCTAAGGTTTGGGTATGATAAACAGAACACAGACTGAGAGATTAAGAGATGGACTGTTAAAATTGGCACAGGTGATCTTTTAAAACAATCTTGGCATGAACACAGCTTTGGTATTTGCAGACACTGTCACTGCTAATTTATGTGATGTTATTAAAAAAACATTAAGTAGTAATACGCAGAGTTTTTTTAAGTGTGGTATGTGTACCACCAGTGGTTCTTATCCTCACTGAAGGTGGAACACTGCCAGGCTCACGCTCTCTGAGAAGAATCATCTTGTGGAAGAATTGGCTCATTCTACAGCCACAGATACCCCATGGAGTGAGAGGGAAGGTTGTATTCTGTTTTCAACCATTGTAATGAATGGTAGTGGATCTTCTGCAGCTTATTTAACACTGTGGCCCCTCAAATCACGGATATTGACTGGCACCTGGATAGGGCACACAGATCTTTAGCTCCCAAACCCCCAGCTGGAGCGAACCCCAGGTACATCATTGTCCGCTTTCATCATTATGGTAGTAAAGAAGCCCTTACCATAGCTAAAAACCAGGCAGGATTTCAAGGGGGCCAAAATACAGATCTTTAGTGACCTGTCACCCATTACCCTCGCCAAACGTCGACCTATAACCAGCCACCTGCAAATTCATAAAATTATGTACCGCTGGGGCTTCCCATTCCGCCTTTCTGCCTCCCGGGAGGGAGTACAGCACTCCATATGTGATCTCCAGAAGAGTGAAGCCTTCCTCCGCAACCTGGGCATACCACCCAGGGCCGATCCTGACCTCCCTGGGGCCCTAAGCAAAATTCTGCTAAGGGGCCCTCTACCTGACCCGTGATGCAGTGAGCATAGGTCCCCAGAGAGCCTCCCTCCTTACATTAGGGTCCCCAGAGAGTCTCCCCTTACGTCAGGGCCCCTAGAAAGCCCCTCCTTACATCAGGGTCCCAGAGAGCCTCCCCTTACATCAGGGTCCCCAGAGAGCCTCCCCTTACGTCAGGGTCCCCAGAAAGCCCCTCCTTACACCAGGGTCCCCAGAGAGCCCCCCTTACATCAGTGTCCTCAGAGAGCCCCTCCTTGCATCAGGGTCCCCAGAGAGCCTTCCTTAAATCCTCACCGTGCCAATCATTGCAGCCTCACCGTGCCCATCATTGCAGCCCCACCGTGTTAATAATTGCCACCTCACTGTGCCCATCATTGCAGCCTTACTGTGCCCATCACTGCCGACTCACCGTGTCCATCATTGCCACCTCACAGTGCCAATCATTGAAGCCTTACCATGCCAATCATTGCAGCCTCACCGTGCCCATCACTGCCACCTCACCATGGCAATCATTGCAGCCTTACCATGCTTATCATTGCAGCCTCACTGTGTTAATAATTGCTGCCTCACGTGCCCATCATTGCCATATCACCATTCCAGTCATTGCAGCCTTACCATGCTTTTCATTGCAGCCTTGCCGTGTTAATAATTGCCACCTCACATGCCAATCATTGCCGCCTCACCATGCCAATTATTGCCGCCTCACCATGCCAACCATTGCAGCCTTACTGTGCCCATCATCATTGCAGCCTAATGGTGCCCATCATTGCAGTCTTACTGTGGCAATCAATGTAGCCTCACCAGTCAGTGCCAGTGGATTATGCACAGCAGGCATCTCCCGCTGTGTCACGGAGCTCAATGTGAAATGTTATGCCACGCTATGAAAAAAGTCCCACCCTCCTCCTAGACCAGCTGGTCTAGGATGAGGGCGGGATCTTTGTCATAGCACTGGCCAAAGGTTTCAGTCAGCTCTGAGACACAGCAGTCCTCCGACTCCCGCTGTGTGACAAGAGGAGGAGGGGGAGGAGGAGATTGGAGCTCGGGAAGCAGAGCCGATCCACCCTTCGGGGCCCCCGGCGGGGCCCTATGATTCTTGCATAGTGAGTGTATAAGGCGGATCGGCTCGGATACCACCCCGTCCTGAAGTGGATCTCCTGCCTTTGCCTCAAACACTGAAAACTCCAGTTGCTCCAAGCAAGATCTGGACCCGAGTTTGACAACGACATCCCAAGTCCATCTCCACCCCTCAGAGGCGTCCTCCTTCCAGATTCCCTACCTGACGGACCTCTCCACATCTGCGGGTCCTATTTTTTCATTTTTTCTGAGTCGCTGGCCGTGTGCTCCTCGCCTTTAGCCAGAGTCCATGAGTTGGAAACCCTTTTTCCCGTATCCATGGGATGACTCTTTTGATTCCGTTGAATCCTTATTTTTCTTTCTGTGACAATATTGTTTGTTCTTGTTTACTTTCCAAAGTTATTATACTGGAAGATGGCTGGGACCCCTCACTCCTGCGACTGTTTGGAGGTCTTCATGTGACCTCCTTTAGTCCAGGGCCGCAGCCCTGGCTTCCTGGCGGGTTTTTACCCCTCGGGTTTTCTTTTTTATTTTTTTATTTATTTTTTTCTCTTTTTTATTTTTTAGGTCCTTTTTTGACCTGTGGTCAGTCCACCATATGGACTATTTGAAAGTTTTTTGTATTACTTATGTCCATACAATTCTAATGACATCTTTTTCAGCTATTCTTCTACCTCATACACCATGGCCTCTTTCATTTCTACTTTTGTTGTACAGCATCTTAAGTCATTTGCTTTCTGAATTATTTACGATAATTTGGAGTTAAGGTTTCTTACTTATAATGGCAAGGGCTTAAAGCGGTTCTGCACACACTTTTTTGCCTAGATGTCATTGCCTTCCAAATCTGGCAAAGAGTGCTAAATGGCCGTTTTTTTTCCTACCTTGTAATTGCTGGCCCGGTCTATGCACCCATTCCTCTGTCTCTATGGGTGTGGGCGGGGTTTGTGCGGGGATCCGCATCACTTCCTTGAGTGCCGCACTGTCTCCTGGGATCTGGTGTCATTCATCCCAGGAGTCAGTGCGGACAGCCGACCTGTTGTTATGGCAACATTGTGGATTTTACGCCGCTCGGTGCTGTTGTCAGTGCGCATGCGCGGGAACCAGCGAGGCCTGGAATGGGAACAAGGAAGTGATTGCTTGTGGGCTTCAAATGCCCACAAGCAAAATGGAAATAGTGTTGCTTTTATTTTAAAAGTGCAGATTGCGTGACAAAACGGACACGGATACAGGACGGACACAGAAAAAATGGAAAATTGTATACTTACCTTTCCGTAATTTTCCTTTCCTGTCGCATCTTCATGGCAGCATACACTCTGGGTTGTGACTCCGCCTCCACAACCTGATAGGACCACATAACTATAAGATGAAGCTACGGCCCCCGCCCCAGCATTCTCCGTATATATATTAATCACCTTCTATGGGTGGGTTTATTGTATGCTGCCATGAAGATGCGACAGGAAAGGAAAATTACGGAAAGGTAAGTATACAATTTTCCATTTTCCTGTCGCATCATGGCAGCATACACTCTGGGGAGTAACTCGCAGACTGGGTGGGAATGCAAGAAAAATACATTTATTAACAAGAAACAGAGGAGTTGGCCTGAATTACGGCCCTTCCCAAATCTACTGTTGAAAGTTGTGCAGAATCCACCCTATAATGTGACAAAGGTGTTTCTGGAAGACCAGGTAGCCGCCTTAAAAATAGTCTCTCCCGAGACCCTACAATAGGCTGCCCAAGAAGTTGCCACTGCCCTGGTGGAATGTGCCTTTAAGCCTTCCGGAATCTGTTGCTCACTCAGTGAGTATGCCTTTTTGATAGTCTTCACCAGCCATGAAGCGATGGTGTGAGCCGAGGCCGCCTGACATTTTCTATGGCCGTATGGGATGACTAAGAGGTTCTCCGATCTCCTGATCGATTCTGTTGCTGAGAGGTACTTCAGGATGTTGCCCCTGACATCCAGAGGATCACCTTGATCTGTGATAAGGGCTGGAAGGTTGATCTCCTGATTAAAGTGAAATAAGGAGGATACCTTAGGTACGAAACGATCTGAAGGTTTAGAACTATCCTGTCCGGGT
This sequence comes from Lithobates sylvaticus, assembly GCA_028564925.1. NCBI lineage: Eukaryota > Metazoa > Chordata > Amphibia > Anura > Ranidae > Lithobates > Lithobates sylvaticus. Next base: position 211,530,956 of record CM053030.1, on the reverse strand, counting down.
AGACAACTAGATACGGTTCTTTGGCCATCAAGGCTTGCATCTCCGAGACCCTCTCTGCTGAAGTGATAGCAATCAGAAATGAGACTTTAAGCGTCAGGTTCCAAAGGGAAATGTTGTCGAGCGGAGAGAATGGATCATTAGACAGTATTTCCAGGACAACTGAGAGGTCCCATGCTAGGAATAATGGTTTCCTAGGTGGCCTTAGTTTAAGGCAGGCCCTCTGAAATTGGATAACCAGAGGATCATGTGCCCATTTGACCCCGGTCAGGGCGGATAAGGCTGAAACCTGGACCTTCAGGGTACTGGATCGAAGACCCTTCTCTAGGACTGACTGCAGAAATTCCAGGATTTGAGGAGCTGTCAGAGAAGATATGTCCCAACCTTGTTGAGAGAGGGCGGTAAACTTCTCCCAGATCCTTCTGTAGGTGATGTTGGTAGTCTGCTTCCTAGCCTGGAGCAATGTTCCCACTACCCTCTGAGAACAACCCTGTTCTAGGTACCTAGACCTCTCAGCCTCCAGGCCATCAGATGTAGCCTCTCCGGGTTCGGATGTAGAAGCTGGCCCTGAGAGAGCAGATCTGCTGACAGTGGAAGAGGGAGAGGATCCGTTGTGTTCAACTGAAGGAGAATAGTGAACCAAGGCCTCCTTGGCCAGAAAGGGATCACTGCCACTACTGGTGCCGTCGACCTCTTGAGCCTCAGAAGAAACCTCGCTATGAGGGGAGTCGGAGGGAAAATGTAGCCGAGGTTGAAGTTCCAGGGATGTTGTAGACAATCTACTCCCTCCGCTGACGGAAAGGGGATTCTTGATAGAAACCTCCGGCATTTTGCATTGGCTGGTGTGGCCGCCAGGTCTATGTCTGGTGGGCCCCAGGTCTGAATTATTATCGCAAATGCTTGGGGACTCAGAGACCACTCATTGTTGGAAACAAATCTTCTGCTGAGTGAGTCGGCTAGGAGATTCTCGACCCCTGGGATATGGGTCGCTCTCAGGTCCAATAGGTTTGATTGTGCCCGCTCCATCATGGGGCGAACTTCCTGCATCAGGGAGAAGCTTCCGGTGCCCCCCTGCCTGTTGATGTAGGCAACGGCCACCCTGTTGTCCATCGTCAGGAGGACTTGCTTCCCCCTCAGGTAAGTACTGAAGGACAGGAGGGCCTGAAAGGCTGCTTTCATCTCCAGCACATTGGAGACTGCATTCTGGATCCTGAATGGCCAGCGCCCTTGGGCCACGTAGTGCAGGTAGTGTGTCCCCCATCCCTCCAAACTGGCATCTGAGGTTACCGTTTCCTGAGGAGGGGGAACTATGTGCTTGCATCTCCTCAGATTGCAGGGACGAGTCCACCACTGCAAGGATCGCTTGACATCCTCTGAGATGTAGATCGGTTGGGTCATGGATGAGCCGTCCCATTGGCGCAGAAAGGACGTTTGAAGGGGTCTTGCGTTCCATTGGGCCCACTGGACCATAGGAATGGTCGCAGACAGAGAGCCTAGGAGACTGAGACATGCTCTGGCCGGAAGGGATGTTGCTGAGATTGCTCTTCTCACCCTCTGTGGACAAGAGACTCCTGGTTGCTTGAAAGGAGGAGGATGTCGTGCAGGTAGTGATGGACTCTCAACCCTTTCTCCCTTAAGGATGCGATTACTGGTAGCAGTACCTTAGTGAAAGTTCTGGGGGCAGTAGAGATCCCGAACGAGAGACTCTGAAACTGGAAGTGGCCCTGATTCACAGAGAACCGAAGGAACTTCTGGAAAGCAACATGGATCGGGACGTGAAGATATGCGTCCTGGAGGTCTATGGAGAGCATCCAGTCTCCCAGATTTATGGCCTGGAGGATTGATTGTAAACTCTCCATCTTGAACGAATCCACTCGAATGGAGCGATTGAGGTTCTTTAGATCCAGGACTGGCCGAAGGTCCCCAGATTTTTTCTTGACCAGAAATAACGGGGAGTAGAATCCCCGACCCCTCTGTGATGCAGGTACCTCTATTATCGCCTTCTTCTGGAGAAGCTCTTGGACGTAACTGGTCAACAGTAACCGTTTTTCCCCTGAAGGTGGAAGTCTGGTGGGACAAAAATGATCCCCTGGGAGACGTCTCTTGAAGGGCCATCTGTGCCCGAAACGGACAGTAGCCACTGTCCAAGGGTCCTTTATTGCTTCCTCCCAAACCAGCTTGAATTTCGAAAGCCTTGCCCCTACTACTGCTGGCTGGGCGGGTGCACCTTCAAAAAGACTTTTGGTCACTGGAAGCGGGAGTCTTGGGCTTCTGAAACTTTATAAAGGATGTCTGGGGGTTCTTCCAGCCCCTCCTTTATTCTTTTCCTGGCCTATAGGATTTAGCATCCCTGTATCTGTCTGGCAGAATACGTCTGAAGGGAGGAGGCCTCTGCTGTTTCGGTTTTCTGTCCGATGGAATCATTCCCGACTTCCCACCGGTCACCTTTGAAATTGTTGAGTCCAGCTTTGCACCTTTGAAAAGGTTCTCGCCGTCATATGGAATGCGGCACCAATTTGATTTGGAGACAGGATCCGCCGTCCAGGGTTTCAGCCACAGTGTCTGCCTGGCCATTACGGAGGCCAACATGGCCCTTGATGACGATTTAATCGCATCCACCGAAGCCGCTGCCACAAAGTTCCCCGCGAGACTTAACTCCTGTAGAGCTTTTATTATGCTCTCCTGGTCCACGCCTTCTGAGACCAACCTCTCAGTGTTTGATGATCAGCTGGAAATGACCCTGCCTACAGCTGCAAGTGCCACAGCCGGTCTGCAAGCGCCTCCTGCTGCAAGGTAGGCCCTCTTCATATCGGTGTCGATCCTCCTATCCAAGCACATGCCTGGCTAGCCGCATGAGAGATGCGTCTACGACGGGAGGAGAGACAAGAGGACTCACTTTAGGTTCCTTCAAGGGATATAATTTGGAAAGCCTGTTCAGACTCGATTTCTTCTCGGGTCCTTGCCATTCCTCTTTAATTAAATCATCCAATTCCTCAATGAACGGAATGCCTTGTGTCCCATTTAAGGTTTGGGAAGTATTTTTTTTGCGCTTTGGTTGGACTTCCTGGGGTTCCTCCCATCCGATCGCTTCCTTGACCGATTTGACAAATGATTCAATTAGCGAAAAATCAAACCCTGCAGTTGCTTCCAACCCCTCATTGTCAGACGGGGAATCCTGTGCTGGGATGAGCAGGTGATGCACTTCGCGTTGATAACTCTGTCTCCAGAGTAAGAATCTGTGGAGCTACAGGCTCTCTAAACTGCGATTCTTTTTCCCTAGTAGCCTCCTCAAAGCATCTACGGTAGGCCAATTTATCGGGAAGGGCTGCTGCCCCGCATATCCAACATGCGTTTCCAGAGGGTCGCACTGGTGATCACTGTCTATGGACAGGAGATCCTCTATGATAGGAGCGGCTGTGTCTGGAGTAAGAACCGGAGCGACTTCTCCTGCGACTCCCTCTGTGGCCTGAGCGACTTTTCCTGCGACTCCCTCTGTGGCCTGAGCGACTTTTCCTGCGACTCCCTCTGTGGCCTGAGCGACTTTTCCTGCGACTCCCTCTGTGGCCTGAGCGACTTTTCCTGCGACTCCCTCTGTGGCCTGAGCGACTTCTCCTGCGACTGGAGCTGCTCCGTCTGTAGCCAGAATGGCTTCTCCTGCGTGAAGTCTCTCTGTGCCTTGAATCAGGAGATTTTGCGGACCTGGTAGGGCTAACCATTTAGGCAGCGTTAGGATTGCTCTCTTTTTTCAATCTTCACTACTTACCGAAAATCCTCCCCCCCCTTACCTAATAGCTGGCGGTGATCTGCTAGGGCAGTGGTCTCCATAGCAAGGAATAAGGCAAGCCTAAGGAGATACTAATTGACATATACTAATTGACATAGGAAGCACAGGTGAGGTAAAACACAGCAGCTTATGCAGGAAGTAGATGCAGAGAAAAAACAACAGGCTTTTACCTCAGTAGGATGAAATAGGAGCTTTGTTGTAAGACAGGCAAACAAACTGCAGCAATTCAGCGATCTCTGGTTCAAGATACAAGGAACAGAAACAGGTTCATTCAATTTTCCTCAGAACACATCCCAGCGACCCTAGGAGGACAACAGAGCCCAGGAGAGCGCCCAGGCACACAGGTAGGAAGGAAAGGAAAAGAGAAAGGGAGACCACTGCAATTTGGCTAAACCTATTTAAGGTTTATATGCCAAGGTGTTTGAGGCATGATGTTAAGCCTGTTTAAGGCTTTAGTATATACATTGAGGCAGCAATATCAGAGCTTTTTTAAAACTCATGCAGGAGACAAATCAAAACAGCTTGAGCCTGTTTAAGGCTGTTAATCCAAGGTCACAGAGAGACTTGTAACATACCCCTGAGATCACCAGAGTGGGGTTCCTTCCATTTAGCTTCGTTTAGAGGCTGTACCGGTAAGGACTTCCAAACCAGGAGAGGCTAGAACCTGGCTGGGGCGAAGCGGTAAGGGGGTGATGTCCGTGCGGTCCCAACAGGTGAGGAAAAATAAGAGAATGCTGGGGCGGGGGCCGTAGCTTCATCTTATAGTTATGTGGTCCTATCAGGTTGTGGAGGCGGAGTCACAACCCAGAGTGTATGCTGCCATGATGCGACAGGAAAGTGAGTTTAACGTTTGACTTAAAATACTTTTTAACAGGAGAAGAAGAAAAAAATTGTGTGCAGAACCGTTTTAAACCCGGTTCAAAAGAGATGGATGTTGTTGAAGGATTTTAAGTCCTCAGCCACTGATGTGATCATGATCCAGGAGACCAACAGGAGGGTCCTTTAAATTTGCCAGTAAACTATTCCCAACTGCTTATATGGCCTCCAATCCTTTGGAAAAAGCAGGTGCAGCAATCCTAATCCCCTGTTCATGCCCCCTATGAATTAAATCTTCGTATTTAGACCAGCGTGGGAGATTTGTTTTCCTGGATTGTGATTATCTCATGCATTCCCTTACATTGGTCAATGTCTATGCTCCTAATACTGGTCAAATTAAATTTCTCACTGACATGTTTGAGCGACTGGAGAAGTTTTCTCAACTCCTCATGATTATAGGGGGAGATTTCAATCTGACCATGTCACCTGGGAAAGATAGACGAGTACTATTCCCTACTAGTACAGCTGTCAAAGTGAGTTGCCTGTCCACCTCCTTTCGCAGACTTGTGCGAACACATAGCCTCCTTGATATTTGGAGAATTAAACACCCTACACATAGGCAATACAAATTTTACCCCCCCCACAATTTGTACTCCCAGACTGGACCATTTCTTTATAACCTCCTCTTTGCTGTCAGCCACTGTAGCCAGAGAAATCAACCCCATGACATGGTCAGATCACTCATCTATATTTTTATACATTGCCCTCCATACCGCTTCTCCTAGAACGTCATTGGTGCCTTAACAAAACATTTCTCTATGTCCCAGAAATCAGGGCTCAACTGTCCAAGGACATGACTGAGTTTTTTCAGCTCAACGAGGATACAGTGTCAGAGACTTCCACCTTGTGGGAAACACACAGAGCGTACTTTTGAGGCCAATGTATCTCAGCTGGAGCATGTCTGAAGAGAGAGACTGCTCTTCAACGGCCCTCAATTTTGTTCAAATTACGTAAGGCTCAGGAGTAGGTGCTCTCTTCCCCCACGGTGGCCTGCCTCCGCGCTGTTACTTTCCTCCGCAATCAACTCAGGTCTTTGGACATGAAAAAAATTGCTAAATCCCTTTTGTGGTCCAAGTAGAAATTTTATGACTATTCCAACACACCTCACAGGATGCTTGTCAACAGATTGAAACCCCGCCCTTTTCACTCCTTCCCAGATTTTCTTATACAAGCTAATGGATACTGCCCCCAGGCCATGTCCAAAGTTTTTGGGGAATTTTATCATAGATTATATAACTGTTTAAATTCTGAAACGAATTACCGTTTTTCTCACCCCAAATTTGACTCCTTCTTTGACTCAATACACTTGCCTAAATTGCCCCCCTCCCACTTTTCTTCCCTAAATACTGAAATCACCCCTGAAGAACTAGCAGAGGTTATTAAAAATCTCCCTGCTCACAAGTCCCCAGGCCCAGATGGGCTGCCGTACTCCTACTATAAAACCTTCCTCACAATTTTGAGCCTGCACTTATTATCCCTTTTTACCTTGTTACTGCAGGGAACCCTCAGTTTCTTCACACCCATATCACGGAGATCCCGAAACCAGGGAAGGATTCCTCTAACCTTGATAATTATCGACCTATCGCACTACTCAACTCCGATTACAAATTTTTTACTAAAATCATAGCCAATAGATTTCCCCAAATCCTCCCTAGACTTATTCATAAAGATCATGTCGGATTTGTACCAACAAGACACGCAGGTGACAACACACGACGCACCATCGACCCCATAGACTTGCTTAACAGAACTACCCACTCGGCCCTCGTTCTAAGCCTAGACACCCAGAAAGCTTTTGACAGGCTTAGCTGGCCCTTCATGTTTGCTGCCCTTTCTAGATATGGCATTTCTGGTCCGTTTATAGCAGCACTCAAAGCCCTGTACTCCCAACCGATATCCCAAGTACAGCTGCCTTCCTGTCTGTCACCATCATTCACCCTGTCTCCTTTACTCTTTATTTTATGCTTAGAACCCCTGGCTGCAGCCATTCGATCCCACCCCGATATTCGTGGGGTTTCGTTGTGACAGAGGGAATACAAGCTGTCTCTGTTCGCTGACAAAAATTCTTCTGACATTGACTAATCTCCACACCTCTCTCCCGAATCTTCATGATCTATTGACAACTTTTGGCTCAATTTCTGGCTACAAGATCAACCTTAGCAAAACAGAGGCTTTACCAAAACAACATTTCTTGTACCATTGGTGTTCCGATTCTCTCAAATACCTAGGGATCCATTTGACTTCCACATACCACACCCTTTATTAGGCTAACTATCCCCCCCCCCCCCTTTATGGATATTGACCGTCTCTTGTACCAGTGGGATCCATATCCCCTCTCTCTTCTGGGGCAGATCAATGTACTCAAGATGTCTATTTTACTGAGACTTCTATATCTATTCGAAACATTGCCAATCCCTATCCCAATGAAACAACTTAAGGCCATGCAGTGGCTATTCCTCAATTTTATCTGGCATAACAAGGCCCACCGCATTGCTAGCTCAGTAGTATTTGCTCCCCGTTCTAGAGGGGGCCTGGGTGCCCCAGACTTCCTTAAATACTATTATGCAACTCACCTCAGGGCGGCCACGTCTTGATCACACAGGTTGGCATCTAGCAGATGGTCGGACATTAAGATGAACATCATCCATGTGCCATGTTATGGTCGGCTCTAGACACGTCTATCACCCAACTAAGAAGCTTATGTTTACATCCTATGCTGTTTACTCTTAGTATATGAAAAAAATGCTCCCAACGGTTCTCCCTCACTTCTCCGTGCCCACCTCTGTTAAATGTACTATTTAACTCAGACATTCCCGATAGCCTATCCTATAGTGGAATGCACCCTTGGTCACAAGCTGGCATTTTCCAACTCCGTAATATGGATGACTCACTTACCCGTAGACTTCTCTCTTTTGCACAGATTCAACACAAATTCCAGATCCCCAAACAATTCTTTTACTCCTACTTATAGTTGAAACATTACTCTTCTAAGTCGCCGACCCTAACATTAGACAAACCCACCTCATTTGAACTCCTCTGTGCCAAAGGCCCTTACCAACCTCATCTTATATCATCTATTTATAAATTTCTCCATGATGCTTCTTCACTAACTGATTCACACCATCTCTATATGCACAAATGGTCCCAACTCACCCAACAACAGATTACTCTCCCACAATGTCAGAAAATATGGGACTTGGTATCTAAGGTTTCGAGATGTGTTGAGAAGAAAGAGGCGGCCTTTAAAATAATGCTTTTCTGGTATAGAACCCCAGAGGTCCTTCACAGGTATGACTCTAAGATCCCTCGGGTTTGCTGGAGATGCCATGGTGCCGTAAACTCCCACTACCACATCTTCTGGGAATGCCCCATTATCCAACCATTTTGGTCCTCAGTCCAAACCTTCCTAAAAAACTTCTTTGACCTCTAGGCCTGCCTATCCCTGGCATCTCCAAGCCTGCCCGAAAACTGCTTGCATTTTTCCTTTTGGCAGCAAAACGGGTAATCCCCTAGGATGGTTGTCCACTTTCCCACCCACATTAAGCCAACTATTACAGGCCCTAGATCACATATGCAAAATGGAGCATCTCACCGCCGTAGTGCATGACTCGCTACCGCACTTTTTAAAAATGTGGGAGCTGTGGGATAATTCTGTACTTAACCCTGATTCAATACCCCTAATGTCTGAAAAATGTTGTCCCCCACAACCATTTATTTACATGTCTCACTGAAATGTTTCTGGTTCTTCCATTTTCATCCCCCATGGTATGTTACATGCCCCCTCTGAGGTAATTCTCCTTTACTGTTTCAAATCTTCCCACTGGGAAGCTTTACTAGCTGACAATTCATGGAGCTACCATTATCATCCTGTGTTGGTAATTTCCTGCTTTTCCTTTTAAGCTTGCTCTAATGTATTGCCAGTTTTATGCTATCCATGACTTTGTTTTTTCTGCAATGCATATGTGATCTATATTTTAAATATTATATCATACTCCTTTTCACATCTTTTCCATGTATTTCTGTATTTCTATGGAAAATTTTCAATAAAAAATGCAATAAAAAAAAAAAAAGTTAAAATACAGCTAAGGGCTCCTGCATGACAGTCTAAATAAGTACCAAATCTAGCTGCTATGTGATGTATAGGACTCAAAATAAATAATACAAACAGTAGAGTAGTGAAAGACCTTTGGAGCAGAGCATTCCACAGATAAGCTCTGCTACCTCAAGCAGGTTAAGAACTGTGTGTATATAATATTTTTCAAGCCTGATATTCACATAGATATATAAATATGCCATAATAAAAGTCTTGATACTTTGTGGGTGGATAGGCAAATGAGAACATATGGATGTTTTAGAGATAAACATGATCTTTACCGTAGTTTTGAATAATTCATTTTAATATGTTTGTAATACAATTTGATGAAGTTTATATAAGTATTTGATATTTTGTGGATTCTTTGATCTCATCATACATGCACCTTAAAAGTCTTCTTGGTTTTGAATGGACAGTATGTCCAGAAAGTTGGTCTAAAGGAAGCAATAGTTCTACTTTACCTATGTGTAACATAACACTTTCTATACTGTATGTTCCAATGCTAAACAAAACTGTATCTGAGCACCACAAACTGAAATCCCTATTTAATTATCATTTTTTTAATATTTAAAGCAAACTCCCAAACCATCTATGTCTCTGTGCTTTATGTTTTCGAGAAATCACTTTGAAAAACACCTTCTTAGCATTTTTTGCCATAGCCTCCTTAAGTAAGTTCATATAGAAGTCCTGTACACCATCCAGTGAATGTTCAAACCAATACCAATATACAAATCTCTTCTCAAAAGATGATCTTCACCTTAAAGTGATTGTAAAGTCTATTTTTTTTTTAGTTAAAAAATTAAACATGTCATACTTACCTGCTCTGTGTAATGGTTTTGCACAGAGCAGCACAGATCCTCCTCTTCTCGGGTCCCTCTTCAGCACTTCTGGCCCCTCCCTCCTGTTAAGGTGCCTCCAAGCAATGCAGCTTGCTACGGGGGCATCTGAGCCAAGCCACAGCTCCCTGTGTCCATTCAGATATGGAGCCGCGACCCAGCCCTGTCTCTTTTCTCTCCTCACTGGCTGACTGACTTTGATTGACAGCAGCGGCAGCCAATGGCGCAACGCTGCTGTCTCAGCCAATGAGGAGGGGAGTCCCGGGCAGCTGAGACACTCCTGCAACATCGCTGGACCTAACGGGACCTCAGGTAAGTATTAAGGGGGCTGCTGCACACAAAAGGCTTTTAATTTTAATGCATAGAATGCATTAAAGCGGTAGTAAACCCTCCTAAACTTTCTGAATCAACACCATATTTCTAATTGGCAGTTCTTTACAATCGATTGATCGCTATAGTGTTGGTAAAAAATATTTTCTTACTGTATATTTTTCCTAATTTGTAGACCGTTCCATTGCTTCTCAATCCGTGCCATCTCCGTTGTGGGCTTCCTGGTTCTAAGCTGTTCTAGCTTCCGCCCACAGTTCCTTCTTCGCTTCGTAATCCCGCGCGTGCGCAGTAGGCCGTGATCCCGCGCGTACGCAGTAATTGTCACTCTTCCGGTTCTTCTTTTTCTTCTGCTTCCCGACCGTCTTCTAATCTCTCTGTCTCGCCGGATGATGTGACGTCGAGGTCACGTGATACGTCGAGGTCACGTGATGATGCTCTTGGTGTAAAAGCTCGCGGGATGTCGGGGCTGACGTCTACAGGAGGAAATGACGCAGCCCCGACATACACACAGAATTTAACCGGCAGAGGCTCTGCCTGCCGGAATGAACGGGGATCTGGCGCATGCGCAGTAGAGATGTTCCCTAAGAAAAACGCCTGTAACTCGAAAATTATTCAGGTCAGAAAAATGTTGTTATTATCAATGGATAGCAAATTGCGATGGGCACATTTAATTGGAAAGTGAATTTTTTGACTTTACTTCCACTTTAAGATTAAAAACATTCAGCCTTTACAATCACTTTAAAACACACAGCAGTGCCTTTGCCCCACCTCATGAATGTCCTCTCACCTTCTCTGCAGGAAGGTGAGAAGGTGAGAGGACACCCATGAGGGGGGGGGGGGCTTGCACTGTAGGGTGTTTTAAGGTGAAGATCATCTTTTGAGAAGAGATTTGTATACTCATCTGGGATTGCACATTCACTGGATGGTGTACAGGACTTCTATATGATCTTTCTTTATTATATGGACTTCTTGAGCATTATATATATATATATATATATATATATATATATATATATATATATATATATATATATATATATATATATATATATAATTTATTTATATGTGTGATAATTGGATACCACTACACACTAGCTTATATTGTTTGGAGTTGTTTATTATTTATTTATATATAGTATTATTAATCTGAATTGTATGGTAGCGCTGCACTATTGAGGAGACAAATAGATTTATTAATGCATTTTTGTACAGGTTGGTGAGTGCATTTTTAGGTGATAGCTTCTTCCTTCATTACTTGATTGTTTACACATCACACTATTATTTTGCTTTGAGTATTTATTTTGTGGAATAATTTGGGGATTTTTGTTGATAAGCATGTTTTTTTTTTCACTTTTATTTTCACTTTTGTTTCTTCATATAGCATTTATATCTTAGAATCCATCTTCCCTTAGCTCAGGCAAGCAGGCAGGACAGCCTGCTTAGCTGAGCTGAGAAAGCCTCTCTACCCCTATTCCAAATGAAAGAAATAAAATGGTCATAAGCTCCTGGGATGTATGACATATCTTTGGCCTAGACCAGAAACCAGGAAGCAAATGCAGAAATGTAAAAAAAAAAAAATTGGTTAAAAAAAGAAAATATAATATACATACCTATCTATTTACTAATGTTAGCAGCATAGTAGTTAAAATGAGTTAATGTTGATTGACTGAGTTTAGTTCTGTTTTAATCCTGAAGAAAACAGTATCCTAGCTGGATGCTGGCATTGTACGTAAATTGTACAGGTAGTCATTTGTTAGAATACAGGTGGCACTCAGACACTGTAGAGGTTTTATTGGTGATATAAAACTTAGGAAACACTAGTAATATGCATATTTGTAGGCAACGGAAATGTTAACTTATGTTAAATGTGTTGTTTTGGCTATTTTATTTTATATCTTAAATTCTATACTTTATTTTGTTTGTTTTCATCTGGAAATCCTGATTCCACACTGACCTTTACATATGAAGACTGGTGCTCAAAAGTTGGCTTAAACTATTGTTTTTCAGATGATGGAACAATGTGATCTAAGACAGAGCTGTAAGATAATACAGCTGCTAAGATATGATATCTAGGTGTCTTTATTTACTAGTAAGCAGAATTATTTGTTAAGATTCTCCTCCGTTTGCACCCTGGATCAAATGTCTCATTTTCTGTTTATATGATGCCATGTTATTTGGCTTTCAGCTTTATTTTGTCGACTATGGAAACATAAAAGTTCACCTATGTGTAGCGATACCCCCAGTTAAGAGGGCCGCTGGTTTGTTTTGGGTCCCTGAGTACAGCTCCACCAACCCCCGGCAATTTGCTCTACCCGCTCTGGCACAGTTAGTAAAGGAGTATGTATCTATGCACATATAAATATCACTTATACTCTAAATGTAATGGGTATGAACTCACAAGCAGACTGCTGAGATAAGAATAACTGGCTTTACTTTGTCAGTAAGGAAAAGAAATAGTAACATGCATTTAAACATATGACTTACAATACTTCAGCAGGTCCCTGCAATATGCACTTTAACATGTACACATATATGTATCAAACTAGCAATGGGGAAACGGAGCGCCAAGTGTAGCGACCGTCTGCTATGCACCCCTGAGGTGCAATAAATCTATCTGCGCCTACCTAACGGACCAGGCCTGATCCCTAGCAATAGAGCTCAGTCCTTGAATAAGTACAGTATTCTTCACCGGCAATAGATCTGTAGAGGTGGTGCACATGTAGCTTTAAATGGTATACTTGTAATCCACAGAAAGTAACATTTGCTGCTCTGAGGTAAATTGTGCCTTGGCAGTTCACTAGGCATGAAAATGTGTGTATCAATGCAGGATGAGCCTTCCAGCTCTCTCACCAATCCTGGGGTACCGTCCTCAGCTCCGGTCCCTCCAATGGCGGCGTCCGGTCTCCTCAGTCACAGCCCCTGCGTTCCGGTCCTCAACTCCGACCGACCGACTGTAGGGAAAAGTCTCCGCTCCGCTGCTGTTGACTCTGAGGGATGAGAGTCTCACTCTGTCTGCTGCAAGGCCCAGGCTTCAGGCCCTCAGCAGTCCCGATCCGCACAGGTGTCCCCTCAGGAACAAGTCTCCGCGTCACCAGCTCAGTCAGAAGAGGCGTCCCAGTCAGACGCGGCATCAGAAGAGGAAGCGGCGGTCTCTCCTCCTCCTTTTTATCACCTCCCCCAGCAGCCTCTCGGGCGGAAACAAGCAGCCCGGGAGCCTGGGGAATTATGGGGAATGTAGTCTCTTCCCCTAAAAGGGGTACGACCCCGCTACACACTCCCCCCACTTTGAATCTTTGGTCCCCAAAGACAGTGTTCAAATTACAAGCTTTCTCGGAAACAACACGTTCACATAATTTAGACAGGGGAGCTTCCCACCAATTAGCATAAGATGGGGAGCTGTCCTGTCTACAGGTCACTTCAGTGTGGGCGACCTGTTTAACTGTGCCAGAGAGTGAGCTGGGGTTGCCCTCCACCAAATGAACAGTGGATGGGTCAGGGCGTGCAGCACTTCTCCTTGCTGTGGTAACAGAGTCCTCTGAACTTTCTCCCATCTTGGGGTGAGTTAACTTCTTGGGAGGACTCACAACTCGGCGAGCTCTCCGTTCCCTTGGGACTTCTTCCGGAACACATTCCGGCAACATCTCTGGTTCTGGAACATCTACTTCTTCTTCTGAGTAGAGACCAGGGATATCTTCCCAGCACTCAGGCACAACACTGAATGGCACAAACTCTGTAGCTTCTGGGTTCAATGTTCCGTCTTCCACATCTTCAGTAGGTGGAAGGTCTATGGCAGAATTTTCTGGGGTTGAGGAAGGCCATAGCCATTCAAGTTCTCCTCTTACTTCTTCTGGTTGGGAGTCCTGTCCACCCCTAACTTGGGATGTCTGAGACCTAGTATTAGGCCTGGGGGTATCCAGAATGGAAACAGATTCAGGTACGTCTCTTGCTGGAGGCATTCTGACTGCTTCAGTGAGTGGGAGCAAGTGATTCCTATGCCAGGTCTTCAAAGGCCCCACTCTCCCTTCTGGCTTCAACTTTTAGACAGGCAATCCTGGAAGTTTCCTACAGATGATATATGGCTCTGATCTCCATCTATCAGCAATCTTGTGTTTCCCAGGGATCCCTAGATTGCGTAACAGTACACGGTCCCCAGGCTGTAGGTCCTGTACTCTAACTTTCAAATCAAAGTTCCTCTTATTTCGGGCCCCCCTCTGGTCAGAGGCCGCTTGAGCTTTCTCATAAGCTATCTCCAGACTGTGCCTCAGTCTGTGCACATATCCTTTGTGGGAGGCAGCAGAGGCATGGTCTAGGGAAATGCCAAAGGCCAAATCCACTGGCAATCTTGCTTCTCTCCCAAACATAAGTCGGTAAGGGGAGAAACCTGTCACATCACTTGTGGTGCAGTTGTAGGCATGCACCAGAGCTGATATGTGTTGACTCCAATGTTGCTTCTTCTCTGTTTCCAAAGTTCCCAACATGTTCAATAGGGTCCTGTTGAACCTTTCAGGCTGGGCATCACCTTGAGGGTGATATGGTGTGGTTCTAGTCTTCTCTACCCCTAGAGAATCTAGTAGCTTCCTGATCAGGCGACTCTCAAAGTCCCTTCCTTGGTCTGAATGGATTCTCTGTGGTAGTCCATAGTGAACAAAGTACTTCTCCAGAAGCACTTTGGCTACTGTAGAGGCCTTCTGGTCCTTGGTTGGGAAAGCCTGAGCATAACGGGTGAAATGGTCGGTTACCACCAGAACATTTCCCAATCCACTCAAATCGGGTTCAAGGCAGAGAAAATCAATGCATACCAGATCCATTGGGCCTTGACTCTGTAGGTGGCCCATTGGGGCAGCTTGATGAGGTAAAGTCTTTCTCTGAATGCATCTTGCACAGGAATGGCAATACTCCTCCACTTCAGCCCTCATGCAGGGCCAGTAAAACCGGTCTCTGACAAGTTGGAAGGTTCTCTCTGCTCCCAAGTGACCATGCTGGTCATGTAAGGCAATCAGCACAGTCTCTCGATGCTTTTCGGGGAGAAACAACTGCCACTTGTCTTCTGGGCCATCAGAGGGGCCCCTTCGGTAGACTACCCCCTGATGCACCTGTAATTTGTCCAACTCTCTCCTCAGTAGGCGAGCTTCTTTGGATGGGTGAAGGCGAAGTCCCTCTGGACTCTTGTCTTCCAGGGCTTCCAGGACCAATCTCCCCATGGGGTCTTCCAATTGGTCACACCTTAACTCCTTCTTGGACAGCTTCAGTAGACACTCTTCTTCTAGTTGAGTTACCCCACAGTAACACTTTGGGACTCCCACTGTGGTAACTCCTATCTCTTCAGCTCTGGATCCTCCTCTGGCTTGGAGTTCAGCCCCCTGGCAAAGGGCTCGCACTCCATCTGGTGCCACTTGAGTCCAGTCTTCCCAGTCATCGACCATGACATGGGATCTTCGGGACAGGGCATCTGCATCCCTATTTCCAGCCCCTGGTCTGTACTTGAGGCTGAAATTGAATCCAGACAACGCCGCCAACCATCTGTGTCCAGTTGCATCCAGCTTGGCGGTGGTGAATAGATAGGTCAAGGGGTTGTTATCTGTCTTTACAGTAAACTCGGCCCCATACAGATAGTCTCTCAGTTTGTCAACAACTGCCCATTTGAGGGCTAAGAACTCCAACTTGTGGGTGGGATAGTTCTTCTCGGAGGGGGTCAGGCTCCGGCTCACATAAGCCACTGGTCGTAGCTGGTCTTCATACTCCTGGTAGAGTACTCCACCTAGGCCCTCATGGCTGGCATCAACATGTAGCTCATATGGTCTAGTGGGATCAGCGTAGGCCAAAACTGGGGCTGTGGTGAGACTTCTCTTCAAGGTTCTGAAAGCCTCTTCACACCTTGAGTTCCACTGGTCTTTGACCGATTCACCGGGCCTCCTAGGCCCCAACCCATCTTCCTCTCCTTCCGTCTTGAGCAGTTCGTTTAGGGGTTTTGCAATGCGGGCAAACCCATCCACAAACCTGCCGTAGTAGGAGCAGAACCCCAAGAAAGACCGAAGTTCTGTAACTGTTGTGGGTCTTGGCCACGAAGTAACTGCCTCCAACTTCTCAGGGTCTGTAGCCACTCCTTTTTCCTATGTGTCCCAGATAGTTCACAGAAGACTGATAGAACCGACACTTCTCTGGAGAAAGTTTGAGTCCCTCTTCACTGAGCCTCTTCAGTACTTTCTCCAATCTGGCTTCATGTTCTTCCAAAGTCTTTCCAAAGACAATGACATCGTCCAGGTACACAAGGACTTCTATGAGGTTCATGTCTCCAACTGTCTTTTCCATAAGGCGTTGAAATGTAGCAGGAGCTCCAGATAGGCCCTGAGGCATCCTGTTGAACTCAAAGAATCCCACTGGGGTTATGAAGGCAGTCTTTTCTCTATCTTCTGGATGCATGGGGATTTGGTAATACCCACTCTTGAGGTCCATCACACTGAACCACCTAGCTCCAGACAAACTCTGCAAGGCATCCTCTATCCTTGGCGTGGTGTACTGGTCAGGAATGGTCCTCCTGTTGAGAGTTCTGTAGTCAATGCAGAGCCTCAATGACCCATTCTTCTTCCTGACCACCACTATTGGGGAGGCATAGGGGCTTCTGGACTCCCTAATCACTCCCGTCTTCTTCAGTTCCGCAAGCTGCTCCCTCAGATCCTCCAGATCTGCTAGCGGGACTCGCCTGACTCTCTCTCTCTGAATGGCTTGTCCTCTTGCATGCGGATTCGGTGGGTGGCACTCCTCGCACATCCCACATCAAACTCATCTTTAGAGAAAATCTTCTCCCATCTGGTCAGCTGGGCCTTGGCTCTCTCTTTCCAAGCTCCAGGTAGGTTTGGGTTTTCCATGGAGAGTTTCTTCCAAACATCCTCTCCTTTACCCGTCCCCTTCACTTCTGACCAGCCAACTGGGACAGCAGGACTCACCTGTCCCAGAAGCATCCTGGCAGGGATCTCCACGGGCCGCTCCGTGGGGTTCCTCACACTGACAGGGACTCTTCCTCTAGCCTTCTTCAGGTCCTTCAAGGAGATCACTTCTGGTATCACTTCCAGACCTGAGTGACCCTCCATTGGGTCGGGTTCCAACATTACAAAGGGGCCAGGCTGCTCCCAAGTAAGTTTCACCGTGGCTCTCATGCAGGTCACCTCTCCAGGCTGTAACACTGCTCCTTCTTTTCCAAGCCTCCATACCCTTCCTATCCCCTCACTTGGGGTCTTCTGCTCTAGGACCAACCGCTGGTAGGCTGCCTTCAGCATGGGATGGATCTTGGGGGCTGAAAGATTCTCTTTCTTCACCAGGGGGGTCAGAAGCCTTCTGACTAGGTCCGTGTTCGTCCCTATGATCAGGGAAGTCTTGCTGGTTCCTGGTGGGCGGGGACACACCACTGCTAATGTGTCAAACACTTCAGTCTTCCCAGCTACAGATGGGTCAAAGGTCAACCGTATGGGTAGGTATCCATCATAGGGGAAACTCTGAGTTCCCAATCCCCTTATCTCCAACTCTTCTATCTTCTGTATTGGCAGATGACTCAGGTATCTGTCATAGAAGTCCCTATACAATAGGGTCACTTGTGCTCCAGTGTCTAGGAGGGCCTTCGTGTACACTCCTTCCACCTGGATAGGTACAGTAGGGGATGGACCAACTAGCTCTTCTGGGTAAGGCCGAGTTGATGCTGTCCTCTTCTTTGGACTCTTTTCTTTCTCACTTGATCTGCACTTACTCCTTTCTTGAGCCTGGTATGCATTAATTTTCTCCCTCTTAGTGGGAGTGTGAACCCGTTGAGGGACATTGTTACCTCTCATTTTGAAGGGTTCACGCTTGGGGGTGCTGTATTTCTTCGGAGGGGTCTTGCCCCCTTTCTCTGGAGTGTACCTTGGTTGAGGATCCCTGGGTTCCTTCCGAGGGGTCTGATCTCCTCTTCTCTTTCCGTTATACTTCTTGGAGCTCACTGAAGGCGATGGGCACCCGGTTGACTCCTTCACCGGGGCCCTTTGGCGTTTCCCGCCGGCTGGCGGCTATCTGTTTTCTTCTTCTTGGGACTGGCACATACAGCTGCAATATGGCCAATTCCCCCACAATTAAAACAGATCATCTCTCCGTAGTCAGGTGGGGATGTTGGTGCTGAAACAGCTGGAAACAATTCCCTCCTGCTTGGCTCTTTCTTGGGACTGGGCGTCTCTTTTGCCACTAGAGATGTCAGTATCTCCATCATCTGAGACATCTGCAACTTCAGGGCATCTACCTCTGTCTCTCTTTCAGGGGTTAAGGCCGACCTGACCGTGGCCACTGGAAGTTTTGTAGACCCCATCACTTGCTTTTCCCGTTTCTCTTCCAACATGGCCTCTTCTTCTCTGACCATTCGAATGAGATCGGGGTAGTCCAGGCTCTTCCCATCCTGCCGGGTGCGTAGTACTAGTGCGACAGGGTCCAGGGGTTGGGCTCCCCTGACCACCTGCTGGGCACGGGCTTCATCTACCTTCCCGGATCTATCCCCTTCTTTAGGATAATCCTATGCAGGATCTTGTCTATGCGTCCCATGTACTCTGACAGCTTCTCCCCTGTCTTCTGGTAACAGTGTTCCAGTTGATAGGTAAGTTCTGTGACTTTTTCTGTCCCACGAAACACACTTTCCAGGATGTCTAGGTAGTCCTGGGCAGTGCAATCCTTCTTGCTTGTCTTCAGATTGCGTATGGCCTCTAAGGCAGGTCCTTTTAGGCTCTCAACAATCCTTTGCTTCTTCCTACTTTCTGGGACCTCCCATTCTTCTAGGGCCTGTGTGGCACCATCTAACCACTCTTCAAATCTCTCTTCTCCCGAGGGTACAGGTGTCCTCCCAGAAAACATCCGGAGTTTCCTGTATCCCGGCATTGGGTAGTCCCCGGGGTCTCTTCTGCACTGAGTCACAATCTCCCCTAGGACAGCACACAGTTCTGCGCTAAGAGTAGGTTGTGCGGGTGTGGGGCTTTCCGCGCCCTTCTGCTCTTCCTGCTTTGGGGATAGCATAGTTTTCACTGGAGAATAGTCTCCCTTCCGCGGCAGCGTATGCAGCAATTGATAGGTCTGACCATCCGGTGCCCGTATGCTTTGGCTCCTGAACTGCTCTGGAGTCTCTTCCTTCCATTCTATTAAGGCGTATGTATACCCAGCATCATTTCTCATGTCCATTATCCATGACTTGTGGCATGGGGATAGGGACATTATGAGCTGCTTAACTGCCTCTCTCTGCCATATCCCTGGCAGTTCAATGACTGCTGCTGCGGCTGGATCAGTGGCCCATGTTGCGGACCACCGTCCCACTTCTATCGGGTCCATGCCGGTACCTTCTGGCGGCTTTTTCCCGCTGACTCAGGATCCCGGATTACGAGCCCCCACGTGTAGCGATACCCCCAGTTAAGAGGGCCGCTGGTTTGTTTTGGGTCCCTGAGTACAGCTCCACCAACCCCCGGCAATTTGCTCTACCCGCTCTGGCACAGTTAGTAAAGGGGTATGTATCTATGCACATATAAATATCACTTATACTCTAAATGTAATGGGTATGAACTCACAAGCAGACTGCTGAGATAAGAATAACTGGCTTTACTTTGTCAGTAAGGAAAATAAATAGTAACATGCATTTAAACATATGACTTACAATACTTCAGCAGGTCCCTGCAATATGCACTTTAACATGTACACATATATGTATCAAACTAGCAATGGGGAAACGGAGCGCCAAGTGTAGCGACCTTCTGCTATGCACCCCTGAGGTGCAATAAATCTATCTGCGCCTACCTAACGGACCAGGCCTGATCCCTAGCAATAGAGCTCAGTCCTTGAATAAGTACAGTATTCTTCACCGGCAATAGATCTGTAGAGGTGGTGCACATGTAGCTTTAAATGGTATACTTGTAATCCACAGAAAGTAACATTTGCTGCTCTGAGGTAAATTGTGCCTTGGCAGTTCACTAGGCATGAAAATGTGTGTATCAATGCAGGATGAGCCTTCCAGCTCTCTCACCAATCCTGGGGTACCGTCCTCAGCTCCGGTCCCTCCAATGGCGGCGTCCGGTCTCCTCAGTCACAGCCCCTCCGTTCCGGTCCTCAACTCCGACCGACCGACTGTAGGGAAAAGTCTCCGCTCCGCTGCTGTTGACTCTGAGGCATGAGAGTCTCACTCCGTCTGCTGCAAGGCCCAGGCTTCAGGCCCTCAGCAGTCCCGGTCCGCACAGGTGTCCCCTCAGGAACAAGTCTCCGCGTCACCAGCTCAGTCAGAAGAGGCGTCCCAGTCAGACGCGGCATCAGAAGAGGAAGCGGCGGTCTCTCCTCCTCCTTTTTATCACCTCCCCCAGCAGCCTCTCGGGCGGAAACAAGCAGCCCGGGAGCCTGGGGAATTATGGGGAATGTAGTCTCTTCCCCTAAAAGGGGTACGACCCCGCTACACATGGTTCTTGCCATGCTCAGAAATGACACTGATGTTACTTTACTCATTCAGTGTTTAACCACTTCAGCCCCGGACCAATTGGCAGCCAAAGGACCAGGCCCCTTTTTGCGATTCGGCACTGCGTTGCTTTAACTGAAAATTGCGCAGTCGTGCGACGTGGCTCCAAAACAAAATTGACGTCCTTTTTTTCCCACAAATAGCGCTTTCTTTTGGTGGTATTTGATCGCCCCTGCGGTTTTTATTTTTTGCGCTATAAACAAAAATAGAGCGACAATTTTGAAAAAAATGCAATATTTTTTGCTTTTTGCTATAAGAAATATCCCCCAAAAATATATAAAAAAAAAAATTTTTTTCCTCAGTTTCAGCCGATACGTATTCTTCTACATATTTTTGGTAAAAAAAATCGCAATTAGCGATTATTTATTGGTTTGCGCAAAAGTTATAGCGTTTACAAAATAGGGGATAGTTTTATAGCATTTTTATTAATATTTTTTTTTTTTACTAGTAATGGCGGCGATCAGCGATTTTTATTGTGACTGCGACATTATGGCGGACACATCGGACATTTTTGGGACCATTGTCATTTATACAGCAATCAATGCTATTTAAATGCATTGATTCCTGTATAAATTACAGTTGTAGTGAAGGGGTTAACCACTAGGGGGAAGGGAGGGGTTATGGGCTGTGACGTGTGTGTGTTTTTTTACATTAGGAGGCGGGGCTGACGTCTGGCGTTATTGATCGGCTTTCCCGATGACCGGGAACAGCCAATCAATGACAGGCAGAGTAGGAAGCGCGGGGAGAGGTTTGTTTACACATACCTCTCCCCGTTCTTCAGCTCCGTGACCCGATCGCGGGACACCAGCGGCGATCGGGTCAGCTGGTCCCGCGGCCGGGGTCACGGAGCTCCCGAACGGGTCGCGAGCATGCCGCTGGCGGCGCGCACGCGACCCACGGGCAGGCATTTAAAGGATCACGTACCGGTACGGGATTTTGCCTGCCCGTGCCATTCTGCACACGTATATGTGCATGAGGCGGTCAGGAAGCGGTTAATCATGTTTATCTGAAAGTAAATGACCCCTTAAAGTGGAACTTTATCCATACAAAATTGATAAACATAATGTTATTTAGCGAGGAACATACATTCCAAATTAATAATTATGCTACCAAAATGTGTGTGTGGGCTGTAATTCGCCTCCGGCACTGTTCCTGTTTCTTCTTGCTGGAGGCTGCCATTTTACTGAAGCACAGAGCTCCGAACAGCAGTAACCTTTAGGCCAGTGATGGGGAGCCTTGGCACCCCAGATGTTTTGGAATTACATTTCCCATGATGCTCATGCACTCTGCAGTGTAGTTGAGCATTATGGGAAATGTAGTTCCAAAACCTCTAGGGTGCCAAAGTTCGCCATCACTGCTTTAGGCTGTCAGCAGATCAGTCTTTTTTTTTTTTTAGTATAATTCTTTATTCAAAAGATTTTTTCAATTATAACCAAGCATGTACGTAATAATAGAAAAGGGAATAAACCTATTTTAGAATAAAAAAAAAAGTCAAGACCAACATCGCTAAGCAGATTTATGAATTAATACACCACCCTAAGGAGAATTCATTATCATATCAAATAGTAACCTCCAAAGTATATCTGATATGCGAAAATTACATTGATTGTTAAACTATAATACATATACCTTGACTTATCTACTTTAGGATAGAAGAAGCCTGTCTCCTGACCCCAACAATGGGGGTGGGGAGAAAAAATCTACCAAAAAAAAAGAGAAAGAAAAAAAAAAGACCCCAACCAACTAGCTCAAGCTCAAAACCTTCACAGCTTCCAACACCCTATCCCGCCCCAGATTTAAAAAATCAGGAAGAACTCCGGACAGCCGCACACCAGGAGAAGATAAAAATTCAATGAATTTATTTAAAAAGCAGGAATCACATCAATCCATAACACGGCAAAGCAGAAAGGGGGGGGGCACAATACTGACGCGTTTCGCACTATGCGTAGTGCTTACTCATAGCTACCCTATCCCGCCCCCCTCCCAAAGTTCCCCCATCAAACCGGTCTACCATTATAGATACTCATTCCTAACCTAGATGGAGATGCAATCAACATACTGGAATGTACATGAAAAGGTCGTCCATGGCGGCCAGGTGTCCCTACACTCCTCCTCTCTGCTGTAGAGAGACACTGTCATAGATTCCATTGTCCTAATTTCATCTATCCTAGAGATCCAATGTTTCAAAGAAGGTGTAATCGTAGACTTCCACAAGTCTGGAATGCATGCCCGGGCAGCATTCAGCATTTGCGCTATCAAAGTCTTTTTATAGTGGTGAAGGGGCAGCTCATTTAAATGCAGGAGATATCCCAGAGGGTTCAAACCAAGGTCAACTAATGTCAATTGTTTTTGTTTAATCATGTTCCCCTTTTCCTTTCAAAATGATGTGATTAACCACCTCAATACAGGGCACTTACACCCCCTTCCTGCCCAAGCCAATTTTCAGCTTTGAGCGCTGTCTCTGTTTAAATCACAATTGCGTGGTCATGCTACACTGTACCCAAACTGAATTTTTATAGTTTTGTTACCACAAGAAAAAAGTTTTCTTTTGGTGGTATTTGATCACCTTTGCGTTTTTTATTTTTTTCTAAACAAATAAAAAAAACTACAATTTTGAAAACAATAAGTTTCCTTTTGTTTCTGTTATAACATTTTGTAAATAATTACGTTTTCTCCTTCACTGATGGGCACTGATAAGGTGGCACTGATGGGCACTGACGATGGGCACTGATAGGCAGCACTGATGGGCACTGGTAGGCAGCACTGATGGATTGCACTGATATGCAGCACTGATGGGCATTGATAGGTGACACTGATGGGCACTCATGGGTGGCACTGGTAGGCGATGATGGGCACTGATAGGCGACACTGATGGGCACTGAAAGGCTGCACTGATGGGTACTTATGAGTGGTACTGATGGGCAACACTGCTGGGCACTGATGGGCACTAATAGTCGGCACTGCTGGGCACTGATACGTGGCACTGATGGACACTGATATGCAGCACTGATAGATGGCATTGATAGGCATCACTGATGGCACTAGCACTGGCAGATATTGGTGATGGGCACAGATTTTCAGCTGCCTGGGCACTGATTGGCATTTCCCTGGTGGTCTAGGGTGGCATACCTGGTGGTCCAGGGTGGTGCCAATCCCTGGTGGTCCTGGCGGCATCCTGGTGGTCCTGCGTGGGCATCCGAGGGGGGGGGGCTGCACTGATAAAAAATCAGCACGGACCCCCCTGTCAGGAGAGCAGCCAATCAGCTCTCCTCTAGACTTGAGTGAGGAAAAGCCGATCAACGGCTCTTCCTGTTTACATCGTGATCAGTCGTGATTGGACACGATGATCTTGTGGTAAAGAGCCTCTGTCAGAGGCTCTTTACCAAGATCGGTGTAGCGGTGTGTCTGACTGACACACCGCACCACCGATCACTGCGATGCACACCCCCACGATTGCGTGAAAGCAGTCGTTCTGGGTGGCATCATATGACGGCCTCCGAGAAAGAGAGCCGCGCTGCCTAGCTATCATTTGACCGCCGACAGTGTGTAATAGTGTCCCTGTCTCTTTATTGCAACACCAGCATAGCTTAGAGGTTTAAAGTTTATTAAGTAGGGCCAGAACCCTATACCACCTGACCAATAGCTTGTATCCCTGTTCTTGAAAGCGGCTTGCTATGGAAGATTTGTGAGCCAGTGAAACAATCCTGTTAATTTGCGGTCTCGTGAAAAAAAATCTGAAGGTCCTCTTCCCAGCGGCATATACGAAGGGATTTGACCTTCTGAAGGCTCAAAATGTGTTTAAATTGCATGCATTTAGTTATACCTAGTCCTATCAACCCCCGGTGCTGTTTATTGTCAAGCCCGGGCATGAAGTCTGGATTCTGAATCACCGGTGTTAATGGCTAGGGAGAGACGCCTTTTTATGAGAATGTGTGGGTAAGAACTGCAATGTAGGATGCCTCTTCAATCACCGATAATATTTATGAGCAACCCATGGAAATGCAGACAAAGCAATCGATGAGGCATGTTGTTCCACTTGCACCCACAGTTTGGTTTGCAAGGGGGTGCACCATGACACCACTCTAGACAGATGTAAGGCTTGATAGTATGAGACCAAGTCAGGCAGACCGATACCCGCCATGATTTAGGCAAAACTAACAATGAGTAGCGAAGTCTAGCGACTGCTGCTCCAGAGAAATTTAGTTAACAGTGTCCGACATGAGAGAAAAAAGGCTTGAAGTAGTTTAATGGGTATCGCTTACATTAAATATAAAAACTAAAATAATGTCATAAATAATATAATAATGCCATAAATTGAAAATGTGATTGCATTTTCGATAATAATGGGCAAAAGTTTGTCCCATAGAGTAGGGCCATATTTGGGGTCAATTTACCACCAAGTATTTCAAAAAAGACTGAACCCATTTGAACCGGTAGACGCCTTGTAAGTTAGCAATACACTCCTTAGGAAGTTAGATACTCATCGCTTCACATTTAGCGTCATTTATAGAGAAATTAGAAAGATCCTCATACTGAGCTAGACATTGGAGTAGACGTGGTAATGAAACCTCCTGATTAATAAGAAAAAATAGGAGATCATCCACATATGCAGCAATTTTATGCTCCATATTTGAGACCTGAAATCCACTGATCAAAGGGTCTGATCTAACTTTGCATAGAAAAGGTTCTAAGGTTAGAACAAACATTAAAGGAGAAAGGGGACAGCCCTGTCTCGTCTCATTAGACAAAGAGAAATACTGTGATCGGGCCCCGTTAACCATCACGACCGCTGTAGGACCAGTTTATAATGCCTGAATCCAAGACTGCATTCATTCCCTCAGGCCAATATGTCTAAAGCCCCATAGACACTATCAGATTTTCTGCTGATTTTTGTCTTCAGATTTACCAAAACCATATAATATGAGGTCAAACCTTAGGAGTTTCAATTTGTATGCAATCAGGCAGGCCCTTGCACTACATGGTTTTGGTAAATCTGAAGACAAAAATCAACAGAAAATCTGATAGTGTCTATGGGGCTTAAGAGTGGATCATAGAAATTGCCAATCCACCCAGTCGAATGCCTTTTCAGCATCTGTTGATAAAAGTAGAAAGGGTCGGCTCTCCAAATGTGCAATGTGAATCAAATCTATCACCCTTATAGTATTATCCCTGGCTTCTCTCTGAGGAATAAAGCCTGCCTGGTCTGTGTAGATAAGGTGAGGAAAATGTGGCAATAACCTATTCGCTGGGATTTTTGAGAATAATTTTAAATCAAGATTTAAAAGTGCTATAGGCTGATAAATTCCACATTGAGTATGATTTTTATCCTGTTTGGGGATCACAATAATGTGGGCCCTCAAGGCATCCTCTGTTAGCTTACCATTAACTGAAACGGAATTAGAAGCGCGTAGGGAATAAGGAGAGAGAACGTCCTGAAAAGTTTTATAATAAATAAGATTTAGCCCATCTGGCCCGGGGGCCTCCCATGATTTAGAGGATTCTATCACCGAGGCCAGTTCTTTATTTGTTATATGGGCTTCCCTACAATCACCTCTAATGGAAGTGGGGGCATACCCGATGATGTAAAAAAGGACCATATTAAGTCTACCCGAGTGGAGCATTGCTGGGTTTGAGTGTTTTGAAGATTGTAAATCCACCAATAAAATGTTTGAAATTCCTGAGCTATAGCCGCTGGGTATCACAGCTTAATGCCAGACTCGGCTGTAATTTGAGTGATATGCGGTTTCGTTTGTGACCCTTTCAGTACCCTATCTAAAAGAACACCTGGTTTATTTCCATACTCATAGATAGATTGTTTATATAGGCTCAATTTCTCCCTCACTTCTGAATTTGTGATTTGATTATACTGCTGGCGTAGGTAGAGCAATTCTTTCTGTGTCTGCTTAGCAAGTGTTTTTTTATTGGTAGACTCAAGTTTACTAATCCTCAAAAGTAACGTTGCAGTTTCCAACCGCCTCAATTTTTTGGGCTCCACGTTTAAGAAAAATTCCTCTTATAAAGCATTTATGCGCCTCCCACAATACTGACGGAGATGTATTTGGTTGGTCGTTCTGACTAAGATATTCTTAATAACCCTGAGGAACCTCAGTCATGGTGGTAGGGTACTTTAACAATTTATCGTTAAGCCTCCTCCAAGACAGGGTCCTTGTAGCCACTATATCCAAATGAGCCGGTCGGCAAACAAAATTGGATCAATCGTAGTGGCTCAAACTCTGTCCAGATCTTTTTGTGGAAGGAAAAAGTAATCGATTCTTGAGTATGATGAATGAACTTAAGAGAAAAAAGTACAATCTCTGGCATTGACAATAAATGCTATACATCTACCAGTTGAAGAAGATTTAATTCTGCCTTTATTTGCTTTAAATAAGAGAATGATAGATGAGATACACCCCTTGAAACACCTAAGGGTGGATCATATGCAAAATTAAAATCCCCTCTTAAAATCAATACACCATCACTATGCTCCAAAATCAGGGGATCCAAATACCTTAAAAAAAGCAGAATTAGGAAAATATACATTAAACAAGGTTACCCGAGTAGCTCCAATTACACCCTTAACAATCAAAAATCTACCTTGCTCATTGCTGATGTATGTGCCTAGCGACCATGGAACGGACCTTGCTAGAAGAATACTGACTCCCTTAGCTTTAGAGATCGGCAATGAACTGTGATATACCACTGGGTAGGCTCTGTTACTCAATTTTGGGATTTTCCTGGCATGGAAGTGTGTTTCCTGGAGGAAAACAATCTGACTCCACATTTTTGTCAAGTCTCTCAGTAATCTGGACCTTATTTCTGGGATATTAAGGCCCTTCACATTAAGGCAGGTAAACCTTACCTGAGTGGTCGGTTGTACCCCAAGAGGAAATGGTGCCATGGTTCCCCCTTAACCTCCCTAGCGGTAACCCCGAGCCTGGCTCGGGTCCAGCTTTTTGTGCTGGGAGCGGTAACCCCGAGCCAGACTCGGGCTTGCGTGCAGGATGCAGGGGGGAAGTTACTTACCTTTTCCCCTGGATCCTGCGATGTCTCCCCGCTGTGTGAGCGAGCCGTCTGCTCGCTCGATTCACACAGTGCCGGTCTCCGTTCCCTGCGACGTTACGACGCATGGGAGCGGAGATCGGCGCCAAATTTAAAAAAGTTTAAAAACACACAACACATACATGTCATGTCATGTCATGTCATTTTATATAATAAAAAGATTTTTTTTTCTGCCTGGAAACTGGAGATTGTCCATAGCAACCAAAAAGTGTCCCTTTATGTCAAAAGTGGTTTTAGACCAGCTAGAAAACACTGATAAAAAATTTAAATCACAATTTATCATCAAACAATAAATTTAATGACAGCGACTATTCTGCAACTGAGCAAATTTCAGTGTTTTTGATTTGATTACATTATTGAATCATTTTTATATATATTTTTTATTATATTATAATTTATTATTTTGTGTTTCAAACTTTATCATACCCGGGATGTCTACTAGACTCTGGTTCGGACAGATTTTTATTCATAAGAATTGCATGCCTACAATATAAAAACGCCAAATTTCCATGCAAAATAATTGTACCGCTTTCAGCACTAAATTCCAGACAGAATCATACCGCCAGGGAGGTTAAAGAAATTGGGATGGGGTTGGGGGAGTAGGGAGGGGATGCAGAGGGAAAGCAGCAGAGAGGGGGAAAGAAAAGAAGAGAGGAAAAAAAAACATAACTCTCCCAACTTAGCCCAAAGGGACTGGGAGAAGCCTATTTGGGGGTGTGTTGCCTGCTGTGCTGCCGATACCCCTACTACGAATAACCAGTACTATAGTGCTTACTCCTCCGAGGGCATTAATGCTAAGTAGTTACCTCTAAGCATGTTAATAGAAACTGGGGGCCTAACAGATTTCCAAGTCCATCCATAAAATGCCCAAACCAGCATGACCCACAGAGATATACACTATAGAACAATATATGCATAAAGACATAAAAAAAACAAAACCTAGAAATAGAGAGCCTGGGGGGGAAATAAATAAATAAATTAAAAATTACAAAATAAAAGAAAAAAACCTCATGCATGCTCAAGTAAGGTCCAACCAGTTAGGAACTTATTGTCACGTACCTGGTGGTTGAGCCCACGAATGCAGGGAGCGGCGTCTCGTATACCTCCGGCTCGGGAACCCCTGATAGAATAGACAGGGGCTCGGAAGCACAAAGGGGCACAAGTGCCTGGCAGGTTACAGGTGTAGGGCTGGTCCGGACGTCTGGAAACCAGTAGCAGACTTGGGCAGGAATCCCAGTAGTAATAGGCAGGCAGGTGGAACTTGCGGATAGTCGGAAGAGACTGGAGTCCGGAACGGAAGCAGGTCACAGACAGGCCGGGTCAAACACAGGCAGGCAGATGCGGTACCAAATCAGCAGGCAAAGCGTAGTCGTGAAGCAGGCCGGGTCGTTAACAGGCGGACAGCAAAGTACCAAGGGACAGGCAGAAGAGATGTCAGGACAAGCCGGGATCGAGGACAGGCAGCAGGCACGGAAGATCAGGAACAAGCCGGGTAATCAGGTATCAGAAGTCAGGTAATTCACAGGTAGCTGGTAGCTGGGGGTCATGGGAACGCTGTAGACCGGACAGCAAGATAGCATGGACAGGAACTTCCTTAAATAGCGCTCCTGGCGCCAAAACGGGCTCAAACAGCGTGCGTGCGCGCTCCCGCGCGCGTTTCCGCGCGCGCGCTCCCGTGCGCGCTGAGCGGCTCTTTTGCTGGGTATGCCATATCCAATTCTCCTGCTGGCAGACAAAGATCCTGGACGCCTTTCTTGACACTTATATTGGTTCACACCCCAAAAATAAAAATAAGTCTTGAAGCTGGTCCTGAGTGTGAAGTGGAAAGGACTGGTTGTCTTTTTTGACTGTCAGACAAAGATCCTGGACGCCTTTCTTGACATTGCCCCCCCCTAAGGGGCAGCCTCCGGATGCCCAACTGAACCATCTTACTTGGGTGTGCATCATTAAATGCCCGGATCAGCCTCTTTGCATGAATGTTGGATTCCGGTTCCCACGTTCCACGAATTTTCTTCCGGGCCGTACCCCTTCCATTTCACCAAATACTGAACACGCCCACATCTTCTCCTACAATCCAGGATTGACTCAACCTCGAATTCCATTTCTCCATCAATGAGTACCGGTTCAGGAGGCCCCGAATTTCGGCCAACAAAAGGATCTGGGACAGTAGGTTTAAGCAGAGCTACATGGAAGACTGGGTGGATCCGGAATGACTCGGGTAGTTTTAATTTATAAGTCACACTATTGATTTTCTTTTCCACAGGGAAAGGAACCACAAACTTAGGGCCAAGCTTTTTAGAGGGACATGCCAACTTCAAGTTTAGGGTAGACAGCCAGACCTGATCTCCGGGCTTCAAATTAAGTTCTCCCCTTCTTTTCCTGTCAAAAACCTCCTTGTAGTATTCCTGAGTTCTTGTCATTGTCTCCTGGAGTAATTTATTATTAGTACTAAAAAAATTCAGCGTTTCCTGAGCAGCAGGTACAGAACATTCCGGTATACTGTTTGATAAAAATAAAGGGTGAAATCCATAATTTGCGAAGAAAGGAGTTTGTTTTGTAGCAGAATGAATTGAATTGTTATAGGCAAATTCGGCCAGCGGTAATAGAGGAACCCAATCATCTTGTGAGAATGATGAAAAGCAACGTAAGTACTGCTCCAGTGTTTGATTCGTCCTTTCTGTCTGGCCGTTTGTTTGAGGGTGGTAAGCTGAAGAAAAGGACAGATTGATCTTCAGGGAGCCACATAATGCCCTCCAAAACTTTGAGGTGAATTGTACCCCACGATCTGAGGTTATGTTTGCCGGAATGCCATGAAGTCTTACGATCTCCTTAATGAAAATTCTCGCGGTTTCGGCCGCAGAAGGAGTACCCTTCATGGGAAGGAAGTGAGCCATTTTAGAGAGTCTATCCACCACTACGAAGATGGTAGAGTGATCTTCCGAGGGAGGCAGTTCAACAATAAAATCCATGGAGATCATCCTCCATGGTCTCTCCGGGACAGGTAGTGGTTTCAACAGCCCCCAAGCTTTTGATTTGCTGCCTTTGTTCTGAATACAGACGGTGCATGATTCCACATAATCCCTACAGTCCTTTGTTAGCTGCGGCCACCAAAACATACGTTGGAGCAATTCAGATGTCTTGTGCACCCCAAAATGACCAGCTAACTCATGGTCATGACAGAAGTTCAGAACGGCCACTCGCACCTCCTGAGGTACGAAGATCTTTTCCCCGTACCATAACAGATCGTCTCTGGTTTGTAGGGTGGTATCAGGCGGAGAAGCAATCCCCACGGAAGCCCGTTTTATCTGGGCCAGCAAATCTTCTTGGAGCAAAAGAAAACTTTCAGAAGACAAGATGGTGTCTGGAGGAGAAGAAGTTTCAGGTTCGTTGAACATCCTAGACAGGGCGTCTGGTTTGGTGTTCTTCGACCCGGGCCTGTAAGTGATATGAAGAAAAAATTGCGTAAAGAAAAGTGCCCACCTGGCCTGGCGTGGTCTCAGTCTCTTAGCAGTTTTTAAATATTCAAGATTCTTGTGATCCGTATACACAAGAATCGGATGTGTCGCTCCTTCCAAAAGGTATCGCCACTCTTCAAGGGCGGCTTTGATGGCCAATAGTTCTCGATCCCCCACGTCGTAGTTTCGTTCTGCCTCAGATAGTTTGCGGGAAAAGAACGCAACTGGGTGCAACAGAGCTTTAGGCCCTTGTCTCTGGGATAACACTGCCCCAACTGCAATTTCCGAGGCGTCAACCTCAAGTATGTACGGTAACGCCGGGTCAGGATGCTTTAGAACTGATGCCGACGTGAAGCGGTCTTTCAAGGTTGCAAAGGCTGCCTGCGCTCCGGGAGACCAAGAGAACTTAGTATTTTGCTTGGTTAAACTCGTGATGGGCGAAATGATGGTTGAGAATCCTTTGATGAATTTCCGGTAGAAATTCGCGAATCCCACAAAGCGTTGAACACCTTTCCTGTCAGTAGGAGTTGGCCAGTCCAGGATGGCGGAAACCTTCTGTGGGTCCATCTTGATACCTTCCACAGAAATAATCAGTCCTAAGAACTGGAAGCTCTGTTGCTCGAATACACATTTTTCCGGTTTCGCATACAAGCCGTGGCGTCGAAGTCTGGTTAGTACTTTTTTAACGTGTACGCGATGCTCTGTCAGGGAGGGTGAGAAGATCAGGATGTCATCCAAATATACTATGACAAATAGGTCGAGATAGTCTCTGAAGATGTCGTTCACAAAATGCTGGAACGTAGCAGGGGCGTTACAGAGTCCGAATGGCATAACTAAATATTCAAAATGCCCGAACCGGGTGCGAAAGGCAGTCTTCCACTCGTCACCACTCCGGATGCGGATAAGGTTGTATGCCCCGCGAAGGTCCAGTTTTGTGAATGTCGCTGCAGACCCCAATCTTTGGAATAATTCAGGTACCAAGGGAAGAGGGTACCGATTTTTGATGGTAACTTTGTTAAGTTCCCTGTAGTCTACGCAGGGGCGTAGGGAATGGTCTTTTTTCTCCACAAAGAAAATTCCTGCCCCTGCTGGGGAAGTGGAGGGCCGGATGAACCCCTTCTCCAGGTTATCATCAATATAGGCCTTCAAAGTCCCAAGTTCAAGTTCAGTTAAGGGGAGATTAAGATTCTTCCGAATGGAACTTCTGCACCAGGAAGGATTTCAATTGGGCAGTCATATGGCCTGTGAGGAGGAAGGCAGTCTGCGCCCTTCTTGCCGAAGACGTCTAGGAACCCATGATAGACTTCAGGTACAGCTTGACGGGTCTCTTCATCAGTTTCCATGCAGAGTAGGGGTGAAGATACTTGAGCCGTCTCAGGTAGACAATACTGGTGACAATAGGAGGAGGGGAAGCTGATCTCCCCAGTAGTCCAATCGATAAATGGGTTATGACCCCTCAGCCAGGGCATGCCTAGAATGACTGGAAACAGAGGGGATTGGATGATGTTCAGGCATAATAGTTCTTGGTGGTTTCCGGCAATAGTGGTGAATTTTGGCACAGTCTCTTGTGTGACAGGTCCAGATTTAAGAGTCGAGCCGTCAGCCAGATGTACAGAGAGGCCCTTTGCCTTTGGTCGCAGGGGAACATGATGCCGGGTGGCGAAAGCTAAGTCCATGAAACCGCTGCAGGCTCCGGAGTCAACGATAGTGGTTACCCGGATATTCCCTCTGGGGAGCTGAAAAAGAACGGAGACAGCCAGGTGAGACGTATTATTCGGCAGAGTGGGAGTAAGAGCAAAAGAGGTAGTGCAGGACTTACGGAGCTTAGCAGGACAGGATCTCACATAATGTCCCGGTTCGCCACAGTAGAGGCACAGGTTATTGGATCGTCTGCGTTGCCGCTCTTCAGGTGTCAGAGATGGGCGCAGTAATCCTAATTGCATGGGTTCCGGAGTATCAGGGGTATAGGACACGGGAGCTCGGGGATTCGGTGGAGGCTGACTGGGTACTCGGGGAAGCATCCAGATTGGTCTGGAGGGACCGGCGGCACGTTCAGACCTCCGTTGTCGTAGTCGCCTGTCGATCTGTATGGACAGATTAATGAGTGCGTCTAAAGTCTCTGGTGTATCCACTCTGGCCAGTTCATCTTTCAGTGATTCAGAGAGACCCGTGCGGAACTGGTACCGCAGAGCGGAGTCGTTCCAGTTGGTATCGGAACTCCAGCGCCTGAATTCGGACGCATAGTCCTCCGCTGGTCTGCGACCTTGCTGTAGGGAATGCAGGGCCGTTTCTGCAGTTGCTGTTAGTTGCGGGTCTTCGTAGAGCTGAGACA
Organism: Lithobates sylvaticus; assembly: GCA_028564925.1. NCBI lineage: Eukaryota > Metazoa > Chordata > Amphibia > Anura > Ranidae > Lithobates > Lithobates sylvaticus. The sequence goes on along the minus strand of CM053030.1, from coordinate 211,497,699 downwards.
TAGCGTGAAAAAAGGAGTTCAAATTGTCAAGGGCGGCATCCTTCTGTTCCAAAAGCCGATGGGCCCAAGCTTGTGGATCTCCTGACAGCAGGGAAATGACAAAACCTACTTTGGTGGCGTCAAGCGAGAAAGTCCTAGGCTGCAGGGCAAAGAAAAGTTCACAAGCGTTGTGGAAAGCTCGAAATTTGCTACGGTCCCCAGAAAACCGCTCAGGAGTGGGAACCTTGGGTTCAGGTGGTAACATCACTACTGATGGAGCAGCAGAAATCCCAGGTGGGGGTGACGTAACTGTGGATAGGATCTGAACACGTTCCTCGAGCCGGGTATATCCCTCCTGAAGACTCTTCACTGCCTGGGTTAGGCCAGCCAGGTGGCGACACAGATCATCCACTGGAGCAGCTCCCTGCGTGGGCTCGGACATGGCTGTCCGGTACTGTCACGTACCTGGTGGTTGAGCCCACGAATGCAGGGAGCGGCGTCTCGTATACCTCCGGCTCGGGAACCCCTGATAGAATAGACAGGGGCTCAGAAGCACAAAGGGGCACAAGTGCCTGGCAGGTTACAGGTGTAGGGCTGGTCCGGACGTCTGGAAACCAGTAGCAGACATGGGCAGGAATCCCAGTAGTAATAGGCAGGCAGGTGGAACTTGCGGATAGTCGGAAGAGACTGGAGTCCGGAACGGAAGCAGGTCACAGACAGGCCGGGTCAAACACAGGCAGGCAGATGCGGTACCAAATCAGCAGGCAAAGCGTAGTCGTGAAGCAGGCCGGGTCGTTAACAGGCGGACAGCAAAGTACCAAGGGACAGGCAGAAGAGATGTCAGGACAAGCCGGGATCGAGGACAGGCAGCAGGCACGGAAGATCAGGAACAAGCCGGGTAATCAGGTATCAGAAGTCAGGTAATTCACAGGTAGCTGGTAGCTGGGGGTCACGGGAACGCTGTAGACCGGACAGCAATATAGCATGGACAGGAACTTCCTTAAATAGCGCTCCTGGTGCCAAAACGGGCTCAAACAGCGTGCGTGCGCGCTCCCGCACGTGCGTGCGCGTTCCCGCGCGCGCGCTGAGCGGCTCTTTTGCTGGGTATGCCATATCCAATTCTCCTGCTGGCAGACAAAGATCCTGGACGCCTTTCTTGACACTTATATTGGTTCACACCCCAAAAATAAAAATAAGTCTTGAAGCTGGTCCTGAGTGTGAAGTGGAAAGGACTGGTTGTCTTTTTTGACTGTCAGATGGAATGGGTGCCCCCAAGAATATGTAGCCCCAGAGGATTTAATCTGATCTAGGAGTGGACGCATGCATCCTCTCATATGTTGTGTATTCCTTGATATATCCGAGAGGATCATTATCCGTATTCCTGTGTGTTCAATCTGGCCCAGCTGTCATGCTCGATGCATAATCTCATCCTTTATGTTGAAGAAATGGATACGGCAAAGAACATCTCGTGGACCCAACCCCTGGTGACTCCTATACAGAGTGACTCTATGTACTCTATCTATTATGAGTTCAGCTAATGGGGGTTTGCCCAAGATTTTATTAGATAGACTGTATCATGGGTCTCAATTCTGCGTCTTCAACATTTTTGAGAATACCTCTGAAGCGGATATTATTCCTTCAGCTATGGTTTTCCAAATCATCTACCTGTAGAAGAATTGCAGTAAACTTTTGCTGTGCTCAATAATGTTCAATAATACCAATTCATCCATACGCATGTTTAAGTTGTCTACCGCGGATTCTAGGTTAGTGACCCTAGTCTTCACAATATCTAGCTGTTCCCGCACCTCTGAAATCTCTTTCAGATCAGTCTTAACAAATTTAGTACAGTGCCTAAAAATAAAGAACAGCTGAGCATGTGCAGAGCAGGGTGAGACAGTGTATAACTGGATTTTAAACAATATAGTCACTTATTTTTAATGTTTTACATAGCTAAATCTATAAAAGGAGCTGCTGAGTTTAATGAATCATCCTAGGCTAGCTTTCCTAGCCTTCCAAAGTACTTAATGACGCCAGTGGTGACCGAATGACCAACATCCAAACTGTCCAGGGGGGCACAAATCCACCTGCTCAAATAGAAGTAATTCCATCCTCTCTCATTGGCCAAAAGTGTGCAGAGAACAGCAATTCTTTAATGTGTGCCTTTAATCTAAAACTAGCAAAGACTAACATAGTCCAATTTCCTATTCCCATTCTGAAGCTGATGAGGCCTCCCCAGGAAGCAGGCAAGAGCAGTAAAAACTTAATTGACCTCCTATGCAGATAAACATGGGAGGCAAAGACTGGGTCCCTGGACTCGCATCATCTCCAGTCAAAGTCTTGGAGGCAAAGACTCTTCTAGAAGGACTACCTGAATATTTAACTCATTCCCCTAACTCACCTTACTGGCAAAAGCTTCCCTAATGATTGGCCAGGGTGAAATATTCATAGCTCATGCCTTTGCATCTTCTTTCTCTATCTGCTGGATAATATTCCTGAATGAACAGGTAGACTCAAACAATGCTCTAGGCTTAAACCTGGCACACACTAGGAGTTTTTTGGTTGACAAAAGAAACTGTCAGCTCCAGCCGCTGTACTAACTATGTAACTTCCCCCACTCAGCTGTTGTGTTCTGACAGGGGGACGGCCCCCCACTAGAACACTCCGATCAACTCTCTCCGCCAATGGTGGAGAATGCTGATCGGGAGTCAGTCTGCTGCTACAGAAGCCAGCTTCTGTCACGGGCCGAATGTTGGCCTTTTATTTTTATTCTTTTTACCGCCCACTGTCTCCTGACATTCTGCCCATGTGTACAGAGCTTTAAGGAAAGCCTAACGAATGCAGAAAACAAAAAGAATTAGAGCTTAGCCTGGCTTCAGCCTAACTGCCCACTAAATGTAGACTAGTGGCACTCCAACCCGATACACAGAAAGTAAGATCAGAAAGCTCTTATTGTCCTCAATATGAAAACAACTGCATTCCAACTTTAGTACATTCATTATTTTTTCTGCTTTTGTTTTTTTGCCCTATCTATGACTTTGGGGAGTATTTTAATGACTAAAGGAATCACACAAATTCTGTATTCAATGGAATTTTGCAAGTTGCACATCTGTGAGCTATTATTTCATTGTTTTTAATTTAACAGCAAGGCCTTATGTGGAATCTGACATCATAACCTCTTTAGACCAAGTTTACAGTTGTGAAAAGTGTACACAGCTGTGTAATTGGTACATATTTCCTATACCAATATACATAAACCAAAAATCATTTGTATTCATAAAGTGTTGGTACTAGCAAACATGAGCAACTCCACTGGCATTATCTCTATGCTTGACTGTTGGCTGTATGAAAACCTTTCAAATTAATCCTTAATTAAGCAAAGACATCATATTGCCTGCTGAATCATCCAAACTGAATTATATCAATTAATGTGGTGGGTTGGCTGGATTTTATCTTTGTTTATGAGTCTCATTGGGTTTTAATTATTAAAGCAATTTTATTTGAATGTTTTTATTTTGTTAGCTTGCTGCTCAATTATTTATTACAGGTACTTAAATAGCGTCGTCAATTTACGCAGCGCTTTACATTTACTGTATATTGTACATTCACATCAGTCCCTTCCCTCAAGGAGCTTACAATTTGAAGTTCACATACTAGAGCCAGTTTAGACAGGAGTCAAATAACCTACCAGCATGTCTGTGGAGTGTGGGAGGAAACTGTAGTACCCGGAGGAAACCCACACAGGCACAGGGACAATACAGTTAGATGATTTCAGGTGGCATGCGTTAAGTTTGTATAGACTTATGGCCAATTCGCACCTAGGCAGTCTTTTGCAGGGAGTTAATGCGCATGTTTTAGCATATGCTGCAGCAACTGGCTAGGGTAGAGTAAAACGAGGGCAAGTACTACTTTTCCAACGCAACACTCCACAAAGCACAGTAATGTGTTTCAGTCCATTGAGATGTGCTGCAACACATATATGAATGGGATGTGTTGCTTTAGCCCATTGGTGTGCATTCAAAAGCACCAAAAAGGGTGCATATAAGAGATCATTTTACATACATATAAGAGATCAGATTTTACATACATGTTAAAGAATATGTCAACCCAGAATTTCATATTCCTGATATGTGCCTGCTGTACCATGTACTTGCCTCTGCTTTCCTATTAAAGACTGACCACAGTAGGCAGGAGAGCACAACTTGGTCAATTTTATAACTGTGCTGGGAACTCAGCCTGCTGTCTTCCAATGATAAGACTGGTGCTGACACGCCCCACTGCTCAGCCTTTCACTGGGAAGAGCAGCGTGCTGCTGTTTCTCCATTTCTCCTCTCCTAGCTCTCTAAGATCCATATACATCTGAGAATAGGGGTTATATGATCGCTTATAAAAAAAAAGAGGAAAAAAAAAGGTGTTTGTAATGTTTTTTATATGTATACACAAATAATTTGTCTTTCATTTTTATTTTAAAGTGAATGGGATGTTTTACAAGATGAGGGTTTACATATACTTTAACCACTTTCCACCCGCCATATTACAAAATGACGTGCACAAAGTGGTTACATTATCCTGACCGGACATCACCCTCAGGAGGGCGCACAGCAGAGATCAGGGATGATGCTTGTCCCTCGGACACATCGCATCCCCGATCAGGGTAAACAGCCAAGGAAATTGGCTGTTTACCTCATGATCGGCTGTGTCCAATCACAGCCAGTCACATGTCACAACAATGAGGATGAGCACCCAATGCGCGCCCCCGGGTGGTGAGCAGTGCCCTGTTTGGGGATGGCACGTGTCCCTTGGATATAGCCCATCCTCGATCAGGGTAAACAGCCAATAAAAATTGTCTGTTTACCACATGATTGGCTGTGTCCAATCACAGCTGGTCACAAGTTTAAACAATACAGCGGTTTCCAGGGATCTCTCCTTCTCTCTCCTCACTAGGGATGAGCTCGGTGTTCGATTTGAACTCATGTTCGAATCGAACATCGGCCGTTCGCCTATTCGGCGAACCCAGAACTTTGTGGGTGCATTGCTGGCTCATGATTGGCCAAGCATGCACTGTGACCCCGCATGCTTGGCCAATCACAGCGCCGGCAGCGAGGAGAGACATAATTGCCTGTGGCCAATTATAGCTTGCGGGAGTTGAGTACACGCCCCACACTATATAGGACTGCAAGCGCAGCAGCCTTGAGTAGTGTGTTGCGGCGGTCAGGAAAAGAGCAGGATAGGCAGGGACAGTGTCTTTGTGGCTTGCAAACCTAGGGCTGTTAAAGTGGGTGTTGTGTGCCTCCAGCACAGTATACACCTGAAGCTACCCTTTATTACTGGTGTTCTGTAATACAGGCATCTGCAGCAGTTAAAGTGGGTGTTGTGTAGGGATGGGCCCGGTGCTCGATGCAAACCCATGTTCGCATCGAGCACCGGGTGTTCGCTCGCTCGGCGAGCCCAGAACTATTTTGGCCGCTCGCATCACATTCGTGTGTTGCGAGCGGCCCCGCAATGCATTGCGGCCGGCGCGGCCGGCGCAGTGCATTGCTGGCTGATGATTGGCCAAGCATGCACTGTGACCCCCGCATGCTTGGCCAATCACAGCGCCGGAAACTCGGAGAGCCATAATTGGCTACAGGCAGGACGCCTGTAGCCAATTACAGCTCAGGGGCTTTAGTACACGCCCCCTCATTTAAAAGGCCGCCACGCCGTCGGCGCCGGTCACATGATTTCCGGCTTTAGGAGAGATCAGGCTGATTCTGTGTCACTCTTTGCTAGATTCATATAGAAAGATTTGCTCTACTTTGCTAAACCATTGGCTATTTATTTGCTAAACCATTGCTACCTGTCATTGATCGTCCATTGCTGCTGCTGGTTAGTGTGTTTTTAGCTGCTGCTGGGGGTTAGTCTGGTACGTGTCTTACTGTTAGTACAGTATTTCAGTAGTACCAACCGCAGTGCTGTTAGTACAGCACTGCAACCCAAAAGCACCCATAGGACTTCTAGTGTGTTAGTGGCAGCAAACAGAGCTCCTATATTTTCTTCCCAGAAGCACCCATAGGACTTGTACTGTGTTAGTGGCATCACACAGAGTTCCTATATTGTCTTCCCAGAAGCACCCATAGGACTTGTACTGTGTTAGTGGCATCACACAGAGTTCCTATATTTTCTTCCCAGAAGCACCCATAGGACTTGTAGTGTGTTAGTCCCATCACACAGAGCTCCTATATTTTCTTCCCAGAAGCACCCATAGGACTTGTACTGTGTTAGTGGCATCACACAGAGTTCCTATATTTTCTTCCCAGAAGCACCCATAGGACTTCTAGTGTGTTAGTGGCATCACACAGAGTTCCTATATTTTCTTCCCGGAAGTACCCATAGGACTTGTAGTGTGTGTTAGTGGCATCACACAGAGTTCCTATATTTTCTTCCCAGAAGCACCCATAGGACTTGTACTGTGTTAGTGGCATCACACAGAGTTCCTATATTTTCTTCCCAGAAGCACCCATAGGACTTGTAGTGTGTTAGTCCCATCACACAGAGCTCCTATATTTTCTTCCCAGAAGCACCCATAGGACTTGTAGTGTGTTAGTCCCATCACACAGAGCTCCTATATTTTCTTCCCAGAAGCACCCATAGGACTTGTAGTGTGTTAGTCCCATCACACAGAGCTCCTATATTTTCTTCCCAGAAGCACCCATAGGACTTGTAGTATGTTAGTCCCATCACACAGAGCTCCTATATTTTCTTCCCAGAAGCACCCATAGGACTTGTACTGTGTTAGTGGCATCACACAGAGTTCCTATATTTTCTTCCCAGAAGCACCCATAGGACTTCTAGTGTGTTAGTGGCATCACACAGAGTTCCTATATTTTCTTCCCAGAAGCACCCATAGGACTTGTACTGTGTTAGTGGCATCACACAGAGTTCCTATATTTTCTTCCCAGAAGCACCTATAGGACTTGTACTGTGTTAGTGGCATCACACAGAGTTCCTATATTTTCTTCCCAGAAGCACCCATAGGACTTCTAGTGTGTTAGTGGCATCACACAGAGTTCCTATATTTTCTTCCCAGAAGCACCCATAGGACTTGTACTGTGTTAGTGGCATCACACAGAGTTCCTATATTTTCTTCCCAGAAGCACCCATAGGACTTATACTGTGTTAGTGGCATCACACAGAGTTCCTATATTGTCTTCCCAGAAGCACCCATAGGACTTGTACTGTGTTAGTGGCATCACACAGAGTTCCTATATTTTCTTCCCAGAAGCACCCATAGGACTTGTAGTGTGTTAGTCCCATCACACAGAGCTCCTATATTTTCTTCCCAGAAGCACCCATAGGACTTGTACTGTGTTAGTCCCATCACACAGAGTTCCTATATTTTCTTCCCAGAAGCACCCATAGGACTTTGTAGTGTGTTAGTCCCATCACACAGAGCTCCTATATTTTCTTCCCAGAAGCACCCAGAGGACTTGTAGTGTGTTAGTCCCATCACACAGAGCTCCTATATTTTCTTCCCAGAAGCACCCATAGGACTTCAATTGTGTGTTAGTGCCATCACACAGAGCTCCTATATTTTCTTCCCAGAAGCACCCATAGGACTTCAATTGTGTGTTAGTGGCATCACACAGAGTTCCTATATTTTCTTCCCAGAAGCACCCATAGGACTTGTAGTGTGTTAGTCCCATCACACAGAGCACCTATATTTTCTTCCCAGAAGCACCCATAGGACTTGTAGTGTGTTAGTCCCATCACACAGAGCTCCTATATTTTCTTCCCAGAAGCACCCATAGGACTTCAATTGTGTGTTAGTGGCATCACACAGAGCTCCTATATTTTCTTTGCAGAAGCACCCATAGGACTTCTAGTGTGTTAGTGGCATCACACAGAGCTCCTATATTTTTTCTTCCCAGAAGCACCCATAGGACTTCAATTGTGTGTTAGTGGCATCACACAGAGCTCCTATATTTTCTTTGCAGAAGCACCCATAGGACTTCTAGTGTGTTAGTGGCATCACACAGAGCTCCTATATTTTCTTCTCAGCAGCACCCACAGGACTTCTAGTGTGTTAGTGGCATCACACAGAGCTCCTATATTTTCTTTGCAGAAGCACCCATAGGACTTCTAGTGTGTTAGTGGCATCACACAGAGCTCCTATATTTTCTTCTCAGCAGCACCCACATGACTTCTAGTGTGTTAGTGGCATCACACAGAGCTCCTATATTTTCTTCTCAGCAGCACCCACAGGACTTCTAGTGTGTTAGTGGCATCACACAGAGCTCCTATATTTTCTTTGCAGAAGCACCCATAGGGCTTCTAGTGTGTTAGTGGCATCACACAGAGCTCCTATATTTTCTTCTCAGCAGCACCCACAGGACTTCTAGTGTGTTAGTGGCATCACACAGAGCTCCTATATTTTCTTTGCAGAAGCACCCATAGGACTTCTAGTGTGTTAGTGGCATCACACAGAGCTCCTATATTTTCTTCTCAGCAGCACCCACAGGACTTCTAGTGTATTAGTGGCATCACACAGAGCTCCTATATTTTCTTTGCAGAAGCACCCATAGGGCTTCTAGTGTGTTAGTGGCATCACACAGAGCTCCTATATTTTCTTCTCAGCAGCACCCACAGGACTTCTAGTGTGTTAGTGGCATCACACAGAGCTCCTATATTTTCTTTGCAGAAGCACCCATAGGACTTCTAGTGTGTTAGTGGCATCACACAGAGCTCCTATATTTTCTTTGCAGAAGCACCCATAGGACTTCTAGTGTGTTAGTGGCATCACACAGAGCTCCTATATTTTCTTCTCAGCAGCACCCACAGGACTACCGACTACAATGGCTGGAAGACCGCCAAGGGGAGGCAGAGCATGCAGAGCCAAGAACACAGGGCAGGCAGGCTCTGTTTCTAGTGGACGTGGCCGTGGACGTGGACGTGGTCATGCATCGTCATCAGCACGTGACCATGGGACACGCGCGTCTTTGTTTTCGGCAGCTGGACATGTGGAGCCGCATCATGCTGAAGGCTTGGTATAATGGATGACCAAGCCCTCCTCATCCTCCTCATCCTCTCTCACCCAGGCTCAGGGTACTGGCAGAGCAGCTGCCAACGCGTACTCAATAGCATCATCAGCCACCCCTTCCCTAGACCCACCATGTCCTCCTGAGGAGTCCCCCAAACTGTTTGAGCACAGTGTTGGGTACATGCTCCAGGAGGATGCCCAACGATTCGAAGGCTCGGATGATGATACCCAGCTTGAGGAAGTCAGTAGTGTGCGCGCAGAGAGAGGGGATGCTGAAGGACAGCAATCTGCCAGTACTGTTCCACCAGCTGCAGCTTACTGCCAGGTTTGCTCTAGTGGTGAAGAGGGAGGGGATGATGAGGTCACTGATGCCACGTGGGTGCCTGGAGGGAGAGAGGATGAGGAGGAGGACGAGGAGGAGGAGGATGCGGCGTCACATGTCCAACGAGGCAGGATGCCCCCTGGAGGCCAGCTAGAGGCCAGCACAGCAACAGTACAACACCGCAGAGCTCCGCCTGTGCAGGGCGCTGCCTCTGCACGTTATCACAAAAGTTCTTTGGTGTGGGCCTTTTTTGAGACGAGTGCATCAGATCGCACCACTGCTATTTGCAATATTTGTCTCAAGCGTATCTCGCGTGGCCAAAACATCAGCCGCTTGGGCACCACAAGCATGAGCAGACATATGTCGACCTGCCATGCAGCTCGTTGGCAGGCACACATAAAAGACCCACACCAAAGAACTAATCGGACCTCTCCTTGCTCCTCATCAGCTGGGATCTCCATCCCCACTACATCTTCAGTCCTCTCTGAAAGCTGCTGTGAGAGGACTGAAGGTGTAGAATTAGGTGTGTCACAACCAAGTACTTGCAGTACACCGACGTCCGATTGTACCAGGCAAATTTCCCTGCCCTAGCTGCTGGACCGTCGAAAGAAGTTCACTCCCAGCCATCCACATGCCCAGCGGTTAATTGCTAGCTTGGCTAAATTGCTAGCACTTTAACTGCTGCCTTTTCAGTTGGTAGACTCGACCCCCTTCTGTGAGTTTGTGCAATGTGCGGTTCCTCAGTGGCAGGTTCCCAAACGCCACTTTTTCTCATGGAAGGCGATTCCGGCTCTCTACTGGCGTGTGGAAGGCAATTTCCATGACTCGCTGGACAGGGCAGTCAGCGGTAAGGTGCATATTACTGCTGATTCATGGTCCAGCAGGCATGGACAGGGACGTTACCTATCTTTCACGGCCCATTGGGTCACTCTTTTGGCAGCTGGGAAGGATGCAGGACAAGGTGCAGTAGTGTTGGAGGTTGTTCCGCCACCACACCTCCTAAAAAGCTACTACTGGTTGTGACACAACTCTCTCCTCCACACCCTCCTCTTCTTGTTTCTCCATGGCCTCTTCCTGTGCTTTGTCCTCGGAACCAGCAGTGCTCCGTAGGCGTTCAAGGTGCTACGTAAGTACGCAGGCAAAAAGATGCCATGCCGTGCTTGCGATGGTGTGTTTGGAGGACAGGAGCCACACTGGGGCAGAGGTTCTGTCAGCTCTGCAGAGGCAGGCCGAGAGGTGGTTGATGCCACACCAGCTTAAGCCAGGAAGGGTGGTTTGTGACAATGGCACCAACCTCCTTTCTGCCCTGCGACAGGGATAACTGACCCATGTGCCCTGTGTGGCTCACATCCTTAACCTGGTGGTGCAGCAATTCTTGGGCAGGTATCCAGGTTTACAGGATGTCCTGAGGCAGGCCAGGAAAGTCTGTGTGCATTTCCGCCGATCATATAATGCCAGTGCTCGGCTGGCTGAGCTGCAAAAGGAGTTGAACCTGCCCAAGAACCACCTTATATGTGACATGCCCACCAGGTGGAACTCAATGTTGGCCATGCTGCAGCGGCTGCACATGCAGCAGAGGGCCATCAATAAATACCTGTGTGACTAAGGCACAAGGTCATGGTCAGGGGAGCTCGTTTTTTTTTCACCACGCCAGTGGGGCATGATCAGGGATGCATGCACTGTCCTGTCACCATTTGAGGAGGCCATGAGGATGGTGAGCAGTGACAGTGCATGCATCAGTGACACTGTACCTCTTGTCCACCTGTTGGAGCATACGCTGCGTGGAATAATGGACAGGGCACTTGAGGCAGAACAGAGGCAGGAAGAGGAGGACTTCCTTGCCTCACAAGGCCCCGTTTATCCAGACATTGTTCCTTCTGTCCCACACATCACACAGGAAGAGGACGAGGAGGAGGAGGAGGATTGTGTCAGCATGGAGGTGGAGCCTGGCACTCAGCATCAGCAGCAACAGTCTTTTAGGGATGATTTACAGTCCCAAGAAACCGGTGGACTTGTACGTGGCTGGGAGCAGGTGGCTGCGGATCATGTCATCCTTAGTGACCCAGAGGACTCCAGACCGAATGCCTCAGCTAACCTACGCTGCATGGCCTCCCTGATCCTGCAAAGCCTGCGGAAGGATCCTCCTATTCTTCGGATCAAGGAGAGGGACAATTACTGGCTGGCTACTCTCCTTGATCCACGGTACAAGGGTAAGGTTGCGGACCTTATCTTGCCGTTGCAGAGGGAGCAGGGGATGTAGGAAATGTCATTCTTGAATTTGTGCACTGTAATATGTTTGCTATTGTTTGTTAGTCTTATGGCAACACCATCTTGAATTTAAAAGCATTGGTGAGTGCTTCCCAAATATGTTTTTGTATGTTGTAATAAATCCTGACCAGGTTTTTTTTTGGGTTAGAGCACCCCTCCCCCTCTTCATTACCTCTTATTTAGTGGCCACCAGTGTATAGGAGGAATCCCTTCAGTTCTCCCACATAGAGGAGTTTGGCTCCCATGGTTAAGATGCAGGATCTTTCATTCTATTACTAGGGTAGGACCCACTAATTCTATTACTAGGGTAGGACCCACTAATTCGGGGTACTTTGTCGCAGTAAGTGGGCTTAGCACTATATAACCATATAGTGTGACCAAACTCCCGTATTTTTTGAATATGTTCAGGTGTTTTTAACTAGCCCTGTAAGAAATGTCATTCTTGAATGTGTGCGCTGTAATATGTTCGCTATTGTTTGTTGGTCTTATGGCAGCACCATCTTGAATTTAAAAGCATTGGTGAGTGCTTCCCAAATATGTTTTTGTATGGAGCAGAGGATGAGACATCTTTGGGAGGCCTTGCAGAAAGGTCTGTGCAATACGTTCCCAGAGACTGGGAGATTACAAACTCCTGGTCCTGGACAACGAGTTGCTGAGGCTTCGGTCAGTAACAGAAGGAGCGGTGGGGAAGGTGGACGTCTGACCGATGCGTTCAGACAATTTTTTAGTCCGCAGCCCCAAGGTATGATCGGTTCCAGCAACCATCGCCAGCGTCTGATATACATGGTGCAGGAATACCTAGGGTCAAGGTCAGACTTGGACTTGAGGATGGATCACTGGCCAGAGCTTGCACAGTATGCATTGAGCTACTGGCCTGTCCTGCATAGATGGAACATTTCGATCGACTGACCTTCAAAAAGATGAATCAGTCTTGGATCACCACCAGCTACCAAGCACCTGAAGCTGATGTAACCGAATAATTTATTTTGAAATGTCACATCCCTTCAAGACTGCCTATGCTGATGCTGAGTGACTGTCCTGTTATGTTGACTCACTATCCTCTTCCTCCTCAATGATCCGGCTGATAGCTTGGAAGAACATTTTTGGTTCTGGGTGCCGCCGCCAGTGCCTAAGGCCCAATTTTTCAGCCCCTGTTTAACAGGGGCATGTAATTACAATTTGTTATGTAATGCTTTGCAGCAGGGCTCATTCCTGCACTCCAACTAGAGTATCTGGGAGAGGTTGCATTGTCGTGGCACCAGCACCAGTACCTAAGGTCCAATTTTTCAGCCCCTGTTTAACAGGGGAATGTAATTACAATTTTTGATGCAATTCTTTGCAGCAGGGCTCATTCCTGCACTCCAACTAGAGTATCTGGGAGAGGGTGCAGTGTTGTGGCACCAGTGCCTAAGGCCCAATTTTTCAGCCCCTGTTTGTTTGATAGGTGCATGTAATTACAATTCTTGATATAATATTTCAAGGCAGGGCCCGTTCCAGCGCTCACCGAGAGTAACTGTGAGGACTTACAGTGTTGTGGCACCAGCACCACCACCACCAAAGGCCCAATTTTTCTTCCACTGTTCAACAATGGCATGTAATTACAATTCTTGATAAAATGGTTCACAGCAGGGCGCTCCAGCGCCCACCAAGAGTCACTTTGAGGGCTTACAGTGTTAACTTGTGGCAACACCAACACCTTAGGCCCAAATTTCTGCAGAACATATAGGGCAGGCCCCTACCATCCAACTTACAAACGTCTCCTACTTTCAAACGGAAGGAGACAACAGGAAATGAGATGAAAAAAGACGGACGGCCCAAAAAATTATACAGGGGTGATAACCCTTCGTTATGTTTTCCAAAAAGCTTAAAAATAGATTTTTTTGACTGGAGCTACACTTTAAAAATGTACCAGTTCAAAATTACAAACAGATTCTACTTAACACAACAAACCTACACAGTCCCTGTCTTATTTGCACCGCCTGTATACTGCTGTTCTGAGTATATAGGGCCTGGGGGCCCCACGTCTTTCCTTTTTTTTATTTGGGTACGGGGTTCCCCTTAATATCCGTACAAGACCCAAAGAGGCTGGTAATGAGCAGGGGGGCTACCCATGCCATTTTTCTCGATTTTCATCCATATTGCCGGAACCAGACATTATATGGGGTTCTAAAGTTTGCGCGAACTTTCAGTACGTTCAAAGGTTCTGGTGCGAACCGAACCGTGGGGTGTTCGGCTCATCCCTACTCACACACTGATCATGTGAGGAGAGATCTGAGATCTGTGAGTTACAATATACTGTTTTCCTGCCTGTACAACACAGGCCCCCCAATAAAGAAAACCTGTCACACAGCCCATCTGGATCTGTCACAGCCCATCTGGATCTGACACAGCCCATCTGGATCTGGCACAGCCCATCTGTCACAGCCCATATGTCACACAGGCCGCCACCAGTACCGTCATTGGTGTCACCATCAGTACCCTCTGATCTGTTACAGCCCATCTGGATCTGTCACAGCCCATCTGTCACACAGGCCCGCCATTGGTAACGCCATCAGGACTGCCATTGGTACCGCCATAACTACCGCCACACAGGCCCGTCATTGGTTCCACCATCAGTACCTCCATCGATACCGCCATCAGTACCATCTGATCTGTCACAGCCCAGTTGGATTTGTCACAGCCAATCTGTCACAGCCCATCTGTCACACAGGCCTGCCATCGGTACCGCTATCAGTACCGCTATCACTACCGCTATCACTACCGCCACACAGGCCCATCATCAGTACTACCATCAGTATCGACACACAGTCCTGCCATAAGTACCGTCACACAGGCCCGCCATCTGTAACCTGTCAGTACCATCACACAGGCCTATCAGTACTGTCACACAGGCCCGCCATCAGTGACCTTTCAATACCACCACTTTACTAGCCGGCTGCAGCTCAAAGAATATATCCCAAGTAAGAGAGCCAGGTGCGGGTTAAAATGTTTGTTAAATTGTGTGATCGAGCCACTGCATATGTATACACCTTCCAAATTTATGAAGGCAAAGACTCCCAGCTCCAGCCCCGTAATTGCCCAACATATATAGGAACCAATGGTAAAATTGTCTGGGACCTTGCATACCCTTTGTTAAAAAAAGGATACCACTTATATGTAGACAATTACTACAGCAGCTTACACTTTTCCGTCACCTGGCCTGCGGTACCTTCAGGAAAAACAGGAAGGGCTTCCCACAGTGCCAGGCTGTGTAAAAGTCTCACACATGGGGTATCGCTATACTCATGAGAAGTAGCAAAATGTATTTTGGGGTGCCATTTTTGCTATGTACATGCTATGTGTTGGAAATATCTTATAAATGGACAACTTTGTGTAAAAAAAATGTGTTTTCATTTTTTTTCATGTTTTCCAAAAACTTGTGCAAAAAAATTAACTGTTCAAAAGACTCATAATGCCTCATAGAATATATGTTGGGGTGTTTGCTTTCCAAAATTGGGTCATTTTGCGGGCGCTTCAATTATCCTGGGGCTCCAGGGCCTTCAAAAGTGAGATAGGTAGTCATGAAATAATATGTATAATTTTGCTCCTAGAAAGCCAGGAGGTGCTACTTGGATGTTCGGCCTATGTATGTGGCCAGGTTGTGTAAAAGTCTCAAACATGTGGTACCGCCATACTCAGGAGGAGTAGCAGAACGTATTTTGGGGTGTAGTTGCAAGTATGCATATGCTGTGTGTGAGAAATAACCTGTTAATATTATAAGTTTGAGTAAAAAAAAAAAATCGTAATTTTCCCAAGAATTGTGGGAAAAAATCACAACTTCAAAAAACTCACCATGCCTCTTACTAAATACCTTAGACTATCTACTTTCCAAAAAGGAGTAATTTATTTGTACTTCCCTGGGTTGTTAGTGTCTCAAGAAATGATAGGCCTTCAGTACATCAGGTGTAGGGATGGGCCCGGTGCTCGATTCGAACCCACGTTCGAATCGAGCACCGGGCGTTCGCTCGCTCGTCGAGCCCAGAACTATTTGGGCCGTTCGCATCACATTCGTGTGATGCGAGCGGCCTGCAATGCATTGCGGCCGGCGCAGTGCATTGCTGGCTGATGATTGGCCAAGCATGCACTGTGACCCCGCATGCTTGGCCAATCACAGCGCCGGAAACTAGGAGAGCAATAATTGGCTACAGGCAGGACGCCTGTAGCCAATTAAAGCTCAGGGGCTTTAGTACACGCCCCACCATATAAAAGGCCGCCACGCCGTCGGCCCAGGTCACATGTGTTCCGGCTTTAGGGAGAGCAGTCTGCTGATTGATTTGCTTCTTTGCTTGATTGCTATTTCTTTGCTAAACCATTGCTACCTGAGTCATTCATCATTACTGATCATTCATTGCTGCTGATTGCACAGTGAGTGTGATATTAGCTGCTGCTGGGGATTAGTCTGGTGTGTGCGTGCTGTTAGTACAGCATAGCAGTAGCACCAATCGCAGTGCTGTTAGAACAGCATTGCACCCCAACTTCTGTCCCAACCTTCTGTCCCATCCCAGGCAGGGATTTATAGGAGCCATATTGTGTTTGTGGCAGCACACATAGGTCCTATATTTTCTTGTCAGCAGCACACATATAGTACCTATAGTGTGTTTGTGTCAGCACCCATAGGACTTATAGTGTGTTTGTGGCAGCACACACATAGGTCCTATATTTTCTTGTCAGCAGCACACATAGTACCTATAGTGTGTTTGTGTCAGCACCCATAGGACTTATAGTGTGTTTGTGGCAGCACACATAGGTCTTATATTTTCTTGTCAGCAGCACACATAGTACCTATAGTGTGTTTGTGTCAGCACCCATAGGACTTATAGTGTGTTTGTGGCAGCACACATAGGTCCTATATTTCCTTTTCAGCAGCACACATAGTACCTATAGTGTGTTTGTGTCAGCACCCATAGGACTTATAGTGTGTTTGTGGCAGCACACATAGGTCCTATATTTCCTTTTCAGCAGCACACATAGTACCTATAGTGTGTTTGTGTCAGCACCCATAGGACTTATAGTGTGTTTGTGGCAGCACACATAGGCCCTATATTTTCTTGTCAGCAGCACACATATTACCTAGAGTGTGTTTGTGTCAGCACCCATAGGACTTATAGTGTGTTTGTGGCAGCACACATAGGTCCTATATTTTCTTGTCAGCAGCACACATAGTACCTATAGTGTGTTTGTGTCAGCACCCATAGGACTTATAGTGTGTTTGTGGCAGCACACATAGGACCTATATTTTCTTGTCAGCGGCACACATAGTACCTATAGTGTGTTTGTGTCAGCACCCATAGGACTTATAGTGTGTTTGTGTCAGCACCCATAGGACCTACAGTGTGTTGTGAGCACACATAGGAGCTCTATTTTTTATACAATATACACTACCCACTACAATGGCTGGAAGACCGCCAAGGAGAGGCAGACCGTCTCGAGGCAAGAACACAGGGCAAGCAGGCTCTGTTTCTAGAGACAACAGTGCTGGTCGTGGACGTGGTCGTGCATCGTCATCAGCACGTGGCCATGGGACACGCTTGTCTTTGTTTTCGGCAGCTGGACATGTTGAGCCGCATCATGCCGAAGGCTTGGTAGAATGGATGACCAAGCCCTCCTCATCCTCCTCATCCTCTCTCACCCAGGCTCAGGGTACTGGCAGAGCAGCTGCCAACGCGTACTCAATGGCATCATCAGCCACCCCTTCCCTAGACCCACCATGTCCTCCTGAGGAGTCCCCCGAACTGTTTGAGCACAGTGTTGGGTACATGCTCCAGGAGGATGCCCAACGATTCGAATGCTCGGATGATGATACCCAGCTTGAGGAAGGCAGTAGTGTGCGTGCAGAGAGAGGGGATGCTGAAGGACAGCAATCTGGCAGTAATGTTCCACCAGCTGCAGCTTACTGCCAGGTTTGCTCTAGTGGTGAAGAGGGAGGGAATGATGAGGTCACTGACTCCACGTGGGTGCCTGAAGGGAGAGAGGAGGAGGAGGAGGAGGAGGAGGATGCGGCGGCACATGTCCAACGAGGCAGGATGCCCCCTGGAGGCCAGCTAGAGGCCAGCACACCAACTGTATCACACCGCAGAGCTCCGCCTGTGCAGGGCGCTGCCTCTGCACGTTATCACAAAAGTTCTTTGGTGTGGGCCTTTTTTGAGACGAGTGCATCAGATCGCACCACTGCTATTTGCAATATTTGTCTCAAGCGTATCTCGCGTGGCCAAAACATCAGCCGCTTGGGCACCACAAGCATGAGCAGACATATGTCGACCTGCCATGCAGCTCGTTGGCAAGCACACATAAAAGACCCACACCAAAGAACAAAGCGGACCTCTCCTTGCTCCTCATCAGCTGGGATCTCCATCCCCACTATATCTTCAGTCCTCTCTGAAAGCTGCTCTGAGAGGACTGAAGGTGTAGAATTAGGTGTGTCACAACCAAGTACTTGCAGTACACCGACGTCCGATTGTAGCCGGCAAATTTCCCTGCCCCAGCTGCTGGACCGTCGAAAGAAGTATACTCCCAGCCATCCACATGCCCAGCGGTTGAATGCTAGCTTGGCTAAATTGCTAGCACTTCAACTGCTGCCTTTTCAGTTGGTAGACTCGGCCCCCTTCCGTGAGTTTGTTCAATGTGCGGTTCCTCAGTGGCAGGTTCCCAAACGCCACTTTTTCTCACGGAAGGCGATTCCGGCTATCTACCGGCATGTGGAAGGCAATGTCCATGCCTCGCTGGACAGGGCGGTCAGCGGTAAGGTGCATATTACCGCTGACTCATGGTCCAGCAGGCATGGACAGGGACGTCATCTGTCTTTCACGGCCCATTGGGTCACTCTATTGGCAGCTGGGAGGGATGCAGGACAAGGTGCAGTAGTGTAGGAGGTTGTTCCGCCACCACGCCTCCAAAATGCTACTACTGGTTGTGACACACCTCTCTCCTCCACCCCCTCCTCTTCTTCTTCCTCCATGGCCTTTTCGAGTGCTCTGTCCTCTGAACCAGCGGTGCTCCGTAGGCGTACAAGGGGCTACGCGAGTACGCAGGCAAAAAGATGCCATGCCGTGCTTGCGCTGGTGTGTTTGGGGGACAGGAGCCACACTGGGGCAGAGGTTCTGGCAGCTCTGCAGGGGCAGGCCGAGAGGTGGTTGACGCCACGCCAGCTTAAGCCAGGAATGGTGGTTTCTGACAATGGCACCAACCTCCTCTCCGCCCTGCGACAGGGGCAGCTCACCCATGTGCCCTGTATGGCTCACGTCCTCAACCTGGTGGTGCAGCGGTTCTTGGGCAGGTACCCAGGCTTACAGGATGTCCTGAGGCAGGCCAGGAAAGTCTGTGTGCATTTCCACCGATCTTATAATGCCAGTGCTCAGCTGGCTGAGCTGCAAAAGCAGCTGAACCTGCCCAAGAACCGCCTAATATGTGACATGCCCACCAGGTGGAACTCAACGTTGGCCATGCTGCAGCGACTGCACACGCAGCAGAGGGCCATCAATGATTACCTTTGCGACTACGGCACCAGGACAGGGTCAGGGGAGCTTGGCTTTTTTCCCCACGCCAGTGGAGCATGATCAGGGATGCATGCACTGTCCTCTCACCATTTGAGGAGGCCACGAGGATGGTGAGCAGTGACAGTGCATGCATCAGTGACACTGTACCTCTTGTCCACCTGTTGGAGCATACGCTGCATGGGATAATGGACAGGGCACTTGAGGCAGAACAGAGGCAGGAAGAGGATGACTTCCTTGCCTCTCAAGCCCCCCTTTATCCAGACAGTGTTCCTTCTGTCCCACCCATCACACAGGAAGAGGAGGAGGAGGAGGAGGAGGATTGTGTGAGCATGGAGGTGGAGCCTGGCACTCAGCATCTGCATCAGCAGCAGCAGTATTTTAGGGATGATGTACAGTCCCAACAAACCAGTGGACTTGTACGTGGCTCAGAGGAGGTGGCTGGCGATCATGTCGTCCTCAGTGACCCAGAAGACTCCGGACCGAATGCCTCAGCTAACCTACGTTGCATGGCCTCCCTGATCCTGCAAAGCCTGCGGAAGGATCCTCGTATTCTTCGGATCAAGGAGAGGGACCATTACTGGCTGGCCACTCTCCTTGATCCACGGTACAAGGGTAAGGTTGCGGACCTTATCTTGCCGTCGCAGAGGGAGCAGAGGATGAGACATCTCCGGGAGGCCTTGCAGAAACGCGTTCCCAGAAACTGGGAGGTTACAAACTCCTGGTCCTGGACGACGAGTTGCTGAGGCTTCGGTCAGTAGCAGAAGGAGTGGTGGGGAAGGTGGACGTCTGACCGATGCGTTCAGACAATTTTTTAGTCCGCAGCCCCAAGGTAGGATCGGTTCCAGCAACCATCGCCAGCGTCTGATATACATGGTGCAGGAATACCTAGGGGCAAGGTCAGACTTGGACACCTTTCCCACCGAAAATCCTCTGGCTTACTGGGTCCTGAGGATGGATCACTGGCCAGAGCTTGCACAGTATGCAATTGAGCTACTGGCCTGTCCTGCATCCAGCGTTCTTTCCGAACGCACATTCAGTGCTGCTGGAGGATTTGTCACCGATCACAGGGTGCGCCTGTCCACTGACTCGGTTGATCGACTGACCTTCATAAAAATGAATCAGTCTTGGATCACCACCAGCTACCAGGCACCTGAAGCGGATATAACTGAATAATTTATAATGTCACATCCCTTCAAGACTGCCTATGCTGATGCTGAGTGACTGTCCTGTTATGTTCACTGACTATCCTCTTCCTCCTCCTCAATGATCCATTCCTTGATAGCTTGGAAGAACATTTTTGTTTCTGGGTGCCACCACACCAGTGCCTAAGGCACAATTTTTCAGCCCCTGTATAACAGGGGCGTGTAATTACAATTTAAAAAAAAAATGCTTCGCAACAGGTGTGACTGCTGTGCTCCAAGTACAGTATCTGTGAGGGGTTGCAGTGTTGTGGCACCAGCACCAGTGCCTAAGGCACAATTTTTCAGCCCCTATTGGGGCTTGTAATTATCATTTTTAGGCAATGCTTTGCAACAGGTCTCATTGCTGTGCTCAGAGTACAGTATCTGTGAGGGGTTGCAGTGTTGTGGCACCAGCACCAATGCCTAAGGCACAATTTTTCAGCCCCTGTTTAACAGGGGCGTGTAATTACAATTTTTTAAGCAATGCTTCGCAACACGTCTGACTGCTGTGCTCCAAGTACAGTATCTGTGAGGGGTTGCAGTGTTGTGGCACCAGCACCAGTGCCTAAGGCACAATTTTTCAGCCCCTGTTGGGGCGTGTAATTACAATTTTTAGGCAATGCTTTGCAACAGGTCTCATTGCTGTGCTCCAAGTACAGTATCTGTGAGGGGTTGCAGTGTTGTGGCACCAGCACCAGTGCCTAAGGCACAATTTTTCAGCCCCTGCATAACAGGGGCGTGTAATTACAATTTTTTAAAAAAATGCTTCGCAACAGGTGTGACTGCTGTGCTCCAAGTACAGTATCTGTGAGGGGTTGCAGTGTTGTGGCACCAGCACCAGTGCCTAAGGCACAATTTTTCAGCCCCTGTTGGGGCTTGTAATTACAATTTTTAGGCAATGCTTTGCAACAGGTCTCATTGCTGTGCTCAGAGTACAGTATCTGTGAGGGGTTGCAGTGTTGTGGCACCAGCACCAATGCCTAAGGCACAATTTTTCAGCCCCTATTGGGGCGTGTAATTACAATTTTTAGGCAATGATTTGCAGCAGGTCTCATTGCTGTGCTACAAGTACAGTATCTGTGAGGGGTTGCAGTGTTGTGGCACCAGCACCAGTGCCTAAGGCACAATTTTTCAGCCCCTGTATAACAGGGGCGTGTAATTACGATTTTTTAAAAAAATGCTTCGCAACAGGTGTGACTGCTGTGCACCAAGTACAGTATCTGTGAGGGGTTGCAGTGTTGTGGCACCAGCACCAGTGCCTAAGGCACAATTTTTCAGCCCCTGTTGGGGCTTGTAATTACAATTTTTAGGCAATGCTTTGCAACAGGTCTCATTGCTGTGCTCAGAGTACAGTATCTGTGAGGGGTTGCAGTGTTGTGGCACCAGCACCGATGCCTTAGGCACAATTTTTCTGCCCTGTTCAACAGGTGCATGCAATTACAAATCTTGATCTAATAACTCACAGCAGGGCCCATTCCTGCGCCCACCAAGAGTAACTGTGAGGGCTTACAGTGTTGTGGCAACACCGTCCACCACCACCACCACCACCAAAGGCCCAATTTTTCTGCCCTGTTCAACAGGTTCATGCAATTACAAATCTTGATCTAATAACTCACAGCAGGGCCCATTCCTGCGCCCACCAAGGGTAACTGTGAGGGCTTACAGTCTTGTGGCAACACCGTCCACCACCACCAAAGGCCCAATTTTTCTGCCCTGTTCAACAGGTGCATGCAATTACAAATCTTGATCTAATAACTCACAGCAGGGCCCATTCCTGTGCCCACCAAGAGTAACTGTGAGGGCTTACAGTCTTGTGGCAACACCGTCCACCACCACCACCACCAAAGGCCCAATTTTTCTGCCCTGTTCAACAGGTGCATGCAATTACAAATCTTGATCTAATAACTTACAGCAGGGCCCATTCCTGCGCCCACCAAAAGTAACTGTGAGGGCTTACAGTCTTGTGGCAACACCGTCCACCACCACCATCAAAGGCCCAATTTTTCTGCCCTGTTCAACAGGTGCATGCAATTACAAATCTTGATCTAATAACTCACAGCAGGGCCCATTCCTGTGCCCACCAAGAGTAACTGTGAGGGCTTACAGTCTTGTGGCAACACCGTCCACCACCACCACAGGCCCAATTTTTCTGCCCTGTTCAACAGGTGCATGCAATTACAAATCTTGATCTAATAACTCACAGCAGGGCCCATTCCTGCGCCCACCAAGAGTAACTGTGAGGGCTTACAGTCTTGTGGCAACACCGTCCACCACCACCACCACCAAAGGCCCAATTTTTCTGCCCTGTTCAACAGGTGCATGCAATTACAAATCTTGATCTAATAACTCACAGCAGGGCCCATTCCTGCGCCCACCAAGAGTAACTGTGAGGGCTTACAGTCTTGTGGCAACACCGTCCACCACCACCACCACCAAAGGCCCAATTTTTCTGCCCTGTTCAACAGGTGCATGCAATTACAAATCTTGATCTAATAACTCACAGCAGGGCCCATTCCTGCGCCCACCAAGAGTAACTGTGAGGGCTTACAGTCTTGTGGCAACACCGTCCACCACCACCACCACCACCACCACCAAAGGCCCAATTTTTCTGCCCTGTTCAACAGGTGCATGCAATTACAAATCTTGATCTAATAACTCACAGCAGGGCCGATTCCTGCGCCCACCAAGAGTAACTGTGAGGGCTTACAGTCTTGTGGCAACACCGTCCACCACCACCACCACCAAAGGCCCAATTTTTCTGCCCTGTTCAACGGGTGCATGCAATTACAAATCTTGATCTAATAACTCACAGCAGGGCCCATTCCTGTGCCCACCAAGAGTAACTGTGAGGGCTTACAGTCTTGTGGCAACACCGTCCACCACCACCACCACCAATGGCCCAATTTTTCTGCCCTGTTCAACAGGTGCATGCAATTACAAATCTTGATCTAATAACTCACAGCAGGGCCCATTCCTGCGCCCACCAAGAGTAACTGTGAGGGCTTACAGTCTTGTGGCAACACCGTCCACCACCACCACCACCACCACCAAAGGCCCAATTTTTCTGCCCTGTTCAACAGGTGCATGCAATTACAAATCTTGATCTAATAACTCACAGCAGGCCCATTCCTGTGCCCACCAAGAGTAACTGTGAGGGCTTACAGTCTTGTGGCTACACCAACATCTAATGGGGCAAATTTCTGCAGAGTATATACGGCAGGCCCTACTTTCAAACATCCAACTTACAAACGACTCCTACTTGCAAACGGAAAGAGAAAACAGGAAGTGAGAGGAAATCTACCCCTAGGAAGGGAAATTCGATCCTGTTAGATTTAATTGGGGAAAAAGGTATCTCCTCTCTACTGATGCTTTATCACCAATCCTTGTTTCAATTAAAACCCCACTTTTCCAAAAACATTGGTCATTGGGACGGAAAGTGAGGTGAAATGTTCTGAACAGATGTGCAAAGACAGCAAATGTTACAGGGGTGATAACCCCTCCCTATGTTCTCCAAAAAGCTTAAAAATTGATTTTTTTGGGGATGGAGCTACACTTCATAATGTACCTGTTCAGATTCTACTTAAGAACAAACCTACAGTCCGTGTCTTGTTTGTTCAGAGTATATAGGGTTGTAGGTATAGGGTTTTATTTTGGATGCTCAGAAGGCTTTTGACATGGTAGAATGGGAATATCTATGGATGGTACTGATTGCCTTTGGCATAGGCCCAGGCTTTATAACCTGGCTAAAAATACTATATAAAGACCCCAGGGCAAAGTTGAGGATCAATGACACTATGTCACCAGCTTTCCCGTTGTCCCGGGGGACTAGACAGGGTTGCCCTCTGTCCCCCTTGCTGTTTGCATTGGCAGTGGAACCACTGGCCGCTGCAGTCAGACAGTCTGCGGGGATAGAGGGATTCCAACGTGCAGGAAGAGAGGATAAAATAGCTTTGTATGCAGGGGAACTCATGAATCTTGTATCTGCATTTGGACAGCTCTCTGGGTTTCGCATCAACTGGGAGAAATCGGTGTTAATGCCGCTACATAATGTAAACACTTCTTTACCAGACTGTGCTAAACAAATTCAAATAAAACACAGAATTAGGTACTTAGGGATTGAGGTAACACGGAAAGTGGGGGATTATATTGACCTTAACCTTAGACCATTATTGACTAGGCTCAAAGATAAATGTCAGACCTGGTGCAAACTTCCATTAACCGTGATTGGAAGGGCAAATCTTATAAAGATGATCTGGGCCCCACAATTATTATATATTTTTCACAACTGCCCGATGTGGATAGCTGCATTTTGGTTTAAAAGGATAGAATCGCTTTTTCGCGAACTTATCTGGAAGAAAAAATATGCACGTATTAAACTAACAACTTTAATGCTGGCCAAAGATGAGGGGGGACTCGCTATTCCACATCCAAAAAATTATTTTTTGGCCTCACAAACCCAGCATTTCTATGGCTGGACAGAAGTAGATGAGAATGATCCGATACAAGCATTATTACTCCCACTGGGTAAAGGATACTCATTGATGTCCCTACTAGAGACAAAAACTTTTCAAAAAGATAAGAAATTCATAACAGGCGGACTATTTAATAAGGTATGGCTAGCAATAAAAAAGATTACTAGTATTGCTGGCTATACCTCCTATACACCAATATGGAATAACGCAAATTATGAGGAAGTACAGAGATTGGAGGGATTTGGGTTTTGGCAAACTCAGGGGCTGAGATTTGTGGAACAACTGTTTTGGAATGATAATATAAAATCATTTGCGCAAATATCTGAGGAATTTAGGATTCCAAGACAGAGGTTCTTTCAATATCTCCAGCTTAGACATGCCTTTCATGACCAGGCCCGTACATCTGTATTTATGCTTAACGAATCCAAAATAACAACACTGTTGAAGAAAAGGGACCAAAAGAAGGGACTTATATCTAAAATTTATGAGATAATGCAGAAAAAATTTGAGGAAGAGGTAGAGGTGCCGGCTAGGAGGCAATGGGAGCGAGACCTGGGAGCACTGACTGATGCTCAGTGGTCGGAGGTCTTGTCTGCGATCCCAAAGGTATCACTGTCAGATACTCAAAAACTAACACAAATCTTTATTACGCATAGATCATACTATACACCTGAGAAACTATTTAAGTGGAAACGCAGAGAGTCCCCTTTATGCCCCCGATGTAGTGGCGCACCGGCTAATTTAATACACATGTTGTGGAGATGTCCCAAACTCCATCGATATTGGCAGGATATAATCCAAAATATAAATAGCGTACTAGGAATAGAAATGCTATTAGATCCAAATCTATGCTTATTAAATATAGTGGCGGAACCAAATATCTCAAAAAATACCCATACCGCACTGACGAGAGGCCTATTTCAAGAACAAACCTACAGTCCGTGTCTTGTATGCACCGCCTGTATACTGCTATTCAGAGTATATAGGGTTGTAGGTAAGGGTTTTATACCCCTTAATATGGGAGAGTATATAGGGTTGTAGGTATAGGTTGTTACATAGATGACCCAATATTTTTTTTTTTTTTTTTTTTTTTGGGGGGGGGGGGGTGCTGGGGGCTGGTGTGGGGGGAAGGGGGGGTATGGTGATGGGGTAGCCATGCCATTTTTCGAAAAGATTTTCAGCCATATGGCCAGGAAAAGACATGACATTAAAGCCGCAAGTGGTTTTAAATGGCTTCTTTTTTTCATTTACAAGGGGCAGGGACAGGGACATTTTGTGCAGGGACAGTTCTAAACACGGGAAACACATGCCACTTCACAGGCATACTTTAGACACCCCCCAGGTACCATATTTAAAGGAAAATTTCACATTTTTTTTTCACTTTATGCATCATTAAAATGACTGCTCCCGAAAAAACGTTAGTTTTTAAAAGTTCTTTTTGCATTGATATATGTCCCCTGGGGCAGGACCCGGGTCCCCAAACCTGTTTTATGACATTAACATGCATATTGGCCGTTGTAACTAGCAATTTTGATTTCGAACGTTCGCGTCCATTGTAACGAATAGGGTTCGAAAATTCGCGCAAACTTTCGGTCCGTTCGAAGGTTCTGGTGCGAACCGAACCCGGGGGTGTTCGGCTAATCCCTAATCAGGTGTGATCAGATGTGATCAATTTTCAGTGATTGGCAACATAGCTTGTAGACTCTATAATTTTCACACAGACTAAATAATATCCACTAATTTGGGTTATGTTTTACCAATAATATGTAGCAGTATATATTTTGGCCCAAATTTATGAAGAAAAATTACTTATTTGCAAAATTTTACAATAGAAACTAAAAAAGTGTTTTTTTTTATATAAATTTTGACACTTATATCGCTAAAAATTAGAAGCCCAACGGTGATTACCACCAAAAGAAAGCACTATTTGTGAGAAAAAAAATATACCAATGATGTTTGGATGCAGTGTAAGAGGACTAAAAGTTGAAAATTGGTCTGGGCGGGAAGGTGTATGAGTGCCCTGTATTAAAGTGGTTAAAGACTATTCAAAGCTATCAGCGTGGGTGTGTTTCGGTGATAGGTGCTACCACAATGCACCATATGCGCTTTTGTTGTGGTACGGTACGTATTACCTCAATGTACCCTCACAGATAGGTGTGATTAGGCCTTTAATGTGTACGTAAATTCTACTAAATACTAAACTTCTCTTATTTGCATCCTTTTTGGGGTTTTGCATATACCATTTAAGTGTTTTATTACATCTATATGATAGGTGCAAAAAATAGCTGTCAGAAACTCAGAACTGCCTTGTGTCCAATGGACTCTGTAGTTTTATTTCAAGCATTGTTATCAGTTTTGACAAGTTTTGCAAGGGTCAGCACGTATGTTTCAGTACTTGCAGGGGTCTTTAAAGGGATAAAACATGAGAAACATGCATGTATTCAAGAAATGAACTGTCTATTTTTGTTTTTTTATTTTGCCCAGACATACACTTTTACCTTTTTTACTTTTACACTTTTACCCAACACACTGAAACACAAACTGATTAAAATATAATGTCCCTATTTAATGATAAATTGACCATTTACACACCATGATGATCACCTTCTGGTTAGTCCTAAACTAACTAAAACAGATACAAGATTAAATTGTACAGTTTGTACTTTATTTAAATACTTAAAGCGGTAGTAAACCCGCTGACATTTTTTAATTTTTTTATACACCTGTAAGGGAAAAGGCATAATGAGCTAGTATGCACCGCATACTAGCTCATTATGAAATACTTACCTTAGAACGAGGCGTCGGTAACTCACCTGGTCCACGCCGAGGTCGCTGACATGTTGCCTCGGCGTGTTTTCAGGGTATCGCTACTCCAGCGCTGTGAGTGGCTGGAGCCGCGATGTCGTCACTCCCGTGCATGCGCGCGGGAGACTTCTTCCCGGCAGGCTTCGGATTCTGCCAGCCCTTCAGCCGAGAATCCCCCGTGCGCATGCGCCGCTGCAGTCAGCGGCACATTGCACGGGGAATATCTCCTAAACCGTACAGGTTTAGGAGATTTTTTTTTACTTACAGGTAAGCCTCATTATAGGCTTACCTGTAGGTGAAAGTCAAAATTTTGACTTTACTTCCACTTTAACATTTTCCTTCAGGGCGCCTTACTTTTAAATTATGCAGATTGTCTGATTATGATTTTAGGTGTGACTTTTACTCGATTGATGATTTGGCTATGAGTGAAATCAGTGGTTACAAAATGCAGAGTATCAGTGGCAGAACTTTCAGGGTCGCAGCAGTCGCACTTGCCACTGGGCCCTGCCGTTGTGGGGGGGCCCCGAAAAACCCGGCATCTCCCCCTACACCTCTGGCTTTCAGTTTGGGATGCAGTAGGGGGAGAGGGATTGGGCAATCGGCAGCTCTATGGTGCCCATGGGATCTCCCAGGAGCTAGTAGTTCTCCTCCCGGTGTATACAGTGGAGACGGGGAGGGGTATCTGACCCGGGCAGGTATCAGTTTCACTCTTCAGTGTACAAGTGAGTCACTCTGCTTGTACACTCTTGCTGATAGCTGCCCGGGGGGATAACTACAAGCCCCAGGGAGATTGCATGGTCCACAGGCACTATAGAGCTGCCGATCGCCCCCTCCCACCTCCCCTAATGTAAGGGGGGCCCTCTGGGGACCCTGATGTAAGGGGGCTCGCTGGGGACCATGATGTAAGGGGGGCTCTCTGGGGACCCTGATGTAAGGGGGGCTCTCTTGGAACCCTGATGTAAGGGGGGCTCTCTGGGGACCCTGATATATGGGAGGCTCTCTGGGGACCCTGATGTAAGAGGGGGCTCTATGGTGACCCTGATGTAAGGAGGGGGCTCTCTGGAGACCCTGATGTAAGGGAGGGCTCTCTGGGGACCCTGATATATGGGGAGGGCTCTCTGGTGACCCTGATGTAAGGGGGGCTCTCTGGTGACCCTGATGTAGGGGGGGCTCTCTGGGGACCCTGATGTAAGAGGGGGCTTCCAGGGGACCCTGATACATGGGGGGGGTTCTCTGAGGACCCTGATGTAAGGAGGTACTATCTCGGGAGACCCTGGTGTACTGAGGGGTTCTCTCTGGAGACCCTGATGTAAGGAGGGGGCTCTCTGGAGACCCTAATGTAAGGGGGTGCTCTCTGGAGACCCTGATGTAAGGTGGGGGCTCTCTGGAAACCCTGATGTAAGGGGAGGCTCTCTGGGGACCCTGATGTAAGAGGGGGCTCTCTGGGGACCTTGATATATGGGGGGGGGGCTCTCTGGAGACCCTGATGTAAGGGAGGGCTCTCTGTGGACCCTGATATATGGAGGGCTCTCTTGGGACCCTGATGTAAGGGGGGGCTCTCTGGAGACCCTGATGTAAGGAGGGGCCTCTCTGGAGACCCTGATGTAAGGGGGTGCTCTCTGGGGACCCTGTTGTAAGAGGGGGCTCTTTGGAGACCCTAATGTGAGGAGGGGGCTCTCTGGAGACCCTGATGTAAGAGGGGTCTCTCTGGAGACCCTGATGTAAGGGGGCTCTCTGGGGACCCTGATATATGGGGGGCTGTCTGGTGACCCTGATGTAAAGAGGAGACCCTTATGTAAGAGAGGGCTCTCTGGGGACCCTGATATACGGGGAGCTCTCAAGGGACCATGATATATGGGGGGCTCTCTGGTGAACCTGATGTAAGGGGAGGCTCTCTGGGAACCCTGATATAAGAGGGGGCTATCTGGGGACCCTGATATATAGGGAAGTTCTCTGGGGACCCTGATATATGGGGGGCTCTCTGGTGACCCTGATGTAAGGGTTCTCTCTGGTGACCCTGATGCAAGGGGGCTCTCTGGAGACCCTGATGTAAGGAGAGGGGCTTTCTGGAGTCCCTGATGTAAGGGGGGCTCTCTGGGGACCCTGATGTAATAAGGGGGCTTTCTGGAGACCCTAATGTAAGGGGGGCTCTCTGAGGACCCTGATATATGGGGGGCTCTCTGAGGACCCTGATATATGGGGGGCTCTCTGGTGACCCTGATGTAAGGAGGGGCTCTCTGGAGACCCTGATGTAAGGAGGGGGCTCTCTGGAGACCCTAATGTAAGGGGGGCTCTCTGGGGACCCTGATGTAATAGGGAGCTCGCTGGGGACCCTAATATATGGGGGGCTCTCTGTTGACCCTGATGTAAGAAGGGGGCTCTCTGGAGACCCCGATGTAAGGGGGGCTCTCTGGTGACCCTGATGTAAGAGGGGCTCTCTAGGGACCTTGATGTAAGAGGGGGCACTCTGAGGACCCTGAAATATGGGGGGCTCTTTGGGGACCCTGATATATGGGGGGCTCTCTGGTGACCTTGATTTAAGGGGGGGCTCTCTGGTGACCCTGATTTAAGGAGGGGGCTCTCTGGAGACCCTGATGTAAGGAGGGGGCTCTCTGGAGTCCCTGATGTAAGGAGGGGGCTCTCTGGAGACCCTGATGTAAGGAGGGGGCTCTCTGGATACCCTAATGTAAGGGGGGTGCTCTCTGGGGACACAGCTGTGATTGGACACAGCTTATCATATGGTAAAGGGTCACCGTGATTGGCCCTGTACCACAATTGCAGAGCATGTCAGGTGCGCATGTGCCAGGGGGCATGTAGGGGGGCATGGTTCCAGATGGACGACAATGGATGCCCTCTCGGAACAACAGAGCTGGGATGATGAATGAAGTGGTTAAACAGAGTCACTTCAATTTTCTAAATGTAACTTATACTCAGTTTATATAATCCATTTTATCAAGAATCAGCAGACTTTTTTTCAGAGTGCTTCCTGGTGTGACTGCAGGCTGTGGTGACATGATTCTGTTTATTCAAACTCCCTGGGGCTACAAAAGGTGGTACTTAAGACCTGGGAAATTTTAGGGTGCAGGCCTGTAGTCAGAGATATTCAGAAAATAATTATGGTGGTAGGCATTTGAAATGCAGAACAACTAGCTTCATAAGACAACTCCCAGTCTGAAAATTACAGTTACTCAGAAGGTAGGCTCTGTCCTGTGAATGAGTTAAAGGAGTGTACCTTTAAACTAAACTAGTTTGCCTAAAATTCTGTAGATTTTAGATTGCTGTAGATTGTATGTGACACTCATTCATAATCATTCCATTGTTCTATGCACAGTAGTTAGGGCTTAGTACCAACCTTGAACTTCAGCTTTAATTCTGATTTCTGAAAGGCTGGAAGCTGAATCACGGCAAACAAGGGCTTTTTGTATCTGATAAAACTGTGTGGCTTTAGGATTTTTGATAAAGGATAAATGTACGAAGGTTCTAAAAATAGCTTCCATGATAAGAGTTAGTTCTGAATATGAATTTAGCTGCAGTTATCTTTTTTAAATATTTGGATAGAGTTTGAGACACATTAATCACTTGATGTGCACACTAATGCCTTGACAGCAAGATATACAACAAGCTGGGTGTGCCTTTTAGAAGTAAATCCTGCTTGCCTTACAGCGTATCATTTTAGTAATCTTTTAAAGGAAAATATTCATTGTAGCAGTGGAGGCTCAATTTTGTATTTTGTATAATTCATAGGCTCAACAAAATGTCAGTCGTTGTGATTTGACAGTGTGTTTACAATGGAAACCTAGATACCTGTTTTTGAAATATGTGATATGCAGAAGGCAATTGAGGAAATATATTACTATATGTATATAGATATACAGTAGATTTACGAAAGGGAAGATTGATTTTGGAAAAAATGGCAATTACTTTGTTTTATAAAAGGGATACCACAATATTTTCTAGTAACTTTTGCCCAGTGTTCTGGAACACTTTTCATGTATCCATTGCTGTTTCATTGGATTTTATTATGCATGTATAAATGTCTTGGTGGTAACATCTAATGGCAATTTAGTGTAAGTACAACTTAATATTTTAATGTTTGTAAATGGCAAAATCCAGATTCCCTGCATGTTTAGACTTAGGCAGCGTACACACGAGCGGACTTTCCTGTGGGATTGTCCGCCGGACAATCCGCCGGTGTGTGGGCACCGGCGGACTTTTTCCTCCCAAAAGTCCGGCGGACTAAGTTTTAAGTTCAGACTTAAAAATGTCTGCTGGACTCGGCAGTCCGGCGGACAATCCCGCGGTCTGTGTGCTAGTCCGCGGGACTTTTAAAATGAACGGACTTACCTCGCACACGGAGGAAAGTCCGTTCATTTAGAACATGATTGCAGGTAGACGGGACTAGCGAAGGCAGTGAATGCCGACGTGCTAGCCCCGTCACCTGGTATGGATTTAAAGGGGAATCCCTACGCCGAAAAAACGGCATGGGGTCCCCCCCAAATCCATCTCAGACCCTTATCCGAGCACGCAGCCCGGCCGGCCAGGAAAGGGGGTGGGGACGAGCGAGCGCCCCCCCCCCTCCTGAGCCGTACCAACATGGGGGGTGCCCCTTATTAAAGGGGGATTCCGGATTCCGATAAGCCCCCCGCCCGCAGACCCCGACAACCAACAGCCAGGGTTGTCGGGAAGAGGCCCTTGTCCTCATCAACATGGGGACAAGGTGCTTTGGGGTGGGGGGGCCGCACAGCCCCCCTTTCCCCAGGGCACCCCCCATGTTGAGGGCACGCGGCCTGGTACGGCTCAGGGGGGGGGGCGCTCGCTCGTCCCCACCCCCTTTCCTGGCCGGCCGGGCTGCATGCTCGGATAAGGGTCTGAGATGGATTTGAGGGGAACCCCCACGCCGTTTTTTCAGCGTAAGGGATTCCCCTTAAAATCCATAACAGGTGACGGGGCTAGCGTGGCGGCATTCGTGTGTCGGCAAGTACGTTCATTTCAAAAGTCCCGCAGACTTTTTCCTGCAAGTCCACACGCTCGGAAAGTCCAGCGGACCTCCACTGGAAAGTCCGGCGGTTTGTCCACTGGACTAGGTCCGGCGGACAATCCCACCGGAAAGTCTGAGCGCGTGTACGCCACATTAGATAGACCTCTCCCTTCTTCTTCGTGTTCCCTCAATAAGTTACCAGACTTTATAGTGGGCACAGGGCTTACAAGATTATTGTTTCTTTACACTCTAAACTGGTAAACATCCTATGTACTTAATTTTAACAAGTAAAACTATGATGGATTAAACTGCCGTGTCTAATTGGAGAGTTGAGCTGTCTGTGGCGGGTGCTTTTTGAGCAGGTGACCATACTGGCCAGATAGACCGAGGTATGTCAATGCATAAAGTGGCGCTGGAAGCAGAACACCCAGATCTACATTTATTTTCACTTCCCATTTACAGTAGTAGAGATAGAAATGGTATTTACTGTTTTTAAAGTCTTACCATAAAAAAAAAAAAAAAAAAAAAACAATAATCGTATGCAGTACTTTTTTCAACCTTATCTACTATGTACTAGAGAATACAAGCCATCATACTTCATCTAAACCTCAAGAATATCTTATTTCTCATAATAATTTCTGATGACTCCAAACTATGGGGGTCATTTACTAAGATGAATGCGCTGCGCTTGTTCATACCTTAATTGGTGCGCCATATAAAACATTAATTGAGCGTGTGAACCAGTGCACTCATATGCACAACAGCTATAATAATATGCCATTGATAATAGCGCACGCCGTATCATTAAGGGTCCATTCACACAGGGGCAACGCGTCTTCCAGCGCGACTTTGGGAGGAAATTCGGACACGACTTGAGTATGAATCACAGCGCGACTTGGGGCGACTTCAACGCGACTTGGGGCGACTTACAACGCGACTTTAAGTCACCCGAGGCCAGGCGACTTTAATTTTAAATAAAAAAACGGCATGGGTTCCCCTCCAAGAGCATACCAGGCCCTTAGGTCTGGTATGGATATTAAGGGGAACCCTGCGCAAAAAAAAAAAAAAAAATGGCGTGGGGGTCCCCCTCAAAATCCATACCAGGCCCTTCAGGTTTGGTATGGACTTTAACCTCCCTAGCGGTAATCCCGAGTCTGGCTCTGGTCCAGCTTTTTCTGCTGGGAGCGGTAACCCCGAGCCAGACTCGGGCTTGCGTGCAGGATGCAGGGGGGAAGTTACTTACCTTTTCCCCTGGATCCTGCGATGTCTCCCCGCTGTGTGAGCGAGCCGTCTGCTCGCTCGATTCACACAGTGCCCGAGTGCCGCCGATCTCCGTTCCCTGCGACGTTACGGCGCACGGGAGCGGAGATCGGCGCCAAATTCAAAAAAGTTTAAAAACACAATACACATACAGTACTGTAATCTTACAGATTACAGTACTGTATACCAAAAATACACACCCCCTTTGTCCCTAGTGGTCTGCCCAGTGCCCTGCATGTCATTTTATATAATAAAAATATTTTTTTTCTGCCTGGAAACTGGAGATTGTCCATAGCAACCAAAAAGTGTCCCTTTATGTCAAAAGTGGTTTTAGACCAGCTAGAAAACACCGATAAAAAATTTGAATCACAATTTATCATCAAACAATAAATTTAATGACAGCGACTATTCTGCAACTGAGCAAATTTCAGTGTTTTTGATTTGATTACATTATTGAATCATTTTTATATATATTTTTATTATATTATAATTTATTATTTTGTGTTTCAAACTTTATCATACCCGGGATGTCTACTAGACTCTGGTTCGGACAGATTTAAGTGAGTTATTCATAAGAATTGCATTCCTACAATATAAAAACGCCAAATTTCCATGCAAAATAATTGTACCGCTTTCAGCACAAAATTCCAGACAGAATCATACCGCCAGGGAGGTTAAGGGGAACCCCGCGCCCCCAAAAAAAACCTGCTCCAAAAAAATGTCATAGGGGTCCCCCTCAAAATCCACACCAGACCCTTATCCGAGCATGCAACCTGGCAGACCGCAGGAAAAGAGGGGGGGGCGAGAGAGTGCCCCCCCCTGAACCGTACCAGGCCACTTGCCCTCAACATTCTGAGGGTGCTTTGGGGGTAACCATTTACCATTTCACAAAAAAAGTGTCAAAAATGTTAAAAATGACAAGAGACCATTTTTGACAATTCCTTTTATGTAAAGTCTTCTTCTTTCCATTTTCTTCGGGTCTTCTTCCTTCCTTCATCCTTCAGTTTCTTCCTCCATCTTCTTCTTCCTCTGCTTCTTCCTCCGATCCTCTGCTTCTTGCTCAGGTGTTCTCGTCCGACATCTTCCTCCACGGTGCCTTCTTCCCCGCTTCGTTCTCGGGCCGCTCCGCATCAATGGGAGGATCCCGCTGTGTGACGCTTCTCTTCTTCTGACACTTCTATAACAGAACCATGCGTCAGAGGGGGCGGGGTCACCGGGTGGCCCCGCCCTCTGTTAATTTCTCCAAAATGTACAAGTCAGTGACAAACAGACTTAAATCTCATATCTGTTCTAGGAATTCATAGGAGGTAACACATTACAGTCTGGCTTTAGACATATTGACACAAAGCACATTATAAAAAAAAGAATGCTAGAAAGGAATGCAAAAACATCAAATTCGACTTATCCCATGATCTGTAAAATACTTTTTTAGGCCTGGCCGTAAATGACTGCTGTAAGCCAGTTGTGTCTATAAGCAAATATACATCTGTGAGTAATTTTTTTGACTTGCAATTGAACTACTAGAGCCAAACGCTATACATAATCAACAATTATTTCTGTGATATACCGTATTTATCGGCGTATAACACGCGCCAGTGTATAACACGAACCCCAAGTTTAGGAGGGAATTTTAAGGAAAAAAACTTTTAGGAGGGAAGTTTAAGGAAAAAAAAATTACATTTAAATGCCCATCAATGCAGCCTTATCTGTGTCATTTGCAGCCTTGTCAGTACAGCCTTGCCCCCAGTGTCTATTGCAGCCTTGTCAGTGCAGCCTTGCCCCAGTGTCCATTGCACTTGGCTATGTGTATCTCAGCAGCGATCGCTCCGCTCCGCTCACAATCAGCAGAGTTCAACGGGGATCGGTCAGGATCGGCCTATAGCACGCACCCACGATTTCCCCCTGATTTTAAGGGGAAAAAGGTGCGAGTTATACACCGATAAATACGGTAGTCATAATGATAAAATGTGGTTACCCTAATGCAGTGATGGTGAACCTTGGCACCCCAGATGTTTTGGAACTACATTTCCCACAATGCTCAACTACACTGCAGAGTGCATGAGCAATGCATCATGGGAAATGTAGTTCCAAAACATATGGGGTGCCAAGGTTCCCCATCATTGCCCTAATCTATAACAAAATTACAATTAGGCACTAAACATATCTATATTACCAGGTGCAAAAGGCTGATGTCATATTATGCCTCCTAAGAAAAACGCATAAGATTGAGCTCATATTTGGCTTCTATCAAATCAGAATCATCATTTTGTTCAATAATATGTTGGTTGTCAGACTGCAAAACCCTGTTATCTGAAAATATAGATATGGTTAGAATAATTGGCATTGAAAAGTGTCCGTGAAGGGAATAATAAAACACTAGGGGGGTTATTTAAGGCAAATCCACTTTGCACTACAAGTGCAAAACACAAGTGCAAAGTGCATTTGAAATTGAACTGGAAGTGCACTTGGAAGTGCAGTCACTGTAGATCCGAGGGGGACATGCAAGGAAAATAAAAAACAGCATTTTAGCTTGCACATGATTGGATAATAAAAATCAGCAGAGCTTCCCTTCATTTCAGATCTACCCCTCAGATTTACAGCGACTGCACTTCCAAGTGCAATTTCAAGTGCACTTTCCACTTGTAGTTTGCACATGTAGTGCAAAGTGGAGTTGCCTTTTGTAAATAACCCCCTATGTGTTATGTCTGCAAAAGCTTGCATTTGAAGCCCTCTTTTACCAATTAAATTATGAATGAATGCTAAGACTCATTTTTGGGAGCCACCAACTCTGATACAGATTTTTAGTCTGCAAACAAATTGGACCCTGCACATAACCCAAAGGCCAGACAAGCTGTTCTAAGTGCTTTCCACTTTTATTTTGTTTATTTTAAGCCCCATGTACATTTACCACTAGCAAGATCCTGCAACCATCAGGCTTCATAATGGCACACAATGCTAAGTAGAAGTTTCCAAATCAAGCAAAATCCTTTCTTGAATTAAGAGAAGTATAGACTCCAGAGAGAGAGTGAGATATAATTTTGCCCCTGTATAAATCATTAGTAAGACCTCATCTGGAATATGCAGTTCAGTTTTGGGCACCAGTTCACAAAAAGGATATTGGGAGACTTGAGAAAGTGCAGAGAAGAGCAAACTGATAAGAGGCATGGAAATGTGAAATAGACTCCCTCAATATCTGGTTCTGTCCAGCTCGGTATATTGCTTTAAAAAAGGTCTGGATTATTTCTGCATACTATACTACTATAACTGGATACTAATATTTATAGGTAGAGTTGATCCACGGAATATCCGATTGGCTCTTGGGGGATCAGGAAGGATTTTTTCCCCCTGCCTTAGCAAATTGGATCATTCTGTTTTTTTTTCCTTTCTCTAGATCAACTGTGAATATAGGATTGTGTCTATAGTACAGTATGTACATTTTTTCCCCCCTTTTATTGGTTGAACTAAATGGACTTTCAACCATACTAACTATGTATCCTATGTAGAGCCCATAGGATAAAATACTGCTGTGTTTAGATCTGTATCTGCAGTTTACCATAATCCAAGATCATGTGCATATTACTAGCATTCTACCTTTCAAATTTGAAAATATTTAACTGCATATAGTTTCCAATCTAAGTGATGTTTCTGTTATTACTATAGCAGTTCTATATTTTGATGCAGATTTGTAGTCAGATAGTCAGGTAGTTGCCCTGATATATGATACAGTATGCATACAGTTGTGCTCATAAGTTTCCTTACCCTGGCAGAATTTATGATTTCTTGGCCATTTTTCAGAGAAAATGAATGATACCACAAAAACACTCATAGTTAGTGTTTGGCTGAAGCCATTTATTATCAATCAACTGTGTTTACTTTTTTTAAATCATAATGGCAACAGAAACTACCCAAATTACCCTGATCAAAAGTTTATATACCCTGGTGATTTTGGCCTAATAACATGCACACAAGTTGACACAAATGGGTTTGAAAGGCTATTAAAGGTAACCATCCTCACCTGTGATCTGTTTGCTTGTAATTAGTGTGTGTGTGTGTATAAAGGTCAATGAGTTTCGGGACTCCTCACAGACCCTTGCATCTTTCATCCAGTGCTGCACTGCCGTTTCTGGATTCTGAGTCATGGGGAATGCAAAAGAATTGTCAAAGGATCTGCGGGAAAAAGGTAGTTGAACTGTATTAAACAGGAACGGGATATAAAAAAATATCCAAGGAATTAAGAATGCCAGTCAGCTGTGTTCAAACTCTAATCAAGAA
This sequence comes from Lithobates sylvaticus, assembly GCA_028564925.1. Classification (NCBI taxonomy): domain Eukaryota; kingdom Metazoa; phylum Chordata; class Amphibia; order Anura; family Ranidae; genus Lithobates; species Lithobates sylvaticus. The sequence continues at coordinate 211,459,617 of CM053030.1, read as the reverse complement.
GTGGAAAATTAGGGGTTCTGTTAAAACCAAACCACGGTCAGGTAGACCAAGCAGAATTTCAGCCACAACTGCCAGGAAAATTGTTCGGGATGCAAAGAAAGACGAACAAATAACTTCATATGAAATACAGGACTTTCTGAAAACATTTGGTGTGGCTGTTTCAAGATGCACAATAAGGAGGCACTTGAAGAAAGATGGGCTTCATGGTTAAGTCGCCAGAAAAAAAGCCATTACTACACAAATGCCACAAAGTATCCTGCTTACAATATGCCATTCAGCACAGAGACAAGCCTAAAACCTTCTGGCACAAAGTCATTTGGAGTGATGAGACCAAAATTTAGCTTTTTGGCCACAACCATAAATGCTACATTTGGAGAGAAGTCAACAAGGCCTATGATGAAAGGTACAGAGGTGGATCGCTGATGTTTTAGGGATGTGTGAGCTACAAAGGCACAGGAAATTTGGTCAAAATTGATGGTAAGATGAATGCAGTATGTTATCAAAAAATATTGGAGGAACATTTGCATTCATTAGCCAGGAAGCCGCACATGGGACATACCTGGACATTGCAACATGACAATGATCCAAAACAAAAGGCCAAGTCGACCTGTCATTGTCTACAGCACAATATAGTGAAGGTTCTGGAGGGCCATCTCAGTCTCCTGATCTCATTATCATTGAGCCACTCTGGTGAGATCTCAAACGTGCAGTTCATGTAAGACAACCCAAGAATTTACAGGAACTTGAGATTTTTTGCTAAGAGGAATGGGCAGCTTTACCATCTGAGAAGATAAAGAGCCTCATCCACAAATACCACAAAAGATACACGGTATTAAGAACTGGGGTATGTCAACTTTTGACCAGGGTCATTTGGGTAGTTTCTGTTGTCACTATGATTTAAAAAGAGTAAACACAGTTGATTGATAATAAATGGCTTCAGCCAAACACTAACCATAATTAAAAGAAAGGTTTTTGTGTTATCATTCATCTGAAAAATGGCCAAGAAATCATACATTCTGTAAAGTATGTAAACTTATGAACACAACTGTATATATATATATATATATATATATATACTATTTGAATGTGAGAAAGCTGCAAGAGTTTACAAACTGAAATATTTTCTTTTCCTAATTTTAGAAAAATGTCCCATGAAGCGCTTTGGATTATACAGTACTGGAGAAGTAAAGCTTTTTTAATGAACATATAATTCCATTTTTATTTACTAGTAAGCGTCGTTGAGTCCACACATCAAGCCACACATCAAAAACTGCTGCTGGAATGATAGCTTTCTGTTCAAGTCTTTTATCGGCTCCAGATGTGGCTAGGTTTTGGAGAGTGCCTGATGTACCATATGCAGTTCACCACTTAAGTATTTGCAGATAATAATGTGGAAAAAGCCATAAAGACTTTGAAGGAGCATGTAATGCCAGATGTGTATTTAACTAGTGATTTTCTGATCATATCACTGTTTATGTTGTTGTTTTTTTTTTTTTTTTTTTACAGTGGAAAAATGGGAAAAATATTATGCTTAAAGAGCAGAAATTGTGGATGAAAAGTATTTTTTCAGTCCAATATCTAATCATCCATTCATTCACACAAACTGAGCTTGTTTGTAAAGTTACTTTTCAGTTAGAGTTGAAATTAAAAGATAATTATACTTTGAAAGCTCTTTTGAAATATGAGGGGATACCAAGAATGTTAGTAAATATGACCTATTACCTCTGCTTTTCTTTCTTGTCACCACATGTCAAAGCCAGCTTGAAAAGACTCTTACAGTTTGCAGTAAGCACTTAAACTGCATTAGTTCTGATATCTAAAGTAATAGTAATTAGGGATAGCTCTCCCCGAGTCTGGCCTGGAGGCAGCTACTTCTGGATAATAAGTAACCTGCGGCACTTCTATTTACATATTGTTGCTGTTATGTGTTCAGTTTTTCCCCCAGACAGGCCTCTGCAAAATCCTTAGCACCCGGTTCTGACATTGTAACCAGCTTTCTTGACTTTTGCAGCCAATTAGAAGAGGTGGAGTGCAAAGGCACATCACTATATAAAAACCCAGGATACACATACAAGCTTTTATTTCATGTGTTGTGGACAAAAGGGAAAAAGTAGGAGAAGGCAGAGTGTGGCACTTGTTCGAGAGCAAGTTAGTAAGAGTAATGCCCCATACATACGGTCGGAAATTCAGACGGAAAATGTCCGATCGGACCATGTTGTCGGAAAATCCGCCCGTGTGTGGGCTCCATCTGACTTTTTCCGTCAGAATTTCTGACGGAAAAAAATTTGAGATCCTGCTCTCAAATTTTCCGACAACAAAATCCGATCTGACTTTTTCCGATCATGTGTAGAGAATTCCGACGGACAAAGTGCCACGCATGCTCAGATCAAATTACGAGACCAAAGCTATTGGCTACTAGCCTCTATGTAGTTCTGTCGTACGCAACGAACGTCACCACGTTCAAAATGATCGGATTTTCCGACAACTTTGTCCGACCGTGTGTATGCAACACCAGTGTCGGACAAAATCTGTCAGAAAAAATCCAGGGCAATGTGTACAGGGCATTACAGTATTCACAGTGCAGGATACTATTTGCTGCCATATTGCCTTCTAAAAAGTGACCCTTCCCTACTTTAATCAAAATTAAAACAGGACATAAATACATTATAAATGTTCTATTGGTTTGGCTAAAAAACAGACCATTTAAACAAAAAATATATATGTTTTATATTGTATACAGGACGTGCCAAACAGCTTGTTGTACTACAAAAGTACAAAAATTGTGCAACCATGTCTAAAACTTTACCTACTCTTTAGTTATAATTTTAATGGACATTTAGTTTGATGAATACTGATGAGCAGAGCGATTTGGGTTAGATTTTTGGGTCGTTTACCAACCCCAGTCTGAAATAAGTAAACCTCAAAATGAGTGCCCAAACATTACTAAAGTCTGTGGGAGCTGAATCTTTTATTTTTTTGTGGACTTTCCAAGTTAATTTGTAAGTTATTGTTTGAAAAAAGCATGGGTACTACCATAGAAGTATGTACTAATGCAACAATTAAAAAAAAAGAAATACCATTTGGAAGAGAGCATATTTTTCAAAGGTTTCAAATAGACAGGATTAAAAATACACAACTCCTTTACATAACGTGCTTGGGGTGTGCCTTCAACCTGCATGTGAGGTGGTGGTGTTTTTTCCTTGTTTTTGTTTTTCTTACATGGGGCCCCCCTCCAAAATCTATACAAACTCTAATTTTTGATGACCATCTAGTATGGATTTTTGAGGGACATCGTACAAGAAAAAAATTAACTGTATAAAATAGCATGGGGTCCCCCTGAAAATCCATATCAGACTAGATTTGAGCATGCAGCCTGGCTGGCCAGGCCCTGGCAAAGCACTTTGTCCCCATGTTCATGGATTTTGGGGTCTGCAGGGAGGAGAAGTCTTTGGTACTGTTAGAAATGGTCTCAACTTGCCAACCACCTACAGTATATATACATTATTATGTTGACGTTTGATAACGGTGGTTATGGCAGCAGGTAGCTGCCATAGCCCCAATTCATTTTTTTCTGTGAGTGATTTGGCGTCTGCTAAAAGTGATCCCTGCAGGGGATTCGCCAGGGGATCACTTTTAGAGGTGGCGGGAGAGGTCCCCCCTCCCCTCCCACCACTTTCCAGTCGTTTCCCGGGTTTTTCCCAAATGGCACTCACTCAGTTCTTTGCTTTGGAAGACAGGAGGGACCTCAAACATCACTTCCAGGTCTCGGGCTTTAAGAAAATTTTTTATTTTTTTAAGTCAAAGTGTCAAGAAATTTTTTTTGCTTTTGCTTTTAAAGGTTAATGAGAGATCTGGGATATTTTTGATAAAATAAATAAATAAATAAAGGGATAGTGTAAACATAAAAAATAAAAAGTTAAATAAATAAGGGAAACATTTTTTTTTTTTTAAATCTCCCCATCCCTCTGTGCTCACGCACAGAAGCGAAAGCATATTAATTTGTGGCAGCATATGTAAACAGTGTTCAAACACATGTGAGGTATCGCAGCGAACGTTAGAGCAAGAGCAATAATTCTAGTACTAGACCTCTTCTGTAACTTTAAACAGGTATATATCCAATAAAGGGAGGATTGGCGTGCTGACATCACCGCGAACAACACAAAGTCCTGGAAGGAACGGGCAGTTATCGAGAGCCGGCCGGCTCGAATATATTTACACGCTATTTCTACTACGACAAATTGTAAGTGTTACCTTGCCTTTTAAGTTAATAAATCGTTTTTAGAATCACACTATGGAAGCCCTTTTTATCCTTACATGGGGAAATATTGACTGATGGTAACGCCGAGGACACCTAGAGTAGAGGATCTGGGACATCCTGCCGCTAGGCACAGAGACCCGGCGCTGGGGTATAAGCCACATTAAATGCAATCTCCTTAAAAAAGAGATCTATCCAGCTGGTAAGCGGCAGCCTGTTTTAAGGTGGAGGAACTTTCCTAATATATCCTGTCACATCTTCTTGGGTGTTTTCGTTATACATCACTGTGGATCAGTCAGTTAAGGAACTTCCATATGAACTGTTTCTTCAAATTGTGCATGTTGTGGAACACTTTCCTTCATAGCAACTACAGAGTGACATGGACAATCATATGGCACTTTAGTCCTTTGTGTTTTTGTGTGATTCACATATTTATGTTTTGTTCACTATTTTTATATTGGGAAGGTTTGTAGCCCTCACAGATTCTAATGCAAGATAGATGATATATGTCACAATACACTATATCTTTTCTATTCATTATTATTACAGCGCAGCTTATTTTATTACATATATCCAATAAAGATGAGCAGTCCCAAAAACTCAAACAAAAAAAGCACATAAGAGTGCCAGCATGCGCTCAAATAAACGAATGAGCTCAACAAAAGTGCAAATATGCGATTTACAGAAAAAAATGTGAATGTAAAAAACAGTGCCGCTTACCAGATCTCAAATTATAGAGATCGCATAGGCACACACAGGAAGGATCACTTGGCCACGGACATTGTATCCACCGGCTTCCCCAACAGTAGGATCCCTCCTCCTGTAGCGGTCTTTACTTAAAACACTCCTCTCAGAGCTTTCTAATACTATAGATTCCTCCACGGGATGTGTTTATAGAATGAAAAGAAGAGGCTTCATGGTGCAGTACTCACTAAAAGTTATAGGCACTGACATCAAAATAAAACGGTATTCAGTGTATTTAAAACTAGCCACGGCTCATGCTAGCCCGCTGGTGCGCAGTGGCGTCGAGATCTGTAGCTCCGTGGCGCTGTTTTTTACCTTGTTTGATGAACAGAAAAAACTATTGTCTTTCTGAGAAGTTCATCCTGATTGTTCGCATGGCTTCTTGCACTTCTTGGACTATACATTCTCATTTTTTATATCTGCAAATCGCATATTTGCACTTTTGTTGAGCTTGTTTATTTGAGCGGATGCTGGCACTCTTATGTGTTTTTTTGTTCAAGTTTTTGGGACTGCGCATCTTTATTGGATACACGCATTTATGGTCTGAATATTTTGTTTTTTTAAGATGCAGCACCTTTTTTTCTGTATACATGTTTTTGATTTATTTATATATACACACAGTACTGTTTTTGTTTATTGGGTTTGGAGCAGATATCCTGCTATACATAACTCTAAACAGGTAACCTGTAAAAAAAATTAAAGCGTCACATATGAAGATTATTAAGTACCGTAGATTTTTCACCATTTCACGAGCACACACAATTTTAAATTGTGACATGTTAGGTATCTATTTACTAGGCGTAACATCATCTTTCACATTCAATAAAAAATTGGGACGCTTCAACCGCTAACCGCTTCAGCCCCGGAAGATTTTAGCCCCTTCCTGACCAGAGCACTTTTTGGGATTCGGCACTGCGTTGCTTTAACTGACAATTGCGTGGTCAGGTGATGTTGCAGCCAAACAAAATTGACATCCTTTTTTTCCCACAAATAGAGATTTCTTTTGTTGGTATTTGATCACCTCTGCGGTTTTTATTTTTTGCGCTATAAACAAAAAAAGTGCACAAATTTAGAAAAAAAAGCAATATTTTTTACTTTTTATTATAATATATATCCCCCAAAAAATATATATATAAAAAAAACGAATTTTTTCATCAATTTAGGCTGATATGTATTTTTCTACATATTTTTGGTAAAAAAAATCACAATAAGCGTATCTTGATTGGTTTCCGCAAAAGTTATAGCATCTACAAATAGGGGATAGTTTTATGGCATTTTTATTATCAATTCTCTTTTAATTAGTAATAGCGGTGATCTGCGATTTTTACTGCGACTACAACATTATGGCAGACACATCGGACACTTTTGACACTATTTTGGGACCATTGTCGTTTATACAGCGATCAGTGCTATAAAAATGCATTGATTACTGTATAAATGACACTGGCAGGGAAGGGGTTAACCCCTAGGGGGCGACCAAGGGGTTAAGTGTGTCCTAGGGAGTGTTTCTAACTGTGGGGGGATAGGCTTCAACTCACATGACAGCTATCACTGCTCCTGATGACAGGGAGCAGCGATCTCTGTCATGTCACAAGCCAGAATGGGGGAATGCCTTGTTTACACAGGCACTTCCCCGTTCTGCGGCTCCGTGACACGATCGCCGGAAGACCGGTGGACATCCCACGGGCACGTTCACGCTGTACGCGGCGGGCACGCGCCCCTACTAGTCCTGCCAATTAAAGGGCACGTACAGGTACTGTCATTTGCCCACTGATAGGGATGGGCCCGGTGTTCAATTCAAACCCACGTTCGAATCGAACATCAGGTGTTTGACCGCTCGTCAAGCCTCAAATTCGTGTGATGCGAACGGCCCACAATGCACTGCGCCAGTCTCAGTGCATTGCTGGCTGATGATTGGCCAAGCATGCACTGTGACCCTGCATGCTTGGCCAATCATAGAGCCAGCGGCGAGGAGAGCAATAATTGGCCAATTATAGCTCAGGGGGTTAAGTACACGCCCCACACTACAAAACGCTGCCACGCCAGCGGCCTAGTGTAGTGTGTCCCAGCGTTAGTGAGTGACTGTGTCAGTCACATTAGCTGCTGCCAGGCATTTGCAGGAGCTAGCGTGTGTGTGTGTGCTGTGTGAGTAGAGCACATCACACAATAAACCACCTCAGCCTCTATCTGCCCTAAGGCCCTGTTGTTGTCATCTAAGGCAGCCAGCCAGGCATTTGCAGGAGCTAGCGTGTGTGTGTGTGTGGGCTGTGTGAGTAAAGCACATCACACAATAAACCACCTCAGCCTCTATCTGCCCTAAGGCCCTGTTGTTGTCATCTAAGGCAGCCAGCCAGGCATTTGCAGGAGCTAGCGTGTGTGTGTGTGCTGTGTGAGTAGAGCACAGCACACAATAAACCACCTCAGCCTCTATCTGCCCTAAGGCCCTGTTGTTGTCATCTAAGGCAGCCATCTGCAGGAGTTAGTGTGTGTGCTGTGTAACTCCAGCACAATATAAACTACCCACTACAATGCCTGGAAGACCGACAAGGAGAGGCAGACAGTCCCGAGGCAAGAAAACAGGGCAAGCAGGCTCTGTGTCTAGAGACAACAGTGCTGGTCGTGGACGTGGTGCATCGTCATCAGCACGTGGCCATGGGACACGCTTGTCCTTCTTTTCGGCAGCTGGACATGTTGAGCCGCATAATGCCGAGGGCTTGGTAGAGTGGATGACCAAGCCCTCCTCATCCTCCTCATCCTCTCTCACCCAGGCTCAGGGTACTGGCAAAGCAGCTGCCAACGTGTACTCAATGGCATCATCAGGCACCCCTTCCCTAGACCCACCATGTCCTCCTGAGGAGTCCCCCGAACTGTTTGAGAACAGTGTTGGGTACATGCTCCAGGAGGATGCCCAGAGTTTTGAAGGCTCGGATGATGATACCCAGCTAGAGGAAGGCAGTAGCGTGAGCGCATAGAGAGGGAATGCTCAAGGACAGCAATCTGGCAGTCATGTTCCACCAGCTGCAGCTTACTGACAGGTTTGCTCAAGGGGTAAAGAGGGAGGGGATGATGAGGTCACTGACTCCACGTGGGTGCCTGAAGGGAGAGAGGAGGAGGAGGAGGAGGAGGAGGAGGCGGCACATGTCCAACGAGGCAGGATGCCCTCCGGGGGCCAGCTTGAGGCCAGCACACCAACTGAATCACACCGCAGAGCTCCGCCTGTGCAGGGCGCTGCCTCTGCACGTTATTACAAAAGTTCTTTGGTGTGGGCCTTTTTTGAGACGAGTGCATCAGATCGCACCACTGCTATTTGCAACATATGTCTCAAGCGTATTTTGCGTAGCCAAAACATCAGCCGCTTGGGCACCACAAGCATGACCAGAATATGTCGACCTGCCATGCAGCTCGTTGGCAAGCGCACATTAAAGACCCACACCAAAGAACAAAGCGGACCTCTCCTTGCTCCTCATCAGCTGGGATCTCCAACCCCACTATACCTTCAGTCCTCTCTGAAAGCTGCACTGAGAGGAATGAAGGTGTAGAATTAGGTGTGTCACAGCCAAGTACTTGCGGGCACTCTGCTATCAGTACACCGACGTCCGATTCTACCAAGCAAATTTCCCTGCCCCAGCTGCTGGACCGTCAAAAGAAGTTTGCTCCCAGCCATCCACATGCCCAGCGGTTGAATGCTAGCTTGGCAAAATTGCTAGCACTTCAACTGCTGCCTTTTCAGTTGGTAGACTCGGCCCCCTTCCGTGAGTTTGTTCATGTGCGGTTTCTCAGTGGCAGGTTCCCAAACGCCACTTTTTCTCACGGAAGGCGATTCCGGCTATCTACCGGCATGTGGAAGGCAATGTCCATGCCTCGCTGGACAGGGCGGTCAGTGGTAAGGTGCATATTACCGCTGACTCATGGTCCAGCAGGCATGGACAGGGACATTACCTGTCTTTCACGGCCCATTAGGTCACTCTTTTGGCAGCTGGGAAGGATGCAGGACAAGGTGCAGTAGTGTTGGAGGTTGTTCCGCCAGCACGCCTTTCAAAATGCTACTACTGGTTTTGACACACCTCTCTCCTCCACCCCCTCCTCCTCTTCTTCCTCCATGGCTTCTTCGAGTGCTCTGTCCTCGGAACCAGCGGTGCTCCGTAGGCGTCCAAGGGGCTACGCAAATACGCAGACAAAAAGATGCCATGCCGTGCTTGCGCTGGTGTGTTTGGGGGACAGGAGCCACACTGGGGCAGAGGTTCTGTCAGCTCTGCAGGGGCAGGCCGAGAGGTGGTTGACACCACGCCAGCTTAAGCCAGGAATGGAGGTTTGTGACAATGGCACCAACCTCCTCTCTGCCCTGCGACAGGGACAGCTGACCCATGTGCCCTGTATGGCTCACATCCTTAACCTGGTGGTGCAGCGGTTCTTGGGCAGGTGCCCAGGCTTACAGGATGTCCTGAGGCAGGCCAGGAAAGTCTGTGTGCATTTCCGATGGATCATATAATTCTCGGCTGGCTGAGCTGCAAAAGGAGTTGAACCTGCCCAAGAACCGCCTTACAGTGGTGTGAAAAAGTGTTTGCCCCCTTCCTCATTTCCTGTTCCTTTGCATGTTTGTCACACTTAAGTGTTTCGGAACATCAAACCAATTTAAACAATAGTCAAGGACAACACAAGTAAACACAAAATGCAATTTGTAAATGAATGTTTATTATTAAAGGTGAAAAAAAATCCAAACTATCATGGCCCTGTGTGAAAAAGTGATTGCCCCCCTTGTTAAAACATACTATAACTGTGGTTGTCCACACCTGAGTTCAATTTCTCTAGCCACACCCAGGCCTGATTATTGCCACACCTGTTCACAATCAAGGCATCACTTAAATAGGAGCTGCTTGACACAGTAAGGTCCACCAGAAGATCCTTAAAAGCTACACATCATGCCGAGACCCAAAGAAATTCAGGAACAATTGAGAAAGAAAGTAATTGAGATCTATCAGTCTGGAAAGGGTTATAAAGCCATTTCCAAAGCTTTGGGAATCCAGCGAACCACAGTGAGAGCCATTATCCACAAATGGCGAAGACATGGAACAGTGGTGAACCTTCCCAGGAGTGGCCGGCCGCCCAAAATTACCCCAAGAGCGCAGCGACGACTCATCCAAGAGGTCACAAAAGACCCCACAACAACGTCCAAGGAACTGCAGGCCTCACTTGCCTCAGTTAAGGTCAGCGTTCATGCCTCCACCATCAGGAAAAGACTGGGCAAAAATGGCCTGCATGGCAGAGTTCCAAGGAGAAAACCACTGCTGAGCAAAAAGAACATCAAAGCTCGTCTCAATTTCTCCACAACACATCTTGATGATCCCCAAGACTTTTGGGACAACATTCTGTGGACCGATGAGACAAAAGTGGAACTCTTTGGAAGGTGTGTGTCCAAGTATATCTGGCGTAGAAGGAACACTGCATTTCAGAAAAAGAGCATTATACCAACAGTAAAATATGGTGGTGGTAGTGTGATGGTCTGGGGCTGTTTTGCTGCTTCAGGACCTGGAAGACTTGCCGTGATAAAAGGAACTATGAATTCTGCTGTCTACCAAGAGATCCTGAAGGAGAATGTCCGACCATCTGTTCGTGTACTCAAGCTGAAACGAACTTGGGTTCTGCAGCAGGACAATGATCCTAAACACACCAGCAAGTCCACCACCGAATGGCTGAAGAAAAACAAAATGAAGACTTTGGAGTGGCCTAGCCAAAGTCCTGACCTGAATCCTATTGAGATGTTGTGGTATGACCTTAAAAAGGCCGTTCATGCTCGAAAACCCTCTAATGTAACTGAATTAGGACAATTCTGCAAAGATGAGTGGGCCAAAATTCCTCCAGGACGCTGTAAAAGCCTCATTGCACGTTATCGCAAACGCTTGGTTGCAGTTGTTGCTGCTAAGGGTGGCCCAACCAGTTATTAGGTTTAGGGGGCAATCACTTTTTCACACAGGGCCATGATGGTTTGGATTTTTTTTCACCTTTAATAATAAACACCTTCATTTACAAATTGCATTTTGTGTTTACTTGTGTTGTCCTTGACTATTGTTTAAATTGGTTTGATGTTCCGAAACACTTAAGTGTGACAAACATGCAAAGGAACAGGAAATGAGGAAGGGGGCAAACACTTTTTCACACCACTGTATATGTGACATGCCCACCAGGTGGAACTCAACATTGGCCATGCTTCAGCGACTGCACACGCAGCAGAGGGCCATCAATGAGTACCTGTGCGACTACGGCACCAGGACAGGGGAGCTCGGATTTTTTTCCCCACACCAGTGGAGCATGATCGGGGATGCATGCACTGTCTTGTCACCATTTGAGGAGGCCACGAGGATGGTGAGCAGTGACAGTGCATGCATCAGTGACACTGTACCTCTTGTCCACCTGTTGGAGCATACGCTGCGTGGGATAATGGACAGGGCACTTGAGGCAGAACAGAGGCAGGAAGAGGATGACTTCCTTGCCTCTCAAGGCCCCCTTTATCCAGACAGTGTTCCTTCTCTCCCACCCATCACACAGGAAGAGGATGAGGAGGAGGAGGAGGAGGAGGATTGTGTCAGCATGGAGGTGGATCCTGGCACTCAGCATCAGCAGCAGCAGTCTTTTAGGGATTATCTAGAGTCCCAACAAACCAGTGGACTTGTACGTGGCTGGGAGGAGGTGGCTGCGGATCATGTCGTCCTCAGTGACCCAGAAGACTCCGGACCGAATGCCTCAGCTAACCTACGTTGCATGGCCTCCCTGATCCTGCAAAGCCTGCGGAAGGATCCTCGTATTCTTCGGATCAAGGAGAGGGACCATTACTGGCTGGCCACTCTCCTTGATCCACGGTACAAGGGTAAGGTTGCCGACCTTATCTTGCCGTCGCAGAGGGAGCAGAGGATGAGACATCTCCGGGAGGCCTTGCAGAAAGGTCTGTGCAACGCGTTCACAGAGACTGGGAGGTTACAAACTCCTGGTCCTGCACGACGAGTTGCTGAGGCTTTGGTCAGTAGCAGAAGGAGCGGGGAGGTGGGGAAGGTGGACGTCTAACCGATTCGTTCAGACAATTTTTTAGTCCGCAGCCCCAAGGTATGATCAGTTCCAGCAACCATCGCCAGTGTCTGATATACATGGTGCAGGAATACCTAGGGTCAAGGTCAGACTTGGACACCTTTCTCACCGAAAAACCTCTGGCTTACTGGGTCTTGAGGATTGATCACTGGCCAGAGCTTGCACAGTATGCAATTGAGCTACTGGCCTGTCCTGCATCCAGCGTTCTTTCCGAACGCACATTCAGTGCTGCTGGAGGCTTTGTCACCGATCACAGGGTGCGCCTCTCCACCGACTCGGTTGATCGACTGACCTTCATGAAGATGAATCAGTCTTGGATCACCACCAGCTACCAGGCACCTGAAGCTGATATAACTGAATAATTTATAATGTCACATCCCTTCAAGACTGCCTATGCTGATGCTGAGTGACTGTCCTGTTATGTTGACTGACTATCCTCTTCCTCCTCAATGATCCTGATGATAGCTTGGAAGAACATTTTTGTTTCTGGGTGCCACCACCAGTGGCTAAGGCCCAATTTTTCAGCCCCTGTTTAACAGGGGCATGTAATTACAATTTTTTAAGCAATGCTTCGCAACAGGTCTGACTGCTGTGCTCCAAGTACAGTATCTGTGAGGGGTTGCAGTGTTGTGGCACCAGCGCCTAAGGCCCAATTTTTCAGCCCCTGTTTAACAGGGGCGTGTAATTACAATTTTTTATGCAATGCTTTGCAACAGGTCTGACTGCTGTGCTCCAAGTACAGTATCTGTGAGGGGTTGCAGTGTTGTGGCACCAGCACCAGTGCCTGAGGCCCAATTTTTCAGCCCCTGTTTAACAGGGGCGTGTAATTACAATTTTTATGCAATGCTTTGCAACAGGTCTCATTGCTGTGATCAGAGTACAGTATCTGTGAGGGGTTGCAGTGTTGTGGCACCAGCACCAGTGCCTGAGGCCCAATTTTTCAGCCCCTGTTTAACAGGGGCGTGTAATTACTAATCTTGATCTAGTAGTTCACAGCAGGGTCCATTCCTGCGCCCACCAAGAGTAACTGTGAGGGCTTACAGTCTTGTGGCAACACCGTCCACCACCACCACCAAAGGCCCAATTTTTCAGCCCCTGTTTAACAGGGGCGTGTAATTACAAATCTTGATCTAATAATTCTCAGCAGGGCCCATTTCTGCACCCACCAAGAGTAACTGTGAGGGCTTACAGTGTTGTGGCAACACCGTCCACCACCACCACCAAAGGCCCAATTTTTCTGCCCTGTTCAACAGGTGCATGCAATTACAATTCTTGATCTAATGATTCACAGCAGGGCCCATTCCTGTGCCCACCAAGAGTAACTGTGAGGGCTTACAGTGTTGTGGCAACACCGTCCACCACCAAAGGCCCAATTTTTCTGGCCCTGTTCAACAGGTGCATGCAATTACAAATTTTGATCTAATAATTCACAGCAGGGCCCATTCCTGTGCCCACCAAGAGTAACTGTGAGGGCTTACAGTCTTGTGGCAACACCAACATCTAATGGGGCAAATTTCTGCAGAGTATATACGGCAGGCCCCTACTTTCAAACATCCCACTTACAAACTACTCCTACTTGCAAACGGAAGGAGAAAACAGGAAGTGAGAGGAAATCTACCCCTAGGAAGGGAAATTCTATCCTGTTAGATTTAATTTGGGAAAAAGGTATCTCCTCTCTACTGATGCTTTATCACCAATCCTTGTTTCAATAAAAACCCCACTTTTCCAAAAACATTTGTCATTGGGACGGAAAGTGAGGTGAAATGTTCTGAACAGGTGCACAGACAGCAAAACAAATGTTACAGGGGTGATAACCCTTCCCTATGTTCTCCAAAAAGCTTAAAAATAGATTTTTTTGGATGGAGCTACACTTAAAAATTTACCTGTTCAAAATTACAAACAGATTCTACTTAAAGGGGGATTCCACCCTAAAGTGGAACTCCCGCTTTTCGGAACCCTCCCCCCCTCCGGTGTCACATTTGGCACCTTTCAGGGGGGTGCAGATACCTGTCTAAGACAGGTATCTGCACCCACTTCCGGCATAAACTCCCGTGGGAGTTTACGCAAGTTCCTGTGCGGGCGCGCTGTCTGCTGGGACACACACGTGTCCCGGCAGACAGCGCTGAAGATTCTCATTGCGCCGCGCGACACGCGCATGCGCAGTAGGGAATCGGGAAGTGAAGCCACTTCCTGATTCCCTCACCGAGAATGGCGCCGGCTACAGCAGAGAGCCGAGCGAGCAATCGGCCTCTGCTGCCGACACCGCTGGAACCAGGGACAGGTAAGTGTCCATTTTTTAAAAGTCAGCAGCTGCAGTATTTGTAGCTGCTGGCTTTTAAAAAAAAAATTTTCAGTACAGTCCCGCTTTAAGAACAAACCTACAGTCCCTGTCTTGTTTGCACCGCCTGTATACTGCTGTTCAAAGTATATAGGGTTGTAGGTATAGGGTTTTATTTTGGGTGTGGGGTTCCCCTTAATATCCATACAAGACCCAAAGGGGCTGGTAATGGGCCGGGGTGGTGGGGGGGGTGGGTGATGTGGTAGCCATGCCATTTTTCTCAAAGATTTTCATCCATATTGCCAGGACAAGACATGACATTAAAGCCGCAAGCAGTTTTAAATGGCTTCTTTTTTTCCTTTACAAATGTCATTTGTTGCAGGGGCAGTTCTAAATATGGGAAACACATGCCACTTCACAGGCATACTTTAGACACCCCCAGGTACCATATTTAAAGGAATATTTCACTTTTTGTTTTTCACTTTATGCATCATTAAAATGACTGCTCCCGAAAAAACGTCCGTTTTTAAAACTTCTTTTTGCATTGATACATGTCTCCTGGGGCAGGACCCAGGTCCCCAAACCTGTTTTATGACATTAACATGCATATTGGCCGTTATAATTAGCACTTTAGATTTCAAACGTTCGCGTCCATTGTAACTAATAGGGTTTGAATATTCGTGCGAACTTTCGGTCCGTTCGCAGGTTCTGGTGGTGTTCGGCTCATCCCTACCCACCGCTGCCATTGTGCCAGCGTATATTGGTGCGCAGCGGTCGGCAAGTGGTTAAAGTGTATTTTTTTCCAAAACCATCAGGCCTTCAGGAAAAAACTAAGACCCACCTCTTCTAATACATGGCATCCCAACATGAGCAGTCAAGCGCCTCGAGGCGATTCAGTTCGCAGTTGCAGCGCTATACAAATCATTCATTCATTCATTCATTCAAAGACCTCTGCACAAATACAGTGTGACATAAAATATTTCAATGATCACCATTTTATTCTTTAGGGCCTCTGCTAAAAAAAAATTTGGGGGTTCTAAGTAATTTTATAGCAAGAAATACTAATATAAACAAAAAGTTCCAGAAATGTCCTGGTCAGCAAGTGGTAAAAACAAATTGTATTGAAGCTCAACTGAAAAATTACAAAAATTATTGGGGGTTCTAAGTAATTTTATAGCAAGAAATACTAGCATCGCCATAAATCAAAAAGTTTACAAGTAAAATAAATGTCCTGGTCAGTCAAGTGGCAACCTTCTTCAACAGCTTGCGCAAGACCGTTATCGCCTAGCACGCATCATCCGTCCAAAGCAGAAAACATTTTTGGAGCACTCAACATGTGCAATTCAAAATACTCAGCGAGTCTCCGAGGACTAAGAAATTTGACCGCAACTTACCGACGACACTCAAAAAATATTACAAAAGAACGACTACTAAGATCGATCGCAAGCAACGATCAAACATAAGAAGACTACAACCTCAAACCGCAACAGTTAGCATGTGCCTGATTACACAGATCCGGCAGTCAAGAACAGGACGAAATCATGACTTCAATCACACAAAACAACATAGAATGCCTTTCATCACGGAAAGTGGCTAACAACCGACTGCAACACCATCCTAAACAGAATTAGTGCCAGGAGAAAATACAAGGATCTAACGAGCCATAGGAAAGGAAAAAAAGGAGGAAGGGGCCTAGCGTGCTCTTCAAAGCTCATTAAACAGATCCATCACATGCTGCTATGCTAAGACCACCAGGACAAAGACAAATCTACCGGATTACGTACGATCATCTCGGCACAATCTGAAAAACAACAAGGTTACGAAGACCCCATGCCAACCTGATCAATCAATGGAAGACTAGGGCTTCACAACTTGTAAAGGCTCCCAATGGGGTGGGTCACATCTGGACCTCATCTTCATAAGCAAAAATACGAGACATCAGCATTCGAGACAAATTGCGTTACCATGGTCAGACCACACGCTATCAAATTTGAGATCGCCACCAAATCTCCTGCAAAAACAAACCCGCAGTCGGAAATCTTCAAACCAACTAACATACAAAATGGCTACACTAAATCAAAACCCATCAACAGAACGAATACTCAGTTCATAAACAAGGCATTACTTGTATTTCTAAATGATCACCAAGCCCTTTTTATTCTTTAGGGCCTCTGCTAAAAAAAAATTTGGGGGTTCTCAAGTAATTTTATAGCAAGCGCCTCGAAATAGCGCATATTCATATTCATACATAAAACAAATTGTATTTTTGTAAAAACAAATTGTATTGAAGCTCAACTGAAAAATTACAAAAATTAAAAAAATAAAATCTGTTAAAATTAAAATGGGCCAAAATCCTTTCAAATTTCCCTTTACGGAGACTTGACAAAGACGTTGTAAAAACTGAGCAGGTAGTTATAAGTTTGTGAAAGCTCCTAACTCCAACTAAAACTTTTTTAATGTGTTGACTAGCGTGAGGAAGAACACAGACTCCTAAAAAGCTTGAGCTGAGCTTTAAGTGTACTTATCCTTTAAAATGTGTTTCCAGCTGAAATGAGATCTGTTGCTGAACATACCAGGTACCTGATTTGTAGTTTGTTTATAAAACAGTGCTGCTTTTGTGTGAAGTATCTGTGGCATAATTTTGGCTCAGTAAATTCATTTTTCAAAATATGGTGGAAAAACAATAGAAGGGCAATGTATGGAGGAAGCTTGAAAGTAAAGAGGTTAATCTGACCCTAAGCAAAATAAAATTTATTAAAGTAATTTGTGAACAATTAAGCTTGAAACTCTTATTCAGCAGCTACTGGAAATTTTACACAATAACTATTATTATTTCAGCAAATATTTAGAGCATTGTTAAGGTTCCTAAGGGAGTGGGAAACACTAAATGAGAATTTAGTGAGAAATGAGAATGAGAGTTGTGCCATTTTCTCTTCCTGCAACAACAGGAAACAAAATAGAAATTTACTTCTGGACTCCTATAGATAAGGATTTCATATTAATTAGGTATTATTTAATAGCTTATGCTAGTCTGTTAATGATACCTTTGGAAACAAACACCAAATCATCAGGATACCTTATGATAAATTACTGGAAGTACATTTAATAAATGACCCATATACTTCACCAATAAGCAATCCTAACTGTTAGGTAATTGCTTCCAACTTAAAAGACCATTAAAAAAATCATTCCACTCAACCTTGTCAAGAAGAGGTAAGTGTGGAATTGTTAATATTCTATTCTTTATAGGATTACCAGCGTCATCCCACATTTAAAAGTGTGGTTCATATTCACCTTCATTATTTTAACACACCACGATTTCTTAGGATAACTTAAAATGTAATGCAGTTATTCTTCATAGGTTTAATTGCACCCCCACCAGCATCATCCCCTGTCTAAAATCACCTATTTCCCTGCCAATATCAGTGCATCAAATGTTGCTTTATTTCTCTCTTCTTCTTCCACTGTACTGTTAGCTTCAGATTTATTCACAGAAGCATTTTTCCAAAGAGAACCAAAACACCTCTGTAATTCCAAAGGACTCCACTCTTGGCCTTTTTCCAGTTTGGAGTTTTCTCCACACCAACACCACACCAACACCACACTATCACCACGCCACATAACTTTGACTTTCCAATGAAAATTGCATATTCACTTTGTCACTTATCACAAAACAATAAATGTTAATTAAACATACATACACAGCAAAATCGCAGTGTGCAGCCAGCAATGTACAATAGCAATATCTAATGCTGATCAGTACGCAAATAGTGAGCATAAATGGAACAAGTGTGTAGCACAAATATTTTTTATCAGCACATACTGTTCTAAAATCCTAGCTAATGTGGGCTACAAATAAACATTTTTAAATACTGTGATAATTTCCTAAGGGAAAAGGTCATACTGGGGCAAGCGTCAAACCAAAGCTTGATTTGTTTTTTTGGCTTCCCTTGAAGTTGTTCTTAATAGTAATAACTTCCTTTAAATCCTGTATTAGTTATTCAGATATATTCTTGTAACACCCTCCTGCTAGGCTGCTAGGTTGTCTTTTGTTAAAGGCTCCCCCCAAAAAATTTAAAGTGCGCAGCTAAAAATACGATAGCTGCTGACTTTTCATATAAGGACACTTACCCATCCAGGAATCCAGCAATGTCCTCACTCAAGACGATTCTTCAATTGGTTTTGGGTGCAGTCGGTATCTCAAGTATAAGAAACAGGCAGGAAAGCCTTGTGGTCTGTGTGCGCCTTGTGAAAGGTTCCATAGTCTTTTGGGACCTGTGATGTGTCCAGAAGACAGCAGAGGAAGAAGGGGGGTTCTGAACTTCTGTAAAAGGTTGCCGTGGTGTATCTGACCAGAAGTGGGAGCGGGTACCTGTCAAAACCAAGTACCCACTCCCCCCCCTCCCAATAAAGTGCCAAATGTGACTTTGTTTTTGAGTCTACTGTAATCAGGCTACAGGTCTGACTGCTCCCCTCTGTTTTCTGGAGCTTTCCAGAATATAGTGGGTGGAAGAGTCAGATAGTTAGCCTGAATATTTATGTAGCCCCAGCCAATCCCTGTAGCGGTGTGTCTAGTTGGTGGTTGGGGAATGTGTTCTTGTCAATTAGGAGAAATCCCCTGACAGGGAGGGTTACATGCCTGGCTGTTCCTGTTAGTAATATGGAATATCCCACAGCTCCCTGAACCCTATCCAAGTTATTACTGCAATAAACTTTTAAACATTAGGGCTGCTTTCACACTGAGGAGCTTTACAGGCACTATATCGCTAAAAATAGCGCCTGTAAAGAGCCTCTCCTCTCACTCCAGTGTGACACAGCCCGCTGTTCTCTATGGGGTGGTCGGATGGAAAATAACTGCCTGTCCATTTCCATCCGATACGATCTGCTAGATGATGGGGAATGGAATCCTCATCCGTCTGTTTTTAGCGGACTGGACTGGATTGGATGCAGACGGGTGTAAACGGACACATGTCCGTTTACATCAGCCTCTCCATAGAGAACAATTGGTGGTCTGATTGGGCCCGCCTGAAAAACGGACAGGCAGACCCGATCGGTCTGCTTGTGTGAAAGGGGCCTAAGGCCTTGTTCACACAGGGAATACACAGCGTACCTTTACGGGGATGCACAGGTGTTCAGTGCATCTCTGTGCAGACAGTCCTATTGATGTCATTTGGGATGTAGCAACTGCAAGAACAGAGCCGTTGCTCCCAATTTTACGTCCATGTAGGTCCGCATGCATGTCCCTGAGCTAACACTGTCTGTGTTCAGGGTCATGTACCCACACCCACATGGATGTCAGATTGGAAACAGCAGCTATGCCTGTGTAGCCATTGCATCCCAATTGACATAAATGGGCCTGCCTGTACGGGGATGCATGTGAACAATGCTTTAGAAGCAATTTAGCAGGAATTTTGTAAGTTATGTTGTGTTTATGTGCACTATTAACCACCAAGCCTTTTCAGTGATTTTTTTCATGACTGCGACATTATGGCGGACACATCGGAAATGTTTGACACATTTTTGGGACCATTGTCATTTATACAGCAATCAGTGCTATACAAATGCACTGATTCCTGTGTAAATGACACTGGCAGTGAAGGGGTTAACCACTAGGTGGCAGTGTAGGGGTTAAGTGAGCCCTGGGGAGTGTTTCTAACTGTGGGGGGGCGTGGCTGTGTATGATATGTCACTGATCTCTGCTCCGATCACAGGGAGCAGAGATCAGTGACACTGTCACCAGGCAGAACGGGGAGATGCTTGTTTACATTAGCATCTCCCCGTTCTTCCTTCCCGTGAGACGATCGCGGGTATCCCCTCGGCGATCGAGTCCATGGGACCCGCAATCGGACTCACGGAGGTCCCGACCAGCGCACGCGATGGCACGGCGGCAAATTTAAATGAAAATATTAGTGATTTCGCGCTAAAAAATGCACTTGTAAAAAATATATATAAATACAGTGTGAACTGAAAAATACATTATATTAGTGCACTGGTGCTAATAATATACATTAAAAAACACACAATAATAAAATCACAAAGTGAATATATAAATGTCAATAAATAAATCCAATGTGTACGGAATAAAAAGCTCAATAAAATCACGCAAACAATATATATATAAAAGGTACTGGTGGAACACAAGCAATATAGTTCAAATATCCAAAATAAGTAGAGAAGAATTTATGCAATTTCCATATGTCCCAAATGGGTCTTTATGATCCCAAAACCAGAAACAGTGACTGTAACAACACTTGTCATCTACGGCAAATGGGGAGGTAAGTGCAGGGAAATCAATCCTTAATGGTGCTCACTAGCCTCTCACCTTAGGGCCGCTGTCACTGGGCATTGGGTATAAAATAAGGCTTTATCCAGGCTCCTATCCTCCACTGCTCCACTAGGGGTATACCTCTTCTTGGGGATATCCTCTCGTGTCCCTAAGATCCTAGGTACCAACCGCCGTCCGGCGGAACACACCTCACCAAAGATGGAAATAGGGGACAAAGAAGGAGGATCCAATAGTGAAGTATATTTGAATAGGTTTCCATTTATTAAAAACAAAGTGCTTCCTTACATAAAAAACAGAGGTTCTGAGCATATAATGGCGACTAGCGCCAGTCTCACACCACTTCCGGTATCTTCCAATCACGGCAAATTTAAAGGGACGTACCTGTACGCCCATTTGCCTGTCCGTGCCATTCTGCC
This sequence comes from Lithobates sylvaticus, assembly GCA_028564925.1. Taxonomy (NCBI): domain Eukaryota; kingdom Metazoa; phylum Chordata; class Amphibia; order Anura; family Ranidae; genus Lithobates; species Lithobates sylvaticus. Next base: position 211,438,561 of record CM053030.1, on the reverse strand, counting down.
GATGTACATCTGTGTGTGCCAGTTGGGAAGGGGTTAATAAACATTAAGAAACATCAGGTATTATTTATGAAACCATTTATATCCCAAGCTATATTTAGACCAAGGGAAGTATATGCTTTAAAGTGGTTGTAAACCCACTTTTTGGACTTCTACTTATAGATAAGCCTAGAATAAGGATTACCTATAGGTAGTGGAAATATTTCCTAAACGTGCGCCGTTTAGGAGATATTTCACTTGTAGTCCGCCGAAAATTCCAACGGCGCATTCGCGGGGAAGAAACAAAACTAAGTGCCGTTTCTTCCCTAGCCTGTGCCGTTAATCGCAGCTCCCGTGCGAGTGCACGGGAGTGACGTCACACGGCTCCGACGAATCACAGAGCCAGAGTCCTCGGCCCAGAAGGAAGAGGGGCCAGAAGATGGACGCTGCCTACACAGGGGACATCGCTGGATTCTTTTGCAGGTATGTGGCACATAATGGGCTAGAATGCGATGCATACTAGCCCATTATGCTTTTCATTTGAAGGCTTTGCAGCAAGCAAAAGAGGAAGTAAAACCCATCAGGGGTTACTTCCTCTTTAAGCTGATATATCTATTTAGTCTCTGTTCTGGATATACTCCTCTTGGCATTGCTTCCCCTACAATTTGGGACATATTTTCCCAATATAACAAAAATAGTACCCTCATGATTCTTATTATGCTGCAAAGCATAATGCTTTGACACACTATGTCTCTTATAGCCTTTATTTATTATAGCAATATGCTCACCCAACCGAACCTGCAGTGTCCACGTGGTCTGCCTAACATATTGCAAACCACACAGACACTGCAGCATATACACTACATTCCTTGTTAAACAAAATAATGAAAGAGCGTATCTCATAAGATCTCCCGATTTGTGCAGGCATAAATTTAGTCATCTTTCTCCCTTTGAAGGAGTTCATCTAACAAGCACTACATTTTCTGCATAAGTGATATTCATCCATATTAGCAAAAAACATAAGCCTAGTGGGTGGATCCAAACCATTAGGAGGGTGCAGGGTGGTCCAGTAGTACTGGACCCAGAACACGATCATTCTTTAACCACTTCAATACAGGGCACTATGACCCCCTTCCTGCCCAGGCCAATTTCAGGTTTCAGCGCTGTCGCATTTTGAGTGACAATTGCGCGGTCATGCAATACTGTACCCAAACAACATTTTTATAATTTTTTTCCCACAAATAGAGCTTTCTTTTGGTGGTATTTGATCAACACTGGGTTTTTTATTTTTTGCACTACAAATAAAAAAAGACAGAAAATTTTGAAAAAAAATATGTTTTTCTTTGTTTCTGTTATAAAGCTTTGTAAATAAGTATGTTTTATCCTTCACTGATAAGGCTGCACTGACGGGCACTGATTAGGCAGCACTGATGAGGTGGCACTGTTGAGGTGGCGCTGATGGGCACCGATGATGAGGCACTTACTGTATATGCAGCACTGACGTGCACTGATAGGCAACACTAATAAGCAGCACTGATGGGCACTCATAGGTGGCACTGATGGGCAGTGATAGGCGGCACTGATGGGCACTCATAGGTGGCACTGGTGGGCACTGATAAATGGCACTGATAGATGGCACTGATAGGCAGCACTGATTAGGAGGCACTGATAGGCATCACTGATGGGCACAGATTGGCATCCTTAATGGGCACTGATTGGTAACCCTGGTGGGCTCTAGTGGGTATTCCTGGTGGGCTCTAGTGGGCATCCCTGGGGGATCTGCACTGATAATCAATGTGCTGATTATCAGCGCAGACCCCCCCTGTCAGGAGAGCCGCCGAACGGCTCTTCTTTACTCGCTCCTTGTCGATGTGAGTAGAGGAAAAGCCGATAAACGTCACTTCCTGGTTACCATGTGTCGAGCTGTGAGTGGACACATCTGATCACATGGTAAAGAGCCTACGTCATAGGTTCTTTACCGGAATTGGAGCGACACACCACACCACCGATCGCCGCGCTGCAAGCCCCCGTGGGCATGCGTTAGCAACTCCCTCCTCATTGGATTACCTTTACATAGACTATGCCCTTTTCAGTCCATAATAAATGCCGCTGCAAGACTCATCCACCTTACCAACATTTCAGTGTCCTCCACCCCTCTCTGCCAATCCCTCCACTGGCTTCCACTCACCCAACAAATAACATTTGAAGTACTTACAATACAGCACAGTGGTGTACTGGTTAGCACTTTCACCTAGCAGCAATAGGGTTGTTGGTTCAAATCCCGACCACGACACCTTCTGCCCAGAGTTTTCATGTTCTCCCTGTGCCTGCGTGGGTTTCCTCCGGGTACTCTGGTTTCCTCCCACAAAGACTTGCTGGTAGGTTAATTAGATCCTGGTGGAAAAAAAAAAATTGGCCAAGTATGTTGTATGTGTTTGTAAGCACGTCGGGACCCTTTGGGGTAAAGGACTATGCTATACCGCTGATGGACACCGGTGGCAAAAAAGCACCCTGAGGCGATTCAGTTTGCATAGGTAGCGCTATACAAGTCACTCATTCATTCAATAATTTACAAAGCCATCCATAACTCTGCTCCCAGCTACATCACTAACCTAGTCACAAAATACCATCCAAGCCACTCTCTTCAGTCCTCCTGCTCCCTTGTTACCTCCTCCCAATGCTTGCCTCCAGGATTTCGCCAGAGCTTCTCCCATCCTTTGAAACTCCTTACCCCAATCTGTCTGACTGTTCCCTAATTTAGCCATCTTTAGACGATCCCTGAAAACCCTTCTCTTTAAAGAAGCCTATCCTGCTTCTAACTAATACACTATTTTACTTCCTCTATCAGCTGATCCCCCACAGCTATTACCTTTTGTATCAATTGACTCTCCCTTTTTAGATTGTAAGCTCTAATGAGCAGTCCCCTCTGATTCCTCTTGTACCAAATTGTAATGTAACTGTAATGTCTGCCTTTGTTTTAAGCGCTGCGCAAACTGTTGGCGCTATATAAATCCTGTATAATAATAATAATAACAATAATAGCAGCTTAATAATAATAAAACAACCACTTTCCGGCCATCATTCTGCTATATCGTGGGCAGGAAGTGGTTAAAATCAGCTAATGTTTTGTATTATGTTTTTTTATATCTTAGTGTTGGGATGAAAAAGTAGTAAAAATATGCCAGAACAAAAGAATCAGAACTTTTTGATTATTATGCAATTATTGTTGTCTGCAATTATTTGTTCAAGGTTATTCTGTCTATCATCTTCCTCATAGCCCTTTTTGAAAAATCTGGATTTTAAAATGAAAGCCTCCTGCAAAAAATCATCTTTATGTGTGAAATTGTGTCTTATGCCCCGTACACACAGTCGGATTTTGTTGTCAGAAAATTTTATGTCCCGCTCTCAAATTTTTTCCGTCGTTGAGATCAGGATCTAAAATTTTCTGACAACAAAATCCGATCTGACTTTTTCCGAACGTGTGTAGAGAATTCCGAAGCACAAAGTGCCACGCATGCTCAGAAGAAATTTGGAGACAAAAGCTATTGGCTACTGGCCTCTACGTAGTCCCGTCGTACGTTTTGTACGTCACCTCGCTCGAAACAATCAGATTTTCCGACAACTTTGTCCGCCCGTGTGTATGTAACACAAGTTTCGGCCAAAATCAAAGGCATAAGATGTAAAAATGTTCTTTTGGGTACTGAAAATAACCATCAGGGATGATGACAAGAATCCAGTGAGATGTACCCATTTCTGTCAGTTTTTTTAAAGTAGATGTTTTTATAGTACCTCCCTCTATAGAGATTGTTTAAGTAAAAATGAATTTCACTCAGGCTAACCTTGTAACACAATACCGCTCTCAATTATATTTAGAAACCCCAAATAGGATTCCAAAGAGTCACCACCCCAATTTAAGAGCATGTCGTCTATAAAATGTATCCAGAAAACCAATTCTGGCCTCCTATTGGACAGGACCACCTCCTCTTCCCACTTGGCCAAGAAGAGGTTGGCCATACTGGGGGCAAATCTAGCTCTTATGGCCACACCTCTTCTCTGTAAATAGTATGTCCCCCTGTGCCAAAAATAATTGTGAGTCATAGAGGATTGAAGAAGACATAAGATAAAATTATTTTGGTCTGCAGAATAGAAGTATCACAACCTAAAAAGGACTGTACTGCTTCAAAACCTAAATTATGTGAGATTACCATATAAGAAAGCCACATTAGCCGTCACTAATAGAAAGCGTTGTTTCTAGTAAATATCTGTCAGGAAAATCGTGGTTCCAGGCGGTTGATTGGCGCGCGCCGACGCGCGCCGACGCATGGTGGTGTGCGCGTTCCCGTGAGCGCGGGCTTGCGTGCGCGCGCACGCTGGCGTCCAAGGGCGCGCGCCCTGTGATTCACATACACCTGTATGGACTGTTGGCGCCAATGGGGCTATTTAATCAAGCAGCACCTGCTGGCTAGTGCTGCCTGATCTTCAGTATACCTGATACTCTGCACCAGCCACTACCTTGTTCCTGTGATCTCTCAGTGATCTGTTTGCTCCTGTGTTATACCCTGCTTACCTGTAAAGACCTCGGCTTAACCCTTTGGACTATCCGGATTTCCGCCTGCCCCAGACCTCTGCTTGACCGACCATTCTCCTGCCAACTCCTTTGTACTGTGCTGTTTGAACGTTGCCGACTTCTGCTTGGATTTGGACTTCTTATATCTCCTGCTCAAGGGACCTGTATCTGCTTATCCTGTATTATATCCGGCTCACAGTGAGTTTCACCACCTGTATTGGGAACCCCATCACCATCCCTTACCCGCTGAGTGACGTGAGTTTACCTACCGTTATTTCACCTTGCTGTCAGTGAACTCTACATACCGGAACCTTACCTTACTATTTGTGAACCCTGCTTACCTGCACTTCACCTCATCAACAGCGGACCGCCATCACCAACTTCCGGACCCCTACATCAGGCTCCCTTACCCTTCCTGACTTCCGTGCCTCCTGTACCCACCTCCAGGGGCCGTCAGTCGGATCCGTACGGGAGACCTCCTCCTGCCCAATTGGACTCATCTGTCAGGTACGTGCCGTTTGTGATAGTATCAGGCAGCCATGACCGAGTCCGGGCAGGGGGTCTCCCCCATGGAGGAACTGGGCAGACATCTAGCAGGTCTCACCCAAGCAGTAAAAGGCCTACAGGAAGGTTACACTCGTTTGATGGAACAGGTTCAGACTTTGTCCGCTAACTCCCAAGGAACGTCTTCCACGGGACTTCCCCAGCCACCTTCTGTAATTATGTTACCCCCAGAACCCAAAGTACCCCTACCCGAGAAGTTTTCTGGGGAACGAAGTAAGTTCCGTGCCTTCCGCAACGCATGTGAGCTTTATTTTGCCCTACAGCCACGGACTTTCTCTCTGGAAGCTACTAAGGTGGGCTTCATCATCTCCCTCCTGACAGGGGAACCCCAGACCTGGGCCCACCGCCTGCTGGAGCAGAAAGCCGCATCCTTGGAGTCCTTTAGTAGTCTCTTCACTGATATGTCACAGCTAGCAAGAATGTGCCCCAACAAGACACGTAAGTGCCTGCCCTCTTCTTCCTTGTGTGCACCTGTCTTGCTTCCAACTGGCACTCACCTGGCGATCTCCATTGTTTTACAGCTCTCCGGCCGGAGCATTCCAGTATCGGTCATCATTGACTCAGGAGCATGCAGCTGTTTCATTGATCAAGCCTTCGCAACCAGCCATGGCATTCCTCTTCGACCCAAGACCCGAGGTCTTTCAGTACACCTGGCCGATGGATCCACCCTTAGTTCCGGTCCGGTAACCCAAGAAACCACACCTCTATTAGCCACTATAGACTTTCAACATTAAGAATTTCTCTGTCTGGACGTCATACCATCTCCACTTTTTCCAATCATACTTGGAATGCCCTGGTTGCGGGCCCACAACCCCAATATCAACTGGGCCACATGGGGAAGTCCAGTTCTCTTCTGAATATTGTCGGCAGAATTGTCAATGTCAAACCTCTGTCAAACTGGCTCCTCTTCTCTGTATGGGGTCTGATGCTGAACTCCACCAGTCCATTCCTGAACCCTACCGGGACTTTGTGGATGTATTCAGTAAAAAGGGGGCAGAAACTCTTCCTCCTCATAGGCCTTATGATTGCCCCATAGAATTACTACCTGGAACAGAAGTCCCCTTTGGAAGGATTTTTCCATTAACGGAACAGGAATTGGGCACTCTAAAAGACTACATAGATGAAAATCTAGCAAAAGGCTTCATTCGCCCCTCCACGTCCCCGGCCGGCGCGGGCATCTTCTTTGTTGAGAAAAAGGACCACTCCCTACGCCCTTGCATTGACTACCGGGAATTAAATAAAATTACCATCAAAAATAGATACCCTCTACCACTGGTGCCAGAACTCTTCCAAAGACTGGGGACAGCCAAAATCTTTACTAAACTGGATCTTCGCGGGGCTTACAACTTAATTTGCATCCGAAAAGGGGAGGAGTGGAAAACGGCTTTTCGCACTCGATTTGGACATTATGAGTATCTTGTCATGCCTTTCGGCCTGTGTAACGCTCCTGCTACGTTCCAACATTTTGTCAATAACATTTTCCACGATTATCTGGATCTGTACGTTATCGTTTATCTAGATGACATCTTAGTTTTTTCTACTTCTTTGAATGATCACCGCAGGCATGTCCGAAATGTTCTTTCCCGCCTGAGACAGCATGGATTATACGCCAAACTTGAAAAGTGCAGTTTTGAAATCCACACTGTGCAATTCCTGGGATTAATTATTTCTGCTGATGGAATAAAAATGGACCCTGAAAAGGTATCCGCTATCCTGGATTGGCCAGCACCCATGGACAAAAAAGGAGTACAACGCTTCGTTGGCTTTGCCAATTTCTACAGAAAGTTTATTAAAGGTTTCTCCTCCATCATTTCCCCTATTACCGAACTCACCAAACAGGGGACTCGATTTCTCTGGACTCCCAAAGCACAACTGGCCTTTGAAGAGCTCAAGAGACTTTTTACTTCGGCCTCCATTCTCAAACACCCAAACCCAGCTTTGCCCTTCGTATTAGAGGTTGACGCCTCCGAGATTGCAGTGGGTGCCGTGTTGTCCCAGCGACAGGGTGCCAAGGCCCTTCTTTATCCTGTGGGTTTCTTCTCTCGCAAACTGACCTCGTCAGAACGAAACTACGATGTGGGCGACAGGGAACTTCTTGCCATAAAGGTGGCATTGGAGGAATGGCGCTATCTACTCGAAGGTGCTGCACACCCTGTTCTGGTTTACACCGATCATAAAAACTTGGAGTACCTGAGGACAGCCAAAAGATTAAGACCTCGGCAGGCCAGGTGGGCTCTATTCTTCTCACGGTTTCAGTTCCACATAACCTATCGACCAGGTTCCAAGAATACCAAACCAGATGCTCTTTCCCGAATGTTTTTGGATACCGAACAGGCCCCACTTCCCGACACCATTTTACCTTCTGGGAACTTCTTGCTCTTACAGGGGGATTTCATTTCTCAGATCAAACAAGCCTCCGTTGGGATGCGTCCTTTGGATGGGATGTCCGTTAAGGACGGTCTGTTCTGGCATGAAGACAAAATTGTAGTACCAGAAGAATTAAGGGTGCGTGTACTAGAGTTATGCCACGACCACAAACTGGCAGGGCACTTCGGCACTCAAAAAACAACCAATCTGCTGCAACGTACTTTCTGGTGGCCTCATCTGACCCGGGATTGTAAAAGATATGTTGAGTCATGCAATGTTTGTGCACGAAACAAAACCAGCCGGACAAGAGCCTGGGGTCTATTAAAACCTCTACCAGTCCCAGAAAGGCCATGGAATATGGTTTCAATAGACTTTATTGTCGAACTTCCCCCATCGGAGGGGTTTTCTTCTATCTTTGTCGTAGTAGACAGACTATCAAAGATGGCCCACTTCCTGCCCATGAAGGGCACCCCGTCAGCCATGGAAACAGCCAAAACATTTATCAAAGAAGTGGTAAGATTACATGGAATTCCAAAAAATATTGTTTCAGATCGTGGTGTTCAGTTCACCTCCAGATTCTGGAAGGCCCTCTGTGGATCTTTGGAAATTGAATTGGCATTCTCCTCGGCATATCATCCACAGACAAATGGTCAGACTGAGAGAACTAATCAAACCCTAGAACAATATTTACGCTGTTTTTCTACTTTCTCTCAAGATGACTGGGCTCCTCTGCTTCCCATTGCTGAATTTTCATACAACAACTCTCTACACTCATCCATCAATCAGACACCGTTTTTTGCCAACTACGGCTACCATCCATCTTTTCTACCTCAATCAATACCTGAATGTTCAGTGCCCGCAGTATCCAAAACCTTGGACTTTTTCTCCACTAACAATAAAGTACTGCAGGAGACCATGACTAAAGCCCAGGAAACTTACAAAAGAACCTTTGATGAAAAGAGACGTGGGGAACTCATCCTGGAACCCGGTAACCAGGTCTGGTTGTCCACCATCAATTTGAAGTTGGCATGCCCTTCCCGGAAACTGGGTCCAAAATTTTTAGGGCCCTTTCCTGTAAAAAGGAAAATTAACAATGTCGCTTATGAACTTGATCTACCCACTTCCCTAAGGATCCACCCAGTTTTCCATGTTACTCTCTTGAAACCCGTGATTCAAAATTCATTTGTGGGCCGTAGGACCGGTCCCCCCAAACCTGTCATTATCAACAACGAAGAGGAATTTGAGGTGGAATCAATCTTAGATTGTAGGAAAAGACGTGGTCAGATCCAGTTTCTCATCAAATGGAAGGGGTATGGGCCCGAGGACAATTCATGGGAGCCTGAGGAAAATCTACATGCCAGTGAGTTACTACGAACTTTCAAAGACTCTCATGCTTCCAAATTGGCGCAACTGGGCATCCGGAGGCTGCCCTTAAGGAGGGGGCACTGTCAGGAAAATCGTGGTTCCAGGCGGTTGATTGGCGCGCGCCGACGCGCGCCGACGCATGGTGGTGTGCGCGTTCCCGTGAGCGCGGGCTTGCGTGCGCGCGCACGCTGGCGTCCAAGGGCGCGCGCCCTGTGATTCACATACACCTGTATGGACTGTTGGCGCCAATGGGGCTATTTAATCAAGCAGCACCTGCTGGCTAGTGCTGCCTGATCTTCAGTATACCTGATACTCTGCACCAGCCACTACCTTGTTCCTGTGATCTCTCAGTGATCTGTTTGCTCCTGTGTTATACCCTGCTTACCTGTAAAGACCTCGGCTTAACCCTTTGGACTATCCGGATTTCCGCCTGCCCCAGACCTCTGCTTGACCGACCATTCTCCTGCCAACTCCTTTGTACTGTGCTGTTTGAACGTTGCCGACTTCTGCTTGGATTTGGACTTCTTATATCTCCTGCTCAAGGGACCTGTATCTGCTTATCCTGTATTATATCCGGCTCACAGTGAGTTTCACCACCTGTATTGGGAACCCCATCACCATCCCTTACCCGCTGAGTGACGTGAGTTTACCTACCGTTATTTCACCTTGCTGTCAGTGAACTCTACATACCGGAACCTTACCTTACTATTTGTGAACCCTGCTTACCTGCACTTCACCTCATCAACAGCGGACCGCCATCACCAACTTCCGGACCCCTACATCAGGCTCCCTTACCCTTCCTGACTTCCGTGCCTCCTGTACCCACCTCCAGGGGCCGTCAGTCGGATCCGTACGGGAGACCTCCTCCTGCCCAATTGGACTCATCTGTCAGGTACGTGCCGTTTGTGATAATATCCTTCAAAACATTAATGACATGCTTGGTATCTTTCAAGAAAGAGGGGGTTCCCATCACCAGTGGTTGCAGGTAATAAGCAATATATTTACCTGCTTTGCTGTGATGGAATCTATACCACTGATGATGGGCAGGAAGATTCTCCAGGTTCTTGTGTATTTTTGGCAGGCAGTACGTTACTGGCACCCTGGGGGCTAATGAAACAAAGAATTCTTTCTTTTTATTCAGAATTTCTGCCTTTTTCTGCTAGCACCCTAAGTAATGTCTTATAACCACAGGGTAGGATCAGTCGGGGCATATGTTTTACCATCAGATAATATTCTGTCCATCTCATGTAAACAAACTCAAATATACTGTGCAAATCACAATGAGCAAATGAATTTAGTGAAACAACAAAAAATATATATCATGTGTATGCAACAATCCATAAGTCCGTAGTGATTATATTAAACTTCTTTTGCTAAGAAGAAAAGTGCTTGTTCTCCATCGAAATCCCACAATGTAGTGATAATAGTATAAAGTACTCTGAAAATGATTCATAGAAGTAAGGTGAAGATCCTTACTCACCAAATGGTGTAGACCCTCAATGTCATGCGACAAGAGAGGTCAGATGAGCTTGGCTGTCTCAATGACCAGAGGATCCACGAACCAGCTTATGTCACAGTCTCCTTCCTGTGATCCATTAACCGGGGTTAACCTTGCGGCAATCAGAAAGAAAATGGGCTCCACATAGCGTAAAAAAGTATTTGCTCCTTATTATAAAAACTTAAAAAAACTGGTACAATATCCAAACAGGATTGATGCAAACCCTTCCTGTAAAGCATTAATTAGCATCCAATCAACCATGAAAAAAGCTTGGAAGGCTCAGATGTGTGAGCGTGCGATCCACCTAAATCCCAATACACCACCCTGTACATCCTATCTTTGTGCGTTTTATCTTCAAAAATGACGTCATCAGAAGCTTCTGATGATGTCATTTTTGATGAGGAAACGCCTCAAGCTAGGACGTATGGTGTGCCTTGTAAGCAGCCTTACATAGTGTGGGGCGTGGACTCAGCCCCCTGAGCCATGATTAGCCAAAGGCACCCTGCCTTTGGCCAATCATGGCTCTCACAGCAGAGCGCACTGTGCACTTACGTTCGACTCGAACATCGGGCTCATCCCTAACTCTAGGTAGTGTAAATATCTCCTAAATGTGTACCGTTTAGGAGATATTTACATTACATGCAGCCAGTGGCATTACTGGCACATACGCTCTGAAGGAACTAGCAATGGGTGCCGTTCCTTCCAAGCCCTGTGCTGTGAACGGCAGCTCCTGCGTGCATGTGAACCCGGAAGTAACTCCGGGAAAGATGTCAGCCGTCTCAGCAGTGTACAGGCGCCGCTGGAAGGCTTCATTCTAAGGTAAGTATGCGATGCATACTAGCTCATTATGCCTTTGTCTTACAGGTTTTGTTTTATTTTTTTTTTATTTTTTTTTGAGTTTACAACCTCTTTAACTTGCGGTAGTTCACACAGAATAACAGACTTCCTTCTTTCTTTTGCATCAAGGCCACAGGGGCATCCCAGGAGCTACAGATCTGCCAAATCACCCCGCTCTGTAGCATGTTGCACACTAAATCCTTGACCTTCTGGCACAGGGCTGGGGGAGTGTGATGCTACTGCTCCCCAATGGGTGGAGCGTCCCCTGTATGGATCTAGTGGTTAATGGCCTTGGTGAAACTGTAGTCTTTCGGGCTGGTGGCGATGACCAGTAAATGTTTCTTTAACAGTTGATGAAGCAGCCTTTGCTATGGTAGAGGATAATCTTGAAAGGTGATATCCAGCTGTTCCAGCAGTAGCTTGTATTGTGACTCGTCTAACGAAGCCATGGCGGCCTGTAGAGGGGCACATTCTGCTTCCACCCCCAGTTGGGCCTCCAAGATACAGTGACAGGGCACCATGTAAAGGTCTGCTATGGTGGCATGGTTGGGGAGTGAAATTGGGGTTGTCCCTAGGTTGATAAGGTACACCAGAACCTTCCCCTTAGTGACCTTGGATAAGGTGCAAGCAACTAGTTACTCATATGGTCCCTGGTAGGGACCAGACTACCTCTTAAAGGGGAGTCAGGAGTAGTTCTTGCTTTAGAGGTGTGCGGACAACCCCCACTTTTTTCAGGCTGTTTCCTTGCTACCCTCTGGTGAGCCTCATAGGCCCGTATCATGTTGAGCCACACATCTCGCAGACCACAGCTTCGTGCATGCCGGCTGGAATGCATGAATTTGTTCAGCAAGTGGGGAAAGTCCAAGTCCTCCAGCAGGTTCCTGCCCAGAACAATAGGACACCGCTGAACCTACAGGGCCATGAGTCACCACTACCCCTACTCATTCCACCCACCTGGTCATCTAGCTGAATTTTCACCCAGGGGAATCCTTCTAACAAAATAAATCTGCTGTGATTGATCACAGTGATCACATAACACTGGCAGCGGGCCGGTACAGTGATCAGTCATAAGCTGTGACTGGAGGACACAGACGGTGACAGTTCGCACCAATCCACGGAACGGTGGCTACGCAAGAGTCGCCATATGACATCCTCCCAGAACAATAGTGCTCCCGCCTGGCCTGTAGTAAAATGAGGGTCAGGCGGGAGCACTGGTGTTGAATGAGTCATTACCTGCCACCATGGCAACAGCTCGTGAGGTTGAGCAACTGAAAACTGCTCTTTTAAAAAGCAGCAAGGGTTGCCCCCTATGTTGGACAACAGATCAGTTCACACAAAAAGCTTGAAACATATCTGCGTACAATAACTTCACAAGGGTTTCCTCCATTTGGGCAAACTTTCTTCTTGTGATAAGCCATCACCAACTGTCACAGCAATGGCTCACCTGGACTTTGCTTCAGCTTAGCATCTGGACATTTGCTGAAATTCCTAAGTTGCAAGGATATGAAGAAGAAATTTGGTGTAAGGTGGTTGCCCTTTTTTTTGGCTAGAGCAACAGTTCAGTTCATGAATAGTGGTAGAACAAGGCCCACATTGACGTGAGAGAAGAACAGACATATTTTCACTGGCTTCAATGATACAATTTGAGGTTTGGGATTTGACCCATAATGCCATCTGGCCCCCAAAGAAAGATCATCAGGATTTCCTTTTCCTGGCAGAATGAAGGGATTTTTAGCTCTTTTTATAAGTTGGCTATAGGCTACATCCTGCACCATCATTCTGGCAAATGTATGGGGTGGCGACAAGTCAATCCCCCTTTCCTTGTATTCTTGGCTAAGCTGTAGACTCTCAGCACACTGCATTACTGGGAACTATGCTCTTTTTCATCCCATTTAAGTCTGGTTTGGAGACCTGGAAGCCCAGTTTGCGGCATCACCCTAGACCCACTCAGTCTCTGCAACATATCCTGATGTGCTTGCTCACTGACCCATACAAGTTTCCCCCAGATCAAATCCTTTTGGGCTCTTCTCATCTATCAGGCTAGTGGATGGCTGTGACAACCTCCACTGTAGCCTTCTCCATCTGCAGCCCCCTATGAGTGGGGATGAGGGTCTCGCTCGATGAGGGTCTCGCTCTGTTGGCTGAATGATTGACAAACCACTGGACCCGGCCCCATCAGCTGATCTGTCAGTTTACCACCACTCAGTAGAAACCTGTGTGCTGATTCCAGCATCTCCATATGGGAGCGGGTTGGGAGCGCTGTATTTATGGAATGAATGGGCAGTGCTTCCGAAATGCCTAAAAAGCGCTTCGGAAATGTCGCTAGTTTGCCGAAAAAGTGCCACTTAAACAGCGGCAAACCCCCGCTTAAACGAGCGCCCATGGCCCCAGTGTGGAAGGAGTCTTAAAGTTGGAAAACATATGGGGGTCACCAGAAAAAGGTTCAGGCGGGTTAACTTTGGGCTCTGGCTCCTGCGTTACTGCCGGAAGTGCATTTACACGCAAAGCAGTTCCTGGGCTTGGTGTGTCAGTTTGCAAATTTCCTCAGCAAATAAACGAGCCTGTGTAGAGTTGATTTTCACAGAATTTATTTTGTTAAAGCTTGTGATAATGTCACGTCTACCCCAACGCAGGTGGTCAGACACTATAGCTGGCTACTGTGTTCTTGACCTGTAGCAGCCCCCTTACCCATAAAGCAAGCAGGCCTACCGGTACTCGGTTGCCCCCAGGTCTTATACACAATGCTATAGTGTCTGGCCATCACGCTAGGGCAGGTACGAACTTAGCAAAGCAAACAGGTACTTGCAGTTGGCAGACAGGAAGAGTGGTTCTATGACAGTCCAGGTAAAAAGGCAGGCTGAGTTCAGGGAATAGTCCAAAGTCCAGTCCATAAACAGGGAAATCCAAACAAGCAGAGCAAGGAAGACAGACATAGGGGTTTGATCAGAAATTACACACGTATCACTCTCTATCACAAACTTGCAAGTGAGTGTTTAGCTGGCTTATAACAGGTTTGGTTTCCACCCAGACTGACCACATTAATCACCTTGCAGGTTGACAAAGACAGGGAGAGGGAGAATGCCATAGCCAAAACCCGGATGCTGGCACGACGCTGGCATGACGCTCCTGACAGGCTCTCTCTGCAGCAGTTGAAAGACAATGGGAGGGAGAGGAGAAGAAGATGGCTTTCAGCTGCTGCAGAGAGAGCCATAAAGGGAATTGATTCACCCCCTGCCTGCTGTACTGATCACCCTCCCTGCCCACATCTGATTCACCCTGCTGCCCGGGCCACCCTGCTAGCCCGGGCCCCGTACAGGAAGACTTGTGGTACCCCCTTATATCACTGGTACCACAAAAAGGAAAAGGATCCACTTATTTATATATTTACATATGGTTTTATGTATTTATTTATTTATGTATACACACTCAGTGCACGGATTTTAAGGAGGTTTTACACATCACTTGAATAGTATTATTGCACAAGCAATTTTTAATCAGATCTACACGATTTTTAAGGTTGATTGAGAGCGCACCCATTTCACATAATTATTAACATTGTGTGTGTATTTTAAAAACCATTTCTTCTACGTGTGAGAACACTAATATATGGGTTGCAGCATCATCATTTGGCTATCTTAAAAACATTGTTGCCGTTCTGTCTTTTGAATACCCATTCTAGCGCTTAAGTACACATACCTAACACCCCCTTATATACGCCCCTGATTATACATGGTCAATGATATTAGCCACAGCTGGTTTGTGGACATTCAGCACCCAGCCTGTCCTTTGTGACTGGAGAGCAACAGGAGATGATTGTAATGACACAGGTTGTTGTGTCTGCAGGGCATCATTTATCATGACTGAAGCTGGATCCACATTGCTGGATAATGTAATTTATATTGGATTTATACTTAACTTCTTTTTAAAAATGACTTTAATGCTTTTGTGTGTTTAGTTTAATCCTTTACTTTTTTTGTGAACGAGTGACAGGGGGTATTATTTACCCCATTCTCATTCACATATGGGGAAAATATCTGGGGCAACTCTAACAAGGTACTCTCCCAATGTTGAGGGCATGTTGCCTGCTATGGTTAGGAGGGTCCACAATCACTGTCCTTCTCTTTCCTATTCAACCAAGTCGCATGCTTGGATAAAGGCCTGGTATAGATTTGGGAAGGGGAACCACACATTTTTTTTTTTTTTTATGTGAGTTCGCCCCTAAAATCCATACCAGGCCCCTATTCTATCTATCGAGATCTTCATTACACCCTACCTAATTACCATCTTTGGGAAGGAGGGGACATCCCCATAACCCTAATGTCTATAAAGGACAGAATGAAAATGTCCATACTCCTAACCATCCTCCAGAGATACCTACAATCATCGCAGTAGAGGAAGGGGTGGGAGAAATAGGGGCAGGGGTTCACATTATGGGAAAAATGAAGGCCACAGAAACTATGAGCAGCCAATACCAGATATATCACCCCACAGTCCACGTATGAACCATGGGGGGTACTATCAGGAACAACAATATTCTCAACACACTCCGGTTTGTACTTATAATCGATTCTCCCCTTTAAAATAGAATCATTCTCGCAAGGGTTAAAATACACATCATTCCTACTTGGAGAGAGAATATGATTCATATAATAAATACCCATACGCCTATAATCATTTCTACCCAGGCCCCTCCCAAAAAAGGATTTTTCCATGGAACTTATTGGTCCCAAACGAAGAGTAGAAGGAAACGAGGAATCTGAGAGGGGAGGCAGGCCAGAAAAAAGAAAGAGACCACAAACACCAGCAGTATTTTTAACTTGAGACAGGCGATTTTCACAGATGCAGAATACGTATTTTGGACATGGGTCTCAAATTTGTTCTGTCCAAAAAGTTGAACAAGTTTGAGACTTTTGTAGATGTCCATGAATATGTTCGCAGATTAAACGTACAAAGGCATTTTATTGCTAACCCATGTGGACCTAGGGCAATTACTATGGGTGAGGATAGGATTGGTCATTCTAGCCTGTCCAACCCCTCTCTTTTTAACCACCCAGTGCTACGGCACCATTTATTAAAGTCTTCAGGGATGCCATACGCTTGCTGGAAGGCATTGACTATCAACATGACTATTTATTAGAGATGCGCATCTTCACTGGCCTCACGATTCAAGTTGATTACGATTTATGCTGTCCACGATTTAATTCAATTCGATTCCGCGATGCATCACGATTACTGCACACGGTTTTCATCCAAAAAATTCAACCGTTCAGAACCCCATTTTTTAAATTTTATCTGTTCTTAAAAAAAAGACAACACTCCCTGCATGTAGCAAAGTGTAAACACAGCAGACAACTTAAAGAGGAGCTCCAGACTTCCCCCAAATGACTACAGGAGATGGTCAGAGACTGCAGACATGATGCAGGAGATGGTCAGAGACTGCAGACATGATGCAGGAGATGGTCAGAGACTGCAGACATGATACAGGAGATTGTCAGAGACTGCAGACATAATACAGGAGATTGTCAGAGACTGTAGACATGATAGAGGAGATGGTCAGAGACTGCAGACATGATACAGGAGATGATCAGAGACAGCAGACATAATACAGGAGATGGTCAGAGACTGCAGACATGATACAGGAGATGGTCAGAGACTGCAGACATGATACAGGAGATGGTCAGAGACTGCAGACATGATACAGGAGATGGTCAGAGACTGCAGACATGATACAGGAGATGGTCAGAGACTGCAGACTTGATACAAGAGATGGACAGAGACTGCGGACAATGTCCCCATAATGTCCCCCCAAAACGACAATGTACAGTGGCTTGCGAAAAGTATTCGGCCCCCTTGAACTTTTCAACCTTTTGCCACATTTCAGGCTTCAGACATAAAGATATAAAAATTTTATTTTTTGTGAAGAATCACCAACAAGTGGGACACAATTGTGAAGTGGAACGAAATCTTTTGGATTTTTGAAACTTTTTTAACTAATAAAAAAATGAAAAGTGGGGTGTGCAAAATTATTCGGCCCCCTTGCGTTAATACTTTGTAGAGCCACCTTTTGCTGCGATTACAGCTGCAAGTCGCTTGGGGTATGTCTCTATCAGTTTTGCACATCGAGAGACTGAAATTCTTGCCCATTCTTCCTTGCAAAACAGCTCAAGCTCAGTGAGGTTGGATGGAGAGTGTTTGTGAACAGCAGTTTTCAGCTCTTTCCACAGATTCTCGATTGGATTCAGGTCTGGACTTTGACTTGGCCATTCTAACACCTGGATACGTTTATTTGTGAACCATTCCTTTGTAGATTTTGCTGTATGTTTGAGATCATTGTCTTGTTGGAAGATAAATCTCCGTCCCAGTTTCAGGTCTTTTGCAGACTCCAACAGGTTTTCATCCAGAATGGTCCTGTATTTGGCTGCATCCATCTTCCCCTCAATTTTAACCATCTTCCCTGTCCCTGCTGAAGAAAGCAGGCCCAAACCATGATGCTGCCACCACCATGTTTGACAGTGGGGATGGTGTGTTGAGGGTGATGAGCTGTGTTGCTTTTACGCCAAACATATCGTTTTGCATTGTGGCCGAAAAGTTCGATTTTGGTTTCATCGGACCAGAGCACCTTCTTCCACATGTTGGCTTGTGGCAAACTTTAGACAAGACTTTTTATTGATATCTTTGAGAAATGGCTTTCTTCTTGCCACTCTTCCATAAAGGCCAGATTTGTGCAGTGTACGACTGATTGTTGTCCTATGGACAGACTCTCCCACCTCAGCTGTAGTTCTCTGCAGTTCATCCAGAGTGATCATGGGCCTCTTGGCTGCATCTCTGATCAGTCTTCTCCTTGTCTGAGCTGAAAGTTTAGAGGGACAGCCAGGTCTTGGTAGATGGTCTGATACTCCTTCCATTTCAAAATGATCGCTTGCACAGTGCTCCTTGGGATGTTTAAAGCTTGGGAAATCTTTTTGTATCCAAATCCGGCTTCAAACTTCTCCACAACAGTATTACGGACCTGCCTGGTGTGTTCCTTGGTCTTCAAGATGCTCTCTGCGCTTTCAACAGAACCCTGAGACTATCACAGAGCAGGTGCATTTATACAGAGACTTGATTGCACGCACCACTTTTCAGTTTTTTATTTGCTAAAAAAGTTTAAAATATCCAATAGATTTCGTTCCACTTCACAATTGTGTCCCACTTGTTGGTGATTCTTCACAAAAAATTAAAATTTTATATCTTTATGTTTGAAGCCTGAAATGTGGCAAAAGGTTGAAAAGTTCAAGGGGGCCAAACACTTTCGCAAGCCACTGTATACCATTTCATTAACTATGGTTTATGCATGTCTTATTGTCTTAGTGATTGATTCATATGACAACTTCATTGATACCTTTTTTGTATGATTTATGGTTTTGCTCATCACTGCCCCCACACATGCAATGCATGGCTGCATGTGTGGGGTCAGTGATTAGCAAAACCATAAATCATACAAAAAAATGAGACATGCATAAACCATAGTTAATGAAACAGCATGGTCATTTACTGTTTAGGTCCACCATCAAGTTTTTTATTTTATTACAGTCATAATTTGGCAAATTAGTATTTTAGTGCCTAGCTATCATGCTGCCATACTGTAAGGATTCTCTGAGTGGGTAACACAGAAATGTTGCTAGCTATGCTTATTACAAAAAAATTATTTCAGTATAAATAAGAGACAGTCCAATTTAAAATTTGATCGAATTCCTCTACTTTATCTAATGATATGATGATCTAATGAAGACCTCCAAATGATATAAGCAGCAGACCATGAGTATGCATCCATTAGTTCTGGACTGACAATCTGTCTGTGAGGAGGACAGAGGACGGGTCTCTCTCCCACAGTCCTGCTGCCCACACAGCCAGTTGTAAGAGGAGTCGGGTGACGGTCTCCCCCCCTCCCCCCGTAACAGCCTGTGTGCACTGCACAGTGTGCAACAGTGAGCCGAAGAGGAGGAGGAGGAGAAAAGCTCTGGGGATCGGGACTCGTGTCTGTCTCCTCTCCTACCAGTGAAGTGAAGCGAGCGACACAGGGCGGCTGGGGATGACGTCAGCGGGACGGAAAAGATGGCGCAGCTTACTTCGGCTCTTTTCGGCTACGGACTCGGAGGCAGAGCATGGCGTGGCACGCCACGAGGATGACGTCATCAAAAATAATCGATTTTTAAAGTTGTTACGATTAATATCAACACCCCTACTATTTATTAGTCACTGTGGATGTCATAGCGCTTTACACCTGCATAGCGTATAGGTTGGGCTTTGCAGCTGTTGAACATTTCTTATCTAAAAGTAGTCTGATCCCCGCTGTTCAACAGCATTATATCATATCATATATCATTATATCAATACGTGGCACTGATGACAGGTGGCACTAATACGTGGCACTGATGACACGTGACACTAATGACAGATGGCACTGATACGTGGCAAATACATTCTGCTACGATACCACATGTGTGGGACTTTTACACAGCCTGGCCACTTAGAGAGGCCCAACATGCAGGGAGCCCCATCACGTGTTCTAGGAGCATAAATGACACATCTAACTTGTTGACTACCTATTACACTTTTGAAGGCCCTAGAGCACCAGGACAATGACACGTGACACTGACGTGGCACTGATGACACGAGACACTGATGTGGCACTGATGACAGATGCCGCTAATACAGGGCACTGATGACACGTGACACTGATGACAGATGGCACTAATATGTGGCACTGATGACAGATGGCACTTATACGTGGCACTAATAGGTGGCACTGATGACAGATGGCACTAATACGTGGCACTGATGACACGTGACACTAATGACAGATGGCACTGATACGTGGCATTGATGACACGTGACATTGAGAACAGATGGCTCGTGACACTGACAGGTGGCACTGATGACAGATGGCACCGATACGTGGCACTGATGACAGATGGCACTAATATGTGGCACTGATGACACGTGACACTGATATGGCACTGGGGACAGATGGCAGATGGCACTATGTGGCACTGATGACACGTGGCACTGATGACAGATGGCACCTATACGTGGCACTGGGGACAGATGGCACAGACAGGTGGCACTGGGGACAGGTGGCACAGGGGACAAATGGCACTGGGGACAGATGGCACTCAGGACAGGTGGCACTGGGGGCAGGTGGCAGTGAGGACAGATGCAGTGGGGACAGATAACAGTGGGGACAGATGGCAGTGGGGACAGATTGGCACTTTATTTATTTTTATTTTTTTACTAACCGCTGCAGCGGTTCATCTCTCCCTCCTCACACGCTGTCTCTGTGTGTGAGGAGGGAGAGCGGCGATGAGAGATGATCTCATATGTTTCCATAGTGGAAGTAAACAGGAGGACGTCCAGGGATGCCCTCCCGGCAGGGAGCGTCCGTGCTGTAGCCGTCTTTCGGCTATATCGCGGGCGCAAAGTGGTTAACCATTTTGCAAAAAGGCGCAATCTAAAAATTACAAATATTTGTTATGTATTACCTCCATACAGGGTAAGCTTTTATATTTAGTTGTAATTTAGCAGGAATTTTGTAAAATTAGCTGTGTTTTTATCTGCTAATAATGGTTTTAGTGTATTTTTTGTGAATATATTGGTTTGATAAACATTTGCGTAAATACTGCAAGGCTTAAAAAATCTGTAGTACCTTCTTTTTATTTCAGAGGTTATATGCTTTCAGAAAATATACGGCCAGCACATAACTTCCCCGAACTTCCCCGATGCGCGCTCTCAGGAGCGCGCATTGCGGAAGTAAACAGGAGGACGTCCAGGGACGCCCTCACAGCAGGGAGCGTCCGTGCTGTAGCCGTATTTCAGCTATAGCGCGGGCGCGAAGTGGTTAACCATTTTTCAAAAAGGCGCAATCTAAAAAATACAAATATTTGTTATGTATTACCTCCATACAGGGTAAACTTTTATATTTAGTTGTAATTTAGCAGGAATTTTGTAAAATTTGTTGTGTTTTTATCTGCTAATAATGGTTTTAGTGTATTTTTTGTGAATATATTGGTTTGATAAACATTTGCGTAAATACCGCAAGGCTTAAAAAAGGTGAGGTTTTTGATGTTTTATTTTTTTCCCACAATTCTTTGCAAAATTAAGATTTTTTTTTCTTTTTTTTTCCACAAAATTGTCATTGTAATAGGTTATTTCTCTCACATGGCATGTGTATACCGCAAATGACACCCCAAAATACATTCTGCTACTCCTCCTGAGTATTACGATACCACATGTGTGGGGCTTTTACACAGGCTGGCCACTTAGAGAGGCACAACATGCAGGAAGCGCCATCACGTGTTCTAGGAGCATAAATTAAAAATTAAAATAAATTAAATTACATCTAACTTGTTGACTACCTATTACACTTTTGAAGGCCCTGGAGCACCAGGACAATGACACGTGACACTGACGTGGCACTGATACGTGGCACTGTTGACACGTGATACTGATGACAGATGGCACTAATATGTGGCACTGATGACAGATGGCACTTATACGTGGCACTAATAGGTGGCACTGATGACCGGTGGCACTAATACGTGGCACTGATGACACGTGACACTAATGACAGATGGCACTGATACGTGGCATTGATGACACGTGACATTGAGAACAGATGGCACGTGACACTGACAGGTGGCACTGATGACAGATGGCACCGATACGTGGCACTGATGACAGATGGCACTAATATGTGGCACTGATGACACGTGACACTGATATGGCACTGATGGCAGATGGCACTATGTGGCACTGATGACACGTGGCACTGATGACAGAAGGCACCTATACGTGGCACTGGGGACAGATGGCACAGACAGGTGGCACTGGGGACAGGTGGCACTGGGGACAAATGGCACTGGGGACAGATGGCACTAATATGTGGCACTGATGACACGTGACACTGATATTGCACTGATGACAGATGGCACTATGTGGCACTGATGACACGTGGCACTGATGACAGATGGCACCTATACGTGGCACTGGGGACAGATGGCACTGACAGGTGGCACTGGGGACAAATGGCACTGGGGACAGGTGGCACTGGGGACTGGTGGCACTGGGGACAAATGGCACTGGGGACAGTTGGCACTGGGGACAAATGGCACTGGGGACAGATGGCACTGGGGACAGGTGGCAGTAAAGACAGGTGGCAGTGGGGACAGATGCAGTGGGGACAGATGGCAGTGGGGACAGATTGGCACTCTTTTTATTTATTTTTTTACTAACCGCTGCAGCGGTTCATCTCTCCCTCCTCACACGCTGTCTCTGTGTGAGGAGGGAGAGCGGCGATGAGAGATGATCTCATATGTTTACATATGAAATCATCTCTCATTAGACATGCCGATCGCGATGTAAACGGCCGATGTGATTGGCCGTTTACAGTGATCTGTGACTGGCTGTGTCCGAGGGACACGGCCAGCAAAGAACTTCCCCGATGCGCGCTCTCAGGAGCGCGCATTGTGGAAGTAAACAGGAGGACGTCCAGGGATGCCCTCCCGGCAGGGAGCGTCCGTGCTGTAGCCGTCTTTCGGCTATAGCGCGGGCGCAAAGTGGTTAACCATTTTGCAAAAAGGCGCAATCTAAAAATTACAAATATTTGTTATGTATTACCTCCATACAGGGTAAGCTTTTATATTTAGTTGTAATTTAGCAGGAATTTTGTAAAATTAGCTGTGTTTTTATCTGCTAATAATGGTTTTAGTGTATTTTTTGTGAATATATTGGTTTGATAAACATTTGCGTAAATACTGCAAGGCTTAAAAAATCTGTAGTACCTTCTTTTTATTTCAGAGGTTATATGCTTTCAGAAAATATATGGTTTGGGGGTCTTTTACAAACTTTGAAAGCTGTAAGTGAAAAATTTAAACCTTCAGATTTTTTGAGAAATTTTTGAGTACGTTCGATTTTCACCATTTCGCAAAAAGGGGCAATTTAAAATTTACAAATATCTGTTATTTATTAACTCCATACAGGTTGAGCTTTTATATTTAGTAGGGATTTAGCAGGAATTTTGGAAAATTAGCTGTGTTTTTATCTGCTAATAATGGTTTTAGTGTATTTTTGGTGAATATATTGTTTTGATAAACATTTGCGCAAATACTGCAGGGTCTAAAAAATCAGTAGACCCTTCTTTTTATTCTAGAGGTCATATGCTTTCATAAAATATATGGTTTTTGGGGGTCTTTCACAAATTCTGAAAGCTATAAGGGAAAAATGAAAACCTTCAGATTGTTTGAGAAATTTTGAGATTTTAATTTTTGCGCACGTTTGATTTTCACCATCTTGCAAAAAGGCGCAATGTAAAAATTACATTTTTTTGTTATTTATTAACTCCATACAGGTTAAGCTTTTATATTTAGTTGTGATTTAGCAGGAGTTTTGTAAAATTAGCTGTGTTTTTATCTGTTAATAATGGTTTTAGTGTATTTTTTGTGAATATATTGGTTTGATAAACGTTTGCGCAAATACCGCAGGGTCTAAAAAATCAGTAGCACCTTATTTTTTTATAGAGGTCATATGCTTTCAGAAAATATATGTTTTTTGGGTCTTTCACAAATTCTGAAATTTGTAAGGGAAAAATGAAAACCTTCAGATTTTGGATATTACATTTTTGGGTCTGTTCAATTTTCACTATTTCGCAAAAAGGTGCGATTTAAAAGTTACAAATATTTGTTATTTATTAACTCAATACAGGTTAAGCTTTTACATTTAGTAGGAATTTTGTTAACTTTGCTGTGTGTTTATCTCCTAATCACGATTTTAGAAGCTATAAGTGAAAAATAAAAAAAGGAAAAATTGCAAAAATGGTCTGGCCACCTGAGTGTACAAAATGGAGCACAGGGCCTGGCAGTGAAAGGGTAAGGGCCGCACAACCAAGACAGCAAAATTCCTTAACTTGGAAGATGCTGATGCATTCACACAGCAAATCTTCATAAATATATACCCAGGTGTCAGGGTCAGGAAAGCAAATACATTTAAATAAAAGGGCACACATCCATATTTTATAAGTAATACTGCGCATATATAATTATTTCCTGTGAATAGGTAAATATGCATATTAAGGCAAAAGTAGCAATTTTACTTGATAGCCACATTTAAGCTTCAACTCAAAACAACACTGGACACAGAACATTTTACTTAGGGCTCCAGCAGGCAATCAGGTTTACAGGGGGAGCACAGAGAATGCAGTTATTAGTGGCAACCTAGGCAGGCTATCAAGAGAACATTTATAAGCCCAGTTGTAACTGTCTTTAAGTTGAATATCCACTCCACCAAAGATGTCCTAAACCTTGAATAGGACAGTGGTATTCTTTTTCCATAATCAGTTAATGAACTGATTATACTTATTACTCCCCTTATTCCTTTAATCCAAGTATACTTGTGATAGGAACGGTACAGTTTCATTTATACTGACTGAGTTATAAATAGATATTGATATGATGTATTTCTTGTGGTAACAGTGTAATATTATTAGTATGAGATACCAATAAAGAATTATTGTGTGATCAATATGTTACATTATTGTATTAGCATGGCCTTATGTCACCTATCACCATCAAATATCAATGTGAAACATTTCTATTGCATTTCTTAATATACAGATATCTCTGACTAATATTTCACTAACTGTTGTTTTTTGTAAATCTGTCAAGTAATGGTACCTGCTAGAATCTCACTATAAAAAAAATATTTTTATTTAATTTAATTAATAACTTTTTTATTTCTTTGAACCAATGTTACATAGTAGGTGAGGCTAAAAAAAGACACAAGTCCATCAAGTCCAACCTATGAGTGTGATTAAATGTCAGTATTACTTTGTATATCCCTGTATACTGCGGTCGTTCAGGTGCTTATCTAATAGTTTTTTAAACTATTGATGCCCCCGCCACTGAAACCACCGCTTGTGGAAGGGAATTCCACATCCTTGCCACTCTAATGCTGCGTACACACGATCAGACATTCCGACAACGAAATCCTGGATTTATTTCCGACGGATGTGGGCTCAAACTTGTCTTGCATACACACGGTCACACAAATGTTGTCAGAAATTCTGAGCATCAAGAACTGGGGGAACATCAAGAACTTTCTCGGCACGTACGACGAGCCGAGAAAAATGAAGTTTAATAGCCAGTGCGGCTCTTCTGCTTGATTCCGAGCATGCGTGGAAATTTGTGGCCACACCGAATTGTGTACACACGATTGGAATTTCCGACAACGGATTTTGTTGTCGGAAAATTTGAGAAGCAGCTCTCAAATTTTTGTTGTCGGAAATTCGGACAAAAAATGTCCGATGGAGCCTACACGCGGTTGGAATTTCCGACAAAAAGCTCACATCCAACATTTTCCATTGGAAAATCCGACCGTGTGATTGCAGCATTACAGTAAAGAACCCTCCTACGCAATTTAAGGTTAAACCTCTTTTCTTCTAACTTTAGTGAGTAGCCACGTGTCTTATTAAACTCCCTTCTGCAAAAAAGTTTTAGCCCTATTGTGGGATCACCAGTATGGTATTTGTAAATTGAAAACATATCCCCTCTCAAGTGTCTCTTCTCCAGAGAGAATACGTGCTGGCAACCTTTCTTCATAACTAATATCCTCCAGACCCTTTATTAGCTTTGTTGCCCTTCTTTGTACTCGCTCCATTTCAAGTACATCCTTCCTAAGGACTGGTGCCCAGAACTGGACAGTATACACCAGGTGAGGCCGGACCAGAGTCTTGTAGAGTGAGTGGGAGAATTATCACTTTATCTCTGGAGTTAATCCCCTTTTTAATGCAAATGCCTATAGTTTGCTTTGTTAGCAGCATTTACTAGGACCCCCAGATCCTTTTCCATCCTAGATTCCCCCAGAGGTTCACCCCCTAGTGAGTAGATTGCATTCATATTTTTGCCACCCAAATGCATTATTTAAAAATTTTCTACATTAAACCTCATTTGCCATGTCGTTACCCACCCCATTAATTTGTTCAGATCTCCTTGCAAGCTGTCCACATCCTGCAGAGAAGTTATTGTCCTGCTTAGCTTAGTGT
The DNA here is from genome assembly GCA_028564925.1 of Lithobates sylvaticus. Classification (NCBI taxonomy): domain Eukaryota; kingdom Metazoa; phylum Chordata; class Amphibia; order Anura; family Ranidae; genus Lithobates; species Lithobates sylvaticus. Next base: position 211,412,314 of record CM053030.1, on the reverse strand, counting down.
CATCTGCAAAAACAGAGATTGAGCTGTTTACCCCATCCTCCAGGTCATGTATGAACAAATTAAACAGGATGGGTCCCAACACAGAACCCTGGGGGGACCCCACTTCCCACTCCTGAGTATTGCCCATTTATCACCACCTTCTGAACTCTCCCTTGTAGCCAGTTTTCAATCCATGTACTCACCCTATGGTCAATGCCAATGGACCTTACTTTGTACAGTAAACGTTTATGGGGAACTGTGTCAAATGCTTTTGCAAAATCCAGATACACCATTTCTATGGGCCTTTCTTTATCTATATGGCAGCTCACCTCCTCATAGAAGGGTAATAGATGGGTTTGGCAAGAATGATTCTTCATGAATCCATGCTGATTACTGCTAATGATACAGTTTTTATTACTAAAATTTTGTATATAGTCCCTTATCATCCCCTCCAAGAGCTTGCATGCTATTGATGTAAGGCTAACTGGTCTGTAATTCCCAGGGATGTATTTTGGCCCTTTTTAAAATATTGGCGCTACATTGGCTTTTCTCCAATCAACTGGTACCATTCCAGCCAGTAGACTGTCAGTAAAAATTAGGAACAATGGTCTGGCAATTGCTTGACTGAAATCCCTAAGAACCCTTGGGTGCAAGCCATCTGGTCCTGGTGATTTATTAACCACTTTAAGACCAGCCTCGTTTTGGATTTTAGGTGTTTACAACAGTTTTTTTGCTAGAAAAAAACTTAGAACCCCCAAACATTATATATTGTTTTTTTTCTAACACCCTAGAGAATAAAATGGCGGTCGTTGCAATACTTTTTACAAGCGCACTTTTTTTGGAAAAAAATCACTTTTTTGAATAAAAAAATAAGACAACAGTAAAGTTAGTCCAATTTTTTTATATATTGTGAAAGATAATGTTACGCCGAGTAAATTGATACCTAACATGTCGCGCTTCAAAATTGCGCCCGCTCGTGGAATGGCATCAAACTTTTACCCTCAAAAATCTCCATAGGCGACGTTTAATAAAATTCTTCAGGTTGCATATTTTGCGTTACAGAGGAGGTCTATGGCTATAATTATTGCTCTCGCTCTACCGATCGCGGCAATACCTCACATGCGTGGTTTGACCACCGTTTTCATATGCGGGCCTACTCACGTATGCGTTCGCTTCTGCGCACAAGCTCGTCGGGACGGGGCGCTTTAAAAACATTTTTTTTTGTTTTTCTTATTTATTTTTCTTGATTTTATTTATTTTTACACTGTTTTTAAAAAATAATTTAATTTTCTCACTTTTATTCCTATTACAAGGAATGTAAACATCCCTTGTAATAGAAAAAAGCATGACAGGTCCTCCTAAATATGAGATCTGGGGTCAAAAAGTCCTCAGATCTCATATTTGGACTTAAAAGCAAAAAAAAAAAAAAAAATGTCATTTAAAAAAAATGACATTTGGAAAATGTTCCTTTAAGAGGTATGGGCGGAAGTGACGTTTTGACGTCGCTCCCGCCCTGCTATGGTATAGAGACGGGTGGCGGCCATCTTAGCCTCACTCGTCGCTATACCCAGCACGGAGGAGGACCCGATCGCTTCCGCCGCTGCCGACGGCTCCGGTAAGTGGCGGAAGGCGCGGGAGAGCGGCGGGAGGGGGGGCACCTCTCCTGCCGCCGATAACGGTGATCTCGCGGCAAATCTGCCGCGATGACCACCATTATCGGAATGCCGACCGGCGCCTGAAGAGATGGATATCTCGGTTGTGGCAGCAGTGGTTAATGTTAAGCTTCCCAACTCTATTTCTAATTCTGTCCTCTCTTAACCATGAGGGTGATTCCTGTGATGTGTCATGAGGACAAACACTGTGGTTTTGGTTATTGAAGCCCCCCCCCCCCCCCGATTCCCTCGTGAAGACTGAGCAGAAGAATAAATTCAATACTTTCGCCATCTCCCCATCCTTTGTAACCAGATATTCTTCCTCATTCTTTATGGGGCCAATATGGTCTGTTCTCCCTTTTTTACTGTTTATATACTTAAAGAATTTTTGGGGATTTTTTTTCTCTCCTCCGCTATGTGTCTTTCGTGTTCTATCTTAGCCACCCTAATTGTACCCTTACATATCTTGTTGCAATCTTGTTGCATTTTTTGTAAATTCTGAATGCTGATGAGGATCCCTCAGCCTTGTATTTTTTTAAGGCTTTCTCCTTTGCTTTATTATGCATTTGTACATTAGAGTTAAGCCATCCAGGACTTTTACATTTATTTCCCAATGGAATTCACTGGCTAATGTCCTTATTTAATATGCTCTTAAAGCAAATTCATCTCTCCTCCGTGTTCTTTGTTTCTAAGATTTTATCCTAGTTTATATTTTCTAGCAAGATTGGCAGTTAAAGTAGTATCAACAGCATCAGTTGGTAAGCAAAAGCAGCCACTAAAAATTTAATTTTTTAGTATTTCTGAAAGAGCACCCCGTCTAGAATCCCTAGAGCAGTGGTTCTCAACCTCAATCTTCAAGTACCCCCAACAGGCCATGTTCCTACTGGCCACCAATCATCAAGACATATTTTTTCTCTCACTAATTGCCAACACTAAAACAGGTTTACTTTAACTTTGTGTAAAGTATCCATAGTTTGTGTTATAGCGATTATAGTGATGATTTACACGCGGCACAAATATGTGTTTCTCTGTTAGGGCAAATTAACACTATCATGCTTTGGTATTGTGCTGTAATGCACTTAAAGCATGTCAGTGGGCTGAACTGCCATTCATTTACATTCATTACTTGCCAATGCACAAAGGAAATAGACCTGCACTGCAACCAGCTACAATGCACTACCATGCATCATCTTGGATTGTTTTTCTGAAAAAGGTTCAGGTATGGCTTGCAATGTGGTGTGTTGTCAGCCCAATCAAAATTAATGGGCTATGTCAGGATTCAGATCTGAACCTGGAGCCTCTTGCAGTGTCTGGCTGTGCCTCCTCTGGTTGTGCCACCCGAGATTCTGCATCATAGCTACCTGCTTGGGCAACCTTACTTTGTATCTTGTTTAGGGTGAACCTTGAACTCCTTGCTCCCCCATAAACTTCCTGATATAAGCCATGTCTTTTCAATACCTAGTTGCCAAATTATTGTGCTCTTCTTTAGTCAATATCTTGCTTCTTCCACTCCAGCTGCCATCCGTATCTTCGATACTAATCATTACCGACTTTTGGCTTGTTCCTTGACTTTCCTTCCACTTGATTGCAACCCGCAAAAATTTGTTACTGACCTTTGGCTTATTCTTCGACTATGCTTCCACTTGATCCCAAACTGAACCACTTGTTACTGACATTTGGCTTGCTTACTGACTACTTTTCTGCTTAATCACTACCTGATACATCTGCTGCTGTACTCTGGCTTGCTTACCTCCTGGTTAGGCAATCTTGAAGACCTCAATCTGACCCTAGTATGCAGTGAAACCCATCTCCTTTATCAGGAAGTCTGGTGAAGACTGGTTAGTGCTTAGATCCCTTGACCTGGGTCAGTCCGCATCATTTGTCAGGCTGACCTGAGAATGTACTTATCTTGCTGGTACTACTGCTATAACTACTGGTCGCTAAAACATATCCCTGTCCGTGATGGACTGCACAACACATGGTAGTGTGCATCAAAACAGCCCCACAAGTTAGAAATATGACCTTAGGGGGCCTCAAATTGCAATTCTGCATAGGGCCCCCTGTGTTCTTAATCTGGCGCTCGACCATTTAGACTGTTGTTGGGACTTACATGGTGAAATCAGACAGTCCAGCTTCCATAATAAGTAAATTACATGTGAATCTAAGTACTAAAATCTAATATGTTTTACCATGTTAATCTTTTTTTTTTTTTAACGCATTGCACCACAGCGTTTTTTGTGGTGCACAGCAGTATGGGTCTGTCAGCACCTAGGGCAGGGATCCTCAAACTATGGCCCTCCAGCTGTTGCAGAACTACACATCCCATGAGGCATTGCAAAACGCTGACATTCACAGACATGACTAGGCATGATGGGAATTGTAGTTCCTGAACAACTGGAGGGCCATAGTTTGAAGACCCCTGACCTAGGGTATATGTGTATTGGTGTGGAACCAACAACTGTGGTACAAATAAAATATTTTTTTAATAAATGTATAAGAATTTTTTTGTTCAATTGTGTTGAATCTTATTTCAATAATTATGTAGTTCTTTATACAGACAAATGTCCAAAGAGAGGTTACAAGTTGTAATAAATGATGGTCATCAGTATGACATTTATTCCTTCCTGGAGTTTATGATTCACTACCGTTGTGCGTAGAGATTGGGAAGAGCCACCTTAATTCTTGTCATCGCCGCTTGCAGAGATTGCAGTAATTTTGGCTTGAAATAATGATTTTCTGCTTCCAAGTATTTGTACTTTCAAAAGATGACAACTTTGCTTTTTTTTTAAAAAAAAACACCTTTGCCTTAAATATCCTCAGCACCATGGGAATCTTGATTGTTATATCGTTCTGTGGAAGTACAGTCAAAAATAATTTGTGAAAGCTTTTGTAAAAAAAAGTTTTATTGGTCCTTAAAAGACTGGGATATTGATATATAGAATATCACTCGATCAATAACAGAATAAACATAGTAATCAGGGACCAGGGTTCAGGTTAACCCACAATTCTCCTGCTCATGTTATCCCTACAAAAAGTGTTGTACTTTTAAGTAGGTGGAAAAACAGCTTGTCTGTTGTGTTTTTCAAGTAAAATATATACAGTATTGTCATGAAAAACTTTCAATGGAGCTCACCATAAGTAGAAAAAAAGACTTCAATATGTTTTAAAATTATTAGCAAGTCAACTACAGCCACTGTATGAAAATATTTTTATTTAAATTACATATTTAAAAAAAATAAGAACAATTCTAGCTAAACAATTAAAATCATTCAGCATGCTGCTAATCCCATCCAGCAAACACTACAGCTTTGTTTAAATTGTAAAGTTTCATTTAACTTTGGCTTTAAATTTAGTTCTCTGTAATCCACTATAAACAGGATCCAGTAAGCACTCACTTCCAAAAACTTCTGTACATTCCTCTCTTGCTGCTTTGTAGTATCACCAATCACTAGGGATGAGCCGAACACCCCCGAGTTCGGTTCGCACCAGAACCTTCGAACCGACCGAAAGTTTGCGCGAATTTTCGAACCCTATACGTTATAATGGACGCGAACGTTCGAAATCAAAAGTGCTAATTACAACGGCCAATATGCATGTTAATGTCATAAAACAGGTTTGGGGACCCGGGTCCTGCCCCAGGGGACATATATCAATGCAAAAAGAACTTTTAAAAACTAACGTTTTTTCGGGAGCAGTCATTTTAATGATGCATAAAGTGAAAAAAAAAAAGTGAAATTTTCCTTTAAATATGGTACCTGGGGGGTGTCTAAAGTATGCCTGTGAAGTGGCATGTGTTTCCCGTGTTTAGAACTGTCCTTGCACAAAATGACATTTTTAAAGGAAAAAAAGAAGCCATTTAAAACCACTTGCGGCTTTAGGTTTGTTCTTAAGTAGAATCTGAACAGGTACATTATGAAGTGTAGCTCCATCCCAAAAAAATCTATTTTTAAGCTTTTTGGAGAACATAGGGAGGGGTTATCACCCCTGTAACATTTGCTGTCTTTGCACATCTGTTCAGAACATGTCACCTCACTTTCCGTCCCAATGACAAATGTTTTTGGAAAAAGTGGGGTTTTAATTGAAACAAGGATTGGTGATAAAGTATCAGTAGAGAGGAGATACCTTTTTCCCAAATTAAATCTAACAGGATAGAATTTCCCTTCCTAGGGGTAGATTTCCTCTCACTTCCTGTTTTCTCTTTCCATTTGCAAGTAGGAGTCGTTTGTAAGTTGGATGTTTGAAAGTAGGGGCCTGGCGTATATACTCTGCAGAAATTTGCCCTATTAGATGTTGGTGTAGCCACAAGACTGGTGGGCACAGGAATGGGCCCTGCTGTGAGTTAATAGATCAAGATTTGTAATTGCATGCACCTGTTGAACAGGGCAGAAAAATTGGGGGGGGGGTGGTGGTGGTGGTGGACGGTGTTGCCACAAGACTGTAAGCTCTCACAGTTACTCTTGGTGGGCGCAGGAATGGGCCCTACTGTGAGTTATTAGATCAAGATTTGTAATTGCAAGCACCTGATGAACAGGGCAGAAAAATTGGGCCTTTGGCGGTGGTGGTGGACGGTGTTGCCACAAGACTGTAAGCTCTCACAGTTACTCTTGGTGGGCGCAAGAATGGGCCCTGCTGTGAGTTATTAGATCAAGATTTGTAATTGCAAGCACCTGATGAACAGGGCAGAAAAATTGGGCCTTTGGCGGTGGTGGTGGACGGTGTTGCCACAAGACTGTAAGCTCTCACAGTTACTCTTGGTGGGCGCAAGAATGGGCCCTGCTGTGAGTTATTAGATCAAGATTTGTAATTGCAAGCACCTGATGAACAGGGCAGAAAAATTGGGCCTTTGGCGGTGGTGGTGGACGGTGTTGCCACAAGACTGTAAGCTCTCACAGTTACTCTTGGTGGGCGCAGGAATGGGCCCTGCTGTGTGTTATTAGATCAAGATTTGTAATTGCAAGCACCTGATGAACTGGGCAGAAAAATTGGGCCTTTGGCGGTGGTGGTGGACGGTGTTGCCACAAGACTGTAGGCCCTCATAGTTACTCTTGGTGGGCGCAGGAATGGGCCCTGCTGTGAACTATTAGATCAAGATTTGTAATTACCCGCCCCTGTTAAACAGGGGCTGAAAAAATTGTGCCTTAGGCACTGGTGCTGGTGCCACAACACTGCAACCCCTCACAGATACTGTACTTGGAGCACAGCAGTCACACGTGTTGCAAAGCATTTTTTTAAAAAATTGTAATTACCCGCCCCTGTTAAACAGGGGCTGAAAAATTGTGCCTTAGGCACTGGTGCTGGTGCCACAACACTGCAACCCCTCACAGATACTGTACTTGGAGCACAGCAGTCACACGTGTTGCGAAGCATTTTTTTTAAAAATTGTAATTACCCGCCCCTGTTAAACAGGGGCTGAAAAATTGTGCCTTAGGCACTGGTGCTGGTGCCACAACACTGCAACCCCTCACAGATACTGTACTTGGAGCACAGCAGTCACACGTGTTGCGAAGCATTTTTTTAAAAAATTGTAATTACCCGCCCCTGTTAAACAGGGGCTGAAAAATTGTGCCTTAGGCACTGGTGCTGGTGCCACAACACTGCAACCCCTCACAGATACTGTACTTGGAGCACAGCAGTCACACGTGTTGCGAAGCATTTTTTTAAAAAATTGTAATTACCCGCCCCTGTTAAACGGGGCTGAAAAATTGTGCCTTAGGCACTGGTGCTGGTGCCACAACACTGCAACCCCTCACAGATACTGTACTTGGAGCACAGCAGTCACACGTGTTGCGAAGCATTTTTTAAAAAAAATTTAAGTACACGCCCCTGTTAAACAGGGGCTGAAAAATTGTGCCTTAGGCACTGGTGCTGGTGCCACAACACTGCAACCCCTCACAGATACTGTACTTGGAGCACAGCAGTCACACGTGTTGCGAAGCATTTTTTTATAAAAATTGTATGTACACGCCACTGTTAAACAGGGGCTGAAAAATTGTGCCTTAGGCACTGGTGTGGTGGCATGGATCATTGAGGAGGAGGAAGAGGATAGTCAGTGAACATAAGAGGACAGTCACTCAGCATCAGCATAGGCAGTCTTGAAGGGATGTGATATTAAAAATTATTCGGTTATATCCGCCTCAGGTGCCTGGTAGCTGGTGGTGATCCAAGACTGATTCATTTTGATGAAGCTCAGTCGATCAACCGAGGCGGTGGACAGGCGCACCCTATGATCGGTGACAAATCCTCCAGCAGCACTGAATGTGCGTTCGGAAAGAACGCTGGAGGCAGGACAGGCCAGTAGCTCAATTGCATACTGTGCAAGCTCTGGCCAGTGATCCATCCTCAGGACCCAGTAAGCCAGAGGATTTTCGGTGGGAAAGGTGTCCAAGTCTGACCTTGCCCCAAGGTATTCCTGCACCATGTATATCAGACGCTGGCGATGGTTGCTGGAACCGATCATACCTTGGGGCTGCGGACTAAAAAATTGTCTGAACGCATCGGTCAGACGTCCACCTTCCCCACCGCTCCTTCTGCTACTGACCGAAGCCTCAGCAACTCGTCGCCCAGGACCAGGAGTTTGTAGCCTCCCAGTTTCTGGGAACGCGTTGCACAGACCTTTCTGCAAGGCCTCCCTGAGATGTCTCATCCTCTGCTCCCTCTGCGACGGCAAGATAAGGTCCGCAACCTTACCCTTGTACCGCGGATCAAGGAGAGTGGCCAGCCAGTAATGGTCCCTCTCCTTGATCCGAAGAACACGAGGATCCTTCCGCAGGCTTTGCAGGATCAGGGAGGCCATGCAGCGTAGGTTAGCTGAGGCATTCGGTCCGGAGTCTTCTGGGTCACTGAGGATGACATGATCGCCAGCCACCTCCTCCCAGCCACGTACAAGTCCACTGGTTTGTTGGGACTGTACATCATCCCTAAAAGACTGCTGCTGCTGATGCTGAGTGCCAGGCTCCACCTCCATGCTCACACAATCCTCCTCCTCCTCCTCCTCCTCCTCATCCTCTTCCTGTGTGATGGGTGGGACAGAAGGAACACTGTCCGGATAAAGGGGGCCTTGAGAGGCAAGGAAGTCCTCCTCTTCCTGCCTCTGTTCTGCCTCAAGTGCCCAGTCCATTATCCCACGCAGCGTATGCTCCAACAGGTGGACAAGAGGGACAGTGTCACTGATGCATGCACTGTCACTGCTCACCATCCTCGTGGCCTCCTCAAATGGTGAGAGGACAGTGCATGCATCCCTGATCATGCTCCACTGACGTGGGGAAAAAAAAAAACAAGCTCCCCTGACCCTGTCCTGGTGCCATAGTCGCAAAGGTACTCATTGATGGCCCTCTGCTGCGTGTGCAGTCGCTGCAGCATGGCCAACGTTGAGTTCCACCTGGTGGGCATGTCACATATTAGGCGGTTCTTGGGCAGGTTCAGCTCCTTTTGCAGCTCAGTCAGCCGAGCACTGGCATTATAAGATCGGCGGAAATGCACACAGACTTTCCTGGCCTGCCTCAGGACATCCTGTAAGCCTGGGAACCTGCCCAAGAACCGCTGCACCACCAGGTTGAGGACGTGAGCCATGCAGGGCACATGGGTGAGCTGCCCCTGTCGCAGGGCGGAGAGGAGGTTGGTGCCATTGTCAGAAACGACCATTCCTGGCTTAAGCTGACGTGGCGTCAACCACCTCTCGGCCTGCCCCTGCAGAGCTGCCAGAACCTCTGGCCCAGTGTGGCTCCTGTCCCCCAAACACACCAGCGCAAGCACGGCATGGCATCTTTTTGCCTGCGTACTTGCGTAGCCCCTTGTACGCCTACGGAGCACCGCTGGTTCCAAGGACAGAGCACTGGAGGAAGAAGAAGAGGAGGGGGTGGAGGAGAGAGGTGTGTCACAACCAGTAGCAGTAGTAGCGTTTTGGAGGCGTGGTGGCGGAACAACCTCCAACACTACTGCACCTTGTCCTGCATCCCTCCCAGCTGCCAATAGAGTGACCCAATGGGCCGTGAAAGAAAGGTACCGTCCCTGTCCATGCCTGCTGGACCATGAGTCAGCGGTAATATGCACCTTACCGCTGACCGCCCTGTCCAGCGAGGCATGGACATTGCCCTCCACATGCCGGTAGAGAGACGGAATCGCCTTCCGTGAGAAAAAGTGGCGTTTGGGAACCTGCCACTGAGGAACCGCACATTGAACAAACTCACGGAAGGGGGCCGAGTCTACCAACTGAAAAGGCAGCAGTTGAAGTGCTAGCAATTTAGCCAGGCTAGCATTCAACCGCTGGGCATGTGGATGGCTGGGAGTGTACTTCTTTCTACGGTCCAGCAGCTGGGGCAGGGAAATTTGCCTGCTGCAATCGGACGTCGGTGTACTGCAAGTACTTGGTTGTGACACACCTAATTCTACACCTTCAGTCCTCTCAGAGCAGCTTTCAGAGAGGACTGAAGGTGTAGTGGGGATGGAGATCCCAGCTGAGGAGGAGCAAGGAGAGGTCCGCTTGGTTCTTTGGTGTGGGTCTTTTATGTGTGCCTGCCAACGAGCTGCATGGCAGGTCGCCATATGTCTGGTCATGCTTGTGGTGCCCAAGCGGCTGATGTTTTGGCCACGCGAGATACGCTTGAGACAAATATTGCAAATAGCAGTGGTGCGATCTGATGCACTCGTCTCAAAAAAGGCCCACACCAAAGAACTTTTCTGATAACGTGCAGAGGCAGCGCCCTGCACAGGCGGAGCTCTGCGGTGTTGTACAGTTGCTGTGCTGGCCTCTACCTGGCCTCCAGGGGGCATCCTGCCTCGTTGGACATGTGACGCCGCATCCTCCTCCTCCTCGTCCTCCTCCTCATCCTCTCTCCCTTCAGGCACCCACGTGGAGTCAGTGACCTCATCATCCCCTCCCTCTTCACCACTAGAGCAAACCTGGCAGTAAGCTGCAGCTGGTGGAACAGTACTGCCAGATTCCTCAAGCTGGGTATCATCATCCGAGCCTTCGAATCGTTGGGCATCCTCCTGGAGCATGTACCCAACACTGTGCTCAAAGAGTTCGGGGGACTCCTCAGGAGGACATGGTGGGTCTAGGGAAGGGGTGGCTGATGATGCTCTGCCAGTACCCTGAGCCTGGGTGAGAGAGGATGAGGAGGATGAGGAGGGCTTGGTCATCCATTCTACCAAGCCTTCAGCATGATGCGGCTCCACATGTCCAGCTGCCGAAAACAAAGACGCGCGTGTCCCATGGCCACGTGCTGATGACGATGCACGACCACGTCCACGGCCACGGCCACGTCCACTAGAAACAGAGCCTGCCTGCCCTGTGTTCTTGGCTCTGCACGCTCTGCCTCCCCTTGGCGGTCTTCCAGCCATTGTAGTCGGTAGTCCTGTGGGTGCTGCTGAGAAGAATATATAGGAGCTCTGTGTGATGCCACTAACACACTAGAAGTCCTATGGGTGCTTCTGCAAAGAAAATAGAGGAGCTCTGTGTGATGCCACTAACACACTAGAAGTCCTATGGGTGCTGCTGAGAAGAAAATATAGGAGCTCTGTGTGATGCCACTAACACACTAGAAGTCCTATGGGTGCTTCTGCAAAGAAAATAGAGGAGCTCTGTGTGATGCCACTAACACACTAGAAGTCCTGTGGGTGCTTCTGCAAAGAAAATAGAGGAGCTCTGTGTGATGCCACTAACACACTAGAAGTCCTGTGGGTGCTGCTGAGAAGAAAATAGAGGAGCTCTGTGTGATGCCACTAACACACTAGAAGTCCTATAGGTGCTTCTGGGAAGAAAATATAGGTCTGTGTGATGGGACTAACACACTTCAAGTCCTATAGGTGCTTCTGGGAACAAAATATAGGATCTCTGTGTGATGGGACTAACACACTTCAAGTCCTATAGGTGCTTCTGGGAACAAAATATATGATCTCTGTGTGATGGGACTAACACACTTCAAGTCCTATAGGTGCTTCTGGGAACAAAATATATGATCTCTGTGTGATGGGACTAACACACTTCAAGTCCTATGGGTGCTTCTGGGAACAAAATATATGATCTCTGTGTGATGGGACTAACACACTTCAAGTCCTATAGGTGCTTCTGGGAACAAAATATATGATCTCTGTGTGATGGGACTAACACACTTCAAGTCCTATAGGTGCTTCTGGGAACAAAATATATGATCTCTGTGTGATGGGACTAACACACTTCAAGTCCTATAGGTGCTTCTGGGAACAAAATATATGATCTCTGTGTGATGGGACTAACACACTTCAAGTCCTATAGGTGCTTCTGGGAACAAAATATATGATCTCTGTGTGATGGGACTAACACACTTCAAGTCCTATAGGTGCTTCTGGGAACAAAATATATGATCTCTGTGTGATGGGACTAACACACTTCAAGTCCTATAGGTGCTTCTGGGAAGAAAATATAGGTCTGTGTGATGGGACTAACACACTTCAAGTCCTATAGGTGCTTCTGGGAACAAAATATATGATCTCTGTGTGATGGGACTAACACACTTCAAGTCCTATAGGTGCTTCTGGGAACAAAATATATGATCTCTGTGTGATGGGACTAACACACTTCAAGTCCTATAGGTGCTTCTGGGAACAAAATATATGATCTCTGTGTGATGGGACTAACACACTTCAAGTCCTATAGGTGCTTCTGGGAACAAAATATAGGATCTCTGTGTGATGGGACTAACACACTTCAAGTCCTATGGGTGCTTCTGGGAAGAAAATATAGGTCTGTGTGATGGGACTAACACACTTCAAGTCCTATAGGTGCTTCTGGGAACAAAATATATGATCTCTGTGTGATGGGACTAACACACTTCAAGTCCTATAGGTGCTTCTGGGAACAAAATATATGATCTCTGTGTGATGGGACTAACACACTTCAAGTCCTATAGGTGCTTCTGGGAACAAAATATATGATCTCTGTGTGATGGGACTAACACACTTCAAGTCCTATAGGTGCTTCTGGGAACAAAATATATGATCTCTGTGTGATGGGACTAACACACTTCAAGTCCTATAGGTGCTTCTGGGAAGAAAATATAGGATCTCTGTGTGATGGGACTAACACACTTCAAGTCCTATGGGTGCTTCTGGGAAGAAAATATAGGTCTGTGTGATGGGACTAACACACTTCAAGTCCTATAGGTGCTTCTGGGAACAAAATATATGATCTCTGTGTGATGGGACTAACACACTTCAAGTCCTATAGGTGCTTCTGGGAACAAAATATATGATCTCTGTGTGATGGGACTAACACACTTCAAGTCCTATAGGTGCTTCTGGGAACAAAATATATGATCTCTGTGTGATGGGACTAACACACTTCAAGTCCTATAGGTGCTTCTGGGAACAAAATATATGATCTCTGTGTGATGGGACTAACACACTTCAAGTCCTATAGGTGCTTCTGGGAAGAAAATATAGGTCTGTGTGATGGGACTAACACACTTCAAGTCCTATAGGTGCTTCTGGGAACAAAATATATGATCTCTGTGTGATGGGACTAACACACTTCAAGTCCTATAGGTGCTTCTGGGAACAAAATATAGGATCTCTGTGTGATGGGACTAACACACTTCAAGTCCTATAGGTGCTTCTGGGAACAAAATATATGATCTCTGTGTGATGGGACTAACACACTTCAAGTCCTATAGGTGCTTCTGGGAAGAAAATATAGGTCTGTGTGATGGGACTAACACACTTCAAGTCCTATAGGTGCTTCTGGGAACAAAATATAGGATCTCTGTGTGATGGGACTAACACACTTCAAGTCCTATGGGTGCTTCTGGGAAGAAAATGTAGGTCTGTGTGATGGGACTAACACACTTCAAGTCCTATAGGTGCTTCTGGGAACAAAATATATGATCTCTGTGTGATAGGACTAACACACTTCAAGTCCTATAGGTGCTTCTGGGAACAAAATATATGATCTCTGTGTGATGGGACTAACACACTTCAAGTCCTATAGGTGCTTCTGGGAAGAAAATATAGGTCTGTGTGATGGGACTAACACACTTCAAGTCCTATAGGTGCTTCTGGGAACAAAATATATGATCTCTGTGTGATGGGACTAACACACTTCAAGTCCTATAGGTGCTTCTGGGAAGAAAATATAGGAGCTCTGCCTGCCTGCCACGAACACACTACAAGTCCTATAGGTGCTTCTGGGAACAAAATATAGGAGCTCTGCCTGCCTGCCACGAACACACTACAAGTCCTATAGGTGCTTCTGGGAACAAAATATAGGAGCTCTGCCTGCCTGCCACGAACACACTACAAGTCCTATAGGTGCTTCTGGGAACAAAATATAGGAGCTCTGCCTGCCTGCCACGAACACACTACAAGTCCTATAGGTGCTTCTGGGAACAAAATATAGGAGCTCTGCCTGCCTGCCACGAACACACTACAAGTCCTATAGGTGCTTCTGGGAACAAAATATAGGAGCTCTGCCTGCCTGCCACGAACACACTACAAGCCCCTCTTTCTAAATCAATCTTTGTAAATGAATCTATCTAACTCAATCTCTCTAAGTAAATCTCTCTAACTAACTAAATCCAGCAGAGTGTCACAGATCTATCCTGCTCTATCTACGCCGGAACAGCATGTGACCGGCGCAGACGGCGTGGCGGCCTTTTATAGGGGGGGGGGCATGTACTAAAGCCCCTGAGCTGTAATTGGCTACAGGCGTCCTGCCTGTAGCCAATTATGGCTCTTCGAGTTTCCGGGGCTGTGATTGGCCAAGCATGCGGGGTCACAGTGCATGCTTGGCCAATCATCAGCCAGCAATGCACTGCGCCGGCCGCGCCGGCCGCGCCGGCCGCAATGCATTGCGGGGCCGCTCGCATCACACGAACGTGATGCGAGCGGCCAAAATAGTTCTGGGCTCGCCGAGCGAGCGAACGCCCGGTGCTCGATGCGAACGTGGGTTCGCATCGAGCACCGGGCCCATCCCTACCAATCACATTCAAATTTTCAGAGCAGTTTGAATAGTACCCTTGGTGGCTATGAAACATTTCTTTGTACAGACACTTTTTGAAACCATGCTTTCTGAGAAACTTTGTGAAGTGCACAAATGATATATTTGTAAAATCCTCCTTTCCATCACAAGCAGGGGTTCCCTGACTACCAGACAACTATCAAAGGGGACTGGGGTGGACTGATAAACTACAACAATGCTTGGTTGAATAACTGAAGCACTGAGCAGGAAGACTGTGCTCCCCTACGCATCTCATTTTTTGGGCCCCTTCAAAGAGACATCTTCCCCTTTAAAGAAAAGTGATAGTGTATGCTGATTACTCACCCTCCAGCAAGATTAACTCAATCATCCTCATTCACTCTCCACCCCCCCCCCCCCAGAGAGTGGTAGCATGGCCACTATGGGCACAGAGTATACTTTTTTCCTGGAATGCTCTTCCTAGAAAAAGCAGATAACACAGTGTGGGCTATACAGTCCAAAGTCTGCAGTGTGTTATTTGCTCTCTCCAGCTTGATTAGTAATAATAAACTGTGTAAATATAGGGGGCATTATGTGTGGCCCTATCAGAAGATCGCACAAGAGCTTGGAGCCCATTCATACTGAACCATTGTGGTAACATGCTATGAAAAGTGTATTTGCTATTATTAGTACTGTGGAAGTACAAGGCCCTGCAACCAGGTAAATGGTGGCAGAAAACACACAGGATTTGCACTAAGCTAGAGTAAGAAGCTCCAGGGTACTGTTTCTGAATAGAGAAGACTGGCTTGTCAGTGTTCTCCAAGATTTGTAATCCCAGATCAGGGTCTAGAGCTTGGAGAATTTTAAGAGATTTGGGTGGGAATAAGTTTCCAATCCTGTATCCAGGTCTTACTGGAGACCTGAAGATTGTATGAGTGTGCAGGTGTGCACACTTGTTATAGACAAGGAGCTGGTCATAGCTCAAGGCCCCTGTCAGGAGAGAGCTGTGTGCCCCAGCCAGGAGACAGGTGGGCCCCTTTTAAGAGAGGCGATCCACTCAAGAGACTGTACTACATGTTGGAGAGATTCCTTACCTGCAGGACTGAGAAAGATAGGACAGCTGAGTAAGTAAGGTGATTAGGCGAGTCCAGAAAGAGTCTCATAGGAGTGAGAAAGAGCCTGGGGTGTCAGAGGAACCCCTACTGAGAGGTGAGAAGTGGGCCTGTTCAGCAGGGTGCTGCAATCTGCAGATTGTGCCAGGAGAGTTCAGCAAGCCAGGTCGGAGGGAGCAACGCCAACAGCAGTGTGCTGCTGAGGAGAGAGGTAGGTGACTTAGCTTATCCCGTTATGCTTTGCTGATGAAAATTCCCCTGCATGGGCAAGTATGCATTGACTTTTTATTTTTCCAATAAAAGTGCACCTTCATGTCCCTAAACACAGTTCTCACATTAACTCATTCAAAAGCATCTACCACTGAGCTAAGCAACCCCCATATCACAGTATGTTGTTATTCAAGGCACCCTATAATTTTTATTCTGTTTGTGTAAAATGTTAAAAAAAGGAAATTAAAGAATTAGGCTGATGGTTACAATTACATAGGTTGGCAATCATTAAAAATTCTGAATGACATTTTGCTCACTTGTTCAAGTGTTTGATGCTTATGCAGTAAAATACATTGTAACCTAGATCATCAAATGTACAGTCCATGACAAAAGTCTTGTCGCTTGTGTACAAATTGACCTGAAGTGCCGCTAAAATATATTTCTAATCAAGATTTTGTTACAAGAAATGGGTAATTTTAATCCCAACAGCTTTTGTAATAATGTTTCAGTGCAAAAGAACACCAGTACACTAGACCTTCTCAACTGCAACTAGACCTCTGCAAACATGCCTAAGATTCACCCGGAGACTAAAGTGTTGATTATCAAGAGGCTGAAGACCAGATCCACTGCTGATGTGGCAGACACCTTCAATGTGTCTCAGCGTCAAGTTCAGAGGATAAAAAAAAGATTTGAAGAGACTGGAGACATTTTGGATAAGGCCAGGTCAGGCCGACCCCGCAAGACAACTGCTCGAGAGGACCATTTGTTGGCTTGAAAATCCAAGGCCAGCCCATTTTCCACTGCAGCAGAGCTCCACGAGACCTGGTCACCTGAAGTCCCTGTGTCAACCAGAACAGTTTGTCGGATTCTGTCTCGAAATGGCCTCCATGGTCGAATCAGTGCCCATAAGCCAGCACTAAACAAAAGACAATTGAAAAACCGTGTGGCATTTGCCAAGGGCCACAGCCTGCTAAAACGATGGACTCTGGAAAAGTGGCAGAAGGTGGATTTTTCGGATGAATCTTCTGTTGAATTACACCACAGTCACCGCAAATATTGCAGGAGACCTACTGGAACCCGCATTGAGCCGAGATTTACACAGAAAACAGTGAAGTTTGGTGTTGACAAAATCATGGTCTGGGGTTACATCCAGTATGGGGGTGTGCGAGGGATCTGCAGGGTGGAAGGCAACATCAATAGTTTAAAATACCAAGAAATCTTAGCTACCTCTTATATTCCCAACCATAAAAAAGGCCAAATTTTGCAGCAGGATGGTGCTCCATCGCATACTTCCATCTCCACATCAAAGTTCCTTAAGGCAAGATCAAGATGCTCCAGGATTGGCCAGCCCAGTCACCAGACATGAACATCATTGCACATATGTGGTGTAGGATGAAAGATGAAGCATGGAAGACGAAACCAAAGAATATTGATGAACTCTGGAAGGCATGCAAGACTGTTTTCTTTGCTATTCCTGATGACTTCATCAATAAATTGTATGAATCCTTGCCAAACCGCATGGATGCTGTCCTTCAAGCTCATGGAAGTCATACAAGATATTAAATTTGGATCTCACAGCACCACTACTTAATTTGCTGACATACTTTTGGATTTTCAGTAAAGTTGTTCAATTTCTGTATAGGCGACAAAACTTTTGTCTTGCCAAAATTTAACCTGTCTGTCTTGATTAAATGATAAATCTTTTTTCAGTGAAACTAATTTATTTCAGTGCATTAAACATCATTTGGGAGGGCTTTAGCTTTTCATATGAGCTATTTCTAACACCAATTGATTAATTAAAAGTCAGGTTAATAGCAGGAGTTATAGAGAAAATAGAGGAGCGACAAGACTTTTGTCAGGGACTGTATTTGTTGGGGCATGAAGAATATTGGGAAAAGTGGATTTTTTAAACTGATATGATAATAATAATAAGGGCTCATTTACTTATTTGCAGTACAATAACACACAGGCTGTAGCACACAATGGGGTTGAAAAATACAAAATCTGGTGCAGCTCTGCATAGAAACCAATCAGCTTCCAGTTTTTTTTTTTTTTTTGTCAAAGCTTAACTGAACACTTTTAAAGAGGAAGTAAAGCCTAAAAAAAAAAAAAATACACCCTGCAAGGCAAAGTCATAATGAGCAGCATACTAGCTCATTATGAATAACTCACCTAAGATCGAACCCCCCGAAGCGACCCTTGTTTGCCTCCTCCGCCGTCGACATCTATCCCGGAGTGACTTCCGGGTATTACGGCTCCGGCGCTGTGACTGGCCGGAGCCGCAATGACGTCACTCCAGTGCATGCACGCGGGAGCCGTCAGTGACGGCATGTTCGACGTCACTAACGGCATGCTCAGTATGCCTGCATGCGCGCCCTAGACAGCGGTGCCCGGTTTCTGTAAAATATCTCCTTAACCGTGCAGGTCAAGGAGATATTTCTTGCACCTACAGGTAAGCCTTAATCTAGGTTTACCTGTGGGTTAAAGTGGTCCTAGAGGGTTTACAATCACTTTAAGTTAGAAGCTGATTTGCTACCATGCACAGCTGCATCAGATTTTGTTCCCTCCAGTTTTAGTAAATCAACCCTTTTGTGTTGTGCATTACCATGAGTTTGCTGAATGAAGCCAATTTAAAAAGATGAGGGTTCTATTGCACCCTGGCATGCTTGAAAAAAAAACATGAACCTATTTTTTTTCTAATACAACCCACTAAAATGCAGGTGCATTTTGTCAAAATCAATGATACCACAATCATGTTACCTGCAATTTTTGTAGCATTTTTTTCCTTATGGGGTTGCTGGATCTGATCAGAGAAGACCTGATTCAGCCTTCCCAGTGCAGCTCTGCCTATAAAAGCTTCTAAATGATTCATACTCTGAATGGTCTTGGGTTATTAGTGGTATCCCACAAAGTTCAGCGTTGGGACCATTATTTTTTAATATATTTATAAAGGATATAGGGTCTGGGATTAAAAGTGCCATATTAGTGTTTGTGGATGACACCAAGCTATGCATCGGAATAATGTCCTTACAGGATGTCTCCAACTTAACAAGCTAACCTCAATGCACTGTTTAACCACTTAAGCCCCGGACCAATTTTCAGCAGAACCAGGCCATTTTTTGCGATTCGGCACTGCGTCGCTTTAACTGACAATTGTGCAGTTGTGCGACGTGGCTCCCAAACAAAATTGGCGTCCTTTTTTCCCCACAAATAGAGCTTTCTTTTGGTGGTATTTGATTGCCTCTGAGGTTTTTATTTTTTGCACTATAAACAAAAATAGAGCGCCAATTTTGAAAAAAATGCATTATTTTTTACTTTTTGCTATAATAAATATCCACAAAAAATATATAAAAACATTTTTTTTCCTCAGTTTAGGCCGATACATATTCTTCTACATATTTTTGGTTAAAAAAATCGCAATTAGCAATTATTGATTGGTTTGCGCAAAAGTTATAGCGTTTACAAAATTGGGGATAGTTTTATAGCATTTTTATTAATATTTTTTTTTTTACTAGTAATGGCAGCGATCAGCGATTTTTATTGTGACTGTGACATTATGGCGGACACATCGGACATTTTTGACACATTTTTGGGACCATTGTCATTTATACAGAAATCAGTGCTATTTAAATGCACTGATTCCTATGTAAATGACACTGGCAGTGAAGGAGTTAACCACTAGGGGGCGGGGATGGGTTAAGTCTGTGTGTGTGTGTGTGTGTTTTTTTTTAACTGTAGGGGCGTGGCTTGATGTCACTGATCGGCTTTCCCGATGACAGGGAACAGCCGATCAGTGACAGGCAGTGTAGGAAGCACGGGAGAGGTTTGTTTACACAGACCTCTCCCTGTTCTTCAGCTCTGTGACCCGATCGTGGGACACCAGCGGCGATCGGGTCCGCTGGCCCCGCGGCCGCGGTCACTGAACTCAGGACCGGGTCGCGAGCGTGCCGCCGGCGGCGCGTGACCCATAGCTGGGCTCTTAAAGGGCCACGTACAGGTACGTGATTGTGCCCAGGAGTGCCATTCTGCCAACGTATATTGGCGTGAGGCGGTCCTTAAGTGGTTAAATGGGCAACTGTGTGGCATATGAGGTTTAATGTTGATAAATGTAGAGTTATGCACTTGGGGGCTAGAAACATGCATGTATCTTACATACTAGGTGGAGAACAGCTGGGGGAGTCAATGGTGGCGAAGGATCTGGTGTTCTGGCAAATCATAAGCTTAAAGTGTTTGTTACCAATAACTTATAAATGGACTGCGCCAACTAATGTGATTTCCTTATAGTTCTATGCCACTACTTCCATATAAGCCAGTGAACCTTAGTGTCAAGTGCTAATAGCACCGTGCCTTAATTGTAACCACTCTAAACCATTTGCAAATGTATCTAACACCAAAGAAACAGCATGCCGGTGCAAGCCTGCTAGTTTTCTAAAGAAAAAATAGGAATACAAACATCCAATTGGATAAATACAACCTCGCAAAAAAATTGTGTTACTCCTACTGTAGAAGATGCAAAAAAAAAAGAAAAAACAGTGTATACAATAAAATAAAAAAATGAGAAATAAAATGTCCACGTGGCTGATAGGTCACAATCTGAGTCACCACAGTGAGTGATATGCCTCCTTTTCCTGTTGATAGATAGTGCAGTTAAATATCACCCTGCTTATGATTCCACCACCGCTTAAAAATTGGCAACTCACCAGAACCAGGTGAGTTTGCGCCTTGGGTTAATTTCTTGGGTAACCACTCCTAGACCTGGATGCCTTAGTCCCCTTTTCAAATGGTATGATTAGGCAGATGGGAATACCGCTCTCACAGAGAAAAAAATTGCCATCATAGTGTAGTAACTATGAACTTCATTTATTTAAAATCAGTAAAAAATATTGCACTCACATATTGCTGTGCCTTACGCCGGCACTAAGCTGTTCCAGCCGTGTGTGTGGGGTCCGCTGTGTTGGCATTCATTCCCCAATTCACTTCCATGCGTTCCAAGCCTCACTCCCGTTAGACCGGAAATGGCGTCAAAAAACTCCCAGCAGCCTCTACGCGTTTCGCAAACATTGATTGCGTCAACAGGGAGCTTCCTGATGATGCAATCAATGTTTTTTTGCGAAACATATGCAAGGCATATCACTCACTGTGGTGACTAAGATTGTGACCTATCAGCCACTTGGACATTTTATTTCAATTTTTTTTATTTTTTATTTTATTGTATACACTGTTTGTTTGTTTTTTGCATCTTCTACAGTAGGAGTAACACAATTTTTTGTGAGGTTGTATTTATCAAATTGGATGTTTGTATTCCTATTTTTTCTTTAGAAAACTAGCAGGCTTGCACCGGCATGCTGTTTCTTTGGTGTTAGATAAATTTGCAAATGGTTTAGAGTGGTTACAATTAAGGCACGGTGGTATTAGCACTTCACACTAAGGTTCACTGGCTTATATGGAAGTAGTGGCATAGAAATATAAGGAAATCACAATAGTTGGCGCAGTCCACTTATACGTTATTGGTTTCCACAGCTCACTCGCTCACTTTTGACTGCAGCAGACTGAATTTTATTTACCACTAAAACACAAATAGGTGGATATATATATTCACGCACACATGTTTAATTAATTTTAGTTTTAATATTTTGTGCCGGTACCCTTACATATATATAAAGTGTTTGTTAACCTAAAAAAAATTGGATCCTGTTCGCTTAAAGCATGTCAAATAGCATAGTGCTTGTGCTGTGTCATTTGGCCCCTTGTAACACCTGAAATACCTGGCTGATCCTGCCTGGCTATACCCCCCTGTAAACTGACCACGATTTATCTGCCCTGCTCTCTTTTGTGCTCCTGTGTCCTCCTCCCCCCTCCTCTCCCTGCCTGTCAGCTCGCACCAGTGCCCACCTCCCCCTTCCTGCTGGTATTATAACTTATTGTTGTTACTACAATTCCCTTTGTTATAATAAATGCTACGCCCCACTGTATGTGTTTTCTAAAAAATCCACCTATAAATACCTTATTTTATTGCGCCGCTCGGCGGTCACGTGACCTTATTTTATTGCGCCGCTCGTCGGTCACGTGACCGGCCGTCTCTCTCCTCCTCCCAGCTGACGTCAGCGGGGGGGGGGGGGGGGGGGGGTTTCTTGGCTCCGCCTGCTTTGCTGTCAGACCTGAAGAGGGGAGATACGGCTGGTCACATGACCGCTGATCAGCGCTACAGAATAACAAATTTATCTGCAGATTTTTTTGGAAAATACATACAATGGGGCACAGCATTTATTATAACAGAGATCATTGTAGTAACAACAATAAGTGGGTTAACAACCACTTTATTAATGGCATGCAATGCCAAGATGCGGTTTCCAAAGTGAGCAAAATCGTTTCTTGTATTAAGAGAGGTATGGACTCTAGAGAGAGAGAGATATAATTTTGCCCCTGTACAAATCATTAGTAAGACCTCATCTGGAATATGCAGTTCAGTTTTGGCCACCAGTTCCTAAAAAGCATATCGGGGAACTGGAGAAAGTGCAGAGAAAGGCAACCAAACTGATAAGAGGCATGGAGCAGCTCAGCTATGAGGAAAGATTAGGAGAACTGCATTTATTCTCTCTTGAGAAGAAGAGATTAAAGTGGTTGTAAACCCATATGAAAAAAAAAAAGACCTGCAAGAAAAAGGCATATGAGCTAGTATGCATAGCATACTAGGTCATTATGTAATACTCACCTGACATCGTAGCCCCCGCTGCGGTGCCCATACACAGCACTGACCGGCGACATTTCTTTCTGGAGTTAATTCCGGGTATAGCGTCTACGGCACTTTGATTGGCCGGAGCCGCGACGACGTCTCAGTAACGGCACATTTTACTGAAGCAAACGGCACGTACGTGCCATTGCTTCAGTGCACATGTGCCGATGACGTCGGCACATGCAGATACAGGGGATATCTCCAAAACCATGCAGGTTTAGGTGATATCTGGTGTAGCTACAGGTAAGCCTTATTATAGGCTTACCTGTAGTAAAAAGTGGATTGTAAGGGTTTACAACCACTTAAAGGGGAGATATAATCAACATGTATAAATACATCAGTTCTTTTTTTCCAGCCACTATCTGATCTCGCTGGACTTCGCAGAAAAATACTGACATCATAATCCAGCCAGCATCTTATTTGATTTCCCTTCATGCTGCACATCAAATATCTGGGGCGTTACGGTAATCCTCCTGGTTGCCAGGTATCCCTTGGTATTTGGGGATGACACAGTAAGTAAGGAGGACATCCCTGAGAGCATACCTAAGTGGTGTACCAAAGCATAAAAACAGGGTTCATGTCCACAATCCATTTACAGTTCCTTGAAAAAGTATTCATACCCCTTGACATTTTCCAAATTTTTTCATGCTACAACCAAAAACATAAATGTATTTTATTGGGATTTTATGTTATAGACCCACACAAAGTGGCACATAATTGTGAAGTGGATTGAAAATGATAAATAGTTTTCAATTTGTTTTACAAATAAATATCTGAAAAGTGTTGCGTGCATTTGTATTCAGCCCCCTAAATCTATACTTTGTAGAACCACCTTTCGCTACAATTACAGCTACAAGTCGTTTTGGGGATGTCTCTACCAGCTTTGCACATCTAGAGAGTGACATTTTTACCCATTCTTCTCTGCAAAATAGCTCAAGCTCTGTCAGGTTGGATGGAGAGCAACTGTGAACAGTAATTCTTGCCACAGATTCTCAATTGAATTTAGGCCTGTACTTTGAATGGGCCATTCTAACACATGAATATGCTTTGATCTAAACCAATCCATTATAGCTCTGGCTGTATGTTTAGGGTCGTTGTCCTGCTGGAAGGTGGACCTCAAACAGGTTTTCTTTTAAGATCGCCCTGTATTTGGCTCTATCTATCTTCCCATCAACTCTGACTAGCTTCCCTGTCCCTGCTGAAGAAAAGCATCCCTTCAACATGATGCTACCACCATCATGTTTCACAGTGGGGATGGTGTGTTCAGAGTTATGTGCAGTGTTAGTTTTCCACCACACATTGAATTTTGCTTTAAGGCCAAAAAGTTCAGTTTAGGTCTCATCTGACTAAAGCACCTTCTTCAACATGTTTGCTGTGTCCCCCACATGGCTTCTCGTAAACTGTAAATGGGACTTCTTATGGTTTTCTTTCAACAATGGCTTTCTTCTTGCCACTCTTCTATAAAGGCCAGATTTGTGGAGTGCACGACTAATTATCCCACCTGAGCTGTGGATCTTTGCAGCTCCTCCAGAGTTACCATGGGCCTCCTAGCTGCTTCTCTGATTAATGCTCTCCTTGCTCGGCCTGTCAGTTTAGGTGGACAGCCATGTATTGGTAGGTTTGTAGTTGTGCCATAGTCTTTCCATTTTTTAGATGATGGATTGAACAGCGCCCCATGAGATGTTCAGAGCTTGGGATATTTTTTTATAACCTAACCCTGCTTTAAACTTAACCACAACTTTATCCCTGACCTGTCCGGTGTGTTCCTTGACCTCCATGATGCTGTTAAATTACACACAGGTGGACTCTATTTATTAGGTGACTTCGGAAGGCAATTGGTTCCACTAGATTTTAATTAGGGTTATCAGAGTAAAGGGGGCTAAATACAAATGCACGCCACACTTTTCACATGTTTATTTGCAAAAAAAATTGAAAACGATTTATAATTTTCCTTCCACTTCACAATTACTTTGTGTTGGTCTATCACATAAAATCTCAATAAAATACATTTACTTTTTTGGTTGTAAGATTACAAATTGTGGAAAATTTTAAGAGATATGAATACTTTTTCAAGGCACAGTACATTTTTCATGTTCTAAAGACCCTGTGAGTATAGAAAAATACATTTTAATCTGCCAGAAATACACTATGTGTACTGCACTTTGTTAGCCCTGTCCACTATCTATTGCTAAACTACACAACCACTCAGACTATTAGATCTCTATAACATAAAGGCTAATCATTCTGTAGTCTCTATCAAATAAGACAAGAAGTTTGCAGAGGACACAGCTCTGAATGTATGCACTTAGCAGTGGTAGGTGACCCCAGGTGGTTTAGAAGGCTATCATCTCAGTTTAAATGGTCTTGCTCCTTGGTGTATGGTGGTAAGAAAATAATTTTACCGCCAATTGCTTTAGTCTTTTTTTACCTTTCATTGCTATATTTGGGAGGGTTTAGGAGTGCGGGACATAGCACAAAATGAAGCACAGATATACTGAATTTCTCCAGCAACAGGGAGACCAAATCAACCCCACCTGGCTTAAAACATAGCACAAAATGAAGCATAGATATACTGAATTTCTTCAGCAAAATGGAGAACAAATCAACTCCACCAGACCTGCAGAGCCCAGAATAGGTAAACAACAGATACAACTGGTTACAGCCAGGAAACAACGCACGCTAAATTGAATTAGAGGCACAACAGCATAGGCCAGGGTCCCCACACACTTATCATACAGACATATCAAAGCATTTTCTATGAAATACTAAACAAGCCAAAAGAGAGCAAATAAGAGAAGTTCAGGGTTTTTATACACTGAGGGAATTTAGTTCACAAAGTGTTCCAGCAACCAGTTAACATCGATAAGAAGGCACTATTCCTCCAAGTCAATGGTGAGATACTATTGCTCTCACTGACACAAATGATGAAGCACTATTCCTCCCACTGATCATTGATGCAATTTTTTTCCTCCCACTGACCACTGATGCTGGGGCATATTTTATTACCACTGACCACCAACCCTTGATATTTTTTCACCCGATTTACCAAAAACCCTTGGCCATTTTTTGTTCCCACTAACCCTGGTGGCACTTTTTATTCCTGTTGACGTATTATTATTTCCGCTGGCTACTGACTGCATCGTATTTTGTACTCTCACTGGCCACTGACAGCGGGGCATTTTTTATTCGCATTGGCCACAGTATGGCTACCAACAGCCTAACTAACAGTTGACTAGTTCTTTGTATAAAATGTTTAAGGACCCTTGCTCCAACTACGGCACATAGTTATCAAAAACTGTTTGTGGATGTGTGTGCATTTACCTACAATTGGAATTTTGTTTGTGAATAAGTAGGGTGTATTATGTATCCCTTACTCATTTCCATGGGGGGGGGGGGGGGGGGGGGGTGGGATCTAGAGGCACCCTTATTTTTTAAGGGGCTTCTAGATTCTAGATTGCCCCCTGCCCACAAACGTCCACAATCACTGGGTCAGGATTGTAGGGAAAATACTCTTGTCCCCAAAATCTGGAGGTGCTTTGTCAAGGGGGTTGACCTCACACTGCATCTAGAGGTTTGCTTGGCCAATCCCCCTTTGGTTCAGTCATTCTCACAGGAATCTCCACGTATTGTAAAGGTCTCCTTCATATTATTTCCTCTTCTGGGTGAATATTTTCAACCTAAAGTGTTAGGCCCCTTTCACACGGGACGGATCCGTAATGATCCACCCGTGAAGATCCGCTGCTCAGCGGGGATCGCTCAGCTGATCCCCGCTGAGCTGGCTGATGACAGGGCGGTCCCTGCACACTGTGCAGGGACCGCCCTGTCAGTTCTCCGCTCTCCTCTATGGGGGATCGGATGAACGCGGACCGTCTGTCCGTGTTTATCTGATCCGCTCTGCAGACGGATGGAAAAATAGGGTTTTCCTCCGTCTGCAGAATCGGACAATAGCGGAGGCGGATGATAGCGGGTGTCAGCGGATGCTCATCCGCTGACACCCACTATCCCATAGCGGTGCATGTATGTCCGTTTTTCATCCAAAAACGGATGGATGAAAATAGACATACGGTCCGCATGTGTGAAAGGGGCCTTAGGCTATTTTCTCTATTGGTGACTCATATGGTCAAATGCTCGTATGGCGATTTTCTTTTAGAATCGAATGATAAGGGTATGGTATGTAGCACTTACCCCCGGAGGGGGCGCTGAGAATATACCCAGGTCTCCCACAGTAGCACAGAGGCTGCCAGTTACACAAGCACAGTCACACACACAAACTCAAACAAGCTGTATAAATTCTGCACTTTGAAAGGCTGTAGAGAAGAAATGGCTGCAGATAATCAGGTATAACCTATGTGAGGATTTGTTTCATCTCTGTGTATCACCTGGGGCTAGTCACTTCACTGGACATACGTAAGTGTCAGGGCTCTAGCCGCCCTGGGCACCCTAGCCGGAGGGTGCGCGGGCACCTGGGCAGCCCTGGTCCCTCTGAACGCCGGCGCGCGCGTCGGCGCGCGCCGCGGGCGCGTGCGCGCGCCCGCGGGACTCGTGCGCGCGCTCCCGTGCGCAAATAGCGGGCGCGCGCGCCCCCGTGCGCGTGCACGTGCGCGATCGGCGCCGCTTTGGCGCCAGTGGCCTTATTTAAAGGGGACAGCTGCCTGCATGCGGCGCTGTCCGTCTCAGCTCCCACCTGTGACCCCAACCTGAACCTGTCTGAGCTCCCTACCTGTGACCCGGCTTGTTTGACTCCGCTACTTTCTCCGTTCCTTGACCCCGGCTTGTTTGACCCTGCTCTGGACTGTGTTACTGTTGCTGTACCCCCGGCTTGCCTCCTGACCATCCTCCTGCCTGCCGTCCTTACCTGTCTGCCTTACCTGTTGTGACCCGGCTTGCCTGACCATCCCTGCTCCAGTGTCCCTGCACAGGTCTTCGCTGCTGCCGTCATCTGCTGATCTTCTGCCGTTGCTGTCAGCTACTTCAGCCGTCTGCTGCTGCTCCTGTTGTCGGTTTACCTCCTGCCTCCTGGTTTTCTGCCGAACCTTCATCTGCAGACCTACCCTCTGAGCAAGCCCTGCATCTACCCTGCATCAGCCTGCTGCATCCACACGGACACTCCTACCCGCTGAGTTCACGGCTACGCTGTCCCCAATCCAGCAGGCCCTGAACCAGAGTTGTAAGAGAGGTCTCCAACCATCAAGTCAGGCTCAGCACTACCAGGTACCTAACAGTACGGACAGCCAATATGACTGAGCCTGCGGATGGAGCCTCAACCATGCGGGAAATGTGCTCCCACCTGGCAGCCCTCACACAAGCCGTGAAATCCCTGCAGGAGGGATACACCAAGCTGGAAGGCCAAGTTCAACAACTTGCCAGCCCCATGGCTGCTGCACCTCCACCACCAGTGCAACCTGCCTCCCAACCAACAGTGGTGATGCTTCCCCCTGAACCTAGAGTACCTATCCCAGAAAGGTTCTCGGGCGACCGGTCCAAGTTTCAAGCTTTCCGAGATGCCTGCCAGCTTTACTTTGCCCTGCAACCCCGGACCTTCTCCCTGGAAGTCACCAAGGTGGGATTCGTGGTGTCCCTTCTACAAGGAGAACCCCAGTCCTGGGCCCACCGTCTTCTGGGAGCCAACAGTGTCATGACCCAGTCCCTAGCCGCCTTCTTCCAGGCAATGGCACAGTTGTATGACGACCCTCAACGCACGGCTACAGCTGAATCTGCCCTATCCACGCTCCAGCAAGGCCGCAGGACGGCTGAGGACTATATCACGGACTTTAGGCGCTGGAGCGCGGATACTCAATGGAACAATGCAGCCCTCAGACACCAGTTCCGCATGGGCCTCTCAGAGGGGTTGAAAGACGAACTGGCCCGTGTAGGAGTTCCTGAGGATCTTGAGGACCTTGTCACTCTGACAATCCAATTGGACCGTCGCCTACGGGAGCGCCGAGCTGAACGCTCTGCTTTGCCCAGTCGCCCAGCTTGGATGGTCGCTAGGGCTCCTGTTCCTGCCACTCGCTATCTACCTGCTCCCTCTACACCTCCCGTGGGACCTGCTTCAGATGGTTCCGAACCGATGCAGATTGGTCTTCTACGTGCCCCCTTGACGCCCGAGGAACGGGCCCGACGTCGCCAGTTGAATCTGTGTCTGTACTGTGGGGGCTCTGGACATTTCGTGAATGGTTGCCCTGTCAAGACGCGTAAGTGCTTGTCATCCGTTTCTCCTCTCTCTGCACCCTGCCCAGCCAGTACTATTCACCTTACCCTTCCTCTGTCGTTGCAGTGCCAGGGAAGGACAATCCTCACCAGCGCCATCATTGACTCCGGGGCGTGTAGCTGTTTCGTGGATGCCACCTTCGCCAACACTCACGCCCTGCCGCTCCAGAAGAAGACCCAAGGACTTACTGTGTTTCTGGCGGATGGGTCCCGCATTAAGTCTGGCCAGGTGACTCAAGAGACTCTGCCCTTAACCGCTACAATTTTCCCTCAACATCAGGAGCTTCTGACCATGGACGTGATCTCCTCTCCCCTGTTCCCGGTCATCCTGGGTATGCCATGGCTCCAGGCCCATAACCCGCTGATCCATTGGTCCACCGGGGAGGTAGAATTTCAATCTCGATACTGCCAGGAACACTGCCTACCTGCAACCCTCGGAACATCCTCTACCTTGCTTTGCCTAGACGCGGATCAAGACCTACGCCAATCTGTACCCCAACCTTATCATGACTTTCTGGACGTTTTCAGCAAGCGGGGGGCAGACTCCCTTCCGCCCCACCGTCCCTATGATTGCCCCATCGAGCTCCTCCCTGGGGCTGAAATTCCCTTCGGTCGCATTTTTCCTCTCTCCGAGAAAGAACAAGAGGCCCTGAAGACCTACATTGCCGAAAACTTAAAGAAGGGGTTCATCCGCCATTCCACCTCTCCTGCTGGCGCAGGCATCTTCTTCGTCACCAAGAAGGATCAGTCCTTGAGGCCCTGTGTGGACTACCGGGAGCTCAATAAAATAACGGTCAAGAATCGGTACCCCCTGCCCTTAATCCCTGAGCTCTTTCAGAAGCTAAGATCGGCAACGGTTTTCACCAAATTGGACCTCAGGGGTGCATACAATTTGGTCCGCATTCGGGCCGAGGACGAGTGGAAGACGGCTTTCCGGACTCGTTTCGGCCACTATGAGTACTTGGTCATGCCCTTCGGGCTCTGTAATGCCCCGGCCACGTTCCAGCATTTCATCAATGATGTACTCAGAGACTATTTGGACATTTTCGTGATCGTCTATTTGGACGACATCTTGATTTTCTCCCAAACCCTAGAACAACATCGTGGGCATGTGGGCAAGGTACTCCTTCGACTCCGACGGCACGGCCTGTATGCAAAGGCCGAGAAGTGCGAATTTGAGCAGCAGGAAATCCAGTTTTTGGGACTTGAAATCTCCCCGGCAGGCATTAGAATGGACCCTCAGAAGGTGTCCGCCGTTCTTGACTGGCCAGCACCTGTAGATAGAAAAGGAATCCAACGGTTCGTAGGATTTGCAAACTTCTACAGGAAGTTTATTAAGGGGTTCTCTGCTATCATCACCCCCATCACCCAGCTGACCAAGCAGGGCACACGCTTCCACTGGGGCCCGGAAGCTCAAGGGGCCTTTGATCAGCTTAAAAGACTGTTTACCTCCGCCCCTATCCTCAGTCACCCCGACCCTGCCCTCCCTTACATCTTGGAGGTCGATGCATCTGAAGTGGCAGTTGGGGCGGTCGTGTCACAACGACAGGGCAATAAAGACGCCATGCACCCAGTGGGATTTTTCTCTCGGAAACTTTCTCCAGCCGAGAGGAATTATGATGTCGGGGACCGGGAACTCTTGGCTATCAAATCGGCACTAGAGGAATGGAGGTACCTCTTGGAGGGAGCTAATCATCCAGTACTCATCTACACTGACCACAAGAACCTTGAGTACTTACGAACTGCCAAGCGACTCAAACCCCGACAAGCCCGCTGGGCTCTGTTTTTCTCAAGGTTCTGCTTTCATATTACGTATCGTCCCGGTTCCAAGAATGTGAAACCTGACGCCCTTTCCCGGATGTTTGACAGTCCCAAGGACTCCACCACCCCAGACACCATCCTATCTTCCGGAAACTTTCTACTTTTACAGCCAGATCTGCTATCTCAAATCCGGGAGGCATCCGCCAGTTCCCAGGGACCCCATGGGGTCACCCTAACTTCCAGTGATGGACTTCTCTGGAGGGGAAGTCAAGTCTTCGTCCCCGAATCTGTAAGGGTGAAGGTCCTGACCCTTCTACACGACCATCCACTGGCAGGACACTTCGGGAGCCGTAAAACTGTGGAGCTGGTGCAACGCACCTTTTGGTGGCCCAAACTAAAGGAATTCTGCAAGTCTTATGTTGACTCCTGCCCTGTTTGTAACCGCAGCAAGACGTCTAGGAACCGAGCTTGGGGACTTTTGAAGCCTCTTCCTGCACCTGATCGACCTTGGCGAATGTTGTCCATGGACTTTATAGTCGAGCTTCCGTGCTCAGAGGGGTGCTCTGCTATTTTTGTAGTAGTGGACCGGCTGTCCAAAATGGCCCACTTTTTGCCTTTAAGGGGAACACCATCTGCCACAGAGACTGCCCATCTTTTTATTAAGGAGATAGTCAGGTTACATGGGGTTCCGGCCAATATAGTATCAGATAGGGGGGTCCAGTTCACGTCCCGTTTTTGGAGGGCCCTTTGTGAGATCCTTAAGATTGAGCTGGCCCTTTCTTCTGCATACCACCCCCAAACTAATGGGCAGACGGAACGCACCAACCAGACTTTAGAGCAATACATAAGGTGCTTCACGTCCTTTGTGCAGGACGATTGGGTGTCCCTATTACCCCTAGCTGAATTCTCTTATAATAATGCCAGTCATTCAGCCACAGGACAATCCCCATTTTTTGCCAACTACGGTTTTCACTTGTCTTTTCTCCCTGACTTTCTCCCAGAATCTTCAGTCCCGGCAGTCCAGGATACAGCTTCGTTCCTCAGCCGCAACAACAGGATTCTTCAGGAGGCAATCACCAAGGCACAGGAGGACAGCAAAAGATTCTTTGATCGGAAGAGGAGGGGTGAGCTGAACTTGCAGGTGGGCGACCAGGTATGGCTAGCTACAACTAACCTTAGACTTGCTTGTCCCTCTAAGAAGCTTGCTCCCAAGTTCTTAGGACCTTTCCCTGTGAAGAGGAGGATCAATGAAGTTTCCTATGAGCTGTCCCTGCCCGACTCTATGAGAGTCCACCCAGTCTTCCACGTTTCTCTCCTGAAACCCGCTGTGCCCGATCCCTTCCCTGATAGGGGTACAAACCCACCCGGACCTGTCCTGGTCCAAGGTAATGAGGAGTACGAGGTAGAGGCCATCCTTGATTGCAGGAGACGGAGGGGGGAGAGGCAGTTCCTGATTAAGTGGAAGGGGTATGGGGCCGAGAGTAATTCATGGGAGCCAGAATGCAACCTTCATGCCAAGAGACTAATCCGTACCTTTCTTTCTTCCCATCCAGAAAGACAACGCCTAATGGGCACCCGGAGGTTGCCCCTTGTGAGGGGGCAATGTCAGGGCTCTAGCCGCCCTGGGCACCCTAGCCGGAGGGTGCGCGGGCACCTGGGCAGCCCTGGTCCCTCTGAACGCCGGCGCGCGCGCGCGCGCCCGTGCGCAAATAGCGGGCGCGCGCGCCCCCGTGCGCGGGCGCGCGCGCCCCCGTGCGCGTGCACGTGCGCGATCGGCGCCGCTTTGGCGCCAGTGGCCTTATTTAAAGGGGACAGCTGCCTGCATGCGGCGCTGTCCGTCTCAGCTCCCACCTGTGACCCCAACCTGAACCTGTCTGAGCTCCCTACTTGTGACCCGGCTTGTTTGACTCCGCTACTTTCTCCGTTCCTTGACCCCGGCTTGTTTGACCCTGCTCTGGACTGTGTTACTGTTGCTGTACCCCCGGCTTGCCTCCTGACCATCCTCCTGCCTGCCGTCCTTACCTGTCTGCCTTACCTGTTGTGACCCGGCTTGCCTGACCATCCCTGCTCCAGTGTCCCTGCACAGGTCTTCGCTGCTGCCGTCATCTGCTGATCTTCTGCCGTTGCTGTCAGCTACTTCAGCCGTCTGCTGCTGCTCCTGTTGTCGGTTTACCTCCTGCCTCCTGGTTTTCTGCCGAACCTTCATCTGCAGACCTACCCTCTGAGCAAGCCCTGCATCTACCCTGCATCAGCCTGCTGCATCCACACGGACACTCCTACCCGCTGAGTTCACGGCTACGCTGTCCCCAATCCAGCAGGCCCTGAACCAGAGTTGTAAGAGAGGTCTCCAACCATCAAGTCAGGCTCAGCACTACCAGGTACCTAACAGTAAGGTTTACAACCACTTTTTGCCCTGCATCAGTGTGCAACAACCATGTGCATTGTGGGGATAATTTTTGCTGTGCGGGGATGCAAACCATTGTGGCTGCAACATACAGTACACCCCCTCTGCAGCATTTGCAGCTTAACAAGGAGCAATTGGGGGACAGTAAAAACAAAGTTCAATCACATGTTTTCACAGCTCCACCTCCTTCGTCAACCACAAGTGTCAACTAGGCCTACCGGTAAGTGTTTCCTCTTTCTTGTTAATCGATTGCTAAAATATAATTCAGATTTTACATCAGGCCCTTTTGGTTTTTAGATATTAACACCCTGTAGGTGTTACACGCTGGAATAATTACAGATCTAGGTTTAGCTGTTAAGTGTACTTCTGACCCAGACACATATCACAGCACTGTATTTCTGTTACCATAGTTAGATATTTTCAAAAGCTTAATTTTGGGTGTCTATTGTGAGATATTAGTACCTTTGTACGCAGATTACTGTATTGGAAATCTTTATAACAAACACGCTTTGGGGCAATAACATCTGTAAGAACCTTGGCTATATTAAACTAGGTTTTCTAATGAGTCACTGTGTAAGCACACACTGAGCCACCTCTTCTTTGTGTTTTAGGGGATTTATTGAATAGTGATTACACAGCAATAGCACTTGTTCATTCCAGCAATAACTAAGTTCTAGCTGATATTAGTCTGGAATTATCTTCCTATGTAAGTCATGTTCAGATTTGATATGTACTTCGCATAACAACTACAGACAAATTACATGGCTTCAACAATCGTGGGTGGCATCTGGCATAGGATTATATTTAAACAATTCAGACAGGTATGTGTACATTACTTATGTATTATATATACAGTATATGCAAAGCATACTAAGCATAGCTGAGATAGGTGAAAAGCTTTTTTTGTATAAATATCTGAATTACAGAACCTCATCTATAATACAGCTGTTTTTTTTTCTGTTTTTTTTATTTATTTTTACATAAAGAACACTTCCGACATGTCTATTGCTTATTTTTTAGGACAGTTTTAACATACACACTGGACTGATTTAAAAAAAAACTAGACCAAATAAAACAAGAGACTAGTTGTTGCTTGTATTAACCAAGAAAGGTACCTATTTAATCTTTTCAGTATACCCTGGTTGGTGGGTTTTGGGAAACTAGTGTTTGCTCTAGGTTTTCTAAACTGTAGATAATAAGTAAGGATTTTTTTTTCAAGTGGTTGCTTGTAAGTAGTTTGTGAACATTAAACATTTATTTTTTTACTTTTACTACTGCACTATGGGCCCTGTTTTGTTATCTTACATGAGTACTGGAGGATGGAGGATCTGAAAGAGTATTAATGACAGCACTTACTTTATAAGATTCCGGTAAGATGCATGGTGTGACCATAGATGTATCAGGTAGCCGGGAATATATACTTCTTTGGGCACTTGAGCATGTGACATTATGTGAGTGGTTTGGCACTTTGCCTAGCTTTATCATTTAACCATTTCCCTCCCAAGGCCATCATATGGTGTCCTGGACTTTGAGTGGTGATATCTGAATGATGCTTGCAGTTGCAGGCATCATTCAGATATTTTTTTTCTGCCAGCGATTCCTAGCAAAGTAAAAACAATCATAGCTGCTTGATTGTTTTCACAGGCAGCAGGAGGGGACGTTCCCCATTCCCATGCCCTCTGGTGCTTCTACCAACTCTTCCGTGTGATCAGCGAGCCGGAGAATGAAACGGCCGGTGGCAGCCATTTACCATGGAGCTTACCGAGGACCAGATGTCCCTGGCCATCTCTATGACCTTCGGAGGCCACTTCCGGGCTTGGCAGATGTAAACACTGCCGTGTTTTTAGCTGGAAAGACTGAGATCGTTTTTTGGGGGGGTTTTTTGATCTCAGGCTTTCCAGCCTAGAGGAGAGATGTGGGGTCTGTAAAGAGGACCTGCCATGCAATATTCCTATTACAAGAGATGTTTACATTCCTTGTAATAGGAATAAACGTGATCCAACAAAAATTTTTTTTAAAAGGAAAGTGTAAAAAAAAAAAACATTTTAAGCGCCCCCGCCCCTGTACTTAAGTACGTCGCGCCCGCATATGTAAATGGCGTTCAAACCACACATGTGAGGTATCTCTGCAAACGTTAGAGCGAGAGCAATAATTCTAGCCCATGAACTCTTCTGTAACTTTAAACAGGTGACCTGTAAAAAATGTTAAAGCCTTGCCTATGGAGTGTAAAATAAATAAATAAATAAATAAATAAACAATAAAACATTTTTTCAAGCACCCCGTCCCCATATGTACATACGTCGCGCCCGCTTACATAAACAGCGTTTAACCCACACATGTGAACATGAACATTAGAGCAAAAGCTCTATCTCTATCCCAACGAACATCATCTTTCACATTATACAAAAAAAAGCGAGCTAACTTTAGTGTTTTTTTTTTTTTATTCATGAAAGTGGTTTTTCCCAAAAAATGTAATTTGAAAAATTGCTGCGCAAATACTGTGTGACATAAAAAAGTTGCAACAACTGCCATTTTATTCTCTAGGGTCTCTGCTAAAAAAACATATATAATGTTTGGGGGTTCTGAGTAATTTTCTAGCAAAAAAATTATAATTTTTATGTGTAGGAGAGGAGTGCAGGAATTGGCTTGGGCTGAAAGAAGTTAAAGCAGTATTACACTATTTTTAGAGAGGACTATTTGAGGATGCACTAATAATCTTACTTTGAGCTTCCAAAATATTGCACTGAGGTGAGGAGCAAAGGAATCTTTTTGGAGGCAAGGTTGAGATACAACAACATTCACATGGGAATATTATGATAGGTTCTATTTAAGATACATGAGGGTAAGGGTACATATAAATATATGAACATATTCGGATTTAATCGAGATATGTTTGATGTAAGCACAATAAAAAATAATTTTTATTATATTGATTGTATCAGTTTTTTCACTGGCATGAGGGAACCATCACAAAGAAGCTACAATCTAAAGGGACATTACTGGAGTCACCTGACCTATATTGGACTGCGACTTTAAGAATATATATAGCTTGATTTTAGTGAGCGCTGACTTAACTTATATAGCAAGTAAGGAATGCATGAATGTGTAAATAATTAGTAAAAAAAATAACCAAAAAAATCATGAATGCTGGTTGCAGAAACTTTCTGTTGTGCTTTGTACTGAGTCTGGCCACTTCTATTTAATCTCACACTGGGGCAGAGAATGACATACTGTTGGGTTTTAAAGTTAAGTGGAGGCTTATATCTAGAGCAGGGGTCTACAAACTATGGCCCTCCAGTTGTTAAGAAACTACAATTCCCATCATGCTTAGTCATGTCTGTGAATGTCAGAGTTTTACAAAGACTCATGGGACGTGTAGTTCTGCAACAGCTGGAGGGCCGTAGTTTGGAGATCCCTGATCTATAGGCCTGCAACAAGATCAGTAATCGGCCCAATGAAACTTGCAGTTTACTAAACAGGTGCAAAGTAAGAATCAATAATGCAGAACAGGGTCAAAATGGCAAAGAGCATGCATGCACTGCAGAAAAATACAAAATGGATTGTAGAAGCTGCACAAACATGGTTATCACACAGCGATGTCTCTGTGGCTCAATCAGGATAACATATGGTTACACAGCATAATCTCTAAAAGAGCACCGCTCTTGAATGGGGAAATGTGACCATGTTTATGCTGGCTTTGAAGGCTAGCTTTTGACTCCTTTTTTAGTAGACGTTTTAGAACGTTCATTATACTGAGTGTCTTCTGGGTTTTAGAGCTCCTGATGCCCGGTTGGTCTGTGGGGCTTCCCTACTGTTTGTAGCCCACGCCTCTTCTTTCCTTCTGTTCTCTTCGCTTCCGCTAGGGAATTCTACCATGCAGCACCATGAAGAAGCTCCTTTTTGCAAAACACATTGAGAAGATAGCCATTCACCCACCAATGAGCAATCTGTATCTTGGAAGATTTATATACATATACATATATGGGATGTATTTTTATGTCATATTATTATGATCTGAGTGTTGACAGGTTCTAAGCAGGGTAGTTTTCTTATATACACTGTACATGTGGTTGTATATACATATTGCACAACAATAGTGCATTCTAATGATTTTGTTAAAAAAAAAAAAGGATAATTTTTAAAGAATTGGTTTACTCTCTGCCATAAAAGATAGCTGAATGAGCTGGGAATTTTGGTTTGTTTTTGATGAAAGTGAAAAGCACCTGTAAAGTCTCATATCTTTTTCTCATTGGTTCTTGGCATAATCTCTAAAAGACTTTACAACTCAGTCAAGCTGAAAATCACAATTTCAGTAAAATAGCACAGAACACAGCTCCTTGTGCTTGTCCTCATAAACAGTGTCTCTCACAGTGGAGTCCAGGTTAGAACTAGTAATGCAGGCAGGCAGACAGCTGGAACTGAGGTAGAAGTGCCACCCTACTCAAACTTCAGTACTCTGGAAGTAATTGAGCAGGTGCCCCCTACAGTAGATGGGTCTTTTTGGAGAAGCTGTATGCCTTTGTACCCTGGCCTGGCTGCCAACATGCCAGTTAAGACAGTGGAAGACTCATCAGATGTGGCTTCCCTGAGCTCTAGAGGGAAGAAAGCAAATTAATGTATGTTTCTGGGCATGTCCAGGAAACAAGGTCATTTTTTGAAAAGGAGTTAGAGGACTGCATCTACATCTGTGCATGGTGTGTATATGGGCACTCCGCTACACTCTGCGCCACTTGAACTTGCTGAAATTGGCAAGTTTGCAAACCATCCAAATTCATCCTACCCAAAAGTTTACAGGATGTTGTTTAGACAAGTTACATGTTATTAAACTTTGGCCTGGGGGCTCACACGCCAATTCTGTAGAGTGCGGGGCTGCCTACCTAATTGCAGATCACTTTATCAGCTATATCTGTCTCATCAGGTGTGGTCTCTTTGAGCTTCTGTGAGTAGGAAGCAAAGAAACCTATCTTGCCATGGCATGTCCAGGAAACCAATTATTTAAAGTGTAATTTTAGTCAGAAAATTAGGTCCTGCTAGATCACTTCAGGCTGGCCTCTTTTGCAGGTATACTTATGTAAAACATTAAATATAAGTGCCTATACTGTTTAAAATCCAGTAATACACTACCTCACCCTGCTCTGCACATGCTCAGTTGCTCTCCATTTTTAGGCATTTTTAGGCACTACTGAGTTTGTAGAGGCCGATCTGACAGCCTTAAAGAGGAAGTAAACCCTCCTATCCTTTTCAACCAAGGAAACTGCTTCTGTTTGATCTGCAGCTGACATGGTGCTGCACATATGATCAGTTATGACTCCAGCCAATTGATGGTTTGACAGTTTGGTTGAGGACACAAGCAAATGTGACAGTTAGCAATGTCGACATTCCAAGAATGTAACAGTTTTTTTGAAACCATTAAATTGATGAGTTTAGTTCCACTTCATGATTTACTGATGTTCAGGGGCTCTGGGCTTCAGCAAAATGGCAGCCTCCAAGAAGAAACAGGTGTAATGATGAAGGCAATTTACAGCATACACTAATTTTAGTAGCATAATTATTAATGTAGAATGTATGGTCCTTGCTAAAGAACATCATTTTTTATCAAGTTGTTATGGGTAAAGTTCCCCTTTAAAGGAAAATAAGTTAAAGTGGCCTACACCTGCATCTCAGCATGGTGAGTAAATGGGCACTCCACTAAAGGCCTGTTTGTAACACATGTTTGTTAAGCATAACTAAGGCCACAATGCTCTTGGCATATTTATGCATTTGTTTGCATGTGCTTTGCATTTGGCTTGCTTAAAAACTCCACAAGTTGATGGAAAGCTATTACGTGACGGGGCTCTCCGCCTATCTGGGAGTGTTCTCTGCAAAAACACACTGAATGTTCTGCACTGCACTCTGCACTTTTTTAAATAAACATTTAGAATGATTGTAAACCTCAGTTATGGAATCTAAGCAAAGCATCTATATCTGTAGTGTTTACATGTCTCTCTCCAAAGCTCTAATTGTTGTTTCTCTCTGGGGCTTTGTTCCTCTGTTTTTAGCATGAGTTACTTCTGAGAAGTTTTCCCGACACATGAGATAAAATTTGTGTCAGGGAGGGAGTTTAGCACACAGCTTTCCCATTCACAACACAGTTCCTTTGTTGTGTGAATGGGGAAGTGTCCCTTTCCACCAATCAGCTCTTACACAGTGTAACTGCAGTCTCTCCGCCCCCTCCCCTGTGTTCCTGAGAGATGACGAAAGATTTTAACATGATTCTGCAATTTTGAAGGGGTGTGGGTAAGTAAGTAAAATCTATATAAGGGGATTTGTTTCATCTCTGTGTATCATATGAGGCTGTTCACGTCACTGGGTATATGCAAGGGTTTACAACCACTTTAATATAGACGAGTTTGCAAGGGTTTACAACCACTTTAATGTAGAAATTGTTCTTTATTTGAAATAGGTACTGTAGCGTTTTAAATTATTGTACAAATCTGAACAATGTGCATAATTGAGAGAGGGATTTTTTTTTAGTAAAGCAAAGAACATAAATGTGATTTACAGCAGTAAGAGCTGTTGTTTTATTGGTGTGGTTGTGGTAAAGGGAAATCCTATTGGGTTCTATGGTATCCTACACTCTGCATATTAAAACCACACTTAGCACTGCCTTCTCAAATAAAGCTTTAAAGATCATAGATGAATGATAGAAATTAAATAATCTGCTCTACAGATGGTAACTGGTGATTTGTGGTTATATTGTTTACAGATTAGCAGTAATTTTTATTAAAATAATATTTTCACTAAGAATATTAGTATTTTACAAATATCTACTAAGTCAGCAGTATATTCTATTTCCTTTTATCTTTAATCTCAATGTATGCCCAGATCATGTGCTACAATAAGCTTGTCTGCCGTCTGTGTTTTTTCAGTTTTGATGGGAAATGTCAACAGCATGGCCGGAATTACTTACTTGCAATTTATTTGATTGTACGCACATGTGTTAAAACTGCCAAACTGAGAGTGTGCATGTTTTTCTAATTTTATTTTCCTGCATTCGTTTGAGTCAATATGCAAGCTGAAACATCTAAAAACTTAAGATTACTTTTGAAAAAGTCCAACTATAGACAAAACATTTATTTATTTATTTTGGAAAGCATAGGTAGGGTTTATAACCTTTGCTAGGTCTTTGTTTACTGTATGAGGGGAATAACCTCTGTGAGGACACAAGTAGCCATAAAAGAAACTGACAGAATTTCCAACTATTTTCTACTTTTGTAGAAAGTGCTGATATGCCATTTGTGCACTGTTTCATAGATTCCTTTTACATAGCATCCTAGTCACCAAATCGGAATCCAGGAGAAATTTACTCAATGAGGGTCACAGACATTTCTTTCTTGTTACCTCCTAAGTTAGCTGTTGGTCTGCCAGGTCTATCAGACATCCCATCGTTCAAATGAATGGGGACATTTCTAGAAATTGGGACATTTCTAAAACATTCATCGAGAGGTTGGAGTAAAAACAACAAGAGCAAGTAATCAGTGGGCACTGTTAAAATCTACCATCCTGGAAGCAACTAAATTATATGTCAGGCAAGTTAGTAGAAATAAGGCTGGGTTCACACTGAACACAGACATTGCATGTGATTCACACCGCATTGCTGTGCAGATCACATGCGATGTCTGTGCGATGCAAATTCAGCCACACAGTTTGAGTGGCTGAATTTGCATCGCATGCGGACCAAAATGGTATAGGACCCCTTTTTTGGTCCACACTGGAACCAGATAATATGCAATCTGATTCCTGTAGCATTTTGCAGTTCACACTGCGATCTGCAAACTGATCTGGGCATGTCATTAACTTTACATTGACACCCACAGCGGTTCAATGAGGGCAGTGTGCACTGCCTGCGTATGACATGCGATGCGGGAACCCGCATTGGAATCACGCTGGTTTCTGCATCGCACAAGTGTGAACCCAGCCTAAACGGAAGAAAAAACAATATGGTTCACTAAAGAGGTAAGTAGGATAGTAGCAGAAAAAAAAAAATCAGCATATAGAAGATTCAAGGAGACAGGCGGTAATGGTATAGCTGACAGAGAAGTGTCTAAAAATAGACAAAAGGAGGCTAAACACATTCTCAGTACTGCCAAAGCACGCAAAGAGGGGAAAGGAGATAAAACCTTTAGTCATAGAAGTAAAAACAAAAACAATGGGATCTCTAAAATTAAAACTGGACATAATTACTTCTGTTCAGTCTTCTCAGAAATAAATAGATAACGCAATGGGCCCTGTTGGTATTAATCCCATAGTTCTAGGAATACTTGAAGTATTTTTGTTGGACCATTTAACAGATCATTTTAATCATTCTCTTTTAACAGGAGAAGTTCCCCATGACTGGCAGACAGCTAATATTGTACCTATCCACAAGAAGGGCAGCAAGGTAGAAGCTGGCATTTACAGGCCAATGAGTTTAAAGCAGAGTTCCACCACCTTTCGAGAGGTGGTCTTAAATGAAAGACCACCTCTCCACCGCTTGTTTTTGACTAGTTACATTTTTTTTTCTAACTTACCTTTTTATGAAGTACAGCCTGTACTTTCAATCCATCTGGTCCACGGCGCAGGACGTCATATCCTCTTCTTTGGCGAGCCCCCCCCCCCATGTCTTCTGGGACATGTGTGTGTCCCAGAAAACAGCCAGCCAGTCCCAAAGCTCAGCGCGACTCACGCAGGCACAGTAGGAATCGGGCAGTTAAGCCACAAGGCTCCACTGCCTGTCCACTGCCATGAACGGATCGGCCTTGGGGTGCTGACATCGCGGGCTCCCTGGACAGGTAAGTGTCATTATTAAAAGTCAGCAGCTACAGTGTTTGTGGCTGCAGACTTTAAAAAATGTATTGCGGGTGGAACACCGCTTTAACATCAGTTGCAGTCAACTTAATGGAATCACTCCTGAAAAAAAGATCATTGACCACTTAAAAAAAACACAACTTGCTTTCAGATGCAGCTGGTCACCAGATGCGGATTGTCACTTGTCACATTGCCAGCCACCAGATGCGGATTGTCACTTGCCACCAGATGCAGATTGTCACTTGCCACGTCACCTGCAAACAAATGCGGATTGTCACTTGCCACCATTGCCTGCCACCAGATGCAGCCTGTCACTTGCCACGCCTCCTGCTACCAGATGCAGCTGGTCACTTGCCACGTTACTTGCCACCAGATGCGGATTGTCACTTGCCAGATTGCCTGCCAACAGATGCAGCTTGTCACTTACCACGTTACTTGCCACCAGATGTGGATTGTCACTTGGCACCGTTGCCTGCCACCAGATGCAGCTTGTTACTTGCCACACCGCCTGCCACCAGATGCAGATTGTCACTTGCCACGTCACCTGCCACCAGATGTGGATTGTCACTTGCCACCAGATGCAGATTGTCACTTGTCATGTCACCTGCCTTCAAATGTAGCTTGTCACTTTCCACGTCACCTGCCACCAGATGCGGATTGTCACTTGCCACCGTTGCCTGCCACCAGATGCAGCTTGTCACTTGCCACGCTGCCTGCCACCAGATGCAGCTTGTCACTTGCCACGTTACTTGCCACCAGATGCGGATTGTCACTTGCCAGATTGCCTGCCAACAGATGCAGCTTGTCACTTGCCATGTTACTTGCCACCAGATGCAGCTTGTCACTTGCCATGTCACCTGCCTTCAGATGCAGCTTGTCACTTGCTACATCACCTGCCACCAGATGTGGATTGTCACTTGCCACCAGATGCAGATTGTCACTTGTCACGTCACCTGCCACTAGATGCGGATTATCACTTGCCACCATTGCCTGCGATCAGATGCAGCTTGTCACTTGCCACGTTACTTGCCACCAGATGCAGCTTGTCACTATCCTGCAACAACAGTGACAGCAGAGAAATAGGCTTCCTCCCCAGCTTTTGAGTACAACAGGCAGTGAGAGATGATGTAATCACTTTGCTGCCCACGGCTGTACAGTGAGGGCATAACTGTGGTGATGCAGGGCGGGCCGTGACAGATGATGTCATCTCTCTGCTCGCTTGCCCGCCTGCTCACTGTACTGCCTTCCCGTTCACCCACTGGCTCGCTTACTGGTGTGACTGCCCGCCCGCTCACTTGCCTACCAGCCCGCTCCACTCACTTGTCGGCCGCTCACTGACCTGACTGCCCCTTTCTCTCACCTGCCAACTGTATACAGGGAATCAAGAAGCCCAGCAAAGCAAAAAATAATTATTTTGGGTTTGTATGCACTTTAATAATGAGCTCTTCTCTGTGCCCCAAGGCTTGGCTGTTTAGAAGTAAACATATCCTTCCACAACTGATGGGAGTTGATATAACACATGGGTATCAAGCATATCCAATAAAGTTAAGCAAAGAGCAATAGTGAAGTGGAAAATTATGTTACCTATGGCAGACAATGAGGATTTTTCTTCTGACTAGACTAAAGTAGACATGTAGACCATAAGTTACTACTACACTTTACCCTTCTTTAGTGTATCTTTCTCATAAAAAATATTTAATATTCTCTCTTCCAATAGTAATATTCAGCAATGTATAGATTTTACACCCTCACCCTATTTATAGCTGTCTTTGTTATGACATGTTTCTTGTAATGTACAAAAAGTGAAATATATAAGAAGCTATATAGCTGGAAAACAGGTAATGAATCATGTCCACAAGTGCTTTACAAAAGTCTGGCTTCTTGAACTGAACCCTGCTTGTCTCATGACAGACTCTTATGAGAGGTAGACCTTTCTGTATACACAGGTGCTGTGCATCTCATTTGAACGAAAGCTGATGCAAATAAACAGGTTTTATTTTTGCACTGACAAATGGCACAAATGTATACATGTAAACTGCCTGTAGTGTTTAAATACTATACAAACAGAGCATACACAGGCCCTGTGTTAGTAGGGCTCAATGCATATGGTATGATAAAACCTACTGCTCTTCAATTATTCATTAGGATGGACATTTTGATTGTTTTATTTCAAAATGAGAAATTTATTCTTGTTTTGTCTTTTTTTTTTTACAGTTACAAGATAGTTTTTAAAGTAGCAAAACAATGCACTAAATATAGTTTTTCCTAGTTTTATTAAATTGATCACTATTAACTGTTTAGCAAAGCACATTGCTTAAACAAAATAAACCATTTTTTTCTGTTCAAAAAGCAGATAAACTGTAACTCTAGATAAAGCTAGTTTGTTCATTCATTTGGAAAGGAAACATATAG
Organism: Lithobates sylvaticus; assembly: GCA_028564925.1. Classification (NCBI taxonomy): domain Eukaryota; kingdom Metazoa; phylum Chordata; class Amphibia; order Anura; family Ranidae; genus Lithobates; species Lithobates sylvaticus. Next base: position 211,368,087 of record CM053030.1, on the reverse strand, counting down.
ACAGAAACTAGTAATTCTTCCTTTGCTGTTTATGTTATCATAAAGCTTACTGGTATCAGCTTGTTTCCTTGCAGCACACATCCGTCGTCTACATCATGTCCCAAAGGTAGAAGGTAATGGTATGTGGGTAATACCCAAATAATGGAAATTGACTTTCAACATTCTTATAAACTTACATAACAAGCAAGGAAAAGATAGATAACATTGTATGGCCCGATGTGGCAATGTTATGATGAAGTGAACTCATATGCCATGCATGCTTTGAATTCACTAATATCACTTTTTAGATAGTACTGTTTTTGTTGGAATGTGCTACCAAAATATTGCAGGAATGCATAGACTATTTGGATAATGCCTTCATGTCTTGGATTATGGCCTCCATAATACAGCCCCAGATAGGTTATTCGTCCTATGGGCCTATGTAGAAAGACTTTCAACGTTTTTTTTTGGAATGAGTTGCTTACAGTAAAGGATTTAACAGCTACAACAGAACATTATAACAATAAACTAGACTTTTGGATGTGCACCTTTTTCCTGGTTCAGTTTACATTATGTAAAATAGTTAAAATTGTCAACAGGGAGAATGGCATCCTCTCAAAATGGCCACAGCAGTACAAATATTTCCCGAACAGAATCTCCAAGAGATAAAAAAAAAAAGTGAAATAATTGTTGTCTTATTAAAGCAAAGTATATTTTGTTTTCTTCGGATTCGATTCTTCAGATTTGATTCGGTGATCGGATTAGATTCAGAACCAATCTATCATTAGGTCCAGGCCAATGATTTATGGCCTGGACCTGCTGATCGGTTCTGACGAATGGCAGAAGGTCCTGTGCTTGTGTAATGTAAACACAGGCACAGGAAGTTATGTAATCTTCTCTCCCGGAGTCCTTTTCGATTCCAGCATGAGAGAAAATAACATCTACTGTGAGTACAAGCACCACACTGACACCAGAACACATAGTTAGGCAAATTTAACCCCTTGATCGCCAGTTAACTCTTTCAGTCCCTATAACAGTGTCACTGGGTACAGTGTACAGATATTTTACTGATCACTGTATTAGTGTCACTGGTGATGCTAGATAGTGCTAGATAGTGTTACCCAGTTACCCAGTTAGCAGCAGTCTCAGATAGGGTCAGAGTACCCGCTATATATTCCCTAATAAAGTTTTACCCCCTGCTCTCCCCCAATTAACCCTTCCACTGCCCTGTCACACTGTAATTAGTACAGTGTACAGATCTTTTTTCTGATCGATGTATTAGTTTCTTGGGTGATGCAAGATAGCGTTAGCATCAGTTAGCGTCAATCCCAGACAGCATCAGATTGCCAGCATTCAGGTGCATATCTAATAGTTTTTTGAAATTATCAATGCTCCCTGCTGAAACCCCTGTCTGTGGAAGAGAATTCCACATCCTTACTGCTCTCACAGTAAAGAACCCTCTACACAGTTTTTGGTTAAACCACTTCTCTTCTAAATTTTAGTGAATGGCCACGTGTCTTTTTAAATTCCCTTTCACAGAAAAGTTTTATCCCTATTGTGGAGTCACCAGTATGGTATTTGTACATTGAAATCATATACCTTCTCAAGCGTCTCTTCTCCAGAGAGAATAAGTTCAATGCTCGTAACCTTTCCTCATAACTAAGGTCCTCCAGTCCCTTTATTAGCTTTGTTGCCCTTCTCTGCACTCTCTCCAGTTCCAGCACATCTTTCTTGAGGAATGGTGCCCATAACTAGACGGCATACTCCAGGTGCGACCGGACCAGAGTCTTGTAGAGTGGGAGAATTATAATTTTATCTCTGGAGTTCATCCCCTTTTTAATTCACGCCAATGTTCTGTTTGCTTTGCTTGCAGCAGCTTGGCATTACATGCCACTGCCAAACCAAAATACCATCCACTAGGACCCCCAGGTCCTTTTACATCCTAGATTCCCCCAGAGGTTCTCCCCCTAGTGAGTAGATTTTTGCCACCTAAATGCATTATTTTACATTTTTCTACATTAAACCTCATTTGCCATGTAGTTGTCCACCACATTAATTTGTTCAAATCTTCTTGCAAGGTTTCCACATCCTGCTGAGAAATTATTTGGAACTTAATTCATTTTAAAGATGTTGCAAGTCTTTCTATACAGGGTGTGGAGAAAATAACAACCCCCAAGAGAGGAGGGGACAGGTTCAGAATACTTTGCAAGAGCAAAGTATTCTGGATATTTACTTTACATACCAGAATTCTGACAGGATTAAACTTTGAGTGGGACGTTTCCCACTATTATGATTAAGCCTGTGGCTGTCTGTATGGGCTTTACTGAGCTTTTTTACCAAAATTCTTTGGAATTTTGTTTGGAATCTTAATTATTTTTATTTGTGAGAATATAGTTGTTTGGCTTTGTTTCATTTATATGTTCATTCTTATTCTATATACACGATACAGTGTTAGCTATAATGATACCCCAGTCGATATCCACTATTTGGGCCTAAGTTTATAATGTTTTACAAAGTCAACATCATTGTGTGTATGCCCATTATCGATGGATAGTGCTGTGATACACTGGTTGTTTTGATATGGGCAGCTTTGAACACACACGTTTGTGGATGTGTATTTTCACACGAACAGGAGCATGGTTTAATCATGGGATTATATTTACAGTCTGGATTTTAGATAGTCACTATGATTCTGAGTGGGATATATTCCATCACTTAGGATCACTAAGTTTGTTGAGTGAGGACATATTTTACTATCAAGAATATTGACCATTCATGGTTATCCCCACGATACTCGGATTCCTAAACAACCCTTCCCCCGCCCCCTTTCACTCCCCTCACCTTTCCTTCCCTCCTGGTTGTTGTAGATTTGCTAGCTTGGTTCCCTTCTAATCAATACATTTGGTGCTTGCTCGTGTATGGGACACATTTGCTGACGATGTTTGCATCCAATGCCCAATCTAGAGGCTGACATACTGCAATTCTATAATTTGTAGTACTTTTGCATATGGGCCAAATACGAGCAACTCTATATTGTTTGCGGTATCAGCACTAATGTTTATCGTTGCATGTGTGTGCTTAATACGAATAGTAAGTAGGGTTGAGCGAACCCGAACTGTAAAGTTCGGATCCGTACCGGACTTTTGGGTGTTCGGGACCCGGACCCGAACCCGAACTATTGGCTGTAAGTTCGGGTTCGGGTCCGGTGTTCGCGCTGTATTGGCGCCTTTTTAACAGCTGCAGGGCAGCCAATCGATGATCGTTTCACTAGTGTGCCCTTAGAAGCCATCACAGCCATGCCTACTAATGGCATGGCTGTGTTTGGGCAGTGCAGCATGTGACCCAGCCTCTATATATAGTCCAGACACACAGCACACAGCGTCATTCTGCTATAAACAGGTTCCTGTGCTGCTGAGAGGATTTTAGGAGTTAGTGTGATTCAGTCAGTCAGGCAGTCAGCATTCCTTAACTTTGCTTCTAATTAGTTAGATAAGTGAGCGATCTACATAGCTAGAGTAGAGTAGGGAGTTTCTTTATTAAGCAAAAGAAAGAGGCAGAGAGAATTATTGAAGAGATTCCTAAATCAATTGTACCCTGGCTGGGGTGCAGTGCACGGTCTTTTAACAGTGCCATGAGGCCAGTGCCAGACAAAATATAAAAGTTTTACCTGCAAGCTCAGTGCACCATTAGGACCAACACTGCATATACTAAGAGATACGCCATAGTCTGTGTGTATTCTGCTATTGGAAAAACATTGCATAAAAATTTAATTTTGCTTTTTTTTTTTTTCCCAATAGCATTTTCTGCGTGTTCATACATACATCATACATACACGCTGTAGACACTATCCGTGTATTCTGATATTGCAAAAACATTGCAAAAAACTTTTAATTTTGCTGTGTTTTTTTTTTCCCAATAGCATTTTCTGCGTGTTCATACATACACGCTGTAGACACTATCCGTGTATTCTGATATTGCAAAAACATTGCAAAAAAAAATAATTTTGCAGTGTTTTTTTTTTCCCAATAGCATTTTCTGCGTTTTCATAAACGCTTTACATACTGTCCGTGTATTCTGATATTGGAAAAAACATTGCAAAAAAATTTAATTTTGCAGTGTTTTTTTTTCCCCCAATAGCATTTTCTGCGTTTTCATAAACGCTTTACATACTGTCCGTGTATTCTGATATTGGAAAAACATTGCAAAAAAATTTAATTTTGCTGTGTTTTTTTTCTTCCCAAAAGCATTTTCTGCGTTTTCATAAACGCTTTAGACACTATCTGTTTATTCTGATATTGGAAAAACATTGCAAAAAAATTAAATCTTGCAGTGTTTTTTTTCTTCCCAATAGCATTTTCTGCGTTTTCATAAACGCTTTAGACACTATCCGTGTATTCTGATATTGGAAAAACATTGCAAAAAAATTTAATTTTGCACTGTTTTTTTTTTTCCCCAATAGCATTTTCTGTGTTTTCATAAACGCTTTACATACTGTCCGTGTATTCTGATATTGGAAAAACATTGAAAAAAAAATGTAATTTTGCATTTTTTTTTTTCTTCCCAATAGCATTTTCTGCGTGTTCATAAACGCTTTAGACACTGTACGTGTATTCTGCTATTGACAAAAACACCCATTTAGGGCGAGATCATAAATTTTGAAAATATGAGGAGATCATCAAAAAGGGGACGTGGCCCGGGTCGTGGTGCTGCTGGTGGCGCTCCTGTTGCAGGGAGAGCACGTGGTCGATCTGTGCCAGCTACACGCACTAGTGAAACACCTTCCTCAGGTGCAAGTAGGCGACAGAGCCTGCAGCGGTATTTTGGCGCGCCTATAGAGGCTGTAAAAATGTTGAGGCCAGGACAAGTACAGGCGATAGTAGATTGGGTTGCTGACAGTGCCTCCGGTTCCTTCACATTGTCTCCCACCCAGTCTCCTGATGAAAGTTAATAATTTTTTCCAGAAAGTGCGTATTCTGGGGTATTCCCACCATATGTGCGGCATCGTGCCGTTGAGTTTCTGAGGTTCTTAATGACTTTCTGTACCTCTTCTGCTGAGAAGGGGGCCTCCAGCATTTTTTTTAATGTTATTTTAAGTTATTTCCCAACCACATTTGTTTGCAGATCACTTGCCATGCTCTTAACAACATTTTGTTGCCATTTGCAGCCCTCTAGCCCTTTCCATGACCTTTTTACAGCCATTTTACTGTTCAAAAGTCCGGGTCCCATTGACTTCAATGGGGGTTCGGAGTTCGGGGTCAAGTTCAGGTCAAGTTCGGTCCCGAACCCGGACTTTTTTCCGAAGTTCGGCCGAACCCGCCGAACCTGAACATCCAGGTGTCCGCTCAACTCTAATAGTAAGCTTACACACACTTCTGTTGCTGTCATGCATATGATATACTTGCGGATATTGACATAGGGGCATGCATTTACATATATTTGTATTTTTACATGATGAAAATTTAAGCTCCACTTTTAGTGCCTTATGTAGAGGGTGTGGTTTTACAATGGTTGTGGTGGTAGTATTGTTGCACATCGTTGTATGTATGCTGAACATCAGTGGCTAATACAAATTATGTCAGTCGTGGCAATGATTTTGGCACAGATATAGAGGCACTTATTTACATATGTGTGTATTGTATATATAGAGGTTTCATCAGGTTATAACATTTACTACTCAAGGTCTTATGGTTTACCATGTTCATATCTTTCCATTTTTTGATTTTTTTGATTTTTTTTTGATATCGTGGTTGTTGGTTTCCTGATTCTCTGATCTGTCATTATTTTCACCTTCTCGTTTAAGGTAGTTCCTGTATTTCTCAAATCTTCATATCTAGAATGAGGGTTCTTGCTACATTTTCCTTTCCCCATGACCATTTTCTTTGCCCTATCCATTATATAAAAGACATTCGCAACATTGTTTTCATACTTCAATCAATAGAATGGTTTACAGGCTGGATTTGCTGAATAGTTGTTTTGGACATCAAAGGAATGCTCATAGGTGTATGTATATATATTTTTCATCCTGTATATACATTATGGTGATTTTGCATAAAATATTTTAAAATTTTGTTACAATAGAAATATATATAATATATTTTTTAATAACAATAAGTGTTTAAATGGAAATGAAATTATAAATTTATGTGATGGTAAATGTTTTAAAAACTGTTTATACTTGAAATTTAGATCCACAGTTATTAGTGTAAATAGGGACTATGTTTATATGTATATATATATGTGTACATTTATATTTTTAGATATATGTGCCTTCATGACACACCTATCATACAGTATATATAATAGAAACCTGGAGGATCTCATCAATATATATATATATATACGAAACATATGACTGCAAGTTCCCTATACACAGTTTTTGTAAGGTGGTTTTCACTCATTTATTCGTTCACTTATTTATTTATATATGTTTCTGTACACACACACACTCATAACTCTTTATCAGCATTATTATAGATTTATATTTAATCCAATTTTCATTCACTTTATTCAATTAATTTTCAACATACAATCATTATTTTTGTGTATTTTGTCTATAAACAATTTAGTATATATGTGTTCATTCATTAATTAGACACATTCACAGTTCATAGTACATTTGAATAATCTATAAGAATAATTTATTTGAACACTTTACTTGATTTGGTTTAATTTCACTTTTATGTATTTGTCCTATTTTTATACACGGGTATATACACATGCATGTGCACTTTTCTAAATCACACATGTTTATCACATTTACTAATTGAGTTGATTTAATCGATTATCTAATCAGGTAATTGGATTCAATCAACCGCACATGGAGTCACATGTTTAATATATTTTAGTATATATATCACATAGTTTTTGGTGGTAGGGTAGCTATGATTTAGCACTGTTAAGTGTAAAAAGCGTTAGCGCATTTGTCCCATTTTCTGCTTTTATTTTTGTATTTTTTACAATAAAGGCTATATTCTGAAGTGCGGCTGTCCAGAACTTTTCCTTGCCTCATTAGCCATATGCTTAGCCTGCACCTGATATTCCAATCCTGAGGAGAGTCTTTCATCCACATTTCCACCTGGAGCAGTGATCCCTCCCCCCTCTTTTGTTCCTGGATCATAGAAGGTTAATAGGTTGGTTTGGCAAGAATTATTCTTCATGAATCCATGCTGATTACTGCTAATGATACTGTTTTCATTACTAAAATCTTGTATATAGTCCCTTATCATCCTCTCCAAGAGCTTGCATACTATTGATGTTAGGCTAACTAGTCTGTAATTCCCAGGGATGTATATTGGCCCTTTTTTAAATATTGGAGCTACATTGGCTTTTCTCCAATCTGCTGGCACCATTTCAGTCATTAGACTGTTCGTAAAAATGAGGAACAATGGACTGGAAATTACTTGACTGAGTTCCTTAGGACCCTCGGGTGCAAGCCATCTGGTCCCGGTAACATATTAATGTTAAGTCTATTTCTAATTCTATCCTCTGTCAGCCATGAGGGTGCTTCCTGTGATGTGTCATGAGGATAAACATTGCAATTTTGGTTACTGAATCCCCCCGTTTCCCTCATGAAGACTGAGGAGAAGAATAAATGAAATACCTTTGCGATCTCTCCATCCTTAGTAACCAGACTCCATCATCATTCTTTATGGGGCCAATATGATCTGACCTCCCTTTCTCCCTTACTCTCCTCCGCTATGTGCCTTTCGTGTTCTAGCTTAGACGCCTTGATTGTGCCCTTACATTTGTTGTTGCATTCTTTGTAAAGTTGGAATGCTGATGATGATCCCTCAGCCTTGTATTTTTTGAAGGCCTTCTCCTTTGCATGTATATGCATTTTAACGTTGAAGTTAAGCCACCCAGGACTTTTATTAGCTCTTTTTAATCTATTTCCCATTGGGATGCACCACCACAGTTAAAATCCAGAACATATATGCCAAAGCATAGGGGCTGGGTGTACAGAGGGTGGATCACCCCTATGCTTCAGCATATTTTTTTTCACTTTTCTTGGCAGAGATTTCATCCACATTGATCAATGTGAATGGAGGAATCTGTTAGGGTATGCCCATACTCAGGAGGCATGGCAGAATATGTTTAGGGGGAGTAATTCTAAGTATGCCTATGCTGTGCGTGAGACATAACTTGGTAAAATGGCAACTTTGTGAAAAACATTTATTTAATTTCTTAATTTTCTAAAAACTTGTGATCATGTGGTCATTTGGGTGGTATTTGTACTGTCCTGGTATTTTAGGGCTTCAAAAAAATTAGATAGGTCTGTACATCACGACTGATCAATTATCAAATATACTGTGTATCCCATAGATTGTAGACTCTATAACTTTCACACAGACTAAATAATATACATGGATTATGTTATTTTTACCCAAGAAATGTAGCAGAATACATTTTGATCTAAATCTATGAAGAAAGATTATTTATTTGCAAAATTGTATAACAGAAACAAAGAAAAATGTGGGGTCTTTTTTCAAATTTTGCTGTATTTTGTGACTTATATAGCACGAAATAAAAAACCCAATGGTGACTAAATACCAGCAAAACAAAGTTTTTACCTATCTCAAAAATGATAAAAAATTCAATTTGGGTACAGTGTTGCATGATTGAGTAATTGTCATTCAAAGTCTGACAGCGCAGAGGTGGCTAAGGTATATAATTATAATTAAAAGATTTTATTTACAATTTTCATTATATTGTTGATAAGGGGTATAAGAAAAAAAAAACAGGCAAAATATATGCCGATTAAACTTCAACTTTAAAATGTTAAAACACACTACCTTTCAATTAAATGCAGTAGATGCATAATTATATAAAACTTGAAATGTCACTGACCTTTACAAACCAGGACAAAAACAGTTTAAGATGTTTACACCTATTTGGAATGTTTCACTATGTTACCTGGTGTACAATATATCATTAAAGTTTCTTAAATAGTGTAGCGATTTCATAGATAAGGTCTAAAATTGAGTATATTTTGATTTATGTTGTGAAACTATATTATCAGAGCTAGCCACAAAAACTAGTTTACAAAGAGGCAACTCTACTAATCTATAAATACTGTAACAAACTGCTTCCTTCATGTTCAAACAAGCACTAAAAGTTGTATGTGGATTCTGTCTAGTTGTTATAGAAACGCAGATGCTAAACTTTTATAAATCACCCTGCAAGAAGAAGGTAAATTTAAAGCAATAAAACAGTTTAAATAATAACAATAATAATAATTCATCAGTTAACCTGGCAATAACTCTGACATGTGCATTCCAAAATATATATATATATTTTTTCCTTGTCAAAAGATTTTATATAGTTCACTTTAATAGGCAGTACATTTATGTTAATGAATAAGTGACAACAGATGGAATGAAGCTTGTTACTTACATGAGTAAATGAAGGTACAAAACATGTAATATATTACTGTATATAACTTGTGGTATTGGTGAGGATATTATAAAAGGGTACAATTCGAATAAGGATTATTAACCAATCCAACATTTGTATTTGTGAAGATTCTGTGGATGAGATACTTGTATTGAAAGAACACAGAGCTTCAAAAATCTCAAAAGGAACAGGAAAGAGTAGACGAGTAAAAAGGGGGGGGGGGGGGGTGTAGAGAGGGGAAGGAGTTCACGAGGTTGATCCAAGAGCCAGTGTGTGGTAAAGTAAGGTCCTATATCCATCCTTTATAATCAACTACAATAGCAGGAGGACAGAGTCATCTAAGGATGATGGCAAGGAAAATTGAACCCATGGGTGCCACATGTTTTTGAATTTGGGGATTTGACCTCCTGCAACAAGGTTTAATTTGCCATCCTTCTTTACAGTCCCTGGCTTTAACAGCTTGGTTATTGAAGCCAGAATATTGAAGCATAGGGGAGTGTCTGAGGCAGTCATTCCCATATTGTTGAGGGCCAGGAAGTAGTCCTCTAGGAATATTTACCATAGACCCTTGAAATACTATAGAACCTGGTGTGAGGCTAGGAAATTTCATCCCTTGTTTGTCTTTCCTCCAGACTGGAGTAGATTTGAAGCTAGCACTTTGTACCATTAAAGTGAGTCTAAAGGCAGGAGGTTTTTTACTTAATGCAAAATATTGCGGCTCGCCCCCAGCCCCCCCCCCCCCTTATACATTCCTGAGCCCTATTTCAATCCAGTAATGTGCATAAGAGCAGCAGCTCTCCCGGGCCTCTCTCTCTCATTGACTTACACAGCATTGAGAGCCATTATCTCCTGCTGCTGTCAATCAAAGCCAGTGAGCCAGTGTCCATTCACAGGAGTGCTGCTTGGGAGCGAGCCTGCTCAAGTGCCCCTATTGCAAGAGGCTTGCTATTTAGGGCACTTGGCATAGGGGGGGGGGGGGACCGTGGGCGGGGGAACCAAAAAGAAGAGGATCAGGGCTGTCCCGTGCAAAACAATTGCACAGAGTAGGCAAGTATACCATGTTTGTTATTATTTTTTTTTACTGTTAAAGAATACAATAAATATACCATGAATAAGTGATTTTTTTTAGATCAGTAAACATCAAATGCAGGCTCACTGTGGCTATAACTTGCAGGCTCGCTGTGCCCATCAATTGCAGGCTCACTGTGCCCATCAAATGCAGGCTCATCAAATGCTGCCTCTGTGCCCATCAATTGCAGGCTCATCAAATGCTGCTCACTGTGCCCATCAATTGCAGCCTCACTGTTCCCATCAAATGCAGACTCGTCAAATGCTGCTCACTGTGCCCATCAATTGCAGCCTCACTATGCCCATAAATCCCAGCCTCACAGTGCCCATCAATTGCAGCCTCACTGTGCCCATCAAATGTAGCCTCACTGTGCCCATAAAATACAGCCTCACTGTGCCCACCAATTGCAGCATCATGGTACACATCATATACAACCTTGCTGTGCCTGTCATATGCAGCCTCACTGTGCCCATCAATTGCAACCTTACTGTGCCTATCAATTTCAGCCTCACTGTGCACATCAATTACAGCCTCACTGTGCCCATCATATGCAGCCTCACTGTGCCCGTCATATGCAGCCTCACTGTGCCCGTCAAATGCAGTCTCACTGTGTCCATCAATTGCAGCCTCACTGTGCCAATCAATTGCAGCCTCACTGTGCCCATCATATGCAGCCTCACTGTGCTCATCATATACAGCCTCACTGTGCCCATCAATTGCAGCCTCACCGTGCCCATCAAATGCAGCCTCACTGTGCCCATCAAATGCAGCCTCACTGTGCCCATCAAATGCAGCCTAACTGTGCCCATCAAATGCAGGCTCACTGTACCCATCAATTGCAGCCTCACTTTTGCCCATTAAATCCACCCTCATGGTGCACATCATATGCTGCCTCACTGTATTATGTTTGCTCTGCATCCACTCCACTGCTAGATACTGTATTTTCCATTGCCAACCTGGTAAAGCATTTGAAACAAATATATCAATATAAATAATTAAAGACAATATTTTTTTATCTTTTATTTATTTTACATTTCTCTGAACCTACCAATCTGGCTGAGAGATTGTAAAAGAAGGCCCCGCTTGGGCTGTGCGTTCCATCCACGGAGCCGCTGCGTCACTTTTGGTTTCCCACTGGCACAGATAAACCAGAAGTGATGCAGCGGCTCAGAGGAATGCACGACCTATGTCCTACGGCGGTGCCAATAGAAGACCCCACAGCAAGGAGAAGGACTGCAAGATGGGAGTGTTCAAGCGCATTGCTTTGCGCCATAAAGACTCCCAAAAGCAGGCTAATGAAGCGTCTCACCTGCAATCACGTGATTGCATAGACATCCAGCGCCTGTACACAGTGCACTTAAAGGACCATTTTAGTTTTTTTATGATTTTTTAAAGGACCTTTTTTTTTTGGTGACTAGCTTTGGGGGGGGGGCGACAGAGGTGTGCCCCCTATGAATGGGTTGCCACTGGCAGAGCCCATCATTTGATCCAATCCTGTATCTTCCATTAAGGCTTCTGACTTGGAAAGTTGTTGGTCACTATTACCTCAGCAAGGGGTCGCCCCACACGCGCATTTGACCTAACTAGCGATAGTTCGTCCACTCCCAGGGGTGAGTGCACATCTATTAGGGGGGCACCCTATTTAAAGCACTTAAGAAGCACGGAATCATCCATCTATTGTTCAAGTCACAACATTGGATATTGTTTCACTAGAATGTGGGGACTGTTTGATTAATTTTATTTGTTACCAGTGTATCATTTATTACCTGTATGTCTTTTTTTTTTAGCATTTAGCGCGGTATACTTTTTATCATAGATCAGGTACATGTACGTGATCCAGCCTGTTCCAGGTTAGGGGCAGACAGCATGCCATTCCCATGACTGCTGTATCCACCGGACACAGCAAATTGCGGGTCCTGACACCCGGCTGCTTTCGGCAGCCGGGGGATCATATGCTCACTATGCGATCACATGATCACAATTTCTTGCGATCACAGCTTTTTGTCCTTTTGTCCTTCCAGAAGCACTCTGTGGATATTATATACCATTGAGGAGATTTCAGTTTTATCCGTGGTCAATTGTTGAGCGATCTGTGGACATCACATGTCCTTGGGAGATCTCGGTTGCATCTTCGGTTCCAGTACCTGCTGACCACTGACCATCTTACAACCATTGCAGCGAGTTTTCATCTCAACCATCCCAGGAGATCGCCACCCGCAATCCATGGTTGCATCCCTGTCTGTATGACTCACCGCCGCTGGTGTGTGGGTCCACATCTCATGGTAAGAGTTCCCACCCCCCTTCCCCTTGGTGACGGAAGCACAGCCCTGGGTGTCATTTGATCTTTGGTCATTTAAACATCACCATCTATGCCCTTTTTCTTGGGATATATCAACATTCAATCCATTTAAAGACTGTCACTACAGATGGTCTTTTTTAAAAACTAATTTGTTTGGAGTGGACACATTATTTCATCACATTTTTTTGTTTCACATTTGAACATTGTTGTGCATGCAAGTGCACTTGTATGTTTTCTCACTAGTATTGGTTACTACAGTAATGTTGTTTATTTTCATCATTTTGCATCTTTGGTTTAGTTTTATCACCTAACTGTAGAGATATATGTAAATTTCTTTTCTGGGTTAAGCTCTAAGGGCTTAAATAGATTTAGCGCTACACATTTCCCATTCATATTTATATACAATTAGTCTTATTGTTGTGTTAGAAGCTCAGTCTTTTACACCAGTGGAGCAGTCATTTATACATATTTCCACAGTGCATATACAGTAAATGCTGCCTATCAGTGCCCACTAGCGCCACCTATCAAAGCCCACCAGTGCCACCTATCAGTTCCCATCAGTGCTGCCCATGAATGCTGCCAATCAGTACTTCATCATCAGTGCCACCTATCAGTGCTGCCTATCAGTGTCACCTACCAGTACCTATCAGTGCCCATCATTGCCACCTACCAGTGCCCTTCAGTGCCACCTATCAGTGCCCTTCAGCGCTGCCTATCAGTGTCACCCATCAGTGCCACCTCTCAGTCTCACCTATCAGTGCCAATCAGTGCCACCTTATCAGCGCACATCAATGAAGGAGAAAAATTACCTGTTTTCAAAATTGTATAACCAACTATGAAACTGTTTTGTTTTTTTTTCAAGATTTCCAGTCTTTTTTTAGCAAAAAAATAAAAAAACTCAGCAGTTATTAAATACCACCAAAAGAAAGCTCTATTTGTGTGAAACAAATTATACAAATTTCTTTTGGGTACAGTGTTGTTGTATGACTGCACAATTGTCATTCAAAGTGTGACAGTGCTGAAGGCTGAATATTGGCCTGGGCAGGAAGGGGGATTAAGTGCCCAGTAAGCAAGTGGTTAAAAAGCACCAAACTAAACGTTGCTTCATTCTGCTTCTGAACAATTGTTTTCAAATTGCTCCAATTACAGCGGTACACTACTACAGTAGGGTGCTGAAAGTATTTTCAGTAGAGATTTCTCTGCATCAGCATTTAATGATTTACTATTTTGTTTTTTAAAAGTCTGACTTGGCAACCTCTATCACTAACACAGTTTTATTAATTGTTGTAAGAAAAAGTCTCTTGTAGCCATAGTTAATAGTTATCAGTAGTCAGATTTACTGACTGTTCCTGTTTTGCTTCATTGTAGTTTTTCATACATTCCCACAGTCCAAAATAATTCCTATGCGCAAGAAAATGTAGCAAACAAATAGGTGACAGTGGTATTTCAAAAGCCTGTGTTTAAACAGCAAAGAATTTGGGTGTGAGTTGTTCTGCATGCATTCCAGAACTCAGGTTAGCATTTACACAGTGATGTAATAGTAAAACATAAATGGTCACATTAATAAATTCGTTATAAAGAAATTGTTACATAGATATCAGGAACACATAAATTGCATTGATGCGGTAAGGACATTCTAAAAGAGAGATCAATACCAAATGACATACTGTACTGTATATACCGAAAACTAATAGCTAAGTGTCCTTATGATTGCTAAGAGGTGTGTGGGCATTCAATTATGTTTCATGGCTGGTGCCTCCCTATATATACAGCAACACAATATGCCACATGAAATGCTTACTCTGTGACACACAGTGACCCCCTGAGAATAGGAAGTTGTTGATAGCAGAAAAGTGGAGGAAAGTGCATTATGGATGTGTGTTACCTGGTGGACATGTCATATACACTCACCGGCCACTATATTAGGTACACCTGTACCTAATTGCTTGGTAACACAAATTGATAATCAGCCAATCACACAGCAGCAACTCAATGCATTTAGGCATAAAGGCGTGGTGAAGATGACTATCTGAAGTTCAAAGCGAGCATCAGAATTGGGAAAAAAGGGGATTTAAGTGACTTTGAACGTGGCATGGTTGTTGGTGCCAGACGGGCTGGTCTGGAAAATATACAGTGAGCGGAAGTTGTGTGGAATAAAATGCCTTGTTGATGTCAGAGGTCAGAGGAGAATGGGCAGACTGGTTCGAGGTGATAGACAGGCAATAGTAATTCAAGTAACAACTCGTTATAACCAAGGTATACAGAATACCATCTCTGAATGCACAACACATCAAACCTTGAAGCAGATGGGCTACAGCAGCAGAATACCACATCTGGTGCCACTCTTGTCAGCTAAGAACAGAAAACTGAGGCTACAATTCACACAGGCTCACCAAAATTGAACAATAGAAGATTGGAAAAAATTGCCTGGTCTGATGTGTCTTGATTTCAGCTGCGACATTCAGATAGTAGAGTCAGAATGTGGCGTAAACAACATGAAAGTATGGATCCATCTTGCCTTGTATCAGCGGTTCAGGCTGGTGGTGTAATGGCGTAGTGAATATTTTCTTGGCACACTTTGAGCCCCTTAGTACCAATTAAGCATTGTTTAAATGCCAGGGCCTGCCTGAGTATTGTTGCTGACCATTTCCATCACTTTATGATTAGTGTACCCATCTTCTGAGGGCTACTTCCAGCAGAATAATGCACCATTTCACAAAGCTCAAATCATCTCTAATTGGTTTCTTGACTATGACAATGAGTTCA
This sequence comes from Lithobates sylvaticus, assembly GCA_028564925.1. Lineage (NCBI taxonomy): Eukaryota > Metazoa > Chordata > Amphibia > Anura > Ranidae > Lithobates > Lithobates sylvaticus. The sequence goes on along the minus strand of CM053030.1, from coordinate 211,352,581 downwards.
CTGTACTCCAATGGCCTCCACAGTCACCAGATTTCAATCCAATAGGAGCACCATTGGGATGTGTTGAAATGGGAGATTTGCATCATGGATGTGCAGCCGAAAAAATCCTGCAGCAACTGTGTGATGCTATCATGTCAATATGAACCAAAATCTTTGAGGAATATTTCCAACACCTTGTTGAATCTATGTCATGAAGAATTAAGGTAGTTCTGAAGGCAAAAGGGATCCAACCAGGTACTAGCAAGGTATACCCAATAAAGTTGCCATAATAAAGTGAGTGTATATGGATATAAATGCACACAGCCCTCCTCTTGGAGTCTTCCAGCAAAAAATGCCCACTCAAATGATGGACACTTTGGATCCTTTGTGACGTGGTGCTATTGAATTCTGAGTCTGGGACTTCTCCCATATTTTCCTTATTTATTTATTAAAATGCTTAACCCACGCAGTCTTACCCGAAGGCCTCGATGTGCAAAACAAAAAGAATGACATTAAAAGACCTTAAGAGAACCAACATACCAGCATGACAACATACAAAAATAAAATCCAGGAAGTCTGTCCATCACACCCCAATTAAAATTAGGTGACTCCAAAAGCTTGTACAAAAAGTGCGGTTTTCAATTTCTTTCGAAATTTCAAAAAGTCATTCTGAAATCTCAGTTTCAGAGGCAAGGAGTTCCAAAATTCAGCTCCTTGTACTTCACTCATTCTCCCTCCACATGTTTTCTTTTTATATTTTGTAATCTTCAGTATGGCCAAGTTCGCCAATCTCAAGGATCGGGTAGGCACATACTTGACAAATTCTTCCTTCAGATACTCTGGGCCACGTCCATGCAATGCCTGATGGATAAGACATCCAGTTTTGAACAGAACCCATTCTTTCACGGGCAGCCAATGCAGGGCTCTAAGGGATGGAGTGATGTGGTCACGACGACCAACACCTGTCAGTAACCTTGCTGTGGCATTCTGAATCAACTGGGGCTTGTAGATGGTACAAGCAGGCAAACCCAAATACAGGGCATTACAGTAGTCCAGTCGGCTGCTGATAATGGCATTGACAATGGCGATCTTGTCAGAGTCTGCGATTTAGCAAAAAGTTGACCTTAGGAGTCTTAGGTATAAGTAGCATGAACTTACCACCTGATTTACCTGAGGGTGCAGGTTCAACCTGTAGTCAAATCTGACGCCCAGGTCCCTGACCTGAGTGTCCGGAATCGTAAAAAGGTTTAAAAGATTCCGGCCAGGACGGAAACAGGTTGGAATACACCTGGCTCCTCAAAAAGTCTATGTTCTACGTGCAGTACCAGATGTAGGATAACAAGAAAGAGGAACCATGGTCTTTTTTTTGTTTTGTTTTGTTTTTGTGTTAGTATTTTCACGTTTTTAAATATGAATATTGAATGCATTCAATTTGAGATCTATTGCTAAGTTGTCTCCTGGGGTCCTATAAGAACTGAGATTGTTTCAGGTTCTTGGATCTGATACACAATTATATGTGGAGAGGTAAAGCCGCAAGCCCCATACACACTATCAGATTTTCTGCTGAAATTTTGTCTTCAAAAAGCAAAAGTCACCATTATTGCGTGCAGTCTCTGTGCAACGGTGTGTTCCCTAATACTGATTTACCATGCCTTGCTCTGCAGTCTTGGTTTAGAGGGGCCATAGTGGTACAGGCAAGACTTTGCTTCCTCATGTAAGTACTTCCCCCCAATGACTGGTGATCTGATGACTGGTGGGAAGGGGAGAAATTTCAAGAAGCAGCAGAAAGCATGGTTATACAGAATTTATTAAATGGAGGCTTGGATATTCTTGGACTGTAGGTCCATGAGTACTGTTTTGTGAAATGTATGCTAATCCTAATTTCATTAAGCTTGATATGTATTTTTTTTTCTCAAATATATTTGTAAAATTTTGTATTGAGGATGATTACTCTGCTCTCATTAAAAAAAAACTGTGATAGGTATGAGAAATGGACTGGCAAACTGCAAGTTTGTGGTTTCTTGGCCTTGCCTGCATTCTTAAGCCTTGTTACCAATTCACAGCTTTGTCTTCTCACAATGTAGGGTGACGGTGGATACAAATTTATGCAAACTAGTAGGTACCTAATAGGTACTTTTTAATTACAAGATTGCTTTTAGTTATATTGCCTATATAAAAAAAGGTATTTTGTTATTCAAAGATCTAATAAGCTCTGTGAACTCAACTACATCCTCAAGAAGTAGTAATAATCCTAAATAATACAATCAAAAGACCACACAATTTGGATGAATGATTCCCATTTTCACCATAATTCCTTATGAACACGTATACTAAATATGTGAACATACTACAACTATACTGATTTTAACAAGACAGCATTCAATTATTAGAAAAGTAGAGGAATGTCAAGAAACATTCTGTTAGTACAAAGAGATTTCAAAAAAAGAAATAGCTCTATACTGGCAAACATTTTACTGCAAAAAAAAAAGAGATGTACATCTGCTTGCATAACTGCAGCTGAACACATTCATCACATAGTTTTAGTACTAAATAAAAACACAGATGCATGACCTCACTGCCTATTTTTAGTAGCTAGAAATATATGTGGCTTGGACACGTAAATAAACAGGTCACACTTTATTAAAAAAAAAAAGTCCCACAATGTTAACCCATCATGTCAATCAGGTCATCCAGTGATGCAGATAATCTTATATCACAATGAATGACTCCCGCTGACTCGCTAAAAGAAAATAACCCAGCTGCCAAAGGACATCACTACATTTGCTGTGAATGACAGCTCTGATCCCCGTTTATAAATTTAAAAAAGGGGAGGGGATATAACCAGTGATGCCACTGGCCAAACAATGTATATAGAAGCTGTCACCACAGGGTGACGCTGTGGACAGCGTGAATAGGCTATGCCACGTTCTTTAGTTTGACAACATATACTAAGGCTTTGAAAGAATGGACTTTATAGGCATACTTATAAATGTATAACAAAATATTTTATTAGAATTATAACAACAAGATATTAGACACACATGAGATAAAATACATGCAAAAGTGATTAAAACCTTCTCCCCGGTCCACGATCAATCCTGAAACCTGGGCTTAAAGGATACAATGGGGGGCCTAGGAAGATTCTGAGTAAAGTAAATAGTAAATAAACTTGTCCTACTTTATTAAAAAAAAAAAAAAAAATCCCACAATGTTAATCCACCATGTCACTCAGGTCATCCAGTGATGCTGGTCCTCTTACAGCGCACATTTTGTCATGTTGCAACCTAAAACATAAATGTATTTTGTTGGGATTTTTGTTGGGATTTTATGTGATAGACCAACACAAAGTGACACATAATTGTAAAAAACTCATCGTCATCCAGGGGCACTTGGACGACGCAATTCTATTGCAAAACCGGTAGGGCGGAGCGACGCGCTGACGTCACCTCTGTGTCGATATTGGAAATCCAGGAAGGACGGGTTTGGTCTAAGCGCTACTCTTTTTATTTTCCGTCTATTTTGCACTGTAGTTATGTTTTACTGTAGAGTCATAGCTTCCAGCAAGGCTTTCTAAGGCCCACAAAATTCTATACGCACACCTGGTGTTTACTTACCGTAGCGCAGTTCCTCTTCCATTTTTTCCATCGAAGAGGATAGGATGCATTAAGGTGAAAAAACACGAGGGTTTACAACCCCTTTAATGCATTGACAGCCCATTGACAGCTGATGACTCTTCGTTTGTTAAGGACTTCCCAGCCCCACTCCTTAACCCAGTCTCAAGTGTGGCAGTTTTTACATTAGAAACCAAACCCCAGCCTCTGCCAAGATGGCTGCAACCACACAGGCACAAAGTGAAAAACAAGGCATAGTAAATCAGTAATTGGAAAAAGATCAGCTGCAAGTAGATCACAGCCAATACAGGTGATTATGCTTCTGTTTGACTTTTTTGTGATCAGCTCCAAAAGTTCAGTAGTATCAGTACCCCTTTAAAGTGGGAACTAAACCTTTCTATTCTTTACAGCTAAAGAGCCTCTTTTTGATTTGCAGTTGCCATGGGGCTGCACATTTCCCGTTTTGGCACAATCTGTTTGATGGCTTGACAGTTTGGTTGGGAGCACAAGCAACCGTGACAGTTTACATTCATGCCTTAAATGTAATTGTTTTGGGATACCGTTAAATGAGTGGGTTTAGTTCCACTTTAAACTGATAGGTACCAACCTCTCTAGTTACTTGCAATAGGGTTCACTGTTTGCAAACACTAATCTTGTGATTGTGAAGAAAGGAGTACTCTGACGTTCGCAATATTGCAGCTGTAATGTGATAATTACTTTGTATATTATGTTAGGTTTACAGACATTTGTGTTTTGTCAGCTGCTCCTTAAGCTTAGTTAGAAAACATATAAAATCATTAAAACAAAATGAGAAAATCTCCATAAAGCATTTGTTAGTTGTGATCTGTTACCGAATCCTATCAACACAAAATATAGGGTGAATTTTTGTAACCCTTACATCCATTTACAAAATGCAATTATAAAGGTTTGGAAACAGTATTGTTCCTTTTATGCATGTGCAGACAAAAACCTAGAAATAAAGCAAGGAATACATGATCAATGTAATGCGGTTTAAACTGGAACGTGGTATTCTGAATGATGCTGACAGAGCAGTGTTGATAATGAGTCTGACAAGGCCACGTGATTTAAACAGCTGGAATATAGCATTGAGAGGAAACTCCAAGGGATCCCGCTGACTGACATAACAAATTGTGAGGGCAGAGTGTAAGGCCCTTCCTGACAGGTGGGATGTCAGTGAAGGGTTGTGTCAGGTTCCCACCTATCCTGAGTTTTTTATTTTAAAGGGTACAAGGAAAAAGTTACAAGCTAGAAACAAAATAAAACTACGTCTATGCACTCACAGGTCTAGTGCAACAGCATTTCTCCCTTTTTAGAATTAATTCTTATTGAAAGATGACAGCCCAATTCACTCTCTTTAATTGGTAAGATATGACTTAGACTGTATAGTTTAGCTTTATTTAGCAGCTTTTTTCTTATATCTCTAGAAATTTACTTAGATTTACTTATGGGGGAAGAAGACAGAGGAGAGGGGCCAAGAGCGCCGGCGGGGGACTTGAAAAGAGGAGGTTCATGGCCGCACTGTGCAATTCCATTGCACAGAGCAGGTAAGTATAGACTTGTTTGTTTGTTTTTTTAGTACCTCCTTGTGTCTACTTCTTCCCTCCCCCCCCCTCCCTACTATCACCACTAAATGACAATTTCCCACTATGCAGTCTTCAGCATCTGCCTCCTAGAAACCAAGGTGTCACAGTCCAGGGTCAGGCTCGGAGACCAGTAGCTAAAACAGCAGAGAGGCTCCCACTGGCCAGCAGGATAAATACACGAGCAGATCACCCTGGCAGATGAAAACAGGCTCACCTGAGGTGCAGAGTCTATGCACTAACTGGTGTTTACCAGAGTTCCTGATGGTGGAGATAGCTTTTGCTGCATGTTAGCACCAGGTCGCAGGCATCAGGATTGCCCCACCACGAGGTGAGCAAGCAGTGGGTCCAGTAGCAGATATAGGAGGTAGGGATCAAGCAGAAGCATAGTCAGTAAACAAGGCAAAGGTTGGTAACAAGTAGTTGCAGTTTGGGATCAAGCAGAAGAGTAGTTGAGGAACAAGCCAAAGGTCAGTAAAAAGTGGTAGTAGAGAAATAGACGGCAGCAAGAGAGACAAGAGTGAGATATTGGCCAGAGAGAGCACAATAATCTGGCAAAGAGTGCAAAGACATGGCTAAAAGAAGTTCATTTGAGAAGAAAGGGATTAAAAGTTCAAGAGAAACAAGGTTCAAGGCAGGATCAATCAAGGAATTGACCAGGGAGCTGTCCAGCATCCCAGGTGACTCAGCAAGATTGACATCGCTAGACACAGCAGAGGTTGCAAGATTTGATCCAAGTCTTGACACAAGGATTCTTTGTAAGCCAGCTGCCAATGTCCTAGCAACCAATGACATCATCAGGTGCTGTGACCTGAGCAGTCACACAGTTATTGGTTGTCAAGGTGCACCATTATAACCCATAATGGTGTTGACGTTTTTTTTCATATTATACCCTTATCCTTGATAAGGGTCTGCTATATATTTAAAGGGAGGGCCCACAAAGAAAATTAATTAAAAACATCCAGAGGTTTTTTACCTAAAAAAAACATACCAGACCCTTCAGGGGCATGCATTGGTGCCCCATTAAAAAATACATACCAGACCCGTATCCAAACATGAAGTCTACCTGGCAAGGAAAGGGGAAAAAATTTGCACCTCCCCTCCTGAAATATACCATGCCAAATGCTTTTAACATGGTGTTATTCGCAAAATAAATTACAAACAAATGACTATGTAAAGAAATATACAGTACATGTTTGAAAAAAAAAATGTTCCACAGTATAAATCTATTGTCAGTTATGCCACCCATCAATGTAGATCCATGTCAATCTGATGAATAACACCCACCAACTTACCAAAAGAAAACATGGTGACCCACAGACATATATTCTCCTGACAGACTACTTGTTGTGAACAACATTTCCTCAGCCAGCAGCTAATTTTAAACAAATGGGCATGGCATTCTTCATGATGTCATTGACTATATATGGTAATGACCTTATTTAGTCAACAACATCACTTAAGATCCCCCAGGATCCCCAACCCCTTTGTTTACATTCAACGATATGGTTGGGAAATGTCATTTGCAGCCCGTCCGTTGGGAGCAGACCGTGGGTTAGCATGTTTTTTACTTTTTTGACCAGTTGGCAGGTGAAATTTACTATAATTAAGGTGGATCTATGTCACTTAATGTTGATCAATAGTAATGCCCTGTACACATGGTCGGAAATTCAGACGGAAAAGGTCTGATCGGATTATATTGTCGGAAAATCCGTCGGAAAAAAATTGAGAGCAGGATATTGTTGGACTTTTTCCGTCGGAAATTCCGTCGGAAAAAAATTGAGAGCTGGATCTAAAATTTTCCGACAAAAAATCAGATCGAACTTTTTCCGATCGTTTGTAGAGAATTCCGACGGACAAAGTGCCACGCATGCTCAGATCAAATTACGAGACCAAAGCTATTGGCTAGTAGCCTCTACTTAGTCCTGTCATATGCAATGAACGTCAACACGTTCCGAACAATCGGATTTTTCGACAACTTTGTCCGACCGTGTGTATGCAACACCAGTTTCGGACAAAATCCGTTGGAAAAAATCAGACGGATTTTGTGGTCGGAATGTCCGACCGTGTGTACAGGGCATAAGAAATGTGGATCGGTGAGATTATACAGAAAATGTATCCAGCACAGAATGCATTCTTCAAATCTTGACTTTAAAGCCTAACTCCATGTTTACTTGCATATAAATAGTCCATTTGGGCCAAGCTGAACCCAAACAAACTATTTCCTATACTAACTGACATGACAGTTGTCAGCCCTGTATAAACAGTTTGCAGTGCTGTGTTATGGCAGTGGTACAGGGACTTCCTATCTGTTGTAGGAACAATATTGTGTCAGGCTGCTCCTCCATTTACAGGAAGCCTCATATTTTTATCAATTAATACAAGGCTTTCTTTAATTGGTTGAGGTGGAGATCATGACATTATCCACTCACCTCTCTACCTCAGCCAATTAGAGGGCAACATGATCTTCATGCTCATGTTTCTGTCAGTGGATTGCTGGGGCATCATTCATCATGATGAATGATGGATCTGCATCACTGGACAACATTAATTGGTGATGGATCTAAATCATTAGATATGTTTTTTTTTTATATAGTATTTGGGGGAAGTTCACACAAGTTTTTATCTCTTTTTGTTTTTATGCATGGGGCTTCCCTTTAACCACTTGCGGACTAGCCACTGTACATATACAGCCAGTCCCCCCTCCTATTGTTCTGAGAGTGTGTACCAGTAAGTCCACTGGGAACTGTTCTCATAGTCCTGTAATCATGCGGGGAAGAGTTGTGCTGTCTGTGTCAATGGATGCACCAGCGGGGCTCGGGAAGCCACTTCCCATGGGTGCAGAAGACAGAGGAGAGGGTCCAGGAGCGCCAGCAGGGGACCCAAAAAGAGGAGGTTAATGGCCGCATGGTGCAATTCCATTGCACAGAGCAGGTAAGTATAGACATGTTTGTTTTTTTGAATGTATCTTTACAATCACTTTAAGGGTTACTTGGTTACTCATTCCCCCCAAAAAATGTACAATGGAAATAAACTCACAGACACCATTGACAAAGTATTAAAACAAATGTCCCATGTTGTAAATCTATCCAGGATGCTGGTTATGCTGGCTGACGTCAATGACCACATATGGTCATGACCATATGTGGTTAATGACATCACCTGGGATCCACTGGCTGCTTTGTTTACAAACAAAAGCAGGCAATGGAAGACACTGTCATTTAGCAGCAAAAGTTTTTTAGTTTTTTTTAAATGTTACTCTTGTAGTACATTCTACAGGTACACCACTTTATGCACAAGTTTAAAGTGGTTGTAAATCATATTCATAAACTTTGGCCTAGGCACATATATATTATCTGTAGTGTTTACTTATTTCTCTCCAAAGCTCTAAATGCCATGTCTTTCTGCTGCTCCATTCCTCTGTTATCAGCAGAGTCACTTATGACAAGTTTTCCGACACATAAGGTAACATGAGCTCAAAATTTGTGTCTGGGAGGGAGGTTAGAGGTAGATAAGCAGAAAGCTTGTCTATTCAGAGTACAGCTCTGCATGTTCCTTCATTCCTCTGCCTATGTGGAGTGGGAATGTGTGCCTTTCCTCCAATCAGCTCACACACACACAGTGTAAGCCCAGACTCCATACCCACCCCTATCTGCTGCTGAAACAGGAAGAAAGATTTGTAACACAATCTGCACTTTCCAAAGAGTGTAGAAAGGGAAAGACAGCAGATATACAGTGGTGTGAAAAAGTGTTTGCCCCCTTCCTCATTTCCTGTTCCTTTGCATGTTTGTCACACTTAAGTGTTTCGGAACATCAAACCAATTTAAACAATAGTCAAGGACAACACAAGTAAACACAAAATGCAATTTGTAAATGAAGGTGTTTATTATTAAAGGTGAAAAAAAATCCAAACCATCATGGCCCTGTGTGAAAAAGTGATTGCCCCCTAAACCTAATAACTGGTTGGGCCACCCTTAGCAGCAACAACTGCAACCAAGCGTTTGCGATAACGTGCAATGAGGCTTTTACAGCGTCCTGGAGGAATTTTGGCCCACTCATCTTTGCAGAATTGTCCTAATTCAGTTACATTAGAGGGTTTTCGAGCATGAACGGCCTTTTTAAGGTCATACCACAACATCTCAATAGGATTCAGGTCAGGACTTTGGCTAGGCCACTCCAAAGTCTTCATTTTGTTTTTCTTCAGCCATTCGGTGGTGGACTTGCTGGTGTGTTTAGGATCATTGTCCTGCTGCAGAACCCAAGTTCGTTTCAGCTTAAGTACACGAACAGATGGTCGGACATTCTCCTTCAGGATCTCTTGGTAGACAGCAGAATTCATAGTTCCTTTTATCACGGCAAGTCTTCCAGGTCCTGAAGCAGCAAAACAGCCCCAGACCATCACACTACCACCACCATATTTTACTGTTGGTATAATGTTCTTTTTCTGAAATGCAGTGTTCCTTCTACGCCAGATATACTTGGACACACACCTTCCAAAGAGTTCCACTTTTGTCTCATCGGTCCACAGAATGTTGTCCCAAAAGTCTTGGGGATCATCAAGGTGTGTTGTGGAGAAATTGAGACGAGCTTTGATGTTCTTTTTGCTCAGCAGTGGTTTTCTCCTTGGAACTCTGCCATGCAGGCCATTTTTGCCCAGTCTTTTCCTGATGGTGGAGGCATGAACGCTGACCTTAACTGAGGCAAGTGAGGCCTGCAGTTCCTTGGACGTTGTTGTGGGGTCTTTTGTGACCTCTTGGATGAGTCGTCGCTGCGCTCTTGGGGTAATTTTGGGCGGCCGGCCACTCCTGGGAAGGTTCACCACTGTTCCATGTCTTCGCCATTTGTGGATAATGGCTCTCACTGTGGTTCGCTGGATTCCCAAAGCTTTGGAAATGGCTTTATAACCCTTTCCAGACTGATAGATCTCAATTACTTTCTTTCTCAATTGTTCCTGAATTTCTTTGGGTCTCGGCATGATGTGTAGCTTTTAAGGATCTTCTGGTGGACCTTACTGTGTCAAGCAGCTCCTATTTAAGTGATGCCTTGATTGTGAACAGGTGTGGCAATATTTAGGCCTGGGTGTGGCTAGAGAAATTGAACTCAGGTGTGGACAACCACAGTTATAGTATGTTTTAACAAGGGGGGCAATCACTTTTTCACACAGGGCCATGATGGTTTGGATTTTTTTTCACCTTTAATAATAAACACCCTGATTTACAAATTGCATTTTGTGTTTACTTGTGTTGTCCTTGACTATTGTTTAAATTGGTTTGATGTTCCGAAACACTTAAGTGTGACAAACATGCAAAGGAACAGGAAATGAGGAAGGGGGCAAACACTTTTTCACACCACTGTACATGTAGCACCCTGATGTTTAGGCAGGGCTGCTATTAAATTTAGTTGCCAGGCGATAGTTGCCTTGACTAATTGTTAGGAGATCAATTGATTTCCCCCTAATTCTGGAATTGCTGCACTTCTCTCTTCTGTCACTAGGTGGCGGGGTATCTGGTGACATTGGATAAGACAAGGGCCCAGCAAGGACAGATTATGAATGAATGGGGTATCTCCACCAATGGGCAGGGGTTTTCTTGGTTCAGTTGGACTGCTGGGAGAGCCTATTTATTTGGGTGGAGTCAGGTTATCGGGGTTCTGTGCCACCTGGACGGCTTTCTGGGTGGACGTGTGTCGCATTGCCCTGGGCTGCTAGCACAGAAACCTAAGGTCTATCCCGGGGACATCTGGCTGCTAGGCTATCTGAGAGCCTATCCAGAAGTAGCACGGGGTTGGGACTGCGGGATTGTAGTCCAACCGGAAGTAACAGTTCCGTCGGCCGGGGAACCAGTAGTGGTCAGAGGTAGAGGGGAAGCTGTCGTCACCTTGCTACCAGAGACCATCGTGAGTAAGCTGAGGCCAGTACCAGAGCAGACTTCTCGCTAGCCGGGGACAGTGAAGAAGTGGGAAAACTTCAGCAAGTGCAAGGTCAGGGACCCAGCTGGACAGCAGAGGTGACGCTTGTTGAGCATTAGTGAGTTCCAAGCCAGGGACCTAACGTGTCAGCGGGTGTAAAGCTTGGAAGTATCTATGAGTGCCTAGCCAGGGACCCAGCAGGGAAGCGGGGGTGACGCTTGAAGAAGATACTGCGTGCTAAAGTGGAAGCGCTCAGGGGATCCAGTGGCTAGTGGATCTGAAGTCTAGTGAGTTGAGTGAAGACCCACAGTAAGAAAGTGTGTCGAAAGCTGAGAACTGTTCGTGTTTACAATAGTTAAATACAATTGTTGTTAGTAATAGCTACAAGATTGTTGCCATAGGAGACAGCGGTCCTACCTATATCGAAGTGGTGTCCTAATGGAGGTCACCATTAGGTCTTGAGGGGCCCGGGACTTTGCTACATACATGTACAACTTATGTAGAGAGATTTGTTTCATCTCTGTGTATCATCTGAGGCTAATAACTTCACTGAGTATAGGGGAGGGTTTACAACCAATTTAAGGTGTCCCCCAAGCCTGTTATTTATATGAATTGTGTATTTTTAAAGTTGTCCTTTAAATCCTATTAAAAGACCTTCTCCCCACTGAACAGTATTCTTAAAAAAAAAAAATGCATAGGTACATTTTCCCCAAGGCAGTGCCCAGCTACCTATCCTTTTTTTTTTACCAAAAGCTAGCAAACTTGATTTGAAAAAGCCAGATAAAAATTACAAGATTCACTTACCTCAGACTCCAATGGGGTTTGCAAATTTTAGGCTGGGTTTGTGGACCCAGGCCAGTACATTCATCACATCTTATGCTTAAACATTCCAGCCCGGGAATGTAATCAAACAATTAATAAAATTTACATCTGCGGTGCTGGCAGATGGGACTTTTAATAATTGTTTGCTTATATTCCCGATCTGAATAACATGTCTTTAATAATAATAATAATTAATAATAATAATAATAATAATAATATTAATAATGATAATAATAATAATATGCGTTATAAAGATAATAATAGTTACTAATATTGTGACCCGTAACTCTTCTTTACTGTAACTTACCAAAAACCTCTTTGAGTAAAGAGAGACTTTTAAAAAATGCATGACTGTTATGTACTGTATGTAATATGGTACTATTAAAGACTAAATAATAAAAAAATGCACTTTTTTGCAGGTAAAAAAAAAAGTGCATTTGTTATTTTCTTTTGTTCGGAGTCTGCAGAGCATTGCTCCCGCTATCATCAGATAGCTGGTGCAATGTCAGGCTTCTGCAGACACCCAGTACAGCTGTCTGCCCATACCTCCCGTATGAACAGACAGTTACTGAACTGCAGGAAGTATCAGTGAACTACAAGAATGCTCATCAGCTTCCTCACAGTTTGAGAACTAAAAGTTGGGACAAGCAGGAAGTACTTCATCCCACACAGTCATCCTGTTTAAAATTGTAACAGTGGGAGAGGATCCCCCACCTGCAATCACAATGGGGGATAGGGGGTGGGTGGGGCTGCTGCATTAGTAATATGAGGCGATTACTCTAAATACAAGTGTAACATGTAACATGTTACTAAAGTTGAACTTATCCTTAAAAGTGTATGTAAAGCCAAACTTTATTTTTTTTATTTTTTTTAAGTTTTGGATAGAATGTGAAAGAGTTAGATCTTCTATCAAGTCTTTGTTGCCATCTGTGTAACAACTATCTAAGAGGAAAAATCTCCAAGCTTTGAAGAAATCTCTTTTCCTGATGCCAACATGGCACCCACCACTAAGCACTATTCCAAGAGCGATTGGTGGTTAGTCTGGCCTTCCTCCTCAGGAGTCCGAAAGTTTTAATACTCTACTTTTTTTTTTTTAACCAGCTCTTTGACTGTGGACACATTATGATCACCATACCTCCTGACATGTTTTCTCTTTTTTTTTTTCTTCCTTTACACTTCAACATTGTTCTTTTATTCCTCCATCAAAACTTGGCAGGATTTGCAGCTGACTAGGGCTGCAACTAAGATTATTTTCATAATCAATTAGGTGGCCAGTTATTGTTTTGATTAATCGATTAGTCGGATAAAAGCCTCAAAAAAAGTTTGGTGTATAATTTCATTAACCGCCCGCCTCCTGCACATATATGTCGGCAGAATGGTGCATATATATATATATATATATATATATATATATATATATATATATATAGATAGAAGGATAGATAGATAGATATTGAATAGATAGATATAAAAACAATAATAGTACAGAAAAAGCAGATAATCGCTACTATAAGGGGTTAATATATACTGTGAAACAGTGAAATTTATATAAATATACAGGGTATTTTAACTGGAAGCCAGACACGTATATGAGAGGGGAATATGAATTTTTTATATTAGTTTAGTAGTAAAGGCTGGCACTTTTTTCATGGATATAATACATTTAAAAATAATGCACAATACTGCTTTTACTTTATGTAATCGTAATGCCTGTATTATGTCCAGTATATCAGCCTCCAGCTTCTCTAGGCTAAAAGTGATTGTAAACTTTTTTTTTTTTTTTAACAACAACCTTGTCATACTTACCATCTCTGTGTAAAGGTTTTGCACAGAGCAGCCCTGATTCTCCTCTTCTGGGTCCCCCACTGTCACTTCTGGCTTCTCCTGCCTTCAGAGTGCCCCTATAGCAAGCTGCAAAGTATAGTATTGAGTGTCCCTATAGCAAGGTAAATAAACTTCTACCTTTAGAATGACTCACTTCCTTCTAATGCCCAGAACTATATCTACCATGATGCTTTGCTCCTCACATATTCACAAGTTCTCAGGCACTTACTGACATGTATGGATGGTGTACTGAGCTGTATTTGATCTGCACTATATATACTGACATGTATGGATGGTGTACTGAGCTGTATGTGTGCTACGCTGTATTTTCTGATAGGTAAATAAATAATGCATTCTGTATGCAGACCAACTAATCGATTATGAAAATAGTTAACAACTATTTTATTCATCGCAAAGGTGTTCTATCGGCTTGAGGTCAGGCCAGTCATGTTCCTCCAAACTCACTCATCCATGTCTTTATGGGCCTTGGTTTGTGCACTGGTGCGTAGTCATGTTGGAACAAGAAGGGGCCACCCCAAACTGTTCCCACAAAGTTGGGAGCATGAAATTCTCAAAAATGTCTTGGTATGCTGATGCCTTAAGAGTTCTCTTTACTGGAACTAAGGGGCCAAGCTCAACCCCTGAAAAACAACCCCACACCATAATCCCCCCTCCACCAAATGATTTGGACCAGTGCACAAAGCAAGGTCCATAAAGACATGGATGCGCGAGTTTGGAGTGGAGGAAATTGACTGGACTGCAGAGTCCTGACCTCAACCCAATAGAACACCTTTGGGATTCAATTATAGCGGAGACTGTAAGCCAGGCCTTTTCGTCCACATCAGTGCCTGGCCTCACAAATGCGCTTCTGGAAGAATGGTCAAACATTCCCATAGACACACTCCTAAACTTTGTGGACAGCCTTACCAGAAGAGTTGAAGCTGTTATAGCTGCAAAGAGTGGGCCAACCCAATATTGAAGCCTACGGACTAAGACTGGGATGCCATTAAATTTCATGTGCGTGTAAAAGCAGGCATCCCATTGCTTTTGGTAATATAGTGTATATTAAAATCAAAAGACACTTCTAGAGCATTAATATTATTGGTATTATTAAATTTAGTGTCAATACTGATGGTATTGATTTTGATACCATTACACGTGATATGGGAGTAGACCTAATACATAGTCATGGTAATATAGTGTATATTAAAATCAAAAGACACTTCTAGAGCATTAATATTATTGGTATTATTAAATTTAGTGTCAATACTGATGGTATTGATTTTGATACCATTACAAGTGATATGGGAGTAGACCTAATACATAGTCAATGTGATATTTGATCCATTTTCTTATATTTTAATGTGGATTTGCTTAACCTCTACATAATGTAATTTTCTTGCAAAATTTCCTGAAATAAAAGTGTAGAAACAAGAATAGTCCTAACTGTAAAAAAGAAAAAAAAAAGTTTTGGCATTGTATAAACTTTAAGTATGTCACCATCTTAAAGATATTTTGTTAAAAAACAAAATGAACCTGGAAATGATGACATCACAGGAACGCAATGTAAGCCTAGAATGTTTTTAAGTAAGTAGTTATACCCATCTTGAAATCACCACTTGATGATGTGTTGTAACATCTACGTAAGTCATCCAGGGAAGCCTAGCAAACCTTGACGATAAGTGGCTCTTTATTGGGTCTGCACGTTGTTTATCAGCCCCATGGTTACAAGTGTTAGGAAGAATGATTATATTCACTTTCAGGAAACAATGCAAAGTAAACAGGAATTGCAAGGCTCCGGCTGTGCTACCTCAAGAATTCCAGGAAGTTATTGTACTTTATTAAACAGTCTGTGGTATGCTAGATGTCTAATACTTTTAAGGTCATGCCATATCGCGTAGTGTTTGAAATGCTTTTTAAAAAAATTGATATTGTTTGTGAGCCAGCAGACAGGCTGTATTGTTAATCTTTCAGCGTGATTAGGGTGCTATTATCAAAGTGTTTTTTAGGATGGCATGAGGAATATGTCATCGCGTCTTGGCATAAGTTAACAAGTATATGAAAGACCTGTCAAATTTTGTCTGTTTTGCAACCACTGAATGCATGCAGAAAGTCACGAAGCAGCACGATCACCAGGACATCATGAAGACAGCACTAAGGAACATTGGCCTTTCACATTTTTCAGAAGCTACAGTACTTGGCATCCTCATTAATAAGGCTGGCAAATTTCATTGTGCGTAATGCAGACAATATAAGGACAGGAGTAGAATTATAGCTCTCGCTAGACAATTCAAATAATGTGCAAATCAAACAAAACTTTTCTGCTTACGTGTATTTAGTAATGTAGTAATGTTCAGCTAACGTCAATGTTCAGCTCATTATGCACAGAATAGCTGGATCTTAATTGTATATTGCATGACATGTATACCAGAACGATACATGGTTTAAGTGGAATAAAATTAGCTGATTTATTCTGAGCAAAAAAAAAACACATATTAAGTTCTACCAAAAAATAAAAAAAAATGTTTTTTGATTCCATTATCTTTATAGATAAGAGAGGAAAATTATGTTTTGACATACATTCCCTCTGGTTTCTATAAAAAATAGCGCAGTTGAGTCAAGTTATTATTTTTATTTATTTTTGTCTTTTTGGTAGATTTTTGTACTGAAGACTCCTTTACTATACATGAAAAGGGTAATGATGGAACTTTGAGGAAATGTTATGGTATGTTGGCCACATATCAGGTTCTTCCAGTGACCTACAATATATTATTGTCATATTTGGTTTAATATTCCAACTAGTAAACTTATCCAAAAAATGAAACTTTGACTGTTTGAGTTTACCTTCCAAGTCATGTATAGTCAGTGTCTTAATGAAATCTAAAACATCAGCACATATTACATAAATAAAAATAGAACTAATCTGATTAAAACAATAAGATGTTTTTTTAAGTGCAACGAGTGTGAGTACTTGAGTATGACTTTATTTTAGTCTCTTGTAATCCCTTGTACAACAGAACTATTGATCGTAAGAGCAGTACCAGGAACCAATCAGGTGGGGTCCATTCAAATATGCAGACAAGGAACAAGCTGACGGAAAGAAAGAACAGAGTGA
The DNA here is from genome assembly GCA_028564925.1 of Lithobates sylvaticus. Taxonomy (NCBI): domain Eukaryota; kingdom Metazoa; phylum Chordata; class Amphibia; order Anura; family Ranidae; genus Lithobates; species Lithobates sylvaticus. The sequence goes on along the minus strand of CM053030.1, from coordinate 211,335,722 downwards.
GAAGAGAGTTGACCTCAGCAGTCTTCTGCTGGAACCAAAAGAAGAGCACACACCGCTCCAGGCAAGTCTTCAGGTGCAAATGGATGATAGGTGCAGAACCTGTCTCACCACCGTGCAATGCGAATAAAATGAAGATATGGTCGCACTCTAAATTTACAAAAAACTAGCTTGATGTACCTTTATTGTCACAAGTGTATCAGACAAACACAGGACAAACAGTCGACATGTTTCACAAGCGATAGCTTGCCTGTTCACAACCAAGCTATTGCTTGTGAAACATGTCAACTGCTTTATTTTATTAGCAGTCTTCTGCTACTTCACTTTTCAATCAACGTAGTGGTGTAAACTAATGCAGCCACCATATCTAAGCTACAATATATTACATATTTGGTCTTGGGTTTGAATACAGTTTAATTGTGACAATTGGGGGTAAGAAAAATGTAAATGAAAAAATTAAAAGCCGTGCTACTTTCTCTTAATCTTCTGTTCTTGGCACAGGTATGCAAGTGCTTTGTGGGCAACAATTTTAGTGAGCACATAGTAAAGATAGACAGTGGCCTGGTACATTTTTTTTATTGGAATCAAGCAATGCTATATATGATCTACAGTATATTTTGACAAAATAGGTTCCAAACAACCTTAATTTGGTTGACAATTGTTTCATGTATAAATCACGTTTCTACATTCAGTAATGAAATAGGTTTATTGCTATCTAGTTCAAAATGAACGAAGTGCTAAAATGTTCTGTTTTACCATTTTACCGTTTACTGTATTCTCTCCAGGAGACAAAGAATGTGCAAATCTATCTGAAAATTAAAACATACTTTGTATGGGCATAATCCTCAGTTATTGGTAAGTAATATAGATAGAAAAGATCTTCCACATGATTTGGCTGAAGGTACATATCTTGTGACCTGGGCCAACAAAACATAATGGGAAGGAAACAATACAAAGCTTAATAAGCACTATACATGTGTGGCTGAGATATATTCACATGAGTATACTATGGAAAGCATCCAACATAACACTGCATAGTTAAGATCAAACACAGGATAATAAACAGATAGTAAAAACGATTAAATCAGTGCTTAGGAATGAAGGCCTAGTTCCTGCTGGCTCTAAAGTCTAATTTAGACAAAGCATATAAAATAAAATGGAAAATGTTGAAGGTGATCATGATGATTATATCAGTAATAATAGACATTAATATCCCTTTATACAACAACAATATGAGCAGCTAATGTAAATGTATAACAAAACAAAAAGGAAAAAGAGTGTCTACAATGTCTTAACAAACAATCCGTTTCTTGCGTTTTATTAGGGGAGGTTGAGGTGGAGGAAAAGGTAAGGGGTATGGGGTATAAGGGGAATAATCAAAGCTGGGTTTGTGAAAGGCTACCATATAATAAAGATGAAAGGATGTATCTTATTTAAATTGGTATTAAACACAAAAGCAAACATTTATTATTTTGCAGCTTACCATTTCTTAGATGTGATGAGTGCATTCATTTTTTTTTTTTTAGGCTTTCTTTCTTCTATTTTCATCTGTTGATCTGTCCGGTAAGTCTATTGTTTTTCAAAGGAAGAAGTTCTCCACCAGAATGTATCAGTTACAGAACTGAGACAAACCATTTGCCACTGACAGGGATGCTTACAATGATCCACTTTTATTTGTTCATCCCTTATCCTGGCCTCGCCCCCCGTACTCCCGGAGTCTATGGGTAGCTATCCAGGCAGATAACCTTTTTCTGCGCACACAATAATTGACTGCTGTTTCTTTGTCTGTGTCTTTTATTGGCACGTTGCAGATTTTAATATACACGTGAATGACACATGTAATATGCGGTAAAACTGAAAACAACAAGAATATTATAACATTACCATACAGCAGTAATCATCATACAAAATAATAACTAAAATGACTAACTCCTTTCCCTGATAGCTTGTGGAGGAGGAAGATAGATATGGCTTACCTTCGATGCCACGGATGGGGAGAGATGGCATCTAGGCTGCTGCCATGATATGAACATGCTTATCACTGAGGTTGCTTCACTTCCTGACTAAAGAGGATATGACGATTTTTACATCACTTCCTAAGTAACTGGATATCTCTTATAAACTATATTAATGTTTGGCCAGTAGGTGGCGCAAGCGTAACAGCTAACCTAGAACAAACATAATTTATAGCTTAATAATGCAACAACACAATATACAAATTAAATGACAAGGTAATTCTCTTTTCTGGACCTCAGAAAAGAAAGAGGTATCCTGGAGACATAACACTCCCCGTCTGGCGTTAACCAACGCCACTAACAGCGTCATTGGACACAAGTAAAATCAAGTCCGATATGGGTCTGAGAAATGACCTTACTTCACCCTGTTTGGAAATCTTAACTTCGACCTTCCTGACATGTCCATCTTTGCTTGGGAATGTCTGTGTGATAAGTCCCAACGGCCAGTCATTCCTGTGTGCTTGGCAGTCTTTAACGAGCACCACATCTCCTGACTTCAGGTCTGGTTTGTTAACTTGCCACTTATTCCTGAGTTGTAGGGTTTGGATGTAATATCTCCTCCATCTGTCCCAGAAAGTGTTGGCTAGGCATTGCACCTGTCTCCATTGACGTCTGAAAAGGTCTTTATCAGTAAACTCTCCATTTGGAGCACTGACCATGTTGGTTTTTTGAGTGAGTAGAGTTGCAGGTGTCAGCAACATGGGGTCCTCTGGATCATTAGTAACTGGGATCAGAGGTCTAGCATTTATGATGGCTGAGACTTCAGCCATGAAAGTGGACAGACATTCATGCGTGAGTCTGACATTTCCCATTTGAAGGAAAATAGAATCCAAGATCTTGCGGGCTACACCTATCATTCTTTCCCACACACCACCCATATGGGAAGAATGAGGAGGGTTAAATGTCCAGGTACATCCCTGTTGATTGAGATACCTTTCGACACTGTTGTTGTCTAGATTCGAAAGGATCTGAAGTTCCTTGGCCGCTCCAACAAAGTTGGTGCCCCTATGAGAGCGGATGTGCTTAACAGGACCCCTAATGGCAATGAAGCGCCTGAGAGCGTTGATAAAGCTGGAAGTGTCCATTGATTCAATCAACTCTATGTGAACAGCTCGAACAGTCATACAAGTAAAAATAACTGCCCAGCGTTTGCTGCTGGCGTGACCTCCCCTGGTTTGGCGAGTTGTAACGGACCAAGGACCGAATACATCAAGGCCCACACTTGTAAAGGGAGGATCTGAGTTAAGTCTGTCAGGTGGAAGGTCAGCCATCTTTTGGGTTTGCAAAGGTCCACGGAGTTTGTGGCAGGTAACGCAATTAAAGATACACTTGCTCACACATCTTTTTGCTCCTATTATCCACAGTCCAGCAACCCTCAAAGCTCCTTCAGTGAATAGTCGGCCTTGGTGTTTAACTCGACTGTGATAGTGTTGTACAAGCAGGGCAGTGACATGGTGCTGAGCTGGGAGAATGAGAGGATGCTTCTCGTCATACTCCAAGGTAGCTTCTTTAAGGCGTCCTCCTATTCTCAACTGGTTACTGCTGTCGAGGAATGGATCGAGTTTCCTTAAGACGCTGTCTTTAGGGATTGGCTTTTTGTTGTTAATACAGTCAATCTCTCTAGCAAAGGTCTCTTGTTGCACAGTGTAAATGATCAGATGTTTTGATTGCTCTAGGTCAGTCCCTGAGTAGGTATTTTTACAGCGGTGCCAGCCTTTGCAGTCAGTCCTTTTCCCAAAGGAACGAGCTATGTGGGATAAGAAAGTAATGGCTCTAATGAGTGATTTCCATGTGGAAAATCTGGAGAACCGATGAGATTTGAGTCGGTTTTGTGAAGTCACCGTGACTAATGCAGACACTTGCGGACGAACTTCTGCATCCTTGACTGCATCTACCAAGCTAAAGGTTTCTGATTCAGAAGTGTGTTCTGAATTGTACAGGAATGCAGGGCCTGTAAACCATGTTGTGTCCTTAAGACAGTTGGCTGGGACAGCTCTGGTCGCTAGGTCTGCAGGGTTGTGTTTAGTTTGAACGAAGTGCCACTGTTTTGGTTGTACGGATCTCCTAATCCTCAACACTCTATTACTGACGTAGACGTTGAAGCGTCTGGTTTCGTTGTAGATGTACCTCAGGACTACTTTACTGTCAGTGTAGAACTCAGTGTCTGGTTTTCTCTGGAAATTACATTTAAGGGAGGCAAAGCATTTAAGGACTTGTTCCTTGTTATTAGGTAGACTATGGGGTCTAAATGGGAGAGGTGCGACCCAATTGTTTGACTCTTCCTTGGCTGTCTCCCTGTCCATTATTTGCAAGAAAAGTCTATCTTCAAAGGACATTGCTACCTGCTGGTCTTCCTTTGTTCTATGAAAGACTGTACACCCTAGGTGGTCTGGGTCGCTGTCACAAGCGTGGTCATCTGTGTCTGGGTCTACAGAGGAGCAAGGTATGTGAGTACTACCTGGAAGTTCTTTTGTGATGAAGCTGTTGTGACATGGTTGCAAGGAGGAAGGACGTCCTTTGTCAAGTACATTAGTGAACATGCTACCGACCGTGGTGGGTCTGTGCACAGTCTTTAGACAGACGTCCCCTACGATGACCCACCCCAGGTCAAGTCTTTGGGCAAAAGGAGCATTGCGGGGACCATTAATCTGTTCCCTTACTTTATGAACCTGCAAAATGTCTCTTCCCAGGAGCAGCATTAACTGAGCTTGCTCGTCATATTCTGGTAGGAGGTGGGCCATGCGTTTTAGATGAGGATGGTGAATTGCTGCATCTGGTGTAGGGATTTCTGACCGGTTGTCAGGAATCTGGTTGCACTCGAGTATGGTGGGTAAAGGTAGGCGAGTCCGACCGTCTATAGACTCTATACAGAAGGCGGTGGCTCTTCTCCCCGCCGTCTCAACAGTACCCGCACAAGTCTTTAGGGAATAAGGGGAGCTTGGACCCCTGACACCGAAGGTGTCAAAGAATATGGATCTAGCCATAGAGTGGTTGCTTTGGTCATCTAAGAGTGCATACATCTTGACAGCTTTGTTTCTGTGACCCGCTGGATAAGCTCTAATAAGACAGATCTTTGAACAAGACCTACCGCCTGCAGGATCTTTGCATACCTCAGTACACTGTGAGGTAACCATTGAGATGTTTGAACCAGTGTTCTCTTGCTCCCCGCCATGCTCGTTGGTATCGCTAGCTCGCTGGGCGGTCCAAGGAGCAGGGCCTGGATGTAGTGCTGAGTTGTGATCTGTGTTGTTACACTCTGTGCATGATACACTAACCTTGCAGTCCTTGGCAAAGTGTGATGTGGATGAACAACACCTGAAGCATATGCGGTTCTCTCTTAGGAAGGCTTTTCGATCTTCTAGAGACTTTTCCCTGAAGGTCCTGCATTTTGGTAGAGGGTGCGGCTTCCTGTGTAGAGGGCACTGCTTGCTAGGATCTCCGACTTTGTCTTCTGGGTGAGCAATGTTGGAAGACCTATAGGAAAAATCTGTAGGAGAAACATGAGACTTGTTCACTGTCACTGGCATCCTGTGCTGTTTGAAGCTAGGGGGCGTGACTGATGACAGCATAAAGTCAAAGCTGGGATCATTCAGGAACTTAGCTTGCTCTGAAACAAAGTCTACAAAAACGTTGAATGGTGGAAATGGTACTTGGAACATTTTCTTATGTTTAGAACCATATGTGACCCACCTTTGTTGTAGGTCATAGGGAAGCTTCAGAATTAAAGGTTTAATCCCTCTGGCCGCATCCAGGGAGGCGAGACCAGGCAGGTCTCCCTCCTCTTTAGCAAGAAGTAGTTCCTCTAGCAAGTCGGCTAATTCTCGTAGTTTGTGATAACCCTTGCTAGGTATTCTGGGAAAGTCTTCAATCCTTTTAAAAAGTGCATGCTCTATAGTCTCTGTCGAGCCATAGCACTCTTCTAATCTGCTCCAAATCTTTTTAAGACCGGTCTCTGGTTGTTTTATGTTAATGTTCCTGATTCTACTGGCATGTTCGGCAGAGTCCTTCCCAAGCCATTGGACTAGGAGGTCTATTTCATCGGTATGAGACAGGTCTAGACCTTTTATGGTATTTTGAAAGGACGACCGCCAGGCTTTGTAATTTTCTGGCCGATCGTTAAACTTTACAAGTCCTTTTGTGATCAAATCACGTCTGGCAAAGAACTTGGCAAAGTCTGTTATAACTTGGTTGGTGTTAGAGCATGTTGGCGATTCACTACTGTAGTGGGAGTGTGGTGTGCGACCATACCTGTCAGAAGTTTCTGCTTTAGGCTCTCTTGTCTCGTATCGTTGTGTAGTAGAAGGGTTATTCTGATGCTGGTTTGGAGGTTGAGGGTTGTGACGTGCAGAGACGTAGGCTTGATCTGTAATGTGCTGGCAGGAGTTCTGCTGCTTGCGGCTCTGAGGAATTTGGTTGCTCTCATGCTCTGTTACCTGCAGTGCTTGGTTTGTTTCTCCTAGGACATTGTCTATTCCCTGTAGAGAAGAGGTACCGTAGGTTGATTTGAAGTGTTGATGCACGTACTCTGAAGTGCGTTGCGAGGGATTTGGCTCTCCTTGTTCGGAGCCAAGCACATTTATGCGTTCACCACTGAGGCTTACGGCTGCTTCTAGGGCTTCTGCTTCAGCTATGGCAATTGCAGCTTCCCTTTCTGTAGTGAGCTTCTCTAGTGCGACATCTAGACGTGTTTGTTCAAGCTTTATAGAGGCTTCTATTGCAGCCCTATCTTGCGCTTGCTTGGCTTCTATTGCGGCCCTATCTTGCGCTTGCTTGGCTTCTAGCGAGGCCTTTTCTAACTTCAAATGCATTTCTTGTTCGGCAAAGGTAGCTCGCGTCTTTGCCGCTTCGGCTTTCCCACGGGCAATGGCGGCTGCAACACTAGCTGTCACCGACTTGCTGGAACCGTAAACTCGTGATCTGGTTTTGAGTGAGGATGTGTTACTGCGTGACATGGCTGCTTGACTGAGTAGCGGCCTGTGGGAGCAGTAAGCGTATAGGGCTGCAGTCTCTGTATGCTGCTTGGCTGTATGAAAGTGGCTGTATAGTCGATTGCAGACTGTAGCTCTTCCGTGTGGGCCAAAACCTCTTCCCCTTCTGCACTATCCTTAGTGTTCCTGGACGAAGTTTTACTGTCCTGGCCTCGCCCCCCGTACTCCGGAGTCTATGGGTAGCTATCCAGGCAGATAACCTTTTTCTGCGCACACAATAATTGACTGCTGTTTCTTTGTCTGTGTCTTTTATTGGCACGTTGCAGATTTTAATATACACGTGAATGACACATGTAATATGCGGTAAAACTGAAAACAACAAGAATATTATAACATTACCATACAGCAGTAATCATCATACAAAATAATAACTAAAATGACTAACTCCTTTCCCTGATAGCTTGTGGAGGAGGAAGATAGATATGGCTTACCTTCGATGCCACGGATGGGGAGAGATGGCATCTAGGCTGCTGCCATGATATGAACATGCTTATCACTGAGGTTGCTTCACTTCCTGACTAAAGAGGATATGACGATTTTTACATCACTTCCTAAGTAACTGGATATCTCTTATAAACTATATTAATGTTTGGCCAGTAGGTGGCGCAAGCGTAACAGCTAACCTAGAACAAACATAATTTATAGCTTAATAATGCAACAACACAATATACAAATTAAATGACAAGGTAATTCTCTTTTCTGGACCTCAGAAAAGAAAGAGGTATCCTGGAGACATAACATCCCTTTACCCCAAAAGGAAAAGAATGTTTGCTCTAACTGCTTATAAAGTATTAGCTGGAGTTTGGCTTCAAGTTATAAATGCATTTAAATCTGCTTGTACATCTAACACTCGCCTTCCCCCAGGACTGGCAATGCTGCTTGCTCCTTCATCCAAAGCACTCTAATGCTGCGTACACACGACCGGACTTTGCATCAGAATAAACTCTGATGGTCTTCCAGATCGGAGTTCCGACAGGGTTCAAAACGAACGGACTTGCCCACACACGAACGGACTTTGGTTTTGAACGTGATGACATACTAGAAAAGGAAGTTCAATAGCCAGTAGCCAATAGCTGCCCTTGCGTCGGTATTTGGTCCGTCGGACCACCATACAGACGAACAGTTTTCCCGATAGGAATTGATTTGAAACATGTTCTATTTCCAAGTCCGTCTGAATATTTTGAAGAAAAATGTTCGGATTATCCCACACATTATCGGATTATCCAATGGAATGATTCCGTCTGACCTTTTCTGCCGGAAAGTCCGGTCGTGTGTACGCAGCATTATACAGGAGGTGTGTTACTGGCCAGATCACCAGGTGAAAACAGAGGGGAAAAAGATTAAGAAAAGAATACTGATGCGACTTGAGGCCTGCATGCCTCCACAAAGTTGGCTCCCTTAGTAAACATTTCCCTGTCTGACTTCTCTGCATTTTGGAGTGCTGGCTATTTTCTGACTTTATCAAAACTCTATCCAAAAGTTAAAAAAGTTTTAGCTTTAGATAGACTTTAATTATCCTATAAATTTACATTGTGATGTAACTTTTTAATATGGTATATCATATACAAATTAGAGAACTCTTCATTTGGAGATTACACATATTTATAATATATGATTTACCGTATTTATCGGCGTATAACACGCACCTTTTCCCCCTTAAAATCAGGGGAAAGTTGTGGGTGCGTGTTATACGTCGATCCCCCAAAAAAATTTGCCATAAAAAATCGAGCGGCGGCGAAAAATAGCAAGCGACGTAAAAAAAAAAAAAACGAGCGCCGCCGAAAAAGACAGAGCGCCGACGAAAAAGACAGAGCGCCGACGAAAAAGACAGAGCGCCGGCGAAAAAGACCGATCTGACTGCTCGGCTCCACTCGCAGTCCCGCCTCCCTGTGCTCGCTTCTGAAACAGCAGGGAAGCGGGACTGCGAGCGGAGCCGAACAGTTGGCTCGGTCTTTTCCGGCGGCGCTCGCTCTGTCTTTTTCGGCGGCGCTCGCTCGGTCTTTTTCAGCGGCGCTCGCGCGGTCTGTCTAGGTGGCAAATTTAAATGTGGGCAAACTGCAAATGACGCTGGCAAGCTGCAAATGACACTGGGCAAGCTGCAAATGACACTGGGCAAGCTGCAAATGACACTGGCAAGCTGCAAATGACACTGGGCAAGCTGCAAATGACGCTGGGCAAGCTGCAAATGATGCTGGGCAAGGCTGCAAATGGCACTGGGCAAGCTGCAAATGGCGCTGGGCAAGCTGCAAATGACGCTGGGCAAGCTGCAAATGACGCTTAAATGTAAGTTTTTTTTCCCTAAACTTCCCTCCTAAAACTTTTTTTCCTTTAAATGCCCTCCTAAACTTGGGGTGCGTGTTATACGCCGGTGCGTGTTATTCCCCCGATAAATACGGTATAAAAAATATAAAACTACAAAGATATGTGGTTACACTTGTGGCACTGTAAAAGGGGTCTACAAGTCATGAATGAACATTCTTATAAATAAATAAAAGTAATTTTGTGGGCTTATGGCAGCTGAACACTGAATATCCTGCCAGATATTGGTATATACAGTTGTGCTCATAAGTTCACACACCCTGGCAGGATTTATGATTTCTTGGCCATTTTTCAGAGAATATGAATGATAACACAAAAACATTTCTTTTACCCATGGTTAGTGTTTGACTGAAGCCATTTATTATCAATCAACTGCGTTTACTCTTTTTAAATCATAATCACAACAGAAACTACACAAATTACCATGATCAAAAGTTTACATACCCTGGTGATTTTTGCCTGATAACATGCACACAAGTTGACCCAAAGGTTTTTTAATGGCTATTAAAGGTAACCATCCTCACCTGTGATCTGTTTGCTTGTAATTAGGGTGTGTGTATAAAAGGTCAATGGGTTTCTGGACTCCTCACAGACCCTTGCATCATTCATCCAGTGCTGCACTGACGTTTCAGGATTCTGAGTCATGGGAAATCAAAAGAATTGTCAAAAGATCTGCGGGAAAAGGTAGTTGAACTGTATAAAACAGGAAAGGGATATAAAAAGATATCCAAGGATTTGAGAATGCCAATCAGCAGTGTTTAAACTATAAACTCTATTTAAGAAGTGGAAAATGAGGGGTTATGTTAAAACCAAACCACGGTCAGGTAGACCAACTAAAATTTCAGCCACAACAGTCAGGAAAATAGTTTTGGATGCAAAGAAAAACCCACAAATAACTTCAGGTGAAATACAGGACTCTTTGAAAACATGTGGTGTGGCTGTTTCAAGATGCACAATAAGGAGGCACTTGAAGAAAGATGGGCTGCATGGTCAAGTCACTAGAAGAAAGCCATTACTACGCAAATGTCACAAAGTATTCCACTTTCAATACGCCAAACAGCACAGAGACAAGCCTCAAACCTTCTGGCACAAAGTCATTTGGAGTGATAAGACCACAATTTAGCTTTTTGGCCACAACCATAAACGCTATATTTGAAGAGGCCTATGATGAAAAGTACACCATTCCTACTGTGAAACGGAGGTGGATCCCTGATTTATTTTAGCAATGTGTGAGCTAAACTGAAGATGAATGCAGTATGTTATCAAAAAATACTGGAGGAACATTTGCATCCATCAGCCAGGATGCTGCGTATGGGACATACTTGGACATTCCAACAGGACAATGATCCAAAACACAAGGCCAAGTCGACCTGTCATTGGCTACAGCAGAATAAAGTGAAGGTTCTGGAGTGGCCATCTCAGTCTCCTGACCTCAATATCATTGAGCCACTCTGGGGTGATCTCAAACATGCAGTTCATGCAAGACAGCCCAAGAATTTACAGGAACTGGAGGCTTTTTGCCAAGAGGAATGGGCAGCTTTACCATCCGAGAAGATAAAGAGCCTCATCCACAAATACCACAAAAGACTTCAAGCTGTCATTGATGTTAAAGGGGGCAATACACAGTATTAAGTACTGGGGTATGTAAACTTTTGAACATGGTCATTTGGCTAGTTTCTGTTGTCATTATGATTTAAAAAGAGTGAACATAGTTTGATTGATAATAATTGGCTTCAGCCAAACACTAACCATGAGTCAAAGAAAAGTTTTTGGGTTATGATTAGAGTTGAGCGGACACCTGGATGTTCGGGTTCGGCGCGTTCGGCCGAACTTCGGAAAAAAGTCCGGGTTTGGGACCGAACTTGACCCGAACTTGACCCCGAACTCCGAACCCCATTGAAGTCAATGGGACCCGGACTTTTGAACACTAAAATGGCTGTAAAAAAGTCATGGAAAGGGCTAGAGGGCTGCAAATGGCAACAAAATGTTGTTAAGAGCATGGCAAGTGATCTGCAAACAAATGTGGATAGGGAAATAACTTAAAATAACATAAAAAAATAAAAAATAAAAATAAAATGCTGGAGGCCCCCTTCTCAGCAGAAGAGGTACAGGAATTCATTAAGAACCTCAGAAACTCAACGGCACGATGCCGCACATATGGTGGGAATACCCCAGAATACGCACTTTCTGGAAAAAATTATTAACTTTCATCAGGAGACTGGGTGGGAGACAATGTGAAGGAACCGGAGGCACTGTCAGCAACCCAATCTACTATTGCCTGTACTTGTCCTGGCCTCAACATTCGTACAGCCTCATTAGGTGCGCCAAAATACCGCTGCAGGCTCTGTCGCCTACTCGCACCTGAGGAAGGTGTTTCACTAGTGCGTGTAGCTGGCACAGATCGACCACGTCCTCTCCCTGCAACAGGAGCGCCACCAGCAGCACCACGACCCGGGCCATGTCCCCTTTTTGATGATCTCCTCAAATTTTCAAAATTTATGATCTCGCCCTAAATGGGTGTTTTTGTCTATAGCAGAATACACGTACAGTGTCTAAAGCGTTTATGAACACGCAGAAAATGCTATTGGGAAAAAAAACACTGCAAAATTAAATTTTTTTGCAATGTTTTTCCAATATCAGAATACACGGATAGTGTCTACAGCGTGTATGTATGAACACGCAGAAAATGCTATTGGGAAAAAAAAACACAGCAAAATTACATTTTTTTGCAATGTTTTTCCAATATCAGAATACACGGATAGTGTCTACAGCGTGTATGTATGAACACGCAGAAAATGCTATTGGGAAAAAAAAAACACAGCAAAATTACATTTTTTTGCAATGTTTTTCCAATATCAGAATACACGGATAGTGTGTACAGCGTGTATGTATGAACACGCAGAAAATGCTATTGGGAAACAAAAAACACAGCAAAATTAAAATTTTTTGCAATGTTTTTCCAATATCAGAATACACGGACAGTATCTACAGCGTGTATGTATGAACACGCAGAAAATGCTATTGGGAAAAAAAAAAAAAAACACAGCAAAATTAAATTTTTTTGCAATGTTTTTCCAATATCAGAATACACGGATAGTGTCTACAGCGTTTATGTATAAACACGCAGAAAATGCTATTGGGAAAAAAAAAACACAGCAAAATTAAAAATCTTTGCAATGTTTTTCCAATATCAGAATACACGGATAGTGTCTACAGCGTGTATGTATGAACACGCAGAAAATGCTATTGGGAAAAAAAACACAGCAAAATTAAATTTTTTTTGCAATGTTTTTCCAATATCAGAATACACGGATAGTGTCTACAGCGTTTATGTATAAACACGCAGAAAATGCTATTGGGAAAAAAAAACACCGCAAAATAAAAATTTTTTGCAATGTTTTTCCAATATCAGAATACACGGATAGTGTCTACAGCGTGTAAGTATGAACACGCAGAAAATGCTAGTGGGAAAAAAAAAACACAGCAAAATTTAATTTTTTTGCAATGTTTTTCCACTTTACAGTTCGGGTTCGCTCAACCCTAGTTATGATTCATATTCTCTGAAAAATGGCCAAGAAATCATAAATTCTGCCAGGGTACGTAAATGTATTATTTCAATCCAACACTCCCCTAAAAGATATAAAATGAAGCTCTCTCTAAAAGCACAGAGCGGCACTTAGGAGTATATAGTTCACATACTGTAGGTGGTAATAACATTACAATTTATTATTGGGAGGTTGTTATGCAAAAGGATTAACAGACTAAAATACGAATAGCACGTGAAGCTATACCCCCGTAGTGGCTGCTGATTATTGTGGTTCACCCTGCCCAGCCCAGCATCTCTCAGGCACTCAGAGACATAGAACAGTCCTTAAGCTTTGTTTTTTTTTTTGTTTTGTTTTTTTATTATTGAGGGGATTGAACTTGGATGGGAAAAGGAAATTATGAGATGCTCAGAAAGATTCAGTATAACTTGCTTGGGACTACTATATACACTCCTGTATATGCACTCCAGTCTTTTCTCCAGCACAACTCTTGTTTAAGAACTATTTCCCTTACTCCTCAAGCACTTCACGTGCTGCAGACTTTTACTCCTCCAGCACTTCACTTGCTGCAAATTCCCAGACCAGCTAGCACCACATGGTTAGGCCTGACACTAACTCAGCCAGGCCTTAGTGAATTGCCTTTTGCTGGCAGGGCCTCGGGCCCCTATGATGTAGAAATAGTTCCAGTGCTAACTGTCTGCAATTCAGCTACTGATCCCAGTAAACCCTCTTTAGCCCCTGACAGCCCTCTTGGCTGCAGCTGCCTCTTTCTACTGCCCTTCCCACAGTCCACTCTTCTGGTTCTGCACCCATCTCAAACTGCAAATTCCCAATTCTCTCAGGCGTGCCTCCCCATTCCTCATGACTGTGTTTCACTCACCAGCCCTCCTGGCTACACCCAGTTGTCTTCTCTTAGGTCTCTTAGCAGTGTTCTCTCCCTCTGTCCTCTCTTTGCTCTCTCATGTGCCTCTCCTCCAGGATCTCTTTTCCTCCTGGCTGCACCCAAGCCCAGGCCCAAGGTCACCACCCCCAGACTGGGGAGCTCCCTGTGGGGCCCGACAGCCTCCACACTCTCTCACTCCAGCTCTTCCACCGACAACTCCTCCCCAGCTGGCTGACCCTGGGTATTTAAGGAGGCCTGAGTCCTGCCAATCCAGGTTGGGGATTGGTCCAGGCTCCTCAGAATACCCCAGGCAGCTCCACCTCTCCTCTCCTCCTCTGTTTCTAGCACCTTCTAGAAAGAAGACGGAGGTGACAGTGATGCTACCTGTGAGTCACCCAGTCCTACCCTGAGCCACTCCCAGCCCAGAATAAAAACAAACAGGCCTAGCCACCAGCTAGGCCTGCCTAAATTTTCCTACTGTAACCTGTAGCACCTACCTAACTAGAGGTAAACGTCTTTTCTACCATTAGGAACACATGCTTGCCTCCTAGTAGGAAACAATGGATGGATGGAGTTCTGCTCTCTGCACTTAGATACAATATCTAAGTGCCAGGGAGGGCACTATCAAATGTAAATGTGCACTGTGTTTTATGTTTCATGATTTTATAATAAATGGTTTTATACTATGTTGGATCTTTCAGTCTTGATATGTGACTGGTGTGGAGTTGGAGGAGGGTAGAGGGACCCTGGATGGTGCAGTAAATAAGGGTTATTAAAAAGGCCCACAAATCTGGTTGAAGTGGAGTTGAAGGAGAAAAGCAGAGTGACCTTGGGGCAGCACAGTGGCTAAGTGGTCAGCATTTCCACCTAGCAGCACTAGGATCGTCGGCTTGAATCCCAACTAGACATGTGCAATTCGTTTCGTTTTTTTTCGTTTTTTTTCGTTATGTTCGTTCGTTCGTTTTCGTACGAATGAACGAATCATTCGAATCCGAATAACGAATCGTAACGAATCGTTCGAATCGTACGAATCCGATTAACGAATCATTCGAATCGAACGAATCTGAAAAACAACGAAAATCCGAAAAAAACTAATTAGAAACAACGAATGTACTAACAATCCGAAAAACGAACAAAAAAATTGGTACATTCGTAACTTTTTTTTTTGTTGAATTGGTAATTTTCCGTGTCCCTTACAATGGTGCTGCTAAACGTGCTTCAAATGGATTGAACAAAAAAAACTTTTTTTTCGATTCGTAACTTTTTTTTCGATTCGTAACTTATTTTTTTCGATTCGTAACTTTATTTTTTATTTTTTCTGATTTGTAATTTTCCGTGTCTCTATTGAACCAAAAAATTCGTACATTCGTAACTTTTTTTTCGATTCGTAACTTTTTTTTTTCGATTCGTAACTTTTTTGTTCAATTCGTAACTTTTTTTTTTTTTTTTTTTCGAATTGTAATTTTCCGTGTCTCTGTTGAACCAAAAAATTTGTAACTTTTTTTTCGATTCGTAACTTTTTTTTTTCGACTCGTAACTTTTTTTTCAATTCCTAACTTTTTTTTTTTTTTTTTTAGATTTGTAATTTTCCGTGTCTCTATTGAACCAAAAAATGTGTAACTTTTTTTTCGATTCGTAACTTTTTTTTTTTTTCCGATTTGTAATTTTCCGTGTCTCTATTGAACCAAAAAATTCGTACATTCGTAACTTTTTTTTCGATTCGTAACTTTTTTTTTTTTGCGATTCGTAACTTTTTTGTTCAATTCGTAACTTTTTTTTTATTTTTTTCGATTTTTTAATTTTCCGTGTCTCTATTGAACCAAAAAATTTGTAACTTTTTTTTCGATTCGTAACTTTTTTTTTTTCGATTCGTAACTTTTTTTTTAATTCGTAAATTATTAAAATGTAACGATGGCATACACATTACATCAAATTATGAATTATGCTCCGATTACGAATCTACGAATGTTACGAATGTACGAATAAATACGAATGCGTCCGAAAATTTAACTAACGAATCAACGAAAAAATAACTCTTACGAATGTACGAATCGTTACGAATACGAACACCGGCGACTTACGAATGTACGAATCGTTACGAATCCGAACAACGACGACTTACGAATGTACGAATCGTTACGAATCGACGGAAACGAAAAGAACGAAACGAAAAAAAATGATTTTTTTTCGGAAACGAAAAAAACGAAACGAAAATAAACAAATTTTTTTGTTGTGCACATGTCTAATCCCAACCATGGCACTACCTGCATGGAGTTTGCATGTTCTCCCTGTGCCTGCATGGGTTTGCTTAGGGTACTCCAGTTTCCTCTCACACTCCAAAAACATACTGGTATTTTAAGTAGCTCCTAACTAAATCGGCCTTGTATACACAGTCAGACTTTCCGACGGAAAATGTGCGATCGGATTGTGTATTCATAGATACAGGAACAGATACAGGAAAATTATTGTGAGCATATTTGTCCTTGAGAAAAGTTGGACCATGGTTGCCAGACTCACTCTATAAGAAATTGATCATTTTTAGCATCTGCAATGAACTTGATGAAATCACTATAATAGAATAATGGTTTAGCCCTTTCTCTGCCAGTCCCTGCACTCCACTTTTAAGCTCAGGTGGCTAGGCAATTTTTTTAATTTTTACATAGTTTTTTTTTATTTTCCCTTACAGCATTCAGAGTTTCTGAAAAAAGCAGATCAGATACAGATTTTTTTTAGGCACTGTGATATCTACGCAAATGTTTATCAATTTGCTATTTTCACAAAAAAATATAGTAAAATCATCATTAGTGGAAACATACATGGCAAAATCTACAAATGTCCTGCTAGATTCCTACTAAACATAAATGCTAAAACTGTATTGAGTTAATAAATAACAAATATTTCTAAATTTAAAATTGCACCATTTTGTGAAATTGCAAGAAAGCCAAAAGTGCGCTAAACTGTAAATAAACACAATTTACTCAAAAAATCTGGAGGTTACCATTTTTCACTTACAGCTTTCATACTTTGAAAAAGACCCCCCCCCCCCCCCAACCATACATTTTCTGAAAGCACATGACCTGTAAAATAAAAAAAAAAAGGGGTACTTATTTTTTAAGCACCACAATAGTTGCGCAAATGTTTCTAAAATCACTATGAATATAGTATTAAGCTATATTGCTCTTAATTTCAGTTATTGCTCTCCAATTGATCACTTGAATATATATATACTGGTACTGTTTGTTACTTTCACACAGAAATATTGCAGTAAAGACAATTTATGTGTTTTATCATAACGTGTGTTTCTCATTGGTCCTTGCACTTACACTACTGCCAGGTGTGCCCAGAGGCTGAGACCATTATTGGGGTTGAGAGGCAGAGTACGGAACCAAATATACTTAAGCGGCTCCTGCGGGGTTAGTGCTACACATAAAGTGCAAGTTGTGCTTAAAAGGTGCTCAACAGTCTTTTAAAAGTGCAATAGTATTGAAAAAAGTCCTCCTCATGCGTATTCCCAAGTTAAAGTGCTTTATCTTGTGCAAAAAAGCTGCAAATCTTCGTGCTCACTCACCAATCAAAAGGCGCTCCAAAACTGTTTAGCACCTTTTAAGCACGGGCACGGGCACGGGCAGTGAGTGGAAATCCCTCATGGAAGGGTATTTAAAGGAATTCGGTAATAAAGAGGAAATCGATGCTGAGATATCATCGTTATTTTTCAAACTGTCGAAAATTCTGGAAAAGAAATCCACTCTTTTCTGGCATTCCAGATCTTTTGAAAATTATATCCAGGAAGACATCAACCCCCTAGGACTCAGAGTCCAGATCTTCCCTACACTGGAAGGTCTGGACTCTGACTTCAAAACAAAATGGGAGGAGATTTTGAAAGTTTGTTCACGTAGCTTGATGGAAACTCTGATAGAGGAATACAACAAGAGATCATCGGCCCTAGACCTCGAAATAATCAACATTTGTGGTAAATTACAAAAATTGAAAACCCATAAACCCATAATAAACAGAGAAGAAAAACTAAAAACCCATCTAGAAACTTTTAATAAAGTCATCCTTGGGAAGAAAAACTTTAAATTCAATCGTGATAGGGATGCCTTTAAAAATGGCAGGGCATATAAATGGACACAATATAATTATAGAGGCAGCTTCAATAGAGATGGCTCGGGCTTTGGAAAACCCTGGAATAAAAATCAGGGCACTCTTCCTCACTCAAACACTATTCCGCACGCAGCTCCAAAAACTAAGGCGAACTACAGTAATAAACGCCAATACCAGAGTGATTCGCCGGAAGGCCACCTGGCAAAGAAACCCTCACCTTTAATCCCCACTTATAAAATAACACCCACACCTAATAGTAACAATATAGACACAGACACCACGTCCAACTCTCAGGCACTTAATACTAAAGTAACTCACAAGAAAATACTAGTTTCAACCAACAATGGTGGCACAGAATCCTTTGAGACCCTCTCCAGTGATCCCTCTTTTTTAGAGAAGATCCTGGCGGGGGTACAACCATCTCTCACCAACCCAAACACGTACACACAGGTCAATTTGTAGACACCAACACCTTTTCCGACACATCTATTGGGTCGGACTTCAATATAATTAATCTTTCATCCCACGTACTTTCCACAGATGAGACTTCTCTACTCAAGAGAGGCCTCAATTTCTGTCCACATCAAAACACCAATAAATTTGATGTCTATAAAGACTTGCAGTTATATGTTAGAAAAATAATTCTAAAAAAACTATTTGATAAACAGGGGGTCTCCTCAGAATGTACCCCTCAAGAAAATCAAGCACTAAATCACTTGATCTCACTTTTAGAGGAGAGTGACCCAGCCGACCTTATCGACCGAATCGATCTCCAAAAAATTTTGGAATCTGTGGACAAAGAGGATCCACCGGTTACTAAAAACACGTCAAAGCTTAAAAAGAAATCAGATTTCTGTCCAGCACCGAGCACGAATGCCAACGCAGCGGCCTTCCTTAAATTGGTAGATAAAGATTTAAATAAATTAAAAATCTCCACCCCTGCGAAAACCAATCTAACGAAAAACGAAACCTTAGCTTTAGAAAATCTGGCCAAGAATACCAATATTGTGATAAAATCGTCAGATAAAGGGGGCAATGTCGTCATTCTGGATAATGAACAATACACCAATATGTGTACTGATATTCTCAAAAACCAAAATTGGTATAGACGTATGCCCAGCAGCATCATTAATAAATTTAATGGAGAATTCTATAAAATTGTTGACTCCGCCTTCAGAAATAATACTATCACTAAACAATTGTGGAAATTTATCCGCAACGACTTCCCCAAAACACCCACGTTCTATGCACTTCCCAAAGTCCATAAGAATAGAGATAAACCACCTGGGAGACCCATTATTTCAGGGGTAGGTTCCATAAGCGAGAACGCTAGTCGATTAATCGACGAATTCCTCAAACCCTTTGTCATGAATCTACCGTCATACGTGAAAGACACCATGCACTTCTTGCAAATCATAGACAACATTGTTGTACCAGACTATACATTACTAGTAACAATTGATGTTGAGGCGCTTTACAGTTCCATTCCTCACAGTAAAGGTATAGCAGCAATTAAACATATTCTATCAAATGACATTGGTGTCGATCCCGCATACGGCGAATTCATGACCACCCTACTTGAATTCATATTAGAGCACAATGCTTTCACCTTCAATGGCTCCCACTACCTCCAGGTGCAGGGGGTAGCGATGGGGACTTGCTGTGCCCCATCCTACGCCAACCTGTACCTGGGGGAGTGGGAGAAAACGGTCCTAGACGATGAAGACTTGTCGATGTACACGGACCACATCCTGGGGTGGTACCGGTACATCGACGACATCTTCATCGTCTGGGACGGCCCATCGGACCTGTTACAACAATGTCTATCTAGGTTGAACAGGAATGAATTCAACTTGAATTTTACTATGTCATATAGCTACACTAACATTGCGTTCTTGGATGTAAAAGTCTATAAGGGCGAGGAAGGTAAATTACTTACTAAACTTTATAGAAAACCAACAGCTGGAAATGCAATTTTGCATGCGACCAGCTTCCATCCACAACCTTTATTAAACTCTATACCATACGGTCAATTCTTAAGAATCAGACGAAATTGTGCAGATGACAACATCTTCAAACAAGAGGCCGATAACCTCCGTGACCGTCTCCTAGAAAGGGGATACTCACATGCCTCATTGAAAAGGGCTTTCCAACAGGCTTGCATACGCAGTAGGGACCATCTCCTACATTCAAAAAAATCCAAAGATGACACTAATCCTCTGAGAATCATATCTAGATTTGGGAATCAGGAACAGCAGATCAGAAAAATAGTATATAAATATTGGCATCTTTTAACCGAGGACCCCACCCTAGGCCCATATGTTACAGAAAAACCTCTATTTACATTCAGGAGAACTTCTTCCCTGAGAGATCAAATAACTAGCAGTGAATACAATGCTAATATCAAGACACACTGCAAATATAAAGGCACTTACATGTGTGGGTCATGCAAATACTGCAAATATATGTGGGTGGAAAAGAATCCGAAATTACCAGATGGCCAAACATTTAAAGCCAGACATTTTGCTAACTGCAAAACGTTAGGAGTTATCTATTTATTACAATGCGAGTGTTCCTGTTTCTATATAGGGAAAACCAAACTGGAGTTCTGGAAAAGGGCCTACAGACACATTCACAGCATGAAAACATGCGATCCAGATCTCCCCCTTGGGAGACACACCACCACTATACATGCGGGTAAATTCCCAAATATCAAATTCCTTATCCTAGATCGCATCCATCCCAACCCAAGAGGAGGAGACTGGAATAAATCTCTCCTCCAATTGGAAGCACAATGGATTTTTAAGCTTAGGGCAACCCATACTCCAGGCCTCAATGAGGCAATCTGGTTTAAACCATTCTTGGAAGGTTTCTCCTCCGGTGGGATGGAGAAATAAATAATTTCACCACTCCTTCGGAAATTTACACTTCAACCATCCCTCCCCCCTTTGCTTTAGATGTTTCCCAGCACAATCTGGGACTATATATAATAACCCCCTATATATGCCGTGAATGTGACTCTAGGCCCGCTATAGAAATTACAACAACTATATCCAGATACTCCAATTTGTCGTCCCTCTTGACTTGGTATGCTATATTAACTTTGAGAATGCAAAATGTATCGCTTGGAGATTATCCCTCCTCTTTTCTGTATTAATCATTATAATGATGTATATAACTCTGAGAATGTACAAATGTATCTGTTGGAGATTTTCTCCTTATGTTTGTATTAATCATTATAAGCACTTCAACTTTTGGTATTCAATCTCTTGAATCTAGGAATGAACAAATATAACAATACATGACGGTTCTATATACGCCTCTGTTGTATTGCATTATGGTGTTATGCTATAAATTCATATAGATCTCCAGGTAATAATATGTTGATATATACCATTTGGCTACAGTCCACTTATACAACTGCTTCCTTTTGAAGGTTTGTAGATCTATGTGATTTCTTTTAGGGCAACAATATGTCTGTATATACCGTTGTGTTATGATCCATCTGTATAACTGTTTTTTTCTATATTTCCCGTCCCTCTTTTTGTTCCCTTCCTTACATTCCAGACCCGTTGTGAAATGCCTGGTTGAAGGAGCTTCCAAGGATGTCAGCCTCCTATTCTAAAATACACATATGGTGGTGATTTGAGCTGAGGGGCTGTCTAGTGAGCCGCCCGGCACGCCCAGCCGCCCGCCCACTCTTTTTGAATGGACGGAGCGGCATATTGGGGATGTCCTACGTCAATCTTTGGCGTTGGGACCCCATATTGCTTCACCTGGCGAGCACACGCTGCTCGCCGTTGAAGCTTGACGTGCCGGCGGGAGCTGTGGGCGTGTCCGGGTCACAATACGCACTCCTGATTGGTGCGCGGGACCCGGATGCGCGCGCAGCACTCGGGGGGCCGGGTTAGGGAGGCGCTACAACATTCCCCTGCCACTCTGCAATCAGCTGTATTAAGAACAGCTGATTGCCAGGCGGGGAATTCGATTCAAATAGACCGCCCGTCTCACTTACTAGATTGCAGTTGCCAATCTGAGGAGGAGACGAGCGGATCTTAAACAAAGAGATGAGTGAGTACAAGCTGGTTTCTTTTCCTTTTTCTTTTTAAAATTGGATTGCAATAGCTATAGGATACCCCAAATCTTCATTGTCGGGCTGCCTTCACTACGGGTGCACATATATTTCATCTGGCATTATAATCCCTGCGGGGTTGTAAGCTAATTATTGAGGACTCTCCAATATGCTGTACAATGGTTAGTAGACTGGGGCTTACAGGCCCCCTGCCATTCAATGAGAAAAAAACCTTCCTTCACCTTCCTTTTTATGGAAAGTCATTAGAGTATAAACTGGGACATTGTTGACAAATAAGGCAATGAATTATTCCAACGAAATATCCAGATGCAGTGAGCACTGTTCTCTTTGCAAAAAAATACATAAAAGTATATATACAATATACCCACCAATACTCTATATATTTATCTACACATATAAATATAAATATAATTTAAACATAGTTACATTTCTTAGTCACTATTCAAATATATATGGGGGAATTTCCTTTCTTTTAGGGGGGTTACTCGCTGGTGACTATGGTTTTTTACCCTAGACATCTTTGGTTAACTCTTTTCCCAGACTCATCGAACCACTTATGACACCAAAAGTACCAGCCTAACCCGACGAAGATCCATCTAAAAACACAGGATACAGGTCTGTGAAAAATACATACAATAAACTCTAAGTGGCATTTTTTACTATACTTTAGATTTATTTCACCCTCTATGTACAAAAAGACTCATAAATGTTTTGATTCATCAGGGCCATTATACCCGACCTCAGTGTGTCTCACAGACGCCCCCTGTCGCTATCACGCCAGGACAATTAGTCCAGGGACTTCAACCACCGGAAACATAGATACAAATCCCGGTGAGCCATCAAATCCAATACATGGATACAAATTCTTGATTAAATCATATCTTCTAAGAAAGTCCAGAATAAGAAGCTCCTCCTCCCAGCCATTGTTCTTAATCATATTGGAATATCTTTGGAAACGGTATGTGAATTCATTATGTCTATATATGTACTTATTTGCAAAAAACTTTTTGATACTACTTTGTAAATATTATTATATCCATTGAGGTCCATTTTTTGACAATTTGTTCTATCATAATATCTTTTAGATATTAGGATTGTTGTGCTCCTACCTCTGAAGAAGGAGAAAAGTTGTTTAAATAAACCTCCGAAACGCGTCAGGTTTGAGTCAACGCCTACAACATACATTGATGTAATACATTGTATTCTCTAAATCCAATATTGTTCAAACATTTCCAAAAGTTTTTTATTGTAACATTGTCAAAACTAATTTTCCTCTTTTATTTATTTACATTTCTGTAATAAACATTTTTCTAATACATATCATCTTACGTTTTGTCTGGGGTCACATATTGAGCATGCCTTAAAAGTCCAAACCCTCAGGGGAACCCCCACTTTTTTCTTTTAAGCACAACTTGCACTTTATAATCACAGAGGATAGTGCAGCTATTGTTGTTCATTTTATTTAAAACATTATAACATTCTCAAGTTTGCTAGTCCTTACCAGCAGCATGCCAGCATTACTTTTGAAAATGAAAATAACTTCATCCTTTCCCTGGGTGGTTACGCTCACTTAATAATATCTATGGAGAAAGCCATGTTTATCATGCTATCTGGACTTCAGACATGTGTCGCTTTGTTCACCTCCATGACATGTGGGTTGATGGGATTAATAGCTTACACAAGAAACATAGGTTGGTTCATATTTTACAGTCAGGAAGTGAGATGGACATTGCATTTCTGGGCAGATCAAAAAGTATTTTCTGTTCTTGCTGAAAATGTTTTTAGCCTAAAAGATATGAAAGCTAATGCAGCCATCTAAGGACAAAAAATCTGCAAAATATAACATTTTTGTTTTTTCGGATTTAGCTGTACTTTAAATCATGTCCAACAGCGCATAGGAAAAGACATGTCTTTCTTCATTACAGAATGTAATGTGAATTTACAGCTGGTAAAAAAGAGAGTAACAATATTAAACGGCCCTCCTGAACTTTTGGGCTCTGGGACAATTGGATCTCTGTTCCCTAATAGCCCAGGGCCTAATATAATACAATTTAACTTGGTCAGGACACTTCATGCCTTTATTATATTATACTGTATATTTATCTTACTGTGTAAGAAGAAATGTGGGAAAGTATACATTTTTTAATCCTTGTATTTTCCCATTATTTACATATTTTACAGATCATTTTTTATATTTGTAGTTTGAAATTTTTTGGTGTCCTTCAAAGTTTAAATTAATTTTTTTTTCTTATATGGCACCGTAGGGTTAATGGCAGCCCCCCAATCCTGGACTGTTGGTGATGATGCCCTGAGCCATACCCTACAATCAACATTCTAGCCGTGAAAAGTGTTTCTTGTAGGAAGGGTTACCCATTTGATTATGTAGAACCCGGACCACCTGTGACTAATAGCCTTGAATGACAAGAAATGACCATATCAATTGGTAAAAAGTGCCACTGGTCCCACCACATCTGGGGCAAAAAGGGCTATCATGTGGCTGGTACCTAGATAAGTGAATGGGTAAGGGAATCAGGAAGTTTTAAAGAGACTAATTTACAGGATTCCAGCACATCATCCCAATCTTCATTCTCTAGCTCCCCCATGTCCGTCACCCAATGGGTTTTGAATTGATAAGCTAAATTAATAGCATCTGGTTAGAGGAGGCTATTATAAAAAGTGGACGTTAGTTTCTTTAGAATCTGAACCCAAGAATAAATCCAACAGGTATAGGGAATTGAGTGTGGGGTTAGAATCCCCCAATTGAATGTGTACAACGTGGCAAAGCTGGAGGTATCGATAAAAATATGGAGTTGGGTAACCCAAATTTAATACCTCTGCTGGAAAGTACATGGGAGACATATATGACCCCTCTATTAACCCACAACCCAAAGGAGTGTAGGGTGTGACTAGATGAAGCATTTGTTTAATGTGCAGCTAGTTCCCAAACCTTAAGCCCCATACACACGGTCAGACTTTTTCATGGATTCTGTCCGATCGGACAATGTTGTTGAAAAATCAGACCGTGTGTATGCACCATCGGACAGTGTACGTCGGTTTGTCCGACGGACAAAGTCTTATCTCCTGCTGGAAAGATTTGCTGTCAACACGGTCCGATCACACCAAATTCGATCGTGTGTACGGTTGTCCGACGGACAAAGTTCTACGCATGCTCAGAAGAAATTCTGTGACGGAAGTGCTCGGTCAGGTAAAACTACCTTTCCTAATCGACACAGCACATTCGTCACGCTGCAATGTTAAAATGTCTTTAATGCAGCGCATTCTCTTTTTCTTTACAATGCAACAAGAATGACATGTTTTAGCTGCTCCTATTCACCCGCACTTCTCACAAACTTACTTCTTTATTACTTTTCAGCATTTATACACTACATGTTTATTTTTACTCAGATCGTAAAAGAATCTTTGTTATATTTTTAGCATCATTTGTCTTTTTTTTTTTTTTTTGGGAATACATATTTGAAGGAGATTTTTTTTTTTTTTTTTGGAGGGGGGTTGTGTGTCTCAACTTAGCAAAACCACATTATTAACATTTGTATTTCTTGCTTAAATTTACTAGGAGTTTGTTGGTTGTTGGTGCCCCTTGTTAATTCTACTTTAGGATTAGTGAAATGTACCTGCCTACTCCAAGAAAAACTGTCATTGTAGAAAAGTAAAACACAATAGTCAATGATTAGTTCAAATCAAAAAAACCTTTTTCCTGACAGACTCCATGGCAGCCTACGTATGGGTTAATCCCGCCTCTCCTACCTCATAGGACCCCACTCCCATAAATCTTTGCTCCCAGCTAGGCACCGTGTTCCTTTTTTGTCCTCCTCCTTAGGACTAAAGAGGTAGTTCTTACCTTAAGGAGTAGTGATCCAGTCCTGGCGTTTTCCCCTTGCGTTGGCGGTGAAGAGATGGCGGTATTGGAGTCCAGTTGCCCAGCTATTAGCAGGGTGGACACGGGTGATGTTGTGGTGCCCTGAAGAGCTTACTATCCAGTCATTGACTGGCAAGCGGCAATTTGGCCATTCGTCCTCGCTATTAGCAGGAGGCCTTCCACTTTTGATGCCCGGTCGTGCCCACCTGTGAATGGCGCTTGGAGGGTCAGGTCGGATCGTTCCGTGCTGGATGGGTATCGTATGGTGTATTTTTCCATGGCAGCCGGTGTGTATATTTGTTGTATGTCCCTGTTTGTCCTCAAGGATGGCGGCTGGAGCGCATTTGCGTTCCAGTCCGCCGCTGTTCGTCCCAAGGCGCATGCGCACGGCCACGAGCCAGATCGAGGCTTGGCTCGCGCATGCGCAGTCCGGGCGGAACGGCGGTGGCCGCGCATGCGTGCGGACGTCGCAAGGCGGCGCACGACAACGTTCGGAGCGCCGTGACGTCATCAAGGGCGGCAAATTTAAATAGCTGTCAGATACAGCTATGCCCTGGCTTCCAGGGGAATCTACAGACGCCGGTTCTCTTGTCCCTATAGCGTATCTGTGGAAGGTAGGCTGAACACCCTTTCTGTTCTATGCAGCAATGGTTACTTGCTTCTGCTAGCTATGGGATGTTTATGCATTATCATGTCTTGCCTGCAGTCTCTGCTGTTTTTCCTTGCCATGGATGTGTCGTCGCCGCCTAGTGGTCAGCCCTTATGCCGCAGGTAGGACGGAATTTTTTTCCTCTACCTGTTTTTGCATGGGTTGTCAGGGTTATTGGGGAAATTATAAGTATTTTGTTTCCTGTTCTTTTCTCAGCCCTTCTAGGTCCGATCAACATCCAGCAGCACGTGAAGAGAAATCCAGGTCTCAGCGTGACCAATCAAAGTCAAGATCTTCTTCTAAACATCACACGGACAGATCAAGGTCCGGCTCTAAACATGATTCCCGCCGCCATTCCGGTCGCACGGAGAAAAAAGCCTGCTGGGGGTGTAGGGCTTATGTCCCAGAGGACAGATCTCTCTGCGAAGCATGCTACTCCAGAGCTGCGAAAGAGAGAGGTGCAGGTGACCAGCAGGTGGAAGCACTGGTCAGGAAGGTGGTGCAAGAATCTCTGAACAGGACAGAGTCAGCCAACATAACCATTCCCCCTTCAGCACCGGCCTCAACTGCGGACGCAGTCGAGCTTGAAGTTCCGGGTCCCTCTCATGACTATCTCTCGTCAAATGGATCCTCAGATGAGGAGGTCGAGGTGGATGAATATGGAGCGGGATTCGACTTCTCTCAAGTCCCTCATTTGGTCAGGGCAGTTAAAGATGCGCTAAAATGGGAAGACCTAATAGAGATGCCCTCCAAACAAAAGAAGTATTTTAAACATCTGAAAAAAGAGCGCCCGAATTTCCCTTTCCTAAGCGAGCTTGGTGAAATCATATCTGATGAGTGGGGAAAGGTTGAGAGAAAGAACTCTTTAATCACCAAAGTGGCAAAAATGTACCCATTCAAGAGTGAGGAGGTGAAATATCTGGATTCAGCCCCCCTCATTGATGCGGCGCTCATGAGATTGGTGAGACATGTCACGCTTCCACTGGAAGATACAGTGTCATTCAGAGATGGTTTGGAAAGGAAGATCGACACTGATCTCAAACGGATATATATTACTGCAGGGATGGCCTGCAAACCGGCCTTAGCTCTTGCGGCTTTGTCGAAAGCCATGGAATCATGGACAGATGACGTAGGTGCAACCCTGGGAAGTATATCCGATGATGTGGTCAGGAATTCCCCAGTGCACGAATTGAGGATGGCATCGGCTTTTCTGGGTGAGGCATCCCTGGACATTATCCGGTTGGTATCGCGTGTCATGCTATCCTCGGTCACAGCTAAACGGGCCCTGTGGTTGCGTCCATGGGTGGCGGATCCTGCCTCCAAACAGGCATGGTGCAAGATTCCCTTTGAGGGTTCCTCCCTCTTCGGGAACAAGCTGGACTCGGCCATCACACGCGCTACCGGGGGTAAGTCAGGTTTCCTACCCCAGGATCGTCGTCTCTTGAGCCAGAGAAGAGCTCAACCTAAACATGATCAGGAACGTGCTAGAGACGCACGTCGTTACAGACCTGGCAGGGAATTCAGGAAAAACTGGCGAAGAAATCAGCCTTCAGGACAGAAGTCCACAAAAGCCACACCCTCTGGGGGTCGGGATACGACTAAGTCTTTTTGATATGGAGCCTGTCCAGGTGGAGCAGGTAGGAGCACGATTACTCCGTTTCCAGCACGTCTGGGCAGCCTCGGTTCAAGATTTTTGGACAATCAAAACTATATCTACAGGTCATACCTGGACTTTCACCGACCCACCTACACACCGCTTTATTCCCACAATTCTTCCACAGTCAGAAGAGAAGAGGGAAATTCTATTATCATACACGGACTCTCTGATATCTCAAGGGGCCGTCATTCCGGTACCAGTAGAAGAAAAATTTCAGGGAATATATTCTCCCCTCTTCATGGTTCTCAAAAAGAACGGGTCTTGGAGGCCAGTCATCGATCTAACATATTTGAACTCCTTCATCCAGAAGGAGAGGTTCAAGATGGAGACTCTCTTGACCATAAGTCAAACGATTCAGCCAGGGGATTGGATGGTCTCAGTAGACCTGAAGGATGCGTATTTTCATGTTCCAATCGCGAAGAATTTTCAGCAATACCTCAGGTTCGCAGTGGAGCAGAGACATCTCCAGTTCACCTGTCTTCCTTTCGGGCTGACAACATCACCTCGAGTGTTTTCAAAAGTACTTCTGGCAGTGGTAGCCCTAATCAGGGTCAAAGGTGTCCGGTTACACCACTACCTGGACGATCTACTCCTGCTCTCGCAGGACAGAGACCAGCTTTGTTTACATCGGGACCAAGTCATCTCGGTCTTGACGGAGTTCGGCTGGTTGTTGAACAGGGAGAAGAGTCAGTTGGATCCGACCCAGTCCCTGATATTCCTAGGGGCGCAGTTCGACACGGTAAAGAGTACCATTTCCTTACCCATGGAGAAGATCCCAGTAATTCAAGACAGGATTCGGCTCGCCCTGGCATGTCCTCGCCTCAGGGCATCATATTGCCTCAGAGTTATCGGCACCATGGTGGCCACGGCTCCCATGGTAAAATGGGCACAGTGGAGGATGCGACCCTTCCAAAAGGGTTTTCTTCAGCAATGGATCCCAGAGTCACAAGATCACTTTGTCAGAATGACCCCGTCCATGAGGGAGTGTCTTCCATGGTGGCTTCATCAGGAGAATCTCCTCAAGTGCCACTCTATTGCACCAATCTCCTGGATTGTGGCGACGACGGATGCCAGCAACAGCGGCTGGGGAGCCCTCTGTCTATCAGAAGTAGCCCAAGGGAAATGGGACTTCCCATCTCAAGGGATAGTGTCAAATGTCTTGGAACTCCGAGCTGCCTTTCAAGCTCTTCAAGCCTTCCGTCACCTGATTTTAGGAGCTTCGGTTCTGTTGAGGTTGGACAACACGACCGCGGTAGCCTACATCAAGAGACAAGGGGGTACACGCAGTCTAGATCTACTAGAGGAGGTCAGTCCGATTATGGTTTGGGCCCAGGCGAATTTGTCGAATCTAACGGCTGTTTACCTCCCCGGAGTCCAGAATGTCCAGGCGGACTTCCTCTCAAGAGTAGCATTGGACAACAACGAGTGGTCCCTCCACATAGAAGTGTTCAATTGGATTCTGTCTCTAGGAGTAACACCGGAAGTGGACCTCTTTGCATCACCCTGCAATGCGAAACTCGAGAAGTATTACACGAGGAATCGTTGTCCCCAAGCTTATGGGATAGATGCGTTGACGGACCAGTGGAGGTTTCTCAAGGCGTATGCCTTTCCCCCAGTACCGGTCATTCTCCGTTTTCTGTCAAGACTCCGCTGGGAAGAAGCCGAAGTAATAGCGGTAATTCCATATTGGCCCAACAGGCCATGGTTTCCTCTCCTGACGCAGCTCAGTTGTCGGGACCCAGTCCCTCTTCCTCCCAGGCCAGATCTCCTGCTACAGGGAGCATCGCTTCACCCATGTCCATCCCATCTCCACCTGATGGTCTGGTGGTTGAAAGGGAAAGGTTGACAGCCTTAGGGTGTCCTGACACAGCAATTGAAACCTTGATGAGTGCCAGGAGAGCGGGTACTAACAGAGTGTACCAAAGAATCTGGGCAAGATTCGTGAGTTTCATCCCTACTGTTGGAGGTTCATTTAAGGACCCAAGAATATCGGACATTCTGAGTTTCCTGCAGACAGGCCTGGAGTTGCCCTTGGCCGTTAGCTCTCTTAGAGTTCAGGTCTCTGCAATTTCTGCATTCACAGGCGTTGCTTGGGCAAAACATCCTCTCGTCAGGCAATTCTTTAAAGGTGCAACAAGACTTAGACCTCAAAGGAGGCCAAGATTTGCCAAGTGGGATCTTCCCCTCGTTTTGGACTTCTTTTCAGGAGAAGATTTTCGACAAACGGATCAATTGTCCATCAAAGATCTTTTTCTCAAGACGGTGTTCCTGGTGGCCATAACATCTGCCAAGAGGGTATCTGAGATCAGCTCTCTGGGTTTCAAAGAACCGTTTATCACCTTTTTTCCTGATAGGGTGGTCTTGATCCCTATGTTGGGATCAAATCCCAAAGTGACGTCCGTCTTTCATGAGAATCAAGAAATAGTTCTCCCAACATTCCATTCATCTGATGATTCTAGTATCCATCCTCTAGATGTCGGAGAAATCCTAAGAGTCTATCTGGAAGCAACGGCTCCCTTCCGGAAATCGGATTACCTTTTCATCTACTTCCAAGGGAAGAACAGAGGATTACGTGCTTCCTCCAGATCCATATCAGCCTGGATTGTCCAGGCTATTCAAAGGGCGTATACGGCTAAGGGTCTGGTCCCTCCAGAAGCGGTGACGGCACACTCGACTAGAAGTGTTTCAACGTCTTGGGCAGCTTCCCGTCATGTGTCTGCAGAAGTGATTTGCAGAGCGGCATCATGGTCATCGATAAATACATTTATGACGCACTATTGTGTTGAGCCAGCGGCTCTTTCCTCAGTTAATTTTGGTTTGAATGTCTTATCTGTTGACGGTGCCAATTAAACCTTTTTTCTGTTAACCAGCAATATTTCCCACCCGGGAGTGTATGGCTAGTTATTTCCCATACGTAGGCTGCCATGGAGTCTGTCAGGAAAATGGAAAATTTATATCAAATACTTACCGTAATTTTCCTTTCCTGATGGACTCCATGGCAGCAGGAGTTCCCTCCCATTGCTGGAGTAGGCTAAGTTATGGAACACGGTGCCTAGCTGGGAGCAAAGATTTATGGGAGTGGGGTCCTATGAGGTAGGAGAGGCGGGATTAACCCATACGTAGGCTGCCATGGAGTCCATCAGGAAAGGAAAATTACGGTAAGTATTTGATATAAATTTTCCATTATTTAGGTCTCAGCAACAAACCAAAGAGGAACGCAGCCATGGTGAAACTTGGGGAATTTGCAAAGCCTTGGACACCCATGGCAACCATCATTTTTCTGGCTTAAAAAATTGGGGGCATGAAGAGTACCTATCTAAATAATAAGGGAGCGCAATCTGGTCCTGAAGTCCAAAACATCCGGAACTGCAGCAGATGCCATCTAGGTCCCCAGGCTCTGGTCCTACGAGAGGCTCCATCTTCTCTCAGACCAGACTGAATCAAGGTCATCACTCTCTTGTCTTCCTTGTACTCTTCCTTCCACGCCGTGGTGCTGGTGCTGGTGGGGTGGCAGAAGGAGGAGGAGGAGGCGGAGCAAGGTCACTCTCGCAAACATGTGTGAGGGGAGTCATCTCCCCAGCCATCCCCTCATTTAGTATTTTGAGGATGACATCCTCACACATGCTGCGTTGCCCCGCCTCCATACCCGTCATTTTACTGCCAACCAAGGAGGCAAAGGCCTCCTCGTAGGTGGGTGTGGCATATAGGGAGGCTGAGGCATCTCGTATCAGCTGGAGTGCTGACTCTCCCACCTCCCCCATGCTTTTCGCCCTTCTGTAGGGAAGGCGGAGGGGAGGGACTTGGGAGACAGTCAGGCTCCTACGCCTACCCCCCTGTTGGCTGCCACTAACCCCTGCCTCCTCCTGACTGCCACCTTCCACAGCCACCTCCTGGCTGAGGTCTTCCTGTGTCTGAAAAAGGGACATAGTTTCAGTTATTTGTTCATCAAACACACACAATTCTCATCTAGTGACTGTTGCAAAATGTTTACAAATAGAAAACCATACAATTCTCAGCCCTGCAGTTTAGAGTCTTCCCAAAAATGTCTCCAACACTAAGGATGAGCCCGGTGTTCGATTCGAACCCATGTTCGAATCGAGCACCGGGTGTTCGCTCGCTCGGCGAGCCCAGAACTATTGGGGCCGCTCGCATCAAATTCGTGTGATGCGAGCGGCCCCGCAATGCATTGCGGCCCGCGCAGTGCAATGCTGGCTGATGATTGGCCAAGCATGCACTGTGACCCCGCATGCTTGGCCAATCACAGCGCCGGCAGCGAGGAGAGCCATAATTGGCTACAGGCAGGATGCCTGTAGCCAATTATAGCTCAGGGGCTTTAGTACACGCCCCACGGTATAAGAGGCCGCCGCGCCGGCGGCCTCGCATATTATGTTTCAGACAGTGTCAGCGTGTCAGTGTGCTGCTGACTGCTGACAACAATATGTGCTTTATTTCTGGGGATATGTGTGTGCATGCTGTTAGAACAGCATTGCAGTATCACATCTGGGGGTGTCTATAGGTGGCCTGTGAAGGGGGGCAGGTTTCCTGTGCTTAGAACTTTCCCTGCAAAAAAGTGTCATTTTTGCAGGAAGAAAGCTATTTAAATCACTCGCGGCTAATGAATTGATGGCTCCTGTAACACAGAGAGCTGTCATTCATTAATAAAAAACAAAAAAAAAAGCGTAGGGGTCCCCCCAAATTCAATAACCAGGCCCTTCAGGTCTGGGATGGATATTAAGGGGGATCCCAGCCAAAAAAAAAATGGCGTAGGGTCCCCCTCAAAATCCATACCAGACCCTTGAGGTCTGGTATGGAATTTAAGGGGAACCCTAGCCAAAAAAAATGGCGTGGGGTCCCCCTCAAAATCCATACCAGACCCTTATCCGAGCACGCAACCTGGCAGGCCGCAGGAAAAGAGGGGGGGACGAGAGCGGCCCCCCCTCTCGCCTGAACCGTACCAGGCCACATGCCCTCAACATTGGGAGGATGCTTTGGGGGTCTAAGACCCCTAAAGCACCTTGTCCCCATGTTGATGAGGACAAGGGCCTCTTCCCCACAACCCTGGCCGGTGGTTGTGGGGGTCTGCGGGCGGGGGGCTTATCGGAATCTGGAAGCCCCCTTTAACAAGGGGACCCCCCAGATCCCGCCCCCCCCCTGTGTGAAATGGTAAGGGGGTACAAAAGTACCCCTACCATTTCACCAAAAAAGTGGCAAAAATGGTAAAAATGACAGGAGACAGTCTTTGACAATTCCTTTATTAAAATCGTCTTTCTTCTTTCTTCATCCTTCGGTTTCTTCATCTTCTCCTTCCTTCATCTTCTTCCATCTTCTTCTTCCATTTTCTTCTTCCTCCGATCCGCTTCTTCTTGCGCTGGTCTTCTCGTCCTTCTCGTCCGGCATCTTCTTCCGTCGGCGTCGGTGTCGGTGTCTCTGTCTCTTCTTGGGCCGCTCCGCGCAATGGGAGGCTCCCGCTGTGTGAGGCTCCGCTCCGTCTGACAGGTCTTTTATAATGGAGGGCACCTGGTGACCCCGCCCCCTCTGACGCACAGGGACGTCATGGGGAATTCCATGATGGCTTTCCCCATGACGTCAGAGGGGGGCGGGGTCACCAGGTGCCCTCCGTTTTAAAAGACCTGTCAGATGGAGCGGAGCCTCACACAGCGGGAGCCTCCCATTGCGCGGAGCGGCCCAAGAAGACACCGACACCGACACCGACGCCGACGCCGACGGAAGAAGATGCCGGACGAGAAGGACGAGAAGACCAGCGCAAGAAGAAGCGGATCGGAGGAAGAAGAAAATGGAAGAAGAAGATGGAAGAAGATGAAGGAAGGAGAATATGAAGAATCCGAAGGATGAAGAAAGAAGAAAGAAGATTTTAATAAAGGAATTGTCAAAGACTGTCTCCTGTCATTTTTACCATTTTTGCCACTTTTTGGTGAAATGGTAGGGGTACTTTTGTACCCCCTTCCCATTTCACACAGGGGGGGGGGCGGGATCTGGGGGTCCCCTTGTTAAAGGGGGCTTCCAGATTCCGATAAGCCCCCCGCCCGCAGACCCCCACAACCACCGGCCAGGGTTGTGGGGAAGAGGCCCTTGTCCTCATCAACATGGGGACAAGGTGCTTTAGGGGTCTTAGACCCCCAAAGCATCCTCCCAATGTTGAGGGCATGTGGCCTGGTACGGTTCAGGCGAGAGGGGGGGCCGCTCTCGTCCCCCCCTCTTTTCCTGCGGCCTGCCAGGTTGCGTGCTCGGATAAGGGTCTGGTATGGATTTTGAGGGGGACCCCACGCCATTTTTTTTGGCTAGGGTTCCCCTTAAAATCCATACCAG
Source organism: Lithobates sylvaticus (assembly GCA_028564925.1). Classification (NCBI taxonomy): domain Eukaryota; kingdom Metazoa; phylum Chordata; class Amphibia; order Anura; family Ranidae; genus Lithobates; species Lithobates sylvaticus. Next base: position 211,301,268 of record CM053030.1, on the reverse strand, counting down.
ACCTCAAGGGTCTGGTATGGATTTTGAGGGGGACCCTACGCTTTTTTTTTTTTTTTTGGCTGGGATCCCCCTTAATATCCATCCCAGACCTGAAGGGCCTGGTTATTGAATTTGGGGGGACCCCTACGCTTTTTTTTTTTCATTTTTTTTATTTTTTATCAATGACTTTTTTTTATGAATGAGTTTCAATGAATCACTGTTCTCTGTGTTACGGGAGCCGTGAATTAACATTAGCCGCGAGTGATTTTAAATAGCTTTTTTACTTTCAAAAATGACACTTTGCGCAGAGACAGTTCTAAACACGGGAAAACATGCGCCCCTTTACAGGCATACTATAGACACCCCCCAGGTACGAAATTTAAAGGAATATTACACTTTTATTGTTTCAATTTAAGCATTATTAAAATCACTGCTCCTGAAAAAACGGCCGTTTTTAAAAAAAATTTTTGCATTGATACATGTCCCCTGGGGCAGGACCCAGGTCCCCAAACACTTTTTATGACATTAACATGCATATTAGCCTTTAAAATGAGCACTTTTAATTTCGAACGTTCGCATCCATTATAACTAATAGGGTTCTAAAGCTCGCACGGACTTTAGGTCCGTTTGCGGGTTCTGGTGCGAGCCGAACGGGGGGGTGTTCGGCTCATCCCTATCCAACACCACTGTCTGTTGATATGTCAATCACGTTAGGAACTAAGCAATTGGGATCCTGAATTAACTGAACATCATTCCTTATTCCCCAAAATGGTTACAAAACTACTATACCTGGAACAAGCTGGGCACCTGCACATATTCCAGACTGGAAGGCCCAGGTTGGTCCTCGGAAGCCTCATCAGGGGTGGCGTGCGTGGAAGGACGCGTGCAAGGAAGAGTCGAGAGTGACTTCCTGACAGTAGTCTGGTCTTTGAGAAAGTGGAGCCTCTCATAGTACCAGAGCGTGGGGACATAGACATCATCTGCTGCAGCTCCAGATGCTAGGGACTTCCGGACCTTATTGCGCTCCCGGAAATAGGTACTCTTCATGTTGTTAATCTTCACTTTTAAGTTTGCCACGGTTGCCATGGGCAGGGTTGGCTTTACAAATGCCACAAGTTTCAGCATGGCTGCGTACCTCTTTGGTCTGTTGCTGTAGTCACGGTGCTTTGGTAGCCATAAAAGGGGAAATTCCCTGTATTTATCAATGAAGAGGGGGAGAAAACTCACGTCGTAGAAGGCCTCCATCACCTCTGCAAGACACAACACCACACAGAACAATATAAATAATGTCAGCCTAAACTCTCCTAATCTTCTCCATAAAGAAGCCTCAAGTTCGAATCAGTCTAGGCTAGTTATGTACCAACGTCAAATTGTACCTTCGTTTCTAGCGATCGTCTCGTGCGTGAGCTTTCTCTCCCCTCGTCTCCCAGATCGTGGCTACGACACAGGCGTGTGACGTTTTTATATACAGTGCGCATGCGTCAAACTCCGCCCGCCCCTGACGATCTTTCTCGTCTATTCCCCACCCCTTCTCTTTACGGCGCAGTGGGGAGAGCACATGGCGGGGACACAGCAGGTGCGCCACAAATATCCCACCAACGAGGAGGACGAGGAAAGTCCGGAGGCAGAAACGTCCCGATCCCGGAGCCTGAAATTCAAGGCCTCCAATATGTCATTTGGAGAAATGTTGGAGATGGTGGACATATTAAAGAGGAGCGACTATGATGGGAAGTATGGGCCTTACCTCAACCCCAATGTCCGCAAGGCCAAGATCATGTCTAAAGTTGTGAGAAGGCTGTACAATCATTTTGGGGTACAACGATCCAAGGAGCAACTGAGGAAACGCTGGTCAGACCTGAAACTGAGGGAGGCCGATCAGTACAGAAAGATCAAGCGAATTCTTCAAAAAAGTAAGTAGTTGTGTTTTGTGTTTTATTTCTTGCTTGCATACTGCTCCATGTGGTTTGATTTTTACAAAGTTGTACATTCCAAAATGGCCACTTTCATGTTCGTCTGTGCATTCGATCGTACTCAGCCTCGATCTTTCTGCCACTGTCATGGTCGTGTGTGTGTCCATTCGATCGTACGCAACGATCGGCCACTTATAATACGATGTTTGGTGTTTTATTTGTGGAAAGGAAGTTTGTTCTCACTAGAAATGTCATCAAGAATGTAAAGCCAATTTATTCAATGTAAAGGAGAGGTCACCCAGTAGCTGGTTCCCCATCTGGACTCTAGAGAACTAGTGCTGGGACACCCAAACCACCTTTTTATTAGGCTTTTCCACACATGTGCTCCAGTGGATACTAGAGGGGGGTCTCCATCACACAAACTTCTACCAAAAAGCTAGTCAGTTTAGCACCTTTACAAAGTGACTACATTCATGTAGTTGGCATTTGTAACTGGCCAAACAAAAATTGTGTCCGTCACTTTCAAGCAATGTTTGTCATTTCCTATTTCTGCCCTCAATAGATTGTGTTGCTAAATCTTCCTTTTGTACATTCTCATAGGGGAGCGAAAACTTGGCCGTCTGAGGAAACCCCAAAACCAACACCTCCCAAAAAAGGTGAAACAGCAGAAGCAGAGGAGGAGGAGGAGGAAGGAGAGATCATCGAACTTGGAGAAATTGTCACCACAACAGGTGAGTGTGGGAGAACACAGCTAAGCTACTGGTAAGCTAATCAATGTATGCCTGCCTCATTTCCAACACCCGATTTTTTTTTGTTTGTGTTTTTTTGGTGACGTGGATGTTGTGGAAGAAAAATCGCACTTTACCACAGAGAGTGCCCACGTACTCATCGGGGAGATAATGGTCTGCAATAGAGATCTCGATTACATAAAGCAAAACATCAATGATGTTCAACAAAAATTGATGTTTTAGGAAAAATATGAAAACGCACCAAGTAATTAACACACATTTGTAACTTAAGAACTGTGTGAAATTTGGAACATGCACACATTGTGTCCACATGTGCTAGCTCCCATCATGGTGGATGAATGCCCTCGTTTTTTTGGGGGTGCAACCACTTTACGAACTACGAAAGTGGTTGTGGTGAAGGGGATGCACCCCCAAAAAACGTCCATTCATCCCCATGATGGAAAATGGCACTTTTGAAGCTTCTAGGCATGTGTTTTACCATCTAATGACCATTTTCAGACCCAAATTGTGTGCATGTTCTAAATTTCCACTTTCCAGGGGTGACCCCCCCATGTGATGAAGGCAAGATTAAACACTAGACATGTGCAAAAGGAAAAAATTTGTTTCGTTTAGTTTCGTTTTAATTCGTTAATTAATTAATTTCGTTTAGTTAGATTCGTTACATTTGTTAAATTCGTTTTCGGATTTCGTTTAGTTTTCGACCGATTTTCGAATTCGAAAATATTTTGCGACCCGACTTTGGGTCCACGTATCTCGGGGTTACTTGGTGATAGAAACACCAAATGGATATGTAGTAGTGCTAGTTCTACTGAGTTTGCATACCAAATTTGGGGTTTCTAGCTACAAGTGGCCCCGAGATATGTGGCCCCAAAGTCGGGTCGAAAAATGTTCTTCTCTGCTGCAGAAAAGTGCTTGACATTTTGTGACCCGACTTTGGGGCCACGTATCTCGGGGCCACTTATAGCTAGAAACCCCAAATTTGGTATGCAAACACAGTAGAACTAGCACTGCAACCTCTCCAAATTTGGGGTTTCTATCACCAAGTAACCCCGAGATATGTGGACCCAAAGTCGGGTCGCAAAATATTTTCGAATTCGGTTGAAATAATTTCAAATGCAGTTGAAATATTTTCAAATCTGGTTGAAATTATTTCAACTGCATTAGAAACTATTTCAACCAGATTTGAAACTATTTCAACTGCATTAGAAACTATTTCAACTGCATTAGAAACTATTTCAACCAGATTTGAAAATATTTCATCTGCATTAGAAACTATTTCTATCACCAAGTAACCCCGAGATACGTGGACCCAAAGTCGGGTCACAAAATATTTTCGAATTCGGTTGAAATAGTTTCAAATGCGGTTGAAATCATTTCAAATGCAGGTGAAATAATTTCAAATCATGTTGATACTATTTCAAGCGGATTCGAAAATATTTTGCGACCCGACTTTGAAAAAAAAATGAAATTGATTCTAACAGTCTGCAGAAGATCTGCAAAAAAAAAAAAGAAGTGAAATGGCTGTTAATAGTCTACAGGAGATCTGCTATTAAATTATATATGTTTTTTTATTCTGTTCTAATCTTTTCTATTTGAATTATAAATTTTGGAAGATGGTTATTTATTATACACATCTGTCACATAAAAAAAAAAGATGTGAAATGGCTGTCACGGATGTCGGTCGCAAGGCAAGTACATATGCTGCAGAAGATCTGCAAAAAAAATGAAATGGCTGTTAATAGTCTACAGGAGATCTGCTAAAAAAAGAAATAGATGCAATTGTGACGGACCTCGTACTCAATATGTCCGCCGTAACTGCTTCCTCCGTCCGGTACCACACAATCCAAGACCCATTAGCTTAGCCAGTCACCAGACAACACCAATGTAGGCTACATCAGGAATGAGTCTTTATTTGACATGTCACACTTATATACAGCCAGATGACAAGCCTAACCTAATTAGCATGAGCTAATTATCTCAATCAACACTGGGCTCCATCGTTCAATTGCAGGGTTAATTAGCACACACAACAATAGGTGACACACTCTTACAAGCCAGACTATAATCAATTACATAACAGACAGGTGGCTGGAGTTCATGAATCATGACATTAGCGTCTCTTGCTAATATGCCAAATACACATACAGATTCTATGTGTATTGGGGGGCCAGCATGGACCTGAATCCAAGTACCACCAGCTCAGGGGTCCCAGGCCTGCAGCTCAAAGAGCACTGTTCCCCCAAATGCCAGGGCCCATAATCCCAAGGCAACAGGCTCGCACTCAGTCCCCTCCAACAGCCTGTGTCTCGGCCAGGTCCGTCACATTTCTCCCCTTTCGGCAGGAGACTAACACAGGAGGAGACCCCAGACGGGTTGACTCCGAAGTTAGTCAGTGGTTCCAGTCCTCTAATGCCTGTACCCACACAGTACCCCAAACAAATTGTTCCAAACAGAGCACTCACCCAGCCAACCTCTGCCTCTCTCAAAGAACATATCTGCCGCTGGGGAGAGGCCTGGACTGGCCCTTCTCCCTGGAGTCTTTTCAGCCGCTGGAGAGAAGACAGGGTGACTGGGCTCACTCCATCCTGCTGTTGGGGATCTGGGCCGACCGCCCAGCATCCCTGGGTTATACTGGTGGAGACTGCATTCCCATCCACCTTTACAGGGAATCTGTCCTGTTTTAGTTGCGGGCAGAGGCCAGCAGCGCTCTGTTCCGTTGCCAGCAGTTCAGGTGGGTGTAGGAGCTTCCCTACATCATCTCCTCCAGCTAACTGTTGGGGAGAGAGGCCGACTGCCCCGGCTTCCTGGAACTCCACAGTTGTTGCTGGTGCTGGACAGAGGTGGGTAGCACTCTGCCCTGTTGCCAGCACTTCTGCTGGGGACTCCACATCCTCCGCTCTGGTTAACCGTTGGGGCAGGAGGCTGGCTTCCTCCACTCCCAAATTGTGTAGCTGCCATTGGGAAGGGGAGCCGGCTGCTTCCTTTCCCATTCCCTCATCTGGCTGCTGGGACAACATGTCTCTGGTACTGTCTCCCAGGTGCACAAATCTTTGCTGGGGAGGAAAGATCGCTTTCTCCACCCTGGCCAACTGTTGGGGAGGGACGACAAACACCTCCTCTCCCTTCTCCCCCTGTATCTGCTGCTGGGAAGTGATTGCCACCTTCTCACCCTGAGCCTCCATAACTGCCACCGGTGTGGGGCAGAGGTCTTGGACCCTCTGTCCGGTGACCTGCGCTTCAGCTGGAGAAGTTCCTTGTAACTCCACGGATACTGCCGTTGGTGCTGGGCAGAGCTCAGTGAAGTTTGGCCCTAATACCAGCTCTTCTGATGGAGGCTCATGAGGTTGTTTTTCCTCAGCAGAAAAGTCTATTAAATCCCCAGTCTCTACAACTGATGGCTGGGGATAGAGGTTCACCACCTGTCCGTGGAACCTAGAAGATGCCATCGGTGCTGGGCAGAGGTTAGCAGAGCTCTGCCCTGTTGTCAGCACTTCCTGCATCCGCCATAAGACCTCCGCGTCCATAGCTGCGGGGGCAGGTGGGCAAAGCACTCTGTTACTATGCCACATCGCCGACTCTTCAGCCAGGATATCAGAGCTGTCTGCTGGTATTTCCTGATAGTCCCAGGCAAAGGGAGCCCCACCCTGCTGCTGAGCAGAGTCTAGCAGCTGTATGTAGGCGATCTCCAGCTCCCATTCCTGAGCGGCCAGGAACTCCAAATCTTCCTGTGCCCAGAGCACTTCCGAGACGTTCAATCTTTGCTCTCTGTGCTCCATTATTTCCTCCAAACGCCACTCCAGATCACTCCCAAAGTCGGGGTCCTCGGACAGCCTCCAGTACAACAATCCCAGGCCATTATAATCAAAGCCTTCCGTGGGCCTGTCATCCGCTGTCCACGGGCACACTTGGGCTACATACCACCGGAGGGCTCTGTAGCTCTCGTCCAAACGCATTTCTGCCCGGATCAGCCTGCTTAACTCAGCTGTCCACTCCTGCTTCGGTTGTTCCCCCAATAACAACATTCGTACTTCATACTGCGACCAGTACCTTACATGGATGGAGGGGAGAACTTTTCCCTGGTGTCGCTGCTCACAGGCTAGCGCTTCTTTCCAGAGTTGTAGGCGAACAGTATCATACCATCCCAGCAGGACCTGCACCGATACTGGTCCTCTGTGCTGTATCCGCATCTCTCGCAACCTCCTTCCGAATTCCTCTTCCATGACGTATCTGTACCTCTGCTATCCGGGCCTTGGATCCAGGTGATGGTTTGGATGTGTTCACGACAAGGAAGCACGATCCCACCGCTGCCAGCCAATTGTGACGGACCTCGTACTCAATATGTCCGCCGTAACTGCTTCCTCCGTCCGGTACCACACAATCCAAGACCCATTAGCTTAGCCAGTCACCAGACAACACCAATGTAGGCTACATCAGGAATGAGTCTTTATTTGACATGTCACACTTATATACAGCCAGATGACAAGCCTAACCTAATTAGCATGAGCTAATTATCTCAATCAACACTGGGCTCCATCGTTCAATTGCAGGGTTAATTAGCACACACAACAATAGGTGACACACTCTTACAAGCCAGACTATAATCAATTACATAACAGACAGGTGGCTGGAGTTCATGAATCATGACATTAGCGTCTCTTGCTAATATGCCAAATACACATACAGATTCTATGTGTATTGGGGGGCCAGCATGGACCTGAATCCAAGTACCACCAGCTCAGGGGTCCCAGGCCTGCAGCTCAAAGAGCACTGTTCCCCCAAATGCCAGGGCCCATAATCCCAAGGCAACAGGCTCGCACTCAGTCCCCTCCAACAGCCTGTGTCTCGGCCAGGTCAAAAATAAAAAAATTGTTTTGTTTCGTTTTAATTCGTTAATAATTCATTTTGTTTAGTTAGATTCGTTAAATTCGTTTTCGGATTTTGTTTCATTTTTGACCGAATTCGAAAAATCAGTCGCATTTGAAATTATTTCAACCGGATTTAAAAATATTTCAACCGAGTTTAAAAATATTTCTACTGGATTTGAAATTATTTCAACTGCATTAGAAACTATTTCAACCAGATTTGAAACAGTTTCTAATGCAGTTGAAATAGTTTCTAATGCAGTTGAAATATTTTCAAATCTGGTTGAAATAGTTTCTAATGCAGTTGAAATAGTTTCTAATGCAGATGAAATATTTTCAAATCTGGTTGAAATAGTTTCTAATGCAGTTGAAATAATTTCAACCAGATTTGAAAATATTTCAACTGCATTTGAAATTATTTCAACCGAATTCGAAAATATTTTGCGACCCGACTTTGGGTCCACGTATCTCGGGGTCACTTGGTGCCCATATAAACCCCAAATTTGGAGAGGTTGTAGTGCTAGTTCTACTGTGTTTGCATACCAAATTTGGGGTTTCTAGCTATAAGTGGCCCCGAGATATGTGGCCCCAAAGTCGGGTCACAAAATGTAATTCTCTGCTGTAGAAAAGTACTTGACATATCCCCCATATCTGGGGGTCACTTGGTGCTAGGAACCCCATAACTTGTGGCAGGTGACATGGCAAGTGGACAATCCACAACTTGGTCACGTGGCAGGTCACGTGGCACTTGTGGTTGGTGACGTGGCACTCATGGCAGGTGTCTTGGCGCTTGTGGCAGGTGTTGTGGCAAGTGGACAATGACATACAGCATATGTACTTGCCTTGCGATCGACATCCGTGACAGCCATTTCACATCCTTTTTTTTTATGTGACAGATGTGTATAATAAATAACCATCTTCCAAAATGTATAATTCAAATAGAAAAGATTAGAACAGAATAGAAAAAAATATATAATTTAATAGCAGATCTCCTGTAGACTATTAACAGCCATTTCACTTCTTTTTTTTTTTTGCAGATCTTCTGCAGACTGTTAGAATCAATTTCATTTTTTTTTTCAAAGTCGGGTCGCAAAATATTTTCAAATCCACTTGAAATAGTATCAACATGATTTGAAATTTTTTCAACTGCATTTGAAATTTTTTCAACTGCATTTGAAATTTTTTCAACTGCATTTGACATTTTTTCAACTGCATTTGAAATTTTTTCAACTGCATTTGAAATTATTTCAACCGAATTCGAAAATATTTTGCGACCCGACTTTGGGTCCACGTATCTCGGGGTTACTTGCTGATAGAAATAGTTTCTAATGCAGATGAAATATTTTCAAATCTGGTTGAAATAGTTTCTAATGCAGTTGAAATAGTTTCTAATGCAATTGAAATATTTTCAAATCTGGTTGAAATAGTTTCTAATGCAGTTGAAATAATTTCAACCAGATTTGAAAATATTTCAACTGCATTTGAAATTATTTCAACCGAATTCGAAAATATTTTGCGACCCGACTTTGGGTCCACGTATCTCGGGGTCACTTGGTGATATAAACCCCAAATTTGGAGAGGTTGTAGTGCTAGTTCTACTGTGTTTGCATACCAAATTTGGGGCTTTTAGCTATAAGTGGCCCCGAGATATGTGGCCCCAAAGTCGGGTCACAAAATGTCAAGCACTTTTCTGCAGCAGAGAATGACATTTTTCGACCCGACTTTGGGGCCACATATCTCGGGGCCACTTGTAGCTAGAAACTTGAAATATGCAAACACAGTAGATCTAGCACTATAACATATCCAAATTTGGGGTTTCTATCACTAAGTGACCCTGAGATATTTCGAATTTCGTCCGCGATTTTTCGATTCGAAAAAAATTCGGATTCGGTAAAATTCGTTAGTATTGTAATTCGGTAATTCGGATGCATCCGAATGTCCGAATAATGAAAAATTCGTCCGAATTTCGATTCGGAACATAACGAAATGCACATGTCTATTAAACACACTTTGAACATATAGTCATGTCTGATCTTGTCTTCACTTTACAAAGTTGAACTTTCCAAGTTCCTAGGTTCTGTTTTGCTCCATGCCTGGTTTTACCAATTGCGGAATGTTTCTAAACAATGCTGTAAATAACCAAGATGTTGTCAGTTTGGGCGTGAAGATTGTAAACGCACTTGTGAATGTTTTCAAAGTAAACTTTTTTAAATGTGTGGCTTCCTTATTTCAAAAACACAATGCATTATGTATGTCAAATGGAAAGGATATGGTGGCCAATTGGTGTTATTTACTAAAGGCAAGTCCACTTTGCACTGCAAGTTTCTTTTCCAGGGCACTTTTTCACTGCACTTGTAGAGCATAGTGGATTTGACTTATGTAAATGACACCCACAGTGCTTTGTACGAAAACACGGAGCACAGCATTTTGGAGAATACACACATGTCTGACCTGGTGATGAAAAGGAGTATTTTGGGTGTCAGTTAGGCAGTACAAACCTTATCTAGACCAAAGATTAGGTATCAAACACACAACATGAGACTAATCTTTTTGGGAAGAAGAGACTGTTACCTCCTTTTGCCCAGAAAGTGCATTCCCACTGTCGAAGGCAAAGGGAAAAAATTTCAAGGTAAAATAAGCAAAAAAGAATAATGAAATGACAAGAAATCATAGGTTGGTTGAAATATCAGATTTATTAAAAAAATGCCTCTCACACATCGTCAGGCAGAGCAATGGCCCCCCTACCCACAAAGTACTCCATATATTGCTCGCGGACCGCGTGGGCATTTAGAGGGGGCAAGCCTGGACGTGCCACTTGAAGGGCTGTGAGGTCCGCATTTGGAGGGCCCTCCACATCTGGGCCAACAGGCACCACATAGTTCCTGTTATGTCTTTTGAGGAAGTTGTGCAATATGCAACACGCAAGAACTATGTGGTTCAGTTTGTATTCCGCCAAGTTAATTGCCGTCAAGAACAGGCGGAAGCGGCTGGCCAGGATGCCAAAAGTGTTCTCCACCACTCTTCTGGCTCTGGAGTCTGGACAGCCTGTAGTTGAAGACCCTCTGTTCTGGGGTGATGGTCCTCATCGGGAACGGCCTCATCACATGGGGAGTCAACGCAAACGCTTCATCTGCGACAAAGACGAAGGGGAGTCCTTCAGCATTCTCCTCTGGAGGTGGCAAGCACAGACTGCCACTTTGGAGATGCCAGTAGAACTCCATGTGCGTAATGGCACCACCATCCGTGATCCGGCCGTTCATCCCCACGTCCACATACATAAATTCATATGTTGCCGACACCACCGCCAACATCACTACACTATTAAACCCTTTATAATTATAATAGTGGGACCCCGAGTTGGGCGGTGGGACGATGAGGACGTGTTTCCCATCAATTGCCCCTCCGCAGTTAGGAAAGTCCCAACGGCTGGCAAAGTGGGAGGCCACAGTCTGCCATTCCTGTGGCGATGAAGGGAACTGTGGAGTGAAACAAGAAAAAAAAATTAGTCACTTTGCACATAAACATTGCAAGCAGATTAGACAATCAACATCTTGGAACAAGAGCATTGTATAAAAATGGAGGCTGGAAAGTATTTGCACAGAAAAGTAGAGGCTCCCCTTCACAGATTACTCACCCCCCATCAATCCCCCCACTTCTGATGGGCCTTTGACAATAACTAGGGTTTTGGGGGGGGGTGTTGGACAGGTAACCCTCTGCACTTCATTGATTGGCAAATGGCTCAATAATGTGTGCTAGTTTGGCCAGACCCTCTGTACTTAACACTATTGGCAGCCCCCAGGAAAGCTAAACTAACATTTCCCCCCCCCCCCCCCCCCAAAAAAAGGAAAGCACATTGTGACATTCTGAAATCACCAAGCAAGCTAATAGGAGGGAAAGAACACAAAAAAATAGGAAATGGAAAGTATGGAGGCAGCCCCTTGCACTACATGCTTTGCAGAATTCATCCCTAAAGATGCCCACTAAAAAGAGGTAGGTATATAGTGTGTATTGACCTTGGGAAAGCCAGCAGATAGAGGATTGGTACCATCTGACAGAGCAGTTGGGGGGGGGGGTTCCTAATGAGTTTGCCCCCCCCCACCAAAAACAATAAAAAAAAGGGGCTCTACATGAAGTAAACCACACAGCAAACATTTGTGCATATTTTAGGGGGTGTTTGGGGGCAAAAAATACTATGCAGCAGACAAAATACATTGCTTAGGTGACTAGGCCATAGGTGTCTATTGGGGCAGAAGAGCATGCTGGTGAGGTAAGTGAAGGGAAAAATGCATGAAGGAGAAAAGGGGCACAGCATATTAGAGCATATTGCAATCATGGTAATTAGGGAAGGAGGTCAAAAATAGAAGACATTAGCAAAAAGAACATACATAGAAGGGAATAGTAAAGGAGAAATGTTACCTTAATATAGTCCTCCTGCAGGACCTCGATGATGGCAGAACAGGTCTCTGGAATAATGAGTCCCAGGGCCTGGGGAGAGATACCTGAAGAGAACTTCAAATCCTGAAGACTTCTCCCTGTCGCCAAGTACCTCAACGTGGCAACAAGCCTCTGCTCCGGAGTAATGGCTTGTCTCATGCAGGTATCCTGCCGGCTGATAAAGGGGGTCAGCAAAGCCAAAAAGACGGTGAAAATCGGGGTCCGTCATCCTGAGAAAGTTCCTGAAATCATCAGGATTATTCTCCTGGATCTCACGAAGCAAAGGCATGTGCGAGAATTGGTCACGCTGAAGCAACCAATTCTTGGTCCACATACTCCTCGTCACTCTGTTCATGGACGGGTCTTGGCTCAAAGCTAGAAGCCCGACACCAATTCCGCGTACAGCACGAACTTGGCGACGAGTACGCACGGGAAACATCGCTCACAAGGTCACAAAAGGTCGGCTGGTCAGAACGGACAAACAGAAAGCACCGATAAACAGCAAGGCCTGAAAGAACGAAATGAATACCAGAAACGAGCAGACAATAAGCAGTGCAAATCAAAGCGTCCTATATCAAGATATAGGCCGCAATGACCAACAAATGCGAACTGACTACACGCACTAATAAACAGATACGCACGACAAGCACAAACTGAAGAGCAGTAACGATCTGAGTCAGAAAACTGAGAAGCGCGAATCTTAAGTCACCAAACTTCGACTAAATCTCGATAAACACGGGATCAGCAGAAGGAGCCCAACGGGTGCCTGACGTGGTTCTGAACTTCCCTTTTCTAATCTCGTGGACGACGACTTACGCCACGACGTTCTTCCAGACCGGATATTCCGACAACGTAGTCCGACCGTGTGTACGCAACACCAACATCGGACAAAGTACGACGGACAGGATCCGACCGACCTGGTCCGCGGATTGTCCGACCGTGTGTATGGGGCTTTACAATGATTGTATATCATTCCACTACGGCACCCCAGGTGAGTGAAGTTACACCTGTCTCTCAAAAGTCTCAAAATATGGAAGGGATGAATAACTAAGTGGGAAATATTTGAACATACTAATGATGACTAATGATATAACGCTCCTTATGCCCTTTGTCAAAATGAAATAAATTGGATAATTGGGCAGCTAAATACAGTAGTATAGGTTAAGGTCTGAAAGAACTGCAGCGCCCAAATTCATGGAATTCTTCAGGGCACGCCATGACAATTTGTCAGTTATTACCCCATTTAAAAGTACTAAGCATAGACTCCATGGACTTAATTATGTGGAGAGGTACAGTAAATACAAGGGGGCCTGCCAGAGAATGTAGAGGAGCTTGGGCACTGGGCAGCAATATAGTTTTACTAAAATAATGTGTCCCATAACCCTAAGAGAAAGACAGGACCGCGTCTGTATTTTGGACTTAGGTGTCATGTAGAGAGGTGCCTAGTTGAGTCTTACATAGTCTTTTGGGGAGCGGGTGACCACTATACCCAAGTATTTAATCAGGGCTGGCTCTTACCAGAGGGAGAGGGGCTTGCTGAGCGGTTGGAGCCCCTAGATCTAGACAGAGGATTTGGGATTTCCCCCATTTAATTTGCAGCTTTGAATATTCTCCAAAGTGCTTAATGAAGCGAAACACAGCCAACAAAAAGAAACACAAATCTCCCAAATACATTAGCATATCATCTGCATAAAGGCTAATTGTTTCAACTCCCTGACCCGAATGTAATCCTCTGATATCTAGGTGTGTTCTAGTAACAATTGCCAAGGGTTCCACAGCTAGTGCATAAAGCAGCGGGGATAGTGGGCACCCCTGCTGCATACCCCTGGATAAGGGAAATGGGCTGGAGACTCTACCATTGACCGGAATCCGAACTACGGGGGCCTGATATAAAAGCTAAAGCCACTTGAAAAAGTTTAAATTCAAAGCCATATCTGCAGAGGCATTCCCATAGCAATCCACACTCCACTGAATTAATCTCCTTAGCAGCGTCTAAACTAACCACTAATCGTGAACCAACAGAACCATGGGTTCATCTAAGTTTGTCTAAGATCAAAGGCTGTATTTTTATTGTGCAGGAACCCTCTCTGATCCAGGTGAAATAAACTCAGGATTGAGGCATAGAGCTAAGATTTTAGTCAGGATTTTTACATCCAATTGTAAAATAAAGATAGGGCGATATGATTCAGGGAATAGGGAGTCCTTACTGGGTTTGGGTACAAGTACAATCAGCTCCCCCATGGAAGCGGGAACAATAGCAGAGTCAAAAATATGGATAAATAATTCCTGCAGTTTTGGAAGAAGGACCTCACAAAACAGAGTATAAAACTCTAGAGGGAGTCTGTTTGACCCTGATGACTTAGTGGGGGTGAGATGTGCCATGACCTCTTCTGTATCATCAGTGGAGATTGGAGCCTCCAACTGTCTAACCTGGTCAGAAAAGGAAAAGAGACTTTTTGTAAGAATTAGGTTAGCTCAGTCTGAAAGTGGTGGGTAGTAGATGGGTTAAGTTATGAAACTCCTCAGCTACAAAGTCATAGACATGTGTACACTGAAATATTTTGTTTCGGAATTTAGTTTTCATCCGAAAAATAAATTTATTTAGTAACTCCCGAAATTCATTTTTATTTACGGTATTTTGTTTCATTAAAAAATGCATTTGTCCAAAAATCAGAAATAATTAAGGTTGAATCTGTCATTGAAGGCTTATGGTGTCTGTCGAATGTTCTAAGAAGATTCGACGAAGCAGCTAAACTGTACGACACCGCAATCGTACATTTCCGGTCAAATGTTTCGCTTACCAGCTATAGTAGAATTCTAATGTTGTATGACACTAGTAATAATTATATTTCTTAATTATTATTACTAGTCAACCAACATTACAATTCTTCTATAGCCTATGGGCAGAGCATTTGACCATAAATGTCTGCTTGCAGCGAATGCTTCATCGAATCTTCATGTCAAATCTTTTCTCTCTATGTCGAATAATCTTGGACTAATAGAGTTAGGTTAGGCACATTCGACCTTTTTTGCTATTGTCTCTCTCTATAATGTTGAATCTTTTCTCTCTATGTCAAATCTTTTCTCTCTATGTAGAATAATCTTGAACTAATAGAGCTAAGGTTAGGCACATTCGACCACAGGTTCGATGGATATATCAAACTGTTGCAACAAAAACAAAAATAAAGCATTTGTTTATGTCGGATCTTTTGGTTTTCGGATTCTGCATGTTCATTATCGTTTGTTAAAACGATAACGAAAATACCCGAAATTTGGACAAAAATGCATTCAGATGAAAACAAATGCACATGTCTACAAAGTCAGGGTCTGTTAAGCGTTGTCTACCAGAGGGATTCTATGGTCCAAATGGGCCAGGTAGGCAAGCAGTCTGCCTTTCTATTCTCCATGTTCAAATATAATGAAAATGCATTTGTAAATATCCTAGTATAACACTGGGTAACAAAGAGTTTGCAGGCCAGAACTGGTGCATCGGTGCTTAGGTTTGTATATACCAAAATCCTGAATTACAGTGGGTATGTTTACATAAGTACAAAAATCATCCAGAATACTCTATATATTCACTGAGGCTTAGGCACTAAGGTAGGTTTGGGTTATTTCTGGAATTTTTTGTCTGCTTTGCATATTT
This sequence comes from Lithobates sylvaticus, assembly GCA_028564925.1. Lineage (NCBI taxonomy): Eukaryota > Metazoa > Chordata > Amphibia > Anura > Ranidae > Lithobates > Lithobates sylvaticus. The sequence goes on along the minus strand of CM053030.1, from coordinate 211,285,688 downwards.
ATATATGTATTTATTTAGTTTGAATTTGTGTATTTTTAAGGGATACCTGATCAGATCAGGAGAAGATCTGATCCAGTCTCCCTCCATGCACCTCTAATGCCGCATACACATGATCGGAAATGCCGCCAGCAAAACTCAGATGAGAGCTTTTTGTCGGAAAATGCAACCTTGTGTATGCGTCATTGGTCTTTTGCTGGCGGAATTCCAGTCAGCAAAAGATTGGGAGCAGGTTCTCTATTTTTCGGTCGGGAAAAGTTCCTATCCGAAAATGTGATCGTCTGTATGCAATTTGGACGCGCAAGAAAAAACGAATGCTCGGAAACAATTCGACGCATGCTCGGAAGCATTGAACTTAATTTTCTCGGCTCGCCGTAGTGTTGTACGTCACTGCGTTCTTGACAGTCGAAAGTTCAGAGAACTTTTGTGTGACAGTGTGTATGCAAAAAAAAAAAACATCCAAGATTTTTCGGACGGAAATTCCACTCGTGTGTACGCGGCATAAGACTACAAATCACTATTATAAGACACGTGGCCACTTATTAGAATAAGAAGAAATTAGATTTACCCTTAAACTGCGCAGAGGGTTCTTTACTGTAAGAGTGGCTAGGATGTGGAATTCCCTTCCACAGGCGGTGGTTTCAGCGGGGAGCATTGATAGTGTCAAAAAACTATTAGATAAGCACCTGAACGACCACAACATACAGGGATATACAAGGTAATACTGACATATAATCACACACATAGGTTGGACTTAATGGACTTGTGTCTTTTTTCAACCTCATCTACTATGTAACTATGTAACTTAGGTCTCTTTCAGACAGGCAGCCGGGGGTGGTAAAACTGGATGGCTGAGCCGTGGTTTTACCGCCACCACTGCTGCTCACCCAAGCTTTAAAGGAAATCCAGATGGGGATTTTCACATGCATTTTTAACTCGGGTACAGAGTTTGACAAGTGCCACTGCTTGTCAAATTCACCTACAATATTAACTTCAATGGGGCCTTGCCACAACCACCGTTTTTTTGCATTTTGGATAGAGTAGTAAAGAGTTAAATTATCAATAAGGGAACATCTCTCCAAAGTTAGGGAAATCCCCTCTTTGACAATTCTCACTGAAACAAGTGTTCCATTTGGAGGATTACTAAGCTAATGTTATAAAAATAATGAACAATGATGAACAATATATAATAATAACGGAATAATGAATAATAACGATTAACGAACACAACATGTTTCACCTGCTACAATGTGCTTTGTGCACACAGCATAGTTGAGAAAAAAATACTACTCTTCCATGGAATATTTCTTATTTACAGGACTCCCCCAAGAGGGCAGTTGCCAAACTGCATAAGAAAGTGCAAAAAAAACTAAAATACACAATAAACTTGCAAAAATATATCAGAACTGGAATAAAATGCAGTAATATTTATTTTTTATTTTGCATTATTAATCAGATTTTTTGTTGATTGTTAACAAATTTAAATAACAAATTGTTAAAAATAAAGATGTTTCTTAAATATACATAACAACAGATTTTTTGTTTGTTTTGTTTTGTTATTTTAAGCCCCATATAACATAGACAAAAAAGAAGAAAGGTGGGACTTTGTATGAGGCATGCATCCCGGGAGATAACAAGATCACAATGAATATGGCAAATAACTAAGAAAATTAGAACTAAAAACGTTAAATAAAGGCAATGCATGACATCAATTGGCATTCAATGGTTTAATTGCATATAAAGTATAACAGTGATATTAACATGTTTTAGTATCATAATTGATTCATACTGTAAACATTGTAGAGGGTACAATTCATTAAGGCATATCTCCATATTAAATAATTGTAACCATGGTAGATAAGTTCCAATTGATATATAAAGTAGTGTTGCAATTGTAATAACAGGGGGGCATCTAGTGGATCCTAACCCTATGACATAATTAGTTCACATTGTAAGTATTGTAAAAAGCCAAGTTCATTGAAGCGTGTCCCCATAGTAAATAACTGTAACCCTGATTGGTCGGTACAATACCAATTGACGTCATGCATTGCCTTTATTTAACGTTTTTAGTTAAAATTTTCTTAGTTATTTGCCATATTCATTGTGATCGTGTTATCTCCTGGGATGCATGCCTCATACAAAGTCCCACCTTTCTTCTTTTTTGTCAAATTATTGGGAATGGAGGCGTGTGGCTTTAGATGCCTTATGCCTCACATAAAGTCCCACCTCTTAGTTGTTTTGTTTTTATTTCCAATATAACATAGATTTATTACCTGTAAATCTGTGAATCTTACCCTGGCTGGGCTTTAAATTGGGGGGGGTTACAGGTGCTACTGAAATAAAGAATAGCCACAAAAATAATAAATAACATAGTACACCTGACTTTTTTAGCAGGGACCTCTTCATTCTCTAAATCTGAGGTGGCCATTAATGAACCACTGCTTTCCACGGGTTCATACTCCAAATCTGAATCAGACGGTGAAGTTTCTCCACTGCTGAGAATTTAAAATGCTTTCTAGCTAGTGTACATTATCTTAACTTTTTTGACAGTGGCTGTACTGGTATCTGATAACACTGCTACTGGTATTGGCTGGCAATCAGGACAATGGTTCTGGCTGACAATGGTATCTGATGACATGGGTACTGGTGCTAGCTGGCAATCACAACACTGGTTCTGGTTGACACTGGTACCTGATGACACTGGCACTAGTGTTGAATGCCGATCAGGACAGTGGTACTAGATCTCACTGGTGCTGTTAATCAGGCACTAGTTGTGGTAGACACTGGTATTAGAACACTGTACGGGTGCTAGTTGACAATCATGACTTCTTGTACTGGCTGACCCTTGTACTAAAATACTGGTACTGGTGTAGGCTGGTATCCAGGACATTGGCACTGGTAGACACTGGTATTAGAACACAGTACTGATGTTGGCTGGTGATTAGCACACTGTTGCTGGTTGATACTGGTACTGGAACACTGGTACTGGTGCTGGCTAGCAATCAGGACACTGTTTGTGGCCAAAGCTGGTATTAGAACACTTTACTGGTGCTGGCTGGTGATCAGGACGCTAGTTGTGGCTGATAAAGGTATTAGATTACTGTATTGGTGCTGGGTGGTGATCAGGACACTGGTACTGGTGCTGGTTTGTGATCAGGGAACTGGGGCTGGCTGACCCAAGTATTAGAACATTTTACTGGCGCAGGCTGGTGATCAGGACAGTGTTGCTAACTAACACTGGTACAAGAACATTGTACTGGTACTGCTGTGGTGTTCAGGCCACTGGTTGTAGCCGACAAATGTATTAGCACACTCTACTAACTGGTAATCAGGACACTGGCTGATACAAATATTAGAACACTGTACTGGTTCTGCCTGCCGAACAGGACAATGTTGCTGGCTGACACTGGTATTTAAACACTGTACTCAGTGGCGGCTGGTGACGTTTTAGGATGGGGCGCCAGGCCCCGCCCTTCCTTTTTGACCCTCCCACTTGGTGAAAATGGGCATGGTTTGAGTGGAATAGTAGGCGTGGCTCTAAGGTGGTGTGGTTAGCGTCTGAGATTACCGATGGATGGAGGGAGAGGGAACGAGGGATGGAGGGACAGCAGGCCCAGATCCTACATAACAATAGAAATGTGTATTCTAGAAAGTTTAGCAATCAGCAGATAAAGATACTCCAAACACCTGGTGTTAGCACTTCAATCATCCCGGCACCATGGTTGTTATGGTGTCAGGATGATTGAAGCGCATTATTATTTCTATTATCACATTGTAATATAAAATGAAATCATTCAACTCACCATAATGCAGAATCAGTGGGAGCCCTGAGTGTGTCACTAGCCACGTTGCCTACAACCATCAGGCATCCCCAGCAAAGTCCGTCCTTACATCAGGTGCCCCAGCGGAGTCCCTCCTTACATGCAGCCTGTGTCACATCAAATGCAGCCTGTGTCACATCAAATTCAGCCTGTTTCACATCAAATGCAGCCTGTGTCACATCAAATGCAGCCTCTGTCCCACCAAATGCAGCCTTTGTCCCCCCAAATGCAGCCTCTGTCCCCCCAAATGCAGCCTTTGTCCCCCCAAATGCAGTCTCTGTCCCCCAAATGCAGCCTCTGTCCCACCAAATGCAGCCTCTGTCCCCCCAAATGCAGCCTCTGTCCCACCAAATGCAGCCTCTGTCCCCCCAAATGCAGCCTGTGTCCCCCAAATGCAGCCTGTGTCCCCCTAATGCACCCTCTGTCCCCCAAATGCAGCATCTGTCCCCCTAATGCAGCCTGTGTCCCCCAAATGCAGCCTCTGTCCCCCAAATGCAGCCTGCCTGTGTCCCATTAAATGCAGCCTCTATCACTTCAACCCCCCCGTCCCGTTCTCCGCACATCGGTACTTACATTGCTGTTGTCCTCTCCTGCGGTGTCTCCTTTCACTGGCAGCAGGGATGTAGCAGCATACTTCCTGTTTCCTCTCTCGGGCACAATGGGAGAGAGAAAACAGGAAGTGACATCTAACTCAGATGTCAATCATATCTATTAGTATAGGCGCCGGGCGGAAGCTACTCGGCGCTTCAGAAAGCGCTGCAAGGCGGGCTAAACGTCCGCAAATGAAGCGCCACGTCTGCAATCTCGTGATTGCATAGACGTGGCGCTTCCCATACAGTGCCGAACACAGTGCACTTAAGGAACTTTTTTGGGTTTTTTTTTTTTTTTAAATGGCCAGTTTAAAAAAAATCTTTTTTATTTTTCATTTATTTCATTTATTTTTCTTTTTTTTTGTGCCTGCCTGGAGGGGGGGGGGGGGGGGGTGGCGCCCATCCATGCGCCCCCCTATGGATGGGCCGCAACTGACTGTACTGGTGGTGGCTGGCGATCAGGACTCAGGCACTTGCTGACCCTGTTATTAAAACACTCTATTGGTGTTGGCTGGACATCAGGGCACAGATGCTGGCTAACACTGACATTAGAACATTGTATTAGTGCTGGCTGACAATCAAAACACTGGCACTGACTGACACTGGTTATAGAACAACGTACTGGTTCTGACTGGTAAATAAGAAACTGGCAGTGGCTGTCAGTGGTACTAGATGACACTGTACTGGTGCTAACTGGTGATTAGGACACTGTTTCTGGCTTATGCTGATATAGAACACCCTAATGGTGAAGGCTGGTGATCAGGACAATTTCACTGGCTTACACTGCTAACAGATGACACTGTACTGACGCTGGCTGCTGATTAGGGATGAGCCGAACACCCTCTGGTTCGGTTCGCACCAGAACATGCGAACAGACAAAATATGTATGTGCACACTGTTAAAGTCTATGGGACATGAACATGAGAAATCAAAAGTGTTTATTTTAAAGGCTGTTATGCAAGTTATTGCCATAAAAAGTATTTTTAAATAGTACTGCCCCAGGGGACATGTATCAATACAAAAAAGTTTTTAAAACGGAAGTTTTTTCAGGAGCAGTGATTTTAATAATGCTTAAAGTGAAACAATAAAAATTAAATATTACTTTAAATATCATGCCTGTAAAGTAGCGCATCTTTCCCATGTTTATAGTACTGCAGCAAAATTAAATTTCTAAAGGAAAAAAATGTATTTAAAATTGCTCGTGTCTGTAATGTATTGTCGGATCCCAGCAATACACATAAAAAAACATTTAAAAAAACGGCGTGGGTTTCCCCCCAGCCCATTAGTCCCCCCCCCCCCCCAGGCCCTTTGGCCAAAATTTAAAGAAAATGGCATTAAACCCCCTCCCCCCCCAAAAAAATCCATACCAGGCCCTTCAGGTCTGGAATAGATTTTAAGGGAAACCCTGTGCCAACATTTAAAAAAAATGGCGTGGGGGTCTCCCCAAAATCCATACCAGGCCCTTTAGGTCTGGTATGGATTTTAAGGGGAACCCAGCATCAAATATTTTTAAAAAATGTTGTGGGGCCCCCCCAAAATCCATACCAATCCCTTATCTGAGCATGCAACCTGGTAGGCCGCAGGAAAAGGGGGGATGAGACAGCACCCCCCTGAACCGTATCAGGCCACATGCCCTCAACATGTTAATGGGGACAAGGGCCTTATCCCCACAACACTTGCCCGGTGGTTCTGGGGGTCTGCGGGCAGGGGGCTTATCGGAATCTGGAAGCCCCCCTTTAACAAGGGGGCCTCCAGATCCATGCCCCCCCCCATGTGAATGGGTAGGGAATACCCATTCACCCATTCACCAAAAAAGTGTCAAAAAAGTAAAAATGACAGCAGACAATTCCTTTATTAAAAAAAAAAGTGTTCCGCGTCGAAGGTCCCGAGAAAAATAAACAAAAAATTGAAAAACTCTGCCTCCATGGGAGGTGTCTCGCCGACTGCCATCTTTTTGCTTTGACAGCTGTTAAATAGCCAAGGGCGGGGCCACCTAGTGACTTAACTGGTGACCCTGCCCCATCTGGCGTCACATGACGTCAGAAGGGGCAGGCTCACCCGGTTACGTCACGGGTGGCCCCGCCCTTGGCTATATAACAGCTGTCATTGCGAAAAGGCTGCAGTCGGCGGCACGTAGGGATGAGCCGAACACCCCCCTGTTTGGTTCGCACCAGAACCTGCGAACAGACCTAAAGCTCGTGTGAACTTTAGGACCCTATTAAAGTCTATGGGACTCGAACGTTCAAAATCAAAAGTGCTAATTTTAAAGGCTAAAATGCAAGTTATTGTCATAATAATAACATGTTTGGGGACCTGGGTCCTACCCCAGGGGACATGTATCAATGCAAAAAAAAGTTTTAAAAACTCACGTTTTTTCAGGAGCAGTGATTTTAATAATGTTTAAAGTGAAACAATAAAAGTGTAATATTCCTTTAAATTTCGTACCTGGGGGGTGTGTATAGTATGCATGTAAAGGGGCGCATGTTTCCCATGCTTAGAACTGTCCCTTTAAAAAGCTATTTAAAATCACTCGTGGCTATAATGAATTGCCGCCTTCCGTAATACAGAGAACAGTCATTCATTGAAAGTCATTGATAAAAAATTTTAAAAAAAAATTCAATTACCAGGCCCTTCAGGTCTGCTATGGATATTAAGGGGAACCCTGCGTCAAATAAAAAAAAAATGACGTGGGGTCCCCCCTAAATATTCATACCAGACACTTCAGGTCTGGGATGGATTTTAACCACTTGCTTACTGTGCACTTAAACACCCTTCCTGCCCAGACCAATTTTCAGCTTTCAGCGCTCTCGCACTTTCAGTGACAATTGCGCGGTCATACAATGCTGTAACCAAATGAATTTTTTATCATTTTGTTCGCACAAATAGAGCTTTAGTTTGGTGGTATTTATTCGCGACTCAGTTTTTTATTTTTTGCGATATAAGCGAAAACATAGCGAAAATTTTGAAAAAAAACAATATTTTCTCCTTTCTTTTTTAAAAGAAATCCAATAAAATCAAATTTTGTCATAAATTTAAGCCAAAATGTATTCTGCTACATGTTTTTTGTAAAAAAAATTCCGTTAAGTGTATAATAATTGGTTCGCGTGATCACGGACATATGTACGCAAATGATCATGTAAAAGGGGTGTGCAGGTGATCACGGACATATGTGTGCAGATAATCATTGGCACATGTTATTTTACTGGGACATATGTGAGGGACATGTGTTTTTATTATTTGGGGACATGTGTGTTTTGGGGACATGTGTGTTTTACTGTGGGGACATGTGTGTTTTACTGTGGGGACATGTGTGTTTTACTGTGGGGACACTACACTGGTGATCAGTGAGTAAAAAACTGTAAAAAAAACAGCTAATACTCACTGATCACCAGCCAGCTGCAGCGATCAGCTCTCCTCTCCTCACTGACGACTTCCGTGTGAGGAGAGGAGGGCCGATTGCCTAGCAACCGGCTGTTTGTTTACATCACATGACGGCTGTGATTCGACACGGCCGTCATGTGATCAGGAGGGCCAATCACCGAGCCCTCCTGCCGATCCGAGATGCGCCGTGTCCGGGTAACACGGCCGCATCGTGATCGCGCCGCTGCGCGGGCACGCGCGCACGCGATCCCTCTACTTCTGAAGGACGTTCCGGAATGTCCATTCAGAAGTAGACGGCTCCCACCTGGCCGTATATGAACATTGGCCAGGTGGGAAGTGGTTAAGGGGAACCCCACACCAAAAAAAAAAAAAAATGGCGTGGGGTCCCCCTCAAAATCCATACCGACCCTTATCCTGAACCGCCTGGTACGGTTCAGGAGGGGGGGGGGGGGGCGCTCTCTTTTCCTGCGGCCTGCCAGGTTGCATGCTCGGATAAGGGTCTGGTGTGGATTTTGAGGGGGATCCCACGCCATTTTTTTTTTTTTTTTTTGGTGTGGGGTTCCCCTTAAAATCCATAAGCTTTAAATAGCTTTTTTTCCTGCAAAAATTACACTTTGTGCGGGGACAGTTCTAAGCACGGGAAGCATGCGCCCTTTTACAGGCATATTATAGACACCCCCCAGGTACGAAATTTAAAGGAATATTACACTTTTATTGTTTCACTTTAAGCATTATTAAAATGACTTCTCCTGAAAAAACGTCAGTTTTTAAAACTTCTTTTTGCATTGATACATCTCCCCTGGGGCAGGACCCAGGTCCCCAAACACTTTTTTATGACAATAACTTGCATATAGGCTTTTAAAATTAGCACTTTAGATTTATCCCATAGACTTTTACAGGGTGCTCGCGGCTTTTCGAATTTGCCGTGAACACCCCAAATTGTTCGCTGTTCGCTGAACAGGCGAACAGGCAATGTTCGAGTCGAACATGAGTTTGACTCGAACTCGAAGCTCATCCCTAGCGGCATGCCTCCCATCGAGGTGGAGCTTTTCTGTGCTTTTTTTCTCTGGACCGTCGGCGCTGTGATTAAAGATTGATGTACATCGTGGGACACTTTTTTTTAATACAGGAATTGTCAAAAACTGTCAGCTGTCATTTTTACTTTTTGACACTTTTTTGGGGAATGGGTAGGGGTACAATGTACCCCTACCCATTCACATAGGGGGTGGGATCTTGGGACCCCTTGTTAAAAGGGGCTTCCAGATTCCGACCAGCCCCATGCCCACAGACCCCTACAACCACCAGGGGGACCCCAAAGCACCCTCCCCATGTTGAGGGCATGTGGCCTTGTACGGTTCAGGGGGGGGCACTCACTCATTCCCCCCTTTTCCTGCAGCCTGCCAGGTGGCATGCTCGGATAGGTCCGGTATGGATTTTGGGGGGACCCCCACGGCATTTTTTAAAGTATTTTGGCATGGGGTTCCCCTTAAAATCCATACCAGACCTGAAGGGCCTGGTATGGATTTTGGGGGGGACCCCCACACCATTTTTTTTTTCAATTTTGGTGCAGGATTCCCCTTAACCTCTTCAATACACTGTGTTATATAAACTACACAGCCTGCACTGACTGAATATAGAGTCTACACTGAATATATAGGCTATACTGAATGCAGAGTATACATACAGCAATGCACTGCGATCTCTAAGTGCAATATGGGGCGTTCCATGGCGCTTGAATTTCATGCGAACGCCCCATATGTTTGGTTTGTTTTAGAACAAACGAACACTTGATGTTTGAGTTGAACTTAGGTTCAACTCGAACCGTGGGGTCATCCCGACTGCTGATAAGAACACTTGCTGGCTGACACTGGTAAGGAATGCTGTACAGGTGCTAGCTAGTGTAGCGGGGTTCTACCCCTTTTAGGGGAAGAGACTACATTTCCCATAATTCCCCAGGCTCCCAGGCTGCTTGCTTCCGCCCGGGAGGCTGCTGGGGGAGGTTATAAAAAGGAAGAGCGGAGACCGCCTCTCTCTCTTGGGACACTTCCTCTTCAGAGGCCTGACAGGACTGGCCTGCCTCTGCTGACAGAGCGTGTGACGCGGAGACTGCAGCCAGCAGAGACACCTGTGCGGACCGGAGCTGAAGGCCTGAAGCCTGGGCCTTGCAGCCGATGGAGTGAGACTCTCACCCCTCAGAGTCCACAGCAGCGGAGCGGAGACTTCCCCTTACTGTCGGTCGGACGGAGCTGATGACCGGAGTTCAGGGCTGTGACTGAGGAGACCGGACGCCGCCATTGAAGAGACCAGAGCCACCATTGGAGGGACCGGAGCTGAGGACGGTACCCAAGGATTGGTGAGAGAGCCGAGAGGCTCATCCTACATTGACACACAAGTTTTATGCCTATTGAACTGCCTAGGCGCAATTTACCTCAGAGCAGCAATGTTACTTTTTGTGGATTACAAAGACACCATTTAAAGCTACATGTGCACCACCTCTACAGATTCATTGCCGGTGAAGAACACTGTACTAGTACAAGGACTGAGCTCTATTGCTAGGGATCAGGCCTGGTCCATTAGGTAGGCGCAGATAGGTTTATTGCACCTCAGGGGTGCATAGCAGACGGTCGCCACACTGGGCGCTCCGTTTCCCCATTACCAGTTGTTACATATGTGTGTACATGTTAAAGTGCATATTGCAGGGACCTGCTAAAGTATTGTAAGTCATATGTTCAAACGCATGTTGCTATTTCTTTTCCTTACTGACAAAAGTAAAGCCAGTTATTCTTATTTCAGCAGTCTGCTTGTGAGTTCATACCAATTACACTTAGAGTATAAGCTAAGTCTTAAGTGCATAGGGACGTACCCCTTTACTAACTGTGCCAGAGCGGGTAGAGCCAAATTGCCGGGGGTTGGTGGAGCTGTACTCAGGGACCCAAAACAAACCAGCGGCTCTCTTAACTGGGGGTAGCGCTACACGTGGGGGCTCGTCCGGGATCCTGAGTCAGCGGGAAAAGCCGCCAGAAGGTACCGGCATGGACCCAATAGAAGTGGGACGGTGGTCCGCAACATGGGCCGCTGACCCAGCCGCAGCAGCAGTCATTGAACTGCCAGGGATATGGCAGAGAGAGGCAGTCAAGCAGCTCATAATGTCATTATCCCCATGCCAGAAGTCATGGATAATGGACATGAGAAATGATGCTGGGTACACATACGCCTTAATAGAATGGAAGGAAGAGACTCCAGAGCAGTTCAGGAGCCAAAGCATACAGGCACCAAATGGTCAGGCCTACCAATTGCTGCATGCGCTGCCGCGCAAGGGAGAAGGTTCTCCTATGAAAGCCATTCTATCCCCAAAGAAGGAGGAGCAGAAGGGCGCGGAAAGTCCCGCACCCGCACACACTACTCTTAGTGCAGAACTGTGTGCTGTCCTAGGGGAGATTGTGACTCAGTGCAGAAGAGACCCCGGGGATTACCCAATGTCGGGATACAGGAAACTCCAGATGTTTTCAGGGAGGACACCTGTACCCTCGGGAGAAGAGGGATTTGAAGAGTGGTTAGATGGTGCCACGCAGGCCCTAGAAGAATGGGAGGTCTCAGAAGGCAGAAAGAAGCAAAGGATTGTTGAAAGCCTAAAAGGACCTGCTTTAGAGGCCATACGCAATCTGAAGACGAGTAAAAAGGATTGCACTGCCAGGACTACATAGACATCCTGGAGGGTGTGTTTGGTGGGACAGAAAAAGTCACAGAACTTACCTATCAACTGGAACACTGTTACCAGAAGACAGGGGAGAAGCTGTCAGAGTACATGGGACGCATAGACAAGATCCTGCATAGGATTATCCTGAAGAAGGGGATAGATCCAGGGAAGGTAGATGAAGCCCGTGCCCAGCAGGTGATGAGGGGAGCCCAACCCTTGGACCCTGTCGCACTAATTCTACGCACCCGGCAGGATGGGAAGAGCCTGGACTACCCTGACCTCATCCGAATGGTCAGAGAAGAAGAGGCCATGTTGGAAGAGAAAAGGGAGAAGCAGGTGATGGGGTCTACAAAGCCTCCAGTGGCCACGGTCAGGTCGGCCTTAACCCCTGAAAGAGACACAGAGGTAGATGCCCTGAAGTTGCAGATGTCCCAGATGATGGAGATACTGACATCTCTAGTGGCGAAAGAGACGCCCAGTCCCAAGAAAGAAACAAGCAGGAGGGAATTGTTTCCAGCTGTCCCAGCACCAGCATCCCCACCTGACCACGGTGAGATGATTTGCTTTAATTGTGGAGGAATTGGTCATATTGCAGCTGTATGTTCCAGTCCCAAGAAGAAGAAGGCAGAAAGCCGCCAGCCGGCGGGAAACGCCAAAGGGCCCCGGTGAAGGAGTCAACCGGGTGCCCATCACCTTCAGTGAGCTCCAAGAAGCACAACAGGAAGAGAAAGCGAGGAGACCAAACCCCTCGGAAGGGGCCCAGGGATCCTCAACCAAGGTGCACTCCAGAGAAAGGGGGCAAGACCCCTCCGGAGAGACACAGCACTCCTAGACGTGAACTCTTCAAAGTGAGAGATAACAATATCCCTCAACGGGTTCACACTCCCACTAAGAGGGAGAAAATCAATGCATACCAGGCTCAAGAAAGGAGCAAGTGCAAATCAAGTGCTGGTAAAGCAAAGAGTCCAAAGAAGAGGACAGCATCAACTCAGCCTTACCCAGAAGAGCTAGTTGGTCCATCTCCTACTGTACCCATCCAGGTGGAAGGAGTGTACACAAAGGCCCTCCTAGACACTGGAGCACAAGTGACCCTGTTGTACAGGGACTTCTATGACAGATACCTGAGTCATCTGCCAATACAGAAGATAGAAGAGTTGGAGATAAGGGGATTGGGAACCCAGAGTTTCCCCTATGATGGATACTTACCCATCAGATTGACGTTTGACCCATCCGTAGCTGGGAAGTCTGAAGTGTTCGACACCTTAGCAGTGGTGTGTCCCCGCCCACCAGGAACCAGCAAGACTTCCCTGATCATAGGGACGAACACGGACCTAGTCAGAAGGCTTCTGACCCCCCTGGTGAAGAAAGAGAATCTTTCAACTCCCAAGATCCATCCCATGCTGAAGGCGGCCTACCAGCGGTTGGTCCTAGAGCAGAAGACCCCAAGTGAGGGGATAGGAAGGGTATGGAGGCTTGGAAAAGAAGGAGCAGTGTTACAGCCTGGAGAGGTGACCTGCATGAGAGCCACGGTGAAACTTACTTGGGAGCAGCCTGGCCCCTTTGTAATGTTGGAACCCGACCCAATGGAGGGTCACTCAGGTCTGGAAGTGATACCAGAAGTAATTTCATTGAAGGACCTGAAGAAGGCAAGAGGAAGAGTCCCTGTCAGTGTGAGGAACCCCACGGAGAGGCCCGTGGAGATCCCTGCCAGGATGCTTCTGGGACAAGTGAGTCCTGCTGTCCCAGTTGGCTGGTCAGAAGTGAAGGGGACGGGTGAAGGAGAAGATGTTTGGAAGAAACTCTCCATGGAAAACCCTAACCTACCTGGAGTTTGGAAAGAGAGAGCCAAGGCCCAGCTGACCAGATGGGAGAAGATTTTCTCTAAAGATGAGTTTGATGTGGGGTGTGCGAGGAGTGCCACCCATCGAATCCGCATGCAAGAGGACAAGCCTTTCAGAGAGAGAGTGAGGCGAGTCCCGCTAGCAGATCTGGAGGATCTGAGGGAGCAGCTTGCGGAATTGAAGAAGACGGGAGTGATTAGGGAGTCCAGAAGCCCCTATGCCTCCCCAATAGTGGTAGTCAGAAAGAAGAATGGGTCATTGAGGCTCTGCATTGACTACAGAACTCTCAACAGGAGGACCATTCCTGACCAGTACACCACGCCAAGGATAGAAGATGCCTTGCAGAGTTTATCTGGAGCTAAGTGGTTCAGTGTGATGGACCTCAAGAGTGGGTATTACCAAATCCCCATGCATCCAGAAGACAGAGAAAAGACTGCCTTCATAACCCCAGTGGGATTCTTTGAGTTCAACAGGATGCCCCAGGGCCGATCGGGAGCTCCTGCTACGTTTCAACGCCTAATGGAAAGGACTGTTGGAGACATGAACCTCATAGAAGTCCTTGTGTATCTGGACGATGTCATTGTCTTTGGAAAGACTTTGGAAGAACATGAAGCCAGGCTGGAGAAAGTACTGAAGAGGCTCAGTGAAGAGGGACTCAAACTTTCTCCAGAGAAGTGTCGGTTCTATCAGTCCTCTGTGAACTATCTGGGACACATAGTGTCTGAAAAGGGAGTGTCTACAGACCCTGAGAAGCTGGAGGCAGTTACTTCGTGGCCAAGGCCCACAACAGTTACAGAACTTCGGTCTTTCTTGGGGTTCTGCTCCTACTACCGCAGGTTTGTGGATGGATTTGCCCGCATTGCCAAACCCCTCAACGAGCTGCTCAAGACAGAAGGAGAGGAAGATGGAATGGGGCCTAGGAGGTCCAGTGAGTCGGTCCAAGACCAATGGAACTCAAGGTGTGAAGAGGCTTTCAGAACCTTGAAGAGAAGTCTCACCACAGCCCCAGTTTTGGCCTACGCTGATCCCACTAGACCATATGAGCTACATGTTGATGCCAGCCATGAGGGCCTAGGTGGAGTACTCTACCAGGAGTATGAAGACCAGCTACGACCAGTGGCTTATGTGAGCCGGAGCCTGACCCCCTCCGAGAAGAACTATCCCACCCACAAGTTGGAGTTCTTAGCCCTCAAATGGGCAGTTGTTGACAAATTGAGAGACTATTTGTATGGGGCCGAGTTTACTGTAAAGACAGATAACAACCCCTTGACCTATCTATTCACCACCGCCAAGCTGGATGCAACTGGACACAGATGGTTGGCGGCGTTGTCTGGATTCAATTTCAGTCTCAAGTACAGACCAGGGGCTGGAAATAGGGATGCAGATGCCCTGTCCCGAAGATCCCATGTCATGGACAGTGATTGGGAAGACTGGACCCAAGTGGCACCAGATGGAGTGCGAGCCCTCTGCCAGGGGGCTGAACTCCAAGCCAGAGGAGGATCCAGAGCTGAAGAGGTAGGAGTTACCACAGTGGGAGTCCCAAAGTGTTACTGTGGGGTAACTCAACTGGCAGAAGAGTGTCTGCCGAAGCTGTCCAAGAAAGAGTTAAGGTGTGACCAATTGGAAGATCCCATGGGGAGATTGGTCCTGGAAGCCCTGGAAGACAAGAGTCCAGAGGGACTTCGCCTTCACCCTTCTAAAGAAGCTCGCCTACTGAGGAGAGAGTTGGACAAGTTACAGGTGCATCAGGGGGTAGTCTACCGAAGGGGCCCCTCTGATGGACCAGAAGACAAGTGGCAGTTGTTTCTCCCAGAAAAGCATCGAGAGACTGTGCTGATTGCCTTACATGACCAGCATGGTCACTTGGGAGCAGAGAGAACCTTCCAACTTGTCAGAGACCGGTTTTATTGGCCCTGCATGAGGGCCGAAGTAGAGGAGTATTGCCATTCCTGTGCAAGATGCATTCAGAGAAAGACTTTACCCCATCAAGCTGCCCCAATGGGCCACCTACAGAGTCAAGGCCCAATGGATCTGGTATGCATTGATTTTCTCTGCCTTGAACCCGATTTGAGTGGATTGGGAAATGTTCTGGTGGTAACCGACCATTTCACTCGTTATGCTCAGGCTTTCCCAACCAAGGACCAGAAGGCCTCTACAGTAGCCAAGGTACTATTGGAGAAGTACTTTGTTCACTATGGACTGCCACAGAGAATCCATTCAGACCAAGGAAGGGACTTTGAGAGTCGCCTGATCAGGAAGTTACTAGATTCTCTGGGAGTAGAGAAGACTAGAACCACACCATATCACCCTCAGGGTGATGCCCAGCCTGAAAGGTTCAACAGGACCCTATTGAACATGTTGGGAACTTTGGAAACAGAGAAGAAGCAACATTGGAGTCAACACATATCAGCTCTGGTGCATGCCTACAACTGCACCACAAGTGATGTGACAGGTTTCTCCCCTTACCGACTTATGTTTGGGAGAGAAGCAAGATTGCCAGTGGATTTGGCCTTTGGCATTTCCTTAGACCATGCCTCTGCTGCCTCCCACAAAGGATATGTGGACAGACTGAGGCGCAGTCTGAAGATAGCTTACGAGAAAGCTCAAGCGGCCTCTAACCAGAGGGGGGCCCGAAACAAGAGGAACTTTGATTTGAAAGTTAGAGTACAGGACCTACAGCCTGGGGACCGTGTACTGTTACGCAATCTAGGGATCCCTGGGAAACACAAGATTGCTGATAGATGGAGATCAGAGCCATATATCATCTGTAGGAAACTTCCAGGATTGCCTGTCTACAAGTTGAAGCCAGAAGGAAGAGTGGGGCCTTTGAAGACCTGGCATAGGAATCACTTGCTCCCACTCACTGAAGCAGTCAGAATGCCTCCAGTAAGAGATGTACCTGAATCTGTTTCCATTCTGGATACCCCCAGGCCTAATACTAGGTCTCAGACATCCCAAGTTAGGGGTGGACAGGACCCCCAACCTGAGGAAGAAAGAGGAGAACTTGAATGGCTATGGCCTTCCTCAACTCCAGGAAATTCTGCCATAGATCTTCCACCTACTGAAGATGTGGAAGATAACACATTGAACCCAGAAGCCACAGAGTTTGTGCCATTCAGTGTTGTGCCTGAGTGCTGGGAAGATATCTCTGGTCTCTACCCAGAAGAAGAAGTAGATGTTCCAGAACCAGAGATGTTGCCAGAATGTGTTCCTGAAGAAGTTCCAAGAGAACAGAGAGCTCGCAGGAGTGTGAAGCCTCCCAAGAAGTTAACTTACCCCAAGATGGGAGAAAGTTCAGAGGACTCTGTTACTACAGCAAGGAGAAGTGCTGAAAGCCCTGACCCTTCCGCTGTTCATTTAGTGGAGGGCAACCCCAGCTCACTCTCTGGCACAGTTAAACAGGTCGCCCACACTGAAGTGACCTGTAGACAGGACAGCTCCCCATCTTATGCCAATTGGTGGGAAGCTCCCCTGTCCAAATTATGTGAAAGTGTTGTTCCTGAGAAAGTTTGTAGTTTGAACACTGTCTTTGGGGACCAAAGATTCAAAGTGGGGGGAGTGTGTAGCGGGGTTCTACCCCTTTTAGGGGAAGAGACTACATTTCCCATAATTCCCCAGGCTCCCAGGCTGCTTGCTTCCGCCCGGGAGGCTGCTGGGGGAGGTTATAAAAAGGAAGAGCGGAGACCGCCTCTCTCTCTTGGGACACTTCCTCTTCAGAGGCCTGACAGGACTGGCCTGCCTCTGCTGACAGAGCGTGTGACGCGGAGACTGCAGCCAGCAGAGACACCTGTGCGGACCGGAGCTGAAGGCCTGAAGCCTGGGCCTTGCAGCTGATGGAGTGAGACTCTCACCCCTCAGAGTCCACAGCAGCGGAGCGGAGACTTCCCCTTACTGTCGGTCGGACGGAGCTGATGACCGGAGTTCAGGGCTGTGACTGAGGAGACCGGACGCCGCCATTGAAGAGACCAGAGCCACCATTGGAGGGACCGGAGCTGAGGACGGTACCCAAGGATTGGTGAGAGAGCCGAGAGGCTCATCCTACATTGACACACAAGTTTTATGCCTATTGAACTGCCTAGGCGCAATTTACCTCAGAGCAGCAATGTTACTTTTTGTGGATTACAAAGACACCATTTAAAGCTACATGTGCACCACCTCTACAGATTCATTGCCGGTGAAGAACACTGTACTAGTACAAGGACTGAGCTCTATTGCTAGGGATCAGGCCTGGTCCATTAGGTAGGCGCAGATAGGTTTATTGCACCTCAGGGGTGCATAGCAGACGGTCGCCACACTGGGCGCTCCGTTTCCCCATTACCAGTTGTTACATATGTGTGTACATGTTAAAGTGCATATTGCAGGGACCTGCTAAAGTATTGTAAGTCATATGTTCAAACGCATGTTGCTATTTCTTTTCCTTACTGACAAAAGTAAAGCCAGTTATTCTTATTTCAGCAGTCTGCTTGTGAGTTCATACCAATTACACTTAGAGTATAAGCTAAGTCTTAAGTGCATAGGGACGTACCCCTTTACTAACTGTGCCAGAGCGGGTAGAGCCAAATTGCCGGGGGTTGGTGGAGCTGTACTCAGGGACCCAAAACAAACCAGCGGCTCTCTTAACTGGGGGTAGCGCTACACTAGCATTCATGAAACTAGTGCTTGCTGACTTTAATATTAGAACACTGTACAGGAGCTGGCTGCTGATCAGGACAGTGTTGTTGGTATTAGATCATTGTACTTGTGGTGACTGGTAATCAGGACACTGGCAGTGGCTGAACACTGGTATTAGAACACTCTCTTATAGTGCTGTGTGAACTTCAGCACACAGGTACTGGCTAACACTGGTACTAGAACACTGTACTAGGGCAGACTGACAACACTGGCACTGACTGACATTGGTACTAGTTACTAAGGATGAGCTCAGGCGTGTTCGCAACCGCACATGCAGAGCCCGCCAGGAACTCGGCACTGCACAGTGCTAATCACAGGCAGTAAGACATTTCCCAATCTCTGCAGCTGCAGATCGGGAAAATGTCTCACTGCTTGTGATACATTTCGCACTGCAGTGCAGACTTCCTGGCAGACTCTGCACGTGCGGTTGCGAACACGCCTGAGCTCACCCTTACTAGATACCACTGGACTGGTGCTAGCTGGTGATTAGGACACTGTTTATGGATTATACTGGTGAGCAGGACATTTGCAATGGCTGGCACTGGTACCAGATGATACTGTACTGGAGCCGTCTGCTGTTCAGGACACTGTTACTGGCTGACACTGGTATAGAAAACTGTGCAGGTGCTGTCTGGCAATCAAAATACTGATGCTGGCTGACACTGGTACTAAATGACACCTGTACCAGTGCTGACTGGTATATAAAACTGTATTGGTGCTGGCTGGCAATCACAGTATGAAACTCACTCTCTCCTCTCACAGCAGATTGGTGCGTGAGAGAAAGAGTAGAGCCAGCTATAACTGTAGCCATTGTTTACATTTGTGCTAAGAGGAGGAATTGGGGGGGAGGGGATATGATTTGTACTAGGAGGTGAAATTTGTGGGAAATTTGTGGGAAGAGGAGTGCTGGGGGAATTTGGTGGTGGAGATGATTTGTTTTCGGGGGATTTTGGTGAGGGGAGAATTTGTGTGTGTGTGTGTGTGGTGGGGGGGGGGGGTGAGGAGGAGAGAGTTTGTGTTGAGAGGTCAGATTTGGAAGGGAGAGGATTAGTGCTGGGATGGCAATTTGGGGGAAAGGATTATTGTTGGGGGTGATATTTGGGAAAGGTGAGGATTTGTGCTGGAGAAGATTTAAGTTAGGGGGGGGGGGTTAGAGGGGAGAGGATTTGTGCGTGGAGAGGAATTAGTACTGAGGGAAAAGAGCTTATTTTGGGCGACAGGCGTCGAGCCGCAATTGGGGGTGTCATTGGAAGTCACAGGGAATGCACAGGCATCCTGCGGTTTGACGCTATTTTAAATCGTGGGCAGAATTGCTGCAATTATGCGATTCAGAATGCAAGGATGTGAATGGAGCCTAAAGGCTAGTGTTAAAGCCCAAATGAAGTCACCGTACATATGTATTCAATCATATACTGCCTTTGCACTAACAAATTCCCTCACCGTCACTTTCCTGTTAAAGCAATTGTGCAGAGAGTTTATGTTCTTCTGCAGTCACTTCCTGTCTACATGCAATCACTCCAGACCTTGCTGTACATAATTGCTCATGACTGGCATCCTGATAAGCCATCCATAGATGGTTTTAATCTCAGATGGTTTAGAAGGGACTGGCTGAGATTCAAACCATCTATGGGCAGGCTGATTGTACCCAAGTCGGTCCATCAATCGACTTGGATACAACCAGCATATAAGATTTTTACATGAGATTATTGCCTGAGCAAGGTGTGTCAGTATGGCCATTTGTAGTCTACTTCAGGGGCATGTGATCCCATATTACAACTTGTATACAGTTATTACTGAATAACAGGAAGAGCTTGAATAGAGACCTTAATAACAGGATTATCAGGCAGCTAGGCCAAGCCCCTATTTACCACCTGGCACTTATTTTTCTCCATAGTTTGTGTACTTCACATTTAATGTGTGTTTATTTTTCACCCAACTTGGATGGTAGGGTGTGAGTCTTTGGGCCTACCCTGAGGTTTAGAGGCCCTAACCTGGTACTCTATATATGGCATTGGCTAACCATGAGGAGAGGAGTCCACCAGACCGTTTGGCTAGGTGGACCAAAGTGTCCTTGCCCTTGTGTCCCAGGGCTCAGGAAAGGTTCTTCCCCCTGTGTGACACACTCTGCGCTCTTTTTTTACGTGTGTTTCACATGCACTTTTTGGTTTATATGTTTTTTTCACATCCATCGTTGGCTTAAATGAAAAAAAAAATAGAATTACTCTTTTAATAAAAGATGCGGATTAAAAAAATTAATTATACCGTGTGTAATTACAATAAGCTTATATAAGATTTTTGTTAATGGGTATGCATATACTTTAATAACAACTCCTGTTCAAAATATTTTTTATTGGCCTAATTTGCACTTCTTATAAAGTCTATACACTTTGGCTGTGTGCAGCCTTGATTGGCTGTGTGAAAGAGGAATAAAGACGTGTTCTAAGCATTGTTTACAGCAAGGTAACTGGTAACAGTTTAATTTCAAACAAACATCAACCACTTTATTAAAAAACTTTGTTGGATCCATTCCAATAGCATATACACATGGGGAAAAGAAGAAATGCATTTGGCATGGGCATGGCTATCAGTAGTGGAGGCATACACAACATGGCTGCCTTGGATTTCTAATCATCTACAAAAAACTGTTATGAGGAAAAAAAAGGTAATGCGAATGCAAAAAGATCAAATATACTTGTATATCTGACACTTCTGTGTCAGATGATGGGGTTTCCATTATGCACTCAGTAGTTCCTTCTGCCACATCCTACATCATTACTGGGTTCTCTAGTGATGTAGGACAGAACACATAGGGGAACTCTGGAATCCAACCCTCTAGGAAGTCACATCTACAACATCTTTCAGTAACATTTTTTCTTCAATGCAATGATTTAAGACAGCAAGGGCATCATAAAAGGGGTTGTTCATTTTTTGCCTTGCAAGGAGCCTCTGCTTTGCCCTTAAAAAAATAAATAATTATAAGGTCACTTGAATCTTCCCCTAAAGCATAAACAAAATCCCCCAATCCCTGAGCCTAATGCCGCGTACACACGATCGGACTATCCGGCGGACTTGGTCCAGCGGACCGGAGTCCGCCGGACAATCCGCCCATGTGTGGGCTCCGGCTGACTTTTTCTTCCCAAAAGTCCGGCGGACTTAGAAAGAAGTCTTGACTCAAAATTGTCCGCCGGACTCAGCAGTCCGGCGGACAATCCGGCTGTCTGTGTGCTCGTCCGCCGGACTTTTGAAATGAAAAGGACTTGCCCACACACGGAGTAAAGTCTGTTCATTTTGAGCGTGACTCCAGGTAGACGGGACTAGCGAAGGAAGTGAATGTCGCCGCCTCCATCTGCGAGATTGACACCTTGCTAGCCCCGTCGCCTGGTATGGATTTAAAGGGGAACCCCTATGCCTAAAAAGACAGCGTGGGGGTCCCCCCAAAGTTCATACCAGACCCTTATCCGAGCATGCAGCCCGGCCGGTCAGGATAGAGGGTGGGGACGAGCGAGCGCCCCCCCTCCTGAGCCGTACCAGGCCGCGTGCCCTCAACATGGGGGGTGCTTTGGGGAAGGGGGTGCCCTGCCACCCCAAAGCACCTTGTCCCCATGTTGATGAGGACAAGAGCCTCTTCCCGACAACCCTGGCCATTGGTTGTCGGGGTCTGCGGGCGGGGAGCTTATCAGAATCCGGGAGCCCCCTTTAATAAGGGGGCCCCCAGATCCCAGCCGCCACCCTATGAAAATGAGTATGGGATACATGGTACCCCTACCCATTCACCTGAGGGAAAAAGTAATTCCGCCGGATAGTCTGATCGTGTGTATGCGGCATAACACTCACCTAACCTAACTCTTTAAATAAGTCCTAACGTTCAACTAACTTCTTATTCTATATATTTGCCTCCTGTATATTTACCTCCTGTACAAGGAGCAGCTGTCAAAACTCATAATCCATTAGAACAATTTTTTTTTAAATTTCAGATTTCCCTGAATTCATGAATCTAGTTAAAACCATGCATTCCCTAAAAAGCTAACCAAAATATCCAAAAGGTTAACTGACAAGAAAGAAATGTTACCAGATTTAATCTTACAGTCCTTATTTCCTGGTCTCTACCAATGATTTAAAATATTTCCCTGTCTAAATGAGGTACATAAGATATCTGTCCAGTCACACCATTTCCAGATTATTTTATCAATCCTTTGCTTTAAGGAGGATTCTGTGATTTTTGTTACAGGAATTTTCCACTTGCATACATTTTTTTTCCAGTCTGCTGCAAACCATTTTTATCACCAAACAAAAACAAAGGCATGCTGTCCAAAGACATTGTCCAAACATGTGCCTGCCTGAACATACCCAAATAAATGATGCTTGTGCTGTCTTCTATTTAGACAGTGTAATATAATTCTTTTAAAACGTATTTAAAAATAATGAAGATACAGAGAGAGCTCCTATTTTCAAGAAGATTCTCAAGCATACCGCTTTGTACAATTATATAAATGGGTTATACTTATATGTTATGTTTCATAAAATACCTGTAGTTATAGTGGAAGTATTTGTAACTTTACAAGTCTGCATGAATGAGTTCTTGACAAGCCACAACATACAACAGTAAAAAAAAATTGTAAAAAGTTATACCTGTAAAAAAAAGGTTTATTCTTCCCTTTCTGGTGGGCAGTGTGTTAAATCTTCACTTTTTTGAAGAGCTCCTGGTACCACTGCAATCGGAAACTTTTCAGTGTGTCAAATAGTTTGCACTCCACTGGGTGACATGGTGCCTCCCATTGATCCATACATAATTACATGACACAGTAGTGGTGACATAGGGTCAGCGAGATGAACCACATTGCTCAAAGGGTGACATGCTGACACACCTGGAAGTGTTGGATGGCAGAGTCACCCAGAGCAGTGGCGTCCCTATAGGGGGGCGGGGGGTGCGGCGTGCACCGGGTGACATCTGCCAGAGGGGTGACACCGGGGCCGCTGCTACACAGTGCACTATTTTGCATGCCCTTGCAGAGCTGCAGAGGAGCGTTGAGAGCAGGACACATAGCCGTGCAAGGGAGGCTGCCTATAACACTACCCAGTCAGTGAAGCTAACCCTCTGAGATCTTCAATAGCTCCTTCAGCCGGGGTTGGTGGGTGGGGCTGGGGGTGTGGCTGCCTTCTCCATTCTTCCCACAGACTTATTCACTCCCGCTGAAGGAGGGGAAGAGGCGAGGACACAGCAGTGTCTTCATCTCTGCAGCTAAACTGTAAGTTATTAGACATGTGCAATTCGTTTCGTTTTTTGTCATTTTTCTTTTTTTTTGTTTTTTTCGTTTTTTTCGTTCGTTCGTTTTCGTACGAATGAACGAATCGTTCGATTCGAACGAATCCGAATAACGAATCGTTCGAATCGTACGAATCCGATTAACGAATCGTTCGAATCGAACTAATCCGAAAAGCAACGAAAATCCGAAAAACCAAACAACGAAAATCCGAAAAAGAGAAAAAAGGAACAACGAAAATGAACGAAAAAATTCATACATTCGTAACTTTTCTTTTTGTTGAATTGGTAATTTTCTGTGTCCCTTACAATGGTGCTGTCATGAAGATCCTGCCAGTAACCTTTGCGCATGCGCATGCGCGAGCGCTCACGCGCCCGCAGACGAGAGCGCGCGTGGGTGGACGAGTGCGCGCCCCCATTGGCGCCAATGAGGCTATTTAAATCCGTCTGTCACAGACGGTCCCCGCTGTCTGCTCTATAGCGTTCTGTGCCTGAAACCTGATCTGAAGTCTGTTACCAGTGTTTGACCCGGCTACCCTTTGACCTCCTGCTTTCTGCCTGCACCCGACCTTTGCTTGTCTGTGACATCTCTCCTGTCTGACCCACCTGTACTGCGTTGCCAGCCTGATACCCGACCCGGCCTGCCTGACCATCCAACCCGCCTGCTGTTTCCAGTCTGCCGGTTGTTCCAGTCTGCCTACAGTTCCAGTCTGGCTGTTGTTCCAGTCCGCCTACAGTTCCAGTCTGCCTGTTGTTCCAGTCTGCCTACAGTTCCAGTCTGCCTGTTGTTCCAGTCTGCCTACAGTTCCAGTCTGCCTGATGTTCCAGTCTGCCTACAGTTCCAGTCTGCCTGTTGTTCCAGTCTGCCTGTTGTTCCAGTCTGCCTACAGTTCCAGTCTGCCTGTTGTTCCGGTCTGCTTACAGTTCCAGTCTGCCTGTTGTTCCAGTCTGCCTACAGTTCCAGTCTGCCTGTTGTTCCAGTCTGCCTTACCATTCCAGTATGCTTGCTGTTCCAGCCTGCTTTGCCGACCTTACCTGCAGTTCTGATCCGGTCCACTCTACTTACCTTGTCCGCTGAGCTGATCCAGGGATCTCTCGCTACCGGTCCTACAAGTCCTGCCAGGCACCCGTGCCCCTCCTGACTCCTGGTCTCCCTGTCACCTTACCAGGGGACCGAGAGTGGGAGCCGCAAGGGAGGCCCTCCTCTGCTAACCAGACTCATCGCTACCCGGGGGGCGTGACAGTAGCAGACAGCCATGGGAGTCTCCGCCATGGAAGAACTGTGCCAACACCTGGCGGGACTGACCGAGGCGGTGAAAAATCTCCAGCAGGGATACACCCGGTTGGAAGAACGGGTGCTAGTTCTATCCAATCCTGTCGGCCCCTTGGGACCTCCACTTCCACCAGCACCCCCACCCGGGGCAGGATCCGCCCCGACGGTGGTAATGCTTCCCCCAGAGACACGGGTCCCCATCCCTGAGAAGTTCTCCGGGGCCCGTAGCCATTTCCGGGACTTCCGCAATTCCTGTGAATTATTCTTTGCATTACAACCACGGACCTTCTCCCAGGAAGCCACCAAGGTGGGCTTCGTGATCTCCTTGCTCTCTGGGGACCCACGGACTTGGGCTCATCGCTTGATGGAACAGAAAGACCCTGCATTGGCCAGTCTCGCTTCCTTCTTCGATGCCATGGCCCAGCTCTACGAGGACCCCCAACTTTCAGTGACCGCGGAGACCGCTCTGCGCACCCTCCAGCAAGGGCGGAGGCCCGTGGAGGACTATGTAGCCGTCTTTAGGCGTTGGGGTGCGGACACACAGTGGAATGACGCGGCCCTCCGTCATCAGTTCCGCTTAGGACTCTCCGATGCCCTGAAGGACGAACTTGCCAGGGTTGGGGTACCCCAAACCTTGGACACCTTGGTCAATTTGGCCATTCAGATTGACCGGCGTCTGAGAGAACGCAGGACTGAACGAGCTTCCAGTTTCTCCCGTCCTACCTGGATGCTCCCCAGGGCCCCAAGCCATTTGCATCCTGTTCCTGCCCACCGGCCTGTACCTCCCTCTGATCCATCTGAGCCCATGCAGCTGGGGCTCCTGAGGCCTTCCTTAACCCCGGAGGAGCGTCAACGACGCCGGACCAATAATTTGTGCCTCTACTGTGAGGAACCTGGGCACTATGTGAGGAACTGCCCAGCCAAGGCCCGTAAGTGCCCCCTCATTCCTGCCAACCTTCTGGACCCATTAACCCAGATTTCCTCTCACCTTGCTCTCTCTGTCTCCTTCCAGCTCCCGGGAAGAACCTTCCAGGCACCCGCCATCATTGATTCTGGGGCATGCAGCTGTTTCATGGACTCTTCATTTGCTGCTCAACATCAGGTCCCTCTCCAGCCCAAAGTCCATGGATTATCGGTTTACCTGGCTGACGGTTCCTCCATCCGGTCTGGCCCGGTGACGCAGGAGACCACCCCATTGCCCATGACTATCTCTGGTGGCCACCGGGAATTACTTTGCCTAGACATCATCTCCTCTCCACTGTTCCCAGTAATACTGGGTATGCCGTGGCTGAAGGCCCACAATCCAGCCATTAACTGGGCCACTGGGATGGTCTCCTTCTCTTCTCCTTACTGTAAGAGGTCTTGTGGGTCTCCAAACCCTTCCCGAGTTGCTACTTTGCTAAGCCTGGACTCTGAGGTGGACCTCCGTCAGGCCATTCCCCAGGCCTACCACGAATACCTGGACGTATTCAGTAAACAGGCAGCAGAGGTGCTCCCACCTCATAGGGCTTATGATTGTCCCATTGAACTATTCCCTGGGGCTGAGATTCCCTTTGGGAGGGTCTTCCCATTGACGGAGGTGGAGCAGGGTAAACTCAAAGAGTACATTGAGCAAAATCTAAGGAAGGGCTTCATCCGCCCGTCTACCTCTCCAGCAGGCGCTGGCATATTTTTTGTAGAGAAGAAAGACCATACCCTTCGGCCCTGCGTGGATTACCGAGAACTGAACAACATCACGGTTAAAAACCGTTACCCTCTCCCATTGGTCCCAGAGCTATTTCAGAGGCTTGGTACGCCCGTCATCTTCACATTCTCCCCTTAGAGGGGGGCAATGTCATGAAGATCCTGCCAGTAACCAGCGTCTCAGCATCCCTGGTACCCGTCCACGGGCGCCATTGCGCATGCGCATGCGCGAGCGCGCACGCGCCCGCAGACGAGAGCGCGCGTGGGTGGACGAGTGCGCACCCCCATTGGCGCCAATGAGGCTATTTAAATCCGTCTGTCACAGACGGTCCCCGCTGTCTGCTCTATAGCGTTCTGTGCATGAAACCTGATCTGAAGCATGTTACCAGTGTTTGACCCGGCTACCCTTTGACCTCCTGCTTTCTGCCTGCACCCGACCTTGGCTTGTCTGTGACATCTCTCCTGTCTGACCCACCTGTACTGCGTTGCCAGCCTGATACCCGACCCGGCCTGCCTGACCATCCAACCCGCCTGCTGTTTCCAGTCTGCCTGTTGTTCCAGTCTGCCTACAGTTCCAGTCTGGCTGTTGTTCCAGTCCGCCTACAGTTCCAGTCTGCCTGTTGTTCCAGTCTGCCTACAGTTCCAGTCTGCCTGTTGTTCCAGTCTGCCTACAGTTCCAGTCTGCCTGTTGTTCCAGTCTGCCTACAGTTCCAGTCTGCCTGTTGTTCCAGTCTGCCTACAGTTCCAGTCTGCCTTACCAGGGGACCGAGAGTGGGAGCCGCAAGGGAGGCCCTCCTCTGCTAACCAGACTCATCGCTACCAGGGGCGTGACAGGTGCTGCTTAATGTGCTTCGAATGGATTGAACAAAAAAATTCGTACATTCGTAACTTTTTTTTTTCGATTCGTAACTTTTTTTTTCGATTCGCAACTTTTTTTTTTTTTTTTTTCGATTCGTAATGAATGGATTGAACAAAAAATTCGTACATTCGTAACTTTTTTTTCGATTCGTAACTTTTTTTTTCGATTCGTAACTTTTTTTTTTCGATTCGTAAATGATTAAAATGTAATAATAGCATACACATTACATAAAATTATGAATTATGCTCCGATTACGAATCTACGAATGTTACGAATGTTACGAATGTTACGAATGTACGAATAACTACGAATGCATCTGAATTTCGAATAAACGAATGAACGAAAATTAAACTAACGAAAAAATGAATCAATGAAAAATAACTCTTACAAATGTACGAATCGTTACGAATACGAACAACGACGACTTACGAATGTACGAATCGTTATGAATACGAACAACGACGACTTAAGAATGTACGAATCGTTACGAATCAACGGAAACGAAAAAAAACAAATGAAAAAAAACGAATTTTTTTCGGAAACGAAAAAAAACAATTTTTTTTCGGAAACGAAAAAAACGAAAATAAACAAATTTTTTTGTTGTGCACATGTCTATAAGTTATTGCAAACTGTCTTATACCTCACTAACCTGCCCTATACCACCCGAACCTGCCCTATACCACCTCAACCTGCCCTATATCACCCCAAACTGCCCTATACCACCCTGACCTGCCCTATACCACCCCAACCTGCTCTATACCTCCCCAAACTGCCCTATACCTGTAAAGTGGCACATTTTTCCCGTGTTTAGAACAGTCCCTGCACAAAATGAAATTTCTAAAGGAAAAAAAAGTAATTTAAAAGTACTCGCAGCTATAATAAGTTGCTGGTCCCAGCAATACAGATAAAAGTCATTGAAAAAAATGGCATGGGATCCCCCCAGTCCCAGCCCCCAAATTATATTATATTATAATTATATTAAGGGGAAACCTGCGGCAATTTTTTTTTAAAATGGCGTAGGGGTCCCCCTCAAAATCCATACCAGACCCTTCAGGTCTGGTATGGATTTTAAGGGGAACCCCGCGCCAACATTTTTAAAAAAATGGCGTGGGAGTCCCCCAAAAATCCATACCAGACCCTTATCCGAGCACGCAACCTTGCAGGCTGCAGGAAAAGAGGGGGAATGAGAGAGCGCCCCCCCTCCTAAACCATATCAGGCCCTCAACATCGGGAGGGAGCTTTGGGGTAGCCCCCCAAAGCACCTTGCCCCCATGCTGATGGGGACAAGGGCCTCATCCCCACAGCCCCTGACCGATGGATGTTGCTTATCGTAATCTGGAAGCCCCCTTTAACAAGAGGACCCCCAGATCCCGCCCCCCCTGTTTGAAATGATAGCGGGTACGTTGTACCCGTACCATTTCACAAAAAAAGTGTCAAAATGTTAAAAAAAACACACTTTGGGACAAGTCCTTTATTAAAAAAATTAAAAATAAAAATGTCCCACAAAGTCCATTCATCTTCTTCTCTTGCTCCGCCGATGGACCAAAAAAGGAAAAAAAACAAAGCCGCGACTGGTCCCGCCGTATGACGCATCTTCGCTTTGACAGTTCCTATATAACTGAGGGCGGGGCAACACTGGGTTCCTGGGTGACCCCGCCCGCCTCTGATGCACAGGGACTTCCCCATGGCTTTCCTGGGGTGTCAGAGGGGGCGGGGTCACCCGGGTACGTAACAGGGAAGCCATTGGCATCTTAGTCTTAGTCCGTAGGGTACAATGTACTCGTTACCATTTCAAACGTGGGGGGCGGGATCTGGGGGTCCTCTTGTTAAAGGGGGCTTTCAGATTCCGATAAGCCCCCCGCCCGCAGACCCCCACAACCACCGGGCAAGGGTTGTGGGGATGATGCCCTTGTCCCCATCAACATGGGGACAAGGTGCTTTGGGGGGCTACCCCAAAGCCCCCTTCCCATGTTGAGGGCATATGGCCCTCTTGTCTCATCCCCCCTCTTTTCCTGCGGCCTGCCAGGTTGCATGCTCGGATAAGGGTCTGGTATGGACTTTTGGTGTGGGGTTCCCCATAAAATACATACCAGACCTGAAGGGTATTCGGAGTACTGAGTATTTTTTTTTTCTTGCAAGTGTACTTTAAGAAATGTAAATCGCATTGGGCTATTATCTTTAAATATTTCAAGTATACAGAAAAGAAAATAGAAGTGTTTCAGACATAGAAGCTTTTTAGCACTCCAGGTTGAATCATGATTCACAGCAATTCGCCGACTGATTACTATAATAATCTAGCAGTAGGAATGAACAAACTGTTAAAAACTTGTAAAAGCTTGTAAATAAGGGCAGATCTAGTCTAACTAATCTGGTTTGCTGCTTTAATTGCACAACACATTTCACAAGCAAAGTCAGTTCATAAGGGCTTTCAAATATTATGTTACCATTCTTTTTTGCTAAATATCCCAAAGGATAGCAATGATTTCCAGCCAGGGTACCCTAAAATAAACACACACACACACACACTAAACTTTTACCACTCCCTTCTAGAAAATCCCCCATCTATATAAAAAAGTTAAATAAATGTTCTTTATTCTTGCCTGAATGTGTAATGTGAAGTAATCCTGACATGAAGGTGTTTGTTGAGGTACTTAATGCCACTGGTTTACAATACTCTGTACCCAGTCTCCCGATTTCACTCACTTGCCTGTGATGTCTGTATCATGCAGGCACATGGTCCACCTTTGCTACATCAAGAAACCTGCTCTGAGTAATGCCATGCAGCCTTTGCTATACCCAAGTCTAATCAGTTTGCCTACCAGGTCTCCAGGCTGCCACAATATTCCTGTCAGAGAAGGTATGGACTATACTCTCTTTTTGCCCAGCTCTTCTCCCTAATCATTTGCATTCTGTGTGCTTAGACTCCAGATACAACAGCAAGTGGCCTTATACACTGCCCTGGCAAGGATTCACAGTCTGCAGTGTTGTTGCTAGACGCTGGCATCCAGGACCCGAGCCCCAGGTTTTCTACTGAGTACCCTGGGTCTCCTTTGAAATATGAAAATCATACATTCTTACATTCTTTGCATTATACAGTTTTGAAACACTGTGTAGTTTACCTGCTTTACAGTTTACCTTTATTATATATATATATTTGTTAAGCAATAATCAATGTCACTATTGTTACTATTATAGTCATTGCTACATATTATCAAGATTGCTTGTTTATATTGCTTTATATTGTCATAATTATCTATTTGTTGCCTGTATATTGTCACAATTTCCCCTTTGTTGCCCGTGTAAAGACATGATTGCTATATTCTAGCAATTGCTTGTTTGTAATGAGATCCAACAAGAATGATTTAAAAAAGAAAATAAGTATCTTATTTACCGTATTTATTGGTGTATAACACGCACAGGCATATTATTATTATTATTATTATTATTATTATTATTATTATTATACAGGATTTATATAGCGCCAACAGTTTGCGCAGTGCTTTACAACATGAGGGCAGACAGTACACTTACAATACAAATCAATACAGGAGGGATCAGAGGGCCCTGCTCGTTAGAGCTTACAATCTAGAAGGGAGGGTCAAGTTGAAACAAAAGGTAATAACTGTGGGGGATGAGCTGATGGAGAAAATGAAAATACAGTTGTTAGGTGTGGGTATGGTAGGCTTCTCTGAAGAGAAGGGTTTGCAGGGATCGGCTAAATGCTAATAAAGTAGGAGATAGGTGGACAGATTGGGGTAGGGCATTCCATAGGATTGGAGAGGCTTTGGAAAAGTCCTGGAGGCGAGCATGGGAGGAGGTGACGAGGGAGCTAGAGAGCAGGAGGCCTTGAGAGGAACAAAGAGTAGGTTGGTATTTAGAGAGCAAGCTAGTGATGTAGCTGGGGGCTAAATTGTGGATGGGTTTGTAGGTAGTTATTAGTATTTTTAATTTAATTCTTTGGCTGAGCGGAAGCCAGTGGAGGGATTGACAGAGAGGAGTGGCAGACACAGAGCGATTGGTAAGGTGGATGAGTCTGGCAGCAGCATTCATGATGAATTGAAGAGGTGATAGACTATGTAGAGGTAAGCCAATGAGAAGGGAGTTGCAGTAGTCAAGGCGAGAGATGAGCAGCGAGTGAATTAAGAGCTTTGTTGTGTCATTGGTTAGAAAGGGGCATATTTTGGAGATGTTGCGGAGGTTGAGGCGCACATTAATTTTAAGAGGTAAGTTTCAGGAAAAAAACTTTTTAAATTTTAAATAGGGAACTTTGAAGCAAAATAAGGGTCAGTACCCATCTGCAGCCTAATCATTGCCATCAATGCAGCCTGATCAATGCCCATCTGCTGCCTCACAGGTGCCATCAATGCAGCCTCATCAGTCCACATCAATGTAGCATCACCATTGCCATCAATGCAGCAGCCTCACCATTGCCATCAATGCAGCAGCCTCACCATTGCCATCAATGCAGCAGCCTCACCATTGCCATCAATGCAGCTGCCTCATCATTGCCTTCAATGCAGCAGCCTATCCATTTCCTTCAATACAGCAGCCTCAACATTGCCATCAGTGCAGCCTGATCGATGCCCATCTGCAGCCTAGAGGGGACAGGGAGAGGGGCGGGATGAGCGCCGACAGATTACATACAGTGAGAATCTCCTATGATAGACAGAACAGTGGTCCAATGGTGGCCAAGGAGATGGGACTTCCTATAACAGAGGCTGCCAAGTAAACAGGAGATTCTCACTGTATGTAATCTGACGACACTCGTCCCTCCCCCCCTCCCTGTCCCCTCCGAGGCAGCTAAAATTGAAGTATCGGCGTATAACACGCACACGCTATTTGCACCTGATTTTTAGGGTGAAAAAGTGCGTGTTATACGCCAATAAATACAGTATGTATTTAAAATAGCCTTAGTGCTTTAGCAAGCTAAATGTCATTCAGTTAAGGTTTAAATCTACTTTAAAGTAAAAAACAGCCAGACTACTAGCATTTTCAGGAAGGGGGGGGGGGGTTAGCAATGATGCTCCCTTATATCTCTCAGCACATATTTTGTTATAGCCAGCATACTATCTATCCAGTGATCATCATCTGTTTGAAAGGAAAGATATTTTGCTACAATTTTTCAGTAAAGTAATGTAATGATGGTAAATGGAAAATAAGTCCTCATATGGAGAACAGTATTTGCATGTCAGGAATGTGCTGTTTGACATTGCATTCCATAAGAAATAGAACCCAAAATCTCAAGGCAAGTAGACCACTTAAGTACAATTGACAAGCTGTCTGGTTCTTATGTAATGCAAAATGCTGCTGTGAATTATTTGTGTGCAAACTACATTATTATTTAAATACATTTGAATTAAAATCAAACATATACATTTAGAAAAAATATACATGTTTTAAAGATACAATGCTAGTCACCCAAAACAAGTCTTAATATAAGACCTTTGCTATAGAAGAAGTATTATATTTACCTCTCCTTCCTTAGAACCGTGAAGCAACACTGCAGCCTACATAATGCTTGTGTTCCCGGCTGTGTGCTGTGGTTCTATTCTCTGACTCCTACATCATTACGAAAATCATGTAGTTCAGCACGCTCCATACAGTGTATAAGCAAGTGCTTGTAACCTGGGGTTATAACATGGCGTTGTAACATGGGGTTGTTTTGTGCAGAACAGTTAACCCCTTGGGATACAGATCATCTGTCCTCTGCTGTTTAGGACAGTCTAAAAACCTTCCACCTGATCACTGGGCTCTCATTTCCAAACAGGAAAACTCCAACCCTAAGACCTGTCAGTGGCTTAGCGTTAATCTTAATGTGGCTCCCAAGTTCAATACACAGGGACCCAAAGTCCCAAATCACCCAAGGCGGAACAAGCGGGTATGAAAGTTTTTACCAACACTCACACCTTGGGAACACGGGTGGCACAGAGTAGCAGAGCCACTTTAATTATTTCCACTACGGAGCATAAAACTCCTTACCAGTGTCTGCTCATTCTCCTCCATATAAAAGTTCTAACATAAAAATAATTCTCAAAAAAAAATTAAGATGAAATTACCTTTTCTTTTCAGGAAGGTAAATGCTTTTACTTAAACAAAATAAGTCACAAGTTTAATCAGCTGGCAAAGGAAACTGTTCCTTCACAGGCATGCACTTTGTATCTTGTCAAAATAAAGCAGCTCTAAGCAGAATGGGCCAAAGCTTACACAGTTCAAAAATAAGATCACCATGTCCCTTTCCCAATTGGAGGGCAAAAGCTATTCTTTTTCCCCTTCTCTACTGGGTATCAGCCCCAACGCTCCCCTCGAAGGAGAGCGCACAGCCCAGTATCCTTATGTATTAGGGATGTTGCCAAACTACAACCCAACCAACTCCATCCATTGAAAAAGAAGGGAGATTAAATGGGAATGCTGCCCAGCAACCATCTGGATGGGACATCCAGTTAAAGGGCCCTATATTCATGAATAGATGGATGGCGCCATTATTCATAGATTCTGAAAATAGCCAAACATCATCAGCACACCATAACGAATCAAAGGGAAAACATTTATTTGTGTCACAAAGAAAAGAAATCTATGTTTGGGGGCCTTACAGTGGTGTGAAAAAGTGTTTGCCCCCTTCCTCATTTCCTGTTCCTTTGCATGTTTGTCACACTTAAGTGTTTCGGAACATCAAACCAATTTAAACAATAGTCAAGGACAACACAAGTAAACACAAAATGCAATTTGTAAATGAAGGTGTTTATTATTAAAGGTGAAAAAAAATCCAAACCATCATGGTCCTGTGTGAAAAAGTGATTGCCCCCTAAACCTAATAACTGGTTGGGCCACCCTTAGCAGCAACAACTGCAACCAAGCGTTTGCGATAACGTGCAATGAGGCTTTTACAGCGTCCTGGAGGAATTTTGGCCCACTCATCTTTGCAGAATTGTCCTAATTCAGTTACATTAGAGGGTTTTCGAGCATGAACGGCTTTTTTAAGGTCATACCACAACATCTCAATAGGATTCAGGTCAGGACTTTGGCTAGGCCACTCCAAAGTCTTCATTTTGTTTTTCTTCAGCCATTCGGTGGTGGACTTGCTGGTGTGTTTAGGATCATTGTCCTGCTGCAGAACCCAAGTTCGTTTCAGCTTGAGTACACGAACAGATGGTCGGACATTCTCCTTCAGAATCTCTTGGTAGACAGCAGAATTCATAGTTCCTTTTATCACGGCAAGTCTTCCAGGTCCTGAAGCAGCAAAACAGCCCCAGACCATCACACTACCACCACCATATTTTACTGTTGGTATAATGTTCTTTTTCTGAAATGCAGTGTTCCTTCTACGCCAGATATACTTGGACACACACCTTCCAAAGAGTTCCACTTTTGTCTCATCGGTCCACAGAATGTTGTCCCAAAAGTCTTGGGGATCATCAAGATGTGTTGTGGAGAAATTGAGACAAGCTTTGATGTTCTTTTTGCTCAGCAGTGGTTTTCTCCTTGGAACTCTGCCATGCAGGCCATTTTTGCCCAGTCTTTTCCTGATGGTGGAGGCATGAACGCTGACCTTAACTGAGGCAAGTGAGGCCTGCAGTTCCTTGGACGTTGTTGTGGGGTCTTTTGTGACCTCTTGGATGAGTCGTCGCTGCGCTCTTGGGGTAATTTTGGGCGGCCGGCCACTCCTGGGAAGGTTCACCACTGTTCCATGTCTTCGCCATTTGTGGATAATGGCTCTCACTGTGGTTTGCTGGATTCCCAAAGCTTTGGAAATGGCTTTATAACCCTTTCCAGACTGATAGATCTCAATTACTTTCTTTCTCAATTGTTCCTGAATTTCTTTGGGTCTCGGCATGATGTGTAGCTTTTAAGGATCTTCTGGTGGACCTTACTGTGTCAAGCAGCTCCTATTTAAGTGATGCCTTGATTGTGAACAGGTGTGGCAATAATCAGGCCTGGGTGTGGCTAGAGAAATTGAACTCAGGTGTGGACAACCACAGTTATAGTATGTTTTAACAAGGGGGGCAATCACTTTTTCACACAGGGCCATGATGGTTTGGATTTTTTTTCACCTTTAATAATAAACACCTTCATTTACAAATTGCATTTTGTGTTTACTTGTGTTGTCCTTGACTATTGTTTAAATTGGTTTGATGTTCCGAAACACTTAAGTGTGACAAACATGCAAAGGAACAAGAAATGAGGAAGGGGGCAAACACTTTTTCACACCACTGTAGGTAATGAAGACCCGATAAAGGAATCCCTCTAAAGCCCAGAAATATTGAATTTTTTCTTTGTGACACGATTAAAGGTTTTTCTTTGATTCATTGCTGTGTTGGTGATTCTTGTATTTTTTTTTAAGTCTAGATCTCTACAGGACACAATACTAACACAGATTTTTAGAGGATAGAGCCACAAGTGGTAAGGATTATGTGGCATGTTACACTCTCAAAACGTGTAGAATGCTGAAGAGCTTAATATATGGTTTCCCATTAAGGTATGTATATAATTAATGTTGTGTCCCACTTTATCCTGTAGACAGATTTTTAAAACATCCTCACTTGGAACAAGCATTAATAAAGAGCAAATGTTTGACATTTTGCCTTTTTTCAATTTTTGTTTATATATAATTGTTCAAAGAGAATAGTGAATGGGAATTGAAAATGGCAAACAAGGGATTCAAAGAAATTAGTAATTACCAAATAAGCATAACGCATATTACAAGCTATATTAAAAAATTATAGAGTTCAAAATTGTGCAAAGTTTCCTTGCCAGAAATCAGTATCTCATAGATTCTACGAAAGCCAAATGTCAGATCCAAATAAAGGATAAATTATTACCTATATGAAATTAATAATTCCACAAAAATCTTAAGTCAACTAAATGTAAAGTTCATTAGTTGTAAACAGTATGGAATGTAATATAACCTTGTGGATGTCATAGGTTTATGTAACTACTGACAATAAACTTCTATTTGCTAGTTTTTGGACTGTTGAAGGTGTTTTGTTATATCTGTTCTTTAAGTGCAAATATAACTATTGATTCTGTCAGAAATCTTGTAAGCTGACAACTTTCGGTGCTCTCAGCCTCTATTGACTGTTATCAGTTTTCTTCCCAGCTCTCTGCATGCATTACAGAACATTTACTCAATTTTATAGAGATGGGGAAAAGGAAGGAGTTATGTAGCCCTGCCCTAGGGTGACAATATTACTCCTCCATAGATATGATTGATAAAATTGATACTTTAATTGGAAGTATTTGAAAATAGTAAAACATGTCATTCTAAAGTCCTATGTGTCCTATTCAAGAAACTGGAAAACCTCTCCATTTACTTATATTCAAGCCAATCAGTTGTAAGAGCAGTATAATATATGTCTTATATAACATTGTGGAATGGAAGCTTGTTTTCATTTTATAGGGAAAATTGTGGTCTTGGGGAATGTATTGAAAGGGCTTATGTTTCATTTTGGTTTCATTAGAATTCAGAAGTTGTTTCAAGTTCTGTAGATTGAAAATGAGATCTGCATATTAGTAAGAGTTAGCAAAAAATATGTCTGCAAAAAGAAAGATAAAATAAGATCACCATGTCCCTTTCCCAATTGGAGGGCAAAAGCTATTCTTTTTCCCCTTCTCTACTGGGTATCAGCCCCAACGCTCCCCTCGAAAGAGAGCCCACAGCCCAGTAGCCTTATGTATTAGTGATGTTGCCAAACTACAACCCAACCAACTCCATCCATTGAAAAAGAAGGGAGATTAAATGGGAATGCTGCCCAGCAACCATCTGGATGGGACATCCAGTTAAAGGGCCCTATATTCATGAATAGATGGATGGCGCCATTATTCATAGATTCTGAAAATAGCCAAACATCATCAGCACACCATAACGAATCAAAGGGAAAACATTTATTTGTGTCACAAAGAAAAGAAATCTATGTTTGGGGGCCTTAGGTAATGAAGACCCGATAAAGGAATCCCTCTAAAGCCCAGAAATATTGATTTTTTTCTTTGTGACACGATTAAAGGTTTTTCTTTGATTCATTGCTGTGTTGGTGATTCTTGTATTTTTTTTTAAGTCTAGATCTCTACAGGACACAATACTAACACAGATTTTTAGAGGATAGAGCCACTAGTGGTAAGGATTATGTGGCATGTTACACTCTCAAAACGTGTAGAATGCTGAAGAGCTTAATATATGGTTTCCCATTAAGGTATGTATATAATTAATGTTGTGTCCCACTTTATCCTGTAGACAGATTTTTAAAACATCCTCACTTGGAACAAGCATTAATAAAGAGCAAATGTTTGACATTTTGCCTTTTTTCATTTTTTGTTTATATATAATTGTTCAAAGAGAATAGTGAATGGGAATTGAAAATGGCAAACAAGGGATTCAAAGAAATGAGTAATTACCAAATAAGCATAACGCATATTACAAGCTATATTAAAAAATTATAGAGTTCAAAATTGTGCAAAGTTTCCTTGCCAGAAATCAGTGTCTCATAGATTCT
This sequence comes from Lithobates sylvaticus, assembly GCA_028564925.1. NCBI lineage: Eukaryota > Metazoa > Chordata > Amphibia > Anura > Ranidae > Lithobates > Lithobates sylvaticus. The sequence goes on along the minus strand of CM053030.1, from coordinate 211,248,131 downwards.
ACGAAAGCCAAATGTCAGATCCAAATAAAGGATAAATTATTACCTATATGAAATTAATAATTCCACAAAAATCTTAAGTCAACTAAATGTAAAGTTCATTAGTTGTAAACAGTATGGAATGTAATATAACCTTGTGGATGTCATAGGTTTATGTAACTACTGACAATAAACTTCTATTTGCTAGTTTTTGGACTGTTGAAGGTGTTTTGTTATATCTGTTCTTTAAGTGCAAATATAACTATTGATTCTGTCAGAAATCTTGTAAGCTGACAACTTTCGGTGCTCTCAGCCTCTATTGACTGTTATCAGTTTTCTTCCCAGCTCTCTGCATGCATTACAGAACATTTACTCAATTTTATAGAGATGGGGAAAAGGAAGGAGTTATGTAGCCCTGTCCTAGGGTGACAATATTACTCCTCCATAGATATGATTGATAAAATTGATACTTTAATTGGAAGTATTTGAAAATAGTAAAACATGTCATTCTAAAGTCCTATGTGTCCTATTCAAGAAACTGGAAAACCTCTCCATTTACTTATATTCAAGCCAATCAGTTGTAAGAGCAGTATAATATATGTCTTATATAACATTGTGGAATGGAAGCTTGTTTTCATTTTATAGGGAAAATTGTGGTCTTGGGGAATGTATTGAAAGGGCTTATGTTTCATTTTGGTTTCATTAGAATTCAGAAGTTGTTTCAAGTTCTGTAGATTGAAAATGAGATCTGCATATTAGTAAGAGTTAGCAAAAAATGTGTCTGCAAAAAGAAAGATAAAATAAGATCACCATGTCCCTTTCCCAATTGGAGGGCAAAAGCTATTCTTTTTCCCCTTCTCTACTGGGTATCAGCCCCAACGCTCCCCTCGAAAGAGAGCCCACAGCCCAGTAGCCTTATGTATTAGTGATGTTGCCAAACTACAACCCAACCAACTCCATCCATTGAAAAAGAAGGGAGATTAAATGGGAATGCTGCCCAGCAACCATCTGGATGGGACATCCAGTTAAAGGGCCCTATATTCATGAATAGATGGATGGCGCCATTATTCATAGATTCTGAAAATAGCCAAACATCATCAGCACACCATAACGAATCAAAGGGAAAACATTTATTTGTGTCACAAAGAAAAGAAATCTATGTTTGGGGGCCTTAGGTAATGAAGACCCGATAAAGGAATCCCTCTAAAGCCCAGAAATATTGAATTTTTTCTTTGTGACACGATTAAAGGTTTTTCTTTGATTCATTGCTGTGTTGGTGATTCTTGTATTTTTTTTTAAGTCTAGATCTCTACAGGACACAATACTAACACAGATTTTTAGAGGATAGAGCCACTAGTGGTAAGGATTATGTGGCATGTTACACTCTCAAAACGTGTAGAATGCTGAAGAGCTTAATATATGGTTTCCCATTAAGGTATGTATATAATTAATGTTGTGTCCCACTTTATCCTGTAGACAGATTTTTAAAACATCCTCACTTGGAACAAGCATTAATAAAGAGCAAATGTTTGACATTTTGCCTTTTTTCATTTTTTGTTTATATATAATTGTTCAAAGAGAATAGTGAATGGGAATTGAAAATGGCAAACAAGGGATTCAAAGAAATGAGTAATTACCAAATAAGCATAACGCATATTACAAGCTATATTAAAAAATTATAGAGTTCAAAATTGTGCAAAGTTTCCTTGCCAGAAATCAGTATCTCATAGATTCTACGAAAGCCAAATGTCAGATCCAAATAAAGGATAAATTATTACCTATATGAAATTAATAATTCCACAAAAATCTTAAGTCAACTAAATGTAAAGTTCATTAGTTGTAAACAGTATGGAATGTAATATAACCTTGTGGATGTCATAGGTTTATGTAACTACTGACAATAAACTTCTATTTGCTAGTTTTTGGACTGTTGAAGGTGTTTTGTTATATCTGTTCTTTAAGTGCAAATATAACTATTGATTCTGTCAGAAATCTTGTAAGCTGACAACTTTCGGTGCTCTCAGCCTCTATTGACTGTTATCAGTTTTCTTCCCAGCTCTCTGCATGCATTACAGAACATTTACTCAATTTTATAGAGATGGGGAAAAGGAAGGAGTTATGTAGCCTTGCCCTAGGGTGACAATATTACTCCTCCATAGATATGATTGATAAAATTGATACTTTAATTGGAAGTATTTGAAAATAGTAAAACATGTCATTCTAAAGTCCTATGTGACGTATTCAAGAAACTGGAAAACCTCTCCATTTACTTATATTCAAGCCAATCAGTTGTAAGAGCAGTATAATATATTTCTTATATAACATTGTGGAATGGAAGCTTGTTTTAATTTTATAGGGAAAATTGTGGTCTTGGGGAATGTATTGAAAGGGCTTATGTTTCATTTTGGTTTCATTAGAATTCAGAAGTTGTTTCAAGTTCTGTAGATTGAAAATGAGATCTGCATATTAGTAAGAGTTAGCAAAAAATATGTCTGAAAAAAGAAAGAATAGAAACTACCTTCATTTTGGCCAGATTACCAGGTTCAAAAAGAACCACTGAAAGCGGGCCCTTTTGTCTCTTAAAATTGTCAATTTAAAAAATGTAGGAAATTCAAACAGGAATTTCTCTATTTTTGCTGGGTTTGTATAGAGATCTGTAAAAAGGTAATTATCTTCTGGAGGGGAGTAGTGTTACTAAGTGAACCTGTGAGATTCCTTTCAAAATTCTTGACCTGACAGATTAATTAGTAGTAGTGACAGCAGAATTGGGCTCAACATATTAGCCATGATTTTTGTTAGATTGAGGAATTTACCCAGTGCTAATAATGTATAGGGCGAAAACTGCCAATATAATTTTGAAGAACAGACAAAATTGAAAGAGAAGAAAAAAGTGTCAATGAAAACAACCCAGAAATGTTGACACTGATGACCAAATGTTATTTGGAGAACTCAATCCAAAACTTTAAATTCAGTTTTGTAAGAAATTATTTGTTAATTTAATTGGTGCCATGGTAATTGAACATTTTCTCTTTATTTTTTACGCCTGTTAAACAAAAAATAAAAGGGAATTTAGAAAATATAGTAAGATAAGGAGTACCTCTATTTGAGTTCTCTTTCTCTTTCCCTGGGCCTTTGCAGCCTTTCTAAATATCCACAAGAGGTTTTAGCATTAACAGAGAGTAGCGTGACAGAGAGGTCTAAGGAACAGATACTAGTATTGATGTGCTATACAAGAATACTAAACATGCCTTTATTTGAGAAGCAGCTCATATATCTCAGCTGTCATAAACTGGCCTTGGTTCTTATTACATATGTCAGGTTTCAGTCCTATTGTCTCTAAATGCACTTACAAGCTCCTACAAGAAAATACTTCCAAAGAGCACCTTACAACCGAGCCTTAGTCATAAGGACAATTGATGGCTTGCAGTAAAATATATATTTATTTTTTCTGACATGGCTACATTCTGTATCCCCCGGGCTTAACTGGATCTCTGGTAACAATAATTAATTAAACAATAAAACAAATGACTATATCTTTTATTGCAGTTTGACAGTACTGAACATGCTTATTAACACATGCTTCACGTTATTCTTATACCAGTTCTTAACATTCCTTATTCAGCTGCACCAATATTGTATAGCATACTCCAAATAGACTCACCTTACATTTTTCTCTGCATTGGTATTTGAACTTCATTATGCGACTTATTCAGTAAGCCAGCACAAAGAGAAATGATAATGTGTGACGCGCACCCAGTAACACATAGCATCCTATCATATTTCAGTTTATTGTAGTCGCATAAGGTTAAAACAGACTGTACATAGTTACCAAGGTTTGCTGCACCTTGTACCTCATTATTGCTTTTTGCACTAACTTTGTGTGTTATCCCATTCTATGCTTGAAACTTTTTTTTATATAAAGGTCCTTTTCATGACTACAGACCCCCAATAGATTTCCAATATGTCCTGATACCCCCTTTGCCAAACAGGCATAATCATAATCATTTGTGATACCCCTTTGCCAAACGGGCATAATCATAATCATTTGTGATGAGTTAAGATTTTGGTCCAAACCCACGATAAGCTATCATATGATATATAACAAAGAGGTGGCAATCCTGGTGACATCATTGACTTAATAGTCAATTACATTTTCCAAGTATGATATAATCAGCCAGCTTCCCTTCACATTTGTTACTTGTGGCTGGAGGTCAAGGAATTCTACACCCTCAGCTGATTGGACTGGCAGTCTACTATCATGTGACAACTACTTGTGAGTATGGCTTGAGATCAAGCTCATCACTAATCATTATTATCACCAGTCCTGTTAGGTACCATTATGGTTTCAAAAGATGTCACTAGTTTAGTTTTACTTTATATATGGCATAAAAAATCATAAGGATTTTAACATATTTATTTATATAAAAGCAGTAAGTCACAAATACTAGACATGTGCGATTAGTTTCGTACGAATCTGAGAATTTTTCAAAATTCGTACATTCGTACGAATCCGAATTACGAATTTTTACGAATACGAATTCTGTACGAAATACGAAATTTCGTTTACGAATTTCGGATCCAAATTATCCGAATCCAAACTACCAAATGATGATTTTCAACTAATATAAAAGAAATTATAGCGGATATAACGAATGATTCAAATGAATTCGAGATTCAGTATATTGAATCGTTACGAATGGTTACGAATCGTTACGAATCGTAACGAATATCGACACTATACAAATAATAACGAATTATCAGAAAACGTATTAACGTTACATAACACATAAGTCTATTGTCTATTGTTCGAATGATTTGAATGAATTCGAGATTCAGTATATCGAATCGTTACGAATCGTAACGAATATCGACACTCTACGAATAATAATGAATTATTCAAAAAAGTATTAACGTTACATAACACATAAGTCTATTGTCTATTGTTCACCAATCACTCAGAGGAAGTCCGAAATATGAAATTTTGTATTCGTAAACGAAATTTCGGATTTCGTTATGTAACGAAATACGTTTTCGGATAATTCGTTATTATTCGTAGAGTGTCGATATTCATAACGATTCGTAACGATTCGTAACGATTCCTAATGATATTAACGATTTGTAACGATTCGTACGAAATTCGTATTTCATACGAATCCGAATTAAATTTCGTACACGAATTACGATTTTTTTTTTTTATACCAAACGGAACGGAATTAAACAAAACAAATTTTTTGACGGCTCCCGTGTCTAACAAATACACAAACTAACTAGTGAGATTTTGACTGGTGTTGATTCAACCAAAACATTGTACAGTTACTCACAACGTTAAAGCCACAAGTATTACGAAGTTGCTCCATGGGCTTGCGAACCCCTGGCACTCCTTCTTAGTTTAACTAAAGTGTTTTTCAAAGATGTTGCTAGGGTGCTTTTTATTGGGCAGTTTTTTGGCTTTCCTTTTGTCTGTTTCAGGTACCCTTTTTGCTGTATTCAGCGGGCTTTCAGTTTTCAGCCCCTTTGGGTCTGGTATGAATATTAAGGGAAACTCCATGCCAAAAAAAAAATAAAACAAGAGCCTCATCCCCACCCCTTGCCTGGTGGTTGTGGCGGTCTGCAGGTGATCTTCCAAAATCTGGAAGCCGTCTTTAACATGGGGGATCCCAGATCCTGGCCCTCCATCTATTGTACCCCTACCGTTTTACCAAAAAATTGTCAAAAAGTAAAAACGACAGGAGACAGTTTTTGACAATTTATCAGGGAAGTAACTTGGATCAATCTTACCATCTCCCTGCGCGCAGGCGCACACAAATGCACCATGGATTGGCACTCCAGCGCACGCACATTCGTGGCCCTACTCAGCGGCGCGCACGCGTACGCACAAGTGCACGCATAACGTGAATCCCCTGACCAGCCTATAAAAGGAGCCTTGGCAGACAGACAAGTTGCTGGTTTGTCTCAGCTCACCTGTGTTCCTCTGCTTCCTGTTCCTGTTTACCATTTCCTGTTCCTGTTTGCCATTTCCTGTTGTGACCCGGATCGTTTAAAGACTACGCTGAATCTCTCCTGACCTGACCCCTGGCTTGCTTTACGGACTTCCTGCTCTCTCCTGTGTTTGACCCTCAGCCTGCTTCCAGATTATCTTCTGCCTTCAGCACTTAGCCTTGCTGGCTCCTGGACTCATTACCTGTGTTTGACCCTCAGCCTGCTCCTGGATTATCTTCTGCCTTCAGCACTTAGCCTTGCTGGCTCCTGGACTGATTACCTGTGTTTGACCCTCAGCCTGCTCCTGGATTATCTTCTGCCTTCAGCACTTAGCCTTGCTGGCTCCCGGACTGATTACCTGTGCTTGACCCTCGGCCTGTTTCTGGACTTTCCTCACCTGTTTTACAGACCTGCTTGCTACTTACCTTCTGGTTCGGTCCATCCTGCATGAGCCATCTTCCAGACCTTCACACAAGTCAGGTGTCCCGCTGGAGGCTTGTGCCTCTTGGTGCAACCCACTCCCTGTATCACCTCCAGGGGTGGAGTGCGCCGAGTCACAACAGCCACCACTCTCTGCATCTTGGCCTCGGTGAGTACCTCTTTGCTGATAGTAAAAACCAGCCATGTCAGAGGCCAACAGAGCGGGTTCACCCTTGGAGATTTTATGCCAGCAAGTTACAGCCCTCGCAGAAGCTGTGCAGAAATTGCAGGAAGGGTACACCCAAATTGACAGCCGTCTTCAGCAACTAGCCGGAACACCCGCACCAGTTAACACAGCACCAGCACCTACCAGCGGGGCCTCCTTACCTCAGGCCCATTCACCACCCGCCATGATGATGGCGGTTCCTGAACCGAGAGTACCTACACCCGAGCGATTTTCGGGCGACTGGAAAAAGTTCAGGGCATTTAAAAACGCCTGCTCCTTATATCTGGCCCTGCAACCAAGGACTTTTTCTTCCGAAATAGTGAAAGTCGGATTCATCATCTCCCTACTGTCCGACGAACCCCAGGCATGGGCACATAGCCTCATGGAACAAAGAAGTCCCCTCCTGAACTCTGTGGATACCTTCTTTAACTCCATGGGTCAGTTATACGATGACCCACAACGTACTGCTACAGCTGAAGCCACCCTGCATGCCTTGACACAAGGAAAGAGACCAGTGGAGGACTATACCGTCGAATTCCGCAAATGGTCAGCTGAATGAAATGGAGAATGGAATGAGGCCGCCCTCAGGTACCAATACCGACAAGGCCTTTCCGAAACTTTAAAGGATGAACTGGCTAGGGTTGAGACCCCCGCTTCTTTGGAGGACCTGATTCAATTGGCCACCAAGCTGGACAGACGCATGCGAGAGCGGCGCTCTGAGCGCCTTCAGACCCCTCGGCCCAGCTGGATGCTCCCCAAGTCAGCCACTCCTTACCCTCCAATTCCGGTCCCTTCCGGCCCCTCGGCCTCGGAAGGGGAACCCATGCAGCTAGGACTTGTTCGCCCTCGTCTCTCCCCTGATGAGAGGCAACGAAGACGGCAGGCCAACCTATGTCTGTACTGCGGAGGGGTTGGCCATTACCTCCGCAACTGCCCAGTGAGACCCTGTAAGCCACCTCTACAAGTTGTTATGAACTATCAAGCCACAGGTCTTGCCCAGTCTTATGTTACTCTTTTTGTTTCTCTGCAGCTGGCGGAAGAGAGGATTCAACTACCGGTCGTAATTGACTCTGGAGCATGCAGTTGTTTCCTGGACATCTCGGTGGCTCAAAATCTTCACATCCCTCTCCATGACAAAAAACAAAATCTTCTTGTCCACTTGGCTGATGGGTCTTTACCCCGCTCCGGACAAGAGACCCAACCGATTCTTACCACCACGGACTCAGGCCACCAGGAATTCCTACGCTTGGATTTAATTTCTCCTCCCATGTTCCCTATTATTTTAGGGCTTCCTTGGTTGCAGGCCCATGACCCTCAAGTTAACTGGGGCAAGAAGAAGGTCTCCTTTACGTCTGTTTACTGCTCTCAACACTGTTTCCCTCCAGTTCCAGCTCCTTGTATGGCAGTCATTCCTGCATCCGACAATCTTCAGCATATCCCTCCAGCATATCTTGAGTTTAAGGATGTTTTTGATAAGAAGAAGGCAGATTGTTTACCACCTCACCGGTCCTACGACTGCCCCATCGAACTGTTACCAGGGTCTGAAATTCCTTTTGGGCGCATATTCCCTCTATCCGAGACTGAACTAAAGGCTCTTAAAGCCTATATCGATGAAAACCTGGAAAAAGGCTTCATTCGCCGATCTTCATCTCCAGCCGGGGCGGGTATTTTCTTTGTTGGGAAAAAGGATGGCTCCCTCAGACCCTGCATTGATTATAGAGAACTCAATAAAATAACTATCAAAAACCGATACCCGCTCCCGCTCATCCCAGAACTATTTCAGCACCTCCGGACTGCCAAGATCTTTTCCAAACTTGACCTGCGAGGTGCCTATAACCTTGTCCGGATTCGTGCCAATGACGAATGGAAAACAGCCTTCCGGTCCAGGTTTGGGCACTTTGAGTATTTAGTGATGCCCTTCGGCCTGTGCAACGCCCCAGCCACCTTTCAACACCTGGTGAATGATATTTTCAGAGACTACCTTGATGACTTTGTAGTCGTCTACTTGGACGACATTCTCATTTTCTCTGCCACCATCGAACTACACCGAGACCATGTAAAAAAGGTCCTTACCATTCTTAGGAAACATAGACTATACCTTAAGGCAGAGAAATGCGAATTCGAGAAGACTGTTGTCCAATTTCTTGGATTCGTCATTTCCACTGAGGGGATCGCCATGGACCCCCAAAAGGTCAAGGCAATTCTTGAATGGCATGCTCCAGGGGATAAAAAAGCTGTGCAAAGATTCATAGGCTTTGCTAACTTCTATCGAAGATTCATCATCGGCTTCTCATCCATTGTTTCTCCCATTACGCAGTTAACCAGGCTACATGGTGGCTTCCAATGGTCCCAAGAAGCTCAGGAAGCCTTCACTAAACTGAAATCTTTGTTCACCTCAGCACCCATTCTACAGCATCCAGACCCGCTTTTGCCATTCGTGTTAGAAGTTGACGCTTCTGAAACCGCTACTGGAGCCATTCTTTCTCAGAGACGGGGCCCCAAAGCCCTTTTGCATCCAGTAGCTTTTGCATCCCGAAAGTTAAGTCCTCCAGAAAAGAACTATGATGTCGGGGATCGAGAGCTATTGGCCATTAAGTTCGCCTTAGAAGAATGGAGGTATCTCTTATGCCGCGTACACACGAAGGGACAATCCCGCGGGATTATCCTCTGGACTCAAGTCCAGCGGACAATCCCCTCGTGTGTGGGCGTCGGCGGACTTTTTGGCGCCAAAGTCCGGCGGACCAAAGTTTTAAGTTTTGTTTTAAAACTATCCGCTGGACTTGGCAGTCCGGCGGACAATCCCGCCGTTAGTAGGCTAGTCCGCCGGACTTTTTAAATGAACGGACTTGCCGCTCGTCGGCAAGTCCGTTCATTTAGCACGTGACTTCAGGTTACGTAGCTAGCGTAGGCAGTAAATGCCGCCGCGCTAGCTCCGTGACCTGCCATGGATTTAAAGGGAATCCCCACGCCGAAAAACGTGGGGGTTCCCCCCAAATCCATCTCAGACCCTTATCCGAGCACGCAGCCCGGCCGGCCAGGAAAGGGGTGGGGACGAATGAGCGCCCCCCCTCCTGAGCCGTACCATGCCGCGTGCCCTCAACATGGGGGGTGCCCTGGGGAAAGGGGGGCCGTGCGGCCCCCCCACCCCAAAGCACCTTGTCCCCATGTTGATGAGGACAAGGGCCTCTTCCCGACAACCCTGGCCGTTGGTTGTCGGGGTCTGCGGGCGGGGGCTTATCGGAATCTGGGAGCCCCCTTTAATAAGGGGGCCCCCAGATACCGGCCCCCCACCCTATGTGAATGAGTATGGGAGTGATATACCCTTACCCATTCACCTAAGGTGTAAAATGTAAAGTACAAAAACACACACACTTTTGAAAAAATATTTTATTGCACTGCCCTGGGGGTCTTCTTCCGTCTTGGGGGTCTTCTCGCCGGACTCCTCCGCTCTCTTCTGCTCTTTTACCTAGCTCTTTCACGAGCGGAGAAGTCTGGCTACCTTCTTCGTCGTCGCCGCCGTCGTCTGGGGGTCTCGATCCGCCTTCGGGGGTCTTCCGGGGTCTTCCGGGGGTCTCTTCTGTTCTTGCGGCGGTCGTCGTCTTCCGCGCCGCTGGCGCCTTCTTCTTCTTGTTCTTCTTCTTGTTCTTCTTCCGATGTTGACCCGTCGCTGTCTCTGCCCGGAATGGCAGAGGCGCGCTGTGCTGGGACTTATATAGGGACATGGGGACAGGGTCACATGCTCATGTCACATGGTGACCCCGCCCCCCTGTGATGTCACAGTCCCGGAGGATGCTTTACTTTTTTTGACACTTTTTTGGTGAATGGATAGGAGTACAATGTACACCACACCCATTCATATAGGGGCAAAGGTTGTGGGGAACCCAAAAGCACCCTCCCCATGTTGAAGGCATGTGGCCTGGTACGGTTCAGGAGGGGGGCGCTCTCTCGTCCCCCCCTTTTCCTGTGGCCTGCCAGGTTGCATGCTCGGATAAGGGTCACGTCATTTTTTTCGGGCACAGGGTTCCCCTTAAAATTCATACCAGACCTGAAGGGCCTATTGTGAATTTGGGGGGGACCCCAACACCATTTTTTTAAAACATTTTGGCGCAGGGTTCCCCTTAACCACTTCAATACATTGTGTTATATAAACTACACTGCCTGCACTGACTGAATATAGAGTCTATACTTAATATATAGTCTATGCTAAATGCAGAGTATATATATATATATATATATATATATATATATATATATATATAGATAGATAGATAGATAGATAGATAGATAGATAGATAGATAGATAGATAGATAGATAGATACTAGACTGTATATATATATCAAATATACTGCCACTAACCTGCCTGCCTAATCTAGCTTGATCTATCTCTGTCCACACACTATAAACGGGCGCTATGTAAGCAGCCTTATATTGTGTGGGGCGGGGACTTAGTCCTTCTGAGCCATGACTGGCCAAAGTCACCCTGTCTTTGGCCAATTATGGTGCATGCTTTGGCCAATCATCATACAGCAATGCACTGCGATCGTGTAGTGCATTATGGGGCGTTCTGCGGCACTCGAATTTCCCTTGAATGCCCCATAATATTCGCTGTTCGGCGAACAGGTGAACACATGACTTTCGAGTCGAATGCATCAAGCTTATCCCTAATGTTAACAGCTTAGGGATCACACGATACCCCGGCCAGGTACCGATCACCATGATCCGTCATGGGTTCGCTCCTCTGCGTGACCCAGGGACTGTATCAGTATGTCGAGTAGCCTGCAGCTGACACCCACTCGCAGTGTACTGTAATTACTATGAGAGGGTTGGCAAGTGGTTAAAGTGCATTTCTACTCAAAAGGGCTTACTGTAATACAGTACTTAGATAATCCAATGTGCACCAAGTACACATTTAAAGTCCAACTTCAGGAAATACAAAAAAACACTCTTGCAGTAGATCCCCGCCTCCTTTCATGTACTGAAAAGGATTAATTATGCTCAATAACTCTAGGGGAAGAGGATTAAATGTAATATTTGCCCTACTCCTCACTCCACCAGGCTACCTCCATCTGTGCGATCAGTCCCCTACTAAAGCTTGGGTCAATGGTCACAAGATTACTTTATCAAGTACAAAGCCAATACCCCTGCATTGTATGTGAGGATATCATGGGACTGCCCTCAGGGCAGAGCAGAGGAGAGAGCTGGAGCCTACTTGAGTGAGGAGTAAGATAAATGTTACACCTTATATTTAATCCCAAGAGATAACAAACATTTACCCCTTGCACCATGGAGGACCCCACCGCAAGGAGAGTTCTTTTGTCATTCCTGGGATTGGGCTTACACACACACACACACTATACCCAAAGAAACACCAATCCCTTCAGTAGAAAAAAATCTATAAAACACTTAATTAATTACATTGTTGTATGTACTGTGAAGACAAGTGTTTTATCCTCCCTTTCCCATTCTCAAATATATAGCATGTTTATTAGGATGGCAGTGCAGCATGTTTTATCCAGAACACGAAAATCAAACTGGATACATAGACATCTGTACCATATATTGTCAGTACTACTTGTGTGGTTTTAGCATTTTTCCTAAACTTCTCAGTGTCAATCTAGATAAAATATGCCCCTCTTTGGAACCCCCAACACATTTTGTTAATGTTAAGAATGCCTTTCAAACATGGGTTGCTGCAGAATGGGATACCCCCAAGAAGGAGATATGGCGAGGTTGACAACAATGACTAGACAGATAGTCCCAGCTGCAAACATACTGAAATTATTAAGATATGGCAGCTGTTCCTAATTATTTTGCAAAGCTTAAAAATACTTTTTCATCGATATAAATGATGTCAGATTGTCATGTATTTGACTCATCTGCAGGGTCACAGTGACATCTTGGGAAGCCACCTGATTTTCACACTGTTAGTCTCTACCTTTGATGGGCACAATTTTTCCACTAAAGAGAAAAGTAAGACGCAGTAGTATGTTTTTGTCTTAGAGGAGTAATTTGATTTGTGTGGAGATTCGATTATTTTAAATTGAGGCTAATCTTCTGAAATCTGAATTCCAGGTGAGGACACTGTTAAAGAACATTGGGGCTCATACACTGTGAACTTTGCTGGAGCAAAGTCTAGAAGAAGGTTGTATAAACAAAGAAGTGTTAGATAAAAAGTCTTTGGAATGAGCATAAGGAGGAGATATTAAAGAAGTATGAAGCAGAAAACGTCCATCCATAAAATATCCAAAAAAGGTAGGGTGGGAATACAGAGAAGCGTCTTAAGCATGAAGTTCTGGCACTAGTGTTGCTCCTATTACATCATGCCAAATAAGTGGTAGACATATAGCTTCACAGCAAGGTGATGTTATGTGTAAATCTCTATTCTGGAGCTTTATTTCTGTTTCACTGATAGACAGCATCATAGCCTGCAATAGATAAACATTAAGCCTGGCTGTTCATGCACACATCTAGGGACTTTTTTAGCTTATACAAACACTTTACCATTCCTAAGATGTAGTGACTGTAGTCCTTTTTTTAGTCTTCTTTCCCTTTATTTTTTACCTGGTAATCCTCCATATAACACACTTTCTCTACCTTAATGGCTTTACTCACTTATTCATTTTATCTATTGAAGGAACCATATATGTTCCCCAGGCTTTTTTTTTAATTTCCCTTTTTTTTGCACAAGAAGTGACAAGCACATTACATTTCTGGCAAGATCAATGGCTTTTTTCTATACTTGCTGAAAATGTTCTTAGGCTGAAAAAAAGAACTAAAACAGTCACATCATAGGAGGACTGATAATCTGCAATATATTACATTTTTGTTCTTGTCACCTTGTTTTTGTCTTGTTTGTTGAATTATTATGTTACCTTAAACTAAAAAAATTACCATGACCCCTGCTACATGTCAACAACATGAAGCCTGCTTCTTCAAGTCCAAAGATGACCCAATTCTTCCCCTCATTATGTCATTGCTTCCTTACTTATACACTGTCATAAATGGTAGCACCACCTCCAGCAGCAGCAGCACCAGTGGCTTAAACTGACACAGCTTGCCATGTAGGTGTTTTCCTGCTCATCCTCCAGCATCTTTTCCAAAAGAGTGCTTATCACAGCACACTACTTTATGACTGGTGTAACCAATGGCTTCTTTGGTTGAACTGTGATGCTGCTTCTTTACAATTTCCTGTTTGCCCGAAGAGAAAAACTAAAGCAACAAAGAAGAATAAATCTGTTTGGGATGGCCTGTTAGTTAATGTTGCCTCTTCTAGTACTGTATGACCTGCCCCCTCTTCTATGTGTGCTTCAGCATTAAATCTCCATGCATTTCCAATCTCTCTTTTTTTTTGTAAATTCTTTATTTAGAGTATCCAGAACATGTATACAGTCAGTATGCAGTGCAAAAAAAATGGTTACAGTTCAGGTCATTGACAATTTAAAGTGAAGTACATGCAAAAGAATTATACAAAAAGCAGATAAAATTCTACATCTCTGTAGTGTTATGAAAATGGGTCATCGGACTTGACATATGGGTCTTAAATCGGTTTGCCAAGACTTTGGCAAACAGTTTTGTAGTACATGCAAAAGTCATATTATAGCAAAAAAGCAGATTAGCGCTTCAAACTATATAATTAATTTTCTCGTTTCTTTTTATATTCTTGCCAGATGCTTCCCTGATTTATTTCACGAGAATAGCTTTTTCTATCGTGAATGAGTGCCGTGGACGGTATACAGTGAAAAAAAGGTATAGTCTTTTAATACCAGGATGTTGTACTCTCCAGGCATCGATCAACTGGTGCTGAAAAAATTTTGATTTTATTTTTTTGAGCTTTACATAGCTCGTTCTCTGTGTATCTGAGGAACTATCTAGACTGGGGTCCAGCACAAAGTTCAGGTCCCCTGCCAGGATAATCTCACCTTCACGGAATTTCACCAGTCGACCCAAGGCCCTGTAGAGATACTCCATTGGATTTTTATTTGGGGCGTAGAGGTTTGCTAGTGTCAACGTATGCTCCCCTATCTTACAGTTAAGAAACAGAAACCTCCCCTCCATATCCATCAGTCTATTCAACAATTTAAATTTTAAATTTTTTGCGACCCCTATGGCCACCCCTTTCGCTCCTCTCGTTGGGGAATCAATACAAAACATGTAGGGTACTCTGGCGAGGAAATCATAATGTTGTCTTTCTTTATGTTGGAGATGTGTTTCCTGTAAGAAAACAATATCTGCCTGGTACTCGCTCATTTCTTTAAGGATCTTAAATTTTTTCTCTTGTGCTTTAATACCCCAAACATTGTACGTTACAATTTTCACTACGCCTTCACCCATGTTTAAATCTAGTCTTCTTCTTTATTTTGCGTTTCTGCAGGACAGGGACCAATTCCCCCCCCTCCCCCCCCCACCCCCCCCCCCCCCCCCCCCCCCCCCCCCCTTACTTCCCCTAACCCTCCCCACCCCTCTCCCCCTCCCCTCTTCACCCACCCACCTCCCCCCCTCCTTGGTCTTTGCCCGACCCTATGTATACCGCGGGGCATCCCGTTGGGGTCCCCTCTGTATACTACCCATTCTAGGGGTGTCGCTCCGTATCAGGCGGAGATCCACCAATTCTCCCCCCTCTCCCTCTCCATTTGGGGGGGGGAGGGGTGGAGTCGGCCAGGTGCCCTTCGCAATTTCCACCCTCCCTAATCCTTTATTGGTTGCATGTACCAGAGAGGGAAAAAAAAAAAAAACCCCTCTCTGAATCAATCGTTTCATATTAGAAAAAAGGGTCTCTTCTCCTCCCCTCGCCCCTCACCACCCCCTCCCCCAACAACCAGCCTGTCTTCTTTGGTCCTCATTAATCGGGGGGGCCAGGGATAATAGGTGGAGTGATCCCCAGCTCCTGGCAGAAGTTTATCATCTCCTCCATAAATTTCATTCGTAGTGTTCGGCCATCTTTGGTAACAATCAGTGCTGCGGGGAATCCCCAACTGT
The DNA here is from genome assembly GCA_028564925.1 of Lithobates sylvaticus. Classification (NCBI taxonomy): domain Eukaryota; kingdom Metazoa; phylum Chordata; class Amphibia; order Anura; family Ranidae; genus Lithobates; species Lithobates sylvaticus. Next base: position 211,232,553 of record CM053030.1, on the reverse strand, counting down.
ATTTAATATTTAGTGTCCTTAATATTTCAAGAAGGGGTTTCATCTGTCTTCTTCTTGCTAGAGTACCGGCTGACAGGTCGGAAAATATCTGAAGTTCAGTTGTTCAGTTGATTTTTTCTCTTCATAAGAGTGGAATCGAACTAGCACATCTCTCGGGGCGGCGGGATACCCCGGATAATGTTAATTTTTTTCAACAAGTCTTCCCCCTTCTGTTCTGGAAGGGATCTAATCCGGAGATTTTGGCGTCTGCTCTGGTCCTCTAGACTCTCCATCTTATATATCATGTCCCGTTGCTTTGTTATGAAAATGGGTCATCGGACTTGGGCAAAACGTTTTCTAAAGATAAACTGAGCAAAATAAAGCCATTACATGTCACTGATTAAGTACAACTGTTAGCAATGTATGTCAGCATAGAGGAAAGGAGATATCGTAAACAGGATGCTGAATCTTTTTTTGATATGTTCAAAAAGTGAAAGAGTATGATCAAGCATTACCACTAAAAGGGATTTACCCTCATCTGAAAACATAAATGCATTCCAATAGAATCACATTTTTACATAAACGTATTTTGAGAGGAAAGGATCAAGTTTTCCATTGCATTCCACTCCTTAACTTTCGAGACCCATAGAGATAAAGAAGGGGGAAGCAGGTCCTTCCAGTTCAATAGGATGCACAGTTTGGTGGAATAATGGAGGTGGTGTAAGATCAACTTGCTGCAAATTTTTGCTGCAAATTCTGAGACATGGAGAAGGTGTCAGAATCTACAGAATTGTTTTTCAGAGGATGGTAGCCACTGCTGTCTTTGTGAGAGAGTCCTTCTGGCATTTATGTGCTACATGCCTATTTCAAGTCTTATTGTAACTCTGAGGCTGGGTTCACACCTATGTGAATTGGATGTGGGTTTCCCCGCATCCAGTTCGCAGGACAGGAGATTGTGACCGGCTCTCTATGGAGCCGGTTCACATATCTCCGTTGCGGTTGTGGAGCGTCTTGCACAGGAGTGCTGTGGTTCTTTGGCTCCATTTCAGGGCCAAATTCAGGCAAAAAGTTGGCCCTGATTCATCTCTGAAATGGAAAACAGGGACACACCAAACCCCTGCTGTGAGCCGCATCTGTCGGAGGTGTGAATCCAGCCTGTAAGTTTTAAAGCCAGAAAAGCAACTAGCATTTTCAAAAGAAGGCTGGCAATGACAAGATATATACATTTTTCTCTGTAGAGCTGACTTTAGAACGATAATTCCTCACTTTTAGGATTTTGTTGATCCCTGAGTCATCTGAATGAGTTTTAAGTCGGGTTCATTAAAATTGGCAGCAGAACTAAATCTGATTTGCTCATTCATTCCAACATACACACTGGAGATAAAATGTAATAACGTATGTTGAATAACATGGGTCATAAAATAATGTGCCTTTTTGCTTTTGGAATTTATTTAATTATATAGTGCAAAAATAAGTGGTGCAAAAAAAACAACAGAAATAATAAGTTTCAATGTCTAAGCTGTTGCTTTTTGCATTGTTCTATCACATAAGCCATCTTATGTTGGCTCTAACAGAGCACACACTGTGCAAAAGCTTAAGGTGTAGTGAGCAGAGATCAAACCTTCAAGCCAAATCCTTAAATCCTTCTCATGCTATCTCCACTTGGCTGTTATGTCCAAAGGATCAGTAAAGATACTGTTGAGAATCCTGGTGAGAATTACATAGGAGGCCTAGACAGAATGCTGTGGGTTAAATAGCAGAACATTTTACTCCACAACTGTCGAAGAATGTTTGCGAAACTTAGACCGCTTTTTAATTGGTTCTGTTATCAGTATTCCAGAAATGAGGGCAGAAATACATTTCTTTAATGAAACATGGAACAGACTAGTGCTAAAAAAATAAATAACTACAAAAGGCGGTTTGGACTAAATACAAGAACCATCATAATGCTTGATTACTGTCCAAAATGTGTTATTGTTTTTATGTAAGCCTGGTTTATATTTCAATAAAAAGTGGATTTTATTGTGCCCATACTTCTGGAGGGCTGACATTTTTTGGCACTTGCACCTAACTTGTGTTAAAGAAGTCATGCACACAGTCAGGGACTTCATTGTTCAAGCATGTTGATCCAGCAGTGAACATTTAATATTTATTTATTTATTTATTTTATACAGGTACTTATTAACAGTAAAATGGCAAGGACGGATCACATAGGCCCCATAAAGGATGAAGAAGGGAAGGTGGTTACAGATGACAAATAGAAGGCAACTGTGCTAAATGCTTTCTTCTCTTCAGTCTTTACAATGAGGGGTATACCGACCACGACAGTATTGTTAGCAACACACCACAGGATCTACAGAGGCCGGAGTCTGGAAAGGATTAGAGAAGCTTAACATAAATAAATCACCAGCACCAGATGGTTTATACCCGGGAGTCAGCATACTGACAGGATTGGTACCAGCTGATTGGCGAAAATCCCACATGGTACCAATATTCAAAAAAGGGCAGAGATCCATTCATTATAGGCCTGTCAGTGTAACGTCGGTAGTTTGTAAACTATTTGAGGGGATAAGGGACCATATTCATGAATTTGCTAATAAAAACAGTATCGTTAGCAGTAATCAGCATGGGTTTACTGAATGTCGCTCCTGCCAAACCAACCTACTAACCTTCTATGAGGAAGTTTGCTGCAATCTGGACAAAGGAAGGCCGGTGGATGTGGTGTGTCTAGATTTTGCAAAATCATTTGATACAGTCCCCCACAAATGCTTAATCTACAAGCTGAGGTCTGTAGGCATGGACCATAGGGTAAGTACCTGGATAGAAAACTGGCTACGGGGGCGTGTCCAAAGAGTTGTGATAAATAACATATACTCAGAATGGTCTAGAGTGGTTAGTGGGGTACCCCAAGGCTCTGTCCTGGGACCCATTTTGTTTAATTTATTTATAAATGTAGAGAGTGGGATAAATTGTTTGATCTCAGTGATTGCTGACAACACTAAAGTATGCAGAGCAATAACAACACAGCAGGATATAGAAACTTTACAAGAGGACCTGAATAAATTATTGGAATGGGCTACTGCATAGCAAATGAAGTTTAACATTGATAAATGCAAGAGTAAACGCAAGTTACTCTTGAGGGGAAGAACCCCTAGGGGCTTCCAGGATGGAAAAGGATCTGGGGGTCCTACTAGAGGACAGACTGACAGACAGAAGCGAAACTAAGTAATATGGGGACTGGAGGACCCCAATTATAAACTACTACAAGCGCTAAATTTGTTCTCCCTGGAGAAGAGATGCTTGAAAGGAGATTTGATAGCGGTATACGAATATCTCAACGGTGATCCCAGCGTAAGTATGACATTTTTCAGTCCCAGGGAGTGTAAAAGGGCACGGGGCCACACGATGAGACTGGAAGAGAATCGGTTTAACCTTAAGCTGCATGGGGGTTTTTCACTGTCAGGGCGGTAAGGATGTGGAACTCTCTTCCACAATCGGTGGTGTCGGCAAGAAGTATGTATAGTTTTAAAAGACTCTTGGATGTACATCTTAGCTAAAACAATATAGGGGGATATGGGAAATAATTTTTCTACACACACACCTACACAGGTTGAACTAGATGAACTGTTGTCTTAATTGAACCTTACTAACTATGTAATACAAGCTATGCACATAGTTAGGGACTTCATGCTTCAAACACGTTGATCCAGCAGTGAACATTCAATATTTATGTTTTTATTTATTTTATACAGGTACTTAAATAGTTCTGTCAATTTACACAGTGCTTTACATATTCATTATCCATTCACATCAGTACCTGCTCTAAAAGAGCTTACCATCTAAGATCCCTAACTCACATTGATACTTACACATACTAGGGCCAATTTAGACAGAATCAAATTAACCTACCAGCATGTCTTTGGAATGTGTGAGGAAGCCACAGTACCCAGAAGAAACCTACGCAATCACAGGGAGAACATGCAAACCCATTGCAGGTAGTGCTGTGGTTGGGATTCAAACCAACAACCTTAGTGCTGTTAGGCGGAAGTGCTAACCACTTAGACACTGTATTGCCTCAATATTTAAAATATTTAAAGTTTAACTTATTTAATAAAATATTGCACAGTACAGTAACACATATAATTTCAGTTTCCTACTGTCCTATCAATGAAAGCTAATTTTGTGTCAGTTGCTGTGGATTATTTCACTTTATACATCATCATTTCTCTTTTCAACAACTTGTTGAATAGATTGGAAAGTGATAAATTTATAGCAAACAATGTAATAACTGCAAAAAAAAATAAAAAATAAAACATTTTATCAATGTCTCACTTTGTTGTATCTACATGTACTATGTGCTTCTAAGGTCAATCGCCAAGCATTAGCTGTTAGTAGTGTGCAGGGCAGTAGCTTTGTTTCTGTCCTCTGGCTGTGTCTGTTTATATTGATTTTTTATGTCTATGTATAATAAAGAAAAAGAAAAAAGAAAATCTGGGAACCTGATAAAGTCCATGGAACAATTCTCCAGGACCTCCCCGAGGAGCTGAGACAGTGCGGCTATACCACTGACCCCCCTCCTCTTGTCAAGCCCATCCTGAACAGCAAACAACGTCAGAAGCGTCTTACTTGGGCTAAAGAAAAGCAGACCTGGTCTGTTGCTCAGTGGTACAAAGTCCTCTTTTCTGATGAGAGCAAATTTTGCATCTCAAAAGCACCAAAACCTGTTTCAATGACCATGGGATTACTGTGCTTGATTGGCCAGCAAACTCGCCTGACCTGAACCCCATAGAGAATCTATGGGGCATTGCCAAGAGAAAGATGAGAGAAATGAGACCAAACAATACAGAAGAGCTAAAGGCCGCTATTGAAGCATCCTGGTCTTCCATAACACCTCAGCAGTGCCACAGGCTGATAGCTTCCATGCCACGCCGCATTGAGGCAGTAATTGCTGCAAAAGGGGCCCAAACCAAGTACTGAGAACATATACATGCTTATACTTTTCAGAGGTCCAATATTGTTCTATATACAATCCTTGCTTTGTTGATTGCATGTAATATTCTTATTTTCTGAGATTGTGGATTTGGGGTTTTCATGAGCTGTAAGCCATAATCATCACAATTATGACAAATCACGGCTTGAACTATCTTGCTTTGCATGTAATGAGTCTATCTCATATATTAGTTTCATCTTTTAAGTTGCATTAGTGAAATAAATAAACTTTTGCGCGATATTCAAATTTTTCGAGTATCAGCTGTAGTACTACACACAATTTACCCATATCTCAAAATCAAAAAGTGATATATAAATACCTATATACCTCACAAGCACTGGTAATGTATTCAAGGGACACCAATTAGTTATACATTTGTCCCCCGGCCCCGGGGTTATACCAATCAAGGATATTCTTACTAACCTAATGATAATAAACTAAAGTAGTAGTATATAAACATCTTCCACAAGAGAGAAATAAAATAAACAGATAAGTATCAGTCATATACAAACATGAAGAACCTGGGAGGAGGATATCTCCAATGTCTAACCTAGCCAATATATGGCCAGATCTAATGGGGGTGATAATGGCACACTGCTCATAAAAAAATTATTATTAAGTAAATAATCTATGTACATGTTAGTATTTAAAAAAATTCTGGTAGAATGGGGGCTAGCTAGAGAAGGACTAGTATAGAAGAGCATGCAAAACATGTTCCCAGCACAACTTTTTCTTCATGAATAAAATTTCTTTATCTGTGCATAGTGTTAGTTACAAATCAAATGCAACATTTCGGAGCATTGCATATAGTTAGATAGTTACATAATAGTACAACATAGTACATCCATCCAGTTCAACCCATGTGGGTGTGTGTTTGTGTAGATAGTAATTTCCCATATCCCTGTATATTGCCTTGCCCTAATGAAGAGACTGCTTTAAACTTTACTCATGAAGAAAAAGATGTGCTGGCAACAAATTTACATTTTATTTAACATGGCGCCATCCATCAGTTATTACAACACACTGCATGCAAGGTCGAATGTTACTATGGTGCACAATGTAGATTTCTAGAAGAGTATCTTTAGGCAAAATCTTTTTTTCTTTTTTACTTTTAGGGATTGACCACTCAATTTGTACTGGTGACCAGTGATGTAAGTAACTGAGTTAAAATAAACTGAGTTACGTAACTCAGTTACTTTAGAGGGTAACTAGTAATCTAACTAATTACTTTTCCCCTCATGGTAACTCAGTTACCATTACTTTGGCTAAGTTACCCCAATTACATCTACCGCCACTAGATGGCAGTAGTGTAATTCCGGTGTACTGCCGAAAAAGTTCCCCCGCCGGATAAGGACCCCCTGTACTGCGCAGGCGCAGGGCTTGCGCAGTACGAAGGACTACGGAGCTTCCCGAAAATTGCCGAACCTAAACAGCTCTGAGTGAACTCTACACCGCGCAGGTGCAGTTAACATGTAATTGTACGAGGCGATGCCGCACGCTCCCGATGCTCGTGCTACTCTGCAAGGGGCGTCTATCATGTAACTAAGGGGCGGGTCTAGTATTACTGTAACCAAGGGGCGCATTTATTATTATTGTTATATATCGAGCTCTGCCCATTAATTTAACATTCGCCCTCTTCTGTAGCCATCCGCCCCTTACACGATATAATAATAATAGACCCGCCCCTTGCTTACACGCTATAACAGATCTGCCCCTTGGTTAGAGTAATAATAGAGCAGCCCCTTGGTTACACGATATATAACAATAATAATAAATGCGCCCCTTGGTTACAGTAATACTAGACCCGCCCCTTGGTTACACGTATAGAATATTAAAAAAAAAAAGTCACAGTTACTTTGCTGAGTAACTAATTACTTTTCCAATGTAGTAGCTGAGTTACTAACTCAATTACTTTTTGGGAGAAGTAATTTGTAACGTAACTAATTACTTTTTTAAAGTAAGATGACCAACACTGCTGGTGACCATTGTCAGCAAGAAAGAACATTATGGGAAATCCATCATTTTAGAGCTGTCCCCAGAACAAGAAATAAGGGGAAACCATTCAAAGGATATACCTGTTCCAGTGACAGATTTTCTCCACATTCTCCACGTTCATGTTGCATATTGGGGATAGGGAGTGAAGGGAAATTTCCCTAATGGGAAATAACAAAAAAAAAAAAAAAAACTGGCAGCTGTTTTAATCCTTACTTTTCCAATACAGAACAAAAAATGTCTACAAATGCACTTTACCGATACTATAAGAGAGCTGGCCAGCCTGTATGTGTTCAGCAAATTACATGAACCAAGAATTCCTGTTTTTACTAGAAAAAAAAAAAGTGTATTTAGCAGTGTTCAGAGTGTTAATTGAGAATACAAGGCAATTTAGCAACATCATATAAGACATGCTTTCTCAGTAATGCACCTATTGTGTCTACAAACAGAGAAACAGCACTATAGATAAATTATGAAGTTCTTATAAGTCCTTTAACACACTCCCTTGCTTACCATGTTGTAATCCTCTTGTGTAATGGGAATGGTCGGAAACATGCCAGCTACAGTAAATGTCATTACAAGAGCCAGGATTCTGAGTGCTATAATGACCCATGTCTTTTAAGAATAGGTGTGTTTACTTGTGTCTAAATTCCTGAGATCAGGTGTGGCCAGAGGAACATCAGTGTACTTATGCTATAGCAACATTTTTGGAAGCGGCCCACATTAACGAATGGAATATGTATCTATGGGCAAAATGGGAGCATGTTTATTTGTGTTTGGTTAGGAAAAACTCATAACAACTAAGCACACCAGTATAAATCTCAAATTAATTAGATATACAATTAGTCAGCAAAGTTCTAATGCTGGAAAAACAAACATATCTGGCCTTCCCATGAAGGAAAATACATTCTAATCTTTACAAAGTACAGCATGTCCCTGAAGCAACAAGGAAAAGTATTTTATATTCTTACACTACTTCATGTATAAAGTCTAGCCAAAGATAAGCAAAGAATTGTAAAAGCAGCATACTTTTTGCTATTCCTTATAATACATCCAGACAAGCATCTTTTGATATATACCGTATTTATCGGCGTATAACAGGCACTCCAAGTTTAGGAGGGAATTTTAAGGAAAAAAACTTTTAGGAGGGAAGTTTAAGGAAAAAACTTACATTTAAATGCCCATCAATGCAGCCTTATCAGTGTCCATCTGCAGCCTTGTCCATCATTGCAGCCTTGTCCAGTGTCCATCTGCAGCCTTGCCCAGTGCCTTTGCAGCCTTGCCCAGTGCCTTTGCAGCCTTGCCCAGTGCCTTTGCAGCATTGCCCAGTGCCTTTGCAGCCTTGCCAGTCTCTTTGCAGCATTGCCCAGCCGCTGATTATTTAAAATCGGCGCTGATCTCCGCTGACTTTGAGTGGAAAGGAGCGAGCCCCAGCAAGATACACAAAGACGAGTGTACTCAGCTAGACTCGGCTCCTCTCGCAGGCTTGCCCATCTCCACTGATTGCGAGAGGAGAGGAGCGAGTGGCGCTGACATACACAAAGCCGAGTGTACTCGGCTAGAGTTGGCTCCTCTCGCAGTCCCGCCCCTGACTGTGAGCAGAGCCGAGCCTAGCCGAGTACACTCAGCTATGTGTATATCGCTGTCGCTCACTCCCCTCACAATCAGCGGAGATCGGCAGGGATCGGTGTATAACACGCACCCACGATTTTAAGGGGGAAAAAGTGCGTGTTATACAACGATAAGTCCGGTATGTATTTGTGGTATTTTCATATACATTTTCTCTTAAAAATGCCAAAGATATCATAAATTCTGCCAGAGTATGTAAACTTATGAGCACAACTGTATATATATATATATATATATATATATATATATATATATATATTCTGTCTATGGCAGATAGTTGAAATCAAATCAGTAGGGAAGAACACCCTTCTGTTTTGTTTTTCAGTTTTGTTTCACTGTATCAGTTGTAATATATTGGAACATATCCCAATAGTTGTTAGTAGAAGGTATAAAAATCACTTGCAGAAAAAAAGCTGAGAATGTGTCTAAATCACATCAGTATATCAGAATATTGAAGACAAGGAGGGAAAAATAAGAAGTACTGCGCTGTCAATTACACTTCTAGTGCTGCCCCACAACACTGCACGAGTGTCACATGGAGTGGCTGAGAAGATTAACAAGAATTTCGTTTTAATTTAAATGAATGATAATAACATTAAACAATCACTACATACAGTATATGAGTTTTTTTTTTTAAATAAAGAATGTTATAGATATTTCAATCTTAGATTTTAATAGATAAAATTTCATTTTTTTCAGCACATAGTCACATGACTATTGCAGCTCTGCAGCTGTGAGTGTCATGTGAGGAGGTTAGCTGGGAGTGGGGTTTAGAATAGCAAATATGGGGTTTGAAAATGGAACTTGCGCAGACAGAGTGGCAACACAGAAGATTGTGGATTGGCTAGCATAGTGTTGCCACTCTGAGCAAGGAACTAATATGCACTCGCAGGATCACCAGGTATTTTTTCTCTACTGTTTTACTTGTGAAACTAAATGTTCAATACACATAGTTGGGTGAAAACAATTTGGAAAAAATAGGGCAAAATATATTTTTGGGTTTAATGACACTTTAACCACTTCCCGACCGCCCCATGTAGATATACGTCGGCAGAATGGCACGTACAGGCAGAAGCACGTACCTGTACGTGCCATTCTTCAGGCGGTTGGGGGGACCGATCGGACCCCCCTCCGCCGGCGGGGACGGTCGGGATGGCTTCAGAAGCGATGCGGGACGAGGTAACGGCCAGTCGTTTCTGGCCACCCCCTCCCGATCGCTCTGGCCAATGAGATGCTTCCCCTTCCTTCCCCTTCCTGTGTAATTGTAAACACAGGCAAGGGGAAGTGATGTCACGCTCCTCGTGTCGGTCTTTCTGACCGGGACGCCGAGCGGAGAAGACATCAGGTTAGTGCACCAACACTACACTGACACCAGGCACACATAGGCACATATTTCACCCCCCTGTCACCCCCTGATCACCCCCCAGATCACCCCCTGCCCCCCCTGTCACAGTGTCACTGATTGCAGTGATCATTTATTTACTGATCACTGCATTTAGTGTCCGTGTGACTGCAATAACTGTCAGGGCAGTTAGTTTTAGGCCCCTTTAGGTCCAAGGTAGCCCCCTACCCCCCCCAATAAAGGTTTAACCCCTTGATTGCCCCCTAGGTAACCCTTTCACCCCCTTTTGCCAGTGTCACTAAGCGATCGTTTTTTTTGATCGCTCTATTAGTGTCACTGGTGCCGCTAGGTAGCCAGTTTTTTTTTTAGGTAACCGCCAGGTTTATATAGGATTATAAATAGGTTTATAGGTCAGGTACCCCCATATTACAACCTAAATAAAGGTTTTAACCCCTTGATTGCCCCTAGAGTTAACTCTTTCACCAGTGATCACAGTATAAGTGTCACTGGTGACGCTGGTTAGCCAGTTAGTTATTTAGTTATTTAGGTTCCCCGTCAGGTTTTTATATAGTGTCAGGTACCCCCATATATTACCTAATAAAGGTTTTAACCCCCTGATTGCCCCTAGTTAACCCTTTCACCAGTGATCACCGTATAACTGTTACGGGTGACGCTGGTTAGTTAGCTTGTTTTTTTATACTGTCAGGGCACCCGCCATTTATTACCCAACTATCGGTTTAACCCCCTGATCGCCCGGCGGGTGATATCAATTAGGTTTTAGGGTCAAATAAGGTCTGCGTCGCCCCAGGTTAGTGCCAGTACCGCAAACACCCACGCGCAAAGCATACACCTCCCTTAGTGGTATAGTATCTGAACAGATCAATATCTGATCTGATCAGATCTATACTAGCGTCCCAGCAGTTTAGGGTTCCAAAAAACGCATTGTTAGCGGGATCAGCCCAGATACCTGCTAGCACCTGCGTTTTCCCCCTCCGCCCAGCCCAGCCCAGCCCACCCAAGTGCAGTATCGATCGATCACTGTCACTTCCAAAACACTAAGCACACATAACTGCATCGTTCGCAGAGTCAGGCCTGATCCCTGCGATCGCTAACAGTTTTTTTGGTAGCGTTTTGATTCATTCGCCAGCAGCCTAGGAGCTTTTTTTCCTGTGAATCTCACTAGTGTACTACTAAATTTAGAGCCCAAAATGGCAAATCGCAAGTACACTAGTGAACAGGCCTACTTGTTTCTGAGTATGTCAGATAGTGAAGAGGAGGTCACTCATCTGTCACAATCAGGCTCAGAATACGATCCAGTAGACGACAGCGGCTCCATGACAGATAGCTCTGGCGACGAAGGTGTGGTCCCTGCTAAGGTCAGGCGTACCCGATCCCGATCTTCTGATGTTGTTGAGGTGCAGGAACCGCAGGTCTCTCGTATGGAGCAGAGAAGTACTAGCGCCGCTATTCCTTCTGGTGAACTGGCAAGCACCAGCGGCCTAGTACACCCTGGACGTAGTCAAACCAGCACTGCAGTAACACTTGGTGACGTGGCGAGTCCCATAAGTGCAGTTCAAGCTGGCGAGGTGGCAAGCACAAGTAGTGTCCCGCTGCCACCAAGAAGAAGACAAAGGCAGGTCCGTCGATCACATAGTGTCCTTCCTGCAGAATTTGCCAATCCTGATTGGGTGCCCACCACTTCTGCAGAACCCGTACTTCCCCCATTCACTGGCCAACCCGGTATTCAGGTGGAAACAGCTGATTTTAAGCCATCCGATTTTTATTCGCTGTTTTTCACGGAAGATCTCTATAGATCTATTGTGGACCAAAGTAATATATACGCTGGTCAACACATCGCCGCTAATCCCCAAGTGCCTTCCCTTGCCAGAGATTGGAAACCAATTACGGTTTCCGAATTTAAGACCTTTCTGGGCCTTTCCCTCAACATGGGCATACACAAATTCCCGACTCTGAGGTCTTATTGGTCCACCTCACCGCACCACCATATGCCCGTGTTCTCTGCCTCCATGTCCAGGGCACGATACGAGATGATTTTGCGGTTCATGCACTTCAGTGACAATGAACTTTGTCGTCCTCGTGGAGACCCTGAATTTGATCGGCTCTACAAAATTCGGCCCCTCATAAACCACTTCAACCAATGTTTTGCAGCCTTGTTTACGCCCAATCAAGTTGTCTGCGTTGACGAGTCCCTGATTAAGTTTTCTGGCCGCTTGTCTTTCAAACAGTTCCTTCCCAGCAAGCGTGCCAGATACGGGGTCAAGCTCTACAAGCTCTGTGACAGGGCAACAGGCTATACGTGGAGCTTTTCGGTTTATGAGGGAAAAGATAGTCACGTAGAGCCGGAGAACTGTCCAGATTACATAGGGAGCGCTGGCAAGATAGTGTGGAACTTGGTGTCACCCTTATTCGGAAAGGGGTACCACTTGTACGTGGACAATTATTACACGAGCGTGCCACTGTTTAGTCACTTGTTTGATCATCAGATTGGAGCATGTGGCACCGTGCGACCTAATCGCCGGGGCTTTCCCCAGCGGCTTGTAGATTCCCGTCTTAGGCTGGGGGAGAGAGCCTGCTTGAAGTGTAATAACTTGCTCGCTGTGAAGTGGAGGGATAATAGGAATGTTTTCGTTCTTACCTCCCTTCATGCAGACACGACAGTCCAAATTCGTACGGCGGCTGGTGTTGTGACGAAACCCCTCTGTGTCCACGAATACAACCTTAATATGGGGGGGGTGGACCTCAACGACCAGTTGTTGGCGCCGTACCTAGTTGTCCGTAAGGCTAGACGCTGGTACAAAAAAGTGTCTATTTATTTATTCCAATTGGCTTTGCTGAATGCTCATGTGCTATACGGAGCTTCAGGCGGGACGTTACCCTTCCTTGAATTCCAGGGAGCGGTTGTCATGGAACTCCTGTATCCAGGCGATTCCACACCTCACCATCCCCTACCAAATGCAGTAAGCCGGCTGCATGAGAGGCATTATCCTCATGTCCTCCAGAGTACCCCTACCCAACGAGCCCCCCAAAGAAGATGTCGTGTCTGTACCAAGCGCGGATTTAGGCGTGACACCCGTTATTATTGTCCACGCTGTCCTGACAATCCTGGTCTCTGCGTTGGTGAATGCTTTGAACGCTACCACGAACTAGTGAGGTTTTAGCGTAGGGTACAGCATTTCACAGGCTAGGATACACTTTCACAGGGTCTCAAGAATGCCATCGCATTTTGAGACCCGACCGTTGCAGTTAAAATTATAGTTACAGGGTCTCAAGAATGCCATCGCATTTTGAGACCCGACCGTTACAGTTAAAATTATAGTTATAGTTTAAAAAAAAAGTGTAAAAAAAAAAAAATAAAAAAAAAAGTACAAAAAAAAAAAAACCCCAAAAAAAATATAAAATAAAAAACCAAAAATAGTTGTCGTTTTATTGTTCTCTCTCTATTGTTGCTCTTTTTTACTCTATTCTATTCTGCAATGTTTTATTATGTTTTATCATGCTTGCTTTTCAGGTATGTTTTATTGTTAACCATTTTTTTGTTTTCAGGTGCGCCATTCAGTTGCAGCGCGGATTTATTTATCTTGACAGCAACAGCGTTTGCTCCCACGATACATAAAGCCGCGACTCCAACACTGTAGGAGGTGATTTCACCACCACAGTTAAAAAAAAGAGCATATATGCCGAAGCATGGGGGCAGCAGAGGGCGGAGGAGCGATTTTGCTCCTAATGCCACGTACATACGGTCGAAAAAAGTCCGACCATGTGTACGTGGCATAACTTTTTTGCGGGAGGATGCCCCCATGCTTCGGCATATATATATTTTAGGCACCGGTTGCGTTAACAAAATGTTTTATTTTTTACTATGTTTTTTTTTTGGTATTTGCTTTGCAGGTATGGTATGGTAAGGTCTTACTGTTATACTCTAATGTTACTTTGTTTTAATGTTAACCATTATTTGCTTAGCAGGTACGCCATTCAGTTGCAGCGTGGATTTATTTATCTTGACAGCAACAGCGTTTGCTCCCACGATACATAAAGCAGCGACTCCAACGCTGTAGGAGGTGATTTCACCACCACAGTTAAAAAAAAGAGCATATATGCCGAAGCATGGGGGTAGCAGAGGGCGGAGGAGCGATTTTGCTCCTAATGCCACGTACATACGGTCGAAAAAAGTCCGACCATGTGTACGTGGCATAACTTTTTTGCGGGAGGATGCCCCCATGCTTCGGCATATATATATTTTAGGCACCGGTTGCGTTAACAAAATGTTTTATTTTTTACTATGTTTTTTTTTTTGGTATTTGCTTTGCAGGTATGGTATGGTAAGGTCTTACTGTTATACTGTAATGTTACTTTGTTTTAATGTTAACCATTATTTGCTTAGCAGGTACGCCATTCAGTTGCAGCGTGGATTTATTTATCTTGACAGCAACAGCGTTTGCTCCCACGATACATAAAGCCGCGACTCCAATGCTGTAGGAGGTGATTTCACCACCACAGTTAAAAAAAAGAGCATATATGCCGAAGCATGGGGGCAGCAGAGGGCGGAGGAGCGATTTTGCTCCTAATGCCACGTACATACGGTCGAAAAAAGTCCGACCATGTGTACGTGGCATAACTTTTTCTGCGGGAGGATGCCCCCATGCTTCGGCATATATAAATGGTGCATGTATGCCCATCATTAGAAGTGGGTGGATGAAGGGAGGTATTCTAATGGTGGGCATACCCACCGCGCCATTGGGAAATTGGGAAAGCATTTTATCACACCGATCTTGGTGTGGTCAGATGCTTTGAGGGCAGAGGAAAGATCTAGGGTCTAATAGACCCCAATTTTTTTTTCAAAAAAAGAGTACCTGTCACTGCCTATTGCTATCATAGGGGATATTTACATTCCCTGCGATAACAATAAAAATGACAACTAAGAAAAAAAAAATGGAAGGAACAGTTTAAAAATAAAATAAAAAAGCTAAATAAAAAGAAAAACTAAAAAAAAAAAAAAAAAAGCACCCCTGCCCCCCCCTTCTTTTGCGCAAAGGCGAACACAAGCGTTGGTCTGGCGTCATATGTAAACAGCAATTGCACCATGCATGTGAGGTATCACCGCGAAGGTCAGATCGAGGGCAGTAATTTTAGCAGTAGACCTCCTCCGTGAATCTAATGTGGTAACCTGTAAAGGCTTTTAAAGGCTTTTAAAAATGTATGTAGTTTGTCGCCACTGCGTGTTTGTGCGCAATTTTAAAGCATGTCGTGTTTGGTATCCATGTACTCGGCCTAAGATCATATTTTTTATTTCATCAAAAATTTGAGCAATATAGTGTGTTTAAGTGCATTAAAATAAAAAAAAGTGTATTTTTTCCACAAAAAATGCGTTTGAAAAATCGCTGCGCAAATACTGTGTGGAAAAAAAAAATGCAACACCCACCATTTTAATCTGTAGGGCCTTTGCTTTAACAATATATATAGTGTTTGGGGGTTCAACGTAATTTTCTTGCAAAAAAAAAAAATGTTTTCATGTAAACAAAAAGTGTCAGAAAGGGCTTTATCTTCAAGTGGTTAGAAGAGTGGGTGACGTGTGACATAGGCTTCTAAATGTTGTGCATAAAATGCCAGGACAGTTCAAACCCCCCCCAAATGACCCCATTTTGGAAAGTAGACACCCCAAGCTATTTGCTGAGAGCAATGTTGAGCCCATTAAATATTTTTTTTTTTGGTCCCAAGAGATTGAATAATGACAAAAAAAAAAAATAAATATATTTTTTTTACAAAAACTTGTCACTAAATGATATATTGCTCAAACATGCCATGGGCATATGTAGAGATACACCCCAAAATACATTCTGTTGCTTCTCCTGAGTACGGGGATACCACATGTGTGGGACTTTTTGGGAGCCTAGCCGCGTACGGGACCCCAAAATCCAAGCACCGCTTTCAGGCTTTCTAAGGGTGTAATTTTTTTCTTTCACTCCTCACTGCCAATGACAGTTTCGGAGGCCATGGAATGCCCAGATGGCACAAACCACCCCCAAATGACCCCATTTTGGAAAGTAGACACCCCAAGCTATTTGCTGAGAGGTATGGTGAGTATTTTGCAGATCTCGCTTTTTGTCACAATGTTTTGAAAATTGAAAAAAAAAAAAAAAAAAATTTTTTTCTTTACTTTCTTCATTTTCAAAAACACATGAGAGCTGTAAAATACTCACCATGCCTCTCAACAAATAGCTTGGGGTGTCTACTTTCCAAAATGGGGTCATTTGGGGGGGTTTTGTGCTATTTTGGCATTTTATGGCCTTCGAAACTGTGATAGGTAGTGAGGAGTGAAATCAAAAATTTGCACCCTTAGAAATCCTGAAGGCGGTGCTTGGGTTTCGGGGCCCCGTACGCGGCTAGGCTCCCAAAAAGTCCCACACATGTGGTATCCCCATACTCAGGAGAAGCAGCAAAATGTATTTTGGGGTGCAATTCCACATATAACCATGGCATGTGTGAGCAATATATCATTTAGTGACAACTTTTTGAATAAATTTTTTTTATTTTATTTTTTTGTCTTTATTCAATCACTTGGGACTAAAAAAAAAAAAAATATTCAACGGGCTTAACATGCCTCTCAGCAAATAGCTTGGGGTGTCTACTTTCCAAAATGGGGTCATTTGGGGGGGTTTTGTGCCATCTTGGCATTTTATGGTCTTCAAAACTGTGATAGGTAGTGATAGGTAGTGAGGAGTGAAATCAAAAATTTATGCCCTTAGAAATCCTGAAAGCGGTGCTTGGTTTTCGGGGTCCCGTATGCGGATAGGCTCCCAAAAAGTCCCACACATGTGGTATCCCCGTACTCAGGAGAAGCAGCAGAATGTATTTTGGGGTGTAATTCCACATATGCCCATGGCATGTGTGGGCAATATATCATTTAGTGACAACTTTGGGCAAAAAAAAAAAAGTTTGTAATATTCCCGCAACTTGTGGCAAAATATAAAATATTCCATGTACTCAACATGCCTCTCAGCAAATAGCTTGGGGTGTCTACTTTCCAAAATGGGGTCATTTGGGGGGGTTTTGTGCAATTTTGGCATTTTATGGCCTTCGAAACTGTGATAGGTAGTGAGGAGTGAAATCAAAAATTTACACCCTTAGAAATGCTGAAGGTGGTGCTTGGGTTTCGGGGCCCCGTACGCGGCTAGGCTCCCAAAAAGTCCCACACATGTGGTATCCCCGTACTCAGGAGAAGTGGCAAAATGTATTTTGGGGTGCAATTCCACATATAACCATGGCATGTGTGAGCAATATATCATTTAGTGACAACTTTTTGAATACATTTTTTTTTTTTTTTTTTTGTCTTTATTCAATCACTTGGGACTAAAAAAAAAAATATTCAATGGGCTCAACATGCCTCTCAGCAAATAGCTTGGGGTGTCTACTTTCCAAAATGGGGTCATTTGGGGGGGTTTTGTGCCATCTTGGCATTTTATGGCCTTCAAAACTGTGATAGGTAGTGATAGGTAGTGAGGAGTGAAATCAAAAATTTATGCCCTTAGAAATCCTGAAGGCGGTGCTTGGTTTTCGGGGTCCCGTATGCGGATAGGCTCCCAAAAAGTCCCACACATGTGGTATCCCCGTACTCAGGAGAAGCAGCAGAATGTATTTTGGGGTGTAATTCCACATATGCCCATGGCATGTGTGGGCAATATATCATTTAGTGACAACTTTGGGCAAAAAAAAAAAAAGTTTGTAATATTCCCTCAACTTGTGGCAAAATATAAAATATTCCATGTACTCAACATGCCTCTCAGCAAATAGCTTGGGGTGTCTACTTTCCAAAATGGGGTCATTTGGGGGGGTTTTGTGCTATTTTGGCATTTTATGGCCTTCAAAACTGTGATAGGTAGTGAGGAGTGAAATCAAAAATTTGCACCCTTAGAAACCCTGAAGGCGTTGATTGGGTTTCGGGGCCCCGTGCGTGGCTAGGCTCCCAAAAAGTCCCACACATGTGGTATCCCCATACTCGGGAGAAGCAGAAAAATGTATTTTGGGGTGCATCTCCACATATAACCATGGCATGTGTGAGCAATATATCATTTAGTGACAACTTTATTTTGTCTTTATTCAATCCCTTGGGACTAAAAAAAAAAAAATATTCAATGGGCTCAACATGCCTCTCAGCAAATAGCTTGGGGTGTCTACTTTCCAAAATGGGGTCATTTGGGGGGGTTTTGTACTTCCCTGCCATTTTAGCACCTCAAGAAATGAGATAGGCAGTCATAAATTAAAAGCGGTGTAAATTCCAGAAAATGTACTCTAGTTTGTAGACGCTATAACTTTTGCGCAAACCAATAAATATACGCTTATTGGCATTTTTTTTACTAAAGACATGTGGCTGAATACATTTTGGCCCAAATGTTTGACTAAAATTGAGTTTATTAGATTTTTTTTATAACAAAAAGTAGAAAATCTCTTTTTTTTTCAAAATTTTCGCTCTTTTTCCGTTTATATCGCAAAAAATAAAAATCACAGAGGCAATCAAATACCATCAAAAGAAAGCTCTATTTGTGGGAAGAAAAGGACGCAAATTTCGTTTGGTTACAAAATTGCATGACCGCGCAATTACCAGTTAAAGTAGTGCAGTGCGAAATTGAAAAAAGACCTCTGGTCCTTTGGCTGCCAAATGGTCCGGGGCTGAAGTGGTTAACTGTCAACTCGAAGGGTGGAGGTTGAGAAAAGACACCACTGTATCCTTTCTACGGTCTATAGCTGTAAGGAAGAAAGTAGTATAATCTGTTGTATGTTAATTTGATGTGTTTAAAGAGGGCTGTGTAAATCTTAGAACTGAATGGACAGATATATAAATAATAATTTGGTAAGTGATACTTAGATTAAGAGACAGTAATATTCAGTTTAGCTAGGAAATAAAGGACATTTTTGAAAGCTGCAAGTGATTTTCATCTACTACAATATGGGGGGGATAAAACCGCGCCTCTCCATAATTATTAGCCAACAATAATGCGGCGTCCACACGATCGGAATTTCCGATGGAAACACCGATTTTCCGACCGTGTGTATGCCCAACGGTCTTTTTCTGTCGGAATTTCCGACGGACTTTGAATTGAGAACCAGTTCTCAATTTTTCTGACGGAAAACCTTTCTATCGGATTTTCCGATCGTGTGTAGGCAATTCCAACACGCCAAAAATCACGCATGCTCAGAATCCACTACGAGACGGAACCGTTCGGTCTGGTAAAACTAGCGTTCGTAATGGAGCTAGCAGATTCTTCACACTGGAATTTTTTTAATTCTTCAATGCGCCGCTCATTCTCTTCTTTATAATGCTAGAAGAATGAAGTGGTTTTGCTGCTCATATTCACACAGAGTTTTTACAAACGTATTTCTTTATTATTTCTAGGTCTCTCCAGAATAAAATTTATATTAGAATTTAAGCCAGATCTGCATAAAATATATATAATTTTTTAAAGTGTTTGTTTTTCTTTAATAAGAATATTTGTATTATTGTATTATTTTCTTGTGCTCTCCTTTTTTTTTATGTTATGTTTCCACAACACCATTATTATGTATTATTTGTAACCCTGTTTGTTGTTGGTGTCCCTTGTTAATTTTGACATTGTATTTTTGAAATGTACCTGCCTACTCCCCCAAAATAAATTGATTTGCTCTTTGTATTAAAACACATAGGCAAGTATTTTCTGAAAACAAAATAAAAATGTATTTCACATCATAATTACAAAATAAAGATAAAGGCAACGCAGGAGAAATTGCTTCAATTTGTACAGCCTTTGGCCCCCAAGGCAGACATCAAAAAAATTGGTAGCTTGAAAAGTCCATAGAAAAAGGAGTACAATGAGGTCCAGGAGTCCCAGAGAACCGGAGCAGCAGCAGATGGTATATGTACCCAGTCTGTGGTCCTACAACAAGCTGTGAGTTCTTTGAGACGTGAAGGCAGGGGATCACTTCCTGGTCTTCCGTAGAGCCTTCCCTGCAGCCTTCCCTGCAGCCTTCCCTGGAGGCTGTGACTCTGGAGGTGGCATTGTGGCAGGAGGAGGAGGACGAGGATGGGGGAGAGAACAAAGATGTTGGTTGTCAGACATTTCCCCACTCAACCCCTTGTGGATAGTATCAAAAATTATTTTTTCACACTTTCGCCGTTGGCCCTCCTCCATCTGTTGCAAATTAGAGGCAATATAGATGCCATAGGCCTCTGTAGCATCAAGGGGGGATCTGAGGGACTCATTAGCCTCCCTGATCAGGGCCAGTGCTGCCTCCTCTGCTTTCATGCCCTTCCTCTGTCGTTTGTAGGGAAGGATGAGGGGAGGCACCTGCGATTGGGTATTACTGGGCCCTGCCACCTCCTGGGTGACACTTCCCCCTGCCTCCTCCTGTGTGCCACTAGCCAGAGCCTCGTCCTGGCTGAGGTCATCCTGTGTATGAAAAAGGGACATAGTTTTAGTTTTTGGTTCATCAAACACACACAATTTTCAGCTCATGAATGTTGCAAATTTTATGTTAATAAATAGAAAAGACTATCATTGTGAGCCCAGCATTTTTCCTTCCTGTCCTAATCTTTTTTGGCCACTTCTGTCTATAAATATGTGAAACACTTTTTGTTACTTCATTCATTTATTAGCAATAATAACATCTACTTACCAACAATATTTTTTTTGCACAGATAAATTATGTATAAAAAACCTATACCTGGCTCCATCTGGGCTCCTCAATCTCCTCCTGTATGGAAGGCCCAGGTTGGTCCACAGATGCCTCAGCTTGGGTTGAGGGAAGGCTGGATGGAAGGCTGGTTGGAAGGCTGGAGGGAAGGGGTGCAGGAAGAGTAGAAAGGGATTCCCTGCCCTCCATCTGGTCATCTATAAACCTCATCCTGCTGTAGTACCACAGACTGGGTACATACACCTTATCTGCTGCTACTCCGGACCTCAGGGACTTCTGGACCTTCTGGTACTCCTTCTTATAGGTGCTTCTCAAGCTACCAATTTTTGCCTCAACAAATTTGATGTCTGCATCGGGGACCCGGGTCTTCACAAATTGAAGCAATTTCTCCAGCATTGCCCTCCTAGCTGGTTTATTGTGGTACAAGGGGTTTTTCACCTCCCAGAGATTTCTCATTTCATGGTATTTATCAATGAATTCCCCAAGGAATTTGGGGTCCTTAAATGGCAGCATTTTCTCTGCAAGACCAAACAAAATACAAAAATAAAAATCTCAGGATAATCTTTCAACACAATATAGGCATCAATCTAGATTCAGTATAGGCCGCACATGACTCCAAAAAAGTTTAAAATCTTAGCTTCGTTATAACGTTCGTCATTGTTCGACGTTCTTCGTGGCGTCCGTTCCTCCTTCCTGTGCACACAGAACGTAGTTACTGCACACACGTGTTTGAAGCTTTATATACACTGCGCATGCGTGAATCTCCGCCCGTGTCGCCCTCCCCTGACGTTCTTTCTAGAATATTCGCCGCCCAGTCTCTTTTGTTGCAGTGGGAGCGGAACATGGCGGAGACACAGCAGGTGCATAAAAGCAGTAACGAGGAGGAGGATAGCCCGGAGCCTGAAAGTCACGATTGAGGAGGAGATTTAAGGCCTCAAATATGGCCTTTGTGGAGATGTTGGAGATGGTAGACATCTTGAGGAGCAACGACTATGACAGGAATTATGGACCGTACCCAAACCCAAATATGAGAAAGGCCAAGATCATGAATAAAGTTGTGAAGAGTCTGTACAGTAATTTTGGGATACGACGAACAAAGGATCAACTGAGGAAACGATGGTCGGACCTCAAATTAAGGGAGCACCTGTGAGCGGGCCACAGGCACAGTCACATATATGTACGTGACCAGCCTTCTTCCGGGTTTGGTGCGCACATGCGCACTCACCCTTCCAACCTGTGCTGTGATTGGATACAGCAAAAGTTTGGCAAAAGATTTCAGCCAATGATTTTGGCTGAAACCTGGGGAACGACAAGTCCAATCACAAACAGAGCTCTGTGTGTTTACAAACATAAGAAAAAGTATTCATACCCATTAAAATTTTCCAAATTTTGTCATGTTACAACCAAAAACGTAAATTTATTTTATTGGGATTTTCTATGATAGACCAACACAAAGTAGCACATAATTGTGAAGTGGAGGGAAAATAATAAACGGTTTTCAACATTTTTTACAAATAAATATCTGAAAAGTGTGGCGTGGTGATCAAATACCACCAAAAGAAAGCCCTATTGTTGTGAAAAAAATGATATAAATTTAATTTGCAGACAGTTCTTGTGCAGATGCTCTTTCCTGAGCTAGAGTTCATCATTCCTTCCATTCAAGTCCTGTCCCAGACCTCTGTCTTAGACATCCCTCTAGGCCAGGGATATGAAATTAGCGGACCTCCAGCTATTGTAAAAGTACAAGACCCATCATGCCTTTGCCTCTAGGTGTCATGCTTGTGGCTGCCAGAGTTTTGCTCTGCCTCATGGGATTTGTAGTTCTGCAACAGCCGGAGGTCCGCTAATTACATATCCCTGCTCTAGACAAAAGCTTTGTATCTGTGGAGCTGCACACAAAACTTCTATACTGAGCCCATGATTTTAAGTTTTCCAGACACCCTGGGGTCCTTAGAACCTTTGTCCTCTCTCCTCCTGGTCTGGGCTCTGAAAGAATATGGAAAAATATGTTAAAGCCTGTCTGATCTGCGTACAGACAAAATCCCCTAGTCAAGCTCCTGCAGGGCTGCACCACTACCTGTTACTGAAGAACCTAAAAAGCTGGTCCCAAGTCCAGAATCAGCTTCAATTAACTGCTGCTAAACACAAGAGATTATGATTAAGCAAGGACACAGGGTTATGATTTGACACTCCTTTGTGTGAAACGCGTCAACTGTACTCTATATCCTGTACTGTGTGTCCCATTTTTGAATAATAAAGAACTCTTATTGGATGACACCAGCAGTGTGCGGCCAACTTTAATTTCTTCATAGACAGAAGAGAGTTGCTGCCCAGCGGCTTAAAGTCCCATGTGTGAAATTTGCTCCACATTAGACTGGCCCTTATATTGTCACTGCAAGAATCAATCCTGTTTGTAATAAACCATATTTGCTATTGCACCTGAAGATTCCAAAATATTTCCATGTTTTTCTGCTGAAGCCATTGGTTCTGAACACATTTTCCTGTCCTTCTTTGGCCATCTTTGGCTACCCCTCCTGCCAACTTATCCAAAAAATAAGAGATCCACCAGATCCTGGATTCCAAGCTCTCCTGGGGGAAACTCCATTACCTAAAAGACTGGAAGGGCTGTAGCCGTAAAAAAAAAAATCTTGGGTCCCAGCTTCTGTTTTCTTGCTCCCCTCCTGATAAAGAGGTTTCATCTATGTTTCCCTTAGAAACCTGGACCTTGGTGAGTGGGAAGGGGCTGTAAAAGTAGGTGGTAATGTCACACTCACCTTACACATGCTCCCATGCCAGGTATTTCCCTGTATGTGCGGCTTCCAGTCAATCACAGAGGGGGTGCTGTCTTGAAGGGCTATCGAGTGCTTTACTTAGTGTTCGGGCAACGCGTCCACATGCTGGCAGCGGGATCCCCTATGACCTCTTTGAGTGTTTTTTCTGTGTGTCTATCGATCTTCAGCATTTCTAGTGTCTTCAGAGTATCCCAGGCAAGTGTGTTCCAGCCTGCACCCAGCCTTGTGTTTCTTAAGCCCCATACACATGCTCGGACAATCCGCGGACCAGGTCGGTCGGATTTTGTCCGACGTACTTTGTCCGATGTTGGTGTTGCGTACACACGGTCGGACTACGTTGTCGGAATATCCGGTCCGGAAGAACGTCGTGACGTAAGTCGTCGTCCACGAGATTACAAAAGGGAAGTTCAGCACCACGTCAGGCACCCGTTGGGCTCCTTCTGCTGATCCCGTGTTTATCGAGAGTTAGTGGAAGTTTGGTGACTTAAGATTCGCGCTTCACAGTTTTCTGACTCAGATCGTTACTGCTCTTCAGTTTGTGCTTGTCGTGCGTATCTGTTTATTAGTGCGTGTAGTCAGTTCGCATTTGTTGGTCATTGCGGCCTATATCTTGATATAGGACGCTTTGATTTGCACTGCTTATTGTCTGCTCGTTGCTGGTATTCAGTTCGTTCTTTCAGGCCTTGCTGTTTATCGGTGCTTTCTGTTTGTCCGTTCTGACCAGCCGACCTTTTGTGACCTTCTGAGCGATGTTTCCCGTGCGTACTCGTCGCCGAGTTCGTGCTGTACGCGGAATTGGTGTCGGGCTTTTAGCTTTGAGCCAAGACCCGTCCATGAACAGAGTGACGAGGAGTATGTGGACCAAGAATTGGTTGCTTCAGCGTGACCAGTTCTCGCACATGCCTTTGCTTCGTGAGATCCGGGAGAATAATCCTGATGATTTCAGGAACTTTCTCAGGATGACGGACCCCGATTTTCACCGTCTTTTGGCTTTGCTGACCCCCTTTATCAGCCGGCAGGATACCTGCATGAGACAAGCCATTACTCCGGAGCAGAGGCTTGTTGCCACGTTGAGGTACTTGGCGACAGGGAGAAGTCTTCAGGATTTGAAGTTCTCTTCAGGTATCTCTCCCCAGGCCCTGGGACTCATTATTCCAGAGACCTGTTCTGCCATCATTCAGGTCCTGCAGGAGGACTATATTAAGGTAACATTTCTACTTGACTATTCCCTTCTATGTATGCTCTGTTTGCTAATGTCTTCTATTTTTGACCTCCTTCCCTAATTACCATGATTGCAATATGTTCTAATATGCTGTGCCCCTTTTCTCCTTCATGCATTTTTCCCTTCACTTACCTCACCAGCATGCTCTTCTGCCCCAATAGACACCTATGGCCTAGTCACTTAATCAATGTCTTTTGTCTGCTGCATAGTATTGTTTGTCCCCAAACACCCCCTAAAATATGCACAAATGTTTGCTGTGTGGTTTACTTCATGTAGAGCCCCTTTAGAAATTTTTTTTTTGTTGTTGGGGGGGGGGGTGGCAAACTCATTAGGAACCCCCTCCCCCAACTGCTCTGTCAGATGGTACCAATCCTTTATCTGCTGGCTTTCCCAAGGTCCATACACACTATATACCTACCTCTTTATAGTGGGCATCTTTAGGGATGAATTCAGCAAAGCATGTAGTGCAAGGGGCTGCCTCCATACATTCCATTTCCTAATTTTTTGTCTTCTTTCCCTCCTATTAGCTTTCTTGGTAATTTCAGAATGTCACAATGTGCCTGCCTTTTTTTGGGGTGGGGGGGGGTTGAAATGTTATTTTATCTTTCCTGGGGGCTGCCAATAGTGTTAAGTACAGAGGGTCTGCCCAAACTAGCACACATTATTGAGCCATTTGCCAATCAATGAAGTGCAGAGGGTTACCTGTCCCCCCCCCCCAAAACCCTAGTTATTGCCAATGGCCCATCAGAAGTGTTGGGGATTGATGGGGGGTGAGTCATCTGTGAAGGGGAGCCTCTACTTTTCTGTGCAAATACTTTCCAGCCTCCAATTTTATACAATGCTCTTGTTCCAAGATGTTGATTGTCTAATCTGCTTGCAATGTTTAGGTGCAAAGTGACTAATTTTTTTTTCTTGTTTCACTCCACAGTTCCCTTCCACGCCACAGGAATGGCAGACTGTGGCCTCCCACTTTGCCAGCCGTTGGGACTTTCCTAACTGCGGAGGGGCAATTGATGGGAAACACGTCCGCATCGT
The DNA here is from genome assembly GCA_028564925.1 of Lithobates sylvaticus. NCBI lineage: Eukaryota > Metazoa > Chordata > Amphibia > Anura > Ranidae > Lithobates > Lithobates sylvaticus. Next base: position 211,206,889 of record CM053030.1, on the reverse strand, counting down.
CCCACCGCCCAACTCGGGGTCCTACTATTATAATTATAAAGGGTTTAATAGTGTAGTGATGTTGGCGGTGGTGTCGGCAACATACGAGTTTATGTATGTGGACGTGGGGATGAACGGCCGGATATCGGATGGTGGGGCCATTACGCACACGGAGTTCTACTGGCATCTCCAAAGTGGCAGTCTGTGCTTGCCACCTCCAGAGGAGAATGCCGAAGGACTCCCCTTCGTCTTTGTCGCAGATGAAGCGTTTGCGTTGACTCCCCATGTGATGAGGCCGTTCCCGATGAGGACCCTCACCCCGGACCAGAGGGTCTTCAACTACAGGCTGTCCAGAGCCAGAAGAGTGGTGGAGAACACTTTTGGCATCCTGGCCAGCCGCTTCCGCCTGTTCCTGACGGCATTTAACTTGGCGGAATACAAACTGAACCACATAGTTCTTGCCTGTTGCATATTGCACAACTTCCTCAAAAGACATAACAGGAACTATGTGGTGCCCGTTGGCCCAGATGTGGAGGGCCCTCCAAATGCGGACCTCACAGCCCTTCGAGTGGCACGTCCAGGCTTGCCCCCTCTAAATGCCCGCGTGGTCCGCGACCAATATATGGAGTACTTTGTGGGTAGGGGGGCCATTGCTCTGCCTGACGATGTGTGAGAGGCATTTTTTAATAAATCTGATATTTGAACCAACCTATGATTTCTTGTCATTTCAGTCTTGTTTTTAGCTTATTTTACCTTGACATTTTTTCCCTTTGCCTTCGACAGTGGGAATGCACTTTCTGGGCAAAAGGAGGTAACAGTCTCTTCTTCCCAAAAAGATTCTTCTCATGTTGTGTGTTTGCTACCTAATCTTTGGTCTAGAGAAGGTTTGTCCTGCATAACTGAAAGCCAAAATACTCCTTTTCATCACCAGGTCTGACATGTGTGTATTCTGAAAAATGCTGTGCTCCGTGTTTTCGTACAAAGCACTGTGGGTGTCATTTACATAAGTCAAATCCGCTATGCTCTACAAGTGCATTGAAAAAGTTCCCTGGGAAAGAAAATTGCAGTGCAAAGTGGATTTGCCTTTAGTAAATAACACCCATTGCCCCCCATATTCTTTACATTTTACATACATAATGCATTGTGTTTTTTTAAATAAGGAAGCCACACATTTAGAAAAATAAAAAAGTTTACTAGGAAAACCTTCCCAAGTGCGTTTACAATCTTCACGCCAAAACTGACAACATCTTGGTTATTTACAACATTGTTTACAAACATTCCGCAATTGGTAAAACCAGGCATGGAGCAAAACAGAACCTATGAACTAGGAAAGTTCAACTTTGTAAAGTGAAGACAAGATCAGACATGACTATATGTTCAAAGTGTGTTTGATCTTGCCTTCATCACATGGGGGGGTCACCCCCGGAAAGTGGAAATTTAGAACATGCACACAATTTGGGTCTGAAAATGGTCATTAGATGGTAAAACACATGCCTAGAAGCTTCAAAAGTGCCATTTTCCATCATGGGGATGAATGGACGTTTTTTTGGGGTGCAACCCCTTCACCACAACCACTTTCGTAGTTCGTAAAGTGTTTGCACCCCCAAAAAAACGTTGCCATTCATCCACCATGATGGGAGCTAGCACATGTGGACACAATGTGTGCATGTTCCAAATTTCACACAGTTTTTAAGTTGCAAATGTGTTCAGAAGCTGGCACAAATGTGTGTTAATTACTTGGTGCGTTTTCATATTTTTCCTAAAACATCAATGATGTTCTTCAATTTTTGTTGAACATCATTGATGTTTTGCTTTATGTAATCTAGATCTCTATTGCAGACCATTATCTCTCCGATGAGTACGTGGGCACTCTCTGTGGTAAAGTGCGATTTTTCTTCCACAACATCCACGTCACCTAAAAACCACAAACAAACAAAAATGGGGTGTTGGAAATGAGGCAGCCATACATGGATTAGCTTACCAGTAGCTGTGTTCTCCAACACTCACCTGTTGTGGTGACAATTTCTCCAAGTTCGATGATCTCTCCTTCCTCCTCCTCCTCCTCTGCTTCTGCTCTTTCCCCTTTTTTGGGAGGTGTTGGTTTGGGGGTTTCCTCAGACGGCCCAAGTTTTCGCTCCCCTATGAGAATGTACAAAAGGAAGATTTAGCAACACAATCTATTGAGGGCAGAAATAGGAAATGACAAACATTGCTTGAAAGTGACGGACACTATTTTAGTTTGGCCAGTTACAAATGTCAACTACATGAATGTAGTCACTTTGTAAAGGTGCTAAACTGACTAGCTTTTTGGTAGAAGTTTGTGTGATGGAGACCCCACTCTAGTATCCACTGGAGCACATGTGTGGAAAAGCCTAATAAAAAGGGGGTTTGGGTGTCCCAGCACTAGTGCTCTAGAGTCCAGATGGGTAAACAGCTACTGGGTGACCTCTCCTTTACATTGAATAAATTGGCTTGACATTCTTGATGACATTTCTAGTGAGAACAAACTTCCTTTCCCCAAAAAAAAACACCAAACCACGTATTATAAGTGGCCGAACGTTCGAGGTTGCGTACGATCGAATGGACACACACACGACCATGACAGTGGCAGAAAGATCGAGGCTGAGTACGATCGAATGCACAGACGAACATGAAAGTGGCCATTTTGGAATGTACAAGTTTGTAAAAATCAAACCACATGGAGCAGTATGCAAGCAAGAAATCAAACACAAAACACAACTACTTACTTTTTTGAAGAATTCGCTTGATCTTTCTGTACTGATCGGCCTCCCTCAGTTTCAGGTCTGACCAGCGTTTCCTCAGTTGCTCCTTGGATCGTTGTACCCCAAAATGATTGTACAGCCTCCTCACAACTTTAGACATGATCTTGGCCTTGCGGACATTGGGGTTGAGATAAGGCCCATACTTCCCATCATAGTCGCTCCTCTTTAATATGTCCACCATCTCCAACATTTCTCCAAATTACATATTGGAGGCCTTGAATTTCAGGCTCCGGGATCGGGACGTTTCTGCCTCCGGACTTTCCTCGTCCTCCTCCTCGTTGGTGGGATATTTGTGGCGCACCTGCTGTGTCCCCGCCATGTGCTCTCCCCACTGCGCCGTAAAGAGAAGGGGTGGGGAATAGACGAGAACGATCGTCAGGGGCGGGCGGAGTTTGACGCATGCGCACTGTATATAAAACGTCACACGCCTGTGTCGTAGCCACGATCTGGGAGACGAGGGGAGAGAAAACTCACACGAGACGATCTCTACAAACGAAGGTACAATTTGACGTTGGTACATAACTAGCCTAGACTGATTTGAACTTGAGGCTTCTTTATGGAGAAGATTAGGAGAGTTTAGACTGACATAATTGAGAGGGTTTTGTGTGGTGTTGTGTCTTGCAGAGATTATGCAGGGATTCAATGACGTGAGTTTTCTCCCCCTCTTCATTGCGAAATTCAGGGAAATTCCCCTTTTATGGCAGGGTAAACACCCACATTACACCAACAAACCAAAGAGGCACGCAGCCCTGGAGGAACTTGTGGAATTTGTCAAGCCAAGGTTCCCCACGGCAACTGTTGATGATCTAAGAAAGAAAATTGGCAGCCTGAGGAGTGCGTATATCAGGGAGCGCAAGAAGGTCGTGAAGTCTGAGGAAACTGCAACTTCAGCAGATGAGGTCTATGTGCCCAAGCTCTGGTACTATCAGAGTCTACATTTTCTGAAAGACCAGACTGATGTCACGGAGCCAACCTCGACTCCTCCTTCTACGCTTCCTTGCGCGCAGGCCACCCCTGATGAGGCTTCCGAGGAGCAACCTGGGCCTTCCAGTATGGAAGAGGTGGAGGAGCCCAGCTTGTTCCAGGTATAGTAGTTTTGTTACCATTTATGGGAATAATGAATGATGTTCACTTAATTCAGGATCCCCAATTGCTTAGTTCCTAACGTGTTTGACATATCAACTGACAGTAGTGTTGTAGACATTTGGGGCCAGAATCTAAACTGCTGGGCTGAGAATTGTATGGTTTTCTATTTGTAAACATTTTGCAACAGTCACTAGATGAGAATTGTGTGTGTTTGGTGAACAAATAACTGAAACTATGTCCCTTTTTCATACACAGGAAGATCTCAGCCAGGAGGTGGCTGTGGAAGGTGGCAGTCAGGAGGAGGCAGGGGTTAGTGGCAGCCACCAGCTGGGTAGTGGCAGCCAAGAGGGGGCTAGGCCGCGGAGCCTGACTGACACCCAAACCCCTCCCCTCCGCCTTCCGTACAAAAGGGCGAGAAGGGGGGGTTATGCGGCACAGTCAGCGCTCCGCATGATCAGAGAGGCTTCAGACTCTTTGGCTCGGTGCTTCAGACCTTTGGCTCGGTGGTTGTCACAAAAATTATGGGTATGGAGGTGAGGCAACGCAACATGTGTGAGGGGCTCATCCTCCATGTCCTAAATAAGGGTAGGGCTGGGGAGATGACCCCAGTCACACATGTTTGCCATAGCTACCATGCTCCGCCTCCTCCTCCTCCTCCTCCTCCTTCTGCCACCCCACCAGCACGACAGCCACAGCGTGCAAGGAAGCGTGGAAGGAAGACCTGAGAGTGACGACCTGGAATCAGTCTGGTCTGAGAGAAGATGGAGCCTCTTGTAGTACCAGAGCCTGGGGACCTAGATGGCATCTGCTGCAGTTCCGGATACTTTGGACTTCACGACCAGATTGCACTCCCCTTAATATACGTACTCCTCAGGCCCCCAATTTTCTACGCTTGAACAATGATGGTTGCCGTGGGGGGCCAAGACTTTGCAAATTCCCCAAGTTTCACCATGGCTGCGTTCCTCTTTGGTTTGTTGGTGTGACCTAAATAAAGGTTTTTTTGATTTGAAAGAATCATTGACTATTGTGTTTTACTTTGCTACAATGACAGTTTTTCTTTGAGTAAGCAGGTACATTTCACTAATCCTAAAGTAGAATTAACAAGGGGCACCAACAACAAACAACCTCCTAGTAAATTTAAGCAAGAAATACAAATGTTAATAATGTGTTTTTGGTAATTTGAGACACACAACCCCCTCCAAAAAAAAAAAAAAAAAAAACATTCAAATATGTATTCCCCAAAAAAAAAAAAAAAAGACAAATCATGGTAAAAAAATAACAAAGATTCTTTTCCGTTCAGAGTCAAAATAAACATGTAGGGTATAAATGCTGCAAAGTAATAAAGAAGTAAGTTTGTGAGAAGTGCGGGTGAATAGGAGCAGCTAAAAGATGTCATTCTTGTTGCATTGTAAAGAAAAAGAGAATGCGCTGCATTAAAGACATTTTAACATTGCAGCGTGACGAATGTGCTGTGTCGATTAGGAAAGGTAGTTTTACCTGACCGAGCGCTTCCGTCACAGAATTTCTTCTGAGCATGCGTAGCACTTTGTCCGTCGGACAAGCGTACACACGCTCGGATTTGGTGTGATCGGACCGTGTTGACGGCAAAGATTTCCAGCAGGAGATAAGACTTTGTCCGTCGGACAAACCGACGAACACTGTCCGATGGTGCATACACACGGTCTGATTTTTCAACAACCTTGTCCGATCGGACAGAATCCATGAAAAAGTCCGACCGTGTGTATGGGGCTTAAGTCTGTATTCTGCTCTTGTCCCTTCATGCACTCTTACCTGCATTCTGTCTTGCTTCAACTCTGTGTCTCTCTTTGCACTTCAGTTTGTTACTTGCTTCTCTGCACCAATCTGTTTCCCATGTGAGTTCCTCTAGACTCATTATCAGCACCTGTGCACTCCCGACCTGTGTTTCTCATTTGTCTCTTAGTGTATTCCTGAGCTCTCTGGCTATTTCCCTGTGTATCCTGCTGCCTTGTGAGTCTATTGCCCTGGTGCGACAAGAGAGTTTGCTACTGTTCTCAGTGGTGGCCTGCTAGGGTGAGTGGCTATGGTTTTTGCCACCATCTGCCCAGCTGCCTCAATCAGTTCTGGTCAGCCAACCCTTCTCTGGTTGGAGCAGATTCCTAAGTGGGAACAATATCATTAAGAAATTAAAATCCTTGTTCTCTGTCAGCTTTTGAGCCACACTGAAATGGAACCAGAAGCATTGTGCTACTATAAATGAGAAGATACCTTAACAAAAACATTTTATTGAAGGTATTTTTAAACATTTAAAAAATATATATTAAACCTTTTAATTACAGTAGTCAAATTGACCTCTGCTTGGCTTTAAGCCCCGTACACACGGTCGGAAAATCCGACCACAAAATCCATCGGATTTTTTCCGACGGATTTTGTCTGACACTGGTGTTGCATACACACGGTCGGACAAAGTTGTCGGAAAATCCGATCATTCTTAACGTGGTGACGTTTGTTGCCTATGACGGGACTACGTAGAGGCTAGTAGCCAATAGCTTTGGTCTTGTAATGTGATCTGAGCATGCGTGGCACTTTGTCCGTCGGAATTCGCTACACACGATCGGAAAAAGTCTGATAGGACTTTGTTGTCGGAAAATTTGAGAGCAGGAGATAAAACTTTGTCCGTCGGAAAATCCGACGGAAAAAGTCCGATGGAGCCTACACACGGTCGGAATTTCCGACAACATTGTCCGATAGGACATTTTCCGTCGGAAAATCCGACCATTAGGCTGCTTTTATGATAAGTACAAAGCATCTGTACAGAGACTATGGGGAGCCATTTAAAATTGCTCTCAGATTACTGGCTGGGATCACTCATTAGGGCCACACCTTCTATATTAAACATTACTAAAGGGTGTCACTGCTAATGATGTCATAAAAGCCCAAGTGGCTCTTGTAAGCAAAAGTAGTATTGTGAATTACAAATCATACTCTCATAAAGATTTTAATACCTTGTACACAGCTGTTACTACCTCTGTTTTCAGAGCAAATACATTTAACAGTATTAAAGCTTCTCTAAACCTAAAAATAAAAAAAAATACAACATAAATTGTATTTTAGGATGGAGGCTTTTCAGTGCAAAGAATATTGTGCGGCAGGTCCAAGCTTAAAATGCTATAAATTAGCTAGGATCCTAGAAAAGAGTCTGAAAAAAGGTCTGAAGAAAATGTGTTAATTGGGGCTGATCTGATGTCTAAAGGTGCAGAAAAGGCGGCTGATCTGAGGGCTGCAGTGCATCTGTGCATTGGGGCTTATCTGGAGCCTGAAGGTGCAGAAAATGGACTGATCTGGGGTCTAAAGGTGAAGAAATCGAGGCTGACCTAAGGTCTGAAAGTGCATAAATAGGGACTTATCTAAGATTTGAGGGTGCGTGCATTGGGCTGATCTGAGATCTGAAAGTGCCAAAATTAGGGCTGATCTGAGATCTGAAGGCATAGGATTTGGGGCCGATCTAAGGTGCAGAGATGCAGAAATTGGGGTTGATCTGAGGTTTGAAGTGCATGAAGTCACTGGAGTTGATTTTAGGTCTAAAGGTGCAGAAATTGAGGCTGATCTGAGGTGTTAAGGTACAAAAATTTGGGCTGATCTGTGGTCAGATGGTACAGTGACTGAATGTACACACAGGGTAGCACCGCTCTACTGTGAAAACCTCCAAATATGCATGCTGGTTACTGGTACCTTCTCTCCAGGCCCCAGGTTCAGACAACCTCCCACTCGTCACAAACTCGGAATATGGAAAGAACCCACACTCTGGAATCCGTCACAGCACGTTGTGAACAAGGCTCTTTGCTGAAACATGTTAGCAGTTACTTTGTACTTAGTGATTATGGAATAAAGAATTTGGATGGATTCCAGAGTGCGGGTTCTTTCCATATATCCGTACGGTGACTGAGACGGATCTGAGGTCTGAAGGTGCAGTAATTGGGCCTAATCTGAGGTCTGAAGATATAGAAACACAGGGGCAGGCTTTTCAGTGCAAGGAACAATGTGATAGCCAGGTCCAAGGCTTAAATGTTATAAGTGAGCTGGGATCCTAAAAAAACATCCATTAGGATGGAGGTTTTGTGTACCAAACAACCAACTTCTGGGCTATATTAAATGCCATTCCTAAAGGGAAGTGCATGTGTGCATTGAGGCTGATCTGAGGTCTGAAGGACTTTCCACCTGTGGTCTATGGGCTGCCCAAAGCTGACTTAAGGTCTAAAGGTACATTGAATTGAGGCTGAGCAGAGATCTGAAAGTGCAAACATTAGAGTCAATCTGAGGTCTCGGGATGCAGTAATTGAGGCAGATCTGAGATGTGAAGGTGTAGAAATTGGGGATGATCGGTACAGTGACTAAGACTGATCTGAGACCTGAAAGTGCAGAATTTGGGGCTGATGTAAGATCTGAAGGTGTCGAAATTGGGGCTTATCTAAGGTGTGGAGATATAGAAATTGGGGCTGATCTGAGGTCTAAAAGTGCAAAAATGAGAGTCAATCTGAGGTCTGGGTGCATGCATTGGGGCTGATCTCAGGTCTGAATCAATCCTGGAACATTGATTAATCCCATATAAAAGCTCTGCTATTAGGTGTTGGGGAAGCCTGTATATATACAGATAGACTGGGCACATGTATTAATGTCTTTGGGCACACTTACAGCTGAATCCAAATAAGGGAGTTATAAGCTTAATGTACAAATATGTATTTCCCTGGACAGCTAAACAATTGGAACAATGATTTCTCAAGGTCTCACCTGGGCACATAACCACCTATGCCCAGTGCTTCACAATTGGACTTTAAACCGATTGGGCAGAAGAATGAGAGCACACAAGTGTAGCACCCTCCTAAGTAGGTGATAGAATTAGTGTAGAATCGTTTTTAGTTTCTCTGCTTAACAGATGGACAGCTCGGTAAATGTAATTGCTGTCTGCTTAACAGAGAGCTATGATCGGCTAGTGTGCTCTGGTGCTGCTCATGCTGTCTTGAGTTTCTCTGTATCCAAGCAACTAGGGAAAGTTCTGGATAATAGGCGGAAACAATGCAGATGGAAGCATACATTTTCTTAAGGCTGTGGCCAATTACAAGGGGAGGTGCCCCTAGGCATGCTAGGTGCCTGTATTTACATTCTAGGAGCTTATGGGCTCTCTTTCCTAGAAGAGGACTGCACCAGCCAGAGGAGAGGTTGTTGCCTCCCCTGGCACTTGTGCCATGTGGCCTCAGGTGGGCGACCTGAGTGCCTGAATCACGAGAGTGTGCTGCCATGCATCCTCAGCTGGGTGTCAGAAACCATGAATCAAACTGAGACAGAAGTACAGTTAAATCTCACTTGTTTATTAATAATAAAAAAAGGTAAACAGAGTAAACATAGTCAAAACATAGCCAGAGTTCAGGAACCGGAACGAATAGTTAGACAAGCCAAAACGTCAGGGAGCCAGAGATGACTGTAGTAGAACAGCAAGGAGGATCTGGAGCCAGAAGGAATGTCAGCCAAGCAAGTCTTTAACAGGAACACAGGAGAGCGTCTCTAGAGATGTGACCAAGGCAAAGGCAGAGATCATCTGGGCTGGATGGCTTAAGTAGGCAGGACTGACGAGCAGGATATTATCAACAGGTGAGTCACTGTGGAGAAATATGAGCTGGCATTTAGCCGACAGCTGAGCGGCCAGCTCAGAGAAGGAAGGGCTGAGCCCAGCCCTGACAGTGGGGGGCCTGACATTAGTGAGAGTGAGCCGTGCTCGACAGAGAGCTGGCTGAAGGAGCTGTCTGCTCAAGATCTGGTCTGGTAGCACTGGTATAGGGTGTCGTTTGGCAGTTGGAAGGTGGCTACCAGCTGTCATTTGTGAGTACAGACAATCTAAACGTTCTATAGACTTGTGCTTTTAACCCCAAATGAAGGTCTGAACAAGGGAACACTGGTTAGGGTTCTGAAGAGCTTTTCCAACTGTTTGCTACTACATAAGACTTTGCTCAGTTCTACTACTTTTGTATTGCCAAACACTGGTAGCACTTCATAAGCTGGGTGTTTGACCATGGCTCTGACATCTACTGTTTTAATAGATAGATTTCACTTTTTTTTTAGTTTATGATAATCTTACATAGATTATAGCCTTTCTGAGCTTCAAGGCTTTTTCTTCTAAAATTCAGCAACACTTCATTCCATATATGAAATCTTTACCACACTTATAGAAAGATTTAAGACTAAGTAGTACCCAGCTAAATTGGATTTTGTGATATTTTCTTATAATTCAGATTACCAATAGTATTTCATCGTGTTGGTATTTTCAGTACCCCAGCTTTTTTGCCAAACATAATGGCAAAAGAAAATGCCCAAGTTACTGTCTGCCACCTACTGTTATGGGTGAAAGGAATAAAAATACACTAACAGTATAGGTTACTTCAAACAGAGAATAACCATGCAGGTTGAAAGGAAAGTACCTGTTTGCAGCAACTGTCTTCGAAAGGCCAGACAAAATATTTTCTTATATTATTTTAGTATTTTATTTTATTTTATTTTTTCCAAATAACTTTTATCAGCTGTGCACAATAATCGGCACACTGCAACATGAACATTTAAAGTGGGAGTCCATGCAAAAACTAAAATCCCTGCATCTATAGGCACCACAGATCTAACACTAACCTCTCTATCCATGTAAAGAAAAAATGAGTACACATACCTTTTTGGGAGCCGATCTGAATTGTCCCGACCGGATCCCACGCTGAGCTTTCAGTCGCGGCTTCACTGTATAGGTGGGTGCAGAGGAGACGGATGACAATGGAAGCCCCATAGTAAGTCTATGGGTGACCTCACTTCCCATTCATTTCACATCCATTGTCGGGCGTGTCCTCTGCAGAGCTTTCGCCACTGGAGATCGGGTCGGAGTGGATCAGATCGGCTTCCAAAAAGGTATGTATACTCATTTTGTCTTTACAGGGATAGAAAGATTAGTGTTAGATCCGTGGTGCCATTAGATGCAGGGAATTTAGTTTTTGCATGGACTTCCACTTTAACTGTAAGGTAAGGAATAAACTTCTATAGCACATTTATGGGAGTCACGTACTTGTTAAAATCAATCATCTCATACACCTACACCAAGATGGAAACAATTCACTGGATATAGATGTAAGAGTAATAATAGTGGCATTTGCATAGGCATAAAGAACAATCCTGACGCAACAACGAGTGACTGAAAGGCTTTTCGGTAGCAGTACTTTCAATCAACTAAAATGAAAATAGCTGTAACTCAAAGTGTTATGAACATACTATCTATAACCAACAAGTCTTATAGCATCTGAGGACAGAATCAATGAAGCTATTGCTTGCTAAAGTGCTTGATTTAAAAATGATCAGTGCATCATTTTTTTTTTTTTTTTTTTTAAATATATCATTACTTTGACAGCCAACAAAAATCCACTTTCTTTGAGCCTTTGCCATCATGAGTCTGACCCCCTCAGTGAACAGACAGCTAAGGAGAATTGATGAGATAATCTCTTTGTTACTCCACTTTTTTTCTTGTTCCTTGTGTTACATCAACCACACTTGTACTGCTTCTTCCTTTCAAACTAAACTCTTCTGTACAGGGACTGCAAGATGCCACCTCTTGTATCTGCATAAAGTTCCACATTATTATTATTATTATTTTTATTATTATTATTCATGAAAAATCCATATACAAAGCTTTCCTGACAAATACAATTTATTCAAATACTATTGGGTATATTTAAAAAGCAGTGAATGTGACATTCACCAAGCTTTTACTGTGGGTGAATCAATCATAAAGTAATTTCAAATATATACACCCAGACAGAATAAATACAATTTTAAAATCACAGTGTTATGTATAATTATGTATTAACACTCTGTGTCTCGGGGAGGGACTTGAAAATCCCAGAAGGAGGAAGTGAAGGGGAAGACTGACAGCTGAGCCACATGGCCTTATATAGAACACACCGGGGCTGCTACTGCTGCTGTATTTTTACCCAGATCAAAAGTTGAGGCTATTATGCAAGTCTTTTTATGTTCAAGTAGCTTAACTGCAGCTGCCCATAGCTTCTTGAGTGTTTTTTATTTTTTTCATTACCCTCCGACATGCAGTGCATTTTTTAGTAATGACAAAGCTTTCGACAGAAAAATAATAGCCGTCCCAAACTAATCTGGTGAATCATTAGATTCGGCTGTATCTGTAGAGACTATCCAAATAACACAAACCTCAGAGAATTTTTTGGGGCAACCCCTTGCTTTATAAGTAAACTTATATAATGAGACTGCTGTGTTAACTAAGCGCTTCCAGAGATCAATTGTAGGTGTCTGTGGGGACTTCCATTTTAAGAAAATGGCCTTTTGTGCATAAAACAGGAACAAGCCTATCAATTTTTTCATGGCTTTAGACATGGCCAAAAGGTGGGCCAGACCCAGGTAACGGTTAGACTTTTTGGGGAAGAAATGAAAACATAATCTTAATTTCTACATGGAATAAGCCCTGTGGTGTAAAGCTAAACTAAGCGTGCAGTCACTTCAGTTATTTCCACACTTCTAGTGACCCATCAGACCTTGAACATTATAAACAAACTGCAGAGCTGAGACCAAAGAACCAAATATATTTACAATCTCTGGTTTGTTAAATAAAAAGATGGAGGAAGCCCGATACCTCTAAGGGCCCTTTTTTACACGGGGCAGATCTGTAATGATCCGCCCAGTGAACATCCGCTGCTCAGCGGGGATCGCTCCGCTGATTCCCGCTGAGCCGGCGGATGACAGGGCGGTCCCTGCACACTGTGTAGATCTTCGCTCTCCTCCCCTGTCAGATCTCCGCTCTCCACTATGGAGGATCGGATGAACACGGACCGTCTGTCCGTGTTCATGCGATCCACTCTGCAGACAGATAGAAAAATAGGGTTTTCCTCCGTCTGCAGAATCGGACCATAGCAGACACGGACGATATCGGGTGTCAGCGGATGTTCATCCACTGACACCCGCTATCCCATAGGGATGCATGTATGTCCGTATTTCATCCAAAAACGGATGGATGACATATTAACATACGGTCCACCCGTGTGAAAGAGCCCTAAAAGTTGACACGCATCTACTTGACTGATTGTTTTCAGGGTGAAATACCTGTCTTTAGCCAGAATTTATTGAAGAAAGCTTTAAGACTTGTTTGTTCAGCTGACCACCTTCTAGTAAAATTAACAAGGCTGTCCAAAGTCCCTTTTAGACAACTACCAGAGAAAAACAAACTTGTTTCACTAATAAGTGTTATATCTGCCTATTTTAAAAGTATATGATAATAAGGTGTTCAAATTATATATGTTATATTTCATATCATAGATATAGTCATGATTTCAGTGTATGCTGGCACAATAGTAATTCTGTTATAAAATAAAAATATATTATTTTGATGTAGAGCATATTAGAAGTAAAAATAGCTTTAAGTTGACCAATTCTTGTTGTTAATGACATTATATAAATATATATATATATATATATATATATACAGTATATACAGTATATAAATCTTATCAATCAACCGTGTATACATAAATATACTGTATATACATATAGCATGTGTTTTTACCTAGATGAATTAGTAATCATAGTATCTAAATTGGTAAAACATATATTCATATTAAATAATTTTGTGTGATATTAATGTGTAAAGATTGTACAATCATCTTGTACTGGTTGCCAGATCTCCTCATTATTGCAGGATATGCTTACAACATTATACAGTCAGGCACACATAATGATGATATAAACATTTTTTTCAAAATAGCACTCATAGAACTATTTCAGGTTACATTTTTCTGCTCGGTGGTTGAAAGAGGTATTACCTAAACTTACAAAAAGGAAATCAATAGATCTTTCCACCAATGAAAAATAAGTTACGTACACTAATATCAGAAATTTATGTACAGCCATGTATATGCCTGAGTTCATTGCGTTCTGTAACACATAAGTTCCATATATTGATTCTGATTGGATGTTACTCCATGTTTGTAATATCTGTATACTTGTTTTATGCTCAATAAAAACTTTTGAAAAGAAAAATAAGTTACACCTTCTGGGCTAGGTTTATGAAAATATTTGTTGTTCATTGTTCAAAGCGGTATTTAAGATCACCGACCATTACCCAAGAGATGGACAGATACACACATCATCCATCAACTTCATACACTCCATAGGAATCCATCAACTCATACACCCACTCACACTCATGAACATTCATTGACATTCATACTTCATCATCGTGCCTTATACTCTGAAATTAAGGAAGCAAGACACAGCTCCCCCTTAAGCAGATACCATCTTCGAAACAGCAACCATCTTAGGAGACTCTGATAACCACCATATTAAACCAGCAGCCATTTTGGGAAGGGTAATTATATTGTACTGATTCTAACTTATATTTATTCAGTTTTATTTGAAAATAGTGATTATTGATTATTATTGAACAATTAGATATTTTTTCCTCGAGGCGATAACCAATTTGTAGATTTTCTTTTAAATTAATTTTTCTTAATAAAATAGACGTCTGTTGACATAGCTATTTTATTTCACGCTGTTGATCACTTACTTACCTGCAGTATAGTAATGGTTAAACTTGTAAAATACAGACGTTCTGTCTAATCATCATATACTGTATATGGTTATTGACACTACAGGGAAATTAATCATATTTGTGTCATTCAGAAAGTACAGCACTCCCATTAGCAGATGTTTCAATTGGTTTTCAATATTTTGAGTTACATTTATTTATGTCAACCAATGCATATTACTATTTTGTATGAATACATGTCTGGTAAATAAATCTCCTATTTTTAGTCTGTGTTCATATTGATTGATCCTGTATCCTAAAAATATTATTGTTTAAAAATTACTCATACACAACTATCGTGCAGAAAATTATCCTCATAAGCACGACAATATAAACATCAACAGATAAGAGTACAGATATAGAGATTACAGAGCTTATACACTTGGAGACAGTAGTCCAAAAAGACTGGATGACAGGGCATTCCCAGAAGACATGTATAAATGTTGTCAGAACTTCCGGATTGCACCAACATTTAGACCCCTTTCACACTGAGGCGCTTTGTAGGCGCTATAGTGTTAAAAATAGCGCCTGCAAAGCGCCCTGAAAAACCGGCTCCATTCACTCCAGTGTGAAAGCCCGAGGGCTTTCACACTAGAGTGGTGCGCTGGCAGGGTGTCCGAAAAAGTCCTGTCAGCAGCTTCTTTGGAGCAGTGAAGGAGTGGTGAACTCACCGCTCCTCCACCGCTCATCCCCATTGAAATCAATGAGACAGCGCTGCTATCCTGTCGGCAAAACACGGCTGCGGCAGCGTTTTGCGGGCAGATTTAACCTCTTTTCGGCCGCTAGTGGGGGGTTAAAACCATGGCGGCACAGTGTGAAAGGGGTCTTATCAAGGTGCGATGGAAATATCCTAATCCATTTTTAGGGAGTGAAGTATATTCTATGAAGAATTTTTAATTGTATTAGTCGATCAGTCTGATGTCCACTTCTGGTAGTTAGAGCTCCAGCTGCATGTCAGAATAGAAACTACTGGTAGGGACTAAAGAGCAGAGTAGATAGGATGACTCTGAGTTGTAGTGCCACACCACAGTTACTGCCGGTGAGACGCTCCGTTCCAGCAGGGTTGGACAACAGCAGGAGGATCCCCCTGTGACCGCTGATCTTGTTTTCAGGTCTCTGGCAGAAATACAAATGGGGGCGTGGCCGAGAGCGGCATGTGAGAGGACGTGCATCACTGAGCTCCCGCACTGATCCTCCACCGATCCTCTTCCCAGTCAGTCATACTGCCCTAAACTGGGCACCACACGGAGCAGGAACCCCCCTGGTGTTCCTGGACCCCCGACCGGGAGAATCCGCAGGTATGCAGACCCGCAAAACCGCAGAGAACAGGCCACCGGATTTCCAACATGGCGCTCCCGCGCCATCTACACAGCGCACATGAGGCTGGGAGAAACCCAAGGACCCAGGTAAGCCACCTAAAACCCCTAAGGGAGCCACTAAGGAGACCCCCAGAGACATGCTCTTCTTCACACAAAAGCTGACAGCCCAGGGGAAAGGGGAAGACATGCTGGCCACCCCTGCTGGGTTTTTACACGCAGCAGGAGGATGAGACACAGACACAGGGCCCTGCAGCTTCCCCCAGCCAGAGCCTCCCTGATGTGGAGGAGTCAGCACAACCCTCCCTGGCTGACATACTGAGGGTAGTACAAAAGTGCACAGCATCGGTCCATACACTGCAAGATCAGTTTGGAGGCCTGAAAGAAGAGTTGGGGTTTATCAGACATGATTTACAGAAAACAAGGGAGCGCACCACTGTGGCTGAAGGCCGCATCAGTGAGATAGAAGACAGGCTAACACCCCTGATGAGAGATAAGCAAATCACAGCCAGAATTGCAAGAGCAAACAAAATTAAATCTGATGAGATTGAAAATCGTTTGAGACGGATCAATATCCGTATAGTGGGGCTCCCTGAGAAGTCTGAGGGCAGAGACCCCACGGAATTTGTTGAACAGTGGCTAGTGCAGGTGTTCGGCAAGGAGGTGTTCACCCCATTATATTCGGTGGAACGTGCACACAGGGTGCCATCCAGACCCCTTCCACCAGGCCATCCCCCACGTACCATGATAGCCAGGATCTTCAACTATAAAGATAAGGAGAGAGCAACGTAACATTCAATATAACGGGGCACGTATCTCATTTTATCTTGACTACTCGGCAGAGGTACAAACGCGAAGAGCCAGATTTATTGATGTTAAGAAACGCCTGCAGAGGCTGAGGGCCACATATGTCATGTTATTCCCAGCGAAACTCCGGATCACAGCGGGGGGCCAGGCACACTTTTTTGAGGGTGCCGCAGAAGCATCCGCCTGGCTGGATGCCAATGAACACATTGTCAGACAGGCGGGCAGAAATGCAGCAGACGGGGACTGATTCTACTGCCCCTACACATGTGCCTATTCTTATAAAGTTATTGCAACTTTGGGCTGGGAAGCCATTACCTTCTACATTCCACAGGCGTTGTGACGTAAATTTACGTGGTACGTGGCTTCCAGTATAAATATAAGTTAGAATCAGTACAATATAATTACCCTTCCCAAAATGGCTGCTGGTTTAATATGGTGGTTATCAGAGTCTCCTAAGATGGTTGCTGTTTCGAAGATGGTATCTGCTAAAGGGGGAGCTGTGTCTTGCTTCCTTAATTTCAGAGTATAAGGCACGATGATGAAGTATGAATGTCAATGAATGTTCATGAGTGTGAGTGGGTGTATGAGTTGATGGATTCCTATGGAGTGTATGAAGTTGATGGATGATGTGTGTATCTGTCCATCTCTTGGGTAATGGTCGGTGATCTTAAATACCGCTTTGAACAATGAACAACAAATATTTTCATAAACCTAGCCCAGAAGGTGTAACTTATTTTTCTTTTCAAAAGTTTTTATTGAGCATAAAATACAGATATTACAAACATGGAGTAACATCCAATCAGAATCAATATATGGAACTTATGTGTTACAGAACGTAATGAACTCAGGCATATACATGGCTGTACATAAATTTCTGATATTAGTGTACGTAACTTATTTTTCATTGATGGAAAGATCTATTGATTTCCTTTTTGTAAGTTTAGGTAATACCTCTTTCAACCACTGAGCAGAAAAATGTAACCTGAAATAGTTCTATGAGTGCTATTTTGAAAAAAAATGTTTATATCATCATTATGTGTGCCTGACTGTATAATGTTGTAAGCATATCCTGCAATAATGAGGAGATCTGGCAACCAGTACAAGATGATTGTACAATCTATACACATTAATATCACACAAAATTATTTAATATGAATATATGTTTTACCAATTTAGATACTATGATTACTAATTCATCTAGGTAAAAACACATGCTATATGTATATACAGTATATTTATGTATACACGGTTGATTGATATGATATATATATATATATATATATATATATATATATATATACTGTATATACTGTATATATATATATATATATATATATATATATATATATATAATGTCATTAACAACAAGAATTGGTCAACTTAAAGCTATTTTTACTTCTAATATGCTCTAGATTTCTGATTTTTGGAAACGTCACGACGATCACCCGGATCTCATACTGACCTGGGAAACGTTTAAAGCATTCCTCAGGGGTATTATTATCACAGAAGTAACGGCTGTCAAATATAAAACACATGCTATTAAGGAACAGGCAGAATGCCTAGTAAGCCGGCTAGAGTACATTGCTGACCCTTCAGAAAAGGCTAGAGCCGCGTGGGTGGCCGCTCAAGAAGCGGTTACCCGGATCTTAGGGGAAACAGCCGATAGGAAAAGATTCTTTAACAAGCAGGCCTTTTACGAGGAGGGGGAGCAAACGTGCCGGCTACTAGCAAAAATAGTACAGGCATCACAGACGTCTCCTTCTATTGGAGCACTACGCATGGAGGGTGGGAAACTGGTAAACAGCCAGACTCAGGTCATGACGGAACTAGTAAAATTCTATTCTGACTTATACCGATCCAGAGTGACTTACTCGACTACTGACTTGGGAGACTACCTGGGGGGCATTGGTCTGCCTGAACTGTCTGACTCTCAACATGCACTCCTTGACTCCCCAATAAGTCTCGAAGAACTACAGAGCGCTCTTAGTCTCTTCCCTAATTCTATAGCACCGGGAGACGATGGTCTCCCGATGGAAATTTTCAAACAATATGAAGAGGTAATTCTACCTCGCTTCTTGAAGGTACTTAACTACACGAAAGAATCCCAGCGACTGCCCGACTCCATGACCAGGGCCAGTATAGTCCTTATTTTAAAACCAGGTGAAGACCCATTGGACCCAGGGTCATATAGACCGATATCACTCTTGCAGATTGATATCAAAATACTGGCCAAGGTACTGGCCATTAGACTTAGTGGGGCCATTTCCACCATTATCCACTCAGACCAGGCGGGCTTTATGCCCCAAAAATCTACAGCCATTAACATCCGTAGGCTATTTCTAAACATCCAAACACAGTCTGATATGGGGGACAGAGCCTTGCTCTCCTTAGACGCCCACAAGGCATTTGACAGCATGGAATGGGAGTATTTATGGGCTGTCATGGGCAAGTTTGGCTTTGGCGAAGGATTTCTGGCCTGGGGGAAGCTACTGTATTGCTCACCACGGGCAACTATAAGAGAGGCGGGACACGTTTCTGACCTATTTACCCTGCATAGAGGCACCCGTCAAGGATGCCCGCTGTCGCCCCTCCTCTTCGCCATCGCCATCGAACCCATTGCAGCCCTGATTAGAGCAAGTCCGGGGGTACGTGGCTTCCAGTATGGAGACCTTCAGGAAAAAGTCATGCTTTACGCGGACGACACCATGCTCCTCCTGGGGGACACCTCTGACTCCCTTAAAGGAGCCATGGAAATAATCCGAAATTTTGAAATTTACTCGGGTTTGACCATTAACTGGTCGAAATCGTCATTATTACTGTTGGACAAAACCTTGGACAGGGCTGATCAGACACTACACAATATACCGGTGTCTACTGGTATGAAGTATTTGGGCATACAAGTTACGGGGGATCCACTAGACTATATCTTACTGAATTTGACCCCACTGTTAAATAGGATTCGGGATAGGACCAAAATCTGGGCACGACTGAAAATGTCCCTGGTTGCTGTATATTCTGCATAACACGCCTATGGTGATTCCCCTAAAAATGTTCAGAATTATCAATTCAATCTTTAGAGGTTTTATATGGCTAGATAAACCCCCACGGATAAAACTGGAACAGCTTCAAAAGCCTAAGGATGCTGGAGGCCTTGCCCTCCCTAATCCTTGGGCCTTTTTACCTGGCAGCCCAGGCGCAACATATTGCCAGGGCTATGCCGACAACGGAGGGGGAGGGGGAGAGACGCCCATCCAATCCGAACCCATCAGGGCCCTGATGTGCTTGGCTACTGGTCATGGAGATGTACCTACAGGCATGGAGGCCCTAGCGTATGCAAAATCAAATAAACCGTATCCCACTTATGCGCTTATGCAGAAAGTATGGAACAAGCTTAGACAAATACAGGGAGTCGAGGAATTTACCGAATACAGCCCAATATGGGAAAACAAGTATTATGAGGAGTTATTATCTCTGGACTGCGGGGCGCGGTGGAAGAGGCACGGTATAACCCACATGAAGCATATTTTCACCACGGGTAACCTGACTTCCTTCGCTGACTTGAGGGAGAGATTTAAACTCCTGCAGACTATGCTCTTTTGCTATTTACAACTGCAGCGAGGGCACAAGCCGGGGGGGCCCAGTGGACTCCGGCCCCGATTTTCAGATTAATGGAGGATGTATCACAGTTTCAGGGATTTATTTCCAGAATATACTCCACGGTCCTTCATACATACCTCAAGGCATTCCCGCAGACAGCATTTCATAAATGGGAAAGGGATGTAGGAACATTTGAGAGTGAGCAATGGGAGGAACACTTCAGGCAGTACAACTATGTTCAGTCAATGTTGCCCAAAGACTATCCCAGCTATACATTGTGCTCAGAGTGCACTACACACCTGACAGACTATTTAGAATGGGGGTACAGCAGGACGATAGATGCCCTAGATGCGCAAGAGACCATGGAGACTTAATCCACCTGCTGTGGAGGTGCCCCAAACTCCACTTATTCTGGACGGGGTGGTGGACACAGTTTACAGAGCATATCAACTTACTATACCAACTGACCCAAAGCCATGCATACTGGGGATCCTTGATGACATCCCTATGACGGACATTGTTAGGCAGGCGGTAGCCAGGGCCTTGTTCCAGGCACGCAAAATGATTCTCCGTCATTGGAAGGCGGCGGAGCCTCCAACGTTGGGAGAATGGATAACACAAATGGGGGACACTATCAGGATAAAAAAATATGTCTTTCAACACAGGGGACGACCAGAAAAGTACGATAGACTATGGGCACCTTGGTTGGATACACCAGGCCTTGCGCCGGTGGATTTGATCATAGACAAATTGCTGTAATAACAATGAAAACAAGGGGGAGAGGATGAGTGCTGGCAAGGTATCTGTTCTAGGATATCAATTATGGATGATTTAGCACACATACGCTACAACAGGCCTAGGTTAAACAGAGTCCTGTCTCTGCGATATAGGAGGATGGAAGAACGGGTTGTAAAATTGTTAAAATGCTGTTGGTCCCTCTTATAGGAATGTATGTACTCCTTTAATTTGCTAATGTGTTCGTGTTTGAGTTGAGAGCTGTAAATTAGGCTTTATGCTTTCTCTTTGTTCAATAAAAACCTTTTTGATTTAAAAAAATAGAAATACAGATACCGCACCATCTTCAGTGGCTAGGAATTTCCACCAATCGCTTTAGTCATCAAAGTCATTATCAATATGTGGCTCACCTGAAACATACCCCCAAGTCTGCTCACCATTTAGCTGAAGATAATGCAGATAAAATTAATGAAGAGAACAAAAGAAGGTTTGATCTTCATGTCAGATACAGAGATCTGAGACCAGGTGACCAAGTCTTGCTACTCGGCCCAGTAGCTGCAAAAACATAAGGTGGACAACAGAAGTCAGAAAAAGTTTATAGTGGCAAAGAAATTGCCTGGGATACCAGTCTACAAGATAAAAAGAGCAGAAGGCAGGATCAAAGCCTGGCATTGAAATTATTTGTTGCCTATTCCTCAAGTCAGTGATGAAGATGGCCCAGATGTCACTTCAGAGTGTGACTAACACTGGCTACAGGCAAACCTCTCATCTGATACCCATGAGAGTGATTGGACTGTAGTTCCTAAGGCCTCAAGTCCAACAGCACTCTCTCATTCAAGAAAGCCACTGAACTCTAAATCTCCAGAGTTTGTGTTTAAGTTAGTGAGCATGTCTAATCATGGACCCAGCCCTTCTACATAGCTAGCACCAGGGCTCTTTTTCAGCGGGAACATGGGGGAACGCAGTTCCGGCACCTCCAGCACTAGGGGGCTATTGTTGCTGAGGAGGTCTACTGTTTCTGGTGGGGGGTCTATTGTTGGTTAGATTTTGCACAAATTTTATGATTTTATGTAAATACATCTAATAAAAAAGAGCTTTATATTTCAAATTTTACACTACGAAGATGCCTTTATTTTATGTTCACTGTGAGTGGTGGGGGAATTTAAAAGGGGCAGAAGCTGTTTTCTATTGGTCCTGGTCTGGGATTGCACCTGAAGAGTGGAGTTGAGGGTTTCCTTCTACATTGAGTCCTTTTTTATTTTGATACTGGGCTCAATCAGATAAGGAGTGGAAGTCTATGAGGCTGGGTGAAAGAGGAATGTCTTAATAAGGAAGAGAGCTACTAATCCTTGCAGATTCTATGGGGACTGCATTATTTTGACCTGCTAATAAGCGGGTCATAAATTTCTGGTGATCTTTCTACCTTCGTTTAATACCAAAGGTTGAGGAGTTTTCATTTATTGTTTGCTGTGTGAGTAGATATGTATGTGTTTGTTCTGTGATTATTGAGGCATACTAAACCATGGAGTTGTTTATATTTTAATACCAGTATCACATTGAGGGGAAGTGGATAAGAGGAACAGGATTACGTTCTGAGGGCGAGTCCTTATCCAGAGGAAGAAAGGAGAGACACCTTAAAAGCCCTGCCACATATTCTGTGAAAAGCACTGTATGACTCACTAAAAAAGGGGATCATAATTATTCGGTAAACCTTTCATCTACTCAAGGGGGATTTGTGAGCATGAAGAGGAAACATTGTTTTTTTTTTTTGTGAAGATATAGACTTTAACACATGGACATTTTATTATTCTAGTCACATTTTTTTTAGATATATTCCACTGGATATATTGGTTACTACTGGTTTGGAAGTATTTTTTGTTTCACATAACTTGGTGATTCATTTATTGTTTTCATAGCGCTGGTCACCAGCTGCTGGGTGTCTAACTTAACTTGTGCTATAGCGTAGGGAATTTGTTTTAAACATTTATTTTAGTAGGCTTCCCTACCCTTGCAAACAATTTTTTAAATCACACTACACCTAAAATGCACTGCATTTGCCAATGTGTGGGGGTGCTATTAAAAATGAATGACACCCCTGTGCATCTGCTAAAAAGCAGTGCTTTTGTCTGCATGTTGGGAATGTACTTGATTTTGTGCACATTCCTGACGTGCAGTGATGTGAACCAAGCTTTAGACGGGGGTACCTCAATACTGAAAATACTTTCCAAGGGTGCCCTGACTGAAAAAAAGTTGAGAAACAATGTGCTAGAGACTGGGTTATGTATCCGATGGCCACTTCTGGTAGTTAGACATCCAGTTGCATGTCAGTTTTGATTACTAGGGACTAAAACACTGAGCTGACTCTCCAGTCCCACACCACAGCTCCTGCTGGTGAGAAGCTCTGTTCCAGGCTGTTTGGACAACAGTTAGATGATCCCCCCTGACCACTAAACTTGTCTTAAGGTCTCCAACACAAAGACAAATCCTGCATCATCCTCTGGGGCCCCCTGCAACTGGACTTTGCGGCAACATTCATCTGATGGTATCTCTATAAATACCTACAGTATATATAGCCAGGAATATGTGCACAATTTGACCAGGACTTCTTTCGGGCCCCTTTCCTATGTAATGCTTGGATTATTTCTATACTACTGTGCATTTCTATAGTTATTATGGTCAATGTTATATGCGGGTTGCAGTAGTTCTGCTTCCAATTACTTTGATTAGATTATTGATTAAAGAAAAAGAATCCTCTCTGCTCACAGTGAAGGTCCTGGTTCTCCTATTGACCTACAGGTTTAGCACAATATCCTGTTTGCGGAGGGCCATTTCTCATAGCCCCCCAAAAAGAGGGCTACTCTTAATTGACTGTATACAGGTATTATTACATGATACTTCGCTTAGGTAAAACCATAGATTCTACAATATTGAATGTTCTCGGCTAAGAGCTTGACTTTATGCAGTGGTGCCCAACACACATGAACCAGCCATCTGTGTGTGGCCTGGGGGGTTATTGGGCACCATAAAGAAAGCAGAGTGGCAGCAGGGAACCAGGTGTAAGAATGTGCTCTGTGTTAAAGCACTCGGCACTGAATGAGAGAGACTGTATTAAGAGAGGATTTATCTCTGTCCACAAAACAAGCAAATCCAGACCTGGGGAGAGAGAGCACAGTTTGGGAATATGTGATGGGTATGTGATGGGGCTAACTTTCACTGTCAGTCCACGATACAGGGGAAAGAGGGGGGTTACATTTCACTGCCAGTCCACAATAAAGAGGAAGGAGAGGGGTTAAGTTTCACTGCCAGTCCACAATACAGGGGAAGCAGGAGAGTTAACTGTTATTGGCAGTCCGCAATACAGGAGAAGGAGGTAGGGTAAATATCTCAGCCAATGACCAATGCAAGAGGAGGAGTGGTTTAACTTTCACTGCTAGTCCACAATACAGGGGCGAAGGGGGGGGGGTAACTTTCACTGCCAATCCACAATGCAGGGGGAGAGAGGTAAATATCACTTCCACTGACCACCAATGCAGGGCCAAATTGCACGGCCACTGACCAACATTGTGAGGGGAGGGGTTAACTGTACCGACACCAGGGGTGGTATTATTGCACTCACTGACACCAATGTTGTGGGTTATTATTGTGTCAACTAAACTTCGAGCCTCAGACAACGTCCTATGACGAAACGCGTAAGGCAGCCCTATCTTGATACGCAACACGTCACATCCGGCGGAGCTGAACTTCCGGTTTCTAGCTATACACACCGTGGAACACACGCCGCTACCCGGAACAACAGCACTGATTCACACGCCGCTTATTTTGCCCTTTTTTCTGTGTGAATGTTCTCGGCTAAATTTGTCTATTTACCACTTGGTGGTTATTTTTAACTTAAAGATTAAAACATTATTTTTAAACGGATTCACGCTATGAGTCTGTCCTTCCCTCATTTACCATCTTTAATACTGCTGTGAATACCCTGATGACCCTGATGACCCAAAGATAGGATCCAGATAGCAACAACCTCCAGGAGAAAAAGTGGACACCCCCAGCTGAGACGAGCAAGGACCCCCAGATGAGACCAGTGAGGACTGCTTGAACCAGTACTTCTATGCTCATTACCCCTGCAGGGGTTGGGCACTCTGGTAAGTGCAACTACATAAGGGGCAGTGTCGCAAGGAGGGGAGCACCGAATCAACACATCTGCATTGATTTCAAGAACAGTTATTGATTTTTGGGTCTGAACCCTCAGCAGAGGGTTATACACACGCCGCTACCCGGAACAACAGCACTGATTCAAGCGCCGCTTATTTTGCCCTTTTCTCTGTGTGAATGTTCTCGGCTAAATTTGTCTATTTACCACTTGGTGGTTATTTTTAACTTAAAGATTAAAACATTATTTTTAAACGGATTCACGCTATGAGTCTGTCCTTCCCTCATTTACCATCTTTAATACTGCTGTGAATACCCTGATGACCCTGATGACCCAAAGATAGGATCCAGATAGCAACAACCTCCAGGAGAAAAAGTGGACACCCCCAGCTGAGACGAGCAAGGACCCCCAGATGAGACCAGTGAGGACTGCTTGAACCAGTACTTCTATGCTCATTACCCCTGCAGGGGTTGGGCACTCTGGTAAGTGCAACTACATAAGGGGCAGTGTCGCAAGGAGGGGAGCACCGAATCAACACATCTGCATTGATTTCAAGAACAGTTATTGATTTTTGGGTCTGAACCCTCAGCAGATTATACACACATAAAATCTCCTTTCCTTTTTCCCGCAGTTTTGTATATAATCTCCACCTATTTTACGCAGGACTTCCATACTTATATTATCCATTTTTATATACATTTTTCATCCATTTTTATATATATTTTTTATACATATACTAAGTTCATCTTTAAAAAATCACCTGGAATATTAATAATACATATATATATTTTGTGTGGATGCTTTGATAGATTGTTTTGGATTTCTATATAGATACATTTATGCATCAATTTGTATCTATGTTGGATTTAACATAGACATAGACATTCTATACAGAGCATAGCCCTTGCAGTCACCTTATCTATGATTTACGGTGACACTATTGCTTACTTACATTGAATGCTATATTATTTTCGTTATATATTCCTCCCGACGGCTTCCTTAGTTTTCACTATATTTCAATATTGTTGATGTTATGATCTATCATTTTTTTCCACTGAAGGAATCAACTGTTATATCTACCTCATTTATTTATTGATGCACTTGCACTTTGTTCACCTTTACCTCACTCTCTGAATATTTTTGTCATAATAATCACTATATTCTGTCAGCTAAACACCATCTTTTACATTATATGATTTGCTTACTGTGGTGTATGTACTATTACACAGCACATGCACTTTACTTATCTTGTGTCTGACATTTTAACATTTGAGATACGTTCCAACCCTACCCTTTATACCGTTATATCATCTATATTTTATATTGTGGTTTAGAACAGCGCCATCACCCCTTTCCTTGTGTTTTATATTATTGTGTCAACTAAGCCCAATACTGGGGGTTTATTATTGCACTCACTGACACCAATACTGGGGTTTATTGCACTCCAACTTCAGAGTGCATTGCGATACACTTCAAAATATGCAGCAGCAGCAAAGTTTTGGGTGCTGAGGTTGGAAAAATACACTGCTATTTTGTGTCCCTCTGGAGGTGTCGGGCCGCACTTGAGGACCTCTAGCATTTTCTGGTTAACAATCACTGCTTTTATGTCCTGTAGTATAGATAAACCACTCTTGCTCTAGGGAACCCACTACTATATTGGAAGTTCTGGGATTTTCTGTGCAGAACTCCTCCAAAATGCAATTTCCTGCTTGTGTGATTTTCACATAAGTCTGCACTAAGATACGTTATATTTTAGGCATCTGCTGCAATAGAAATTTCACTTTTTGGTGAGATACTCCATAAGCCAGATACTCCCTCCTAAAATACTATGTCTGCATCCATACTGCCAAACAGTTCTACTTTATCACACTCATTAACACCTTCTCATCCAGTCCACGTCAACTCATCTCTACCTTCAACACTCTACTCTGTCTTCCACTGCCTCCACCCTCTAATTTACTCACTGCCCATGAGATCGCTAATCACTTAAAAAATAAGATTAATACAATTCAAGAGGAGTTTTCCAATGTGCAAAAAACAACCCCACGCAACACCCCATGTCCACAGATACAATCATTACATTATCACTAACATTACCCTCATTCAACCCTGCTAGTATTAATGAGGTTGCTAAACTTTTATCTAACACTCATCTAACCACTCGCTCCCTCGCAAATGCTACGCTCACCCTCTGAGTCAATTCTACACTCTCTAACTCCCATTTTCAACCTCTCCCTCTCATGTGGTATCTTCCCAAACTCTCTAAAACATGCGCTAGTCACATCTATACTTAAAAAGCCCTCACTGGACCCCACCAATCTTAAACTACATCCCATCTCCTTACTCGCCTTCTCCTCCAAACTTCTTGAAAGACTGGTCTACAACCGACTGAGTGACCATCTGACCATGAACAAAATTCTTGATCCCCTTTAATCTGGATTTCGCCCTTAACACTGCATGGAAACTGCTCTCCTTAAACTCTCAAATGACCTACTAACGGCTAAAACCAACGAACACTATTCTGTACTATACAAGAAGACAGAGAGGATCCACTATCCACTATCCACTAATAAGGGGACCTTGAGATTCTAAGAAGATTAGTTGGTTAGCGGGAGGCACCTGTAAGGGTATTGAATGAACATAAAATTGTAGAGTTCATTGAAAGGCAGAAGGTAAAAAATAATAATAATATACATATAAGCCAGTATAGTCCAATACCTGTGCTTAGATGGCCGGAAGAGAAGCCAGATCTGCCTAAACAGGCATTTTGTGGACACCCCTTGAAAGGGGAAAGGGGGGGGGGGGGGAAAGGGGAGAGTGTCCAGACGACAGAAAGTCTGCAAGAGATTGAGACGAAATAAATGTTCAAACATACCCAATTAAAAAGAGTAGTGGTACCAAGCGGATGGAAGGGCGAATGGCAAAAAGATTTAAATAACTTACTTGAGTACAAACAAGTGCGATGCGTCAGGTGCCTCCGGAGTCCCGTGGCAGACTGAGCTTGCAAGCTGGTTTTTATAGCCGCCTTCCAGATCGAGAGGGCGTGAAGAACGCCCCTCGATCAGCGGACAGAGGAGCCTAAGCGCATGCGCATAGCACGCACCTCCGCCAGGGGCCTACAAGGTCCATAGTTCCCGGCGGTGTGCGTGCGGTGCGCGCGATGACGTCATCGCCGTAATACGGCGGGTTAGTGGCAAAGGCTAGGAGTGGGCGGGCTGGATAGCACCGCCCTCGGGTGTCCATGCTAAGTAGGGGGGCATTTCCAAGTGGACATGTCCATCCTACATACAGCGGCCGAATCTAAACAACCGATAGATGGAGTTGGGGTGCTCTGGAGGGGAAAAAAAGGGGGAAAAGAGAAGGACAGCGCCTAGGGGATGTTTAAGATGCAATCCAATGAATCACAGTATACAGAGAATGTTTCACCCGGTTAGAATGCCAGGTGATCATATTTGGACATTCTTAGATCCTATTTATTTGGATACCTTAAAGGGCTAATATATGAGAAATAAATGTATTTCAATAATTTTTTCTTGAGCTTTTTCTGTGCTTGTGTATTTTCATATATGTAATAAAATTATTTTTACTAACTAATATGTGTCGTGAGCATTGAACCGTGAGTGAACCCCGACTCTCTTATATTATTTTTTGCACCGCTATAATCCCTAGTCCTCCAAATCCCTCCTTCGTTTATACTATTCTGTACTACTTCTCCTGGATCTCTCTGCTGCCTTTGACACAGTGGACCACCCCCTCCTCCTCAAAAAACTCCACTCCTTTGGAGTCCGTGACTGTACTCTTCGCTGGTTCTCATCCTACCTATCCCACCGCTCCTTCAGTGTCACCTCCAACTCTACTTCCTCCTCTCCTCTTCCTTTCTCCATTGGTGTCCCCCAAGGTTCTGTTCTTGGACTTCTCCTTTTCTCAATCTACACCAACTCCTTGGGTCAGTTGATTGCCTCCCATGGCTTTCAATATCATCTCTATGCTGATGACACCCAAATCTATCTCTCCACCCCCCAGCTCTCTCCATCTGTATCCTCACGCATCACCAACTTACTAGCAGACATATAAGCCTGGATGTCACATCACTTCCTCAAACTCAACCTATCCAAAACCAAGCTCATGATATTTACTCCCCCAGATGCCACTTACCCTGATTTCTCTGTCAATATCAATGGGTTAACTACTTGTCCCCCCACGCCAAGGTCCTAGGTGTAATCCTGGACTCTGAACTAACCTTTCGGCCCCACATCCTATCGCTATTTAAAATTTGCCACCTCAACCTCCACAACATCTCCAAGATACGTCCCTTCCTAACCAATGTCACCACAAAGCTCCTAACCATCTCCCGCCTCAACTACTGCTAAATAGGCTATCCCCACTTCAGTCCATCATGAACGCTGCTACCAGGTTCATCCACCTCACAAACCGTTCAGCGTCTGCTATACCCCTCTGCCAATCTCTCCATTGGCTGCCACTCAGCCAATAAATTAAATTCAAGATACTAACAATAACTTACAAAGCCATCTACAATCTGGCCCCCAGCTACATAACTAACCTAGTCTCAAAATACCAAACTAATCATTCTCTTCGCTCCTCCCAAGATCTCTTGCTCTCAAACTCCCTTGTCACCTCATCCCATGCTCTCCTTCAGGAATTCTCCAGAGCCTCTCGCATCCTCTGGAATGCTCTATCCCAATTTGTCTGACTTTCTCCTACTTTATCCACTTTCAGATGATCGATCCCTGAAAACTCATCTCTTTGTAGAAGCCTATCTCAAGTTGTAAAGCGCTACGTAAACTGTTGGCGCTATATAAATCCTGTATAATAATAAGTGTTAATTACTTCTAAAGGGATGTAGACACTGCAGCTTTCTCATCAGAACACCAAGTGTGCACCAGCTGATTATAATGAACACATACCCTCCCATTCAAAATCACAAAGTACAGTACATGTTCAAACAAACATCTATATCTTTAGAGCAGAAATATTGACCACCCAAAAGGAGATTTTTTTTTTCTCCAAAAAATATGGAGTTACTGTTTAATACTAAAGCAACTGTCTGTGAGGAAGGAAGAAGAGATGTAGGAGGCCCCTAATATTTTCATCATCATATATTGATTTGCCCCTGCTCTGGGGTGACTGTAATTTATATCCTGCACTGAGCTCACCATGGTCCACCATTGCCCTTGAAATTGTTTCAGAAAAATTATTAATGCTATTATCAAATCATCTGTAATCAACACTGTGTATATTGCCCAAAATAACCATCAGTTTAATTTCTGTGCAGGTATCAATTAGCTTAGATAATGTGGGGCAACACAGAATTGTAGCTCATTTGCTTTAGGTAATAAGCCCAGTTATCTTTAGTTTTTCTGCAGAAAGCAGTAGCATGTCCTACAGATAGTAACTGACAACAAATCATGTTTAACCTCCATATGAGCCATGACCACTGCATGAAAAATAAAATGCAGTTTTATTATGAACATCCTTTCCAGCCCCTTGTGTATTCTATCTCTCTGATTTGAAACTGTAGCCCCACGTATGTGTACCACCTCTTCACTATTCTTTATTCTCATTGATTTCTCTAATGTGTGAGTCATCAGCAGTGTTGGGGTTTGAGTAAAACCCCATAGCAGCCATACGTAACCTGCGGGCAATCAATTAGATAGTCGCTCCTTAGAAACACAGACAGATGTAATAATTATACTCCCGGTACTGTCTGATCCAATAACAGCACAGTAGGCTTTTGGAAAGAGAAAACTGTACAAAAGGTGGATTGGCTGTGTTCTGCTGCTTACCTTCACAGAATATGTTCCATGCTAATGAAATCTGAGGGGGCAGATAAAGAATGCGCAAACCACTCAATGATGAAAAAAAAAAAAAAAAAACCCTCTCAGCTCTCTTAAATTAGCAGGTAACGCAAGTTAATAACAAACAGTTATCACTCAGAATTCAGAGGGGAAGGCTTAACATCGTCATAGAACGAAAAGACAGCATAGCTGACAGGATTTTCGTTCATAATCTCTATCTGTGCTTGAAGTGCTGTGAGTTCTTTCTGCCTGGCTGCTGTTTTGTGGTATTCATTTTTAAGGAGAGATTTGGGAAAAGGTTGAAACATTGGTAAGTTCTATACATATATACTGTATATATAGCATACATATAGCTTGCAAAATGACAGTTGACTGAAATTATTCAAGCAAAGGAGTACAAGGAGTAAAAACCAACAGCAACCTTTCAGAATTCATCTTTCACAGATCAGACCAGAGTGAGATGAACTCTTGTTGGTTACAAATCGCCTTTGCCCTTTAAATAAGCAAGGTGCCGTACCATATATCCCAGAATCAGGTCAAATCTTTCACTGATATGCCTGCAGTGGAATGATATCTGCAGATCTGGTTGCTGTAGGTTACTGTTCTTTGTACAATAATATTGCTATTGGCACTGTCTTGTTAAATATGTGATCTTGCTATTTTTTTTTTTTTGCAGGAATTTTGCCATGAATGGAAAAGGTAAGGAAAATGTGGTCCTTTATTTAAGCTTTTTGTGCATTGCAAAAATACTATTTTTACTGCACTCTTATTTAATTTCATGTGGTATTGAATTGCTAGTTACTAACAGTCTTCTTTAGCATGCTGTACATCTTTGCTGTAAAACATTCTGATGAAAAGATACAGTCAATAATTTGGCTAAAAAAAGAATTAATTATTAACCAAATGATATAATTTACCAAAAGATGCTAAAAGCCATAATCTTTATTAAAAATGTAATTCTTTTTCAGAGTATGCAGTAAATTCCGTATGATAATGACATTTCTTTGCATAGTGACAGAAAAAAAAAAGCTGCCTTTGAAAAGGAATTTATACATTACCTCTTTCCAAAAACCTAAATAAGTTGTAAGGGAGGGCCAGTGATTTCCTTCACGGTAAGGGAAGGATATTAGAATGATGGTGCTAAAGCAATCTGTTGCCCTGGTTACAGCTACTAGCCATTTTTATCAGTTGATCACAGGAATTCCGCCTTATGCCATGCATTATTCATCTAGGTTCTAGTCGAAGAATCAGATTTGATCCTTGAGCCGAGCAGTTTTATTATGATTAAGGAAACTTGGCGTGGGCGCTGATTTGGAGTCATCATATCAGGACATTAGGCAGTAAGTATTTATTGTTGTGGAGATGTGCTTTGATATATATCATAAAATGTTGAGAGATAAAAGTTAGCACTCATCTGCTTTTTGCCATCCACTAGAATACCTACTGCATGCTTTTGGTATTCACGTCTTATTTGTGCTCGTGTTTTTTTTTATACATTTGTGAATGGCACTCATGGTTTAAGTGGAGTACATCCTTTACTAGGTGAAAGCAGCATTATACTTGTACTGTATTTTAAGCATTACTGGCACTCATAATATAACAGAGAGCTCCAGTTGTTATAGAACTACAAGGGCTTAGCATGTCCTGCTCTGTGTAAGCGTTGGTTTGGAGGACATGTTGGGTTCTGCAGTCCCACATCAGCTCAATAATCATAAGCCTGGTCTACACCATAAGCGTGCAAGAAATGTGAAAGGCGAATGACAAATACAGATATACTGTATCTGCAATAGATGAAGACCCTGCACGATAGAAGCAGTTACAACAGCCTTCAATAGTCCACTTGTGTTAATAGGTTAATGCACAGGGTATAATGCCCCCTGGGGAGATCAATATAGCTCCTAGCAGTGCGTTTGATTGTACTGACATCGTTTTAGACCATGCTCCAGCATAGTGACTGCTGTGAGTCATTCACTGTGGCATTAATCCTCTTACATTGCATCCAAAATAGAAGACAATTATAAACTATTCATTGGCTTTATGTTTAATTACTTTACAACAATATGGATGCTGGTGTAAAACATAGTTCATCCATTCAAACTGCTGAAAGCACAAGAGTAACTGTTGATAGTTAAGGGAACCAATGTAATATAATTATATTTATAAGATATAGCAACTTGACATGTTCCATGTTCTTTTCACTTGTTTACTCCAGGTTATGACAACATGAATATCTACATGGTTGTTATTACCCTTTGAGGATGGAAATAAATATGCATTATAAATTAATGGAAACTTATGCTGAATTAAAAAGGCTGCCATTCCTGACTTCTTAAAATGTTAGTTGCCTTCCTGTTTCCAGCATCAGTACCTGCTGAGTTGCTGACCTAAGAGCAAGTATGCAGATTGGAAGTGTCAGAGTGAAGTCAGAACTCCTGATGTGCACTCTTGTTCCAGGTCAGTGACTACAAAAGCTTTGAAGCCATTGATTCTGAATTATGGCCAGGCCACCATTTTTTTCAACAGGAGAGTTCAGCAATGGCAATCTTCATACTTTAGTAAATGTGTCCTTTAAAAGTGATTTGAATCTTCTTTAATTCTAAAATTCTAAAGTTCAAAAGATGATATTTTGTGGTTATAGTATAACTAAAGGCAAACTTTTTTTGGTTTTAGCTAAAAAGTTTAGGCATTAGAAAATGTGTTTTTATTGCAGTCTGTGTCCCCGTTAGGTCTAAAACTGGGGGGGGGGGGCAGGGGGGAGCTGCCCCAGGCGCAGCATTGGGAGGGGCACCGCAGCTTGTACTGACCCACCTGCAGCAGCTAAAAGGCTGCTTCTCCTCCTCTACCTCCTGCTAGCATTCAGCTGCTGCAGGAGGAAAATACAGGGATCGGTACGTACCTGTAAAGCTGACCCAGCTGCCACTCCTGTTCCTTCCCCTTTTTTTGCTCCCCTCTGCTCCTCTGCCCCCCTTCTCTGGTTCCCCACCGCTCCTCTGCCCCCCCCTTCTCTGGTCTCCCCACAGCACTCATCTCCTCTCCTTTGCTAGTTGTGCAGTGCATGCTGAATAATGACAATATCCTCGGCTCAGAGAAGCTCATCAAACGGTCCAGAAGACAGGCAGCCACACAAAGTTATAACATAAGCTTCCGCTGCACTCATTCTCCTGGTCTTTCCTTCCCCCGCTCTCCATCTTGTCTGCAGCCGCGAGGAATCTAGATGGAGAGCCGGGGAAGGAAAGACCAGGAGAATGAGTGCTGCAGAAGCTTATGTTATAACATTGTGTGGCTGCCTGTCTTCTGAATCATAAGATGAGCTTATGAGCATATTGTCATTATTCGGCCCACACTGCACAACTAGCAAGGAAGAGAAGGTGAGCACTGAGGGGAGACCATAGAAGGGGGGGGTCCAGAGGAGCGGAGGGGGGACCAGAGAAGTTTGGGGGGGACCAGAGGAGCCTGGGAGACCAGAGGTGCATGGGGGCAGAGGAGCACAGGGGGGACTAGAGGAACACAGGGGGAACCAGAGAAGAAGGGGGGGTCAGAGGATTTTGGATGGACCAGAGGAAAACAGGGGGGCCAGAGGAGCAGCGGGGTCAGGGAGCATAGGGGGACAAGAGGAACACAGGGGGGCCAGGGAGCATGGGGGGGCAAAGGAGCACAGGAGGGACCAGAGGAGCACGGGGGGCAGAGGAACACAGGGGGGACCAGAGAAGTTTGGGGGGACCAGAGGAGCATAGGGGAACAGAGGAACACAGGGGGGACAGAGGAGCATAGGGGGAGGCCAGATGAGCACAGGGGGGGCAGAGGAACACAGGGTGACCAGAGGAGCAGGGAGGTCAGAGAAGTATGGGGGGACCAGAGGAGCATGGGGGAACAGAGGAACACAGGGGGGACAGAGGAGCATAGGGGAGGCCAGATGAGCACAGGGGGGGCAGAGGAACACAGGGGGACCAGAGGAACATATGGGGACCAGAGGAGCAAGGGGGACCAGGAGAGCACAGGGGGACCAGAGGAGCAAAGGGGGAACCCGAGGGGGAAAGGGGGAACCCGAGAAGGACCGGTGAAACCAGAGGAGCATGGGATACCAGAGAAACACAGGGGGACCAGAGGAACACAGGATGGACCAGAGGAGCAAGAAGGGACCAGAGGAGCAGGGAGGGACCAGAGGAGCAGGGAGGGACCAGAGCAGCACGGAGGGACTAGAGGATCACGGGGGGGACCAGAGGGGCAAGGAGGTAAGCAGAGGAGAAGGGAATGACTGACTCAACAGCTATGGCCTGGGATTTTCCCACTTTTCTGCCTAATCCCCCTGTCTATTGTATCAGATGCTTGCATTATCTCTTTCACACGGGCGGGCGGACTTCGCCAGCAGATCCGCCTGCTCAGCATGGGATCTCTCCGCTGATCCCGGCTGAGCAGGTCTGTGTCTACTCTACCTATGCAGAGCAGACAGAGACACAGCCCACGTTCCTCTATGGGCAGTCGGATGTAAACAGACTGCCAGTCCGTTTACAGCTAACTGTCATCCAATCCACCAGATGGGTGGGGAACAGATCCCCTACCTGTCTATATCTAGCTAATAGAATCGGTCTGGATGTTGGCAGGTATCAACAGACACATGTCCATTTACATGCATCACTCCATAGAGGGCAGTGGGGGGTCCGCCTAAAAAAAATAAAAAAATTGACAGGCGGACCCGATCCGTCCACCCGTGTGAAAGGTGCCTTACACTGCCAAATTGCTGAATGCTGGAGAAGCTACTATCCATGGGTGTAGCATCAGGTGTCACAATGGCAACCCCACTTATGCCTCCATGGTGCCTCCCTGCAACACTGGACAAGAGGGGTGGCATTTACTAGAATCTATTACCTATATTTCCCCCATGCAGCAGCTGCCTGTTTAGGCATTTTCGGCAGTTTGGGATCTTCAGCCAGGGCACTGACTGACTTTGTCCCGGTAAGGAGGGGGATGCCAAACTGATTATTTGCACCAGGTGAAAGAATGTCTAGCTTCGCCACTGGTCCCCATTATAGGAATTCACCAGTATCACAGGGAATGAAAGTAAGGGTAAATACAAAATTTTGAGTGGCCACCAAAACAAGAATAGAGGATAAATCTTCCGATGGGGCACTTGTACCTGTGACAGCTGTCCAAAAGGTGATTTCCCTCAGTTCCTGTTGATTCCACAGGGTAGGAAGTGAGGGCAACTAAAACACTGACAGTGGTTTTAACCCTCCCCTACCCTTTGTAAAATACATACAGTGGTGTGAAAAAGTTTGCCCCCTTCCTCATTTCCTGTTCCTTTGCATGTTTGTCACACTTAAGTGTTTCGGAACATCAAACCAATTTAAACAATAGTCAAGGACAACACAAGTAAACACAAAATGCAATTTGTAAATGAAGGTGTTTATTATTAAAGGTGAAAAAAAATCCAAACCATCATGGCCCTGTGTGAAAAAGTGATTGCCCCCTAAACCTAATAACTGGTTGGGCCACCCTTAGCAGCAACAACTGCAACCAAGCGTTTGCGATAACGTGCAATGAGGCTTTTACAGCGTCCTGGAGGAATTTTGGCCCACTCATCTTTGCAGAATTGTCCTAATTCAGTTACATTAGAGGGTTTTCGAGCATGAACGGCCTTTTTAAGGTCATACCACAACATCTCAATAGGATTCAGGTCAGGACTTTGGCTAGGCCACTCCAAAGTCTTCATTTTGTTTTTCTTCAGCCATTCGGTGGTGGACTTGCTGGTGTGTTTAGGATCATTGTCCTGCTGCAGAACCCAAGTTCGTTTCAGCTTGAGTACACGAACAGATGGTCGGACATTCTCCTTCAGGATCTCTTGGTAGACAGCAGAATTCATAGTTCCTTTTATCACGGCAAGTCTTCCAGGTCCTGAGGCAGCAAAACAGCCCCAGACCATCACACTACCACCACCATATTTTACTGTTGGTATAATGTTCTTTTTCTGAAATGCAGTGTTCCTTCTACGCCAGATATACTTGGACACACACCTTCCAAAGAGTTCCACTTTTGTCTCATCGGTCCACAGAATGTTGTCCCAAAAGTCTTGGGGATCATCAAGATGTGTTGTGGAGAAATTGAGACGAGCTTTGATGTTCTTTTTGCTCAGCAGTGGTTTTCTCCTTGGAACTCTGCCATGCAGGCCATTTTTGCCCAGTCTTTTCCTGATGGTGGAGGCATGAACGCTGACCTTAACTGAGGCAAGTGAGGCCTGCAGTTCCTTGGGCGTTGTTGTGGGGTCTTTTGTGACCTCTTGGATGAGTCGTCGCTGCACTCTTGGGGTAATTTTGGGCGGCCGGCCACTCCTGGGAAGGTTCACCACTGTTCCATGTCTTCGCCATTTGTGGATAATGGCTCTCACTGTGGTTCGCTGGATTCCCAAAGCTTTGGAAATGGCTTTATAACCCTTTCCAGACTGATAGATCTCAATTACTTTCTTTCTCAATTGTTCCTGAATTTCTTTGGGTCTCGGCATGATGTGTAGCTTTTAAGGATCTTCTGGTGGACCTTACTGTGTCAAGCAGCTCCTATTTAAGTGATGCCTTGATTGTGAACAGGTGTGGCAATAATCAGGCCTGGGTGTGGCTAGAGAAATTGAACTCAG
Source organism: Lithobates sylvaticus (assembly GCA_028564925.1). Lineage (NCBI taxonomy): Eukaryota > Metazoa > Chordata > Amphibia > Anura > Ranidae > Lithobates > Lithobates sylvaticus. The sequence continues at coordinate 211,169,389 of CM053030.1, read as the reverse complement.
GTGTGGACAACCACAGTTATAGTATGTTTTAACAAGGGGGGCAATCACTTTTTTCACACAGGGCCATGATGGTTTGGATTTTTTTTCACCTTTAATAATAAACACCTTAATTTACAAATTGCATTTTGTGTTTACTTGTGTTGTCCTTGACTATGGTTTAAATTGGTTTGATGTTCCGAAACACTTAAGTGTGACAAACATGCAAAGGAACAGGAAATGAGGAAGGGGGCAAACACTTTTTCACATCACTGTACTGTATTAAGGATGAGCCCGGTGTTCGATTCGAACCCATGTTCGAATCGAGCACCGGGTGTTCGCTCGCTCGGCGAGCCCAGAACTATTGGGACCGCTCGCATCAAATTCGTGTGATGCGAGCGGCCCCGCAATGCATTGCGGCCCGCGCAGTGCAATGCTGGCTGATGATTGGCCAAGCATGCACTGTGACCCCGCATGCTTGGCCAATCACAGCGCCGGCAGCGAGGAGAGCCATAATTGGCTACAGGCAGGATGCCTGTAGCCAATTATAGCTCAGGGGCTTTAATACACGCCCCACGGTATAAGAGGCCGCCGCGGCGGCGGCCTCGCATATTATGTTTCACTCACAGTGTCAGCGTGTCAGTGTGCTGCTGACTGCTGACAACAATATGTTCTTTATTTCTGGGGATATGTGTGTGCATGCTGTTAGAACAGCATTGCAGTATCACATCTGGGGGGTGTCTATAGGTAGCCTGTGAAGGAGGGCAGGTTTCCTGTGCTTAGAACTTTCCCTGCAAAAAAGTGTCATTTTTGCAGGAAGAAAGCTATTTAAATCACTCGCGGCTAATGAATTGATGGCTCCTGTAACACAGAGAGCTGTCATTCATTAATAAAAAACAAAAAAAAAAGCGTAGGGGTCCCCCCAAATTCAATAACCAGGCCCTTCAGGTCTGGGATGGATATTAAGGGGGATCCCAGCCAAAAAAAAAAAAAAAAAATGGCGTAGGGTCCCCCTCAAAATCCATACCAGACCCTTGAGGTCTGGTATGGATTTTAAGGGGAACCCTAGCCAAAAAAAATGGCGTGGGGTCCCCCTCAAAATCCATACCAGACCCTTATCCGAGCACGCAACCTGGCAGGCCGCAGGAAAAGAGGGGGGGACGAGAGCGGCCCCCCCTCTCGCCTGAACCGTACCAGGCCACATGCCCTCAACATTGGGAGGATGCTTTGGGGGTCTAAGACCCCTAAAGCACCTTGTCCCCATGTTGATTAGGACAAGGGCCTCTTCCCCACAACCCTGGCCGGTGGTTGTGGGGGTCTGCGGGCGGGGGGCTTATCGGAATCTGGAAGCCCCCTTTAACAAGGGGACCCCCAGATCCCGGCCCCCCCCCTGTGTGAAATGGTAAGGGGGTACAAAAGTACCCCTACCATTTCACCAAAAAAGTGGCAAAAATGGTAAAAAGGACAGGAGACAGTCTTTGACAATTCCTTTATTAAAATCTTCTTTCTTCTTTCTTCATCCTTCGGTTTCTTCATCTTCTCCTTCCTTCATCTTCTTCCATCTTCTTCTTCCATTTTCTTCTTCCTCCGATCCGCTTCTTCTTGCGCTGGTCTTCTCGTCCTTCTCGTCCGGCATCTTCTTCCGTCGGCGTCGGCGTCGGTGTCTCTGTCTCTTCTTGGGCCGCTCCGCGCAATGGGAGGCTCCCGCTGTGTGAGGCTCCGCTCCGTCTGACAGGTCTTTTATAATGGAGGGCACCTGGTGACCCCGCCCCCTCTGACGCACAGGGACGTCATGGGGAATTCCATGATGGCTTTCCCCATGATGTCAGAGGGGGGCGGGGTCACCAGGTGCCCTCCGTTTTAAAAGACCTGTCAGATGGAGCGGAGCCTCACACAGCGGGAGCCTCCCATTGCGCGGAGCGGCCCAAGAAGACACCGACACCGACGCCGACGCCGACGGAAGAAGATGCCGGACGAGAAGGACGAGAAGACCAGCGCAAGAAGAAGCGGATCGGAGGAAGAAGAAAATGGAAGAAGAAGATGGAAGAAGATGAAGGAAGGAGAAGATGAAGAATCCGAAGGATGAAGAAAGAAGAAAGAAGATTTTAATAAAGGAATTGTCAAAGACTGTCTCCTGTCCTTTTTACCATTTTTGCCACTTTTTTGGTGAAATGGTAGGGGTACTTTTGTACCCCCTTACCATTTCACACAGGGGGGGGGCCGGGATCTGGGGGTCCCCTTGTTAAAGGGGGCTTCCAGATTCCGATAAGCCCCCCGCCCGCAGACCCCCACAACCACCGGCCAGGGTTGTGGGGAAGAGGCCCTTGTCCTAATCAACATGGGGACAAGGTGCTTTAGGGGTCTTAGACCCCCAAAGCATCCTCCCAATGTTGAGGGCATGTGGCCTGGTACGGTTCAGGCGAGAGGGGGGGCCGCTCTCGTCCCCCCCTCTTTTCCTGCGGCCTGCCAGGTTGCGTGCTCGGATAAGGGTCTGGTATGGATTTTGAGGGGGACCCCACGCCATTTTTTTTGGCTAGGGTTCCCCTTAAAATCCATACCAGACCTCAAGGGTCTGGTATGGATTTTGAGGGGGACCCTACGCCATTTTTTTTTTTTTTTTTTTGGCTGGGATCCCCCTTAATATCCATCCCAGAACTTAAGGGCCTGGTTATTGTATTTGGGGGGACCCCTACGCTTTTTTTTTTTCATTTTTTTTTTTTTTTTTATCAATGACTTTTTTTTATGAATGAGTTTCAATGAATCACTGTTCTCTGTGTTACGGGAGCCGTGAATTAACATTAGCCGCGAGTGATTTTAAATAGCTTTTTTACTTTCAAAAATGACACTTTGCGCAGAGACAGTTCTAAACACGGGAAACATGCGCCCCTTTACAGGCATACTATAGACACCCCCCAGGTACGAAATTTAAAGGAATATTACACTTTTATTGTTTCAATTTAAGCATTATTAAAATCACTGCTGAAAAAACGGCCGTTTTTAAAAAAAATTTTTGCATTGATACATTCCCCTGGGGCAGGACCCAGGTCCCCAAACACTTTTTATGACATTAACATGCATATTAGCTTTAAAATGAGCACTTTTAATTTCGAACGTTCGCATCCATTTAACTAATAGGGTTCTAAAGCTCGCACGGACTTTAGGTCCGTTCGCGGGTTCTGGTGCGAGCCGAACGGGGGGGTGTTCGGCTCATCCCTATACTGTATATAAATATATAAAAAAGCCTCTAAATATACTTTATAGTTGGTCATACTATAGTGGAACTTTACCCATAACAACTTTAGCAAGAAGCGTACATTCCACATTAATAATTTTGCAACCAAATTTAGTGTGTGTTAATGGCTTCCAGCTTTGTTCCTGTTCTTGTTGCTGAAGGCTGACATTTTCTGAAGCCCAGAACCCCTGAGCAGCAGTAAATCTTTAACCTGCCAGCAGATCGGCCTTTACAAATTCGGCAGTGCCTAAAAATATAGAGCAAGTGAACATGTACAAAACAGGGTGAGATAGTATATTACTGGATTTTAATCAGTATGGGTACTTATTTTTAATTTTTTACATTGCTATACCTGCAAAAGGGGCCAGTCTGAAGTGATCTAGCAGGACTTAATTTTCTGACTAAAGTTCCACTTTAAGTGGTATAGCCAGTTTGGACACATAAGCAAATAGGCAACACTATTATAAAAGAGGAGATACCATTGTTATTTGAGTTTTATTATCCATCTTGTTTTATATTTTGACCTTAAAGGCAATAGGGTGGTAATCTCTCTGGAAGGGGCCAAGCTTGTGTTATGGGCAGTGCATATTGTCCTCCTAGGTTGTTAACTTTGTAAATGGTGATGTTCCTGAGTATAGGTGGCCATTTGAAAATTAACAAATCAAAAATATCCACTTGGGGCTTGAAAAAAAGATTAATAAACCAGACATAATAAAAAAACAAAAATGTGATTAGAAGCGATGAGTGAATCTTAAAATTAAATGCGTCTTTAATTTGGGAGCTATGGAATCTGGATGCATGTGACTTTGTTCTGGTATGGCCCAGATCTGAACACATTTAAAGAGGTTGTAAACCTCTGGGGAAAAAAAACAAAAAACATAAAAAACTTGCAAGACATAATGAGCTAATATGCATCACATACTAGCTCATCATGAAATACTTACCTTAGAACGATGCCCTGCAGTGCCGCCCGCACTACGCTCCCACGGCCGACATCTTTAACTGGAGTTACTTCCGGGTTTGCGGGCTTCCAGCGCTGTGATCGGCCGGAGCTACGATGGCGCATACATGTGGGAGCTGCAGGTCACGGCACGGGCCCTCAAAAAATTGGCACCAGTGGGCCGTTTCTTCAGTGCACATGCGCCAATGACATTGGCTGCAGCGTATATAGTGAATATCTCCTAAACTGTGCAAGTTTAGGAGATATTTACATTACCTACAGGTAAATCTTATTATAGACTGAGTTTACAACCACTTTAATGACAGGAAAGGGGTAACAAGTCTTTTAAACCTTTTGGAATCCTTGTCCCATTCTGGCGGCCAAGGAATGAAAACAGTGTATGTGCTTGAACCAACCTAATATATATTTATTAAAGCTCAACTTTAGACAAAGTTTTTGCTTTGGATAGAGTGCAAATGGTTCTTATATACAGTATATGTATGTATTTTATTATTAATCTATGTATTATTTTATGCTGCAGGTTTTTATTGCTGACTTGACTTTCCATAGATAATTGAAAATGACAAACTTTTTGGATGTGGATTATATACCAAGACTGTTATTCAGTCAAGGAGCACAAGGTAACATTTAATTTATATACTATTTACATATTGTTTAATTTTTAAATCATTTCACCTTTTTTGCCTTTAGCTGCTGGTGAGTTTAGCTCCACTTTGACAACGACTCAACAACACCAGTAAAACTTAGCAATTAGTCACAAACCATTGTTTTCTGAGCAGCCCCAGGAATAAAAGAAAATTAGTAAACTACTCTAGCTATTAAGGAAATATTACAATTAATGTCAGAGAGGCCACTTACGGTAATTCACCTTTATTCTGAGGTTTATATTAGCAATTGCAGTCAGCTTAAATAAATCTTCCTTAGTATTTGATGGTCAATCTGAAGGCTCTGGTTACATGATTCTGTGCTGTGCAGCCTCCATCTGCAGGGAAAATACTAGCTTCTATTTCTCTAATGCTGTGTACACAGGATCGGAAATGCCGCCAGCAAAACTCCGATGCAAGCTTTTTGTCAGAAAATGCGACCGTGTGTATGCTCCATCTGTCTTTTGCTGGCGGAATTCCAGCCAGCAAAAGATTGGGAGTAGGTTCTCAATTTTTCAGTCAGGAAAAGTTCCTATCCGAAAATGCGATTTGTCTGTATGCAAAAGATCACGCATGCTCGGAAACAATTCGAGGCATGCTCGGAAGCATTGAACTTAATTTTCTCGCCTCGTCGTAGTGTTGTACGTCACCGTGTTCTTGGCGGTTGAAAGTTCAGAGAACTTTTGTGTGACTGTGTGTATGCAAGACAAGCTTGAGCGGAATTCCGTCGGAAAAAACATCCAAGATTTTTCGGATGGAAACTCCGCTCATGTGTACGCGGCATAAGGTTCAGATAATGGCCCATTCAGAAAATAGAAATGCCGGAACCACAGGGATTTAGTAGCGCAACCAAGGTCAGCTGTGCCCCGGAGTGAGTTTATGTGCAAAATATTTTTGTCTCCCTGAAATCTACTTTTAGTTTGGTCAAAAAAATGGGCATCAATTTGATTATTACTGATTTTTCTACATCCATACTTTTAATACCATAAATAAGCGGCTGCTTATATTATTTTTCTGTGGCTAAAAATAGACAGCTACATGCAAAGTTTACTTATTGGGAAATATGTATATTCATTGCACATTATAGCAGTGTTGCATTCTTCAGAGTCATTTGGTGTAATTATCTGATTGTCCAAGAAAGTAATTATACCAACAGACTCCGAACCTTTGCCAGGAAACGCAATGCTGTTTTTGTTCACTGTGAAAACTGTGGGTGTAAGAGAAGTATTGAAATATCATCCCTATTCTGGCACTGTATGTGTCACCCAGATGATGAGAGCATCAGAGAAAAAGCAACTAAACTGCCATGTGTAGTAAAAAATAAACTGCAGAATGTCTTTATAGAGACTCTGCCAGCAATGAAACACTACTCCTTCATTCATTATTTCTAGAAATTCAAGGCACAAAACTAATCAGGATGCTTATTTAAAGCATGGATTACAAAAAAAGTCATTTGAATATAGTGTATATTATTTTTTAATATAGTTATTGAAAGGTGTATACATAAATGGAAATTATGTTAAAGTTAAAGTGGAAGTAAACCCCCCTATCCTTTTCAGCCAAGGAAGCTGCCATCTTTGCCTCTGTTTAATCTTCAACTGCCACAGTGCTGCACATTTGATCCGTTATGACACCAGCCATTGGATGGTTTGACTGTTTGGTTGAGAGCACAGCCAATGTGCAGTTAGCATTCACGGCATGCCTTTTTTTTTTTTAGACTGTTAAATCGATGGGTTTACTTCCGCTTTAAGATGGCCATAAATGGTTCAGATATCAGGTGGTTCAGCAGGGACCAGCTGAGACACGAACCATGTAAGGGAAGGCTAATTGTACCCAAATTGATTGATCAAATAGAGGAAGTGGTTGGCAAAAGCTGGCTGTCTTTTGATCATCGATAGCACTGTTACAAATATAATCTGAGACAGACAACAGGTTAAAGGTACTAAAGTCCAAACCCAAAGAAAAATTTAAACAAAAACCCCAAAAACAATATTTATCCTCACCATACTCCAGTGCTAAACTCCTCATCCTCCATTAGTCCTACTTGCTGCTCCTCTTCTAGGATGAATAATGCCCAGTGACAGTCAACCTACTGCCTGTGAGTCCTAAGTGTCCAGAACACACTCCCTGGGGGGCACATCAGTTGATCTGGTCTCACAAATAAATGAAGCAGAGCACAGTGCCCACATCATTACATTGGCTTCTTTCTCTTTGGCTTCTTTCTCTGTATCATTGAGGACTGCCCACTGCCACAGCAAAAAGACATGAAAGGAGGACAAGGTGATGTTTTGTGACCAGACCCAAGACAGCACCTAAAATGTACATATGCTAAAAACTAAAAAAAATAAAATTGCACATAAGAGGAGGGAAGGAATTTCTAGGTGTCACAAATAATTGGGAAAGAAAGTAAAGATAGTTCTCCACAGAGTTGAAGACGGAAGAAAAAAGCCTCCCCACCACGCTTTACAAAATTGTTTTTATTGCTGTCTGTGTTGATATTAAACCACTTATGTCCCAAATAACAACAATCACCAGAGAAGGAAGTGAGGGCACAAACCTATAAAGCACCAGTAAAAACCAGAGGTTCTAACCCTTCTGTATATTATTTGAAGCCGAACTACAAAGAACTCTACATAAACTATCTCTCATGTCAGCTCCACTATTTTAAGGAGCACACTTTCTAGGGCTCAGTCTGAGCTATCTGCCTCCGGAGGAACCACTGGATTTTTTTGGGATGCCCTACCCAGCACCAGTGGGAAGCCGCTGGTTTGTTTTTGTCCTCCTGCCCTGCCCAGTGATGACCCACCCTGTACCTGGAGTGACACCACAGTTTAAATGGGCTTTATTAACAGGAAAAGCCATGCAAGGAAAGATTGGGTTAGAAGGGTTTAATATAACATCACATATACAGTTCGCCATGTGACACAGACCACTGTAAAATCACCTAATCATTCTCCACATCCTCCTATGAAAACAACCTTACCAGAAACACTAGGTCAGCCTGAGGGAACAAAACTGACCCACACACAGAGGTTAAGAAGTTACTCCTTGTCATCACTAGGGATGAGCCCGGTGTTCGATTCAAACCCATGTTCGAATCGAACATCGGCCGTTCGTCCGCTCGACGAAACCAGAACTTTGCGGGCCGTCCGCATCAAATTCATGTGATACGAACGGCCCACAATGCACTACGGCAGTCGCAGTGCATTGCTGGCTGATGATTGGCCAAGCATGCACTGTGACCCCGCATGCTTGGCTAATCACAGCGCCGGCAGCGAGGAGAGCCATAATTGGCCACAGGCAGGATGCCTGTGTCCAATTATAGCTCAGGGGGTTTAGTACACGCCCCACACTATATAAGGCCGCCGGCGTGGCGGCCTGTTGTAGTGTGTTCCGGTGTGCAGCGAAAGAGCTTGATAGGCAGGGACAGTGTGTTCTTTACCAGGCATTTGCAGGGCTTAGTGTGTGTTCTGTGCCTCCAGCGCAGTATACACCTGTATCTACCCTTTAGTGGTGTTGTTCTCTATTAATACAGCCATCTGCAAGAGTTAGTGTGTGTTCTATGCCTCCAGCGCAGTATACACCTGTATCTACCCTTTAGTGCTGTTGTTCTCTATTAATACAGCCATCTGCAGGAGTTAGTGTGTGTTGTGTGACTCCAGCACAGCACAGTATACACCTGCACCTGTATCTGCCCTTCTTTGCTGGTGTTATCTAATACAGCCATCTGCAGGAGTTAGTGTGTGTTGTGTGACTCCAGCACAGCACAGTATACATCTGCACCTGTATTTGCCCTTCTTTGCTGGTGTTATCTAATACAGCCACCTGCAGGAGTTAGTGTGTGCTGTGTGACTCCAGCACAGCACAGTATACACCTGCACCTGTATCTGCCCTTCTTTGCTGGTGTTATCTAATACAGCCATCTGCAGGAGTTAGTGTGTGTTGTGTGACTCCAGCACAGCACAGTATACACCTGCACCTGTATCTGCCTTTCTTTGCTGGTGTTATTTAATACAGCTATCTGCAGGAGTTAGTGTGTGTTGTGTGACTCCAGCACAGCACAGTATACACCTGCACCTGTATCTGCCCTTCTTTGCTGGTGTTATCTAATACAGCCATCTGCAGGAGTTAGTGTGTGTTGTGTGACTCTAGCACAGCACAGTATACACCTGCACCTGTATCTGCCTTTCTTTGCTGGTGTTATTTAATACAGCTATCTGCAGGAGTTAGTGTGTGTTGTGTGACTCCAGCACAGCACAGTATACACCTGCACCTGTATCTGCCCTTCTTTGCTGGTGTTATCTAATACAGCCATCTGCAGGAGTTAGTGTGTGTTGTGTGACTCCAGCACAGCACAGTATACACCTGTATCTGCCCTTCTTTGCTGGTGTTATCTAATACAGCCATCTGCATGAGTTAGTGTGTGTTGTGTGACTGCAGCACAGCACAGTATACACCTGCACCTGTATCTGCCCTTCTTTGCTGCTGTTATCTAATACAGCCATCTGCAGGAGTTAGTGTGTGTTGTGTGACTCCAGCACAGCACAGTATACACCTGTATCTGCCCTTCTTTGCTGGTGTTATCTAATACAGCCATCTGCAGGAGTTAGTGTGTGTTGTGTGACTGCAGCACAGTATACACCTGCACCTGTATCTGCCCTTCTTTGCTGCTGTTATCTAATACAGGCATCTGCAGGAGTTAGTGTGTGTCGTGTGACTCCAGCACAGCACAGTATACACCTATATCTACCCTTCTTTGCTGGTGTTCTCTAATACAGCCATCTGCAGGAGTTAGTGGGTGTTGTGTGCCTCCAGCACAATATACAGTACCCAATTGCTGGTTTTCCCATCTCCCTGCAGGCCATTACAATCTCTGGAAGGCCAACAAGGAAAGGCAGACAGTCACGAGCCAATTAATGAGGGCAAGCAGGCTCTGTGTCTAGAGACAACAGTGCTGGTCATGGAAGCTGTGCATCGCCATCAGCACATGGCCATGGGACACGCTTGTCCTTATTTTCGGCAGCTGGACATGTTGAGTAGCATCATGCCGAAGACTTGGTAGAGTGGATGACCAAGCCCTCCTCATCCTCTCTCACCCAGGCTCAGGGTACTGGCAAAGCAGCTGCCAACGCGTACTTTTCCCTCTTCTCAATGTCATCAGTCACTCCTTCCCTAGACCCACCATGTCCTCCTAAGGAGTCCCCCGAACTGTTTGACCACAGTGTTGGGTACATTCTCCAGGAGAAGGCCAGCGTTTTGAAGGCTCTGATGATGATACCCAACTAGAGGTAGGCAGTAGCGTGAGCGCAGAGAGAGGGGATGCTCAAGGACAGCAATCTGGCAGTCATGTTCCACCAGCTGCAGCATACTGCCAGGTTTGCTCCAGTGGTAAAGAGGGAGGGGATGATGAGGTCACTGATGGCGGATCGGAGAGAGGAGGAGGCACATCTCCAACGAGGCAGGATGCCCTCCGGGGGCCAGCTTAAGGGCAGCACAACGACTGAATCACACCACAGAGCTCCGCCTGTGCAGGGCGCTGCCTCTGCGCATTATTACAAAAGTTCTTTGGTGTGGGCCTTTTTTGAGATGAGTGCATCAGATCGCACCGCTGCTATTTGCAACATATGTCTCAAGCGTATCTCGCGTGGCCAAAACATTGGCCGCTTGGGCACCACAAGCATGACCAGACATATGTTGACCTGCCATGCAGCTCGTTGGCAAGCGTACCTTAAAAACCCACACCAAATAACAAAGCGGACCTCTCCTTGCTCCTTATCAGCTGGGATCTCCAACCCCACTATACCTTCAGTCCTCTCTGAAAGCTGCACTGAGAGGAATGAAGCTGTAGAAGTAGGTGTGTCACAGCCAAGTACTTGTGGGCACTCTGCTAGCAGTACACCGACTTCCGATTGTACCAGGCAAATTTCCCTGCCCCAGCTACTGGACCGTCAAAAGAAGTTCACTCCCAGCCATCCACATGCCCAGGGGTTGAATGGTAGCTTGGCTAAATTGCTAGCACTTCAACTGCTGCCTTTTCAGTTGGTTCTTCTTGGTTCTTGGTTCTTCTTCTTCCTCCATGGCCTTTTCCTGTCCTTTGTCCTCGGAACCAGCGGTGCTCTGTAGGCATTCAAGGGGCTACGCAAGTACGCAGGAAAAAGATGCCATGCCGTGCTTGTGCTGGTGTGTTTGGGGGACAGGAGCCACACTGGGGCAGAGGTTCTGTCAGCTCTGCAGGGGCAGGCCAAGAGGTAGTTGATGTCACGCCAGCTTAAGCCAGGAATGGTGGTTTGCGACAATGGCACCAACCCCCTCTCTGCCCTGCGACAGGGACAACTGACCCATGTGCCCTGTATGGCTCATGTCCTTAACCTGGTGGTGCAGCAGTTCTTGGGCAGGTACCCAGGCTTACAGGATGTCCTGAGGCAGGCCAGGAAAGTCTGTGTGCATTTCCGCCGATCATATAATGCCAGTGCTCGGCTGGCTGAGCTGCAAAAGTAGTTGAACCTGCCCAAGAACCGCCTTATATGTGACATGCCCACCAGGTGGAACTCAACGTTGGCCATGCTGCAGCGACTGCACACGCAGCAGAGGGCCATCAATGAGTACCTGTGCAACTACGGCACCAGGACAGGGTCAGGGGAGCTCATATTTTTTTCACCACGCCAGTGGAGCATGATCAGGGATGCATGCACTGTCCTTTCACCATTTGAGGAGGCCACGAGGATGGTGAGCATTGACAGTGCATGCATCAGTGACACTGCACCTCTTGTCCACCTGTTGGAGCATACGCTGCGTGGAATAATGGACAGGGCACTTGAAGCAGAACAGAGGCAGGAAGAGGAGGACTTCCTTGCCTCTCAGGGCCCCCTTTATCCAGACAGTGTTCCTTCTCTCCCACCCATCACACAGGAAGAGGATGAGGAGGAGGATTGTGTCAGCATGGAGGTGGAGCTTGGCATTCAGCATCAGCAGTAGCAGTCTTTTAGGGATGATTTACAGTCCCAAGAAACCGGTGCACTTGTACATGGCTGGGAGGAGGTGACTGCGGATCATGTCGTCCTTAGTGACCCAGAAGACTCTGGACCGAATGCCTCAGCTAACCTACGTTGCATGGCCTCCCTGATCCTGCAAAGCCTGCGGAAGGATCCTCGTATTCTTCGGATCAAGGAGAGGGACCATTACTGGCTGGCCACTCTCCTTGATCCACGGTACAAGGGTAAGGTTGCGGACCTTATGTTGCCGTCGCAGAGGGAGCAGAGGATGAGACATCTCTGGGAGGCCTTGCAATAAGGTCTGTGCAACGCGTTCCCAGAGACTGGGAGGTTACACACTCCTGGTCCTGGACAATGAGTTGCTGAGGCTTTGGTCAGTAACAGAAGGAGCGGTGGAGAAGGTGGCTGTCTGACCGATGCGTTTTCATACAATTTTTTAGTCCGCAGCCCCAAGGTATGATCGGTTCCAGCAACCATTGCCAGCATCTGATATACATGGTGCAGGAATACCTAGGGGCAAGGTCAGACTTGGACACCTTTCCCACTGAAAATCCTCTGGCTTACTGGGTCTTGAGGATGGATCTCTGGCCAGAGCTTGCACAGTATGCAATTGAGCTACTGGCCTGTCCTGCATCCAGCATTCTTTCAGAACGCACATTCAGTGCTGCTGGAGGCTTTGTCACCGATCACAGGGTGCGCCTGTCCACTGACTCGGTTGATCGACTGACCTTCATAAAGATGAATCAGTCTTGGATCACCACCAGCTACCAGGCACCTGAAGCTTATGTAACAGAATAATTTATTTTGAAATGTCACATCCCTTCAAGACTGCCTATGCTGATGCTGAGTGACTGTCCTGTTATGTTGACTGACTATCCTCTTCCTCCTCAATGATCCTGATGGTAGATGGAAGAACATTTTTGTTTCTGGGTGCCACCAACAGTGGCTAAGGCCCAATTTTTCAGCCCCTGTTAGGGCATGTAATTACATTTTTTTATGCAATGCTTTGCAACAGGTCTCATTGCTGTGCTCCAAGTACAGTATCTGTGAGGGGTTGCAGTGTTGTGGCACCAGCACCAGTGGCTAAGGCCCAATTTTTCAGCCCCTGTTTAACAGGGGCGTGTAATTACAATTGTTTATGCAATGCTTTGCAACAGGTCTCATTGCTGTGCTCCAAGTACAGTATCTGTGAGGGGTTGCAGTGTTGTGGCACCGGCACCAGTGGCTAAGGCCCAATTTTTCAGTCCCTGTTTAACAGGAGCGTGTAATTACAATTTTTTATGCAATGCTTTGCAACAGGTCTCATTAACAGGGGCGTGTAATTACAATTGTTTATGCAATGCTTTGCAACAGGTCTCATTGCTGTGCTCCAAGTACAGTATCTGTGAGGGGTTGCAGTGTTGTGGCACCAGCACCAGTGCCTAAGGCCCAATTTTCAAACAAATCTTGATCTAATAATTCACAGCAGGGCCCATTCCTGCGCCCACCAAGAGTAACTGTGAGGGCTTACAGTGTTGTGGCAACACCGTCCACCGTCAACTGGTGCTGGAACAGCAGGACAACTGGATTGGCTACTCTCTGGAACAGTAGCACTACTCATAGCAGCATGTGAGTCTCTTCCCTCTGGTCCCTGCAGCCAGTAGCTCTCAACACAGCAGCATACGGTCCAATTCTCTGCAGCAGGTAGTCTCGGCACATAGCAGTCACGTGTCTCTCAGCAGCAAAGTCCCCTTCTAGCAGTGTAGAACAGCTACATGGTCTTCTTAAAGCAGCAATGTACTCACTTTGCTGTTTCTCTGCTTGGCTCACACCTTATCCACCCCAGCTCTGCTCCACAGCAGCTCTGAGCCTTGTACTTCTCTGCAAATCCTAAACCCTCTCTAAACTCTGTCCCCAAGGCTCACTGTCACTCTCCCTTCTGAGTTTGCACTCCACTGAGCTTCCTGAACTGTCTGTGTAGGTTAAGATGGGTGGGCTACCTGGGCCTTGCCCTGTTGCTAGTGGCAGGCTTGTCCAGGCTGTGGCAGCAGCCAATCAGGATCCTCTGTATAGCCTTCTCTCCCTGAATTTCCCATTGCTGCAGAGAAGGGGGGCAATGAATTGCAACAGAAAACAGCTAATTTCCTCTAGTTGTTCACCTGGATTACCAGGTTCACCCTGATCACACAAAACAAGCCCTTTTCCCCTGAAATAATATTCTGCACCACTGAAGTTATCACAATAAATATACTTTAATGATACCAAAAACTACATCATAAGGAGCATAAGTCACATGCACAATTAAAAACATTTAAAACCAAATCCCATTTAGAAACAAAATACAGCCAGCAAAACGCCATATTTTCAGTTACTGGGAAAAACTCAAAATGTCTCCCATGCTGAGCTGACCCACATCAGATTATAGAGAATTTAACATACACCTCAGCCATAGAGTCATATAAATAAAAACAGAGCATAACAGTAGTCACAATTGTAAGGTAATAAAGTATATGAATTAAATATACTATATGGTTTCTCTAAGAGGTCCTCAGTCTAATAACCTGTGCACGAAATGAAAGGGTTCTGCCCCAGGTAGCTGTAAATGTATCAGTATAGCAGTGTAGCTGGAGAGTATCTCAAGAGCTACCCTGGACTTTACTGTGAGGGCCACGGCTGATAAGGATAGATGCAAATAGCTGTGTCCTGAAAAGTTTTCTAAAGTAATGATTGTCTGTTGTTATAGAGTCATATAAAGTCTTCTGAAGACAATGCTAGGCAGCCACTTACCCCAATTGGGTCACAGAGACATTGCCATGAAAAATCCATATTTGTGCAGTATTTATCTATTTGTGCAGCTTTCATTATTCTGCAGGGTATGCATGTTTTTTTTTTTTACAAAATGAACATGTTATGCATTATTGGCAATTACCTATATTGTTAAAACACTATTGGCCTGCTAATGGACAGACCAATCTCCCCCAATTTAACATTTATTGCTCTCTGATAAGTATCACCCCTGTACTGGCAAATATGTATAGTATATGATTGACTTTATAGACCATCCTTCCTCAGGCTGGTTTCTGTGGTAGCCTAGGGTTCCTCCTAAGGTTGCTAGGATTTCCATAAGCAGTAAGCAATGATCAGTTGATCTCCCAAGTACTCTGACCACCCATGCAAATTTTCCACTATACATGAATGTAAGTGGTTACTTGGACACTGACCACTAGAGTTAAGAGACAACCAAATTTCTTACTGTCTATATTTGTGTTAAAAAAAATATGATCTGCCTTGGATGTCAAATACTCTAGGTATGCCACATTTATTCTTTAATTTAAAGCTGAAGTTCTGGCACGGAGCTCTGAAGGTATGTCACGGGAATGCCGTACCTTCAGCGTGCATGCGCCAATGACATCACCGGCAGCATCGCTAGTGAATATCTCCAAAACAGTGTAGATTGAGGAGATATGCACTGTACCTACAGGTAAGCCTTATTATAGGCTTGCTTGTAGGTATAAGTTTAAAAGTGGAGTTTACCTCCACTTTAAGAGAGTTTATTAAGGCATAATAAACTCAAGAAGAGAGGGTTAGGGGACAGAATATGCGAGAAAGTGACAAAAATGCAACTCCAGACTTCTAATGACAGTCAATATAGAGATAAGGGCCTTTAACCACTTGCCGACCGCCCCATGTAGATATACGTCGGCAGAATGGCACGTACAGGCAGAACCACGTACCTGTACGTGCCATTCTTTAGGCGGTTGGGGGGTCCGATCGGACCCCCCTCCGCCGGCGGGGACGGTCGGCATCGCTTCAGGAGCGATCCGGGACGAGGGGACGGCCAGTGGTTTCTGGCCACCCCCTCGCGATCGCTCCTGGCGAATGAAAAGCTTCCCCTTCCTGTCTATTGTATAGACAGGAAGGCGGAAGTGATGTCACGCTCGGTGCGCCGGTCTATGTGACCGGAGACGCCGAGCGGCGAACATGTTAAGGTCAGTGCACAACACTACACTGACACCAGTACAGTTAGGCACACAAAACACCCCCCTGTCACCCCCTGATCACCCCCCAGATCACCCCCTCCCCCCCCAGTCACAGTGTCACTAATTGCAGTGATCATTTATTTACTGATCACTGCATTTAGTGTCAGTGTGACTGTAATAACTGTCAGGGCAGTTAGTTTTAGGTCCTAGGTAGCCCCCTACCCCCCCCTAATAAAGGTTTAACCCCCTGATTGCCCCTAGTTAACCCCTTCACCCCCTTTTGCCAGTGTCACTAAGCGATCGTTTTTCTGATCGCTGCATTGTGTCGCTAGGTAACCATTTTTTTTTTATTTTAACCGCCATGTTTTATATAGGTTCATAAATAGTTTTATAGGTCAGGTACCCCCATATTACAACCTAAATAAAGGTTTTAACCCCCTGATTGCCCCTAGAGTTAACCCTTTCACCAGTAATCACCGTATAACTGTCACTGGTGACGCTGGTTAGCCAGTTAGTTATTTTTCGTTATTTAGGTTCCCCGTCAGGTTTTTATATAGCGTCAGGTACCCCCATATATTACCTAATAAAGGTTTAACCCCCTGATTGCCCCTAGTTAACCCTTTCACCCCCTTTTGCCAGTGTCACTAAGCGATCGTTTTTCTGATCGCTGCATTAGTGTCGCTAGGTAACCAGTTTTTTTTTAGGTTAACCGCCATGTTTATATAGGTTCATAAATAGGTTTATAGGTCAGGTACCCCCATATTACAACCTAAATAAAGGTTTTAACCCCCTGATTGCCCCTAGAGTTAACCCTTTCACCAGTGATCACCGTATAAAATGTCACTGGTGACGCTGGTTAGCCAGTTAGTTATTTCGTTATTTAGGTTCCCCGTCAGGTTTTTATATAGCGTCAGGTACCCCCATATATTACCTAATAAAGGTTTAACCCCCTGATTGCCCCTAGTTAACCCTTTCACCCCCTTTTGCCAGTGTCACTAAGCGATCGTTTTTCTGATCCCTGCATTAGTGTCGCTAGGTAACCAGTTTTTTTTTGTATTACTGTTACGGGTGACGCTGGTTAGTTAGCTTGTTTTTTTATACTGTCAGGGCACCCGCCATTTATTACCCAATAACGGTTTAACCCCCTGATCGCCCGGCGGGTGATATCAATTAGGTTTTAGGGTCAAATAAGGTCTGCGTCGCCCCAGGTTAGTGCCAGTACCGCAAACACCCACGCGCAAAGCATACACCTCCCTTAGTGGTATAGTATCTGAACAGATCAATATCTGATCTGATCAGATCTATACTAGCGTCCCAGCAGTTTAGGGTTCCAAAAAAACGCATTGTTAGCGGGATCAGCCCAGATACCTGCTAGCACCTGCGTTTTCCCCCTCCGCCCAGCCCAGCCCACCCAAGTGCAGTATCGATCGATCACTGTCACTTACAAAACACTAAGCACACATAACTGCAGTGTTCGCAGAGTCAGGCCTGATCCCTGCGATCGCTAACATTTTTTTTGTGGTAGCGTTTTGATTCAGTCGCTAACAGTCAGGAGCTTTTTTACCTGTGAATCTCAAAAAAATAAAAAAAACAAAAATAGTTGTCGTTTTATTGTTCTCTCTCTCTCTCTATTGTTGCTCTTTTTTTACTCCATTCTATTCTGCAATGTTTTATTATGTTTTATCATGTTTTATCATGCTTGCTTTTCAGGTATGTAATTTTGTTTACTGTGTTTTAGTGTTAAGCATTTTTTTGTTTTCAGGTGCGCCATTCAGTTGCAGCGCGGATTTATTTATCTTGACAGCAACAGCGTTTGCTCCCACGATACATAAAGCCGCGACTCCAACGCTGTAGGAGGTGATTTCACCACCACAGTTAAAAAAAAGAGCATATGTGCCGAAGCATGGGGGCAGCAGGGGGGGCGGAGGAGCGATTGGCTCCTAATGCCACGTACATACGGTCGAAATTCCGACCGTGTGTACACGGCATAACTTTTGCGGGAGGATGCCCCCATGCATCGGCATATATAAATGGTGCATGTATGCCCATCATTAGAAGTGGGTGGATGAAGGGAGGTATTCTAATGGTGGGCATACCCACCAATCAATCTCTTTTTTTCGTTCAGCCAAGAGGCTGCATGAAAAAAAAAAAGATTACAATATATGTCCAGTATGTTGCTGGACTTTGAATGGTTATACCAGAATGATGCCTGCAGGTTTAGGTATCATCTTGGTATCATTCTTTTCAGCCAGTGATCGGCTTTCATGTAAAAGCAATTCTAGCGGGTAATTAGCCTCTAGACTGCTTTTACAAGCAGTAGGAGGGAATGTCCCCCCTCCCGGATATAAACCGCGCCATTGGGAAATTGGGAAAGCATTTTATCACACCAATCTTGGTGTGGTCAGATGCTTTGAGGGCAGAGGAAAGATCTAGGGTCTAATAGACCCCAATTTTTTCAAAAAAAGAGTACCTGTCACTGCCTATTGCTATCATAGGGGATATTTACATTCCCTGAGATAACAATAAAAATCATAACAAAGAAAAAAAATGGAAGGAACAGTTTAAAAATAGAATAAAAAAGCTAAATAAATAAAAAAAAAAACTAAAAAAAAAAAAAAAAAAAGCACCCCTGCCCCCCCTTCTCTTGCGCAAAGGCGTACACAAGCGTTGGTCTGGCGTCATATGTAAACAGCAATTGCAGCATGCATGTGAGGTATCACCGCGAAGGTCAGATCGAGGGCAGTAATTTTAGCAGTAGACCTCCTCCGTGAATCTAATGTGGTATCATGTAAAGGCTTTTAAAGGCTTTTAAAAATGTATGTAGTTTGTCGCCACTGCGTGTTTGTGCGCAATTTTAAAGCATGTCGTGTTTGGTATCCATGTACTCGGCCTAAGATCATATTTTTTATTTCATCAAAAATTTGAGCAATATAGTGTGTTTTAGTGCATTAAAATAAAAAAAAGTGTATTTTTTCCACAAAAAATGCGTTTGAAAAATCGCTGCGCAAATACTGTGTGGAAAAAAAAAATGCAACACCCACCATTTTAATCTGTAGGGCCTTTGCTTTAACAATATATATAGTGTTTGGGGGTTCAACGTAATTTTCTTGCAAAAAAAAAAATATGTTTTCATGTAAACAAAAAGTGTCAGAAAGGGCTTTGTCTTCAAGTGGTTAGAAGAGTGGGTGACGTGTGACATAGGCTTCTAAATGTTGTGCATAAAATGCCAGGACAGTTCAAACCCCCCCCAAATGACCCCATTTTGGAAAGTAGACACCCCAAGCTATTTGCTGAGAGCAATGTTGAGCCCATTAAAATATTTTTTTTTTTTGTCCCAAGAGATTGAATAATGAAAAAAAAAAAATATATATATTTTTTTTTACAAAAAGTTGTCACTAAATGATATATTGCTCAAACATGTCATGGGCATATGTGGAAATACACCCCAAAATACATTCTGTTGCTTCTCCTGAGTACGGGGATACCACATGTGTGGGACTTTTTGGGAGCCTAGCTGCGTACGGAACCCCAAAAACCAAGCACCGCCTTCAGGCTTTCTAAGGGAGTAATTTTTTTATTTCACTTCTCACTGCCAATCACAGTTTCGGAGGCCATGGAATGCCCAGATGGCATAAAACCCCCCAAAATGACCCCATTTTGGAAAGTAGACACCCCAAGCTATTTGCTGAGAGGTATTGTGAGTATTTTGCAGATGTCGCTTTTTGTCACAAAGTTTTGAAAATTGAAAAAAGAAAAAAAAAAAATTTTTTTTCTTTACTTTCTTCATTTTCAAAAACAAATGAGAGCTGTAAAATACTCACCATGCCTCTCAACAAATAGCTTGGGGTGTCTACTTTCCAAAATGGGGTCATTTGGGGGGGTTTTGTGCTATTTTGGCATTTTATGGCCTTCGAAACTGTGATAGGTAGTGAGGAGTGAAATCAAAAATTTGCACCCTTAGAAATCCTGAAGGCGGTGCTTGGGTTTCGGGGCCCCGTACGCGGCTAGGCTCCCAAAAAGTCCCACACATGTGGTATCCCCATACTCAGGAGAAGCAGCAAAATGTATTTTGGGGTGCAATTCCACATATAACTATGGCATGTGTGAGCAATATATAATTTAGTGACAACTTTTTGAAGAAAAAAAAAATTTTTTTTATTTTTGTCTTTATTCAATCACTTGGGACTAAAAAAAAAAATATTCAATGGGCTCAACATGCCTCTCAGCAAATAGCTTGGGGTGTCTACTTTCCAAAATGGGGTCATTTGGGGGGGTTTTGTACTTCTCTGCCATTTTAGCACCTCAAGAAATGAAATAGGCAGTCATAAATTAAAAGCGGTGTAAATTCCAGAAAATGTACTCTAGTTTGTAGACGCTATAACTTTTGCGCAAACCAATAAATATACGCTTATTGGCATTTTTTTTACTAAAGACATGTGGCTGAATACATTTTGGCCCAAATGTTTGACTAAAATTGAGTTTATTAGATTTTTTTTATAACAAAAAGTAGAAAATCTCTTTTTTTTTCAAAATTTTCGCTCTTTTTCCGTTTATATCGCAAAAAATAAAAATCACAGAGGCAATCAAATACCATCAAAAGAAAGCTCTATTTGTGGAAGAAAAGGACGCAAATTTCGTTTCGTTACAAAATTGCATGACCGCACAATTACCAGTTAAAGTAGTGCAGTGCGAAATTGAAAAAAGACCTCTGGTCCTTAAGCTGACAATTGGTCCGGGGCTGAAGTGGTTAAGTTAAAACTGGGAATCCAAATCTCAATCTATAGAACACCACCGAGATGCACGGTTTTACTATATCTCTTCAATAAGTGCAAAAAATACCTGATTCTGCCAATATATTTTGTGAGCAATTACTTTCCTATGCTCTCTAATTCCGCTGACTCTTATCAGTTACACTGTTCCCAGTTTTCTATGTGGAATACAGAACACCTATCCTTTATGTTATTGAGTTAAGGAGAGGGGGGTTTAAGTAGTCCTAACCAACTACCCTTCCAATGCTGCTTCTTTATAGACACAGTATAGTGAGTGAGTGTTAATGAAAAAAATTATGAAAAAACGAATGCAGTCACCTTACAGTATCTCTGGTAAGATGGAATATATTATATTTGTGTCTTTAGGTTAAGATATGATTTGACAAATCCAACTATTTTAATTAAATAATCACTATACATAGTAGAATGCTATTCATTCATTCAAGTGTAAGTGTAGATAAGAATAAAATACCTTCATGTAATCCATTTAAGTATTTTCAAATAGAACCTAGGCTGGCTTTGTACTAGCCTCCTGTAATCCCCTGTACATCAGTATTCAGATTGTAAGAAATAGAGACAATTAGGCACTGCACACTGCTGTGAATCTTAAAAAAAGGAGCTGGCTGATTGAAGGATATTATACCTTTACCATCCAATCACAGCCCTGATCAAGTTGCATTGCTGTAATGACAATGACGAAAAGCAAATAGTCTGAACTTGACTAATTATTTTTTAGACATGTTAGACAGTTTACACATTGTTTACACATGTGTATTCCATCTGTGTATTCATTTGTTTGCCTACACTTACACTTTCATTTATCATAAGTCATGTCTTTACTTGCTCATTTACATACCTGTTATGCAGTTAATAATTTCAAGCTATTAAACAATGCGCCATTGCTATTTATATGATTGGCAGAGGTTTATAAGTTGCAGAGTGTAATCTTTTTTATCCGTCTAAACTGTGTACACTATGCAATGCTTTTTGTATGATGTTCTATCACTTGTTGATGATGTATATTCACTACTAGTGTCAAAAGTCATTTATTTTTCATATACACGGTAATGTGTTTGAGACAGCCTACATCACAGCATTCTTCACTTCATTCCTATATTCATGAAGGGTACAAGTTGAGAAAATAGGATTTTTTTGTCATACTTACCTGTAAAATCCTTTTCTTTGAGTACATCATGGGACACAGAGTGAGGCTATTATTCCTCATTTACTAGGTTATACTTCATCTCCAGATGAATGGACACTGGTAAACCAAAGGTCTTTAGACAGGAAGTGATCCCCTATATAACCTCTCCCATACAGGAAGTACTTCAGTTTCGTAGCAAGCACTTAATCCTCAAAAAGAGGGGAGGGACCTCTGTGTCCTGTGATGTACTCAAAGAAAAGAATTTTACAGGTAAGTATGATGAAAAAATACTATTTTCTTTATCATACATCATGGGCCACAGAGTGAGGCTATTATTCCTTACTTTCTGAGATGTCCAAGAGCAATAGCCTTGAAGGGAGGGAGACACCCTACCAAAACAATAGCCATCAGACCTATATGGCAGCCCGCAGTACACTGCCGCCGAAAGCCGAATCCTCGGCTGCTCGAACATCCAAATTTTGTGAACGTATGCAATGAAAACCAGGTAGCAGCCTTACAAATCTGAGCCACAGATACCTGATGGCGAAAAGCCTAGGAGGTTCTACCCCTGGTAGAATGAGTTCTCACCCTGAAGGGAGGAGCTTTGCGTTTCAGACCATAGGCCTGAATGACCAACTGACGGACCCAATTAGCAATGGAAGCTTTGGGAGCTGCCTGCCCCTTCTTGGGTCCTTCTGATAAAACAAAAAAAGGAGTCTGATCTCGACAAATAAACTCTGACTGCTCACACTACATCCAAGGAGTGCAGTCGTTTATCTTCCGCCGAACGAGGCTGAGAGAAAAAAGAAGGCAAAACAATGTCCTGATTAAAATGAAAGGCCAACACCACCTAAGGCAAGAAGGATGGAACGGGTCATAACACGACCCTGTCATGGTGAAGGATCAAGTATGGTTCTCTGCACGAAAGGGCCACCAACTCCGACACTCTTCTAGCCCGAGGTGATGGTCATCAGGAAGGATAGCTTGCGTGACAGCAAGACTAATGGAATTTCCATAGGATAGTCTCAAACGGTTGTTTCTGTAACACAGACAGTACCAGGTTTAACTCCCAAGTACACATAGGTGACCTAATGGGGGGAAGCAAACGAGTTACCCCCTGCATTAAGGTTCGGATCAGTGAATGGGAGGTTAAGAGTCTTTGGAAGAATACTGTCAAGGCCAAAATCTTATTTCCACAGCCAACTGTAGAAAAGAGAGAATTCTCCCAATCACGTATTTCCAATGATGCCATTTTCTGGCTTCACACCAAGCAATATATATCTTCCAGACCTTATAATAGATCTTCCTAGTGACCATTTTTCTGGCATTCACTAGGGTAGACACCACCGGTCGTGAGATGCCACGATCCTTTATCACCCTGGCTTCAATAACAATGCTGTCAAATTTAGAGACTGTAAATTGGGGTGGAATATAGGACCTTGAGACAGTAGTGGGGGGGGGGGGGGGGGGGCTGAAGCACCCATTGCCAGTCTATTGCACGATCTCTGGGAACCAGGGCCTTTTTGGCCAGGCTGGTGCAACCAGGATGACTGGAACACCCTCTCTTTGAATGATGCGCAACTAATGTGAAAGGAGAGAGATCTGGGGGAATCATAAACCAGGGAGAACTGGTTCCATGGGACTAATAGAGCATCTGATCCAATTGCCAGGGGATCCCTTGTTTGGGGCACAAATTGCTGTAGCTTGTTGTTGAACCTGGATGCCAATAGATCGACCTCTGGCCATCCCCAAGGCTGGCAGATTTCCTGAAACACGTTCAGGTGTAGGGACCATCCCCCCAGGCAGATCTGCTGGTGGTTGAGATAATCTGCCTTCCAGTTCTTTACCCCCAGGATATGGACCACCGATAGAACCGGCACATGTCCCTCTGCCTAGGTTAATATACGGTTCACCTCCTCCTCAGTTTATTGGCTCCTGGTACCCCCCTGGTGGTTCATATAGGCCACTGCAGTGGCATTGTCAGACTAAACCCTGATGGGGCAGTCCTGATGCTCCACCGTCCAGGACCGTAGGGCCAAACGTACTGCCCGTAACTTTAGGATGTTGATGGGCAGGCTCTGCTCTGCCCTTGACCATCTCCCCTGAGCTGTGACCCTCTCTAGGGTTGTTTCCCAGCCCGAGGAACTGGCATCTGGGGTCAATACTCTCCAAGACACCGGGAGGAAGGATCTTTTCTTTTGCAGGTTCCGATCCTGCAACCACCAGCTTAGGCTTAATCGTGCCCGGGGATATAAGGACATTGGATAATCCAGGGCTTGTGCTTTCCTGTTCCAAGCTGACAAGATGTCTTCTTGTATAGGCCTGGAATGAAGTTGAGTGTAGGGAACTGCCTCGAAGGAGGACACCATCCTTCTCAGAAGATTCATACAGAGCCGAATAGAGGGTTGCCTGGTGCCCCTTATCTGACGCACTTGAATCTTCAGGAAACAAATCTTTATGTGTGGCAGAAATACCTTTGCCTAGACTGTATCCAGGATCAGACCCAGATACTTTAGACTCTGAGCTGGTCTCAAGGCTGATTTTTTGGTATTTATGACCCTATTCCAGGTTTTCTAAATACCGCACTGTGCAGGCTACACTGTGTTCCAAGGCCTGTAGTGAGTGATCTCTGAGCAGGAGGTCGTCCGAGTATCCAAGCACCAAGATCCCCTGGGCCCTTAGAAGACCCAGTACAGGTGCTAGGATCTTTGTAAACACCCAAGGTGCTGTGGCAAGCCCAAAGGGCAGAGCCACAACTGGAATATGTTCTTCTACTGCAAATCGCAGGAACCACTGATGAGGCTCAAAGATAAGTACATGTAAATACGCGTCCTTGCTATTGATGGAGGCTAAGAAGTCTCCCATCTGGAGTGAGGCTACTATCGAGCAGACTGACTCCGGCCTGAAGGATTGGATTAACAGATGTTGGTTCAGGGATCTTAGAGGGGTCCAAGATTGGCCTTATTTCCCCATGTGGAGCAGCCTTCTATCGGGTGGGGGGCATCCCCTCAAAGGGAGGGCTTGGTGCTGGGTTTAGAAGAGTTCTGGACCCAGGGTCTTTTATGGCCCTGCGGCTTGCCCTTGGCTCTATTGCCCTGTTTGGCAGCAGAATTGCCTTGTTGCTGAAATAACTGAGGAAGTCCCAGAGGTTTTAAACGAGGGACGCCTGGTCCTACTCTTTACAGGAAGTAAAGAACTATTTCCTCTGGAAATCTTTTGCATTTAATTGTCCAAATCATCACCAAACAAACGTTCCCCATGGAAGGGGAACCCTGCCAATAACTTTTTACAGGGAAGCTCGGCTGACCAGTTCTTAAGCCACACAAGTTATCGCATGTGTACAGACAGGAGAGCCAGACGAGAAACTTGCTGTATAGAATCCTTTAAGGCATTTACAGAAAAACACAGTGCTCAAGGAATATCTGCCCTATTTTCAGTAAGATCATCCTCTAGGTTAGGCCTATCAGGCTGTCTGACCTGATCCTTTAAGGACTGGCAGACTTCAATTGCTGCGTCAGCTGGCTGAATAGCTGAACTGGCCAAAGAAAAGGAAGCTATTAACTCCAGTTAAACTCCAGTTTCTTGTGAACAGGGTCTTTCAAGCCCTGTGAGTTATCCACTATAAAAGTTAAGTTCTTCTTTAAGAAAGAGACTTCCGCATCTATGGCTGGCATGCTCCATTTCTTAACAAACTTTTCCTCCATCGGATATAAAAGGGAAAACCTCCTAGGAGGAACAAAAATCATTTCAGGATGTTCCCAATCAGCGTACACCACCTGTTCCAACAGTGGTTGCAAGGGGAAAGCCTGTGCAGTCTGAGGAGGCCTCAGGGACCTCAAAGAGGAGAAGGGAGGCTCAAAAACCTCTGCAGGAGGTAACTTAAAGGCAGAATGAACCATCTTGGTAAGAGTCTTGATCAAAAGCCTCTGCGACTGAGAGGCTGATACTAACTGGACATCTTCTGGCACAGATTCCTAAGAAGCAGACTCATCTGCCAGGCACTCCACAGAATCCTTGGCATTTAGCACTTCCCCATCCTCAACCCATTCCTGCTCCAAATTAGGAGGCTCAGGTAAGGGGGATCTGTCATGCTTCTTGCCACCCCACAGGATGGAGGCAATCATGCCAGCAATCCTGTGCTCTAACCCGGCTAGGGCTAAGGACAGGCCATCCCTGGTGATAAAGGCTGAAGCAGCAGCGTTGACTGTAGGTACAATACCAGACAGGTGCAGAGGCTCAGATTGGCTGGAAGCCTCTGGTCTCTCAGGCAATACAACACTAGGGTTTCGACTAGGCTGCTCAGGAGCTACTGACGACATAGGTGTGCTCTTTCTTGTAGTGTTAGCCTCTTTTTTAAGACATTGCAAGCCACAAAAAGGGATTACCTGGGTTTAGTATTTTACCCCAGAAGGGAGACCCTTTAATAGGGCTCACCAAGCCCCTATGCAACAATCCTGCAAGGCTCTTTAGCTTGCCAACCAACATCTGGCGACTCACATGACCCGGGTAGGGAGGAATGAACTGCTGAAAGCAAAAGGTTTTCAGAGCCTGCTCTGTGTCCCACAGCTGTCCCCTGGAAACGCCACATGTCAGCCAATCTCAGCTTAAATAAGATGGCTGTGCGCCGGGACGCTCTGCACCTGAACGCAAGTGCGCGGCCACGGTCCCGTGTGCGCGCAAGTGTGTGGTCACGGTCCTGTGTGCACGCAAGAGCGCGGTCGCGGTCCAGTGTGCGCGCAAGTGTGCGGTCACGGCCCTGTGTGTGCGAGCGCAACAAATTTTTGTGTGCCAACAAGACAGAAAAAGACAACAAGAAAGCTTACTCTTTCCAAAAGTCAGCCCAAACCTCCCCCCAGCAGAGGTGTCCAGTCTTAGCTAGATTGACAGATTGTTACACACGGCACCCCACAATAAGTAAATAAGGGGGTATTTCACTTACCCGTCCAGGCGTAGGGCAACCAGGGCAAACAAAGAGCCCAATCTTCACCCATCACGGCGTGTTCCTGTCACTTGAGGACCTTCAAGGACTGGGTAAACTTTTCATGTTTTAGGGTACACTCCTTTGGACCTGTACAGCACCCAGCATGAATGCCTTAGCTCTGTGGTGTCCAGGATTCCACTACGCAGGGTCCAGCACCCGGAGGTCACATTACAGGCAAAACCTCGCAGGATCCTTGCATCTTCTTTGCGAGACTCGGGTGCCATCTATCTTAGCTTGTTTCAAATGGATCTCGGTCAATCTCTTGATTCATTTTAGAACCATGCTTTAAGACCTGGAGCTCGAGAGAGCTCAAACAAACGTGCCCATCCACCTTGCAGACACTGGTAAAAAACTGAAGTACTTCCTGTATGGGAGAGGTTATATAGGGGATCACTTCCTGTCTAAAGACCTTTGGTCTACCAGTGTCCATTCACCTGGAGATGAAGTATAACACAGTAAGTAAGGAATAATAGCCTTACTCTGTGTCCCGTTATGTATGATATAAAAATGGTACATATCTGCGTCAACAGCTAGACATTACTGGAATGAATCATCAAAGAAAGGGTTGTCATGACAACTATAACTTTTTCAAAGGTCAGTTCTAGATGTAAGAATTAAATAGCTCAGTAAGACTGACAGAGTAAATTAATATAACATTTATTCTTTTTAGTTACCTTTTTTTTAATTTATATGTGTGCGTATTTAAATGGATTCTCCACTTTGCTTTCAGAATTATCTGGGTGCCCCGTAAGCTTTTGCTAGTTAAAAGATAATGGTGCAATCAGCATTCATGTTTTCATACCATAAGTATACCTTGTTCTGGCCTGTTTTTCATGATTAGGGGCATTGCTAGGATTGTAAAAAGAGAGGTGGCACCCTTGGTACATTGAAGAGGCTAAAGTTCAGAAGGGTGGGCATAGTTAGATTTCATTGACATTGTTTAAAAGGTTGTGGTTGCATGGAACCTGTGCCCATTGTATACACTACACACATACTGCAATGCCATGCTCACTAAATATGCTTTAAAGTGGTTCTAAAGTCCTAAGGCCTTAAGCCTATGGTCACACTTGTACATTGCGGGACACTGCATGTGATTCACCGTGTGATGTTTGTTAAAGGGGGCTTCCAGATTCTGATAAGACCCCCACAACCACCAGCCAGGGTTGTGGGGAAGAGACCCTTCTCCTCATCAACATGGGGACATGGTGCTTTGAGGGGTCACAGACCCCCAAAGCATCCTCCCAATGTTGAGGGCATGTGGCCTGGTACGGTTCAGGAGGGGGGGCGCTCTCTAGTACCCCCCCTCTTTTCCTGCAGCCTGCCAGGTTGCGTGCTCAGTTAAGGGTCTGGTATGGATTTTGAGGGGGAGCCCTACGCCATTTTTTTTTTAATTTGGCGTGGAGTTCCCCCCATGCCAGACCTGAAGGGTCTGGTATGGATATTTAGGGGGAACCCCACGTAATTTTTTTTAAAATTTGATCTGGGGTTCCCCTTAATATCCATACCAGACCTGAAGTGCCTGGTAATTGAATTGGGGGGGAAACCCACGCTTTTTTTTTTTGAATTTTTTTTTTCAATGATTTTCAATGACTGTTCTCTGTAATTCTCTGGAGCCGGCAATTCATTATAGCCGCGAGTGATTTTAAATAGCTTTTTTTCCTGCAAAAATGACACTTTGTGCAGGGACAGTTCTAAGCACGGGAAACATGCGCCCCTTTACATGCATACTATACACACCCCCCAGGTACGAAATTTAAAGGAATATTACACTTTTATTGTTTCACTTTAAGCATTATTAAAATCACTGCTCCTGAAAAAAACGGCTGTTTTTAAAACTTTTTTTTGCATTGATACATGTCCCCTGGGGCAGGACCAAGGTCCTTAAACACTTTTTATGACAATAACTTGCATATAGGCTTTTAAAATTAGCACTTTAGATTTCTCCCATAGACTTTTACAGGGTGCTCGCGGCTTTTCGAATTTGCCGCGAACACCCCAAATTGTTCACTTTTCAGTGAACAGGCGAACAGGCAATGTTCGAGACGAACATGAGTTCGTCACAAACTCGAAGCTCATCCCTAGTAAGGACAATGTAAAGTGCGAAATTGCATCAAGGGCACAAAGGCCAGGAGCATGTAATGTACAATATACAAATAGATACAAATAGAGTGCAGAGGTCAGGAGTATGTAAAATACAGCACGGTGTACAGAGTGGAGCAGCCAGGAATATGTGACGTATGACACAACAGTATAGCAACCTGAAGTATGTAATGTGCAGAACACATTTTAAAGTGCAGTAGTTCAGAGTATGTAATGTACAATATAGCTAATACAGTCAGGTGTATGTATTGTACAGCACAGCGTACACAACACAGAGGTCAGGGTTATGTAATGTACTACCTATATACTAATAATCAGTGGCAATACAATGCTTCCTTTTTTTGGTTATAAAAAAAAAAACTTTACATTATTGGTCATTTAGAGACAAGAACTTCCCCAGCATTGATGTTGAAGAATACCCTAACACTGGTATCAGTGGGAGGAACAATGCCTCAGTATTAGTGTCAATTTTAGGAAAAGTTTCACAGAATTGGTAGTCAGTGGATGGAAGACTGCCCCATAATTGTTGTTTAGAGGTGGAAAACTACCCAACACTGGTGGTCCATGGGAGGAAGAATGCCCCAGGATTTGAGTCAAAGGCAGGAAGAATATCCCAGCATTGGGGTCAGTGGGAACAAGCATGCCACATCATTAGTGTTGGTGGGAGGAATAATGTCCTAACATTGGTGCTCATGAAAGGAAGGCTGCCCCAACATTAGGAGGAAAACTGACCTAGTAGGAGAAACGATGGTGTCAGTAAGATTGCGCCAGTTTTTTTTTGTTTGTAGAAGCAAGAATGGCCAAGCACTGCTGTAAGTTGTTTCTTGGTGAAATAATTGCTTTATGTCCTCTGCTGGTGGCCCTGGCTCTATGGCCCTCAGGCAGATCAGTCTGCCAAAGGCTAGCCTGCACTCCAGTGGGTGTCACTGACATGGGCACCATACTAGAGATCTGGATAGGCAGTCCAAGCTGCAAAACGTAGACACACATACTGTGGTCATGCAAAACACAGACTGCTTTAAAATGCAAGATTACAATTTCAAATGATCTTTAAAAGGGATAACAGATTAGTTATTTCATACTCCTCAGCCTCAGGCTTTGACATAGGG
This sequence comes from Lithobates sylvaticus, assembly GCA_028564925.1. Lineage (NCBI taxonomy): Eukaryota > Metazoa > Chordata > Amphibia > Anura > Ranidae > Lithobates > Lithobates sylvaticus. The sequence continues at coordinate 211,139,522 of CM053030.1, read as the reverse complement.
AAATACCAGCTAGAGCAGGTATATGCAATTAGTGGACCTCCTGCTGTTGCAAAACTACAAGTCCCATCATGCCTCTGCCTCTGGGTGTCATTCTTGTGGCTATCAGTCTTGCTATGCCTCATGGGACTTGTAGTTCTGCAACAGCTGGAGGTCTGCTAGTTGCATGACCCTGACCTAGAGGATGGTTTAGGAACATCAGAGATGACTCTTTGGCACTACTGACTGTAACACTTTATTAGGTATGTGACCTAATACTGCAAAAGCTATACAGTATCTCAAAAAAGTGAGTACACCCCTCACATTTTTGTAAATATTTTATTATATCTTTTCATGTGACAACACTGAAAAAAATACACTTTGTTACAATGTAAAGTAGTGAGTGTACAGCTTGTATAACAATGTAAATTTGCTGCCCCCTCAAAACAACTCAACACACAGCCATTAATGTCTAAACCGCTGGCAAAAAAAGTGAGTACAATTAGCCATTTTCCCTCCCCGGAGTCATTTGACTTATTAGTGTTGCAAGGTCTTGGGTGTGAATGGGGAGCAGGTGTGTTAAATTTGGTGTTACCGCTCTCACTCTCTCATACTGGTCACTGGAAATTCAACATGGCACCTCATGGCAAAGAACTCTGAGGATCTGAAAAAAATAATTGTTGCTCTACATAAAGATGGCCTAGGCTATAAGAAGATTGACAAAACCCTGAAACTGAGCTGCAGCACAGTGGCCAAGACCATACAGAGATTTAACAGGACAGGTTCCACTCAGAACAGGCCTCGCCAGAAGTTGAGTGCATCATATCCAGAGGCTGTCTTTGGGAAATAGACGTATGAGTGCTGCCAGCATTGCTGCAGAGATTGAAGGGGTGGGGGGTAGGGATGAGCCGAACAGCCCTGGGTTTGGTTCGCACCAGAACCTGCGAACGGACCGAAAGTTCGCACGAACGTTAGAACCCTATTAGTTACAATGGACACGAACGTTCGAAATCTAAAGTGCTAATTATAACGGCCAATATGCATGTTATTGTTATAAAAAAGGTTTGGGGAACCGGGTCCTGCCCCAGGGGACATGTATCAATGCAAAAAGAAGTTTTAAAAAACGGACGTTTTTTCTGGAGCAGTGATTTTAATGATGCATAAAGTGAAAAAAAAAAAGTGAAATATTCCTTTAAATATGGTACCTGGGGGTGTCTAAAGTATGCCTGTGAAGTGGCATGTGTTTCCCGTGTTTAGAACTCTCCCTGCACAAAATGACATTTGTAAAGGAAAAAAAGAAGCCATTTAAAACTGCTTGCGGCTTTAATGTCATGTCTTGTCCAGGCAATATGGATGAAAATCTTTGAGAAAAATGGCATGGCTACCCCCACCCCCCCCCCCCACCCCAGCCTATTACCAGCCCCTTTGGGTCTTGTATGGATATTAAGGGGAACCCTGCACCCAAAATAAAACCCTATACCTAAAACCCTATATACTCTGAACCGCAGTATACAGGCGGTACAAACAAGACAGGGACTGTAGGTATATACTGTATGTATGTATGTATGGAATGTTGGTGTATACTGTGCTGTGCTGGAGGCACACAAAACACACTAACTACTGCAGATGGCTGTCTTAGGTGACAACAGGGCAGATACAGTGTAATCAGTGTAAGGTGGTTTAGTGTGCTACTGCTGTGCTATACTCACACAGCACACACACACACACACACTAACTCCTGCAGATGGCTGGATTGGTAGAGAACAGCACTGAGAAGAACACACTATCCCTGCCTATTTTTCCTCTATCCCTATACTTTCCCCACAAGCAAAGGCTGAGAAGAATACACTATCCCTGCCTATTTTTCCTCTTTCCCTACACTTTCCCCACACAGAAATGATTCACATATAGTGTGTACATGTACAGTACACTGTCACTGTTCCTCAAGCCGGAACACACTACACGAGGCCGCCGGCGTGGCGTCCTTATATAGTGTGGGGCGTGTACTAAACCCCCTGAGCTATAATTGGCTATCCTGCCTGTGGCCAAATATTGCTCTCCTCGCCGCTGGCTCTATGATTGGCCAAGCATGCGGGGTCACAGTGCATGCTTGGCCAATCATCAGCCAGCAATGCACTGCGACTGGCGCAGTGCATTGTGGACCGTTCGCATCACACAAATTTGATGCGAACGACCCTCAGAGTTCTGCCCTCGACGAGCGGACGAACGGCCGATGTTCGATTTGAACATGGGTTCGAATCGAAAACCGGGCCCATCCCTAGTGGGGGGGTCAGTCTGTCAGTGCTCAGACCATATGCCACGCACTGCATCAAATTGGTCTGCATGGCTGTCGTACCAGAAGGATGCATCTTCTAAAGATGATGCACAAGAAAGCCCGCAAACAGTTTGCTGAAGACAAGCAGACTAAAGACATGGATTACTGGAACCATGTCCTGTGGTCTGATGAGACCAAGATAAACTTATTTTGTTCAGATGGTGTCAAGTGTGTGTGGCGGCAACCAGGTGAGGAATACAAAGACAAGTGTGTCTTGCCTACAGTAAAGCATGTTGGTGGGAGTGTCATGGTCTGGGGCTGCATGAGTGCTGCCAGCACTGGGGAGCTACAGTTCATTGAGCATGATCCCCTCCCCTCGGAGACTGGGCAGCAGGGCATGATACCGACCCAAAACACACCTCCAAGATGACCGCTGCCTTGCTAAAGAAGCTGAAGGTTAGGCTCCTTTCACACTGGGGCGCTTTGCAGGTGCTACAGAGCTAAAAATAGCGTCTGCAAAGCACCCTGAAACAGCCGCTGCTGTGTCTCCAGTGTGAAAGCCTGAGGGCTTTCACACTGTGAACTTCATGCCCAAGGGGGTTAAGGTAGTGCTGGAAAATAATGGTGGGCACACAAAATATTGACAATTTGGACAAAGTGGTGTACTCACTTTTGTTGCCAGTGGTTTAGACATTAATGGCTGTGTGTTGAGTTATTTTGAGGGGACGGCAAATTTACATTGTTATACAAGCTGTACACTCACTACTTCACATTGTAGCAAAGTGAAATTTCTTCAGTGTTGTCATGTTAAAAGATATAATAAAATATTTACAAAAGTGTGAGGGGTGTACTCACTTTTGTGAGCTACTGTAACTGTGGGTGCAGTTGATAACATGAAACTAAACTGAATTGAATTTCTGACTTTGAAATTTTCAACAATCAGAAGAAGAAGCTGAATTTATTGGCAAAACAATCACATATATGATTTTGTCTGCCACTAGCAGGTCTAGTAGATCGGTTTTAATGCTTTTTTTTTTTTTTTTTTTTTAAAACTATTCATGCCAGTAGATCTGTCATTTTTCCACTTCCTTTAAAGTGGACTTTCCCCCCGAACAGTCCAAATTAGTGGTGCTTACAGCTGTGCATACTGATATCAAATAATCCTGCTGTGCTGCATTAAAAACAAAAAAATAGCATTTACTTACATTTAAATAGATGACACTTCCTGGTCACTACCTGCACTGGTAACATACCCAGGACCTCATAGCTGCCCCCGGGATGGGGGAAAATTAAATATCCACTCTGTTCATTTCCAACTACTCTCTTCCTCCAGTTTCACATCAAGTAATCATGAGTTTGCGTATGTCTAATGGAAATCCCCTGCACACACCGCACACACTCAAATGGGGGATGATAGGACAGTCCCCATAACTTTACAGCTGAGGTCTATAGTATGAGTGTATATCAATGAAAGTTCCAATTAAAACTGCTGAGTGAACTATACCTATAAGATACACTTTTCCAAGTTGTACCACTCACCACTACTTAGGAAAGTAGTAGAGAGTCCACCTGGAATTCAGGATTGGGTGTTTGGCTCAAAGCTCATCCTATTTATGGCACCAAAGCAATGTATTTAATCAGCTTTGAAATTAAGTTACTATATAAAGAAATGATATAGGTTTGGGAGAAAAATAATTTTTATGTCTATTCTGTAGTTGTTCCTGTTCTAAACAGATGGTATAAATCATGTTTCTCCTTTATAGTTACTAAACATCTAGACAGTTGCTATGAGAACTGTTGTTCTGGTGCTAGACAGACAGTAATCTATTTTCAAGCAAAGTGAAAATGAATGCTTTCAGCTGAACAATGATGAAAAGTAGTATGAATGCACATATAGAACACTGTAACTGGCAGGTGAATATATTCTTTACATTACAATCCCTATAGCTAATAAAAATATTCACCCTACTTACTGTAAGTGTAGGGTTCTAACAGACATATCCCATTAGATAGACATCCAATTGAAAAGAGTATAGAATGTACAGAGTGAGTTTGAGACACCTAGTGGACACTGTAACAACTGCACACTTTTTATATTTTCTATCAATGGTTACACATTAGGTGCTGGTTCACACTGGTGCAATTTCTGATGTGACATACAAAATCGCATGACCAGAGAAATCACATTATTTTCAATGGTGCCCGTTCACATCAGTGTGACTCATTGCAATGCAATGAGTGCATCAGTGTATTCCAAAATTGTGAAAGGTTCCTGTGCTACGTTGGTGCGATTTCAGAGTGATTTAGCTCCATAAAATATGCTGACCACATCCAAAGTGGCATCAAAGTCGCACTACATAATTGCACTGAAAATCACATCAAAAGCACATCGCAGCAAAGTGAACCAAGCACAACTCCTGTATCACTTATCCCCAATAGAGCTGTTGGATGTTTTTAAGTGTCTCTGCCCTACACCAATGATGACCCGCCCTAAACTGGAACCGAATGACACCAAAACACACATGCTAGCTTTAAATGGGATTTATTAAACGCAAAAGCCTTACAGAATGAAAGGTTGGGTTTCTATGGGACACTGCACACTCTTGGTCACCCCACTCTCCCTGCAGATCAGAACTCTGTGTATTGTGTACCCCAGGTGGGTTCCTCCATCCCCATAGGGTGGTGTATGGAGCTTAATCACCTGGCTGAGTGGCAAACAATCCCCATTTAGCTGATCCTGCTGGCCAACCAGCTTCCTCCTTTGTCACAGTTACTGGAGCAGTGGGTTTCTTTTTGACTTTAACTACAGCTAATGACGACTCACCTCCCTCCGTGCACTGTCCATCAAGCAAGGAGAAGAAAAAATAACATCCTTGAGGAGTTTAATTCTTCAATGTTGCTGGGCAGGATTTTATGGGTCAGCACTACACTGTAAATGCATTTTTTTCTTACTATATCCCCTACAACCGTGTTATCCAATAAATCAACACATTTTTTAATTCCTTATAGATAGCTGTGATTAGATAAATATAATATTATATCCACATATACAACCAGCACTAGAGTCCAAGTATGTGCTACAAGTTATAAATACAATGTTGCAAAGTCCCAAAGCTTTTTCTGTAACTATGTTTCATTCACCACACAAAGAAAGTTGGTGGAAATGGATCAACCACCTATAGCCAGGTAAATTACCGACAGCACTGCATGTGTTCTGAACTCTATGTTAAATGTGCTTCAAATGTGATATCCACCATCACTTTCAGAAAGACTCAATGGGGTTGATTTATCAAAACTGGAGTGTGCAAAATCTGGTGCAGCTCTGCATAGAAACCAATCAGCTTTCAGGTTTTATTATCAAAGCTTAATTGAACAAGCTGATGTTAAAAGCTGATTGGTTACCATGCACATCTACACCATATTTTGCACTCTCTGGTTTTAGTAAATCAACCCCAATGTTTCATAGGTAAAAAAGTAAAAAAAAAACATTTGGATAGGAATTCCCAATTATTTTATAAAGATTCTATTTTCCATACTTCCAACTCCATTTCCAAAAATGATCTCAATGTGGGAATGATATATTCATAAAAGAAAAGACAATCCAATAGTTAAATAATGCTTTATTTAAAACATAAATTAATAAAAAAAAAAAAAAAATTGTGCTTACATTAGATAAGTCAACCGAGCACTATGGTAAACACCATGCAAATATGGAAAGACTGTCATGCGAATAGGGTCTCACCACAACACAGAGGTGCAAATTGTGCATATTTCTGAATATTTACCCTTACTTCCTGCTCTGATGACTACCTTGTTAGTGAGAAAAAACTCACCATTCAGGCCACCGAGAATAATAAAAACTAACAGGGGTTCTAATGTTTACTATTCAATACAAAATTAGAAAGGAAAAGCGTTTGGAATTCAAAGTTAAAAATGTGCACTGCACAATTTTTTGCCATTACAAATACTTTGATACATTGTACATGCTTAAAGTGAGACTAAAGCCTCTGGATTTTTTTTTTGAAGAGGAGGTCCACATACCCACTATGTGTAGTCCTCTTCTTCTGAAATATAACTTTTCTTCCTTTAAAGCTTTCCATTTGCAAATGTCTACTTGGCTAGCTTTTTGCTAAGAAGAAGCCCATGCGTGCCCCATCCCTGAGCTAGGCGTTGTGCATACATAGACACACACAGTGCCATCAAGCCATGCCCCTGCACCCTCCTCTCAGAAGTTTGACTCATGTCAGTATGAGCCATAGCTGTATTACAATTGAACAGTTGAGCACCTTCTGTGATACTTTTTTTTGCAATAACAGTTACATTTTCTGGAGAAAGTTTTTGGGCCTATCCAAGCATTACTATTTGGATAGAGCAGGCCTGAAAAGCTTGTGCAAATAAAAAAAAGTATCACAATCAAAGCATCCCGCAAATGCATTGCCCCAGTTATGCTCCTTTCTTTGGGTATCCTTAAGGTTTTTGATTCTCTCTCTTGTCGTGCCTTTTCTTTATCCTGAACAGATAGGGCTTTGGCCCAAAATTCTGCACATGGATAAGGAAACTCTATGATGTTCCACATGTGTTTGTTAAGCACTCAGAGTTTCGATCATCTACATTTACTATATTTCGGGCCACCAGACAAGGATGTCCATTATTTATCTTCTATTCGCATTAGCCATCAAACCTTTACCACAACTCATTAGGACTATCAGACATCCCAGGTCTGTCAGTTATACATCGTCACTAAAAGCTGAGTCTCATTTCTGATTAAGTTATTGTGGCAATAAGTAACCCTTGTGTTTCATTACCAACTCTTCAAAAACTTTTAGCACAGTTTGGCTCCCTATCTGGCTTATTGAACCCTAGTAATTCTTAGGCCATTAATGTGCCCCTTCTGGCTTCCTTATGCAACTCTCTCCAGCTATCATTTTCATACCATTGGGAAGATGCTAAGGTCCTGTATTTCTTATAAATTTAACAAACTCCTACTCCACCTTGTAGGAAGTCAACTACCCCTACTTCTTTCCAAACTTCAGTAGTATTTGCATACCTGGGCTGATCACACCCTTTTCTGGCTAGACCATCATATTGCAGTAATCAAAATGACCTATCTGCATAGATTACTATATCTATTTTGGGTCTTGCCAGTACATTTACCTACCTTGACCTTGAACAAAATCCAACAGCAAGAGATTCACTTTATATAATGACAAGCCTTCAATCATGAGGCAGATTTTATTTCAGACCTGACCTTGCTTAGGCTTGGGGGTCCAGCACAAATTTCTCAGCTATCATGCTAGTTCCAAAACATCCTTGTGGGTGACCTGGAGGCAGAAACTTGTTATTGTTACACCCTTGAGATAGAGCCTCAATTTCCAATCCTATTTCTCACCATTCGCTGTAGGTTTGGGACAATCTCTAATATTCTAGAGAATTACCATCTCCACATTTACCATTACTGTCTCCTCTACATAATCCATAACCACACAAGTTGGATTACATAATCCAACCACACAAATTTCTCAGCTATCATGCTAGTTCCAAAACATCCTTGTGGGTGACCTGGAGGCAGAAACTTGTTATTGTTACACCCTTGAGATAGAGCCTCAATTTCCAATCCTATTTCTCACCATTCGCTGTAGGTTTGGGACAATCTCTAATATTCTAGAGAATTACCATCTCCACATTTACCATTACTGTCTCCTCTACATAATCCAACCACCAGGCTTTGAATCCCTGCAGGCTTTCAAGCATTGGACCACCCTGAAACTGATGCATTTTTATAACTTGGTGACTGCCAATGGAATAAAATCCTTTGCAGATCTGAAAGCTTTCCACCATCTTTAGTCGACAAAATAGTTTTGATACCTACAAGTTAAACATTATATCTCCTCCACAATAAAGCTATGGGGAGACAGACTAGGCCTTACCCCTTTTGAATCCGAATGTCCCCAGACCTAATCTCACTTTTGTACACTATTTTCATTTCTCGATTTTTCACCTGAACACCCCCCCCCCCCCCTTACATGAACACCTGGGAGGGGAACCTAAGAATGCAATTAGATCCACAATACTTGACTCAAATATGTTGTACTACCAAGTCTAGTTCACATGGTGCCAACTAGGTTGACCCACCTTACCCAAACAATACCCGACCTGCCTTTTTGAATCTGTCTGGACCTGGGGTCATACTTTCATATCTGGTGGTCCTGCCCGTGGCACAGCTTCAGACAAAGGATGGAAGAACGTGATTATTTTTTTGCAATGCAGCACACCACAATGCAGGTTAAGTATGTTGTGTTGTGCTGTGATGCATTGCGCATTGTTGTCTAGTTTACAGTGCATTGGGATTCTGTGCACAATGAATGGCACCACAACACACAGAGCAGGTGCATTGCTGTGTGTTGCCACAATGCTCAGGTGTGAATAGGCCCTAATGTATACTTATCTCAGATATTAGCCACAATACTAACCATTGATGCATAAACATAGGCCTTCCCTGATGACATTATGGGCTCATTCACATGGGCGCAGAACTCCATACAGTGTAAAGAGCTTGTTATTTATCTTTTTGTACTGTACTAGTGTGTAGCTGAATGGAGACAGCCTATATAAGTGAATGGATATTCATCGGCTATATTCGATTTGGCTTACCAACAGAGCAAATTTTGATAGGTGTGCAGGGACAGGTGCATGGCCCCCAACACAGAGAATGTATGTCTAGGGCTGTGCACTGTGCACTATCCCTGCAAACCCGTGAAACTTGGTTGTGTGTGAGTTTGTACAACTGATGCATACCCATTTGCTTAGGATTCCTGAACGCAACTACATGCTAGTACAAAAAAAGTGGACAAATGATTCTTCATGCTGTATTTGAAAAATAATTAAATTGTCTTTAGTTTTTGGTCTTGAATGCAGTGGAAATGTGTTAGAACCCCTCTTATATTTTGATTGCTGTCTTTGTATGGCGTCACTGGTAATGCCACCCCTCCCATTCCTAGCTCAGCAGTGACCCAACAACTGGCACTGCCCCCCTCCCTCCCTACTCAAATAAACAGCACAATCACCCTGGTAATGCCTTTGTGTGATGCTTCTATTACTGTCTCGGAATCATCTTGCACCTGGTAATATTATTTTCACCACTCCCAATGCAGTAGTGTCCCTGAAAATAATTCTCCCTCTTTCTCCACTTCAGCAGATTCTCTGTGCACACAGTTACCCTCCCTAACCTCAGTTCAGTAACACATGGTGGGATATTGGCTAAAAATGGTGCACATGGAATCTGGTGCAGCTGTGTATAGTAACTGATCAGCTTCCATGTTTCTTTATCGTACATCACAGGACACAGAGCCACCCTAATTACTGTATGGGTTATATAGGCACCTTTAGGTGATGGACACTGGCACACCCTAGACAGGAAGTTTAGCTCCCTATATAACCCCTCCCCTTACTGGGAGTACCTCAGTTTTTTTGCTAGTGTCTTAGGTGTTCGTCACGTGTAAACATGTGCTGTGCTGAGCTCCACGGGAAAAATCTTGCTGGAGTAAGCCATGCAATTGGATCCACTCAAAGTGTCTTTTCAGGCCAAATTGAATGGTACCCGGGCCTCATGTCGGAAGAAACGAGGTTCTGCCTGTAACGCTTCTCTTTTTAGAGAGCTGGACCCCGGGATCGAGTGTTTGTTTTTGTTCATCCAAATTTTCCTGGCAGGTGCCTTACAGGGTGTGGATCCCCTGATAAAAAGGGGTCCCGGTCCCTGAAGGTTTTTTTTAATGAAGCCCACCATGAGTGGTGAAAAGTGGGTCTGTCTGGTTTACCACAGAACCCTGCAGCTGGATAAGGTAAGGGAGATTCCTAAGGATTTTTTCTAATTCTTGTTGGTTTTCTCCTTTAAGTAAATGTTGTCATGCCTAAAGTCGCCACCAGGGGCTGTCAAGAGCACGTACCTGATTCCATGCTTGTCAGTCTTTCTCTGTATCACAAGCGGCACGCTTCCTCCAGCCCAAGCCCCAGGTAGAATGTAGGAAGGTTTTTTTTTCTCTTTTGAATGACCCCCCACCTGGACAGCTTCTTTCCAGCAGGCAGAGGGAGCATGGGTTAGTCGGCGGTATGCCACGTAGCTCCCGCTGCCGCCGCCATTACGGCGGTTCTCCATCCAGCAGCTCTCCTTCACCCCAGCCCCACCCCCTTCATGCGTGATCCGGTTGGATTGGAGTCCCACTCACGCGGGAAAACAGTCTCATTTGAAAAAGATGAGGGGGGTGCGGTGGGAGGTCAGCGTCGGCATGATTCAGGGTCCACAACTCGGGCTGTGTAAAGCTATAAGGTGCACTTTTTGCAGGTGCATACAGCTGAAGGAGGGACACAGAGCAGACAGATGGCATGTGAGTGTGGGTGACACAGGCATTCCCAGGGCACGTTTAGTTAGCATCAGACTGAGCCTTGATAGCAGCTGCAGTTGCTGGACTATTTTTCTCAGCAGTGGGTGCATTTTCTGGTAGTACCTTTGCATTTGTGCTTGGCACTATTGGCAGAAGGGGAGGTACTTCTGCCCAAAAAACAGGGGCTCAAAGGAATCTGCCTCATGCTTTGAGGACCCTACCTCTGCAACCCCCCCCCCCCACCCCGAAAGGCCTAGGGAGGCTGTTCAGGGTTGTCAGGGTCTGCAACTGCTTCTGGAATTTCAGCCCCTGTATATAATACTCAGGAGGTTTTTTCCGCAGCCATGATTGGATTAGAGGAAAGATTAACGGTTTTAATTGCGTCTTCACAGTGTGGATGAAAACGCATTAGGTCCCCTTCTACCACCCAGGACCCTCAAACAGAGGAACAGTGGGACTGTGAAGAAACTGATGACTCCTCTTCCGAGGAATCAAGTGGAGAAGGACCTACTTTAGCTTTTCAGCTTCACAGGCTGAGAAATTGCTGGTGCAATCTCTTACTGAAATGGTCCGCTCCACATTTAAGTTACCCGTAACTGAGTCGGTTGAAAAGCCCACTTCTTGTTTCGGTTCACTGATGCCTCCTCAAGCTTTGCATGCCATTCATTGCTGGAAAAGCTTATATATTCTGAGTGGGATCACCCAGATAAGTATTTTTTTCCTCCCAAAAAGTTTTCAACACTTTATCCTATGGAGGAAAAATTTACAAAGATGTGGGGTATACCAGCAATTGACGCTGCTATAACAAATGCTTAGGGATTCAACCTATAAAAAGTTGGAATTTCTGTTAAAAAATGTTTTTTTTTTTTGGCAGGTTCAGTAGCTCAACCTTTGTGGCAATTGGAGTGTGTCAATCCTTGAAAGACCACTTGAAACAGGTGCTCAAGATTTTCCCTGAACAGCAGGCCCAGGATTTAGCTAAGCTGTCAGGGGCTTTGTGTTTTGCAATGGACGCAATCATAGATTCTATTCTTCAGACCTCTCGCTTTACGCTTGGGTTTGGCGCATATTCGTAGAATCTTATGGCTGAAAAATTGGTCAGCCGAGTCACCATGCAAAAAGCTCCTGGCTGGGTTTCTTTTCCCTGGCTGGGTTTCCTTTCTGCGGTGAAAGGCTGTTTGGGGATGATTTGGACAATTATATCCAAAACATATCAAGTGGGAAAAGTACCCTTTTGCCTGTTAAGAAAAGGAGTAAATGTCCTACATTTAAACGGGCTCTTTCTCCAGTGCCAGGGGCATCAGCCTCCAGGCACTCGCGGCGGCCTCCACCGTCAGGTTCAAGAGGTAAACCTCAGAGTCAACCCCAGGAACAAAAGAAGTCCTGGGGGAGGAAACCTACAAGACAGAACGCTAAAGCCTCTTTATGAAGGGGCGCTCCCGCTCGCTGAAGTGGGGGGAAGTTCTCAAGGGTCTGGCAGGAGGATTTTCAATAGCTCTAGGTTACAACCTAGAGTTCCAAAAATTCCTGTCTCCTTGTTTCCTCAGTTCAAATGTTCCCAAAGATCCAGAGAAAAAGAAGTTTCTCCTTCAAGCTTTTGTCGCAGAAAGTGATCATGGTGGTCCCCATGGAAGAGCAGGCATTGGGGTTTTATTCAAACCTTTTCACGGTGCCAAAACCAAATGGTGATGTCAGACCCATTGTAGATCTCAAGGATCTAAACTGGTTCCTGAAAATTCTATCTTTTTGCATGGAATCAATCCGATCAGTAGTCTCCATCCTACAAGGAGGAGAACTTCTGGCATCAATCGACATCAAGGATGCATACCTGCATGTACCTATTTTTCCCACTCATTAGAATTATCTGCGTTTCGAAGTGGAAAAACTTAATTTTCAGTTTGTAGCTCTGCATTTCGGTCTAGCTACTGCACCTCAGGTGTTTACAAAGGTCCTAGCCCCTCCTCTGGCCAGATTAAGGGCCCAAGGTATAACAATCATAGCTTACCTAGATGACCTGCTTTTGATAGACCGGCCAGTAGCCCACTTAGACCAAAGCTTAGTCACCACAGTCAACTACCTGGAATACCTAGGTTGGGTCCTCAACCTAGAGAAATCTTCTTTAAAGCCAGTAAGAAGACTAGAGTACTTGGGTCTGGTTATAGATACAACCCAGAAGAGGATGTTTTTACCCCAGGCAAAGATCAGCACCATAAAGGAGCTGGTTCAGGTGGTCAGGGCGAAGAAGGGTCCTTCTATTCGCCTTTGCATGAGCTTGTTGGGAAAGATGGTGGCTTCATTTGAAGCAGTTCCCTATGCTCAGTTTCATTCAAGACTGCTGCAAAACAGTATCCTGTCTGCCTGGAACAAGAAGGTCAAGGCACTAGATTCTCTGATGTGTTTGTCGCCAATAGTGCACCAGAGCCTCAGTTGGTGGTTGATATCCAAGAATCTGCGGAAGGGGAAACCCTTCTTACCAGTTACCTGGAAAGTGGTAACAACATATGCCAGCCTTTCGGGTTGGGGAGCAGTCCTGGAAGAGATGACTGTCCAAGGGAAATGGTCCAGAACCAAAAGGACTTTGCCCATCAACATTCTAGAGATTCGGGCAACGTACCTAGCCCTAAAGGCCTTGACATTCAGGTTGCAGGGTTGTCCTGTCAGGATCCAATCCGACAATGCCACAGCAGTGGCTTATATCAATCACCAAGGGGGCACCAGAAGTCATGCAGCCCAGAGAGGTGAACCATATCCTCTACTCCAGGGGTAGAGAATTGGCAGGTGGACTTCTTAAGTCTCCAGCAGTTGTTTCCAGGGGAATGGTCTCTTCACCCCGACATCTTCCTGGCTATTTGTCAAAGATGGGGGATCCCGGATGTAGATCTGTTTGCGTCCAGGTTCAACAACAAGGTCGACAACTTTGTGTCAAGAACAAGGGATCCACTCGCATACGGAACAGATGCGTTTGTGACTCTGTGGGATAATTTCTCACAGATTTATGCATCCCCTCCTATTCTTCTGCTACCACGACTTCTTTGCAGGATCAAGCAGGAAAGGAAGTCGGTGGTTCTTGTGGCCCCGGCGTGACCCAGAAGGTCTTGGTATGCAGAGATTGTGAAGATGGTGGTATGGGTCCCATGGACCCTACCAACACGTCCAGACCTGCTATCGCAGGGACCAGTGTTCCCTCCTATTTATTATAGAGTCTGGAAGGCATTTGTTTCCCGGTGTGAATCCAGGGGTTGGTATAGCAGAAAGTATGTCCTTGGTAGAATCCCTTTCTACAAATGGGGTTAGAGATGAAGCTGGCCTTGAGTACTATCAAAAGCCAGGTCTTGGCCTTATTGGTATTGTTTCAATGGCCACTTGCTTTGCATTCTTTGGTCCGTAGTTTCATACAGGGGGTAACGCAGCTTAATCCACCTGGTCACCCCTGAACCCTTGGGACAGAAACAGCCTTTTGAGCCGATACAACATATTCCCTTGGTCCTTTTGACAAGGAAGCTAGTTTTTATGGTAGCCATATCTTCTGCAAGAAGGGTATAAAATTGGCTGCTCTTTCTTGTAAAGAGCCATATTTAATTATTCATAAGGATAGACTAGTATTGTGTCCTCATCCTAGCTTTCTGCCGAAGGTGGTTACAGGTTTTCATCTAAACCAGGATATTGTTCTACCTTCATTTTTTTTTCCAGAACCCTGTTCTACGGAGGAAAAGTCACTGCATTCTTTGGATGTAGTGAGAGCAGTTAACATCTATTTGGAGGCGACTGCTCAGATTCGGAAAACGGATGTTTTGTTTGTGTTGCACCCTACTTTTGTTTGTGTCTCCCTCCCCCTCAGATAGCATTGCTCTGGGACATCCCATACAGTAATTACTGTGGCTCTTTTTCCTGTGATGTACGATAAAGAAAATACCTGTATAATCCTTTTCTTGTAGTACATCACGGGACACAGCGGTCCCTCCCCTCTTCTAAAACACGTATATTGCTTTGCTACAAAACTGAGGTACTCCCAGTAAGGGGAGGGGTTATATAAGGAGCTAAACTTCCTGTCTAGGGTGTGCCAGTGTCCATTTCCTCAAGGTGCCTATATAACCCATACAGTAATTACTGTGGCTCTGTGTCCCGTGATGTACTCCAAGAAAATAATTTTACAGGTAAGCTGTTATAAAAATCCTATTTTTATTGTCAAAGCCTAATTTAACAAAGCTAAAATTATAAGCTGACTGGTTACTATGCACAGCTACACCAGGTTCTGTGCACACCTATTTTAGTAAATCCCCCCAAGTTTCCCTGTAATTGTAATGTCCTTGTGAACCCACCACTGGCGTAGCAGCAGACTTCACCTCACAGCTCCCCTCTGGAATCACCCAATTATCCTCCTCTGCACTCACTCAGTGATATAATCCTTCCTGAATGACCAGATCCCCTACCAACAGGGAGCTTTTTCAGCAAGGAGCCCATATTGCACAAGAAGCCCATAGCAACCAGAATTTTCTTTTTACCCTAGTGGCAATAAACTGAAATATAACTAGTTTCTTTGGATCATCATTAATTGCACACATGTATTCTTCTTTAGGTTGTTTTAATATTGAATAATCCAGGAAATATCTACATGTAATCTAATGCCGCGTACACACGGTCGGAATTTCCGATGGAAACAGTCCGATGGGAGCTTTTCAACAGATTTTCCGACCGTGTGTATGCCCATCGGTCTTTTTCTGTCGGAATTTCCGACGGACTTTGGATTGAGAACCTGTTCTCAATATTTCCGTGTTTTATGCCACTGTGTTACAGGCCGTCGGAATTTGGTGTGACCATGTGTAGGCAAGACAGTTTGAGTGAAATTCTGTCGGAATTCCGACGGGAAAACCATCAGAGCTTTTTCCAACGAGAATTCCGACCGTGTGTATGCGGCATTAGAGATATACTGTAGTATATAGCAGACCAGTAGTACTGAAGATTGTTATGGCAATATATTTGCCAAGTCTGCAGAGACTGTAAGGAATCCCAGGAGGTGCAATGAAACATTATTCACAAAAAACAAAAAAAACTATAAAACAATATTTCTATGCCTTAACATTACCATGTGCATTGTCTAAAAGGTTTGGACATCAAATATGGCAGGAATTGGTCACACAAGGCAATGACTTCAAGCAAGCAATTTCGGTAGCTCTGGATCATCCCTGCACAACGTTCAGGGGGAATTTTTGACCATTCCTCTACAAAACAGCTTCAGCTTAGACACATTTGTAGGATGTCTGATCTCTTAAGGTCATTCCACAGCATCTCTATGGGATTAAGGTCTGGACTCTTACTGGGCGGCTCCAAAAGGTGCATTTTCTTTTTTTCTGAATCCAGCCTGTGGTGGATTTGCTTTGATGCTTAGGCTCATTGTTCTACTGCATCACCCAACTTCTACTAAGCTTCAGCTGGCAGACAGCCACCCTGACATTATCCTTTAGGATATTTTGTTTGTGATGGTATGATCCAGAGCTGCGAAAGTGTTTGTGTGTTCTCAGCTTAAGCACATTATGTTTGTCGATTGTAGTGACTTAATTGAGGGTCACATTTTATGGCAAATTAATGCAGAAAAGCAGTTAATTTCAATGGGCTTGTCTTACCACTACTGTATATCTATATTACAGATCTTAGATGGTGCAGTTGCCTTAATTTTCTTTCTGTAGGCTTTATTGTTACCTGGTGATCCTGTCAGTAACACTCTACATGTCCTAGGGTGACAACACTTACTCACCTTACTGTATGGGGAAGTCAACGGTGTCACCCTAGAACAGGAAGTGTGCTAGGATGACAGAATTCCTCCTCTTCCCCTCAACTCCATGCCATATAGCAGAGATGTTGTGTGGTCCACAGAGAGAACTGGGAACAATTTTGATTTATTACAGTGCAGCACAGGCTTTACAGGTATTTTTGTCACTTATTGAACATGCTTCCAGCAATATATTTAATAGAACACAAAAGGCAAATTAGAGAACATTTTGTTGCTTTAAGCCAGCCTTGTCTGCAGTGTTGTGATAGAGGAGATATTTAGCTGTGTTTTCCTAATTATGCTTTTTTAGACTGATGTGGCTATTGTCTTGTCAATTAAGTCTTTGTGCTGTTAGGAGAGCTGCTGGTGTGTGTGTTATGACTGGGTAGTGTTTCAGATACTACATGCTTTTCAAGAGTCTTAGATTTATTTACATTTATTTCTGCCTTCAACTCTTTATAAGTAAATAATATGTTTATGGTCATTTTATTATTTCATTTGTGTGTCATTTTTGTAACATTGTACAAAACATTAAATATGCACTCGTGTACATGTAATTCTATGCCTTGTTATTCAGACAAAGGTGCCTCTCAGTTTTTGTTCTTCTATTGCCACAACAGCCATCCTCCCAGGAGCTCATTACTACTGATAAGTTTATCGTTGTGCCTACTGCAATACAGTACACACTTCACAATGGAGTAAAGCAGGCAGAGGTTTTGTTACTTATATCAAAATAGTATTAAAGGAACCTGTAATGGAGCAAATATGTAGGCTGAAAATGCTATTTGCCTGGCTGACTCTGGCTTCAATCATTTGTAACCTAATGTCACAACATTGTCACTGGTCAGTAACAAGCATGTAGTTAGTAAAATTGGAGTGACGTTAGCACTCATAAAAGTTCTGGGTTAGGGACCAACAATGTGGTGGCTGCATTCGTTTTCAGTTTTAAGCTTTTATTTCCTCTATCTACACTTGGTTATTTAGCCAGTAAGTCTTTTGGTTTTGAACTTCCCTTAAAGCGACAGTAAAGTTGCTATTTTTTCACTTGCACCTACAGGTAAGCCCATAATAAAGCTTACCTGCAGGTACTGTGAATATCTCTTAAACGTGCACCGTTTAGGAGATATTTATATTTATAGTGGCCGGTGATGTCACCAGCGCATGCGCACTGCGCTCTGAATGGATGGCACACTCAAGCATGCAGTCCATTCAGAGCACTATGCCGCAATTAGGACTCTCATGCACACACATTATGACATTAACCTGCAGGGGTTAAAGAGAGAGTTTACTACCGCTTTATCAGACCAAGCTGTCAAGAAAAGGTGGCAGTTAGAGGGGTAAGACAAACCATTTACCAATGACACAGGGGTGCTTACAATGGCCATTATATATATATATATATATATATATATATATATATATATATATGTATGTATGTGTATGTGTGTGTGTGTGTGTGTGTGTGTGTGTGTGTGTGTGTGTAAGTATATATATATATACAGAGGCGGCTCTAGGCTTTGTGAGGCCTTAGGCAAATCTAAGACCCACTCATGCCCAAAACGGGAAAAATAATTCAAGTGGACATTCCCTCCAATTCCCACACACTTCAGGCAAATTAGGCAGACCACACACACACACACCCTGTAAGTGTGAGGCCTAAGGCGACCGCCTAATTTGCCTAATTAGAGAGCCGCCTCTGTATATATATATATATTTTATAAACAGACACACACACACTATATATATGTGTATATGTGTATATATATATATATGTGTGTGTGTGTGTGTGTGTGTGTGTATATATATATATATATATATGTGTATCTCCTTTATCACAGTTTTTTTTTGCTTAAAAACTGTTAGCTGGAGTTTGGCTTTAATTGGCTAGTCAAGTCCAAAGGTGTCTCTGTTGCTCCTCCATCCAGAGTGGAGCCTCCCTAAGACAGGAAAGGTGTTACTGGCTGGATCACCAGGTAAAATAAAGGATGGAAAGCCTAAAAAAAGAATGCAACCACCATATTTGGGGGTTGTTAAGCTGCAATAAAATGCATTTGTTTTTGGGTTTAGATACGCTTTAAGGAAACAGTATGACCACCAGGCAAGTAGCATTTTCAGGGGGAGGTCAGCAAAGGCAGTCTACACGTTTCTTTTAGCTAAGGTATTAGTATTAATGTTGAAATACTACTACATAATATTGTTATTAGTATTATTATTATTATTACTACTAATAATAATAATAACAATACTATGACTACTACTCATAATAATAATAATAATAATAATAATAATAATAATAATAATAATAATACTATTTATATAAATAATAGAAGTATTATAAATATTATGTTATTGTTATTAGTATATGTTTTTTCAATTTTATTTTGGATCATAGTCATGCAAAACTAACACCAGCACAATGCTTTAATACCTAGTATTTTTATTTCCGATCTATATGGAATACAGCTATGTCCATACTTATCCAGTAAGGCAATTTTCAGAACAGTAAACCATTGCAGCCATTGTTAAATAGCTCTGTATTTGTACATTACAGAATATCAGCTTTTATAAAACATATACCAATGATGGTAACATTTAACCACAAATATTACAGCTATTTCTGCCTATGACTTGATTGTGAAGCCATTATTAGCCATGCAACTGAACAGTTCCTGAGGATCCTCATAGATGAATCTACATATCCTCTTCTATGTCAGAGTGTGTGTCCACAGCAGCCTGTGATTGTGCTGCTTGCTGGAGAGGCATGCCTCTTGCTTGCTGGTGTGTCTGTAATGTGTCCAGCAGCATCCCCTGCTGTCAGAGTGTGTCCATTCATGCAATGTATCTGTGTGCCTTACTACCCAGCTCAGACGATCAGCTTTGTCATGGAAGGTTCAGCATTAACCCTCTGCTGCCATGCAGCTCCAGTGCTCAGACATTAACCCCTGCACGGCCAGCAGAGGGATAAGGGTGCATTGGTAAGCCGTGACAAGTGGGTCTGCTGTTGCAGCTGAGCTGGGGGAGGGATTTCCTCACCTCCTGCTCATTGCTGCTCTCTCCTCCTGTTCCCATCTACATTCAAATCCTTAACGTATTTTCTCTTTTTCCCTCCTCCCCTTCTGCTGTCTCTTTCTGCCTTTTTTTCCCTCTCCCCTCCCCCCACTATTCTCTCTTTCTCTTCCTATGTATGTGTCTTTTCTTCTCTCTCTCTCCCCTCTCTCTCCCCCTCCTCCTTGGCACCCTCTTCTCTTCCTTGCCCCCCTCTCTCTCTCTTTTTTTTTTTTTTTGGTTTTGATTGACCCACTGTATTAGCTCGCCGGGCGACCCTGTACACCGTGCACCCCTTAATGGCGGCATCTTCAGAGGAGGAGACTGATCGGCGACCCATCAGAAGAGTCCGGTCAAAAAGTGACACCCCTTATCTGGCTGAGGCTAGGATCTCCCTGAACCTGCAGACAGGTAAGACGATCCTCCCCCCAGGAGCTGTCCATCCTGCCGGTGTTGATCTGCTCCGCCAGGGCTCCTCTGGAGCTGTCCACACTGCCGGTGCTGATCCACTCCACTGGGCTCCTCTGGAGATGTCCACCCTACTGGTGCTGATCTGCTCAGCCAGGGCTCCTCTGGAGCTGTCCACACTGCCGGTGCTGATCCACTCCACTGGGCTCCTCTGGAGGTGTCCACCCTACTGGTGCTGATCTGCTCAGCCAGGGCTCCTCTGGAGCTGTCCACACTGCCGGTGCTGATCCACTCCACTGGGCTCCTCTGGAGCTGTCCACCCTACTGGTGCTGATCCACTCCACTGGGCTCCTCTGGAGCTGTCCACCCTACTGGTGCTGATCTGCTCCGCCAGGGCTCCTCTGGAGCTGTCCACCCTACTGGGCTCCTCTAGAGCTGTCCACCCTGCTGGTGCTGATCTACCCGGCCGGGCACCTCTAGAGCTGTCCACCCTGCTGGTGCTGATCTACCCGGCCGGGCACCTCTAGAGCTGTCCACCCTGCTGGTGCTGATCTACCCGGCCGGGCACCTCTAGAGCTGTCCACCCTGCTGGTGCAGATCTACTCCTGAGCTCCTGCAGTGCTCCTTTGTGTCAGTGACCATTGACAGCTGACAGTCTCGGGACCAACATGTCAAAAGTCCCAGGGCTGACTTACAAAGGTGGCAGCACCGCAGCTATATGGATCTGCTCTCGTGTTTCCGATGAGAACATTCATTAAAACATTAAAATGAATTCAAACTTGTCCTGTTGTGTGTTTCACATAGGTGTGTGTTAAATATCACCTACCGACAATGACACAGGGGAAGGCATCATGATTGTAGAAAGGGCAAAGCAGGGGGACTGTCGCTGATGATGTGTTATAAGTCATGGAAGGACACTGCTGTGATTTCAACAGGAGAATGAATAGCAAGTGTTAAAATGCCTCATCATGGTACTAGAAAAAGATCAGCTGCTAGTGCTGAATGGGAACACATATTAGTATTGCTGGCAGCAAAATCCCTGAGTTTTATGGATTTATGTAGAAATCCGAATTAGCTCATATTAGTGTTCTATCTGATTTAACTAGAGCAGATAAGGTCAAGAAGACTTTATTTTTTAATACTGCTTTGCTGATCACTTTGTGGTCCAATGTTTCCTCCTTGTAATGCATCAACAAATTACTTACTATATCTCATAGGAACATGTCAGCTGCTAGTGATGAATGTGAAAACACACATTAATATTGCTGACAGCAAAATCCCTGAGTTGTATCAATGCATGCAGAAATGTGAATTAGCTTATATTAGTGTTCCATCTGATTTAACCAGAGCAGATAAGGTCAAGATGACACTTTTTTTTTTTAAATGCGGCTTGCTGATCACTTTGTGGTCCAATGTTTCCTCCTTATAATGCATCAACACATTACAGCACTTACTATATGTCACAGGAACAGATCAGCTGTTAGTGCTGAATGTGTACACACATACATATTACTGACAGCAAAATCCTTGAGTTTTACCAATGTGATTCTGTATTAGCTTATATAAGTGTTCCATCTGAGAGCAGATAAGAATAAGATGATTGTTTATTTAAATATTGCTTGCAGAACGCTTTATGATTCAATATTTCCTCCTTATAATGCTTCAGCACATTACTTGCTATATGTCATGGTCATAAGAACAGATCAGCTGCCATTGCTGAATGGGAACACACATTATTATTGCTTTAAGGGAAAATCCATGTGTTGTATAGATTAATCTAGAAATCTAAATTAGCCTATGTTAATGTTCCATCTAACTTAACTGGAGCAGATAAAGTAAAGAAAACGTTTTTTTAAAAAAATATGCTTGCTGTGATTTAATATCTCTTTGCAACATTTGTTTTTCTGCTGACTTGTTCAAGAAGAGGCTTGAACAATAATATATATATATATATATATATATATATATATATATATATATATATATAGATAGATATCTATATCTATATATATCTATATATCTATATATAGATATCTATATCTATATATATCTATATATCTATATATATATATATAGCTATATATATGTATACACACATATATATATATATATATATATATATATATATATATATATATATAGATAGATAGATATATAGATATAGATATATATAGATATAGATATAGATAGATATAGATATATAGATATATAGAGATATATATCTCTATATATAGATATATATGGATAGATATATATAGTATCTATATATATATATATATATATATATATATATATATATATATATATATATATAGATATATATATAGATATAGATATATTTATTTTTTTACAATAAGTACAAAATACCACAGAGATCTTAAAGGTAAAGGAAATAATCAAAAATCATAAATACCTAAAAGGTACAAATAAGCTTATACATTATATTGTTGTGGTTTAGGGTGTTTTCTATCATTTTGATACTGTATATTAAGGCTGTATAGGTTCCATTTTTTATTTTATTTTTTAGAGCAGAGTGCCATGTAGAAGGTTAATTGTATTGTGAAATATTTTGAAATCTGCTTGACTGAATGAAGGATGTGTTGCCATGGTGATTGGAGTACCGTGGCTAGGAGACCAATGCTACACGAAGAGTCAATCAAACCTGGAGTTTCACAAGTATTGTATTTTGGTCGCTCATGCTGTTTTGCAAGAAGCAATCACAATGGTTTTAATTAGTTAAGAGGAAAAATAATATATACTACTACTACAAATGTTCTGTTCTGTACCAAGATCTGTGTTTGAAAATGCAGTTAAGGATCAGCTGAAATGATCAGAGAAGTGTTTTACTACTAATAAAATGAATAAGCTGTATATGTCCAACTATATCTGTGTATATTATGTCATGTACTCTGTGGTTGTTTGGATCTAGGCCACCCAGTTGAGCCTAGATAGCAGCAGTCCTAAAATTGTATCTTAACTTACTGAATTTAAAAGAAAAGAAGAAATACATATATTGCTTTGAAGAGACCCTGTCACCTTAAGAATACCGAAAGATGTTGACTGCTATGAACTGCAGGCACCCAGAGGTACTGTATGTACCTGCAGCAACTTCCATTGTTGCCAAATCCCAGCTGTTCTACTTAGGCAAAGGTTCAGCATTTCCTCATATAGCTTAAGCCTGCCCCCTGTTTCTTTACTTCCTCCCGCACATTCCTGATGGCTACCAAGGTGGTCTGTCATAGTGATGGGCCAATAGGAATGTGTGGGTGGAGTTTAGGAGCATGCTTCAACACTACCAGAAAGCATTGCCAGGAATACAGGCAAAGCAGAAGATAGAAAAAGCTCCTACAGGTATGTGCCTGTACTTTTACATGTCTGCAGCTATTAAAGTGGCAGAGTCTATTTAGAAAAATTAATATTTGTTTTAGCAAGTTGAGCCTCAATCCTCACATGTACATTTGTATGGTAAGTGATTTATTTCCATGAATATATCATGTAGACTGTGTTTGTTTGGATCTAGGCCACCCAATGGGGCCTAGACAGCAGTGGTCCTAAAACTGTATCTTAGCTCACTAGGTTTACAGGAAAATAAGACACATATTGCTTTGAAGAGATCCTGTCACTTTAAGAATACTGAAAGGTGTTGACTGATATAAACTGCAGGCACCCAGATGTACGTATCATTATCTCCCAATTTTCCAAATTCCAGATTTTCTACTTGAGCAAAGCTTCAGCTCTTCCTCATAGTGCTGAAGCTTGCCCCCGCTTTTCTTACACACATTCCTACTGTTCTGAAAGATAATTTATCATAGTGATGGACCAATAGGAATGTGTGGGTGGAGTTTAGCAGCATGCTCCAACACTACCAGAAAGCATCGCCTGGCATTCAGGCAAAGCAGAAAATACTGACAGCTGCTACAAGTATGTGTCTGCACTTATGTCTGCAACTTTCAGTATTTTAAAGTGGTTCCAAAGTCTAATAGTGGAAAGTAACCAGGCATCCCGGGAGCCACACATCAAAACAAGACCCACTGTGTAATGGTAAATATCAGTCTTAGCCTGGACCCCCACCAGGCCATGCCCCCAACGTTACTCAGGGGGGGAGTGAGAAGCATTGGGGGTATAGCTTGGCAGGGGTCCAGGCTGAGATTGCCATTTACCACCACACAGCAGGTCTTGTTTTGATGGGCAGCTCCCAGGACTATTGCTTGGAGCAAAGACTAGCTCCCTTCCCAGCCAGCACTCACAGCAGTGGGCACAGGATTACATTCCTACACAATCTGAGTGGCTCACACACATATCTTTGGTTCTAAAGTCTAATTGTCCCACTTCTTGTTGTGCCCCTGACTTACCTGACTCCTTCACCAAACCAGCACCGTCACTGTCTTGTTTGCAGCAGCGCTGCTCCCTCTTCCTAGTCTCATAGGAGACATTGAGGAAGCAGGAGCCATAGGCTGTCAGTCACATTTTGTGAGGAGGTAGTAAAGGGTGTGGCTGAGCCACACAGTGTGTTTTTTATGGACGCACAGAGTCCAGATCAGAAGTGCACCCGCACACGTGCACCCTCAGCACACGGCTTGTTGAGGGGTCACTTGTAGGAATAAGGAGCAGAGAGCGCCATCGGAGGACTCCAAAAGAGGATGTAAGAGACTGCTCTGTGCAATATCATTGCACAGAGCAGGTATTACCAAAATAAGTCTCAGTTCTCACATTTTGCATTGTAAGTGATTCACTTTGCATGAATGCGTAAGCAAAAAAATTTTAAGGCCCCATTCCCACTTTACCGTGTCTTTGGATTTTGTGTTTTTTGTAGCATTTGAGCAGGCTTTTTTGCACTTTTCATGCTTAAACATCTTTTTAATTATTATTTTACACAATGGAAAGCTAAATACTAGGCAAAAAGATGCAAGCAAAACCCTGTTTTTTTAGACAATCTCATTAAAGTTTACTGGGGCTACAACCTGTACCACAAAAAGCTTAAGGGACACTACTCTTAGGTGTGAACTGGCACCATTGAATATAATGGAAATACCAGTGTTCAGCATTAAAGCGCTTCTTATGAAGTTTTAAATTGCTTAGGTGACCCAGTGCCTTACAACAGTGTAGTAAAATTGAAGTGTAGAAAGTTATGGTTAATCCACCGAGCCTTACCACAATCACTCATCTGCGCTCAACCTTTTTCAAGTAATGCCCCTTGCACTTAAGTTCATCCAGCAGCAGTGCAGCAGTGCATCCTTCCTGGTGTTTTAGTGCACCTGAGAGGGTCAGGTGCAGCATTCAGCTCACAAAGTCTATGGCAGGCTGGATAGGGCTAAACAATGTACTAAGTGGTATTGGTGTTTAGGGCCCTGTGCATTCAGCCCCCCCCCCAATGCATAGGGCCGTATATAGTGGAGGATAACAGTCAAGCACTGCATGTGTATTTATAATATAATGAGAAACTAGAAACAACACACGCTTGTTAGATTATCTATATCAAGCTGATCACTTTTACGAGTACGTCTAAAAACTTTAAATAGATTATACATTTTTCTTTAATGTCTGTCTGACACAGACTTATTAATGTGCCAGTTATGTGGTACCCCAATGAAGTGGTTACCTGGGGATGAAATAATATTTATAAAAAGTCCAAATTTAGGGGCATTTGGGTTTCATCTTCTATATGTTATTTATTATTTTTATATATGTTTGTGCTAAACACTCCTTTATAGATACGTTTTGAAGAGTTTCTCCACACCCAGCAAATTATCATTATTCTGTACTTGTATTCAAGTGTATACTATATTACTTTTATTGCCTTCCTGCTTCAAAAATAACTCCCTTCTTACCTCTTGTACTGAATCTCTATGAATTTTTTCTTTGAGGCTCGGTTCACACCTAAACCGGCTGCGGATCACACAGCAACGCTGTCCGTCCCTGTTCTCTGTTACAGAGACAAATCAGGGCAGAATCTTTGCCTGAATTTCGGCCCTGAAATGGAGGTAAAGATGCACAGTGCGCGCCGCAGCCACCCCGGAGACATGTGAACCAGCTCCATAGAGAGCCGGTCATATTCTCCTGCTATGAGAATTGGATGCGGGAAAACCCGCATCCAATTTGCATAGGTGTGAACCCAGCCTTAGGGCTATCTAATTCATCTTCTACACTACAATTCCCTGTATGCTTCTCTCCAGCTACATCACAATGTTTCATTTCATGCATATGGTATAATAACATGAGGGCACATTTATATTCCGGGTTTAGAAGAAAAGATTTGGCTGTAGTTTCATATTAGCTTAAAAGCTGAGCATCCATCTTTAAAACCACATTTAAACATTCTCTAATGCCTTATTCCTAAAGCAGAAATAAAAAATGAGTAATGACATATTTTAAACAAGCATTGCTGAAGACAAAATGGTGCTTACAGTAAATGCATGGTTCTACTGCAGCGTGTTAGAAAATAGTAGAATTCATGTTGCGTTCACATCTGTTCACACGTGCTTAGCAAAAGAGCTGGTACCAGACATTAAACTGAGCGGTGGTGCTCAGTTACTATTGCAGAAATAATTGGAAACACATGAACACTATTCAAGGAGGCACATAATTCATTTTTGGGAATCTTTATGTACTCTGGTTACCTCCCACACTCCAAAGACATGCTGCTAGGTTAATTGGCTTCTGTCTAAATTGGCCTTAGTATATGTGTGCGGATCTAAAAATCCAACTGCAGCCTCCTAAACAGACCCTGGTAACAGTGACTAATGCAGCTCTGGTACTAATTTCAAACATGGAGCCACCAAGTTTGTAGTGCTCCGAAGATCACAATGCAGTCATGGTAATGAATAGGAAGCACTGCCTCCTATGACCTACTTGCGATGATGGCTTTGTTTAGAAAGTCAATTTATTGTTCATACAGTAGGTGGGAGAGCTGCTGAGCTTGAATGTCTAAGATTACTGCTCCAGTTTCTTTGCCCTTAAGATGGCCTTGAGTTGTCAGTACTATAGGATGTGAAACAGTAAACTGTAAGAAGACTGAGCAAAATGATGGACCGGTTTCTCAAAATAACTTATTCATTAAAGTATGCTCTCTTCTGTTATTAGCGTTAAAAGAGAACTGTGGGAATCAAAAAACAAACAAACACACATACTCACCTAGATGGCTGCAGCATCCATCCGAGCTGCAGCTGTCCCTTGTCTACTATACACCAAGAACTGAGCGATCAAAGACCGCTCTGATTGCTCAGTTCTCAGGTCCACTCTGCTCTGCCTGCCCCTCCAGCGCTCACTGGAGTTCCAGACTGTGGGGGGTGAGCGACTGTCTCAGGCTCTCAACGGCACGCTGAGAGGCACATGGTACAATACACACACTGGTACCAGTATAGATCGGCATAGCTGTGGGACTCTGTTGTTTTATTTGTATCTTTAGTCACATCTGTAGCGAGGGTAGTTTTGTTTTTGTTTTTTTAGATTTGAGTCACAGGAGTGCAGAACTAAGTGCTCTGGCTATACTTCTCTTTTAAGTCATGGGAAGATTAGGGCACATTTGGAGCTCTCTAATTTACACTTTCAAAAGACGTGGAGTGGGACTTTACATGTGCCTCAGTGGAGTGTAAATAATGATTTATGACACCCTTCATAAAAAGAAACGTAGAGATATTTTATTTACAATCCTTGGATGGAAATATTTAAAACATGTTACAATCTAAAAGAGAGTACTGTTTACTGTTGGTCCAGGTTGTGCGAGTCCTGTTATGGAATGTCAGGAGTGTGGCCTACGCCTTTCTAGGGAACCCTGCATCATCAGGGTCTTTTAGAACAGCACAGACAGCATGTAAATACTAAGAATATCCTAAAGATACAAAATTTAAAAATTAGCTATATCATATGATATCATCAGATAAAATATTGATAGTACATATGTAAAATATAGAAGCTCCTACACCATTGTAGGGCATTTATAATTACCCTTTGGTAAAAGTACAAGTACAACAGCATAACATTTTTTTGACACAAAAACAGTTACATGTCATACTAATTTATGTTCAATTGTGTCCTACAAACACAAAAGTATTCCATAGAAGGAAAGGGGGAGAAAGATGGATACTCCAGTTATGCGTACAAAGGTTGAATTTGTTAATACTGAATCTTTATTTATAGCTTACCTTCAGGTTATGTGGACTGTGTGTCAATCCAAGAGGGACAGTGAGCCTGGGGAGCCCATGGGGATACCCCGCCAAGCTCCACCAGAGGAAACTCAGGGGGGACCCCTCTGTATAAAAAGTAATACTGTGAGCGTTTGTTGAAATAAGTGCCAATGAAAAGTGTAAATAAAAATATTGGCATAGTGTAGCAATATTGGGGAGGAAAAGAGAAATGTGGGGTGAAGCAGAGATGGGTATCAAGAGAAGGGGGAGAGAAAGGGGGAAAGGGGCAAGTGGGGGAAGGGAAGGGGTATGGAAGGAAAAGAGGAAAGGAGAGAGGCAGGGGGGAGCGCAGCTTCTCTCCTATTACTGATTCATTACACTCTGAATGAAGGGAACCTTTGGAGAGCCGAATTGTTAGTCTGGGAGGATAAGGGTAGCTAACACTTTTTAAGGCAGTTACCACACAGTTGTGTTCCTTTTAGGATAAAGGTTTTACAGTGGTGTGAAAAAGTGTTTGCCCCCTTCCTCATTTCCTGTTCCTTTGCATGTTTGTCACACTTAAGTGTTTCGGAACATCAAACCAATTTAAACAATAGTCAAGGACAACACAAGTAAACACAAAATGCAATTTGTAAATGAAGGTGTTTATTATTAAAGGTGAAAAAAAATCCAAACCATCATGGCCCTGTGTGAAAAAGTGATTGCCCCCTAAACCTAATAACTGGTTGGGCCACCCTTAGCAGCAACAACTGCAACCAAGCGTTTGCGATAACGTGCAATGAGGCTTTTACAGCGTCCTGAAGGAATTTTGGCCCACTCATCTTTGCAGAATTGTCCTAATTCAGTTACATTAGAGGGTTTTCGAGCATGAACGGCCCTTTTAAGGTCATACCACAACATCTCAATAGGATTCAGGTCAGGACTTTGGCTAGGCCACTCCAAAGTCTTCATTTTGTTTTTCTTCAGCCATTCGGTGGTGGACTTGCTGGTGTGTTTAGGATCATTGTCCTGCTGCAGAACCCAAGTTCGTTTCAGCTTGAGTACACGAACAGATGGTCGGACATTCTCCTTCAGGATCTCTTGGTAGACAGCAGAATTCATAGTTCCTTTTATCACGGCAAGTCTTCCAGGTCCTGAAGCAGCAAAACAGCCCCAGACCATCACACTACCACCACCATATTTTACTGTTGGTATAATGTTCTTTTTCTGAAATGCAGTGTTCCTTCTACGCCAGATATACTTGGACACACACCTTCCAAAGAGTTCCACTTTTGTCTCATCGGTCCACAGAATGTTGTCCCAAAAGTCTTGGGGATCATCAAGAGGTGTTGTGGAGAAATTGAGACGAGCTTTGATGTTCTTTTTGCTCAGCAGTGGTTTTCTCCTTGGAACTCTGCCATGCAGGCCATTTTTGCCCAGTCTTTTCCTGATGGTGGAGGCATGAACGCTGACCTTAACTGAGGCAAGTGAGGCCTGCAGTTCTTTGGACGTTGTTGTGGGGTCTTTTGTGACCTCTTGGATGAGTCGTCGCTGCGCTCTTGGGGTAATTTTGGGCGGCCGGCCACTCCTGGGAAGGTTCACCACTGTTCCATGTCTTCGCCATTTGTGGATAATGGCTCTCACTGTGGTTCGCTGGATTCCCAAAGCTTTGGAAATGGCTTTATAACCCTTTCCAGACTGATAGATCTCAATTACTTTCTTTCTCAATTGTTCCTGAATTTCTTTGGGTCTCGGCATGATGTGTAGCTTTTAAGGATCTTCTGGTGGACCTTACTGTGTCAAGCAGCTCCTATTTAAGTGATGCCTTGATTGTGAACAGGTGTGGCAATAATCAGGCCTGGGTGTGGCTAGAGAAATTGAACTCAGGTGTGGACAACCACAGTTATAGTATGTTTTAACAAGGGGGGCAATCACTTTTTCACACAGGGCCATGATGGTTTGGATGTTTTTTCACCTTTAATAATAAACACCTTCATTTACAAATTGCATTTTGTGTTTACTTGTGTTGTCCTTGACTATTGTTTAAATTGGTTTGATGTTCCGAAACACTTAAGTGTGACAAACATGCAAAGGAACAGGAAATGAGGAAGGGGGCAAACACTTTTTCACACCACTGTATATAAATAAATAAAAGCTGATAATTGTAAGCACCCGTCAGTGTTAAATGGTTTGTCTCAACCCCTCTAACTACAACATCTACAGGACTTGTTTTGTTGAAAAACAACAAACGTACTAGCTAGGCCATCAGGTGAA
Organism: Lithobates sylvaticus; assembly: GCA_028564925.1. Lineage (NCBI taxonomy): Eukaryota > Metazoa > Chordata > Amphibia > Anura > Ranidae > Lithobates > Lithobates sylvaticus. The sequence goes on along the minus strand of CM053030.1, from coordinate 211,109,297 downwards.
AATAAAGGAAAGAAAGCGTAAACAAAAACACATGCAGCCATCATATTTTAGCTCCAATGTAAGAAATGTTGCTTTTGGGTTTAATGCCACTTTACAGTATATGTTTAGATTCACAACCAGTATTAGGCTGCGAGCGAATGAGGAATTATTGGTAGTATTATCACGTTATTAAAATCATTAGTCATTAATCTCTAGTAGTAACACTCTACACACTTAGAACAAATGGCTCCCTATAGAATGAGGTACACAAGTTTAACATTCCAATTGCACTACTAAAAATGTGCCCCCAGCCTAGGGTCATGCGTCAACTGAATTGTGAGGTAATATAGACAATAATTTGAATACCAAAGGTGCAATAATGGTAGCAGTCTCTGAGCCTGCAATTTGTACAGCTTAGCATCCCCCTGATATCCCTGTACAGTGCTGCTTGTCTCTGAACATTGATCTTGTGTATGGGAATGTCCTCAATGACTGTACACAGGAATATTTAACAATGGCCTACAGTGCAAATACCTGTAAGTAAAGTCACAAAAAAGGATTGTTATCTGTTCTTTAATTTCCACCTTCTGGACCTGAGAAGCAATGTGGTCTCTATAAAAAAAGCATTTTGATAAATGATCACGTGTCAGTGGATGGATGTTTTAAAGATTTTGTCATCCATTCTTGTTCCTTTAATTCTTTTCACAGGTTCAGTGGTTATGGTTTTTTCACATTTCATAAAATACTGGATATTTAGTTATTAAAGGGCAGTTGCCAGGATTGAAATATGGAAACCTGCCTCTTTTGATGTTTTAGGATAGATGGTTAGAGACAGTTATCCTTATTATACTTCACTGTTTAATGAGTCAATGACCTGCAAGTGAGGTATCCTCCTGATCTTTCTCTGGCACATGCTGGTTCCAGGTCTGTTACTCACTAAGTAGTGATGCAAGGATATGGAGACAGCCCCAAAGCTTGCATCTTCTAAAAGTAAGTCAGCAAAGACAGCTAATACATTTCTATTGCTACCAACTGTCCCTAATTTGGAGGGACTGTCCTTTTTGAACCAAATCCCTCCATCCCTCTTTCCTCCTTGTGTGTACCTCTTTTTGGTTTGATGTATAAACCTGTACTACTATTTTTTAGGGCTGTTACTGATTCAAATTTTTGTGTTTGATTAATCGATTTTTTTTTTAATCGACTAATTTCGATTAATTATAACGCACATACAGATCCAACTACTTTTATCTGATCTCCTTGCATTGCAACTCTGTATTAGTCAGTGGTAAATGTAGTATACACTATATACAATCACCCGACACTAGTTAGTTTGCACAATCCATGACTTGTGTCGTGACAATCCCTCCACCTCCGGTCTAACTAATCACCCTCACCTTATGGCATGGACCCCTGTGCAAACAGGTGGTCATGCAAGCGGGTATCAAAAGGGTTAACATGGACCATAAACTTCTCTCACGTCTCCTTAGATCTCAGCAAGGACGCCAGTTCACGTGTAGAAAGAAAAGTGCTCACCGCTTAAATATAAGATAACATTTTTGTGTTCAAACACAAACTACTCACATAAAGATGATAAAAACACATGTAAAGCTGTAAAGCAGACAATCGTGTTAGTTCCGTAGGGCAGCAGCAGGGGACGTCTTGCGTAGCTCCTCCCCCGCGTGTGTGACGTTCAATCAGAACTTCAACATCACAGACTCCTCCCCCCTTCCCTTCGTTAGCAGATGGAGGAACTTGGGGAAGGGGGAGGAGTCCGGTGACGTCGATGTCCGCGACGTCACCGGATCTCCAACAGAACTCCCTGAAGACCCACAATTAATCGAGTAATCAAGGAATTAATCTTTAAATTCCACAGCCCTACTATTATTATTATACAAGATTTATATAGCGCCAACAGTTTGTGCAGCGCTTTACAACATGAGGGCAGACAGTACAGTTACAATACAATTCAATACAGGAGGGATTAGAGGGCCCTGCTCATTACAATCTAATGCCCCATACACACGGTCGGATTTTCCGACGGAAAATGTCCTATCGGACAATGTTGACGGAAATTCCGACCGTGTGTAGGCTCCATCGGACTTTTATCAAAGTTTTATCTCCTGCTCTCAAATTTTCCGACAACAAAGTCCTATCAGACTTTTTTTGATCGTGTGTAGGGAATTCCGACGGACAAAGTGCCACGCATGCTCAGATCACATTACAGGACCAAAGCTATTGGCTACTAGCCTCTACGTAGTTCCGTCGTACGCAACGAACGTCACCACGTTCAGGATGATCGGATTTTCCGACAACTTTGTCCGACCGTGTGTATGCAACACCAGTGTCGGACAAAATCCGTCAGAAAAAATCAGACGGATTTTGTGGTCGGAATTTCCGATCGTGTGTACGGGGCATAACATTTAATTACTCATGGGGGGTTATTTACGAAAGGCAAATCCACTTTGCACTGAAAGTGCACTTGGAAGTGCAGTCGCTCTAAATCTAAGGGGTGGATCTGAAATGAGTGGAAGCTCTGCTGATTTTATCATCCAATCATGTGGAAGCTAAAATGCTGTTTTTTATTCCCCTTGCATGTCCCCCTCGGATCTACAGCAACTGCACTTCCAAGTGCACTGAAAAGTAGTGGTGAAAAAAAAAAAAACTTGTGGGTTAAGCCAATCATGTTTTTGCATATCATTTACTCATGGTCCACTGGTGCATCACAGGAATATGTCCTTTGCCTATATACTTAATACTAAAATATGTTCCTCTTTCTCATCTCAGAAAGTTTGGAGGTAGGCATTACTACCTTATCTTACCTTTCTTGTAAGGTGGGCCTATCCATACTACATTGCAAATGGTCGCAATGTGAAAAAACAAAGTGTAAATATGTAAATTAGGCTACAACCGTCCCTAACACCAAAATAAAATCATAGTGCTGGGACCCTTCCTTGACAGTTATCATACTCATTCTACTACAGTGTAGTTTTATTAATTTATTATAGGAACTTATATAGTGCTGTCAATTTATATAGTGCTTTACATATACACTATATTACCAAAGGTATGGGGACTCCTGCCTTTACACGCACATGAACTTTAATGGCAACCCAGTCTTAGTCCGTAGGTTCAATATTGAGTTGGCCCACCCTTTGCAGCTATAACAGCTTCAACTCTTCTGGAAAAGGCTGTCCACAAGGTTTAGGAGTGTGCATATGGGAATGTTTGACCATTCTTCCAGAAGCGCATTTGTGAGATGAGGCATTGATGTGGATGAGAAGACCTTGCTCGCAGTCTCCGCTCTAATTCATCTCAAATGTGTTCTATTGGGTTGAGGTCAGGACTCTGTTCAGGCCAGTCAAGTTCCTCCACCCCAAACTTGCTCATCCATGTCTTCATGGACCTTATTTGTTCACTGGTGTGCTGTCGTGTTGGAAGAGGCCATTCCCAAACTGTTCCCACAAAGTTGGAAGCATGAAATTGTCCAAAATATCTTGGTATGCTGATGTCTGATGTTGGTGATGTTGGTGTGCTGAAGAGTTCCCTTCACTGGAATTAAGGGGCCAAGCCCAACCCCTGAAAAACAACCCCACAACATAATCCCCCCTCCACCAAATAATTTGGACCAGTGCACAAAGCAAGGTCCAACATTAGTGCCTGACCTCACAAATGCGTTTCTGGAAGAATGGTCAAACATTCCCATAGACACACTCCTAAACCTTGTGGACAGCCTTCCCAGAGGAGTTGAAGCTGTTATAGCTGCAAAGGGTGGCCAAACTCAATATTGAACCCTACGGAATAAGATTGGGATGACATTAAAGTTCCATGCTTCATGTACATGGGACATTGTTTAACCTCTCCTGAACGATTTAACTTGACAGCTAGAATCCGATGTTTAAAAATGTCCGTTCAGCCACATTTACATGCTGTGTTTAGTGGCGTTTTGCCATGTTTGCGTTTAGGAGCGTTTTTTTTTTGTTATAATTAAAAACGTCTGTAAACTAGACGCTGCTAAATGCAAGTTACAGCGTTTCGCAGCGTTTACAAGCTGTTACAGGTGTTTGGCATTTCAAATGCCTCTGAACATCAGTCCTGAACGCATTTTTTTTGCGTTCCAAAAAATGCTTCTAACCTCAACTGCCTAGAAACTACTATAAATGACCCAGTGTACATGTACTGATAAGATAACATAGAAGAGAGTTCAGGGGCAGCTGAAAAAAATGCCCAACTGCTCCTAAACGTTTGTTTACCAGCAGCAGTGTACATGAGGCCTAACTTTGGCAATATAGTGTATATTGTACATTCGCATTGGTCCCTGCCCACAAGGAGCTTACAATCTAAGGTCCCTAGCTCACATTTATATACATACTAGGGTCAATTTAGATAGGAGCCAATTAACCTACCAGCATGTATTTGGAGTGTGGGAGGAAACCCATGCAGGAACAGGGAAAACATGCAAACCCCAGGCAGGTATTGCTGTGAGTGGCATTCAAGCCGACAACCCCAGTGCTGCTAGGCAGAAGCACTAACTACTTAGCCACTGTAGCTTTAAATTTGACTATGAGAATTTGTGCAGTCATAGGTATGTCTGGCTACAGACCCCTACATCTTCATAGTTCATTCAATTATATTGAAGCACAGACTCAAAATGTTCTACAAACGTTATGCTGTATAAGCTAAGGACAGCTAAAGACAGTTTGTAATTATATTTAAGTAAAATATCAACCTAATGCAATATCCTAATGTCAGCATGAAGCATATTTAATTATGACTATGGACTGTGCAGTGATGCTGTCATCAAATTAGCCAGCAGAATTCCTTCCAGCCAGCTCAAATACATTAAAAGTCTCAGTGAATCACTATCATTAGAGATTAATAATTAATTTGCTTAGGCATACATTGCACTGCTTTACCTTTTGGTTCTGTGTGATATATTTTTCTTTGGATTACTAGAAGCATACTTCTTGTGATCTCCTGTTAAATATAGATGCTGACATTTTAATGCAACACAGTTATTTCAATTGTACTTCATCATAGCTCTACTGGAAATATGCATCCTGAAAAGCTACACCATTGTCAGGCAGAAGTGAAGTGTCAGCTTTTTCAGTGGAAAATGTTCAGATTACAGTGTCAAGTCTTTCTATGGGCTCTGACAACATAGGAAAACAGGGCAAGACATATTAACTATTTCATTGTAGTCTTTGTGTGGCTCAGATTGTAGGTTTTGAAGGCACTATTTTAATTAGCTTGTTTTTGGGTATGTTTTTATGCTATTGGCTGGCATGTGATACCATGATGAAGATATACTTTGGATAATGCTATATAACATATATATATATATATATATATATATATATATATATATATATATATATATATATATATATATATATATATATATACTCACTCTGAAGGCAACACCCTTGACCTCATCTTTTCCCACCTATGCACTCCATGCAACCTCTCCAACTATCCTTACCCTCTCTCTGATCACTACCTTATTAACTTCACTCTCTCCCTCACCTCTGCCTCCTCACCCTCCATATACCTAACGGTTACCCGTAGAAACCTTTGCCATCTCTAACCTTCTCTTCTCTACTCTGGTGCTGACCACCTCTATGACAAAATCGCACCTCTGTCCTGCACCAACCTAGCCATTTCTGTCTACAACACTTCACTTCTAGCCTCACTGGACACACTGGCCCCCCTCACTACACACAGAATAAGGCCCCGCCCCTTCAACCCTGGCAAACAGATCACACTAGAAGTCTAAATCTGCTGTCCAAAAATACAATTCCAGCCTCCTCACTGCCAAGCAGACCTACTTCACCACCCTCATTAAAAACGTATCATCCAGTCCCTGTCAACTCTTCTCTACCTTCAACTCTCTACTTTGCCCTCCACTACCTCCACCCACTAACTCGCTTACTGCCCAGGAGATCGCCAATCACCTCAAACAGAAGATTGATACAATTCACACAGGTACAATCATTACGTCCCTCTTTCACCCCCACCACTATAGAAGAGGTTGCTAAATGACTTAGCTGCCCTCTGGATCCTGTTCCCTCACAAATGCTACAGTCACCCTCTACATTCTGTAACCCACATCTTCAATCTCTCCCTCTTCTCTGACATCTTCCCCAACTCCTTAAAACATGCACTTGTCCGCCCCATACTTAAAAAGCCCTCACTGGACCCATCCAATCTTAACAACCTACGCCCCATCTCCTTGCTCTCCTTTTTATGCAAACTCCTTGAACGTCTAGTCTACAACGTACTGAGCAACCAGCTTGCTGATAATAGCCTTCTTGATCCCCTTCAGTCTTGATTTCGTCCTCAACATTTTACAGAAACTGCTCTCCTAAAACTACCAAACGATCTACTAACGGCCAGAACTAAGGGACGCTATTCTGTACTCCTACTTCTGGACCTCTCTGCTGCCTTTGATACGATTAACCACCCCCTCCGCCTCAAAAAACTCCATGCCTTTGGTCTCCGTGACTGTACTCTTCGCTGGTTTTCTACCTACCATACTTATTTAACCGCACCTTTAGCATTACCTACAATTCTACTGCCTCCTCTCCTCTTCCTTTCTCTGTTGGGGTCCCCCAAGGTTCTGTTCTTGGACCTCTCCTATTTTCAATCTACACCTCCTCCCTGGGTCAGCTGATAGCCTCCCACGGCTTCCAATACCATCTCTACGCTGATGACACTCAAATCAATTTCTCTACCCCTTAACTCACTCCTTCAGTTTCCTCATGTATCACTATTTTACTATCAGATACAGTATATCAGTCTGGATGTCACACCACTTGCTCAAACTTAATCTATCCAAAACCGAACTTATCATTTTTCCTCCCCCACGTGCCTCTTCCCCTGATCTCTCAGTCAAAATTGATGGTACAACTATCAGCCCATCCCCACATGCCAAGGTACTAGGAGTAGTCCTGGACTCCGAACTCTCCTTTAAGCCCCATGTCCAATCACTGTCCAAATCTTGCCGCCTCAACTTCCGCAACATCTCCAAAATACGCCCCTTTCAAACCAATGACACAACAAAGCTGTTAACTCACTCCCTGGTCATCTCTCGCCTCGATTACTGCAACTCCCTCCTCATTGGCCTACCTCTCCATACTCTATATGCCCCCTTCAGTCCATCATGAATGCTGCTGCCAGACTCATCCACCTTACCAACCGCTCTGTCTCTGCTACTCCTCTCTGTCAATTCCTCCACTGGCTTCCGCTCACCCACCAAATTAAATTCAAAATACTAACAACTACCTACAAAGCCATCAACAACTCTGCACCCAGGTACATCACTGACCTAGTCTCATAATACCAACCTAATCGTTATCTTTGTTCTTCTCAAGACCTCCTGCTCTCTAGCTCTCTCATCACCTCCTCCCATGCTCATCTCCAGGACTTTTCCAGAGCCTCTTCAAGCCTATGGAACACCTTACCCCAATCTGTCCGTCTATCTCCTACTCTATTAGCTTTTAGATGATCCCTGAAAATCCTCTTCTTCAGAGAAGCCTATCCTACCCACACCTAACAACTGTATTTTCATTTTGTCCATCTGATCATCCCCCACAGCTACTACCCTTTGTTCCACTTGACCCTCCCTTCTAGATTGTAAGCTCTAATGAGCAGGGCCCTCTGATTATATATATATAATTTTATATACAGTATCTCACAAAAGTGAGTACACCCCTAACATTTTTGTAAATATTGTATTATATCTTTTTATGTGACAACACTGAAGAAATGACACAGCTTGTATAACAGTGCAAATTTGCTCAAAATAACTCAACACACAGCCATTAATGTCTAAACCGCTGGCAACAAAAGTGAGTACACCCCTAAGTGAAAATGTCCAATTAGCCATTTTCCCTCCCCGGTGTCATGTGATCCGTTAGTGTTACAAGGTCTCAGGTGTGAATGGGGAGCAGTTGTGTTAAATTTGGTGTTATCGCTCCCACTCTCTCATACTGGTCACTGGAAGTTCAACATGCCACCTCATGGCAAAGAACTCTCTGAGGCTCTGAAAAAAAAGAATTGTTGCTCTACATGAAGATGGTCTAGGCTATAAGAAGATTTCCAAGATCCTCAAACTAAGCTGCAGCATGGAGGCCAAGACCATACAGTGGTTTACCAGGACAGGTTCTACTCAGCAGAGGCCTCGCCATGGTCGACCAAAGAAGTTGAGTGCACGTGTTTAGTGTCATATCCAGAGGTTGTCTTTGGGAAATAGACATATGAGTGCTGCCAGCATTGCTGCAGAGGTTGAAGGGGTGGGGGGTCAGCCTGTCAGTGCTTGGACCCTACACCGCACGCTGCATCAAATTGGTCTGCATGGCTGTCTTCCCAGAAGGAAGCCTCTTCTAAAGATGATGCACAAGAAAGCCTGCAAACAGTTTGCTGAAGACAAGCAGACTAAAGACATGGATTACTGGAACCATGTCCTGTGGTCTGATGAGACCAAGATAAACGCATTCGGTTCAGATGGTGTCAAGCGTGTGTGGCGGCAACCAAGTGAGGAGTATAAAGACAAGTGTGTTTTGCCTACAGTCAAGAATGGTGGTGGGAGTTTCATGGTCTGGGGCTGCATGAGTGCTGCCGGCACTGGGGAGCTACTGTTCATTGAGGGAACCATGAAGGGCAACATGTACTGTGACATACTACAGCAGAGCATGATCCCCTCCCTTCGGAGACTGGGCCGCAGGGCAGTATTCCAACATGATAACGACCCCCAAACACACCTTCAAGATGACCACTGCCTTTCTAATGAAGCTGAGTGTAAATGTGATGGATTGGCCAAGCATGTCTCCAGACCTAAACCCTATTGAGCATTTGTGGGATATCTTCAAACAGAAGGTGGAGGAGCGCAAGGTCTCTAACATCCACCAGCTCCGTGATGTCATCATGGAGGAGTGGAAAAAGACTCCAGGGGCAACCTGTGAAGGTCTGGTGAACTCTATGCCCAAGAGGGTTAGGCAGTGCTGGAAATAATGGTGGCCACACAAAATATTGACACGTTGGGCCCAATTTGGACATTACTTAGGGGTGTACTCACTTTTGTTGCCAGCAGTTTAGACATTAATGGCTGTGGGGTTTATTTACTAAAGGAAAATCCACTTTGCACTGCAAGTGCACTTGAAAATGCACTGAAAGTGCACTTGGAAGTAAAGTCGCTGTAGATCCGAGGGGGAAATGCAAGGAAAATAAAAAACAGCATTTTAGCTTGCACCTGATTGGATGATAAAATCAGCAGAGCTCCCACTAATTTCAGATCTACCCCTTAGATCAGGGGTCTTCAAACTACGGCCCTCCAGTTGTTCAGGAACTACAATTCCCATTATGCCTAGTCATGTCTGTGAATGTCAGAGTTTTACAATGCCTCATGGGATGTGTAGTTCTGCAACAGCTGGAGGGCCGTAGTTTGAGGATCCCTGCCTTAGATTGAGAGCGACTGCACTTCAGTGCACTTTCAAGTGCACTTGCAGTGCAAAGTGGATTTGCCTTTCGTAAATAACCCCCTGTGTGTTGAATTATTTTGAGGAGACAGCTAATTTACACTGTTATACAAGCTGTACACTCACTACTTTACATTGTAAAGTGTAATTTCTTCAGTGTTGTCACATGAAAAGATATAATAACACATTTACAAAAATGTGAAGTGTGTACTCACTTTTATATATATATATATATATATATATATATATATATATATATATATATATATATATATATACTGTAAATTCATAAAATCTCATAATCCGTAATTCTGATATAAAGCAAATCAAAATACAAGATCATTCCAATAAAATAAGTGAATTTTCCTAGTAAGGCAAAGTGCAGTAACCCTTTAACCAGGGCTGTAACTGCAAATCACAGGGTCTCATAGCAAAATGTTTAAAGGATTCCCCAACAGTATGCATACATCCATGAGACCCTAAAGAAAAATGGCCAAGTCAGCCGCCAAACACTGTGCCCACAATTAAACCCATGGCAGTAATAACTTGTTGCCAGTAGTCACTTATCTTGGGGCAAATCCACATCATTATGCAGGAATGACTCAGGTTCTGCCAAGCATTTAGGGAACAGACGATCAGCTGTGTAATAAATTGTGCATAGCTTTAGCAGGGTATAGTATACCATGTGCAACATTTTCAGTTGGATAAAGAAAACTTTGAGTTCATCTGGGATACATATGTAGTTAGCCCATCATTCTAGGCCTCACTCACCAACACAGGGATATCTTCCCTCAAATTCTGGAAAATATAATGAAGTCTGAGGGTATATATGAATTGGAGTGTAAGGTATTAAGTTGATAAGGTTTTATCCAACCTGCCCTGGGTCAAAGTGACCTCTGCAAGGTCTCAGAGGGGCCAAATGGAAGAAGGTTCTGGTTTGCCATAATGTGCTGTAGAGTTTTTATGTTACATAGTTTATATTTTTAAACCAGGATGTAAGGCAAAATGGTAATGGTCAGTGGGTGAGAAAAATGTTCCAGTTTCAGTGGTCAGTAGGGAAGAAAATGTCTTGGCATCAGTAGTAGGAAATAAAAATGCCCTGATGTTACTTTCCAGTAGGAAAACACTCCTCAGAGGTCAGAAGGAAGAAAAATTGCCATGACATTAGTGGTCAATAGGAGGAAAAAAAAAACGCAAAAAGGAGTTAAAAACACACCAACAGTGGTGGCCAGCAGAAAGAAGAAATACCCTTATATTGGTGTCAGTGGAAGGAAAAATATCAGGGACTCTATTGGGGTCTGAGAGCACTGCAGTGGACTCGTGGGATTGGGGATTCTATGGGTAACTGGGGGGAGGCAGTGTGTGGGGGAATGGGGACTGCAGGGGACTTGAGCTCTGCAGCAGGCTAAGGAGCTTTGGGAAGGGGTGTTGGGCTTTGTGGATGAAGGAGAGCTCTGGAGAAGACTTGGGGAAACCATGGGGGAGGGGGACAGAAGGTTACAAGGGTTACTGTGAAGGACAAATGGGCTCTGTGGGGAGGTACAGTGGGTGGATGGGGCTTCTGTGGCTGGAAGGGGACATTGGGAGGAGAAAGGGGGTTTGAAGAGGGGACTGGGAACATGTGACAGATGCAGTGACTAGGAGAGGAAGAACTGGACTTTACTACCCAGTTGCTCCACATCAGGGGAGGCATTGATCTACAATTCTCCCCTCATGATACCTGATGGAGCAGTGCTTGGTGCTGGATCCTAGGATACACTAAGAATAAGGGGGACATCTTTAAGTCCACCAATCCCATCTCTGCCCCACCCCACTGAGATAAGCAGTGGGAGGCTGACCATTCATTTTTTACAATTCCTTTAATGAAAATCTGTTAGGGCAGAAAAACATATCTGCAGCATCCCTCAAATGTCTGCAGGTACATCTGATTTCTGTGCAGTTTTAACAGGCAAAGGTTCCCGAAACTGCTGAAGCTTGCCTGCCTAATTTGCATTCCTTTCAGCTAGTTTGGCAGCTTATCATAGTGATAGGCCAAAACATAGTGTGGGGGTGGGAGGTAGCAGTAAGCTTAAACATTACACTCTTTAATATTTTAATACTGTATCCAAAGATGAAGTTAGGATATCTTGAAACTATTAGTTATATAGTTATATAGTTTGGTTTAAGGCTTTATAGAAAAAGTGTTATGCAACTAGGCCTACAAAATTATGCTTACCTTCATTGCCATCAGTCTGAAGATTTTACCCCCTGTGATATTCTGCCCAAGCTACCTACTTACTGGAATATGTCTTAAGACAGTGGAACAGTCACTGTGCAATGTGCATCTGCTAACAATGAATAGTTGACTGTTGTGGCTACCGCACTACGCACCCTATTAAATAACCCCCTTTGTGTGATTATCCTAATAGGAGATCTTCTAGTACATGGGTTGGCAGAGGTAACACAAAAAGCACCAACGAAGGATACCATAAGAGAAATCTCTAAGCAGCTAAACCATACAATTCCCATATGTATGGTTGAAGGTGTGCTCTCTTTTTCCACGCTCCATCTGTGGCTAAGTTATCATTTTGGGCGGCGTTCTTTTACTGAATATGAAACCTTTTCTGTAGCATGTGCACAATTTATTGGTAACTCTTTTGTGTGTTGATGATTCATCCATCAATCATGTAAAATTCCAGAAGATCAAGATATAAATATTATCTTAAGTGTTTTCTCTTTATATGTTCACTCATGTGAATTTTTCAGGTCCCCTGACAGGTATGAAGTAATGGCATTACTATTATACTTTACATTATACTGTAATTACTTACATGGGTCAAATAATAGCTACTACAACTCATGCAAGCAAGGTAATAGACTATATAAACTAAGTAAGCATTATTAGGTCTGATAATTGGATTTGGAAAAGCTAACTGGCTTTCACAGCTAAGTTTTATAAAGACTACATATATAAATTAATTGTCCATCTGTTCAAAGTGTCTATGTAAGGCCATAGAATTACACCAGTCCACACGCTGACTTCTACAGATCTCGTAACAATACTTTTCAGTATCAAACAGTTAGGCAGTAAATTCCGCCACGCTAGCTCCGCAAGCTGGCATGGATTTACAGGGCATCCCCACGCCGAAAACGGCGTGGGGGTTCCCCACAAATCCATGTCAGACACTCATCCGAGCACGCAGCCTGGCAGGCCAGGAAAGGGGTGGGGACGAACGAGCGCCCCCCCCCTCCTGAGCCGTACCAGGCCGCGTGCCCTCAACATGGGGGGTGCCCTGGGGAAAGGGGGGCCGTGCGGCCCCCCCACCCCAAAGCACCTTGTCCCCATGTTGATGAGGACAAGGGCCTCTTCCCGACAACCCTGGCCGTTGGTTGTCGGGGTCTGCGGGCGGGGGCTTATCGGAATCTGGGAGCCCCCTTTAATAAGGGGCCCCCCAGATACCGGCCCCCCACCCTATGTGAATGAGTATGGGGTACGATGTACCCCTACCCATTCACCTAAGGTGTAAAATGTAAAGTAAAAAAAAACACCCACACTTTTGAAAAAATAGTTTATTGCACTGCTCCGGGGGTCTTCTTCCGTCTTGGGGGTCTTCTCGCCGGACTCCCCCGCCATTTACCAAGCTCTTTTACCGAGCGAGGGGAGTCCGGCTACCTTCTTCGTCGTCGCCGCCGTCTGGGGGTCTCGATCCGCCTTCGGGGGTCTTCTTCCGTCTTGGGGGTCTTCTCGCCGGACTCCTCCCCTCTCTTCTGCTCTTTTACCTAGCTCTTTCACGAAGGGAGGAGTCCGGCTACCTTCTTCGTCGTCGCCGTCGTCTGGGGGTCTCGATCCGCCTTCGGGGGTCTTCCGGGGGTCTCTTCTGTTCTTGCGGCGGTCGTCGTCTTCCGCGCCGCCGGCGCCTTGTCCTTCTTCTTGTCCTTCTTGTTCTTCTTGTTCTTCCGATGTTGACCCGTCGCTGTCTCTGCCCGGAATGCCTGTGCCGATCTGCGCTCGGACTTATATAGGGACATGGGGGACAGGGTCACATGCACATGTCACATGGTGACCCCGCCCCCTTGTGTTGTCACAGTCCCGGAGGATGCTGGGACTGTGACATCGCAAGGGGCGGGGTCACCATGTGACATGAACATGTGACCCTGTCCCCCATGTCCCTATATAAGTCCGAGCGCAGATCGGCACAGGCATTCCGGGCAGAGACAGCGACGGGTCAACATCGGAAGAACAAGAAGAACAAGAAGGACAAGAAGAAGGACAAGGCGCCGGCGGCGCGGAAGACGACGACCGCCGCAAGAACAGAAGAGACCCCCGGAAGACCCCCGAAGGCGGATCGAGACCCCCAGACGACGGCGGCGACGACGAAGAAGGTAGCCGGACTCCTCCCTTCGTGAAAGAGCTAGGTAAAAGAGCAGAAGAGAGGGGAGGAGTCCGGCGAGAAGACCCCCAAGACGGAAGAAGACCCCCGAAGGCGGATCGAGACCCCCAGACGGCGGCGACGACGAAGAAGGTAGCCGGACTCCCCTCGCTCGGTAAAAGAGCTTGGTAAATGGCGGGGGAGTCCGGCGAGAAGACCCCCAAGACGGAAGAAGACCCCCGGAGCAGTGCAATAAACTATTTTTTCAAAAGTGTGGGTGTTTTTTTTTACTTTACATTTTACACCTTAGGTGAATGGGTAGGGGTACATCGTACCCCATACTCATTCACATAGGGTGGGGGGCCGGTATCTGGGGGGCCCCTTATTAAAGGGGGCTCCCAGATTCCGATAAGCCCCCGCCCGCAGACCCCGACAACCAACGGCCAGGGTTGTCGGGAAGAGGCCCTTGTCCTGGTGACTTCTGTCAATTAGAATGTGGAAGTGAGGAGAAACCCAAAATCTTTAGTTATCAGAACAGGAATTGAGGGGAAACCTTCCAATGGGCACATTGAAGGGGTAAATTGATTGTGCTTTAGATATACTTAAAAGAACCATAGAAAATGCCTTCCTTGTTGAATATAACAGTAGGTCAGGTAAAACTACAAACAGTATGGGCCTGTTTGACTTCTAACATGAGCACGCTCTTTTGTTGTCTGTCTATTATTTCAGCTCAAATACATGTTGTTCAACTTCTGTTATGAAGATAAACAGTATAATTTGCAGAACTGAAATCAAACTTCTCAAACCCTGTAATCAGACACCAAAAACAAGATGAGCAATTCCACAGCCATTCTCAATCTATAAATGTAACTTTGATCAAAAATATAAACTGTAGACACAAATTGATGATGTCTTTGTTCTTTGATGAATATATTGTCCCTAAGTGAGGCATAGAATTTAAAATGGTAATATCAGACAACCAAAATGAATTATATCTGTTTTTGTCAGATGTTAAAACACTTGATAATTATATAGATCGTGATGGTTGGCAAACTTACTTCATGGTAGTAGTACTTTCCAGTGTGTTCACACTATCCAGGAACTATGTTTCTGGGCTTGATGGAACACTTATTTAATATTAAAGTGAAAGTTCCTCAAAAACAAATGTTTTTTTTCTTTGCGGCTTCCACTTTTACTTCACGTGCAAATGAAAATGTCATTAACCTTCTGGCTCGCTCTTGCAGCACCACTGCTTAGACCTCAAATTCAAACCTTTTGGCTGGTGCCTCAGACCAGTTCACAATACCACTGTGCTCATACACACCTCTGTATTTATTGCAGCTGCCTGCTGCACTTACTGGACTCACTCTGCACTCTTGCCTGGGCAAAGTATCTCCTGACTCCTAAGTGGAGGCCTGAATTATGGCCAGGCTCTAGATTCTGAAGGCTGTGCATACTTGAACACACAGTTTGATCATTCTCAGTGAAACCTAGACAGTGGCTTAGAGGCCTCTTTACTCCCAAAGCTCTTCAAAGCCTCTGGACTTCAGACCCCCCGATCTGGGAGTTACGAAAACCCAAGAGAAAACCAAGAGAACAGTTTTCTCCGATCTGCACAGATCTTCTGGAGCTCTGTGTCATTTTTGCCTATTTCAGCCCAATGGCAAGGCACAGCACTGTCCCAAAAAATAGTAAACAAGTGCCACGTCACTTTAAAGCTAAACTGCAGCCTTACATAAAATCTTGCAAGACTGTACTGCAATTGTTTACTCTGATTTCATTGTACACTGTGAGCTTCTCTTTTTACTCATCAGTCTTAAAGTCCCTGGCTCACCACTTCCATTCATTGAATTTCAGTTCTTTCCATCAGTGAGGCACAGCACCATATGTGGCCATTAGCCATTCAAACGCAGGCTGCCTATGAACACAATCTACTTCAAATTAACATTCATTATCAAGGGATTTTGTTATTTGTGTAACTTTTCCCAATTGCCAGCCCACTGCAATAGGGCTCAGTGCTCATTCACCTCCCTGGCGGTATTCCCCAGTGTGGCTTGGGGTGAATTTTCACTACCAAAAGTGGTAACCCCGAGCCACACTTGGGATTGCATCGCAGGATCCAGGAAAAGTTACTTACCTTGTCCCCAGGATCCTGCGATGTCTCCCCGCAGTGTGTGCGAGCTGTGTCCTCAGTTCATCACAGTGCCGGGCTCTGTTCCCTGCGAGCACCGCAATGCACGGGGACGGAGCCGGTGCCAAATTCAAAAAGTGAAAACCACATAACACACTGTGGTTTGTCCAGTGCCCTGCATGCAGTTTTATATTATATATACTGTTCTTTCTGCCTGGAAACTTGAGAATGTCCATAGCAACCAAAGGCGTCCCTTTACATCAAAAGCGGTTTTAGACCAGCTAGAAAACAGCAATAGTAAATTACAATCACTTGTAGAATTGAGCGATAGTGATTTGTGGGGAAATTCGGCATCAAACACTGAAAGTAATGACAGTGACAATTCTGCAACAGAGCAAATTTCAGTGTTTTTGATTTGATTACATTATTGAATACTTTATTATTTGTTATAATTATTTATAGTTATTTATTATATTATAATTTATGATTTTGTGTTTCAAACTTTATCATACCCGGGATGTCTACTAGACTCTTGTTTGGACAGATTTAAGTGTGTTATTACTAAGAATTACAGGCCTACAATAAAAAACTCCAAATTTCTATGCAAAACAATGTACCGCTTTCAGCATCAAAAATCGGACATAATCATACCGCCAATGAGGTTAAAGAAGTAATGAGAATGCTGTGATATTTGCAGAGAGTTATTTACAGTACCCTGCTGGCCCTTTCCACCAGTCATGATATGCCTGTATTAAATAGAGAAACATAGAGATGCAGTGGTGACATCACTGAGTCTAAAATAAGTTATGTAATAAAAACAGAAATTATTATTTATTTATTTTATTTTGTTATCACAATGCTAAGGAAGGAAAGAGGGAATTGGAAAAGCAAAATATAAGCATATTTAACTTAAGCTTTAAGACCTGAAGCAGGGGGAGAATCTTTAAGCCAACTCCACTTTCTTGGGAAGCAAATAGATTTCTGTAAATTCAATGCAATATGGCAACCTGGAGGCCCTTTTCCCCATAAATGTAATTTCTTGCTTGTGCGATTGGCTCGCTGATTTTCCCAGAAGTGTGCACTAAGCTGCAATTCAGATTTTAGGCAACCTCTGCAACGAAAATTTAATTTTTGACAAAATACCTTCAAAGGGTTAATCACTTTCAAAGGGATGCTGGCCCTGCAACTATCCTCATTAGAACACCTCAAGTGCATCAGCTGATTAATAATGAAAAATACACTACTATTCAAATTCACTCTGCACAGTGAATCAACAAACTAATAGCTTTTTCCTCAAAGCAGAACTAGATAGAATTCTTTAACGCAGTTTGTTAAAATTCCTGCAATGTACATTGATCACCCAGAGGGGGTTGATTTTTGCTCTTTAGGGCTCATGCACACAGAACATTTCTACAGCTGCTGTTAAGGGCGTTTGACTTTTTTTTAACTGACTCTAAAAGCCCCTCCATGTTATCCTATGTATCCGTGCACGCATAAACTGTCAGAGGCGTTTGGAGGCATAAGCGTTTAGGGGCAGTAGAAAAAAACGACAGCCTGTGCTGTTCCAGGAGCAGTAAAAACAAGCTTTAACCGTTTGCCGACCGCCGCATGTAGATTTACGTCAACAGAATGGCACGGCTGCGCAAATGGATGTACCTTTACCTCCCTTTGAATTTGGCGCCGTGCCATTGCATGCGTGCCGCCAGCGGGGCACGCACGCACCCGCCGCGAGCCCCGTGAGCAGGATTGCAGGTTCCGCGGACTCGATGTCCGCGGGGATACCCGCGATCGTCTCATGGAGAGGAAGAACGGGGAAATGTTATTGAAAATAAGCATTTCCCTGTTCTGCCTAGTGACACTGTCACTGATCACAGCTCCCTGCGAGCGGTGATCAGTGATGTGTCACACATAGCCCCTCCCTTCCACAGTTAGAATCACTGCCGAGGACACAGCGCCAACTAGTGTTAACCCCATTCACTGCCAGTCACAGTAAACAGTAAACAATGCATTTTTAATCACACTGATATAATGTGAATGGTCCCAAAAATGTGTCAAAATTGTCCAATGTGTCTGCCACAATGTCGCAGTCACAATAAAAATCGCTGATCACCGCCATTACTAGTAAAAAAAAATTATTAAAAAAATGCCATAAACTATCCCCTATTTTGTAGACGCTAAACTTTTGCACAAACCAATCAATAACACTTATTGCGATTTATTTACCAAAAATATGTAGAAGAATATGTATCGGCCTAAACTGAGGAAAAAAAATTGTTTCAATATATTTTTTGGGGATATTTATTATAGCAAAAAGTAAAAAAGAATGCGTTTTTTTCAAAATTGTCGCACTTTTTTGTTTATAGTGCACAAAAAATAAAAACCGCAGAGGTGATCAAATACCACCAAAATAAAGCTCTATTTGTGAGAAAAAAAAGGACATCAGTTTTGTTTGGGAGCCACGTTGCATGACCGCACAATTGTCAGTTAAAACAACGCAGTGCCAAATCACAAAAAGTTCTCTGGTCTTTGGCCAGCCAAATGGCCTGGGGGTGAAGTGGTTAAAAACACCAAAAAACGCAGCTAAACCCGTCAATCTGCGTTTGATGTTTTTAGGCGTTTTTACATTATATGGAGTGTTTTTAATGAAAAAACGCCCGAAAACGCTAATGTCAAAAAAGCGTGAAAACGCACAAAAATGTGGGAGACTGTGCAATATCGCTAATGTCAAAGTGCTGCTGTAGTGCTGGCATTTTTAAAATGTGTGCATGGGGCCTTAAACTCTGCATATAATGAATACTGCCCGTGTTTGATCACAGGACTTTTCAAGTCTATATATCCACTTTAATCACTGGATAACTTTAGTTTTTTTTATATCCATAGCTGGTCTGTCTGCCCAAGCCTTGTTCACCTGTGTCTGATCTCTCAGCAGCCCCTGTTATTTGAAATTTTGCACTTCCCATTGAAGGCTGCTGGAGCATATTGTTTAATCCGTCTATTTGGGCTGGCTTTGGCTAGCCTGCACTCCAACTTAACATTGAATTTACCAGTTTGCAGTTTTCTGGCTTGGCTCACTGTACTCAACCTTCCTTCAATTTAGCACTGTCTTTCAATGTCTGTCCTAATTTTCTGCAAACTGCTGCTATTTGCATACTACTTACTTGTATTTCTATCTACTGCAAATCACTTACTGTATAACCTTTATGTTATTTTTATCTCTCTGTTGTAAATCGTGAATTAAGCCAGCCATGTGGTTTTCAGGAAAGATAATTGGTTTATTCCCCCATCAACACAGTGGAAACCTCTCCCATGGAACTATAGTCTTCTCCCATCGGGGCGGCGTAGAGAGCCATCCCGGCCAGGAGAACACACAGCCATAATTGCTAGCGGCTATGGCTGCTGGCAATAACTGCATCAAAAATCGACATGCTGGTTGTACCCAAGTCGATTGATGGATCGATTTGGGTACAATCAGCCTGCCTATACATAGTTAGAATCTCAGCCAGTCCCTGCTGAACCAGCCGAGATTCGAATTCTCTCTGACTAGCTTTATTCTTGTCTCCTCTTTACAATATGGTTTGAACTTAAAGTGGCTGTAAACCCTTACGTATACCCAGTGAAGTGACTAGCCTCAGGTGGTACACATATATGAAGCAAATCTTACTATAAGAGTTGTATATGTTTATCTGCAGTCTTCTCTTCTCTACAGCCATTCAAAATGAAGAATTTATACAGGTTGCCTGAGCTTTCAGAAAGCAGGGGTGGGGGTCTGAATTTACACTCTGCGATCTCAGTGAGAACTGAGAACTGATTGGAGGGAAGGAATACATCTCCCTTCACACAGAACACAGGAACAGACATGAGGCTGTCAATCACAGGTTGTTTGCTGGAGCTCCCTCCCCATCACCTTGTTATCTCTTGGTGTCAGTAAAATTGTTGTAAATGAATCATGCTGATAGCAGAGGAATGAGGCAGCAGAGAGAAACGACACTTAGTGCTTTAGATTAAGACACATACACACTATAGAGGCATATTTTATGCCAGAGGTTTACAACCACTTTAATCCATTGTTTATAACTTATGTGTCTATTTTTGTCTGTCCTTATTACTCCTGTTGTTTTCATAGGCAACCTCGCCTTTTCCTGCACTTTCATATTCTTTCACTTATTTTCTGTGTACCCCTTTTAATGTACATCCTTTGGATTGTCCTTCATTTCCTGTGTTATCACTGTCATTGAAAACTGTCCCTAGTCTTGTTTCCTTTTCCTCCATTGCTGCTCAGGAACTGCTGTGGAGTTGTTAAATATTTCACATACTGAACCAGGCAAGAGCAGACTCCACAACCACATCTAACTTGATGCTCAGATCATGTACATCAAAGCAATCAATTATATCAATCAATTATATCAGTAACAGAAATACCACACACCAAGATGCAAAATAATCTTCCTTTATTAAAAGAACCAGCAAGAACAAATTCTATTCTGACATGTTTCGCACTAGACACACTAGGGTTTATTTACTAAAGCTGAAAGTGCAAAATCTGGTGTGGCTGTGCATGGTAGCCAAACAGCTTCTAACTTCAAATTGTTCAATTAAGATTTTAACAAAGAACCTGGAAGCCGATTGGTTTCTATGCAGAGCTGCACCAGATTTTGCACACTCCAGTTGTCGTAAATCAACTCCAGTGCTTTCTCAAATAATGTGAAGTTGTTCCTCAATCAGGAGAGTTCAATACTGTTGCTAATATAGATCGGTGACATCACTGTTTTATCCTGTGCTCAGCCCTAATGAATGGAGTGGTGTTGCCCCCACAATGTGTTGGCTGTTTTTATATAACCTTTTTTGTCAACAATTAAAATGTTCTTGGACTTTTATCTGATTTTGGTCTGGTGCGCCTTCATGTATTTCTATGGTTTGACCTAGTCTTGTTTCCACCATGTTACAATGCATCCCCCTGATTCTCTCTGGTCTCCATCTTCCATGCACCTTTGTTCCAGTCGTTTCTTGCTTCCTGTTAGATGCAAAAGCAAGCTAATATTGTGGACCCTTTTTGGGACCTTTGGTCAGGGGCTTGGTCTCTCCTTTCATTGATTAAATGTGGGGCCTGTGGTTTGTCTTTCATTTTAGGCAATCTCTTGGCTCTTTTGCTCAGCAGACCTGTCTGACCTGTCCTTTAAAAGTAAAAATGTGCATATAATTTTAGCCTAGTGTATCTTCTTAATGTTTTAAATGCAGTGTTTCAAAAAGATTTGACCTCCATGCTATACCACTATGGCTTACGTGTTCTTACATATAATGTGAAAGGTTTGAACTCCATTCAGAAAAGATGGCTAGCATTGAAGGAGTTCAAATCATCAGCTGCTGACATAATCCTGGTCCAGGAGACTCACTTTCGCCCTGGGGATCCTTTAAGTTTGCTGCAAAACATTTCCCTATATCATTTACAGCCTCTGACCCCTCCGACTGGATTCCAGCTGAGAAATATTTGCTTAGGACTGATGTTATTTACCCTCGCTATTTGGGGAAAATGCCAAAAAAGGTTCTCTCTCTCTTCTCCATGCCCACCTCTCCTAAATATACCTTTCAACCCGGATATCCTGGATAGCTTGTCCTACACCAGCATGTATCCATGGTCACAGGCGGCATTTTTTAACTCTATCCTCTAGTACAGTGTTTCTCAACTCCAGTCCTCAAGGCGCCCCAACAGGTCATGTTTTCAGGATTTCCATTATTTTGCACAGGTGATTTGATCAGCTTCACTGCCTTAGCAATTACCACAGCCGTTTCATCTAAGGGAAATCCTGAAAACATGACCTGTTGGGGCGCCTTGAGGACTAGAGTTGAGAAACACCCTGCCCCCCTCCCCTTTACTGTTTATACTGTGTCTTGAACCCCTATCTGAATCCATACGCATACACCCTGTGACCCGTAAACTACTCTCGTTCCAAGACCTCCAAAACAAATTTGAGATCCCTAAAAAGCTCTTCTTTTCCTATCTTCAATTTAAACATTATTTTTACTCTATAACACCTTACCTAACCTTAGAAAAACCTACAACATTCGAAGTTCTATGTGCTCAAGGCCCATACCAACCTGGCCTCATATCTTCTATATATAAGATTCTCCATGAATCGAACCCACCCACGATAAACTCATATGCATACATGCGGAAATGGGCCAAGATACTTTAGACTCCTATATCCCTCCCTCAATTGCAAAAAATCGAAAGCTTCCAGATGCGTAGAGCAGAGAAAGACAGCTTATAAGGTCCTCATGTTCTGGTATAGGACCCCAGAAGCTATTCATAAATATGACCCCTCTTTATCCCAGAAATGTTGGAGATGCCTAAAAGATCTGGGAACACATTACCATATCTTCTGGGAATGTCCGCTAATCCTACCATTTTGGACCTCGGTCCAATCTTTACTCCAGACAGTGCTAGAGACGGATTTCCCATTGGACCCGGTCCATTATTTACTAGGCCTCCCAGTCCCTGGAATATCTAAGCACGCTAAAAAATGTATGTCTTATATTCTATTGGCTGCCAAGAGAGTAATACCTACCCACTGGTTATCCTCTAATTCTCCAACACAGTCTCAATTGATATTGTCCATAGCACAGATACGTAGAATGGAACGTATGACAGCAGTGATCCATGATTTCTTATCCCAATTTTCTAAAATATAGGATCCTTGGGATGACTCTCCATTCAATCCAGAGACGATATCCCATACATCTGATTAAAAGTCATACACTTAGCCAATCCTTACCTACTCAAATGATCTAAACCTATTCCTATTAATATATATACACAATGCTAAAATCCATGGTGTACCCCCCCAACCCAATGGACTACACACTATCGAGAGAATGTCATTATTATATGTTAACTTCCGATGTGAAGTGTATACCACTGTTGCAATATATTTGTGTTGTATTTTTGGCTTAACCACTTCCCGACCGGTGCACGCCGATGTACGTCGGCAGAATGGCACGGACAGGCAAATGGGCGTACAGGTACGTCCCTTTAAATTTGCCGCCATGCCATCACGTGCGCACTGCCGGCGACACGCGCGCTCGGGGGCTGGGACCTCCGTGAGTCTGATCGTGGGTCCCGTGGACTCAATCGCTGGGGGGATACCCGTGATCGTCTCACAGGAAGGAAGAACGGGGAGATGCTAATGTAAACAAGCATCTCCCCTTTCTGCCTAGTGATAGTGTCACTGATCTCTGCTCCCTGTGATCGTAGCATAGATCAGTGACGTGTCATACACAGCCACGCCCCCCCCACAGTTATAAACACTCCCCAAGGCTCATTTAACCCCTACACTGCCACCTAGTGGTTAACCCCTCACTGCCAGTGTCATTTACACAGGAATCGGTGCATTTGTATAGCACTGATTGCTGTATAAATGACAATGGTCCCAAGAATTTGTCAAAAATGTCCAATGTCTCCACCATAATGTCACAGTCACGATAAAAATCGCTGATCACTGCCATTACTAGTAAAAAAAAATATTATTAACAAAAATGCCATAAAGCTATCACCTATTTTGTAAACACTATAACTTTTGCGCAAACCAATCAATAAACGCTTATTGCTAATTTTTTTTACCAAGAATATGTAGAAGAATATGTATTGGCCTAAACTGAGGCAAAAAATAGTTTTTTAATATATTTTTGGGGGATATTTATTATAGCAAAATTTAAAAATAATGTGTTTTTTTCAAAATTGACGCTCTCTTTTGGTTTATAGTGCAAAAAATTAAAACCACAGGGGTGATCAAATACCACCAAAAGAAAGCTCTATTTGTGGGAAAAAAAGGATGTCAATTTTGTTTGGAAGCCACGTCGCACGACCACGCAATTGTCAGCTAAAGCGACGCAGTGCCGAATCACAAAAAGTGCTCTGATCTTTTTGGCCTTTTTTTAAGTGGTTGAAAAAACAAATAAATGTACAATTCTAAAAAAAAAATTGACCTCTGGTCATATATATTTTTATCATATTTTCACTTTTAATTGCTGCAGTTTGTGATCAGTTTACTCTACGTGAATGTACAGTGGTGTGAAAAAGTGTTTGCCCCCTTCCTCATTTCCTGTTCCTTTGCATGTTTGTCACACTTAAGTGTTTCGGAACATCAAACCAATTTAAACAATAGTCAAGGACAACACAAGTAAACACAAAATGCAATTTGTAAATGAAGGTGTTTATTATTAAAGGTGAAAAAAAATCCAAACCATCATGGCCCTGTGTGAAAAAGTGATTGCCCCCTAAACCTAATAACTGGTTGGGCCACCCTTAGCAGCAACAACTGCAACCAAGCGTTTGCGATAACGTGCAATGAGGCTTTTACAGCGTCCTGGATGAATTTTGGCCCACTCATCTTTGCAGAATTGTCCTAATTCAGTTACATTAGAGGGTTTTCGAGCATGAACGGCCTTTTTAAGGTCATACCACAACATCTCAATAGGATTCAGGTCAGGACTTTGGCTAGGCCACTCCAAAGTCTTCATTTTGTTTTTCTTCAGCCATTCGGTGGTGGACTTGCTGGTGTGTTTAGGATCATTGTCCTGCTGCAGAACCCAAGTTCGTTTCAGCTTGAGTACACGAACAGATGGTCGGACATTCTCCTTCAGGATCTCTTGGTAGACAGCAGAATTCATAGTTCCTTTTATCACGGCAAGTCTTCCAGGTCCTGAAGCAGCAAAACAGCCCCAGACCATCACACTACCACCACCATATTTTACTGTTGGTATAATGTTCTTTTTCTGAAATGCAGTGTTTCTTCTACGCCAGATATACTTGGACACACACCTTCCAAAGAGTTCCACTTTTGTCTCATCGGTCCACAGAATGTTGTCCCAAAAGTCTTGGGGATCATCAAGATGTGTTGTGGAGAAATTGAGACGAGCTTTGATGTTCTTTTTGCTCAGCAGTGGTTTTCTCCTTGGAACTCTGCCATGCAGGCCATTTTTGCCCAGTCTTTTCCTGATGGTGGAGGCATGAACGCTGACCTTAACTGAGGCAAGTGAGGCCTTCAGTTCCTTGGACGTTGTTGTGGGGTCTTTTGTGACCTCTTGGATGAGTCTTCGCTGTGCTCTTGGGGTAATTTTGGGCGGCCGGCCACTCCTGGGAAGGTTCACCACTGTTCCATGTCTTTGCCATTTGTGGATAATGGCTCTCACTGTGGTTCGCTGGATTCCCAAAGCTTTGGAAATGGCTTTATAACCCTTTCCAGACTGATAGATCTCAATTACTTTCTTTCTCAATTGTTCCTGAATTTCTTTGGGTCTCGGCATGATGTGTAGCTTTTAAGGATCTTCTGGTGGACCTTACTGTTTGTTAGCACTACAGTATCCTATTAGGGCTTCATTTTTAATTATCATTTTGTTAGCACTACAGTATCCTATTAGGGCTTCATTTTTAATTCATTCTGAAATAGGATTACAGTAGTACATTTATGCTTGTTAATTTACTTTTTTTTATTTTTATTGTAAATTTATTTTAGAACGTCTTCAAAAAAGGGTTGTCTTGGCTTCCTAGACCAATAAAGATATGGCCTCTAGTCCAAACGTTTCTATCTTGGTTTTGTTATGCGTCAGTGTTTTAGCTGTGTTTTTTTTTTAACATGTATTGTGCTTCTAACCCAATCATTCAGTTTACCAGGAAAGACTATCCTCCAGTGACCAATCAATAGGCTCCACAAGCCAGCATAATAGATTTAGGACAAATGCAATCATAGCTATGATTAAGGCCCCCTGAGGGCTGAAACATGTAAGCTGCTTGTTTTCTAGATTGTTTACCTCTGCCTACATTAAATAAATAGCTGTTATGCTGTAAAGGATTCAACGACTGCATTCATCCTAAGTGTTTTGGTGTACATCCTGTCCAAACAGGTCTAGGGAAATACATTGTGAGAAATTGGGAGCAAAAGGGGGGGGGGGACTGCGTGTGAATGTGCCTCCTCAGCTCCCGATCCTGGTGCTTTTTTGGGTGGGCGGTGATCTCTGACATCAAGCCTATGACTGCATACCGACTTGTAAGTAATTTATAGGCGGGTTTCCCTAATATTCCTCCCCCTCTATTGATACAAGTTATTTAATTAGATATTATTCCCTACTTTCAGGTAAATCACGTGCTTGCTCCTGATGAGCGACACTAAGCCGTGAAACTCGTTGCGCTACCAGATGCCGTGTATACCAGCATTTCAGTCTTACTACTATATGCCATTCACTTACACCACTATACCTTGTGACAGGATCAGGAAGGTCATAGGCCATGCAGTTGTTATCTTGTATTATATGTGTACCCCATTATGACCATTGGTGGACTCTGTAATTTTATTATGGTATTCATTTATAACCATGTTATTATAAGTTACCACTGTTGTAGAAATCGACACTGTGAATAGTAGGTGTTTCTATATATATGGAATAAATGTGTGTAATCATGTATTTACAGATTATACATTTTTTAATATCCACCATTGTATTCTATTCAACCCCGTGCTTCACTCAATTTCCCACCCTTTTGCTCTCAATTTCTCATATTGACAGGGATGAAGGCTCATGACCTTACCAGGTCATGGCCTCATTTAAAGTCCTAACATTTCCCATTCCCCTTTCCCCGATTTTTTTAACTTAGGGAAATACATTGTTGCCCTTCTATTACAAAATTTAAAGTGGTTATAAAGCTTCATTTTTTTTTTTTTAAAATAAAAATAACAAACATGCCTATACAATGGTTTTGCACAGAGCAGCCCTGATCCTCTACTTCTGGCTCCTCCTCTTCATCAGGTGAACCCACAGAAAGCAGCTTTCCCTGGGGGCACCTGTGCGTACTTGTTCTGAGTCCTGCTGCTGCGTCCATTGATACAGACAGTTGGACTCAGCCCCGCCCCTCACTCCTGTGTCACCGAATTTGATAGACAATGGTGGGAGCCAATCGCTCCCACTGCTATCAATCTGTCAAATGGGGAGTTATACAGCGACATGCACATCGCTGGATCAAATGGGCTCAGGTAAGGAAAAAGGGGGGGGGGCGGGGGGAGCGTCAGCACAGAAGGTTTTTCACCTTAATGCATATGCATTAAGGAGGACAACCTTAAGGCTTTAGAACCACTTTAACTTTAAAAACACAAGATGTCTTAAATTAACATACAGAAAACAACTACCCTCATTAGAGCAGAAAACAGATGAGTATCTTAATATTACAGCAATTACCAAGATCAATTCATAAAGCTAAATTCCTGGCTTAAATCTAAATACACATTTTAAATACATACATAGGACATGCCTTACTTTGCAGAATATAAGTCTGTTCGCCATTTACATGGTTTCGATTTAGATTCGATTCCATCCACTGATACCAACAATGGGCACTATTACTCCCACTAAAACCAATGATGGGGCATTGTTCACTTCCACTGGCGCTAGGACATTTTCTACAGCCGTGGCCAAAAGTTTTGAGAATGATACAAATATGAATTTTCACAAAGTCTGCTGCTTCAGTATTTTTAGATCTTTTTTGTCAGAAGTTACTATGGTATACTAAAGTATAATCAAGCATTTCTTAAGTGTCAAGGGCTTTTATTGACAATTACAGAAGTGTTGACCCTTTTTTTTCAAAACCTCTGCAATTCACCCTGGCATGCTGTCAATCAACTTATGGGTCACATCCTGACTGATGGCAGCCCATTCTCACATAATCAATGCTTGGACTTTGTCAGAATTTGTGGGGGGTTTTTTGTTCACCCTCCGCTTGAGGGTTGACCATAAGTTCTCAATGGGATTAAGGTCTGTGGAGTTTCCTGGCTATGGACCCAACGTTTTGATGTTTTGTTCCCCAAGCCACTTAGTTATCATTTTTGCTTTATGGCAAAGTGTTCCATCAGGCTGGAAAAGGCATTGCTCATCACCAAACTGTTCTTGGATAGTTGGGAGAAGTTACTCTTGGAGGATGTTTTTGTACCATTCTTTATTCATGGCTGTGTTCTTGAGCAAAATTGTGAGTGAGCCCACTCCCTTGGCTGAGAAACAACCCCAAATATGAATAGTCTCAGGATGCTTTACTGTTGGCATGGCACAGGACTGATGGTAGCGCTCACCTTTCCTTCTCCGGACAAGTTTTTTTCTGGATGCCCCAAACAATCGTAAAGGGGATTCATCAGAGAAAATGACTTTACCCCAGTCCTTAGCAGTCCAATCCCTGTACCTTTTGCAGGATATCAGTCTGTTCCTGATGTTTTTTATGGAGAGAAGTGTCTTCTTTGATGCCCTTCTTGACACCAGGCCATACTTCAAAAGTCTTCTCCTTACTGTGCTTGCCGATGCACTCACACCTACCTACTGCCATTCCGGAGCAAGCTCTGCGCTGGTGGTACCCCGGTCCTGCAGCTGAATCAAGTGTAGGAGATGGTCCTGGCGCTTGCTGGACTTTCTTGGGCACCCTGAAGCCTTCTTCACAAAGGCAGTGGAAATAGTTTCTAAGTTCATTTTCATGGCAAAGAGGGACTTCGCAATTAATTGCAATTCATCTGCAATTCATCTGATCACTCTTCATAACATTCTGGAGTATATGCAAATAGCCATCATAAAAACTGAGGCAGCAGACTTTGTGAAAATTTATATTTGTGTCATTCTCAAAACTTTTGGCCACGGCTGTGCTTTCACAGGTCACAATCTGCCCCCTCTAAACTCTGAAGGACAGTAACCTGGCCCTTTGTTTAGAAAGTTTGGAGACTCCAGATCAAGCCAACAAGTCTGTTGTTTTTCAACAGAACAAGTCTTGCAGATGTAGCAGTTTGCTAGTACATCTAATGCCGCGTACACACGTGCGGACTTTTGCCGGCGGACCTAAGTCCAGCGGACAATCCGCTGGACTTTCCAGCTGGCCTCGCCGGACTTTCCGAGCGTGTGACTTGCCCACACACGCACGGACTTCTCCGGCGGATAATCCGCCGGCCAAAAGTCTGCGGGACTTTTGAAAATGAACGGACTTGCCCACACACGGAGCAGTCCGTTCATTTAGAACGTAACTTCAGGTTACGTAGCTAGTGTAGGCAGTAAATGCCACCGCGCTAGCTCCGTAAGCTGGCATGGATTTAAAGGGACTCCCTACGCCGAAAAACGGCGTGGGGGTTCCCCCCAAATCCATGTCAGACGAACGAGCGCCCCCCCCCTCCTGAGCCGTACCAGGCCGCGTGCCCTCAACATGGGGGGTGCCCTGGGGAAAGGGGGGCCATGCGGCCCCCCCACCCCAAAGCACCTTGTCCCCATGTTGATGAGGACAAGGGCCTCTTCCCGACAACCCTGGCCGTTGGTTGTCGGGGTCTGCGGGCGGGGGCTTATCGGAATCTGGGAGCCCCCTTTTATAAGGGGGCACTCAGATCCCGCCCCCCACCCTATGTGAATGAGTATGGGGTACGATGTACCCCTACCCATTCACCTAAGGTGTAAAATGTAAAGTAAAAAAACACCCACACTTTTGAAAAAATATTTTATTGCACTGCTCCGGGCATCTTCTTCCGTCTTGGGGGTCTTCTCTCCGGACTCCTCCGTTATTTACCAAGCTCTTTTACCGAGCGGAGAAGTCTGGCTACCTTCTTCGTCGTCGCCGCCGTCGTCTGGGGGTCTCGATCCGCCTTCGGGGGTCTTCCGGGGGTCTCTTCTGTTCTTGCGGCAGTCGTCGTCTTCCGCGCCGCCGGCGCCGCCTTCTTCTTCTTGTCCTTCTTCTTGTTCTTCTTGTTCTTCTTCCGATGTTGACCCGTCGCTGTCTCTGCCCGGAATGCCAGAACCGCGCTGCGCTGGGACTTATATAGGGACATGGGGACAGGGTCACATGCTCATGTCACATGGTGACCCCGCCCCCTTGCAATGTCACAGTCCCGGAGGTGACATGAGCATGTGACCCTGTCCCCATGTCCCTATATAAGTCCCAGCGCAGCGCGGTTCTGGCATTCCGGGCAGAGACAGCAACGGGTCAACATCGGAAGAAGAACAAGAAGAACAAGAAGAAGGACAAGAAGAAGAAGGCGGCGCCGGCGGCGCGGAAGACGACGACCGCCGCAAGAACAGAAGAGACCCCCGGAAGACCCCCGAAGGCGGATCGAGACCCCCAGACGACGGCGGCGACGACGAAGAAGGTAGCCGGACTTCTCCGCTCGGTAAAAGAGCTTGGTAAATGGCGGAGGAGTCCGGCGAGAAGACCCCCAAGACGGAAGAAGACCCCCGGAGCAGTGCAATAAAATATTTTTTCAAAAGTGTGGGTGTTTTTTTACTTTACATTTTACACCTTAGGTGAATGGGTAGGGGTACATCGTACCCCATACTCATTCACATAGGGTGGGGGGCCGGGATCTGAGTGCCCCCTTATAAAAGGGGGCTCCCAGATTCCGATAAGCCCCCGCCCGCAGACCCCGACAACCAACGGCCAGGGTTGTCGGGAAGAGGCCCTTGTCCTCATCAACATGGGGACAAGGTGCTTTGGGGTGTGGGGCCGCACGGCCCCCCTTTCCCCAGGGCACCCCCCATGTTGAGGGCACGCGGCCTGGTACGGCTCAGGAGGGGGGGGGGGCGCTCGTTCGTCCCCACCCCTTTCCTGGCCTGCCAGGCTGCGTGCTCGGATAAGGGTCTGACATGGATTTGGGGGGAACCCCCACGCCGTTTTTCGGCGTAGGGAGTCCCTTTAAATCCATGCTAGCTTACGGAGCTAGCGCAGCGGCATTTACTGCCTACACTAGCTACGTAACCTGAAGTCACGTGCTAAATGAACGTTCATTTCAATAGTCCGGCGGACTAGCCTACTAACGGCGGGATTGTCCGCCGGACTGCCAAGTCCAGCGGATAATTTTAAAACCAAACTTAAAACTTTGGTCCGCCGGACTTTGGCGCCAAAAAGTCCGCCGGCGCCCACACACGAGGGGATTATCCGCTGGACTTCAGTCCAGAGGATAATCCCGCGGGATAGTCCCTTCGTGTGTACGCGGCATAACACTACCCTTCCCCCAGACTGACAATGCTCATGTCCAAAGGTGTCTCTGTTAGCTAACTCATCCAGAGTCTAGGCACCCTAATACCGGAAGTGTGTTACTGGCCAGATCACCGGGTGAAAACCTAGAAAAAAAATAAAAAAATAAAACGAATACATCTAATGATTGGTAAGCTACATTTTTAGTATGGGGTTTAATACCACTTTAACCCCTCCACGCCGACCGTACGCAAATATTTTGCCGCATATTTGCATATCTCCCTTTGTGCTGGGAGCGTGCTGAACCGTGTGCACCCAGCACAGAGACCGGGGCCCAGTTCTAATGATTGGGACCTGGAATGGCCGATTCCAGGTCACCTGATCACTGTGATAACCTCTGATTGAAAAAATACAGTTAATTATTTTTTTAAAGTTACTATTTTGGCCCAGTTTTCCTTTGATGATAAAAAAAAAAAATCAGGAGATATTCATTATCATTTACCACCAAATGAAAGCCAAATTTGACCTGAAAAAACAAGGTATAATCTACCTGGATGCACAAAGTAGTTGTGATGATATGTACGGTTTTACTAACACACGTCAAAAATGCTAAATTGCGCTTAGGCATTTAGATTTGTTTTACCCTTGGTCGCAAAGGGGTTAAGGTAATGAAGACACTTTACTCAGATGGAAAAAAAAATGTCTGGAGTTCAGCTTTGAGAGTATGGATATACAATGGCTGTTAATAAGATGTAGTCGCCTGTATTTGAGAAATACTTTGTATGTGTAAGTTTTCATTAGCCTATTTCACAAAATGTGCCTAACTTCAAGCATTATATAAATATTCAGCATTTTTTGTTTTACGTACTGTAAGCATAAATAACATACAGTGTGCATACCGTATATATATATATACCGTTATATTACACTAAAAATACTTTCTTAGCTAATACTACTTGCAAATGGACATAGAGATTTTAACAATGGGTTTTTCACAAGCAGAGTACACATCAATATTGTATCACAGTGTGTGCTCATTTGCATATCATTAGCTGGAATGCTGGCTGTGAGCAGATAGATCAATTTATTACATGTGGCAGTACACTGATATAAACTATCCTACCTGCTTACATGAGTAAATGCGTTTAAGCATTTTCCATGTAGCTAGAAATAAGGAAGATATGAGAAGTAGTTCCTTTATGGTCATTCAAACAGTGGAATTATATTTTACCATATTAAAAAGTAAATTAAAAAAAACAATGATATTGCAATGGTTACTAACACATGCCAAGAATAGCTAAAGGCTAATTGAACAGAGAAACAACATTTAAAACTGAACTCCAGACAAATGGCTAAATACATATGAGATAGCTGTTTTGCCTGCCAAAGGATTTGTATACCTGTTTATTCTGTCCTGAGGTTTACACAGCCCTGCCACACATTACAGCCTTTTCTCGTAGGGCAAGAGACCTCAATTTTTTTCTTCTTGCAGTTAAAGTGACACTGTCAGAAGGCTAACATAATTACAATGTGTAACCTGTGAAGAAAGCAGCATTATACTTATCTGTCCAGTGACTGGTTTGCGGAACCTTCATTTTGTATCAGACCTTCTAGCACAGATCCTATTCAACTCCTCTGGCTAAAGGAATAGCATGTTCCCTAGCTGGCTTCTCTGGTTCCTGCTGCTGACAACTGAGTTACTGCAGGACACAGTAGTGATATAGGGGTCGATGGGATTACCCACAGTGGCCAATGGGATTGGGTACTGCTCTTGTAATAGGATCTGGTACTGCCATTGTTATTTATTTTAAACCCCTGACAGAGTCACTTTAAAGTGTTTGTAACCTGAAAAATTAAAATGTTATAATCTGTTTTGTTGAATCTTTAAACTTTTTATTTTTTCATACAATTATTTTAATTTTTCCTAAAACAATTATCTAATTCCTGCCAGTTCTCATCTTCCTGGTTGTAAACTCACCCCACTAAGCATGAAAGCAGAGCCATGTTGGCGTGGTCAGTTTGCGTGTCTTCTGCTCCTGTAAGGAGCTCCAGGCACAATGCGCAAACATACAGGGATTGATTTACTTAATAGACTGTGCACTTTGCAAAGTTGCCTTCTGCAAGTGCAGTTGCTCAGAGCTTCGTAAATGAGGTAAAGCTTCACTTTGCAAAGAATACCCAATCACGTGCAAGTAAAATAAATGAAAAAGCATTTTTTCTTGCACATGACTGGATGAGGGAACTCAGCAGAGCTTTCACTTTGTTTACTAAGCTCTGGAGCATTTGCATATGGAGAGTGCAACTGCACTTTGCAAAGTGCACAGTTGTTTTACCTTTAGTAAATCAACCCCACAGTGTACCTGTATCTTCTGTGTTGAGCTTAATCTGTCCTCTCTTGATTGACAGCAGCTTCAATCTACCTTGCTGTCAAACATGCCCACAGACACTCTATGATGTCCTGAGGAAGGACAAGTGATCACGATTCATGTATTGAAGGAATTACAAAATGGTATTTAAGCATTGTTTTTTTCAATGTTATAACTATGGATTATTGGGGTATATAATATGACAGATAAGAATGTATATTTTGTAAAATAAATAAGAGGTGCTGTTTTTGACTGGGGTATTATCCTAAAAAATAATTAGGTGACCGATGCAACAAACAATGTGTAACAAGCAAAATAAACAAAAGTGAATGTTCAAATGGCAAAGTGTCACTGGATAAGTGAAACTCTTGTTGCCTAGAATGGTGTATCAAGTGAATTACATCAAAAATAATTATTTGGGTAAATAGCCACGATCTGTTCACAAAAAATTACGAATAATACATTGTGCAGAAAGTTTAGAAATAGTCCAGTGCTCCACAATTCAATGTGCTTAGTGAAAAGATGATACTCCAACTTTTCCCACATGCAAATACAACAAACTGTTTGTGGCGCAGCTGAAATAATGGTGCAGCTGAAATAATCCACAATGCAAAGTTTGTCACTGCTGTGCTCTATATGTAAAAATTGGACGCTTACCGAATCAAATGGTCCTACCAAGAGATCATATGCGTGTGAATGGAAGCACCTC
This sequence comes from Lithobates sylvaticus, assembly GCA_028564925.1. Classification (NCBI taxonomy): domain Eukaryota; kingdom Metazoa; phylum Chordata; class Amphibia; order Anura; family Ranidae; genus Lithobates; species Lithobates sylvaticus. Next base: position 211,075,322 of record CM053030.1, on the reverse strand, counting down.
TGAAGACAAGTGGTCAGCCAGCTCCAGGGAATGTATCCAGGCTTATGGTGCTCCTTAATCTTGTTAATCAAAGCATGTAAGCGATATGGGATAAAATCTTGCATGGTCTGCGCTAATTGACGTCACTTTGCTAGCTCCGATCCACCACGTTTCCTCTCCGAAGGCAACGACTGGGATGAAGGCCTTCATCCCAGTCGATGCCTTCTGAGCGGAAGTGCATTGGATTGGAGCTAGCAAAGTGGCGCCAATTACCGTGGCCATGTAAGATTTCATCCCATATCTCTCAAATTCATTGTCCTTCATGTACGTTTTTATTCAGTAAACCAGCTTTATATGCATTAATGCAGTTCCATTATCTTTTATAACAACATGATGTGAGTAACGTGATTAAGGAGCACCATAAGCCTGGACTCCCCTAGAGTCACCTATAAGCCTTGAACTCCCCTTGAAAAGTGAACAGCCTATGTACGTTTAGTAAATCAGCCCCTAGTCTTTGGTATAGTTTCTCACTGAGGGGATGTTGTATCAATGTACAGGTTGATTTACAGTTAATTTTACTGTATCATGTGGCCTCTTCCTGCATTCTGTGGGATATAGATCTACACTTTGTTTACATGTGGCCTGCAGATCCCAGTCTGACACCCATCCTATTACAGTACATATCCTAGAAAACTGTGCCAACCAAGAGTGCCCCAACTTCCCTTTGATTATTTCTCTTTAGTAAATCAACTCCTATATGTGAACAGATTTATCCTCTAGTTAGCTGTCTACAGACTGTTAAAAAGCTTTAAATGTCTTTTTAATATGCACTCAATACACTGTCTGACCCTTTAACAAAGGAGAAGCTATAATATTTTAGTAGCCTGAAGAGCGTTTTAAAGAAGTACTGTGCTGTAAGAATGTGGGTAGCAGAGGTTGAAGGTGCAACACAATCCCCAGTCTTGGGGGCTCCATAAGGCTTACATAACCAGAGCCATTATTTTTATGTCTGTGTTAGCTGGATGAAGCTGGGAATGCAATAAAAAAACCTCACCCTTAAACAGTTCAATAAATGTTAAAGCCAGTGATGGATTTGATAAACTGCTATCAATCCAAAATGTAATTATTTGTTCTGGGTGGGCTTATCTTTTGAAAATGCCATGCAGGAAAATCAAAGGGATATTTTTAAATCCAAGTTTACTGAGCGAGACATTTAGCTCTCTATTAAAATGGATGGGCTTACATTTAGGACCTGGAATATCTAGTTATATATTCTTATTACCACATTAGTAAAAGTGCCAATGTCAATCTATGACAGCGTGCTCTCTCTTACCACCACATTTAATTACATTTAACAAAGGGGCTTACCCAAGAGAGTCTTTTTTATAGAACAGTTTGACCTTCACTGTATTCATTTTACTGGTGTCACTCTAATTTCTTTCTGAAATACTAATGCATAGGAAAATAGTAGGAACCTTTTCAATGGGTAATAACAATAATCTGTAGCTTGCTGCTTTGGGAGTTCTATTGATCAGTGGTTTTAAAGCAAACATACTGATGAAGGGGAGATATTAAACTGCCTGTAGGACCAGATAGCATAGTCTGTCAGCACATATCACAATCCTTTTCCCTCCAGTGCCACTTGCAGCACTTGTCTTCTGCTCTATTCCACGTTGCAATGCCCAAAGCATGGGCAACTTATCTGCATGTTGCACTAATACCTTAGTGATCTTTACATCCAAGTAAAGTTTCTTTGTTGGGTTCCAAATTTAATACCCAAGCATGGTAGCATCATGTAAGTATTTGTCTTAAAGTCCAAGTTCGGGCAAAAAAAAAAAATATTCCCCCGCAGTGGGGCTGTCCCCACAATGCAAGGGATAATAGTTTGTTTTGTCCAGGGGACAGGAGAAACAGTTTTACCTGATCCTCTGCTCCCCTAGCAGACGGTGCTCCCCCATATTCTGCTATAGACCCTGCTCTGGTCTTGATGACATTAGAACTAGGATGCTGGAGTGCAGGGTTGCAGAAGCTGCTAGGACCGATCTAGCAGCTGGGAAGAGCAGAGAGTCGGGTAAGTAAATCTCCTTTTGTTCTCCTAGACCAAAATTAACAATTAATCCTTTTAGTTTGTTTGCCCAGAGATGGGCTTTCAAAAAGAATAAATGTTTATTTTTTATTGAGAAGTAACTATATGGTTAAAACAATCTCCAATTAGATAGTAAGAGGACAACTCATATATAGCACAAAATCAGTAAATTCACCAAGCACAACGGGGTTTGTAAAAAAATCTTGAAAAATAAGTTATTTAAGAAGTAAGTTGTTGATGTAGGAGAAAATAGTATTATGTGTCCTATTTTATGTTCATACATTACCACAGTATTTTAAATCTCAACTGTTATTGGTCCAATGGACTTGGCAAGGAACTCCATAACCGATGCAAAGATAACATGCAATAAAGAGCATCCCTGATGAGTTCCATTATGCAATACATCAAATATGGAATAATATCAGAGACAGTAACTGGAGATCGATTTAACAATATTTACCTATCATCTTTTCAAAGTGCTTCTCCCAGTATGAGATTCACACATGATATCAGATATCCCAGTCCTAGTGCACTGAGCCACCAGTCTTTTTTTTTATTTTGCCTTCAATTTAAAAAGACTTATGGTGCTCCCATAAGCTGGTTAAAGGCCCTGCACACCAGGCATGCAAGCTTCTATTTAAAAGGAGGTGCTTCAAGAGTGGAGCATCCGTCTAATAAAAACTGGATGCATATGCTGACCAGCACCTCTAATGTAGGAGAAGGGGTGACAGCATCTGGGGGATTTCGGAAAATGTACCTGCCCACTCTTCATATAGGAGACAAGTATGTTTCACCTTTCACATACCAGTTTAAAAATATAAGCTTGAAAACAAAATAAAACCAAATAGTGAAAACCATTATAATTTCCCTTTAAATGTAGTTCATGTTAACAAGCAATATTAACCAGTTGCAGCTATTTACACCAAGAACTGTGTCTCAAAGGTAGTGTCTGCTGGATGTTTAGTCCACTGACCCACATTTTCTCATTCAGTTGAATTCTTTTGGGACCTTCTCAGTGCAATTGACATGGATTTAATAACACAACGACAGTACAGATATGTTATAAGACATTAAATGCCCAAGGCTGTAGTGAGCCTTGGCAAATTTGCATTTAGGTATTGATAAAATCAGCAATATCTGCTGTATTCGACTCTTGCTTTTGTTGTATGCACATCAGATATGTCATCGGGCCAATTTAATATACTGTAGCTAATGGAACTTGGCAGGGATGCCCTTTGTTGCATGTTGTATTTGCACTGGATATGAAGTTCCTTGCCAAGTCCATTGGACAAAAACAGTCGATATTTAATTTACTCTGAGAATGTATAAACATTAAGAAGGACTTTATACATGATACCATCATTTCGCTTGCATCGAAGCATCCCCATTGGAAATAATCCTATTACAAAGCAAATTAAGTTAATTTGAAGATTCTGAATATATGTAATGACCATCTAACAAATTTTAATATGCTTGGAATGAGACAACAATAAGTTAATATAACAACAATCCCTAGTGGTATACTATTCCCATCTTAAAATTCTCTTATCACTTGTTGAGGAATGTAGTTAAAAAAACTTGAACATCCCATGGGCTGAAATAAATCCTTGAGACAGGGCATTCATTCTTCAAACTATATGGTGCTAATTTTGCAATGTATGTTAATCTTACCTTAAAGCTAAATACCTGTTATAAAATAAAAACAAAAATTGACAGCTCAGACTGTAGCAGTACAATAGAGGATACAGCTTGTCCTATGCAGTGATCATTTAATCCATTTCCTTTTAACCCAGGCTGTCAAGGACCCACCCCCTGGTATAGCATCATCAATTCTAGGTGCCTGCACATTATACCTGCAGCAGCTTATGTGTTTTTGTTCTTAAAAAGAAAGTATAGTGTATAGTGTTTCATATTTTGGGTCATTATTTCAATGGTTACATCAATGTAATCTACAAGCGTGTCCTTTTTTAGCGCATTAAAAATGATTAATTTGTAAGTTAGCCATCAGAGGGTGCTCTCAGTGGCTCAGTGCAGTTATTGTGACACTTTCGAAAACCGTAGAGATAAGATATTATCCACATAGGGAGTGGATGATATCAATAAAATCTTGAAAGTATGTTTAAGTTTTTTCTGCTGCCTCATAGACTTGCTTCTGGGTTGATTGACAGCCAATATCATTACTAGCCAAAGTGCAACCAAATCAATCAAAAGAGAAATTGGCACAAGGGATATAACTTACAGTAAGTGCTGATTTTTCTTCTATTAGTTAAATTCTTCCTCTGTCTTGACCCCGTAGCCTAATCTTTCAGTGAGGCGGGAGTTAATACAGCTAATAGGCTGTCACGGGCTCTCATTAAGTGAGCCTGACTATGCTCACCCTTTCCACCCAGATTCACCATTCATAGAAGCTTTACTACTGCTTATATGATGATATCAGTCATCCAACCATCCTCCATTCATAGGTCCTGTTTCATTCGTAAAAGCTGTAGTATGGAGCAGCTGGGCAGAAAGGGCAGGTATATTTAGTCTTTCTTGATGACAGCCTGTGACACCAACTGAAGAGACATTAGCACAAGGGACACACCCTACTGAAGTTATGACCCCTGTGTTGATTTTTCTGTTTTTGATTTTGGCTGCACTTAGGCTTTAACCTACTTTTTCTGAGCTGAAGCTGTCATAGACCTGCCACCTGGTGTGGTGTCATTACCTCTAGGTGTCTACACTATACATCAGTAGCTGTTTATGTCGTTTTAGGTTTGGAGTCTTCTTTAAAGGAACGTAGGGTGCGATTTTTCAGAGCGCGTATGTCCGTATGTCAATGTTTTGATATTTACCTTAATGTAACAATTATGTAATGTTCTTGTTTCTGAAAGCTTTCCCTTGTTTTTTTTATTATATATTAAATATAGAAATGTATCTCCAATTTCTCTGTGGCTTTCTAAAGTTAATGAGATTGAATATATGGAGCACCTTACAGCTTCTTTCTACCATAGGGTGGAGAAGGTTTGTGATACATGGTACCCGTGGTCAATCTTTTTCTATTCTACCGCTTACCAGGAGCTGATTGACCAAGAGGGCTCCACTTAAAGTGCTTGGCATGGCCCATAACTATTGATCCAATTATTCCATGCTTGCTTGAGTTCCATCCCTCCCTAGCGCACCTACTCACCTCCCATCCCTCTTTTCTTTCTTTTTTTCTTTTTTTTTACCTTTTTGTTTAGCTTCTCATGTTAATTATATAAAATCCTTATCAAAAGGCATGGGGGTCAGGCACCTAATATGGGAATCTTACCTATTTGCTGCAGAGGTTACCTCTACATTATTCAGGAAGTTTTCACAGAACTCTGAGATGTTGCTATTACCAAATGTTCTTGGCCTATAAACCTTCCCTGAGTTTCTGTCATTTAAACATTTTGTGACTCCTCAGCTGTGTCTGCGCTGCCTTATTACTGTGACTATGACTCTGTACGCGGTTTGTAAACCCTTGTCTTTCACTAAATAAAAAAATAAAAAACAACATTTGTAAATTAGCCATCAGAGGGAGCTCTTTTTGGCCTAATGCTGTTACTTTGACAAGATAGCCACATAGGGATTGTATTGCTTTCCATCAGTTAGCTATCATAGACTTGCATTGTGAGAAGGAGTAATAAGGTACAATTACTGTGTAGCACTCCAAAGCTGAACACAGAGGCTGTTTACATAACAAGAAAATGTGATAGTTACAAATTTGCAAAGAACAAATATTTTCAACCATTAACACGTATTGATAATATTACCATCAAGCTGAGCTTTTCCACGCTTATCTAAACAACTTTAAATGGACCATTCATTCCCTTTAAACAACTATTGACATTTTCTAAATTATAATTGCATTGGCTGCTTTACACATCCCCCAAAATTGGCATTTATTTTTCCTGAATTGGTGTTTAAAATTATTCCAGATCATATACATGTTCTACTATATAAAATTTTATTGTAGCTACAGTGCCTTGCAAAATTATTCACCCCCCCTCTTGGCTTTATACCTATTTTGTTACATTACAGCCTTTAGTTCAATGTTTTTTTAGTCTAAATTATATGTGATGGATCAGAACACAATAGTCTAAGTTGGTGAAGTAAAATTAGAAAAATACATAAAAGTATTTTTCAGAAATAAAAAAATGATAATTGGCATGTGCTTATGTGTTCACCCCCTTTGTTTTGAAGCCCATAAAAAGCTCTGGTGCAACCAATTACCTTCAGAAGTCACATAATTAGTGAAATTATGTCCACCTGTGGGCAATCTAAGTGTCACATGATCTGTAATTACATATACACACCTTTTTTAAAAGGCCCCAGAGGCTGCAACACCTAAGCAAGAGGCACCACTAATCAAACACTGCCATGAAGACCAAGGGAATCTCCAAACAAGTAAGGAACAATGTTGTTGAGAAGTAAAAGTCAGGGCTAGGTTATAAAAAAAATATCCACATTTTTGATGATCCCTAGGAGTACTATCAAATCTATCAGAACAAAATGGAAAGAACATGGCACAACAGCAAACCTGCCAAGAGGCGGCCGCACATCAAAACTCACGGACCTGGCAAAGAGGGCATTAATCAGAGAGGCAGCACAGAGACCTAAGGTAACCCTGGAGGAGCTGCAGCGTTCCACAGCAGAGACTGGAGTATCTGTACATACGACGACAATAAGCCGTACGCTCCATAGAGTTGGGCTTTATGGCAGAGTGACCAGAAGAAAGACATTACTTCAAGCAAAAAAACTAAATGACCCGTTTTGAGTTAGTGAAAAGGCACGTGGGAGACTCCCAAAATGTATGGAGGAAGATGCTCTGGTCTGATGAGACTAAAATTTTACTTTTTGGCCATCAAAGAAAATGCAATGTCTGGCACAAACCCGACACATCATATCATCCAAAGAAAACCAACCCCACAGTGAAACATGGTGGTGACAGCATCATGCTGTGGGGATGTTTCTCAGCAGTCAGGACTGGGAAACTGGTCAGAGTTGAGGGAAACATGGATGGTGCTAAATACAGAGATATTCTTGAACAAAACCTGTACCACTCTGTGTGTGATTTGAGGCTAGGACGGAGGTTCACCTTCCAGCAGGACAATGACCCCAAACACTCTGCTAAAACAACACTTGAGTGGTTTAAGGGGAAACATGTAAATGTGTTGGAATGGCCTAGCCAAAACCCAGACCTCAATCCAATAGAAAATCTGTGGTGAGACTTAAAGATTGCTGTTCACAAGTGCAAACCATCCAACTTGAAGGCTCTGGATCAGTTTTGCAGGAATGGGCAAAAATCTCAGTGGTAAAATGTGGCAAGCTCATAGAGGCTTATCCAAAGCGACTTGGAGCTGTGATAGCTGCAAAAGGTGGCTCTACAAAGTATTGACTTTAGGGGGGTGAATAGTTATGCACATTGACTTTTTCTTTTATTTTGTCCTATTTGTTGTTTGCTTCACAATAAAAAAAAATCTTCAAAGTTGTGGGCAATCCTCAAACAATCCATGTTAATTCCAGGTTGCGAGACAACAAAACATGAAAAATGGCAAGGGGGTGAATACTTTTGCAAGGCACTGTACAGTGCTAAGAGCGTTACTGAGGGAGAGAAACTCTCTCCATACAACATATAGCTACCGTTAAATACATACAGTTAAAAACATATTCCCATTGGAGATTTTACCTTTCTTCCTGTTTTGTCAAGCCTCTTGTATAACAGACCTCATACATCAATAAAATCGTGAAAGTGGTTTTAAGCTTTTAGTTTAAAACATTGAATTACACAGTTTATAGTGTACTGTGTACTTATAATAAGTATTATTAAAATATTTGGCAAACATTGGTTTGGCCCCAACCATGCCACATAATGAAAGTATTAACAAATAGTATGATGTGTTATAAGCTAATTTCATTCACATTCTAACAATATAAGTGAGGCTTTTCAAATTGCTTAGAATGATTATAAAAGAGTTTACAATACATGTTTAACTTCATGTAAATGGTTTTCTTTATGAAAACAGCTGAGTCTAACATTATATTAAATTGCCATTTAATTAATATTAGTAGATTTGATTTTCAAAAGCGAAAATTGTAAATGCGAACATGCTTTACATTGCTCAGAAAACAGCTGTGTACAGTTAATGCAAAGCAGACAACCAAGCTTTTTAATACACCTGATGTAAATGAGATACAAAACTATTGTTGTTTTACATACTATTATGTTAATTTTAGAAACAGGAAATAGAGATTGCATTGATTATAATGTGGAATAAACAAGCTAGTTAGTTATAGCCTTTCTGGTACCTAAATAGACTTTTTGATCAAAGCTTTCAGATTATGTCTAGCCAACATAGGATCTTGCTTTGGATATCAGCCTAGAATAATTATACCCTTGGGTATTTCATTGGTGACTGGTTTGTGTGTGACCAACTTATGGTAATTTTTGTCACAATTGAACATTATTTTCTGAGGGTCTCATATATGGGATTTGTCCCAATTTACCTGTACATCCTGCAAGCAGCAGTAACTTTGCAAACCCAATTCCTGCATTTGTTCACCATTTTTTTCAAAATTTCAGCTCCCCTATGTACTAACATAGCATTAATGTACTTATTTTGCAAAAATAAAACCGCTTTCCATCAATTCTGCACAGGCTTACCTCACTGTCTTCATGGCTGTTTCAAAACACTGCTCTATTACTTCTGCCTAACTTCCTGGACAGACTATAGGTCATGACACAGGAAGGAGTTGACCAGCTGATCTCATTAGTACACACCCTGCATCATCTACCCTCAGCTGGTCAAGTCCTTCCTGTGTCATGACCTAAAGTCTGTCCAGGAAGTAAGGCTAAAGTAATGGAGCAGTGTGCTTAACCTCCCTGGCGGTAATCCCGAGTGGGGCTCGCGGTTAAATTTTAGTACCATTAGCGGTAACCGAGAGCCACACTCAGGATTGCATTGCAGAATCCTGGTCCTGTGTACTTACTGTGTAATTTTAATATTACTATATTATTTTTTAGAATTATTTATAGTTATTTATTAAATTATCATTTATGATTTCATGTTTCAAACTTTATCATACCCGGGATGTCTACTAGACTCTTGTTTGGACAGATTTAACTGTGTTATTACTAAGAATTAGGGATGAGCTGAACACCCCCGGTTCGGTTTGCAGCAGAACATGCGAACAGGCAAAAAATTAGTTTGAACATGCAAACACAGTTAAAGTCTATGGGAAAGTGTTTGGGGACCCAGGTATCAATGCAAAAAAAAAAGTTTTAAAAACAGTAGATTTTTCGGGAGAAGTGATTTTAATAATGCTTAAAGTGAAACAATAAAAATGAAATATTCCTTTAAATATCATGCCTGGGGGGGTGTCCTTAGTATGCCTGTAAATTAGCGCATCTTTCCCATGTTTATAACAGTGCCACAGCAAAATTAAATTTATAAAGGAAAAAAAATGTAATTTAAATCTGCTTGTGGCTGTAATATATTGCCGGAGCCCGGCGATATAGATAAAAATATCAAAAATACAAAAAAAAAATGGCATGGATGTCACCCCCAAAATCCATACCCGGTGTGAAGGTCCCCCAGGCCCCCAGGCACTATATACTCTGAATAGCAGTATATATACTATATGGCCTGCCCTATATACTCTGCAGAATATTAGGTGTTAGTGGTTCTAGAACACGGTAAGCCCTCACAGTTACGCTTGCTGGGTGCAGGAATGGGCCCTGCTGTGAAATATTATATCAAGAATTGTAATTACATGTCCCTGTCAAACAGGGGCAGAAAAACTGGGCCTTGGGTGGTGGGGGTGGTGCCACAACACTGTAAGCCCTCACAGTTACTCTTGGTGGGCGCAGGAACAGGCCCTGCATTAAAATATTATATCAAAATTTGTAATTACATGCCCCTGTTAAACAGGGGCAGAAAAATTGGGCCTTGGATGGTGGTGCCCTAAACCAAAAATATTGTTGGAAGCTAACATCATCAAGCTTGAGGAGGAATAGGATAGTCAGCATAGGCAGTCTTTAAGGGATCCCACATCCATAGCAAATTCAATCAGTTACATCAGCATCAGATGCCTGATAGCTGCTGATCCAAGACTGATTCATTTTTATGAATGTGAGCCTATCAACGGAGTCTGTGGACAGGAACACTCTTTGATCCATTACAAACCCTCCAGTAGCACTGAATGTGCATTCAGAAAGCACACTGGATGCAGGACAGGCCAGTAGCTCAATTGCATATTGAGCAAGTTCTGGCCAGTGGTCCATCCTCAAGACCCAGTAACCCAGAGGATGCTCTGTTGGAAAGGTCTCCAAGTTGCTCTTGCCCCTAGATATTCCTGCACCATGTAATGCTGGTGATGGTTGCTTGAACCGATCAGACCTTTGCGCTGAGGACTGAAAAATTGTTTAAAGGCATCGGTCAGCCGGCCACCTTCTCCACCGCTCTTCTTCTGACTGAATGAAGCCTTAGCAACACGTTGTCCAGCACCAGGAAATTGTAGCCTCCCAGGGTCTGGAAATGCATTGCAAAAACCTTTCTTCAAGGCCTCCTGAAGATGTTTCATCCTGTGCTCCCTCTGCGAAGGCAGAACAAGTTCTGCAAGCAACCTTACCCTTGTAATGTGGATCAAGAAGAGTTGCCAGGCAGTAATGATCCCTCTCCTTAATACCACAAATCGTAGGGCCCTTTCGCAGGCTTTGCAGAATCATGGAGGCTGTGCAGCGTAAGTTTTCAGAGGCATTAGATTCAGAGTCCTCTGGGTCACTAAGGATCACATGATCCGTAACTACCTCCTCCTAGCCACATACAACTCCTTGGGTTTCTGGGGACTGAAAACCATCCCTTGAAGACTGCTGCTGAATGTTATCCTCTACATCCATGCTGACACAATCCTCCTCCTCCTCCTCTTCTTCCTATGTATTCGGCGGGCCCACAGGAATGCTATCTGGATAAAGGGGGCCTTGAGAGGTAAGGAAGTCATCCTCTTCCTCCCACTCTTCTGCCTCAAGTGCCCTGTCCATGAATACACAAAGCCTGTGCTCCAACAGGAAGACTAGAGGGACAGTGTCACTGATGCATGCATTGTCACTGCTCACCATCCTTGTGGCCTCCTCAAATGGTGACAAGAGTGTGCATGCATCCTTGATCAGAAGCCACTGGCGTGGTGAAAATAAGCCAAGTTTCCCCCTGTCCTGGTGCCATACTCGCACAGGTACTTATTGATGGCCCTCTGCTTTGTGTGCAGTCACTGCAGCATTGCCAACATTGAGTTCCACCTGGTGGGCATGTCACAAATAAGGCAGTTGGTGGGCAGGTTGCATTCCTTTTGAATGTCAGCCAGCCGAGCACTGGCATTGTATGACCGGTGGAAATGACCACAGACTTTTCCTGGCCTGCCTCAGGGGATCCTGTAAGCCTGGGTACCTGGTCAAGAACCGCTGCACCACCAAATTCAGAACGCGTGCCAAACATGGAACATGGGTCAAGTGTCCCTGTCGGAGGGCGGAGAGAAGGTTTGTGCCATAGTCACATATAACCATTTGTGGCTGAAGCTAGCATGGCGTCAACCACCTCTGAGCCTGCCCCTGCAGAGCTGACAGAATCTCTGCCCCAGTGTGTATCCTGTCCCCTAGGCAGACCAACTCAAGCACTGCATGGCATCTTTTAGCCTGACTGCTTGCGTAGCCCCTTGAACGCTTACAGAGCACCGCTGGTTCAGAGGACAAATCTGCAGAAGAGGCCATAGAGTAAGAAGAAGAGGATGGGTGGAGGAGAGACAGATTCTGTGGCAGAATCACCACTAGCATTTTGGAGGCGTGGTGGTGGAACAAGTTCCAAAACACTGAACCCTGCCCTACATCCTTCCCAGCTGCCAGCAGAGTTACCCAGTGCACCGTGAAGGAAAGGTAATGTCTCTGCCCATGCCTGCTAAGCCATGTGTCAGCGGTAATATGAACCTTACTGCTGACCGCCCTGTCCAACCTTACATGCTGGTAGAGAGCCGGAATGGTCTTCTGTGAAAAGAAATGGTGTTTTGGAACCTGCCACTAAGGTACAGCACATTCCACAAATTCACGAAAGGGGGCAGAGTCTACCAGCTAAAAAGGCAGCAGTTGCAGTGCTAGCAATTATTAAATACTGTGTACACCGCCTGCACTGTATTAGAAACTGTAATATGGCTGCACTGTATTGTGTACTGTAAAAAGAGAAGCAGTTTGGGACTTTAAATGAGGCGTGGGTAAGCGCCTCCATCCCGGGATTTGGTACAATAGAAGAAGGAGGTTGGGACTTTAAATGAAGTGGCTGGAATGCGCAAGTAAAAGTAAAAAAGTATTTAACCTCCCTAGCGGTAATCCCGAGTCTGGCTCGGGTTCAGTTTTTTCTGCTAGGAGCGGTAACCCCGAGCCAGACTTGGGCTTGCGTGCAGGATACAGGGGGGAAGTTACTTACCTTTTCCCCTGGATCCTGCGATGTCTCCCCGCTGTGTGAGCGAGCCGTCCACTCGCTCGATTCACACAGTGCCGAGTGCCGCCGATCTCCGTTCCCTGCGACGTTCCGACGCACGGGAGCGGAGATCGGCGCCAAATTTAAAAAAGTTTAAAAACACACAACACATACAGTACTGTAATATTACAGATTACAGTACTGTATACAAAAAATACACACCCCCTTTGTCCCTAGTGGTCTGCCCAGTGCCCTGCATGTCATTTTATATAATACTTTTTTTTTTTTTTTTCTGCCTGGAAACTGGAGATTGTCCATAGCAACCAAAAAGTGTCCCTTTATGTCAAAAGTGGTTTTAGACCAGCTAGAAAACACTGATAATAAATTAGAATCACAATTTATCATCAAACAATAAATTTAATGACAGCGACTATTCTGCAACTGAGCAAATTTCAGTGTTTTTGATTTGATTACATTATTGAATCATTTTTATATATATTTTTATTATATTATAATTTATGATTTTGTGTTTCAAACTTTATCATACCGGGATGTCTACTAGACTCTGGTTCGGACAGATTTAAGTGAGTTATTCATAAGAATTGCATGCCTACAATATAAAAACGCCAAATTTCCATGCAAAATAATTGTACCGCTTTCAGCACTAAATTCCGAACAGAATCATACCGCCAGGGAGGTTAATTAGATCATGAAAATATAGAGTAAATATAGATAAATTCATTGTATACACAAACATGTACATCTATTTGGCACAGAGTGTATACATAATGGTAGCATAATTATATATAAAATCGCATCAATCCAGAATGCATACATAGGTAAATATAGAGTATATAAAGCAATGGTGTAGCCTGCAATGCCTCAGATGACTGCATATATATATATATATATCTCAAATACACTGCGAATAACTGAATAACCTGCCTGCTTAATCAAAATCAAGCTATCTGTCTGTCCACGCCAACAACACTACACACGGCCGCCGTGTAAGCAGCCTTATATAGTGTAGGGCTTGGACTTAGTCCCCCTGAGCCATGATTGGCCAAAGGCACCCTGCTTTTGGCCAATGATTTCTCTCTTAGCAGAGCTCTCTGTGATTGGCCAAAGCATGCAGGTCAGGTGCATGCTTTGGCCATTATAGGGCATTCCGCGGCACTGGAATTTTCTGCGAACACCCCATGATGTTCACTGTTCGGCGAACGGGGCGAACATCTGATGTTCGAGTCGAACTTATGTTCGACCCGAATATCGAGCTCATCCCTACAAAGAATTACAGGCCTACAATATAAAATGCCAAATTTCTATGCAAAACAATGTACTGCCTTGAGATGTAAAAATCTGTCATAATTATACCGCCAGGGTGGCTACACAGCCATGAAAACAGTGAGGTAAGCCTGTGTAAAATAAATGGAAAGCTGTTTTATTCTTGCAAAAGAAGTACAATAATGCTATATTGGTACATAGGGGAGCTGGACTTTTAGAAAAAAAAGAAAGGTGAACTTAGCCTTTAAGGCAAAGGATAGTGACTAATGACAACCAATCTTAATTTATCCTTTTTCATCCAACCCCATGTTTCTGTGGATTACTCGTTTTGTCATTGATCCTTGTACATTTAAATAATCCTAACAGAAGCCCAGTCTTGGCTTGAACTGGATAAGGAACAAGCTATCAGTCTCAAGCAAACATTAAGGACACATGATTTCTGAACATGTTATTGTCTGGCCAGTTTAAGTCACACAAAGCAAAGAAAGAAACAATAAATGAATACTTGAAATTGCTTAGTAACTATATCAAAGGAAGACGCGATCAAGAAGAGTACAACTTTACCATCAAAGTATACAAAAATACCAATTATAGTCCACTGGCTATTTACTAAACAGAAACAATTAAATGCCCTTTGATTATTTTAATATGTTTTGGTTTGTGCAGTTATGAATTATGCATTTATATTTTTCATGATTAATTAAACAAAGGTCTTATAAATGTTCTGTTAAATACAGTCAAAGCACAACAAACTTACTTGGCACAGTTGATTGCTTGTACAATTAATTTTCTTGCCGATAAAGAATAGCTTGTGTTCTCATATCTTAATTTACAGCAAAAGCATCAAGTTGTAATCAGATTTCTTAAAAGGCAGTTGGTACTAAGTGGCTAAGCACTGGCATGGGCACTGGCTATTTTTACAATAAGCATTTTTGCTATAAGTTTTAATTTATTTATTTCCATATTCTGCTTTTGAGACAAAAATTGCATTTTGATAGTTAAAAAAAGATTTTGATCGGTAAAGAAAGCAAGAAAAAAAACACGTCAGCATACACTACTTCATTCTTAGGAGTTTATGCTTACCAAGATAGGGTTTGCTGCAGACTCCTACAGTTTGTTATTTTTACCCCTCGTTATTGCTTGATAAAACAAACAGCCTGTAGAAACCTAAAAAAAAAAAAAAAGATAAGTGTTTTAATAGGCTTAATTAAAGAATATATATGTGCAGCACTAATAGAATGGACTGGGATATATGGGGACCCTATCTAAACGGGCACCTCTTTAAATCGTATTGTGAATATCACGAGTAAACAAAATAGTCTAATTGAAACACACAGCACAAATACAGTGCAAAATTGTATCATATAAACCTTTTATACTTTGAACATGTCAAAAATATATGAAAATAAATGGTGGGTACTCGTGACACTCATGTATGAATGTCTGGAATGGGCACTCATAACATTCATAGACATACATATAAAAAATAACAAAGTAACACTCTTGAACCGTGATGTGATTAAACAATAATATCTATTGCATTATATGCCCTCAGCACATATAAAAAATGTCCCATATCAACAATAAAGCAAATGTGCTTAAATGTGTAATATATAAAGAAAAATGTAAAAAAGTCCAAGATGTTGTGATAAGACAAATCACTGGGGTAATGATCTGAAAAGGATGGTTGAGTGTTCCAAAAATCACAAACAGGGGTCACCACTGTGAGAGGTATCACCACTAAGAATTGAAGAGGGTTACCAGAGTGTGTGGACCCAATCGGCAAGGATCTAAGTAGTGTGAATAAACATCTAGTAAGAGGATGTTTTCACAACCGATATCCGCAGGACTCTCCATATAGCGACTCAAGGGAACACTCGACTTCCACCATCAGCTCAAACGCCTGTTGAAGCCTGCGCTTAGTAAGCATACCTAATGTTGTAGCTTTTCCATTAAAGAGATCCTGTCCCCAAACAAAGATATTCCTATAGAATTATGTGTGCATTTAGCATACTGTATTATGTATGCATGTAATTTACCTGTAAAAGCCTCCTTTGTACAGATATCCAAAAGCCCTGAGACTGCAAATGGGTACCACCATCTTGGATGTGATGTCAGTAGTCCCAGCAGGCTTAGACCATGGAACTTATAAAGAGTATCATAGACACTGATTACAAATCTATCTCCGTGCAACAAAGTGCAGATTTAAGTAAATGTTGGTAAGGTATACATGAATTTGCAACATGATACTTACACGAGCAACACAGTTTAGTACAAATTATTTACCTTTACTTTTATTTATAATGATATTCTAGTATTTCTTAATTGTTGCAGCCATAGTGCCAGAATGTAAAAATGTTGCACTTAACCATCTGAATTAGTTGCACATGCCAGAAATAGTAAGACAATTGATGCATGGCTCTCATTAATTTGGCACAGTGCTTTCTAATACTGTCATAATACCAGAAAATGCTTTGCTGAATCACCCCTACTTAAAGCGAACGTAAAGTCCAGATGTTACTCACTGCAAACAGACAGACTCTTTATTGCAGAGGAGACATCTACCTGCCTGCTCTCAGCGGTCTCCGGCATGTAAACTAAGCTGCGTAGCTCATTTTACAGTGCCAGTCCAATCCACGTGTGCCTGGATGATCGGTTCCTGTAAATGCACAAGAGTGACATCATCCTGTGTTGGCCAATGAAGACATCCCAAGGCCAGTACACAAAATAATATGCTGGCACCAGCAAGGGACGGGGACTGCTGCAGGAAAGGTAAGTACTAGTTCCACTTTAAGTGACACTCTATGGTATTCCCCTTTGCTTCACCCCCAGAAGCCACAATAAAAGCTATGTAGGAAGGTGAGAGGAGAGATGGAGATGCTGGGCCAGCACAGAGAGTAATGGTACACCCCAGGAGAAAAGAGGGCTATGACAGTAGTTAGGTTTATAGCAGGTTTAAAGCACATTTCAATGAATAAAAAATAATTTACATAAAGAAAAAACACTACAAGTAAAAATTTAACTTTAGGGGCAGTAAAATGTAAAAGGTATCTTATACAACTTGTCTCCTATACTGACTGATGCATGAACAAAAGCATTTGACTAGATTGACACTTGATGCTATCTCAGTGGGCTTTATTTAACGTGAAAACTGCTTCTCTATGCATAACAGTCACTCAGAATTAGGGATGAGCCGAACGCCCCCGGGTTCGGTTCGCACCAGAACCTGCAAACGGACCTAAAGTTCGCGCAAACGTTAGAACCCTATTAGTTACAATGGACGCGAACGTTCGAAATCTAAAGTGCTAATTATAACGGCCAATATGCATGTTATTGTCATAAAACAGGTTTGGGGACCCGGGTCCTGCCCCAGGGAACATGTATCAATGCAAAAAGAAGTTTTAAAAACTGACGTTTTTTTCGGGAGCAGTCATTTTAATGACGCATAAAGTGAAAAAAAAAAAAGTGAAATATTCCTTTAAATATGGTATCTGGGGGGTGTCTAAAGTATGCCTGTGAAGTGGCATGTGTTTCCCGTGTTTAGAACTGTCCCTGCACAAAATGACATTTGTAAAGGAAAAAAATAAGCCATTTAAAACTGCTTGCGGCTTTAATTTTATGTCGCAGATGGCTGGATTAGATGACAACAGGGCAGAAGGGCAGATACAGGGTAAGGTGGTTTAGTGTGCTACTGCTGTGCTATACTTACACAGCACGCACACACACTAACTCCTGCAGATGGCTGGATTGGTAGAGATTAGAGAACAGCACTGAGAAGAATAAACTATCCCTGCCTATTTTTCCTCTTTCCCTACACTATTCCCCACACAGAAATGAATCACAAGCTCACATAGTGTGTACACTGTACAGTACAGTCTGTCACGGTTCCTAACGCCAGAACACACTACACGAGGCCGCCGGCGCGGCGGCCTTATATAGTGTGGGGCGTGTACTAAACCCCCTGAGCTATAATTGGCCACAGGCATCCTGCCTGTGACCAATTATTGCTCTCCTCGCCGTTGGCTCTATGATTGGCCAAGCATGCGGGGTCACAGTGCATGCTTGGCCAATCATCAGCCAGCAATGCACTGCGACTGGCGCAGTGCACTGTGGACTGTTCGCATCACACGAATTTGATGCGAACAGCCCTCAGAGTTCTGGTTTCGACGAGCAGACGAACGGCCGAAGTTCGAATCGAACACCAGGCCCATCCCTACTCAGAATGCAGAAGTAACTTGAAGCAGGTTGAGGCAGCTTAGAAGGAGATTAAATGTAGGTCAGAAGGAGGTCACCTACAGGCCATGCTCCATGCAGCATTTAGCTTTGTAGTTTTGACAAGGCAGGGGGTGTGAAACTGCTGCTTTCACACAGAAAACCTAGGGCCTTATGTGCAGCGGAATGCGAGAGCAGTAGATTTTATGCTTGGGATGGGACTGAATTATAAAGTCAAATAATGTACTATTTTAGCTTTAGCCTTTCTAACGAATCCTCAATAAGACTTTATGTCTCAAGGCAGTGAAGTCAAGCCCCCAAATGACTGTGTGCCTGGGATCTAAGGGGTACACAAAAGTTTTTTTTTTTTGGGATAATAAAAGTAAGATCAGGCACCAGAAAGCGACTGCTCTTATTTTTAACATTTTAAAAAAGGCTAACAGATTCAGTAATACAGTAATATATTATCAAGTCTGTCACTAGTGTTTCATCCAAGATTCCATAATCTTTTGGAATTTTGATATTTATATATATATATATATATATATATATATGACTGAATCTGTTAATATTAATGAGCATTTTTTATTTAGCATTCCTGCCACTATTTTACTAAAATTAAGAGCGTAAGTTATCGAGTAAAATAAGCAGCCGGCAACTCCATAACATCAAGAGTATTTATTTTAAAGCCTTCACAGTGAGTACAGTCAGCAGTAGACTAGTTTCGGGGATAAGCCTTGTTCACAGCACAGAGCGTAAGTTGGGACAGATTAGTTGTAAAGATAATCGTGAGACAATTACATTTTAAATTTGCTAAAGCCTGTTTTTTATATTGTATATATTTATTATATATGTATTATATTGCTTTGCAAGCTTGTTTCTAAATTAATGCTTACATGCAAATCTGATGTATTCAAGTCTATGGGCATTTATCCACAGAGAAATTCTACAATATGTGCAGATACTTGTCAGACTTAAAGGATACGTTCACCTTTTGTAACGTGCTACATGTTACACACATATTCAGGGTGTAACATTCAACATATTAAAGGTGCTCCAGCCTCCGCAACCCCCCTGATCTCCTGTTTTGACAGCAAGCGATGCATCTCCCCCCCCCCCCGCTCACTGTCACAAATGTAAAAAAAAAAAACAGCCGTGCGGGGGTCCGTCTGCCTGGCCACATCATTCTTTCACATTGTTCTGTGAATGTGAAAACTACAAGTACCGACAGCCTCATAGAATTTTCTGTCATTGTGTAACTGCCTGCCTGTATCGGAGGTATGGGTAACCAGCTACACAGACATTCTGCAGGACAGTGGCATTACACTCATGATCTGCTGATTGTGGGTGAATGCTTTACAGGCTCCTAACAAAAAAAATAAATGCATATTTTTTTACCTGCAAAATAATGTGCATTTATTATTATTTTTTTGTAAAGGTGAACTTATCCTTTAATGGACTAATAGAAAACATATGATTATCCTGAAGATAAGAAGTCTGTGCTGATACTGCCAATGCAGTAATTTGTAGCTATATTCGACTGCATAAAAAAAATCAAGCTTTTTTAGATATTATGACAAACATGCTTCTTCTAAAGCCACCACAATGTCTGCTTCTTACTTGTGTTGAATAGAACATGGCATGATTGACCACTTAATAAGGTAGCATAAAGAAGGGAGATTAACCCAAAATAATTTGGATCATTAAGGCATTTACATTTAAAAGCTGTTAAAGACAGTTTACATGTTTTGATCCTAATTCTTTCTATAAAATGTTTAAAGTGCCCAGGCTATGATTCATGCTAAAACAGAGACAGTTCTCCTGGATAGGGTGGCGCAGTATTCTAAAATTTGGCAACCATGGGTGACTAATTTTTTGCCCCCACATTTTGATGACTCTCTGTTGCTTCCCTAACAGCATCACCCCTGACATATACCCAATTTTTCCTGTTTCTTTGTGTTTCAAGTGCTTTCCCAGGAATCCCTCTATCCCCCACCTCCCCCTTTTCCTACCCTTTTCCCTCTCTTCTCATTTCTTTTTCTTCTTTGCCATTTGTCTCTCTATCAGAACTTGATAACTGTGGCCTTTCACCTACTCCTTATTGCTATCTCTGGCTACCTCCTGGTTCCCTTAAACCCAGGACTACTTTCTAGATTGTGATTGGGTCCTCTCTTCCGTAGACCATTATCCTTCAATGTATGTTTTTTGATTGTCGATTGTTACCTAATGGCCAAGAAGTTTTTATGTTTGGACTGCTTTGTGCTCTTTCCCTGTTGGTTTTCTCTTAATTTACAGTTTGCGATTTTGTCATATGTCTCTGTAAACACCAATAAACAGAATGAACAAAAAAATATTTAAAGTGGACATTGTATTAAAGTGCAAGGTATCACTTATTACTGTAGCAAAGTCTCCACCCCCATGTAGAAAAGCAAGGAAATAATGTGTAAAATGTTTAAAAAAAAAAAAACAGTTGCTCACCTTACACCCCTGCTTCTGGTGTCCTTGCTTAGGCGCCGGTGATATCACTCTTCTTCTTGGGGATCCTGGAAGGGGTAAAGACCTTAAATCTTACAAGAATTCCCTCTAGCACTGTGCAGAAACACATTCTTATAAGATTTGGGATTCTAAGCTTTTAAAGGATCTTGCAAAAAGGCTAGTAACATCACCATGCCTAGGCAAGGATGCCAAAAGCACACGAATAAGGTAAGAAACGTTAGAATTTTTCTAATAATGTATTTTTTCCTAATATTTTATGTGGGATGGGGCTTTGCTACCTTGCATTTTTTTTTGCAAAGTCCACTTTAAGAACATATCAAAAAATCTCAGTAAGCAGTATCTTACATATTGTCGTATCTGGTTAAGGAGATTTCAAACTGTATTTAACAGAATACCACCTGAGGTTGTCTAACACCATAAGCATGCTGAGAACTTCAGCTCTGGTGCACATTACTGTACTGCAATATTAAATGAAGTTATTATTAATTTAAATGGTAACTCCACTTTCGTGGAAAAAAAAATAGCGAATAAAAAATAATATAGCATGTACAATTGCTACACAAGCCATGTTGTAATTTATTGTTATTAAAAATTACCTTTCCTTTTCAATCTGCAGTGCCTTTTATTTTACTTGCTGTAATACCAACAGTGTACAGAAGGTTGCCATATTGTATTGAATTTTACAAAAATGTATTTCCTGTTTGTGCGATTGTCTCAATGATTTGTGATCAGTGATCAAAACACATAAAGTGCACCCGCTGATTATGAAGAACCGGACCCTCTCATTCAGAATCAGTAAGAAATCCGTTTAGTAAAACAAACAGCCCCAATCCTCTTCTTCTTGGGTGCCCTGCGGTGCTCCAAGCAACTCTTCTTCCCCTATGGAGCGGCGGATATCAATGGTGACATGTCCGCTGACATCCGCCGCTATCCGATCCTGTCTGCAAAATCCAGAGGGATGGTGATCCTATTTTCCATCCGCCTGGCGGATCAGATTGGATGGGATCGGATAAAAAAGGACAGGAGGTCCATTTCCACCCGATTTTCCCATAGGGGAAGCATCGCTCCATGAGCAGATCATCACCATCTCCCCCAGCCATCTATAAGGATCAGCCGGCTTCCTCTCTGGCTCCTTGCGGCTCTTGCAGCTGGACTGCTCACTCAGAACACGCTATAGATGCTGAAGATGATCCCATGGAGATTTGATCTCCCAAGAGCACACCAGTCCTTACCTTGATGTAAGTGTTGGATACTTTATAATGCTATATATTAAACATTTCACTTAGCGGCGCTTTTCTGTGTGTTTTTTTCCAAAGGGGGGAGCGGGACTGGGTCTGTGTTGAGCAAGCAGATTCTGTCCCACAGAGGCACATGTGTGAAAGGGCCCTTAATGCATAGAATGCATTAAGGTGAAAAACCTTAAGGCTTTACAACCACTTTAAGTTCACTTAATATTAATACCTGGTTTTGAGCGGTGGACATGATTCATTTAATATTTGATATTCACCATTTTCTGTGTTATTTAAAACACATGCACCAGGAAAAGTCACCTTCAGTGAATATTTGGTGAATGTCATATTTGCTGCTTTATAATAATAATCCTAATTATTTTCTCTATTTGGACCAATTTGGCAAACACTCTATAGACATATGTTTTACATATGATTAACATGCTTGTAGTATAATAAATATATTATTGTTTTTTGTAGACTTTGAACAGCCATAAAGAAGCAAGCATTATATGTATGACTAGTTTAATTTACTTCAGAGTTATGGCTTTGCCTATTTGTGTGATTACTCCTTGTAACTGGCAAATGTTAATTTACATCTTAATAAGGATGCTGGTTGTACTAATAGAATATGAAGACATATTATGTAGTTGTGCTGTATGTATAATCATCTGGGAATCTTCAGAATGTATCATTATATGAGGATTATACTTCTAGTGTCAAGCAAACAGCATATAATTTTAGCTTTACTGTCTTATCATGACATGATTGAAGCATTGGCCTCAAAATCAGTGGTAAATGTATTTCTAAGCCATGGAAATTTACCATGAAATTACTGTGTAAACTGCTTTTATTGTATAGGACTGTCATAAGCTCAACACTGCTAAAATTCAGGTGTCAAATCTATTACTTTAGAGTGCCTGCTTGCTTCTGATCTGGCCATAACTGACAGGATATGAACTTTAACTCTTGCTATGGTTCAGGCGCTGCTGCGTATGTTTTAACTGGCTCAGCACATTACAGTGTTAGAAACACATAGGGGGTTATTTACTAAAGGAAAATCCACTTTGCACTGCAAGTGCACATGGAAGTAAAGTCGCTGTAGAAGGGGGACACGCAAGGAAAATAAAAAACAGCATTTTAGCTTGCACATGATTGGATGATAAAATCAGCAGAGCTTCCACTCATTTCAGATCTACCCCTTAGATTTAGAGCGACTGCACTTCCAAGTGCACTTGCAGGGCAAAGTGGATTTGCATTTCGTAAATAACCCCCATAGAATAATATTTTATACGTATGTAGTCTACTGAAACGGAAATGTTTTTTTTACAGATGAGTAGTTCTTTTCGGCAGCATCTTTATTCCACATCTCTGATCGAGGACTGTTCTATGTGTTCCTTTTAAAGGCTATTGATTGAGTGAATTGATCTTTATAAATCCAAACACTAGTTAGGCTCCCAGTCTACATAAGTGATCAAAACATGGTTGAGGTGCACACACAATTACAATGACAAATAGTTATACCTGGTGTATTGGACACATGGTGGGTCATTTTTTAACCCCACTTCATCTGTAAAGTAAAATGATTTTAGTAATATAATAATAACAAATACATGTATAGTATGTATCCCCTGCTCACAGAGTGGAAACCATTACTGCAGTCCATTTTCAGTAAAATATCAGTCAGTAACAATAACATTAATAACTTTAGTGTATGTTTCCAATGGGTTAAGTCTTTACTCATGGTCAGTAAAAGGAAGAACGACTCTCTTTCTGGTGGTCATTGAGAAGGAAATGGCATTTTTCCCACTAACCACCAAGGAAAGGGATATAGGGGTAAAAATAAAGAGTGCAAAATCTAGTGCAGCTGTGCATGGTAGCCAATCAGCTTCTAACTTCAGCTTGTTCAGTTAAGCTTTGACAATAAAACCTGCAAGCTGATTGGTTACTATGCAGAGCTGCACCAGATTTTGCACTCTCCAGTTTTAGTAAATCAACCCCATTGTGTCCCTTACATTGGTGGTTGGTGGTTTACCAATAAAAGGGGCCTTTCTAACACTGGCAGCCATTTAGTAAATGCCTTATTTAACCACTTCAGCCCCGGACCAATTGGCAGCCAAAGGACCAGGCCCCTTTTTGCGATTCGGCACTACGTCGATTTAACTGACAATTGCGCGGTCGTGCGACGTGGCTCCCAAACAAAATTGGCGTCCTTTTTTTCCCACAAATAGAGCTTTCTTTTGGTGGTATTTGATCGCCCCTGCGGTTTTTATTTTTTGCGAAATAAACAAAAATAGAGCGACAATTTTGAAAAAAATGCAACATTTTTTGCTTTTTGCTATAAGAAATATCCCCAAAAAAGATATAATTTTTTTTTTTTTTTCTCAGTTTAGGCCGATACGTATTCTTCTACATATTTTTGGTAAAAAAAATCGCAATTACCGATTATTGATTGGTTTGCGCAAAAGTTATAGCGTTTACAAAATAGGGGATAGTTTTATAGCATTTTTATTAATATTTTTTTTTTTTTTACTAGTAATGGCGGCGATCAGCGATTTTTATTGTGACTGCGACATTATGGCGGACACATCGGACATTTTTGACACATTTTTGGGACCATTGTCATTTATACAGCAATCAATGCTATTTAAATGCATTGATTCCTGTATAAATGACAGTTGTAGTGAAAGAGTTAACCACTAGGGGGAGGGGAGGGGTTATGGGCTGTGACATGTGTGTTTTTTTACATTAGGGGCGGGGCTGACGTCTGACGTCATTGATCGGCTTTCCCGACCGGGAACAGCCAATCAATGACAGGCAGAGTAGGAAGCGAGGGGAGAGGTTTGTTTACACATACCTCTCCCCGTTCTTCAGCTCCGTGACCCGATCGCGGGACACCAGCTGAGATAAGATATCAGCTACATAGGAAGTAAATTGTTTTCGAAGTAAGACGACTTACAGCCTTCAATTGCAAAAAGAGCAGTAAAGCAAAACCATTCTGTAGCACTGCAAATCAGGGGGTAAACCCAACATATGTATAAGTATACAGTATGTGTTGGATGAACATATATCATTATAGATAGGTTTTTAAAACATTAACACACTCATAACATTATGCACATCAAGCTGATTTCTTTTTCACATTTATCTAAAATAGTTTTTGGAAAAGACCTTTTAAAAAAAGAAAATCCTCCAGTTTTAAATCCCCAATGCAATATTCTATTCTATCCATATAGACTAACAGCCCACAAGGCTTCTTCCTAATTAATATTTTCCTTTGTGTAACTTGACAAGGAAGCAAATATCAGCATGTTGCATGAGTTATTTTGTGTTTAGTGAATAATAATAGTAAGTGCAGCGGAGACTGCCTGTTTAGAATAGCTTTTCCATTTGCAAATAAATGGGTGTAGTAGTAGTGCTGGGGAAATGTGTGGTTACATTATCAGCATACTCAGTGCTGCTTTATTAAAATGTTTGTCTAAATGATTAAGTGAAGTCCTATTCTAAGATGAGTAGATCTTTATTTTTTTACACTAGGTTCTTCTTACATTAACTAAAGACTTTGGTCAGCACTTATGGTGCCAACTTACTGATGAGTTTTTCTAAAGAATAACAATAAATAATTTATATTTTTTATATACCCCCTTCCCCTCACTTTTCTTCTTCAAAAACATGTGCAGTATTAATATACTGTTATAATGTTTTAGTGATTTGTTGCACAGCTTATTTTGCCATCTTAATACAGCTTTCTCAAGAGACAATGGGAAATAGTGCATCCAGGACTGATTTCTATCACTGGAGCCTCTAGCTACACATTTTTTGCATACATAAGCAGCACCTCTTTTCTAGCTTCATCTCTTTTGCACGTTTTACTCATACAAATTTGGCTTAGGATATTGTGACAACATTTAAATAAGTCTGTGTGTATGTGTTGACTAGGGATGAGCCCGATGTTCGAGTCGAACATAAGTTCAACTCGAACATCGGGTGTTCGCCTGTTCGCCAAAAAGCAAACAATTTGGGGTGTTCACAGAAAATTTGAAAGCCGCGGAACATATGCATGGTATTGTCATAAAAAGTGTTTTGGGACCTGGGTCCTGCCCCAGGGGACATGTATCAAATCTGTAGAATTATTTTTCAAATATTGGTCACGTCACATTCCCCTGAGGAAGCCAACGCTTTGGCGAAACATGTAGGAAAGACCTGACCCAAAAGCATACCAAGGCCTACACCATTTTGGCCCTGCATTGATTTTTAATGTGCTCCCCTAAATTTTAAATGAATATAATTATTTACATGTAAAATGGTGGCACCGCAATAATCCCCATTTCCTCAAACCCCTACTTTTGCTCCCAGAGTTTGTTTTGAAACTGCATTAAAGTATGCTAGTAGGAAGGGGGTCATAGCCACAATTAACCAGTTTTTCAGGTCCAAGTATGTGAAGATCACAAACAATGTTTATTGGGTATTCTATGTGATCTCTTTGCTGAGGGTATACCTAAAAAAGCCATAGCTAGGCCCTTTTCAGGCCCATAAGTTAATTCTAAGGTACTGGAAATTGACTGATCGCCCTACACTAAAAGAATGGATATCCCAAGTGGGAGATACCCTACGACTTGAAAAATTTATCTATCAGCACAGAGGGTGTTTTGGTAAATTTGATAAGCTCTGGGCACCATGGTTAGATACTCTGGGTTTGGTCCAGTTGATCTTATTATGGATCGACTGCAACAGTGTAATTTAGTGTTATACCATGACTCTGTTCATGAGGGGTGTAACATATGCCTATATGCTGGTTTATACATTTTGGTGGCTAACTTCTTGCATTTCTTGGTATTACTATACTCTGTGTAAGATGCAAATCTATGATGTTTCTTTGAGATGTATATGCTCTGGACCGTTTACCTTACTTGCTCAATAAAGTTCTTTGTGAAAAAAGTATTTTAGTACTATTGTCTTCCTAAACCACCCCCAAGACTTTGAATCCTGGCCATGCTGATCTGAAACAATGAATACTTTCTAGCAGCGATGACATTTGGCCTGCTCTCTATACTATTGACACACCATTATGTTGTGAGGCCATACTGACCAGTAGAAAAGTACCAGTACAGGCGAGCATTTTCAGTACTGTGATTAAGTGTGGATATGACATATTGGAGAGGCCTGAGATTCAGGGTCCCCAGACACTTGGTATGTGTAGGCAATCCTAGGTGCCCTCATTTCAGTCCTGGGATCAGTTTAGGAAGATGATGGCACAAAAGATAGTCAGGTACTAAAGTTGCCACCTTTTCTGCGGAAAAGTATTTCATCCTTTTAATATTAGCAACATAAGTGGTCCATATAGTGGACTTGGTGTTGAGTTATTCACTGTAAGGTCATCACAGAGGACAAGGGGGCACACTTTAAGTCTGGAGGAAAATAAATGTAATCTCCAAATACGGAAAGGCTTCTTCACAGTAAGAGCTGTGAAATTGGGGAATAGACTCCCTCAAGAGCTTGTTCCGGCTAGCTCAGTAGCTTGCTTTAAAAAAGGCCTAAATCTTTCCTTAACCACTTAAGCCCCGGACCAATTTGCAGCCAAAAGAGTAGGCCCCTTTTTGCGATTTGGCACTGCTTTAACTGACAAATGCGCGGTTCTGCGACGTGGCTGCCAAACAAAATTGGCATCCTTTTTTTCCCACAAATAGAGCTTTCTTTTGGTGGTATTTGATCGCCTATGCGGTTTTTATTTTTTGCGCTATAAACAAAAATAGAGCGTCAATTTTGAAAAAAATGCAAAATTTTTTACTTTTTGTTATAATAAATATCCCCAAAAAATATATAAAAAAACATTTTTTTTCCTCAGTTTAGGCCGATACGTATTCTTCTACATATTTTTGGTAAAAAAAATCAAAATTAGCGATTATTGATTGGTTTGCGCAAAAGTTATAGCGTTTACAAAATAGGGGATAGTTTTATAGCTTTTTTATTAATATTTTTTTTTTACTAGTAATGGCGGCGATCAGCGATTTTTATTGTGACTGCGACATTATGGCAGACACATCGGACATTTTTGACACATTTTTGGGACAATTGTCATTTATACAGAAATCAGTGCTATTTAAATGCACTGATTCCTATGTAAATGACACTGGCAGTGAAGGAGTTAACCACTAGGGGGCGGGGAGGGGTTACGTCAGTGTGTGTGCTTTTTTTTTTACAGTAGGGGGCGTGGCTTTACGTCTGACATCACTGATCGGCTTTCCTGATGACAGGGAACAGCCGATCAGTGACAGGCAGTGTAGGAAGCACGGGGAGAGGTTTGTTTACACAGACCTCTCCCCGTTCTTCAGCTCTGTGACCCAATCGCGGGACACCAGCGGCGATCGGGTCCGCTGGTCCCGCGGCCGCGGTCACGGTCACGGAGCTCAGGACCAGGTCGCGAGCCCCCGGCTGGGCTCTTAAAGGGCAACGTACCTGTACGTTGATCTGCCCAGCCGTGCCATTCTGCTGACGTAAATGTGCAGGAGGTGGTCCTTAAGCAGTTAATGTACATATTTGATCCAGTGAATATCTGATTGCCTACCAGGGGGGTCAGGAAGGATTTTTTCCCCTACTGGAGCAAATTAGAGCATGCTTTGCTGTTTTTTTTGCCTTCCTCTGGATCAACTGTGGGTGTAGGATTGTGTATATGGGATTCTATGGGTTTCTTTTTCCCCTTGGTTGAACTAGATGAACTTGTGTCCTTTTTCAACCTGACTAACTATGTAACTATATAAGTCTCACGTTTTCCTGCCATGCCAATAAAATACTGACAGGGTGACATTCCTATTAGACAATGACAAAATAAATGTGCTCCATACAGTGTTT
Source organism: Lithobates sylvaticus (assembly GCA_028564925.1). Taxonomy (NCBI): domain Eukaryota; kingdom Metazoa; phylum Chordata; class Amphibia; order Anura; family Ranidae; genus Lithobates; species Lithobates sylvaticus. The sequence continues at coordinate 211,046,721 of CM053030.1, read as the reverse complement.
TTTGTGTTTAATATCTGCACTTCTATTCCTTGGAATGGTGCTTTCATGTAGCATTACTTTATTCCCTGACAGCAAGTAAAAAAAAAGCAAGAGCTTATTTGTCGTCAGCATTCATATAGCCTTAGAAAACTGTCAATACAGACACTACTTTATGCTTGTGATTAAGTAGAAATTTGTAAGCATTTTCTATTAGGGTCAGCTGCTTGAGTTATTTGGATTCTGCCAAGGCAACTGGTTAATTGCACTTCAAGATGCACCGCCTTGCTGCCATAAAATGATTGCAGTTTGCTCTAGTAGTTGATATTCTAGTGACGTTCTCTCCTTTTCTCTTGGCACATCATGTAATGTGAACAATACTGAATGTTAAATACCCGGTATATTGCAATTAGCATAATGTTCCTAACTTATGGTTTTGTGAGGGCTCAGCAGTATCTTAGCCGGTGTAAAGCGACTTGCCTGTATACAGCCTGAATAAAGACAGTGACAGTGAGCCAGTAGTGCACTGCAGCTCTGCAGGGATTGCAGAGAGATCAGAGCATTGATCAGGCAAGGCTCATCACATTTCTCTGCTCTTCTGCTTCATCCTGATTTAGGTTGACTGTGCACCAGGTATGACTAGAGATTTGTTGGGAGATCACCTCAGGTAATTACCTCTTTCCATCTATCTCTCAAATTAGCAGCTATGCTATGCTTTGAAAAAGATACTGGTTATCCACTGACATATAGATGCATACATTTCCTTTCACTGTGTTATATATTTTAGCAAAAAAACAACATTTAAGCTTCTGTATCATTATGGGAGGGGTTGGTCTTTGCAGTATTTGGATAAAAACTATACAATAGCAACATGCGCTATAGTAGGAACTAATCACCTTTATGATTAATCTAAGGCAGTCAGGCTGACTTTCTTTTCTTACAGTGATGGTTAAAAATAACTAATGGCTCAGTGGTGTGCGTCATACCTCTGCGAGAATGAATGCCTACCTTTACACGTTAACAGGGAGCTGCCAATCAGCGTTGCACATTCCAAGGCTATACTTGAGCTATTGTACCCAAAATACACTTGATAGGGCTTAGGCATCATGGTGGATTACCTTTCAGCAAAGCTTGTACATGATGTGAAAATTAATACAGGATGCACGAAAAGGCTCCTTTTTTTTTTATTTATTTACGCAAATCTGTCTTTTGTAGCTATAAACTGTGCACTTACTCTAACCCTGTGTTTGGCTTCTACAATAGTAAAACTCCTAGCACAAGGCAGGGATGTATTATTAAATCATGACTCACTAGGTCTGCACTGTAAGCACTGACAAACGCTCACATGAGTACAGAGATTTGATTGTTTAATCACAATCAAGAACAACTGCCTGTTAGCATCTGAATACAGGTCTGCTTTGACATGATCAAAACATTGTCAAGTAATCAATAGCCGTTCCAAAACTATGGGGTTGATTTACTAAAACTGGAGAGTGCAAAATTTGGTGCAGCTATGCATGGTAGCCAATAAGCTTCCAGGGTTTTTTTTGTCAAAGCTTACGTGAACAAGCTGAAGTTAGAAGCTGATTGGTTACCATGTACAGATTTTGCACTCTCCAGCTTTAGTAATTTAACTCTGATGTGTCTACTGTAAATATCTGCCATGGACAACACTGAAAAGTGTTGTGATTTACCTTACTGATAATGACAAAATCAGACCATGCTGGGTGTCTTATACTAATTAAAAAGTGAAATGTGCAGTCATAAATATATACATTGCTGTTGTAATCGTGTTCAAAAGCTACTGAATCAAATTATTTTTATGCTGTATTGCAGACAGTGAAGTCATCAAGAAGGGACATTGTAATGCCCATATAAGATTTATATATTTATATTTTAATGCAATAGGTAGCTGAGTGTCTGCATTGCAGTAGGCAGTCCAGTCCTGCATATAGTTGAAGCCACAAAGATTCTGGACAGGAGCTTTAGATTTGTTTTGGCCAGCGCATCAATTATGTGTCTGTATGAATTTTGAATCAGCTTGGTTGTTTTGTCTTTCATTAATTATGTATCTCTTATACTTTTACAAAGTTAAGTACATCTTTGTGAGATGTAATTAATCATATAATCTGGAATCTGCGAAAAGGTGACTATGGAAGCTACTCTTTAAGGGTGAAATCAGATAGGTGCTGTTTACTTAGTACTTTTTTTTTTTTTGGTAAAGGTGTACACATATTCTATCGCTAAAAAGATTTGGGTAAGGTCACCAAACTAGCATCCTTATAACTGTGCAAAATGTTGTGATGCTGAAACAGTTGTGGTTGTCTATATTCCTGTCACATGGAGCCAGGGCCAGGGGGTAGGCATACTTTGCGTGCAACCTGTGGTGCGGAGTCCTCACAGTGCAACTCTTCACCGGTTCTTCCAAATAATACACCACTATGTCACTCCACACTTAGTACCCTCTGACAAAGTCCTCAGGACATAACACATAAGACTTACGCTGCGTACACACGAGCAGAATTTCCATCTGAATAATCTTGGATGGTTTTTCCGATGGAATTCCGCTCAAGCTTGTCTTGCATACACACGGTCACACAAAAGTTCTCTGAACTTTCGATTGTCAAGAACGCGGTGACATACAACACTACGACGAGCCGAGAAAATTAAGTTCAATGCTTCCGAGCATGCGTCTAATTGTTTCCTAGCATGTGCGAATTGCATACAGATGATCGCATTTTCGGATAGGAACTTTTTCCCGACCGAAAAATAGAGAACATGCTTGCAATTTTTGCTGGCTGGAATTCCACCAGCAAAAGACCGATGGAGCATACACACGGTGGCATTTTCCGTCAAAAAGCTCTCATCAGAGTTTTGCTGGCGGCATTTCCGATCGTGTGTACACGGTATAAGTTGTGGGTTGTGACATCGCGCTAGGTGGGAATGTCCTGCTGGAGGGGAATACAAACTTTGAATGTCATTGCATGTCTTTTTGAGATATTGTCATTTACAATCATTGGATTTACTGGATGCACGTCCATAGTTTACAGCAGGGGTGCCCAACCAGTGGCCCGGGGGCCACATGTGGCCCGTGGAGCCCTTTTGATGTGGCTCCTGTCATAGGCGGAGTGATACCAAATGCGCTCTGCCTGGGACAGCAGCAGCTGGCAAAAACTGAATGGAACTTGCTAAAATCACAGTGTATGTAAGGGCATATCTGTTCTGCAGTAGTTACTGGGCTGCTTTCAAACTGTTCCGCAGGTGCACCTGCGGGTTACCTGCACTGAGCCATAGACTTCTGGTTTTACCTGCGGGTTGGGGCGCTTTCAGAAACTGCACCAAACCTGCAGGATATAATAGAATTGTATGGCAAAGTGCAGCTAACCCACAGGAAAACTACAGGTGAACTGTACTGCACCTGCAGCGTGGGTAGACCACAAACCATCAGTGCAAAAGCTGCCTTAGGCCCCTTTTACACGATTGGTCCAACCCAATCGGACAGTCTATTCACCTCTATGGAGTGGTAGATAAAAACAGACTTTTGTCCATTTACACCCGCCTACCTCAGATCCGATCTGCTAAAAAAACAGAAGTGGATCCGTCCCCTTCGATCTGATCGGATCAGAGGGCCCATAGAGTAGAGTGGGCTGTGTCCGTGTCCACTCTGCATATGCAGAGTGGACACGGACCTGTCATCCGCCCACTCTGCTCATTGTGGCCCGCGACTGGTTACTAAGTCGCTTAAGTGGCCCTTGCTCTTCAAAAGGTTGGGCACCCCTGGTTTGGTTTGATGTATATCATTTTGAGCAACCTAAAGCCTTTTTACATGTATGACCTCCTATAACCTAAGAGGTGCAACATTTTTGGGGAGCACACACCCATAGGATATGAGTGGTGGAAGAGACACACTTCAAATAGTGTGGAGTGGAATCTTGTGAAATACCACAGAAGGAACAATACTGCATTATGGTCACTAGATGCAGACTATTATAGAAAATGCACATATTAGATACATAATGGAGATTACTTGTGACAGCTATGTGAATGCTGAGCCATTCGCAGAGCAAATATTTTATAAATAGACTTCCAAGGGAGGCAGTAGGTTAAATTAAGTGTGTATTTGTATGCTTACATACACATGTTGAAGCATTAACTAAACAAAGGATATTTGTAAATTATATGTTCTCTTATATTAAGCACAAGTAGCCACAATGGTTGTTAAAGAGTGAAGCATTGTTACAATAGAGTAGACTGTAAAAGGGTGTCTCATGTTTAATTGGAAGTTGGCTGCACCCAAGACATATCATATAGGTTATTAAAGCAGTAGTAAAGTCTTTTTTTTTTACTTTTACCTACAGGTAAGCCTATAATAAGGCTTACTTGTAGGTAAAAAGAATATCTCCTAAACCTGTACGGTTTAGGAGATATTCCCCTGCAATGAGCCGCTGACTTCAGTGGCGCATGCGCTCCGGGGATTCTCGGCTGGAAGTCCGGCAGACGCCAGACCTTGCCGGAAAGAAGTCTTCTGTGCGCATTCGCGGGAGTGACAACATCGCGTCTCCGGCCATTCACAGCGCAGGAGCCGCGATATCTGGAAGACATGCCGAGGGGAAAATGTCAGCTCTCTCAGAGTGGACCGGGTGAGATACCGACGTCTCGTTCTAAGATACGTATTTCATAATGATAATTTTTTTTTCATAATTCGGTGCATACTAGCTCATTATGCCTTTTCCCTTACAGGTGTAGAAAAAAAAATGTCAGCGGGTTTACTACCGCTTTAAGACAGATTGCAGTTTGCAACTTTCTGCTTCCTCTACGTGAAACTATAACATGTCACCTGTGAGTTCTTTATTCATCACAATGCCTGAAACTAGCCATAGATGGAACCAAATTTGTCCGGTTTAGCAAAGACCGGCTGAATTTCAATCTGTGCATAGCCATTCCTGTTCGACAGAAGCCGACTGGGAATGGTGGAAAGCTTTTGTTGATCCGCAGCTGCAGTTCCTGATTAGTGTATTCCGGTAGCAGAGAGTCCCACTGTCAGACTACAGTGCCCCAGTGGGGGGATTCCACTATCCACCTCGATTATGTGAATAGAGGAACCTCTTCTTTTTTTTCTTTTGTTTTTTGCTCTGCTTGAATGGGAAAAAAGGAATAATCTATGGCCAACTTTAATGTCAGCGATCAGACTTGACTGGCTGTTCATTTCACAGTTTAGTCTGAGCTAGGCATCTCAGTTCTTCCTGTTAGTGCTCAGCATTGACCAGCTGCTTACAGCAGTGGTTCTCAACCTCAGTCCTCAAGTACCCCCAGTGGGACATTTTTTAGGTTTTCCTTTACTTTGCACAACTGCTTTAAATCAATATCAATGACATGGTATTGATAATAACTATTTTATCTAAGGAAGTTCCCATAACATGGCCCATTGGGGGTACTTGAGGACTGAGGTTGAGAACCACTGGCTTACAGCACACGTGAGTCTCAATCCTTTATTCTACATAAGGATTGCAACTTTTTTTTCCAAGTGTACTGTAGCTTTAATCCCCCCTAATGTCCATTTCTGGGCAAAAATAAAAGTCAACCTATTCATACCATTCATTTTCCATTTTTATTTTAGGAAAAAAAGCCCTTCTAAGCCCCCTTTTCACCTACCTGAATCCACCGTCATGTGACCTTCCACATCACCTCTTCCGCTAGTGGGAAATGGTGAGTCAGAGTTACAGTCTGGGTCTGCTAACCATGATTTTTCTTGCTGCTCCCCCTTTATGTGACATCATAACACCACCAATTAAGTTTTCAGGACACTGTGAGGGCCCTGATGCTGAACAGTCTATGGGAAATGTTCATGTCACCATGCAGCATTGTGAGTACCTGAAGAGAGGCTCTCCCGCTCTAGTAAGGAATATGGAACCTGCCACATGACCTGACCCTGGTTTCAGATACGTATTTATAGCATTGAACTTTCTTTTTTTTATACTACTGTATTGGATGATTAGCTATTGAAGAATAGGGGTAATGTTTTGTAGGAGAAGGGTTCCTGGCTGGAGAAGAGTTTTAACCTAGCCCTTAACACTTGAGAGTGGATATCATTAGCAACTCTTAAAAGTGGGGCCCATAAATAACCCTTCTTGTGTACACTCATCTCATTATATAACAAGGAGCCTGTGATCCAAATGCTTGCACCTCTCACACTGAAATCTTACACTACCAATCCCTTTGTGCTGAAAGGTACATATTCACAGATCTTGCAATAATTGACCTGTTAAAAAATCATAATAGTTGACTTTCTCAAAACCTAATTTACAAAATTTATGGTATTATTTCATATTTCATTATCTTGCAAATGTAATGCAATATAGTCAGATTTCTGGTGCTCTGCAGTATTATTTTAATAGACTATATAGGGTTGAAAGCTCAAAGAAATAGAATAAATGTACTGAGATCCTTATCCTATGGCTAGCAGGAACATGTGAGAATTAGTATTCAGCATTAATACAGTATAAATATATGCAGACTATTGTGGAAATTCATTCATTAATCATCTGTAATTGACACAAATGCAAATGTATCATAAATAGGTAACCATTAAAATGTATTGCTGAAATCAAGAAGATAAAGGCCCTTCTCTCTAAATCTCTAAACAAAGGGATTACTAATCAGAAGCAGTAATATAACAAAGAACTAATATACTTAGAGCTTGTTAATCCATATGTTGCAGAGATACCTGACTGAAACAGTATTTCTGTCTTTTCCTCTTTAAAAAGCCAGAGATACAGGGGTAATGTCAGGACTTCCTCTTTTTCATGCTTAGAAACCCCCCGCGGTAGCAGTTTGTAAAATATGGAAATACATTTGTGACTGTCAAGGTCTTCAAAACTGACATACCTACTGGAACTCGGGCAAGCCCCTCTTGGGAACATAGGACTGTGTATAATGAAGAAGTAGATTTGAAAAGGGACGCATTCTCATGTGGGCTTAACTCAGATTCAGCCAGTGGATAGTGCACTCTTGGAATAGTGTTGGCTCTCTCTTGGATAATCTGGAAGCTATGGCTGCTCTTACCATTCAGTACATACAGTGGGACAGTTAAAACCATGACAACAGCACAGACCATGAGTTCTGTTGCTGTGAAATGTTTGGCATTTGAGATAAATGAAATAAGGACCATACAAAGGTTAAAAATGGAATAGCTCAAAACACTCTCCTACACCAAAAGGTCTATAGTAATTTCGCAAATAAAGGGGAAGATTCATGTATGGGATATTTTGTGGTGATCGTGTTTTATGGTGAATTTTCTAATATGTATTGCTAAAATGGCATTTTGATGTTTTTTCGGAGAACTTGGCTGGTGGTAATACATGTCGTCAAATATAAGTTGTTACAACATATGGTATGCAGGGTTGCTGTAAGCACTACATCCAATTAACATAGCTCATGCAAGAAGGAAAGATTGATGTTTAAGGAGCCAGAACATAGAACCAACAATTTAAAAATATACCATTTTAAATCCAAAAGGTTAAGAACATGATAAAAGCTGTACATAAACATAGTGTTTCACATCCCTCCCTTTAACATGGTACCCATGGTATGCAACCCCCAGTGTTAGAATTATCATCAGAGATTAAATCAGATGACTTCAACTTGGGGTGTTTTCAACATGGGTCGGATGCCTCAATGCATTTCGTGGGAACCCCAATTTTTAGGAGGTATAGGGGAGTTTAACAACAAACTGAAATTCACAAACATCCTAATTAAAGCAGAACGTCACTCTTATTGTGAAGTTCCCTCCTCTTCAATCCCCACTACTCCTCATCTCCTCCTCACGTAAAGCGTACTTTGTTTTCCTTTTTGTTTGATTACTTATTTTTCTTAAAAAAAAGTTAATTAGGCAAATTATGGACAGTATGCCTGCTATGGCTCCTAGGATATGCACGTCACATATCCCAGGAAGCATAGTGCTTCATAAAGAAAGGAGGAGGGGCGGGCTTAGTGGCGCATCATCCCGAGGCCCACCGGCTAAACCCAGAAGGGGCGGGATTATGTCACATGGCAAGATGGCGGCGTGGGACACAGGCACGGCAGTGGCAGAATCCTGACAGGTTTCTGCTATACACTGCTGGATCGCTGGCCAGGTGTGTGTCTGGAACATTCAGTACCCACAACAAGGTATGCAGGGGTTTTAAAAAAAAAGGGAGGGGGGAGCCTGAACCACTTTAAGCATGTGTTTACACATTAAACCACAATCAGAAAACAAATATAACGATTACCAAAGCTTATGTCACAGCCCAGCCATGCAGTGTCTCCCCTAGGAGCCGGTGTGGGAGCAAGTTAAATGGTGCCTATGTGGTTAAAATTAGAATAATAGCAACTACATCAGTATACTGCAATAACCGAAATCAAGGGCCAACTCAAATATAAAATTCATATATTCACTTACAACCTGCATTCACCTTAGTTGAATGGGTTGTAAGTGAATTTAAAAGGATAGACTGGGGATGTTTTTGGTATTTGGAGTCAAGAGGGAGGCAAAACTTTGACCTTAATGTTATGTCTTGGTAATATTTTTCCTATCATTCTCCTAAATATGCAGTTATAGTGACTGTTTCTCTCAGCTGAGTAAGGACTCATGCACACAAGGCTTAAACAAGGCCTATTTTACAGGTGTTTGACTTTTTTTTCAGCCTGTAAAAGCACCTCAATGTTAGCCTGTGAGGAGGATTTACTAAAACTGTAGCACAAAAAATCTGGTGCAGCTGTGCATAGTAACCACTCAGCTTCTAGATCCCAGCCCACGTTCCCATTGGGCTGATTTGGCATGCGATTTGATATTGCCGGCAATGGTGCCATCCGAATCGATGCGATAAGTAATTCCTGTACTACTTTTGGTGACTTCGGGGGCGATTTGAATAGACATCTGTGTAGGAACCCGCACAGATGTCTGTCAAATTGCCCCCAAAGTCTCACTGAAATGCCTGTTTAAAATTGTGTGAGTTCAAAGCGGCCCTCAGTGTGAACATAGGCATTTACAGGTATATTAGAGGAGCATTTACATATCAAAGGAAACCCCATCACCAGTGTGCTCCAGAGAGGAACTTTTGGGCAGATACATTTAGCGATTGAGCATTCATTCATTCTAATGGCCAGAATAAATTCTGACCAATGGCCTACACGTGTAGGACATTTTTTTCATGAATAATGTATGTTTTATTCAAGGAGTGGACCACACATAAAGGAAGCATATATTTTTTAAACCACTTTTAAACTAACATTTTGTGTAATAACTCTCTGTAAATATTAAAAGTGTATATATGCAAAACTACATGAATAAAAAAATACAAGCAGACCTAAGCCTAATGCAGAACAATCACTTATGTTACACCCCAAATTGAAATGGTATAATGCCTTCTGTGGTATTCTGTAACCCAAAGAGGCAAACTGAAAATCAGCTTACAAAAGTACTTAAAGTGGGATTCCACCCTAAAGTGGAACTTCCGCTTTTTGGAACCCCCCCCCCCCCTCCGGTGTCACATTTGGCACCTTTCAGGGGGGAGGGGGGTGCAGATACCTGTCTAAGACAGGTATCTGCACCCACCTCCGGGCATAAACTCCCACGGGAGTTTACGCAGCTTCCTGTCCCGGCGCGCTGTCTGCCGGGACACACAAGTGTCCCGGCAGACAGCGCTGACGATTCTCATTGCGCTGCGCGACTCGCGCATGCGCATTAGGGAACTGGGAAGTGAAGCCGCTAAGGCAACACTTCCTGATTCCCTCACGAGAATGGCGCCGGCAGCAGCAGAGAGCCGATCGATTGATCAGCCTCTGCTGCCGACATCGCTGGAACCTGTGACAGGTAAGTGTCCATTTTTTAAAAGTCAGCAGCTGCAGTATTTGTAGCTGCTGGCTTTTAAAAAAAAATGTTTCAGGTACAGTCCTGCTTTAATACTTTTATAAAGAAGCTTTGCAACCCACAGCTACCTATGCAAAGCCCGCAATGTCCAGTTTAGGTTATATTAGGCCATCCCATATCCTAAAAGTGTTTCTAGTCAATGGATTTATGTTACTGGCTAATTCTCGATACCATCATGGGATCCATACCATCTTACCTAAATCCACCTTACTTTGTGTCAATTCTATCTCCACCCAACTTTTTCCATTTGTGAGATAATAATTGCCTGGTAATAATTTTTAAAATCGGGTGTTGCTAGTCCCCCTGCCTTTTTATTTTCCTTTGTCAACATGGCATAGGAAATCCTAGGTCGTTTATGTACCCATATGTATTTTAATACAATATATCTTAGTTTCCTAAAGTATTCCTGAGTTAAAGTAATTGGAATCATTTGAAATATATATATTAACTTAGGCAGAATATTCATTTTTAACACGTTTATTCTGCTTAGCCAAAGAAGAAGAGTCTAAGGGGGTTATTTACTAAAGGCAAATCCACTTTGCACTGCAAGTGCACTTGGAAGTAAAGTTGCTGTAGATCCGAGGGGGATATGCAAGGAAAATAAAAAACAGCGTTTTAGCTTGCACACCATTGGATGATAAAATCAGCGGAGCTTCCACTCATTTCAGATCTACCCCTTACATTTAGAGCGACCGCACTTCCAAGTGCACTTTCAGTGCACTTTCAAGTGCACTTGCAGTGCAAAGTGGATTTAGCTTTCATAAATAACCCCCTATGTATCAGGAGGTTCAATTGCTCCTTAATCTTATTGAGCATTGGGATATACAGTGCCTTGCATAAGTATTCACCCCCCTTGGAATTTTTTGTGTTTTGTTGCCTCACAACCTGGAATTAACATGGATTGTTTGAGGATTTGCATCATTTAATTTACAGAACATGCCCACAACTTTGAAGATGTTTTTTTATTTTTATTGTGAAGCAAACAACAAATAGGACAAAATAACAGAAAAAGTCAATGTGCATAACTATTCACCCCCCTAAAGTCAATACTTTGTAGAGCCACCTTTTGCAGCTTTTACAGCTCCAAGTCGCTTTGGATAGGTCTCTATGAGTTTACCACATCTTACCACTGGGATTTTTGCCCATTCCTCCTTGCAAAACTGCTCCAGCTCCTTCAGGTTGGATGGTTTGTGCTTGTGAACAGCAATCTTTAAGTCTGACCACAGATTTTCTATTGAATTGAGGTCTAGGCTTTGACTAGGGCATTCCAACACATTTATATGTTTCCCCTTAAACCACTCAAGTGTTGCTTTAGCAGTGTGTTCAAGGTCATTGTCCTGCTGGAAGGAGAACCGCCGTCCTAGCCTCAAATCACACACAGAGTGGTACAGGTGTTGCTCAAGAACATCTCTGTATTTAGCACCATCCATCTTTCCCTCTACCCTGACCAGTTTCCCAGTCCTGACTGCTGAAAAACATCCCCACAGCATGATGCTGCCACCACCATGTTTCACTGTGGTGTTGTTCTTTGAGTGATGTGATGTGTTGGGTTTGCACCAGACATAGAGTTTTCTTTAAAGGCCAAAAAGTAAAATTTTAGTCTCGTCAGACCAGAGCACCTTCCTCCATACATTTTGGGAGTCTCCCGCATGCCTTTTCGCAAACTCAAAATGGGCCATTTTGTTTTTTGCTGAAAGTAATGGCTTTCTTCTGGCTACTCTGCCATAAAGCCCAACTGTATGGAGCATACGGCATATTGTCGTCCTATGTACAGATACTCCAGTCTCTGCTGTGGAACTCTGCAGCTCCTCCTGGGTTAACTAATGTCTCTGTGCTGCCTCTCTGATTAATGCCCTCCTTGCCGGTCCATGAATTTTGGTGTGCGGCTGTCTCTTGGCAGGTTTGCTGTTGTGCCATGTTCTTTCCATTTAGTTATGATAGATTTGATGGTGCTCCTAGGGATCATGAAACATTTGGATATGTTTTTTTAACCTAACCCTGACTTGTACTTCAAAACAACATTGTCCCTTACTTGTTTGGAGAGTTCCTTGGTCTTCATGGCAGTTTTTGGTTAGTGGTGCCCCTTGCTTAGGTGTTGCAGCCTCTGGGGCATTTCAAAAAGGTGTGTATATGTAATGACAGATCATGTGATACCTAGATTGCACACAGGTGGACATCATTTCACTAATTATGTGATTTCTGAAGGGGATTGGTTACACCAGAGCTTTTTATGGGCTTTATACATACGCACATGCCAATTATCATTTTTTTATATCTGAAAAATAGTTTTATGTATATATTTTTCAAATACTACTTCACCAATTTAGACTATTGTGTTCTGATCCATCACATATAATTCAGATTAAAAAAAACATTGAACCAAAGGCTGTAATGTAACAAAATAGGTAAAAAGCCAAGGGGGTGAATACTTTTGCAAGGCACTGTAGTTGGTCTTATACAGGGTCGTTAAAGATGCGGTTAGCCTGACTCCAAGGTATCCCAATTCCAATCTACACCATACAAAGGGGAATTTAGGTCGCATTGCCTGCTGTTCTCTCTTTGGGGTTGTTATATTCAAGATCTCAGATTTAGCTATATTGATTTTTAAAGTTTGACATCTTCCCATATTGGCCCAATTCATCCAGCACAATTGGCAAAAGTAACATAGGGTTGGAGATGTAGAATAGCACATCGTCTGCATACGCAGCTACTTTGTACTCCTTGTCCCCTATTCTCACACCTCTGATGTCTGCGTTTTTACGAATCGCAGCCAGCAAAGGTTCCAAGGTTATTACAAACAACATTGGGGAGAGGGAGCATCCTTGCCTAGGGCCATTAAATAATTCAAAGGGGGGGGGGGTAGATTTGTGTTTACTCTAATCTTTGTCATTGAATGATGGTAGAATGCAGAGATCCATCGCATTATACCATTGCTTATGCCTAGATGTCTCAGGGTTTCTAACAAGAAACCCCATGTCTACCCTGTTGAAGGCCTTCTCGTCATCTATCAACAGGAGTACGACTGGGTCCTCTATCTTTTTCACTTCATGTATCAGAAATAATGATTTAAGGCAGTTGTCCCTCCCCTCCCATCCTGTCACAATTCCTACCTGGTCATTATGAATCCATCTTGGCAATAATGGTTTTAGCCTTTCTTCTATTATTTTGGCAAAGATCTTTATATCTGTGTTTAGCAATGATATTGGTCTATAACTCATAGGGGCCGCAGGGTCCTTTCCCTCCTTTAAAATTAGAGTTATATAGGCCAACAGTGACTCCTCCCGCATGTTCACCCCTTCTCCAAGCACATTCAGATATTCGCATTAATAGGGGACCTTTTATAATGCAGGATCAAGTACCCATCAGGTCCGGGCTTTTCCCCAAAGCCATGTTCTTTTATGCCCTTATCACCTCCTCCTGTGTGATTGGGCCCTCTAGGTATTCTAACTCATCTTTGGGCACTGTTGGAAGATCTAGTCCCTGAAGGTACTTCTGTATTACAAGGCTCTCCTTCCTTCCCCCACTACCTTCCTCTTTCTGTCTAACATTATAAGAGCTGTTATTAAGCTGACTATAATATGAGTGGAATACCCTAGCGATTTCTGAGGATGAATGTACTATTTCCCCTTTGTCGTTTAAAATTTTTGGGATAAAAGATGCGTTTTTTTTCCCTCACTGCTCTTGACAACCATTTCCTAGGTTTGTTCCCTAATTTATACCTCTCCTTCATGACTATATGGAATGCACGCTTTGTCTCTTGTTCCAAGAGTGCTGCTAACTCCCTTTTTTTCTCAATTAACTCCCGCTTCTCTGGTATACCTTTGGGCCAAGTCTGTTGTTCCAACTCCTGAATCTCTCTAAAAAAGGAATTCCTCTTTTCATTTTCTTCTCTATGCCTATTAGTTTCACCCTTATATAAGCCTGTTTTTTTCTGACAGTGGTAAAAGGTGTTCAGAGGTGAAATTCAAATGCCCTGTTTGCATGAGGCCTAAAAAGTGAAAATGTACTGTTGTTAAATAATTACTTTTAGTTTGCAACAGAAGAAAGTCTCCATTTTTATCCACCTCGCGTCCGCTCTATAGCCGAAAGACGGCTGCAGAGTGGACCTAATTTGCCAGGAGGGCGTCCATGGACGTCCTTCCGTGATCGATCGGCCTGCGTGCCCCCTGCAGGGCGCATGCAACGTGATCTGGGATCAGCGAGTCTATGAGACTCGGCTGATCACAGATCGGAGTATTGATCCCGACCACTTACCACGTGATCAGCTGTCAGCCAGTCATGTAACGTAAACAGAACCGGTAATCGGCTATTTTTTCTCCTCACGTTGGTAGCGTGACGAAAAAAAAAAGACGGCAACTGTGAGAGGGACATCAGTCCCGATTCTGTGCCCACCAGCGCCACCTACCAGTGCCTAGAGTGTCACCTATCAGTGCCCACAGTGCCATCAATCAGTTCCTCATCGCCAGCGCTGCCTATCAATACCACCTATCAGTGCCACCTACCAGTGCCCATCAGTGCCACCTACCAGTGCCACCTACCAGTGCCAATCAGTGCCACCTATCAGTGCCCATTAGTGACATCCATCAGTGCCACCCATCAGTGCCTTCTTATCAGTGCCCATCGGTGCCGTCTTATTAGTGCCTATCAGTGTCGCCTTATCTGTGCCTATCAGTGTCACCTTATCTGTGCCTATCAGTGCAGCCCATCAGTGCCCATCAGTGCAACCCATCAGTGCCCATCAGGGCAGAAGCATTAGTGAATAGCAATGAAGGAGAAAAATTACCTGTTTGCAAACTTTTATAACAAACTATGAAACATGTTTTTTTTTGTTTGTTTAGCAAAAAATAAAAACCCAAGTGGTGATTAAATACCACCAAAAGAAAGCTCCATTTGTGTGTAAAAATGTCATTTGAGTACAGTGTAGCATGACAGCGCAATTGTCATTCAAAGTGTGACAGCGCTGAAAGCTGAAAAATGGCTTGGGCAGAAGGGGGGTTTAAGTGCACAGTAAGCAAGAGGTTAATAAGATAACGTTTCATTTGTACCAATACAGTATATGTTTTAGACTTTGTAGCTATTGAAGAATACATTAAGCTAAAACCTGAGACACAAAGATTCCACTGTGAAAGGTTTAGTGAAACAGGATAAAGATATCCATGGAAGATAACAAAGAGATACATTGATTTGTACTTTAAAGTGGTTTAAATAAGGATGCCAAATAGTACAAACTGTACATAAAATAGGAGAGCCAGTGTTAGATGTACTACAGGCACTGCAATAATAAAAAATACATTTCACATTTTCTTTTTGTTTTGGGCTCAACTGATGTGCTTTGCTAGATAAAGAATATTTTGCAGTTTGATGTTACATTGCTAGAAACAGCAAATCCATGGTTATGCTTGAAGTATCCCTCAATCTCCACAATCCATAGCAGAGGTATTTCTTTTGTTTCATTATTTTCAGATGGCATGGAGCCTTAGGCAACATACATAGTGGAGTTTTCCATAACCTGGAGACCATACTGTCAGGCCCAGTTTGTGTCTGATTTGCATGTCATTGGAGTTTCTACCTAATCTGCCATTAAAATTATGATAATAATACATTATAAATATAATTATTATGACGATATGCAGAGCTGCAGAACCAGCTGTCAACATACGGTAGCCAGAGAGAGATTTCTCCATCTTTGCTATGTAGCATGGATGGAGGAATCATTTTTTTCTGTCTAGCTTGCAAGCTGAACAGAAAAAAAATCCATACAAGTATGGCCAGCATAAGGTTCCATAAATAGCCACAATTTAATACCTGCAATGACTGGCACATCAAACAGTTATTTCAGGCAAGACTGTTATCCATTCTACTAAGGCCTGTACACACGATCAGAAAATCAGACACCAAAATACCGCTTTTGATGCGTTCATACGATAATCTGATTGTTAGTACAAAGCTTTTGAGAGCTAATTATGACAGGATACCAGATTATACGATTTTTGTTTAATTAGTACAGTACCATTTAATCAGTATTCGTCTAAAAATACAATACAAATACAATACAATACATAACTTCTGAATTTTTATTCTGTTGTACGTACTAGAATTTTCGGAACTTTAGCAACCTCTTCTTTTTCATAATGGAGACTGGCATGCAAAAATAAAATAAAAAATGGGCCGTCATTCGTCCGATAATATCATTGTGTGTGCAAGGCATAAGCCATTTGTTACATGGCTGGACATACCGAAAGTAACAATGTCTATCTTCACAGGATCCTAATCTGAACTGGCTGGGTCCAGAAATTTGTATGGTCCATGTCAAAGATTCAACTAAAATATCACTAACCTAACAAGGATAGTATATGAACATGACAGAACCAAATAAGTAGTCTATGCTGTCCTTCTTTCTGTTTTATTTAACAGCTACGTTCGTTATATAAATTAATTATAAACTATTTACTGCATTAAAAAAACTGGTAGGATAAACAAATGCGCCCCTTTCCCTTCTCACACCACCACTGTGCACAAACAAAGCTAAACCACCTGTGTATAATAACCTAAGCAGCTACTTAAATAATATAGTATATGAGTGATTTTAAATGAATAAAATAGCAGCGCTAATAATCACAATTCTGTGAATAAACTAAATAATCAACCTGTAAAAACAGTGTTTGAAAATAACCTAAATAATCCACCTGTACTACTAGTGATTAAAAATAATAATGATTAATACTAGTGTCCATGATATACAAAACAAGTCCAAACTTCAATCCGTGAGCTCCAAACATCCAAGTGATTGTGTTTCAAAGTGACAAAAATCTTGAAGTAAACAGAAATCTTGAAGTGACTTGAAATACTCTTCCACCATACGACCTGCATTCAGTGCTACCGCACCCTTAAGAAATGCACTCACCAATAGCATATGCCTTGCACTCTCATGCTCGGCAAATTCGCTTAATAACCCCACACAGGTATCAGATGAATCCAAAAAGCGTTAGGTAATTGCACTCCACATGAAAAGAAAAAAAGTGCTTTCAATAGTGAAGTTAAATAAAACCATTTATTTAAAAACAGCACACAAAACCTTCAAATAGTGCACTCACATCCTTTACATAAAAAAAGGCACTTCAGCATAGACTTTCAGAGAAGTGGGGAACCTGCAGTGGTGACCCGATGTAGTGCAGAGAATTTTACCAGTAAGTGTAGTGCAGAGAATTTTACCAGTAAGTCTCACCCTCCACATCGCTTCCTCTCTTTTCCACTCCAAACATTAGATGCTCCTCATGGTTGCCATATAACCACGCCCAGACATGTTTAGTCGAAGTGACTTAATCATTGGGGTTGGCTACATAGACTCATCTGATCCCCTTCATACTCTCCTGTAAGTTTCCTATTGTCAGGTCACCTGAGACCAGGTGACAGGTGCACTCAAGTGCACCGCTAGGTAGTGGACCTTAGGACTGACTGCTGCGGATTGTACCCAGGGAGATTCAGGACACAGGTCTACTGGATCACTAACACAGATCCCAGTGGGAACTAGAGCATAGATTCCCCAGTCTAAGAGCCAGCAGGTGTTCGCCAGAGCCTCCAGTGGTGAGGATGGACTTCGCTGCAGTCGCTCCAGGTCGCGACCCCCAGGGTCTCACAGCTTACGCTCACAGTAGACTACAGGAGAAGGAAGCAGCAGGCTGGAACCACAACAGAGTACCCGCCAAAGGTTCAGGGTCACAGGCAGACAGGGATGGTCGGGGACATGCCTCAGGAATAGTTGAGAACACGCCAAGGTCGGTAACAGAGACAAACATGACACGCAGGAACCAGGAAGCCGAACACCACGGATACACAATGGTTGATCAGCACCACTGGCTTGCAGTGCACAGGTTAATATAGGGTTCCCTGATAGGGCCTGGGGTGGAGCCATGCTTAGAGGAGAGGTTATAAAACCCACCAGGTGAGAGTGGCTGGCCTCTTAGTTGGAACACATGAGGAGAGGTAAGCAAACAGGGAAAGATTACTGCATAACCATGACAGTACCCCCCTCTTATGAGGCCTCCCCCTCCCCCACCTGGGTCCAGGCTTAAAGGGAAACTCCAGATGGAACCTCCTCAACAGATGAGGAGCAAGGACCTCAGATGCAGTGATCCAAGACCTCTCCTCAGGACCAAACCCTTTCCAATGTACGAGGTATTGAAGAATGCCTTTACGGAGTCGGGAATCCAAAACTTGACTAACCTTGTATTTTAGATTATCCTCGGAGACTGGAACCGAGGTAGGGAGAGGACGAGAGGACTTGTAGAGGACTAAAGGCTTTTTAGGAATGGTTAAGGGCATAGTAGCAGTAGGGTGAGGCCAGGTTACAGAAGGTCCTGAACAAGAAGCAGAAAGCTCACCGGGCATGGGCTGGACTGGCATAACTAGTGCAGAGGCCGACTGAATAGTATTGTCAGGTGTAGTGACCATCTCAATCGCATCAGTCCGACTATTGCAGGACACATCCCAGAGATCACTATATACAGTGGGACGAGCAGAAGCTACTGGGATGATGGCAACAGGAGGTTTCTCTTTTGGGGTAACCTTGAGTAGGCAGGAAGAGGAACAGGAGGAACCCCAAGCCAGGATCTGTCCAGCAGTCCAGTCAACGTGTGGGGAATGGAGCCGTAACCAAAGAAGACCTAATATGATAGGAGATGAAGCCTTAGGTAAGACAAGGAAGGATATCCACTCCTGGTGGAGTGTCCCTACTGACATCTTAACAGGAAGGGTCTGGAAGCGGATAGGGCCCCCTGGGAGAACAGTGCCATCAATCGCCAAGACCACCAATGGCGTTGTAAGGGGCAAAAGGGTAAGTCTCATGGAGGATGCAGTTTCCCAATCCATGAAATTGGCAGCGGCTCCGGAATCCAGATGTGCTGAGAGCGAACGAGAGGAAGTGCCAACATGAAGCAACACAGAAAGGAGAAGACGAGAAGGTGAAGGTGATATTTCAGGGTCTAATACTCCACCTTCCAGATGTATTAGCCCTGAGCGTTTTTCCGGACAAAGAGAACAAGTGTCACGGAAATGACCTTTGGCCCCACAATAGAGGCATAGGCCCAGAGTTCTGCGCCTAGCGCGTTCTTCGGGAGATAACTTGGTCCAGCCCAACTGCATAGGTTCCTCAGCAGGCAGGGGGTGCTCATCGGATCGAAGAGAAGGGACTGGGAGCTCAGGTTGGCTAAAGAACGGGGAGTGCTGGAGTCTTTTTTCCAGGGCCCTCTCCTGAAAGCGAATATCGATCTGGTTACACAAGGTGATGACACTGTCCAGATCAACAGGAAGGGATCTTCCTGCTAATTCATCCTTCACTCTATCAGAGAGGCCATGCAAAAAGGTTGCAACTAGGGCCTCATTATTCCAGCTCAATTCAGCTGTGAGGATACGGAACTGAAGAGCATACTGGCCCACAGAAGCGGACTCTTGACGGAGACGCAAAAGAGCGCTAGCCGCTGAGGAGACACGACCCGGTTCCTCGAAGATATTCTGAAAAAGTTTCAAGAAATCAGACAGGCTAGAAACCACTGGGTCATTCAGTTCCCACAGAGGGGCAGCCCAAGCTAGCGCCTCGCCTGACAGGAGGGATATAATATATGCGACTTTCGCCCGATCGGACAGAAAGTTTTGGGGCTGAAGTTCAAAATGAATTGTGAACTGGCTAAGGAACCCCCTGCAAGCCTTGGAGTTCCCAGAGAAACAGGCCGGAGCTGGTAGTTGTAATGAATGTGTGGCTGCGACTGATGCGATAGGTGCAGCAGCAGATAGCGTTTGAGGTTGTTGAACCGGGGGTCCTAATGAGGCCTGAACCTGTTCAAAACGGGATGCCAAATCCTGAAGGAATCGCATTACCTGGGTCTGATGCGATTCTTGGGTCTCAAGTCTGCGAACTAAGCCCTGCAATGGATCATCTGTGGGTAGCGGCACATCAGCTGGGTCCATGGCTGATCAAACTGTCAGGTCACCTGAGACCAGGTGACAGGTGCACTCAGTAGGAATTGGAAGTGCAGCGCTAGGTAGTGGACCTTAGGACTGACTGCTGCGGATTGTACCCAGGGAGATTCAGGACACAGGTCTACTGGATCACTAACACAGATCCCAGTGGGAACTAGAGCATAGATTCCCCAGGGCGCGGAGTCTAAGAGCCAGCAGGTGTTTGCCAGAGCCTCCAGTGGTGAGGATGGACTTCGCTGCAGTCTGGCTCCAGGTCGCGACCCCCAGGGTCTCACAGCTCACGCTCACAGTAGACTACAGGAGAAGGAAGCAGCAGGCTGGAACGACAAGGATAGTAAGGGGATAAGGCAGAGGTCAGGGTAAACAGGAACAACAGAGTACCCGCCAAAGGTTCAGGGTCACAGGCAGACAGGGATGGTCGGGGACATGCCAAAGGGTCAAGATCACAAGCAGACAGGAATAGTTGAGAACACGCCAAGGTCGGTAACAGAGACAAACATAGAGCACACGACACGCAGGAACCAGGAAGCCGAACACACCACGGATACACAATGGTTGATCAGCACCACTGGCTTGCAGTGCACAGGTTAATATAGGGTTCCCTGATAGGGCCTGGGGTGGAGCCATGCTTATAAAACCCACCAGGTGAGAGTGGCTGGCCTCTTAGTTGGAACACATGAGGAGAGGTAAGCAAACAGGGAAAGATTACTGCATAACCATGACACCTATTTTCCGAATGATTTTTTCTCTATTGTGCGCGCATGCGCACAAAGTGCATGAATCGGGCATGCACCATAGCGGCACAGCGCATGCGCTATAGCACCATTGCGCGCGCGCAAATGAAAAATTATTCCATTACGTGTCCAGGGCCCATACATTGCACAAGCATTGTTGATTTACTGCATTGCCCGTGCTGTTCAAATATGGGTTTTTACCTATTCCCACAACAACTTACTGGTCACCAATGGGAACACTAATGGATGAGAAAATTATATAAAGTAAATGCTTACCAAATATTTCCCTGGTTTTGCAAGTTTATGTTGTGCAGTGTATTAATTGATTTCCATTAAATAAATGAAAACCATTTATTTAAAAACAGCACACAAAACCTTCAAATAGTGCACTCACATCCTTTACATAAAAAAAGGCACTTCAGCATAGACTTTCAGAGAAGTGGGGAACCTGCAGTGGTGACCCGATGTAGTGCCGAGAATTTTACCAGTAAGTCTCACCCTCCACATCGCTTCCTCTCTTTTCCACTCCACTCCTTTCCACTCAAAAAAACACTGCACACCCAGTAGCCGGTACGTCCAAACGTTAGATGCTCCTCATGGTTGCCATATAACCACGCCCAGACATGTTTCGTCGAAGTGACTTAATCATTGGGGTTGGCTACATAGACTCATCTGATCCCCTTCATACATATCGGGCATGCACCATAGCGGCACAGCGCATGCGCTATAGCACCATTGCGCGCGCGCAAATTAAAAATTATTCCATTACGCGCCCAGGGCCCATACATTGCACAAGCATTGTTGATTTACTGCATTGCCCGTGCTGTTCAAATATGGGTTTTTACCTATTCCCACAACAACTTACTGGTCACCAATGGGAACACTAATGGATGAGAAAATTATATAAAGTAAATGCTTACCAAATATTTCCCTTGTTTTGCAAGTTTATGTTGTGCAGTGTATTAATTGATTTCCACATGTTATTAGTAAAGATAATGCTGTTAATAACTTAAAATAATGAATCCACCAATAATAAGAGGACCGGAATCAGAAGCAGCAAGGGACTCGGAAATGGAGCAGACTTGCCAGCAACATGAAGAATGATGACTGGGTGCTGCTGTCTGGATGCCACCCTACCATAGCCCATGGTCTGTATGGCATACGAAAAACATCAGCAAAACCTTTGACAAAGTATAGCCAGAGCTTGATTCAGGGTGATTACAACTCTAAATAAATAGGGGGTGGGGGATTATGAAATATAGTACCACATAATGAGACATTTGCCTTACCTTATCCACTAATGTAAATTGCTTCTTTCCTAGGTGAGCCCATTAAAAGATAAAATAGCAGCTTTTGCTTCAATACTAGTTTGGGTACAGAGCTGCCCCCCGCAGTACAGGGGCCGCAAGAGGTTAAAGTGGCAGTAAACCTATAAAATGAAAAGTGAACTAGACATGTGCAGAGTGAAAAAAATTGTTTCGTTTCGTTATTTACATAAATTTGTTTAGTTAAATTTGTTTAATCCAGTGAATTTGTTTTCGGAATTTGTTTCGTTTATTCGTATTCAAATGAATTCGAATTTGAAAAGTTTTCGAATTCAAATTGTTTTCCAATTTCCAAAAAAATCAAAATAGAATAGAAAATAAAGGAATAGAATAGAAAAAAATATATAATAGAATAGAAAAGAATATAACAGAAAATAAAAGAATAGAATATGATAGAGTAAAACAGAACAAAATAGGATAGAATATAAAAGCACAGAATAGAATAGAAAGGAATAGATTAGAATAAAAAAAATAGAATAAAATAGAAAGATTATCCATCTTCTGAAATTCTAATAGAGTTAAAGGCTTTAATGTTAAAATAAATGCAAATTGGCCACTTTTGCAAAATTAAAATAGAAAAAACATGTACTTAACCACTTATGGACCAAGCCTTTTTCTGAGATTTGTTGTTTACAAGTTAAAAACAGTTTTTTTTTTGCTAGAAAATTACTTAGAACCCCCAAACATTATTTTTTTTTTCTAACACCCTAGAGAATAAAATGGCAGTCGTTGCGATACTTTCTGTCACACCGTATTTGTGCAGCGGTCTTACAAGGGAACTTTTTTTTTTATTTAAAAAGACAACAGTAAAGTAAGCCCAATTTATTTTTTTTTATATTGTGAAAGATAATGTTATGCCAAGTAAATTGATACCCAACATGTCCCGCTTCAAAATTGCGCCCGCTCGTGGAATGTCGACAAACTTTTACCCTTAAAATCTCCATAGGCAACGTTTAAAAAATTCTAAAGGTTGCATGTTTTGAGTTACAGATGAGTTCTAGGGCTAGAATTATTGCTCTCACTCTACCGATCGCGGCGTTACCTCACATGTGTGGGTTGAACTCCATTTTCATATGCGGGCGCTACTCATGTATGAGCTCGTTGGGACGGGGTGCGTTTAAAAAAAAAAAAAATGTTTTTCTTATTTATTTTACCTTTTATTTTTACACTGTTTTTAAAAAAAAAAAAAAAAATTCACTTTTATTCCTATTACAAGGAATGTAAAAATCCCTTGTAATGGAAAAAAAAGCATGACAGGACCTCTTAAATTTGAGATCTGGGGTCAAAAGACCTCATATCTCATATTTACACTAAAATGCAATAAAAAAAAAAATAAATAAAAATGTGTCATTTTAAAAAAATCATAAAAAAAAAATGGCCTTTAAGAGTTGTGGGCGGAAGTGACCTTTTGACGTCCCTGCATTGTTATGGAGACGGGTGGGGGCCATCTTCCCCTCACTCGTCTCCATACCTAACAGGAGACAGGGCACTGACGGCTCCGGTAAGCGGCGAAGGGCACCAGAGCGCGTCGGGAGGGGGCCCCTCTCCCGCCGCCGATAAAAGTGATCTTGCAGCGAATTCGCTGCAGAGACCACTTTTATCTCGTAGCAGACTGCCCGCTGAAGAAGAGGATACTGGGGTTATGGCAGCTAACTGCTGCCATAACAACGCTATCCTTCTTCAAACAGCCGCCGTAAAAAACTGCAGCGGGGGGTCCGTAAGGGCTTAACACACCCAGCATGAGCACCTCTCTGTATGCACACTGGTAGTTCTGGATAGCAGTGCTGTCAGAAGGAGGAATAGTTGCAGCTGGAGGACACACCAGAGCTCTATACACAGGCACAGTGTGTTGCAGGGGAGCTTATGGATGACTTCATGGATGACGTCACATAGGGGCGGAGCAGTTTGTGTGGATACGCGTTTCGAAGGACCTTCTTCTTTGTCAAGCCAATCAGCTTTTTTTCTGGACTTGAAATCACAGCTAAATTAATGGCAACTGATAGCACAACAATGTTGCCATCTCAAGATCCCACCCCCCCCCCCCCCCCCCTCCACAGATGTATACTTACTGATATCAGATTGCTGTGGCCTCCACTATTTATTTACATTTGAGTATAAGCTGACCCGAATATAAGCCGAGGCTAATTTTACCACAAAAAAATGGGAAAACGTATTGGCTCGAGTATAAGCCTAGGGTGGCAAATGCAGCAGCAAGTGGTAAATTAGACAGGCACACACATGTACACAGACACACACACACACATGTACACAGACACACACATGTAAACAAACACACATGTACACAGACACACACACACATCCCCCACCCTTACTTGTAGAACAGCCCTTACTTGTGAGGTGATGTTCCTTGTCCCACTCCCAGCTCTTGTGCAGGACACACGAGGGGTGCACGTGCAGGAATTTACCAGAGGGGGCTGCAAAGGGCCCGATGCCAGCTTAATAAAAACTCACACACATTCCAAAAGCCAGCACAGCCGCAGAGCTATCCTGCACCCGCCCCTGCCTTCTCCCATCCCTGCCAGACGGCCCTTCTGCCTCACTCGAGTATAAGCCAAGGGGGGCTTTTTCAGCATAAAAAATGTGCTGAAAAACTTGGCTTATACATGAATATATACAGTACTCTCTCTCCTGGCTGTAGAGGTGTATAGAGGTCTTCAGGAGAACTCTGTGGGGCCTCCTTGCCTTGGTGTCCTGAGCAAGTGCTAATTTTTGTGCAAAATAAATAAAGCTAGCCTTAGAAATACACAAATGCGTCAAAGAAAAAAAAAAACTTCAAATCAAATAGTTGCATTACATCCATAAATTATACTTCATATAATCACAGAAGCAAAAAACTCCAAAATATGTGTGCATATTTCCAATCACTGTGTTTGTGAAAAATATAACCGGATGACAATATCTTCTTATACACAATGTGTTCCACGGCGTGTAAATAAATTGCACACTCACCAGATCTATGCGACCAACAAAGCAGCCTGCAAGCACTAGTCATTACATCCAGGATGAGGAGGAAGTGGAACCAGTCTGCTTATGAAGTCTGTTAACTCTCATTCACTAGAAACGAACAATCAATAGGTGCAGAGAGAATATATATAGGGTAGTATGTTTTTATTAAGCTCAAAAGTTTTAAAATTATAAAATGTGCACCCCCATAAAATAGTGCTAGGAAAGGCACCAACACAAACAGCTCACTTGCCAAGGACTTAGCTCAGCAACACCGCTCGTAACAACCGGAACTGGAAGTGACTTTGGAGATTGATCCAGAAGTGATGTCAGTGGCTCAGCCTCAATGCATTTCACGCTCTGTGCATCTTCAGGAAGGTTCCTGTAGAATTAATCTACATGTGGTGTTTATAAGAAGATATTGTCACCCAGTTATATTTTACAAGGACATGGTGATTGGAAACATACACACGTATATTTGGACTTTATTGTTAATATGATTATATGCACATGTGAAGTATAATTTATGAATGCAATGCAATTATTTGATTTGAAGTTTTATTTTTTTCTTTGAACCGTTTGTATATTTGTAAGGCTAGCACCTATCTTTATTGATATTAGCTTTTATGAAGTGTTATTTACACACTTACAGGGGCAGTTGCCTTGATATTGTTCATCTCATTTTTTTGGGTTAGCGCACTCCTATTTTCTAGACGTGCTCATTTTTGCTTAACATTTAATCTAGCTCTGTTTTAAAGTCTCATTCAGAGCAGGTTCTGGGAATTTAATTCTTGTGGCTGTCAAATACTCCTCTATACACTTGTATCGGTCTGACAATTTGTGAAGACAGAGAGTGATAAGTAGGCAATAAATCCCAGAAGCCTCTCAAACTGTGCTGTTCAATTGCTGGATTGCAGGGGGCATGGAGGCATATGAAATTCACATTTTTATAGAACTCTTTTTGGGATAGTAATTCTCATTTGCTAGATTGACATAGAGCTGCTAGAGTTGCAGCATGCTTAAAGTGGAAGTAAACCCCCCTATCGTTTTCAGCCAAGGAAGCTGCCATCTTTGCCTCTGTTTAATCTTCAACTGCCACAGTGCTGCACATGTGATCCGTTATGACACCAGCCATTGGATGGTTTGACTGTTTGGTTGAGAGCACAGCCAATGTGCAGATAGCATTCACGGCATGCCTTTTTTTTTTTTAGACTGTTAAATCGATGGGTTTACTTCCGCTTTAACAGTTTAAGGTATGCACACAGGCAGTACTGGTACAAGGTCATCCAGTGCCCAGGGCAAAGAAGCCAAACTGCGCCCCTCCCTCCTTCATTATGTGCAAACTTACGGGATGTTACCCCCAGCAGTCATCTGCTTGTAAAAATGCCTTGTATCAAAATAAGCTCACTGACGCCCCCATCCATACAGTAAACTACTGTGCCCAGGGCAGCCGCGTCTCCTGCCCACCCCTTGTCCCAGCCTTGCACACATGACATTAAAAAATGCCATAAAAGCATTTGACATTTTTCTAGCCTGTAAATGCACCTCTATATTAGCCTATGTGGCCATGCACACATAGGCGTTTACATGCATATAAGAAGAGGCTGAAAAAAACGCACCATTAGTGCATTCAGGAGAGGCACTGAATGCGTGTAAATGCACCTAAAGATGCCTAATTGCTAAGCACGTTTAGTGGTAGTGGCCACAAAAAATACATTTTCTGGGCAATGGAATCAATTAACGCCCAAACACTTGACGCCCCTAAACGCATGTGCAAAACATTAGGCGCGATTTTTACGCTGCTTTTTTTTCTGCCAGGAGCAAAGGCATCCAGGGCAGTAAAAAAAAGTCCTGTGTTCACAAGGCCTAAAGCCTCGTACACACGATCGGACTTTCCGACGGGAAATGTTCGATGACAGGCTGTTGGTGGTAAATCCGACCGTGTGTATGCTCCATCGGACAGTTGTTGGCTAGCAGGTTTTAAAACTTTCCACGAACAAATGTCTGTTGTCGGATATTCCGAGCGTGTGTACACAAGTCCGTCGGACAAAAGTACAAACACGCATGTTCTGAAGCAAGGACAAGCCAGAAGCGGTCGGTCTTGTAAACTAGCGTTCGTAATGGAGAATTAACATTCGTGACGTGGCAAGTTATGAAATCTCGAAATGCAGCTCACAATTCTCTTCTTCTTTAATGGGATAATAATGAAGCTGCTTTGCTGGTGATACTGATGGAGTTATTGCAAACTAATTTGCAAAGGCTTTTTTTTTCTAGTGATATCAAGAATAATATTATTATGCTTTTTTTTTTTTTTTATTTTTTTGGGCAAGTTACCACAACACCATTATCCTGTAGTTTTTAAGATCAAAGGTACAACTATGTTGGTGTCCCTTGTCAATTTTACATCGTATTTTATTATGTAACTACCCACTCCCAAACTGTAATTTGAAGTAAAACGCATAGCCAAGTATTATTCTCCACAATTTTTTTTATTGTGCATTAAAAAAAGAAAACAAATAAAATTAGACACGCTATCTGCCAATAGAACTTAACCAAAAAGTACATCCAAAAAATATAGAAAATATACCAAATCAAATCATTATTCAACCAAAAAAAATATGTCAAAGCAATAACTCCAATGCCAATAATAAAAAACACGTTATCTCCTCCGATTTTGCAACGTGTCTGGTAGACGAACTGCCGTTCAGAAACTAACTGAAAAGTGTGAAATGAAAAGTGCGAAATGAAAAGCACAAAATGAAAAGCACGAAATGAAAAGTGTGAATCAACACTCACCAAACTTCTACTAACACGAAATTAGCAGAAAAAAACACATAGTACGTCACTACGTTCGTAATTGTTGGCCAACAATTGTGTGGCCGTGTGTAAGCAAGACAAGTTTGGGCCAACGCCCTTCAAACGAAATTCCACGGTTTTGTTGGCGAACAATCTGATCGTGTGTATGAGGCCTAACACTGTAATTAAGTTGCTTACAAAAATGCTGGCCTCCTATAGCTTTTTATGATGCCAGCTGCTAACCTTCCCAAATTACACAAAATAAGTTTCATTATTTTGTAGCTTCTCTTTTTTCTGTGCTATTGTGTAATACCAGTGTTTATAATCAGTAATCCCTGTGATGCTGAATGAAGGAACCTGAAAATGTAGAGGCATCTTCTAGCTGCTGTGTGTAGAGAATGAACCTTTTTTTTTTCCTGTGCCGACACATCAATCCTCAGCATCTGCCATAACATGTGTCTCCTCATTTATAATTGATGAATGACTGGGTATTTACATACAGGACAGATTGTGTACAATCAATTACTAATTTTCTATATCATCTATACATCTTGCTAGATTTACAACAATAGTCAAAATGGTAATAGATAAGCCAATTTTCTATTTAGCACTAATTAATAAAATATTTTGTCTGCATGCATTCTGGAATACTACTATTGACATATTTAGCAGAGTGAAGTTGTTGGAAAGATCTGGTGCTGAATCTCGTCTGCTCTGCACAGCCATTTCTCGTCTCATATATTTTCATAAATGATAATAGTCTTCATAAGTCATTCTCATTACAAAGAAATTGGCAAGACAAACATGCAGAGAAAATTAATCTCTTTCACCTGAACAAAAAAAAGGTGTATGTTATTTGAAACAGCAGCCAGCAATGCATAATCAGCCATTAAATGGGCTCTCATCAAATTGACATAATATATATTTTTTTAAGCACAGTGTACAAATGTATTTGCCAATGTTTTAAAATCATTTGTTGGGAACCCTTGCAGCTGAGTTGTATCCAATCTTGACATCCAAAATGTAGTTTTGAAGGACCATGTTTTGAAGGACCATGGGTCATGAAGGACCATGACCCATCTTGCATCTTGACCCCTTGCAGCTGAGTTGTATCCAATCTTGACATCCAAAACGTAGTTTTGAAGGACCATGACCCATTATTAGCAAACTATTGTATGATGTGCCTCAATACATTTTAAAGAGAACCAGTCACCATTAGGCTTCTGTCATTTTTTTTAAATCTCCTCTCTGGAATTGGATGTCTATAGTTCAACCTTGCCTCTCCTTTGCCTCTACTTTAACGTATGTGTATCCATCCCCTTTTAGGGCCAGTTCACATTAAATGCAGTCCAGTTCGTTTTTTCTCTGCATCAAAAACACATGGAAAGTAGGTTATATGGTTTCCAATGGCATAGTTCACACCAGTGTGGTCAGTAGCAGGGCGTTCAGATTCTAGAAAAAAAAGTAGATTATGCTGCATTTTTCCTGCACTGTACTGGAACGTAGTATAACGCATCAAAACACACGGAAAAGCACTGGAACATATCAAAAATGCACGGGACCCCAGTACAGTGAAATAAAAAACAGGAAAAAAAAAAGCATAAAAAACTCCTCAAAAACACACAGGAAGGCATCAAAAATGCATTAAAAGCGAGCATGCAAAAAACACATCTGGAATTGATCTGGAAAGTGTTTTTGTGGTGTGAACCACCTTAAAGGAGAAGTGTACAGTTAGCCATACATAGCTTGAATTTTGGCGGATTCATGCTGAATTGGATGAAATGTAAACCATGAATGGTCCTGCAAGCACCGCCCAGCCATCAAATGTGGATTTCAAAAATTCCGTCAGGTGGAACATTTATTGGACAAACAGTTGCTGCATCCTGTCATATGCAGGTGACCATTTGGTTATACATGCAACCAGGGGTGCAGCTGTCTGAATACAAAAGCCAGCAGTGGAGATTCCTCCATCCATGCTGCTCAGTGTGAATGAAGAAATTCATTGATTTCTCCAGTTCATCCCTGAGATAGAAAGCCTAAAGCTTGCAGTACATCTGTAGATTTTTGTTAGAAAGTCAAACATTCTGAAAACAAAAGTTATTTTAAATAGTTAATGGTAATAGTTAATTGACAATCGTTTTGGGCTGTAATGATGAAAAAAGCACACGTGCAGGAGCATAAACGTGCGTCCTAGTATTCTTCTTAATCCTCTTCTAGCTTCAATTTACATTTATGCGCATATATGTACTTGTGATGTACTTGCGTATATGCAATACTTAATATACATTGCACATACACGCATAAACTGCTGCACTCAAACAGAATTTTTATTTATTTTTTTTGCTGCATTATGGATCTTTATATAGCTGTGTGCATTGTCTGATAGACAACGGGGCCCCTGTGTTCAAAGCCATAAAAAATGATAATTTTTTTTGCAAGTCGTCTAATTTTCACCTAGTGACGCTGTTAGTTAGTTAGTTATAACTTCCTGTCATAGGGTGACAACATTCACTCACTTTACTGAAACTATTGAACAGCAGCATTGCCATCCTATGACATGAAATTTGTTAGGCCTACAAAACATTTTAACCCAATTTTTTTAACATTGAGGAGAGGTGTTCTGTAATCCACAGACAGAAATGGGAACAATGCTAACTGATAATCACTAGAAACAGTACAGAGAGGTCACTAGATGTTTGGCAGGATCAACAAGTATTTTTGCACTTAGCAAACAGATATGACAGTGCATTTTCAATGGTATATTTAACCAACCAAAGGGAAGAAAAGCATACAAGTTCATTGTTAGTGTTTACATACACTTTCAGCACAGAAAATCTTGCTTTCCATTATTTTTGTTCGAACATGTACATGCCCCACTTAGCGATGCTGCTTTAACTGACTATATAAACATTACATGGTAAAGGAAGGTATTTCATGAGCATGTTTTCTTTCAGCTAGTGGGCAACAATGAAACGTTTTCTCTTACTTCTGTTAGTTAGTTTTGTGGTCACACTTTGTGCTACAAATTGGAACCCTTAGGTAGGAGGAGGCAAGCTGGTAGTTTGTGCATAGCCAGTAATCTGCTATCTAACACATATAAGAAAGTGGGCTGTCCCCTTAAATAACAATAAATTCATATAAGGAACTCCCACACATGTGCATGTGAAAGAATAATAATTAATAATGAAAAACTAACCAAGGCTGTGCACATTAAGCAAAATGAATAAATAAACAAATCATTAATACAATAATAGCATATTAAAAATATATTTGGATATGAATAAATACATGAAAAAAGGAATTCATGAATCATTCATAATCAAAGGTCAATAATCTTATAAAGTCCATCCATGTGCAAAATGTAGTGCTCAGTGCTCAAAATGTAAAAAGTGCTCAAGGTGCTTGTAAGACAATGGGGCCTCTTACCAGACCGCATGATCTCAAATTATAGTAATCAATAGCGCTTGTGTAGCTTAGGTGACGTCATCTCGCATAAGCGCGCTGGATGACACTGCAGCCGAGCTGTACAAGCTTATATTTTTTTATTGTTTAATTTATTTATTCATTTTGCTTAATTTGCACAGCCTTTCATTATGAATTAGTATTCTTTCACATGTGGGAGTTCACCATATGTATTTGTTGTTATTTAAGGAGACAGTGCACTTTCTTTTATGTGTTAGATACCACTTTGGACATGGTATTCAGGTTTATTAATGTGCAGCAGCTCAAATATTTACACAACTAAGTTTTCATTACAGATTGCCTAGTACTTTGCTATGGCTACTATAATTAAACATGCAAGCAAAATACAGAAGTGACACTGGTGGATGGATACGTATTGCCAGTTTGATCTGACAGTGTCTCTCTGGTTTCAGTTTGTTCCCAATTCAATTAGCCAATTCTCAGTATTTACAAGCATTGATGTACCAGTCAAATGAAAAGAGACAGAAAACGTCAGTGACTACATAGTTATAAGTGACCTCATGTTAGGTTGCCAGGATAACCCAAGGTCAATATAAATGTTCATACTTACATATTTACATCATAAATTAAAGCTTTGTTATTTCTCTTACTGTTTTTACACCACGTGTTTTATTGGACTCGTCTGACTTTATTGGATTGATTATTGAAACAAAGGTTCTATAATGAATGCACCCTCCTTTTACCAATAAACTTGCACCTGCTCCAATTTACATAAAGCTATTAGTGTGCTGCAGTGACTTTAAAACATGGGCACTTCATTGAGTCTTTGAGTCTTTGCACAAAGGAAAGATGGAGCTATGGTTACAAAGTACACCATATTGCCAAGAGTTCC
This sequence comes from Lithobates sylvaticus, assembly GCA_028564925.1. Classification (NCBI taxonomy): domain Eukaryota; kingdom Metazoa; phylum Chordata; class Amphibia; order Anura; family Ranidae; genus Lithobates; species Lithobates sylvaticus. Next base: position 211,014,729 of record CM053030.1, on the reverse strand, counting down.
AGTATTTACAGTCAACCAGCTTTTGGCTCTTGTGGAGGAACTCTGTTTCCGCTAGTTATTGTGTTAAGTCTTTATCTTGTTAGTGTAGCACTCAAAGGAGCTGCTGGATTTTTTCAAGCTCTCCTGCATTTCCCAAAACTTAACTTGCCTTGTAGCTGCACTCAACAGCATACTGAACCACCACTGACGACAGTACTTACAGACAACCAGTTTTTGGCTCTTGTGAAGTATCTGTGTTTTCTCTAGTTAGCACATCCAGTCTTTATGTTGTTAATGTAGCACGTGAAGGTGCTGCTGGAATCTTTTCAGGCTTTACCTGATTTTCCCAAAATTAGCTTGTCTTGTAACTGCACCCAACAACACACAGACCCACCATTACAACAATCTGGTTTCAATCTCTTATTTTTTTAAAGTTTATTTGCTCAATAGATTGTTGAGAGAATATTAGGGGTAGAGCAGGGACATGCAATTAGTGGACCTCCAGCTGTTGCAGAACTACAAGTCCCATGAGGTTTAAAGAGATCCCTGACCTTTGACACTATATAACACTATATAGCCTTGAATGTTTGAGCAGCATAAATGCCTATGAATTGTTCTTTAGACTCAGCTTCTCCCAAGCTATATGGCACTGCAGAATCCTCAGAAGATACTTCTTCCTGTTTCTTGGGCTTCTACTATAGTGCTACTGTCTTAGATGCATTAGGCCTCTGCCACACGCCAGCTTTATTAAGCTCTTTAAGCCTCTGCTACAGGCCAGCTTTAGATTACTTTGACCCAGGTTCAGGTCCCCAAGAAGAAAAACACCTTTCTTTAATCTGACCTCAAACTAGCAAAGTTTGGGAGGAAAGGACAATGACCTCACACTAGCACCCTCTCCAGACAAAGGCCTGGGAGAGAAGCACTGTTCTAGAAGGCTGCTCCAAATATATACAGTATCCTGTTCCTTCAGTTCACATCACTGTAATAAAACCTTTAGTTATTGACCAAGTCAGCTAAATATTTATAACTCAATACTCAAAACATACTCACAAACCAAATGATGAACATAGTATATAAAAGTATCAGCTTTTTTGGTTTGGCTGTGAGGAAGACGGTCCTTCCCTTGAAACTCACAAACCAGCTAGGATCCCAAGGGTGTCCTCCCCTGACTCAGAGTACGTTGGGCTGATGCTTTGTTTGATATGCTTTGGTTTGTGAGTATGTTTGTTTTATGTGACTTATTAATAAAAGGTAAGTGGGTTAATGCACTAGGCTGTTTTTTTGTAGAAATATTCAAAGCCCTGAGCTTTGAATACACAGAAAACCTAAACAAAATCTCAGGCTAGCTACGGCCTAGCTGCAAAAGCACTAAATTGGTTAGGGACACTTAAAGCAAGATCCCTGAATCAGTCATTTGGAATTCTGTAGTGCATGGTGGGAACTGCAAGTGGGATCGCCTAGGCGATTCTGCTAGAAATAGGTACCATCTCCCTCCCGCCCCCCTCAAAAAAAAAGCCCAAAATGTGTTAGTGAGGTGGAGAGGAGGACCATCAGTTGAACTTCTTTTTTAGGGCGAAGTTCCGTTTTAGGTTTACTTATAACATATAGAGAACAAATTCAGATGTTAGTTGTCAATAAAGGGAGTTTTTTCCTTACAATTTTTATAAATCTGAATATTGTATACTGTAGCTATAATCATGGAAGACCAGCACAGGCAATAACCCAGGACTGCAACAAGCACTTCAGAAGTGAGTGTGCACTTGTAATTTTGGCAAATGTGCTGTTCTTTTACAGGAGTGTAGGAAAGGTAAACATTGTTTTATGGTATTGTGGAAGGGTAAAGTTTAAAAAAACGATCTAAAGAAGTGTCACCAAATATTTCAAATCTTCATTCAATTCCCCAGGGGGGCAAGCGAAAGTCCTATTAAGTGCAAGTCGTATTCCAAACCATCCTGTGGTTGCAAAGCAGCATGGTCAGAAAGTTTGCCCTCATCTCATTGTTTTCCATCCACACTGTTAGCAAGGATACAAACATATAATTAGGGGTGATAGCACTGGTCTCTGGCATCAGGGGCACTCTAGGGATCAACGCTGTCATTCACCACCTGTGGGGTCAGCTCCGTTCATTACACAAGTCACATTAATAAAAGAACAGTCACTGGGCTCGGGACACACACACACACACATACACACAGGGAGGCCTACTGCCTCTTGGTCAGCTTTGCTGCAGGGAAGGGACTTGAAAAAACTCTTGGGCATGTCAGACTTAACACTAGCCTGGGAGGCCTTGCAGTTGACAGCTCTATCTCTCAGCTCCATAGTGCTGAATAATCTTTTAGAATTATGAATGAACAATCAGCACTGCAGGGTATTGTGATGGAGCTAAACACACACTGCATTGGCAGATAGCTCACATAGCCCTGCAGCCTTGATTCCTGGTTCACATTGATGCAACTTTGAAATCGCGCCCACTTCCCTTGAAGTAGCGCGATTTTAAAGTAGCAAGGTCAGTGCAATTTCAGGTGCTACTTGATAGACATCTGTGTGGCTTCATGCACAGATGTCTATTGAAGTCGCACCTGAAATCGGCAAAAGTAGTGCAGGAACTATTTTTGCAAATCGGAGCGGCACCGCAAAAATCGCTGTTGCTTGGAACAGTGTCATTGCCTCCAATAGACTGCGACTTGTCATGCAATTTTATCTCTCAAATCGCACAAGAAATCGCTCCAATGTGAGCCTAGGCTCATTGATATTTTATTATTGTGAATGAACATGTAGCTCCGTCGGGGCTTTGTGAACTATCTGCTACACAGAATGTAGTGCACCTACACATAGTAACCAATCAGCTTCTAGGTTTTATCGTCAAAGCTTGACTAAACAAGCTGATTTGTTACAATGCCCAGCAGCACCAGATTGCTCCAGTTTTAATAAATCTCCCCCATAATGTAGCTCTGATCATTTTTATGTGACATCTGTAAACTGGATAGGCCATGGAAGAGTTTGGTGACTGAAGGACAGTGGAGCTTGTTACACTTAACCCCACATTAAAGAGTATGTAAATTCCAAAAAAAATGTAATATAGTTTAAGTTCTTAGATGTAGTGGCTGAAATACTTTTTATGGCTTTTATTGTTTTGTTTCCTAAAAAAGGCTTTAAACCATGCAAATAAAAGCTATAGCAAGTAATCCTGGTTAGGTTATAGTTTATCCCCAACCCTGTCACCATCACCCTTACTGGGTAGTTTCATCTATAGAGAAAAAAAACTAAAAAGGGCATGACCAATAAAAAAGGAATTCCTATACTAAATATAACTAATACCTGCATTTAATATCATAAAGTACAGTAGACCCAGGTATATTCACTTGCCGATCAGCCTATAGTAAAAAAAACTTAATTAGTTTGACGTAAAATAGCAGGGTTATGCCAGCATTTTTTTCTATAGCAGATTCTCTTACAGATAAAAGTAATCTTGTTGGCGGATTCAATGTCACCCCCCCCCCCCCACCGATTCCCAGTCATTCCCCAGCTTACCAGACCCATTGGTAAAGCCCGGGAGCGATCCAATGTTGGCGGTAGCTGTGAACAGAGAAGAGTGAGGCCAAGATGGCTGACACTTACCTCTATGCCCTTGAAGGACCGGAACAACGTCTGACGTCACTTCTGGTTCCCAGGTCATAGTAAATATTTTTTTATTATTAAAGCTAAAGTTAAAAAAAAAAAATTGTTTTTGCTTTTAAAGGTAACAGAGATTTGGAGAATTTTTGACCCAAAATCTCTCAATAATGAAGACCTGTTATCCTTGTTTCTATTACATGTTAATAGACATACATATTATAGGTATGTTTACAGTAAAAGTGATAAAAAAAAGAGAGACAGTGTTAAAATGTAAAATAAAAAGTTAAATAAATAAGAAAAAAATGAAAATGAAAAATGTAAAGCTTCCCATTCCTCCGTGTTCGTGTGCAGCAGTGAATGCATACATAAGTCATGCAAGCATGTGTAAACGGTGTTCAAACCGTACATGTGAGATATCGCCACGAATGTTAGAAGGAGAGCAATAATTCTAGCACAAGACCTCCTCTGTATTTCTAAACAGATCATCTGTAAACATTTTTGAAATGTAGCCTATGGAGTTTTCTTTAAGTACCGTAGTTTGTCGCAATTTAAAAGCATGACATGTTAGATATCTATTTACTTGGCGTAACATCATCTTTTACATTATGCAAAACAATTGTCTTTTTTTTTTTAAATTCATTAAAGTGTATTTTTTCTCAAAAAATTGGGTTTGATAGACAGTATGTCCTTTATCACCAGGTCAAATAGATTGAATCTCCCTAACATGGACACAGACAACAATAAAAATTGCACAGGTGTTCCACTCTAATCTAAAATGTTAAAATTGTTTTGGTTGTAGTTGGTTTTGGTTGTAGTTGCACTTTATGCAAGAAAACATATCTCTCAAAGGTTGCCTACACAATTTTATTAATTTTACATTGAGTTTAAAGCTGAATATTATGTGTTATTTAAGTATATGTTGACACAGAAGATACTGTAATTATTTTGTTACATGGCTACATCATTGGTCTTCTGAATGCGTGTATATGAAAAAAAAGAGAAGGAAAGAAACAAGAAAGGGAACAAAGTGGCATAGTATCTTTTTGCTGTATTGTGCCGCACGTATTGTGTGTCAGGTGAATAAAGACAAAGGTTAAGAGGCCATGTGATTAACGAGGTGGGTAGAAGATCTGTATAAGCATAAACAATGAACTGTAGCTTGCTGTCTTTCACAGTATGCAGAGTATTAAGAACCTTTCCCATTAAGTCGGTGGCACTGCATTTATTCATTAGTGAACTTATCTCAGTGGTTTGTCTTACAAACTCAATGATGCCACCAGCAAGATACTTAATTACTCCAAACCAAAAAAAAACAAAGTGCAAGTTATACAATTTAATTTAAAAATTGCACAGCTGGGGATGAATTATAATCACTGCAGTATGACTGATGCTCACTTGCTGAAAAGGGACATCTAGACGCAAGTTACTGAGAGATATGCAGGCAATCACCTTATTAGGTTACACAGGAGCTTTTTAGTAGCTCAGTCACGCCATAGTGATCAGTAGGTATGGTTTGGTCCATTGGTAAGCGCAGCCTAATGCATTAGGGTGTGCACCCCAGAGCACAAACACACATGCGTGTACATCAGCAGAGCTGTGGACTGTGTCAGTAGAGCAAAGACTGGTGTCAGTAGGGCATTAGACAGTGTAAACAGTCGTTTTTTTATTTATTCTTACACTTTTATTTTTTTTTACTATTTTTTTTAGGAGCCCTAATATAAGGCTTTGGTGAAATTTCAAGGGTCTAAACAGACCCCTGATGTCTCACTTTTGAGACAGAAAAATAAACCGAGGACAGACATTCCTGAGTCCCTTTCTTTGTAGCCAGCAGTAAACATAGTTTACTATGCTCCAGTTAAGAATGAAGACAGGAGTGATCGGTACAGATCACTCACTGTGTTCATTCAGAAAAGGAAGGGGCCGGTTAATTCAATATTTACTAGCCCCTTCCCCATTCCTGAGAGCAGAGGAGGGAAGCTGGTATCACTGCAGAGAGGGAGACAGGAAGTAGGGGGAATCGGCACTGCACAAGGTGATCAGGGTGTGCCAAGGCCCACCCAGCACACCCTGTCTACACGCCTAGGGCTCGGTCCAAAAATAAGTTCCGCTTAAACATTTACCTATTTGGCAAGAGGCAGTTGTAAGCAATGCCATTTTTATTTATTATTGATGTTAGTTACAAAGACACTAAAAGTAAACGTGACTTATGCCATAAATCCCTTTGTAAGTGAATATAATTTTTTTCAACTGAAAATGTCACAAATAATGTTTGGTATTTGAATTACTTAGGAAACTTTCACACTGGTTTGCTTCAAAACTACCAGTAAAATTCATATGCATTAATGGAGCATTTAGGCTGCACGTTTGCAGCATTTGCGGTGTCGTTTGTAAAGGACATGTGGCTCAAAAACTGCACCAAAAATGCTTAGTGGGGGTATTTTTGAGGCATTTTTTAGGTGTTTTTGAGGCATTTTTGATGCAGTTCCCATTCATTTCAATATGGAGGAGCGTTTTTGGGGCAGTTTTTTAACTCCCTAAACATGCTCCAAAAATGCTGCAAGTAGGATTTTGTTTCACCGCAACAGAAGCACACCGCCCCAGTGCAAACACATTCATTGATTTTAAAGGGAAACATTATTATTGAGCTTTTCAGGTGCCCTTTTTAACGCAAAAAGCTTTAAAAACTTCTCAGTGTGAAAGATGCCTTAAAGGAGTTGTAAAGGCAGAAGGTTTTTTATCTTGATGCATTCTTTGCATTAAGATAAAAAACCTTTTGTGTGTAGCAGCCCCCCTAATTACTTAACTGAGTCCCATCTCTCTCCAGCGATGTCCATGAATGTTGAAGCTGTCTGTGACACTCCTCCTGACTGGCTGAGACACAGCAGCAGTGCCATTGGCTCCTGTGGCTATCAATCAAATTCAGTCAGCCAATCAGGGAGTGAGGGGGCGGGCCCGGGTCAGGGCTCTGTATCTGAATGGCCACACAGAGATGTGACTCGGCTCCAGTGCTCCTATCGGAAGCTGCTGACTGTGAGCGCACCCAATAGAAGGGAGGGGCCACGAGCACCAAAGAGGGACCCGAGAAGAGGAGGATCCGGGCTGCTCTGTGCAAAACCAACTGCACAGAGGAGGTAAGTATAACATGTTTTTTTTTTTTAAAGGCGCATTTACAATCACTTTAAAGCTGGAATAAATGGCAATCACCGCTGACAGGGCTTCCATCTCCACCCCGTCTTCCTTACGGGTTTGCCTCAATGACATCACTCACAGGATTCACGGCCAATGGCACAGAGTTCTGAATAGGTGGCACCGTCCATTCAGAGCTCAGTGTGTATGAGGCGGTGATATCATGGCTGCTAATGTAAAAATCTCCTAAACGGTGCATGTTTAAGAGATATTTACTGTACCTACAGCTAATCCTTATTATAGGCTTACCGGTAGGTAAAAAGTCACACAGGTATCTTTAATATATAACTGTATAATGAATTATAGTTGTCTAAGTAAAAAAAAAAAAAATAGGATGAGCTAGTTAGTTGCAGATAAAACTAGCTTCAACATCATTCATTAATTATTTTATGGTGTTAAGTTTTTTACTTTCAGCATCTGTCAATCTTCAGTCTTCAAGTGGAGTAAGCTTTGGGATAGGTAGATAGGTATCTAGTCCGAATTTAGGAAGTTCACATGGCTGGTTTTAAGGTTTGGCCTACAGATAGATAGTTTGGTGTTCAGCACTTGGCTTAATTAGAATATTAAAGAATTATTTTAATTGTCATTGTACCTGTTATTTTTTCATCCATAATTGCAAAAAGAAACAAAATTATCTAATAATACATAAAGGAGGATGGCAACAAAAAAATAAAAATAACATAGAGTGAGAAAGGTATTTTTTTTTTAACGAAGGAGCCTAGCACATTTGCTGTTTACTCTATGAAAATACTTAATATTGAAATGTTTTTCTTAAATAAGCTATGTAAAGCAGCTCCATGGAAAAAAAATAATACAATGAAGCCACCCAGTAAAAGAAGTCCCACAGCAAGTGGGTCAGAAGTTGCTTGTACTGCTGCTTATTTCTTCCCACCACCATTCCCCGCTCACTGTTCTCTGAGGAAGATGATCCTTATTTGCAAATTAAGATCATTTTTAATTTATTTTTACATGGGGTGGTGTTTGTGTGGGTCATGTGTGTATGTCTAAATGATTTGGCCTCAAAACACACACCTACTTCCTGTGTACAGATTCACTTCCGGGCCAATGTATATTGCTTCCTGCTTCAGTGTGTGTGTATCTCTCTCTCTCTCTCTCTCTATTAGGGATGGGCCTGGTGTTCGATTCAAACCCATGTTCGAATCGAACATCGGGTGTTTGTCCGTTCGGCAAGCCCAGAACTATTTGGGCCACTCGCATCAAATTCGTGTGATGCGAGCGGCCCGCAATGCACTGCGCCAGTCGCAGTGCATTGCTGGCTGATGATTGGCCAAGCATGCACTGTGACCCGCATCCTGCCTGTGGCCAATTATAGCTCAGGGGGTTTAGTACACGCCCCACAGTATAAAAGGCCGCCACGCCGGCGGCCTCGTATATTGTGTTCCAGCGTGTCAGTGTTATGTGCTGCTGACTGCTGAGCTGACATTATCTGCTGTGATTCTGGGGATTAGTGTGTGCGTGCTGTTAGTACAGCATTGCAGTATCACATCTGGGGGGTGTCTATAGTATGCCTGTGAAGGGGCGCATGTTTCCTGTGCTTAGAACTGTCCCTGCACAAAGTGTCATTTTTGCAGGAAAAAAAGCTATTTAAAATCACTCGCGGCTAATGAATTGAAGTAACACAGAGAACAGTCATTCATTGAAAGTCATTGATAAAAAAAAGTCATTGATAAAAAATTAAAAATTAAAAAAAAAAAAGCGTGGGGGTCCCCCCAAATTAAATTACCAGGCCCCCCCAGCCAAAAAAAAATGGTGTGGGGTCCCCCTCAAAATCCATACCAGACCCTTGAGGTCTGGGGGGATTTTAAGGGGAACCCCGGCCCAAAAAAAATGGCGTGGGGTCCCCCTCAAAATCCATACCAGACCCTTATCCGAGCACGCAACCTGGCAGGCCGCAGGAAAAGAGGGGGGGAAGAGAGCGGCCCCCCTCCCTCCTGAACCATACCAGGCCACATGCCCTCAACATTGGGAGGGTGCTTTGGGGTCCCCCCCAAAGCACCTTGTCCCCATGTTGATGAGGACAAGGGCCTCTTCCCCCACAACCCTGGCCATTGGTTGTGGGGGTCTGCGGGCGGGGGGCTTATCGGAATCTGGAAGCCCCCTTTAACAAGGGGACCCCCAGATCCCGCCCCCCCCTGTGTGAAATGGTAAGGGGGTACAAAAGTACCCCTACCATTTTACCAAAAAAGTGTCAAAAATTGTAAAAATTACAGGAGACGGTCTTTGACAATTAGTTTATTAAAATCTTCTTTCTTCTGGTCTTCCTTCTTCCTTTCTTCATCCTTCGGTTTCTTCATCTTCTCCTTCCGGCATCTTCTTCCTCCGATCCGCTTCTTCTTGCTCTGGTCTTCTCGTCCGGCATCTTCTTCCATGGCGAAGAAGATGCCGGACGAGAAGACCAGAGCAAGAAGAAATGACTTTCCATGAATGACTGTTCTCTGTGTTACGGGAGCCGTCAATTCATTAGCCGCGAGTGATTTTAAATAGCTTTTTTTCCTGCAAAAATTACACTTTGTGCAGGGACAGTTCTAAGCACAGGAAACATGCGCCCCTTCACAGGCATACTATAGACACCCCTTAGGTACGAAATTTAAAGGAATATTACACTTTTATTGTTTCACTTTAAGCATTATTAAAATCACTGCTCCTGAAAAAACGGCCGTTTTTTAAAAAAAAAATTGCATTAATACATGTCCCCTGGGGCAGGACCCAGGTCCCCAAACACTTTTTATGACAATAACATGCATATTAGCCTTTAAAATTAGCACATTTGATTTCGAACTTTCGCATCCATTGTAACTAATAGGGTTCTTATGTTCGCACAGACTTTAAGTCCGTTCACGGGTTCTGGTGCGAACCGAACCCGGGGGTGTTCGGCTCATCCCTACTCTCTCTCTCTCTATATATATATATATATATATATAAAATATATATATATATATATATATATATATACATATATATATATATATATATATATAAATATATATATATATATATATATATATATATATATATACATGTATATATATATATATATATATATATATATATATATATATATATATATATATATATATATACATGTATATATATATATATATATATATATGTGTGTAGGTTCTTGTGTCCACCAGCAGAGAGAAGTTGGGTAGATGCCAGACTCCCAATTCTAGAGGCATAATAATGGTCTAGCACAGAGGTCTTCAAACTTCGGCCCTCCAGTTGTTCAGGAACTACAATTCCCATCATGCCTAGTCATGTCTGTGAATGTCAGAGTTTTACAATGCCTCATGGGATGTGTAGTTCCGCAAAAGCTGGAGAACCGTAGTTTGAAGATTCCTGATCACTCTAGCATGTCTTGAAAAAAGGTAGTTTTTCATGTGCCTTGTATAATTTAATATACATAAGTGTGTCATGGCACATCTACATTCCAAATTTGGCACTTAAGATGGTCATACACTATGCAATCTGATCTCTGATATTTAGGCAAAATGGGTAATAGGAAGACGCACTTGAACAATAAATTCAAAATATAGGAAATCAAACAGGCTCTTGCACTAAATCTAATTTATTTAAGATCTAACTGATTGCAGTGTATGGTCACCTTTAAAGATCTGAAAATATAAATTTATTGGGTTTAGGAACACTTCTCTGTTCTTTGTAATGTATTGAAAGATTTGGGTAAAAAAAGAAAAAAAACACATTTCAAAGATATATTAGAAGTGATAGGAATGAGATTAGCATCAAAAGGGTTAATTAACTGAGTACACCTATTAATTGCCTAACAAGACACATCCAATGAGATGAAAGTAACCAATTGTATTGAGTGTGCGCTATTATCAATGAGAAAACCACAGTTACCCTAGCGGCAGTTGCAGTTTACAAATGTGGGTATTTATTATTGTTATTTGCGCTTCAATGTGCGCCGGTTCACACGTTCAGTTCATGACTTTTCCGGCGCACCAATTAATGTATGAACTGGTGCAGTGGCTTCTTCTTAGTAAATCACCCCCACTAGCTAATCTTTATCTTCTATATACTTTAGCTCTATGGTACACAAGCAGGGGTTACGATAAGCAAAACGCAGCTGCTTGGATATGCCCTCTGTGGATTTTGTTCAGAATGATCATAGTATGCACTGGATGACATCAGTTTTTAAATCAGGTCTGCTACCATGTTGATAAAACATATGCAGGCCAAAACTTGGACAGCATAGTAAATAATTAAAACCACCAGATGTTATAAGGTCCTATTTCTGTCAAGCTAGCCAATTATGGAACAATGTTAACATAGTGTAGGTGATTTATTGGTCCCTAGGGGGATCTCCATGCTTTAAATCAGGTAGCGCCTCTGTTTTTCCATTATGCATCTATATGAAAAAATACTACACGTTTTAGATGTAAAGTATGTTTTAGTTGATATATTGTGTTATATATATATATATATATATATATATATATATATTATATATATATTATATACTGTTATCATTTTTCCAAACTTTGCAAAATGTCTAAAGTATGTTTAAAGTGTATTTTATAATACAGTGATAGCGAGAAAGAGAAAAGCTACACAAAAAAAAACAGAAGACTACACAAATTGTAGAAAATATAAATGTTAACCCAACACTGAAGTAAGAAAAAAAATACAAAAAAAGAGGAAAGCCAACTTTTTATTTAAATTTTAACAGTGCTGGAAATATCAGTTGGCATTCACAATTAGAGTGTAAGTATAGTTTTCCCTATGTGCACAATTTTTGTGCTCCTGAACCCCATAATAATTGTTCTTATTGAGGATTATGGTATTGTTGAATTGTTTATTTTGTCTTTCAGTCTGGTTCTCTGAAACCATTCCATTTTCTGTAAATGATTTATTAGTAATCAGCTAGATTTAATTTTTTCAAACTATCTCATCGGTCACTTGAGGTTACTTGATGTACATCCTTTCATTATTTGTAATGTTTGCAAGTAAAGGCCAAATGCTAGCAATGAATTAAACGATGTATAACAACCCTGTACTGCCCCGAGGTCACAGTCTGGCAGGGAGCTTAGCTGGTGCTGCAGCTGCTAATAAAGCACAATGTTACTGAATGGTCTGTGTCACCTCTGCTGATCTCATTCTCTATTTCTGGTTTATGTTATTGGGAAAACAGTTGAAATAACAGTGAAATAAAAAGGGCACTGTGAAGGTTAAGTATTGATATTTCAATATTTTTTTTCATTTTGATAATGCACTGATATCTAAAATGACTCTGCAAGATGTAAAAGGGTATTTAGATATTTAGCTCTTAAAGTGTATCTAAACCCAAAAACAAAAATGTAAAATATTGCAGTTTACCAATACTTAAATGTGGTGGCTGCATTTATTTTCTTTTTTTAGTTTTTTTTTCTTGTATTTTGACATGTGGATCTGGCTAGTAAGTCTGTTTTTTTCAACTTTCTTTAACAGATAAAGCCGTTCAGCAAAAGTGTCAGTAAGGCCTTGGTTCAGCCGGGGCATACATAAACATAGGCCAATATAGGGCCATGCTTACCCACACGGGGATACAGAGGTGTTCCATGCAGGCAGTCTAGTTGCTGTCAATTGAGACACAGCTGCTGCTTCCAATCAGTGTTGCCAACCGTCTGTATTTTTACTGGAGGCCTTTAAAAAAACAGCCACTTTTCTCCTGCCAGTCAATGTCAGTGACAGGAAAAGGTTGCCAGTAAAACATATCGCTGTGATGGTTGGCCGAGACCATCCGAGTGCCTGCTACAGTGTGTTTGGGCTCAGGTCTGGTGGAGGCTGGTGCGCAGTCATGTTGGAACAGAAAAGGGCCATCCCCAAACTGTTCCCACAAAGTTGGGAGCATGAAATTGTCCAAAATGTCTTGTTAGGTGACGCCTTAAGAGTTCCCTTCACTGGAACTAAGGGGACAAGCCCAACCCCTACAAAACATCCCCACCTCCACCAAATGATTTGGACCAGTACACAAAGCAAGGTCCATAAAGACATGGATGAGCGAGTTTGGGGTGGAGGAACTTGACTGGCCTGTACAGTCCTGACCTCAACCCGTTAGAACACCTTTGAATTAGAGAGGAAACTGCAAGCCAGGCCTTTTCATCCAACATCAGTGCCTGACCTCATAAATGCACTTCTGGAAGAATGGTCAAACATTCCCATAGACACACTCCTAAACCTTGTGGACAGCCTTCCCAGAAGAGTCGAAGCTGTTATAGCTGCAAAGGGTGAGCCAACTCAATATTGAATCCTACCGACTAAGACTGGGATGCCATTAAAGTTCATGTGTGCGCAAAGGCAGGTGCCCCAATACTTCTGGCATTATAGTGTATGTGCTTTTCCTTAATATCTTCCTTAAATTAGATCGCTAATTGCATAGTGTACTTCTTTGTAGCCTAAATACTGAAATTTGCTCTTAAAACTGTAATTTTGTATTTTTTGGAAATGTCAGTAAAAACTTGGCGGTGCCAGTAAATTTTGGGTTGTATCAGTAAATTTCAATCTGGTAGGTTGGCAACACTGCTCCCAATGTGACATCTATGTGGGAGCGGTTGCATGGCCCTGAATGCATCTAGGTACATGGATGTCACATTGGGAGCAGTGGCTGTGTCCGTGCACCCACTGCTTCCCAGTTGACAGCAATGGGATTGCCTGCATGTGGATTCACAGAACCAGTGGCAGCTGGTGCCTAACCACTTCCATACCGGGTCATAGTAAAATTACCCCAGTGGTAACATCTCGTCCGCCCGTTCTCGGCGCAGCCCATCCCCAATCAGTGTAAGGAACCAATAAAAATGTCTCTTTACCACATGACTGGCTGTGTCCAATAACAGCCGGTCAAAAGCACTGTCCTCGTGCACGCCGCTCGAGCGACGATCGGGGACGAGGCGTGTCACTCTGACACAGCCTATCCCCAATCGGGGTAAAGAGCCAATGACATTCTGAGGATGAGTCATGTTCAGGTCTATATGACATGAGCTGCAGCAAATCCATTTATAATGGACTGCCTAATGCAGAACACTGCAGCGCACCTAAAAATGTGTGCAGCACCCTGCATTGTGTGAACAAGCCCTTAATGCCTAAGTTAAAGCTCAACTCAGAGCATCATCATCCTATTATTACATTTAGAATGTTTAGTAGGTGTTTATATAATAAGCCATGTAGGAATTTATTTTCTGCTTTGTTTAAACAGCTTTTGTGTTAATTTCTCCAGTAGAGACACAGACAACAATAAGAATGTGTTAGAGGTATTAACCTTCCCAGCTCTATCTAAGACTTTAAAAAATGTCTACAGTTGGGATTTAATCAGTGCTGACAGCCAGGAACAAATATATTATTATTATTATTATTACTATTATACAGGATTTATATAGCACCAACAGATTGTGCAGCGCTTTATCTAAACATAAATCTATAAATCTAAAACTAACTTTAGAAATCAAGGACAGTTGTTTGCTATGATGCTTAGAGCAATGTAATATTTTTGTGTGCATTATTATGCAAACAATTGCTCAAACAATTCTGAACAATATGCCTAGGTTGATATTGTATGGAATTTATTTAGCAAATGTGTGCCCTGCACAATTCTGCTCCACAACAAGTTTAACCAACTCTGCCATCTAGTGGCCACATTACATATTGCAACCAATTTTATCCTTTTACCCTACTTAGCATTTGCTTTTTACTGTTGATACTTCAAAGAGAAACTGCCACCTTCAAAAGAATTCTTGGACATGTTGCAAAACATTGATTTGACAAAATAACATGAGTTGATTAATGTTTGGATTGAAGTTACCATGTAATACTCTGGGTGCTGTGATTGAATTATTGCTGTCATCAGGGAAAGCGGCAAATAAAAGGCACCATAAAACTGCTGATTTAATAATGTGGACGATTTGAGAGTGGCAGCAAAAATGTTAACAAGTAAAAATATTTCAGCATTGTCTTAAAAATGTTACAACAGGATTGTACAACCTGCCTGATAGGATACACATGGATGGATATTTTAGGTATGTCTCGCATATATATTTATTTATTTATTAAAGGTATTACACAGTTTTAGTAAATCTATTTTAGATTTTACAGACAGGTGAAGCATGTAGAGTGATCTTTGAGGTGGCCATACATGTTGCTGTCTGTGTCTTCATAGGTGATACTTCACTTTATGTTCCTGTGACATGACTGGGGAAAACTCCCCATTATTGACACTACAAGCAATAAAGTTTTTAACTCTTCCATATTCTAAAAAAATTATCTCGTCCTTCATTTTAAGGCAGGGGTAGGCAACTTTCGAGAGATGGAGATCTACTTAAAAAACACTGATGAAGTCAAAGATCACCAGACACAGTGTACCCCCCCCCCCCCAAAAAAAAAAAAAAAAAATAAACCAGTAAGACCAACCTTTTTTTTACTCAGAACAAAAATAAGTATTAAAAAAGAGTGCGTTGTGGTCAGAATGCAGGGATCAGGAGTGCGTTGCGGTCAGAATGCAGTGATCAGGAGTGCGTTGCGATCAGAAAACAGGGATGGGGGGGGTGATGTGAAGGGTGGTAGAGGACCATGCCACCAACAATCGTGTCCTCCGCCCCTTCACATCACCTCACCACACACATACACACAGTGGTGTCTTCTGCCCCCCGCTCCTTCCCTATAGCAGTAACCCCCTTCCCTCTCCTCCCATAGCACAGTGTCCTACCTTCCACAGCTGAGACCGGGAGGCAGCACAGTTCTGGACATAGGGGTGGGAGCTGGCAGAGTGACATTTTTTTGTATTAGCAAGCTGGTGATTAGTTGCTTAGGATCACCATGTGTGCTAGCAACCAATTTCCAGTGGTTTGACATAAAAAAAGTTTGTTTGGCCAGCTCCTCCTCCCACCCTCTGTCCTGAGCTGTGCTTCCTCCTGGTCCTCGCTGTTCACTGATCACAGCAGCGCAGGAGGATGGAGGCGGGAGGGGGAGAGAGACACCTAGACATAGATGGCATAGCGGAGTCCTTGTCTCCCCTACGGGGAGGCTGGAAGGGGAGACAAGGACTGGCACATAGAAGGCAGGGTCGGCAGCGCAGGAACCTGTTCATGGTCCATCTGTCATCTGTCATCTGCGGGCAGGCGACAGGTAGACCGGGATCGACAGGTTGCTGGCCCACGTTTTAAGGCATAACCACAAAGGGTTCAATGAATGCTTCTGTTCCCAATTCCAAGAGCTCATGGGACTGGAAGTCAAAAGTATTTCTCCCTCTTTACTGGATATAGATTGCTGTTATTGCTGACCTTTTGAACATGCTCAAAAGGAGGATTGTGACTGCGCTATAACATATTAAAACAAAAAACAAATATACAATTCATCAAAAAAATTGTAAAAAAAAATAAATAAATAAATAGAAAATTATAGTCATCAAAAATAAATGAAATTTGCACATTATTTATTTTCTTTTTATGCTTTTTACAATTTTTTGATTAATTGTATATTTGGGTTTTATATTAATATTGATTCTTTGTGTAGTGAAATAACCATGGACTTTTTAGACACCAAGACATACAAAGGTTTGTATAAAATATAAAAAAATATATTTAAATTCTTAGAAAAACATATAATAGCTAAAAATACATAAAATACTCAAAATAAGCTACTATTAGGGTCAGCGGACCCAAACCAATCCTAGAAGGGTATTCATATATCAGCCATAGGTCCATAGGTTAGAGGGATGTAGGTGTCCAACAAGGATTGGCGTATTAGCTTAGCTTGTAGAAGCCTGACATGTTTTGCAGCAAATCGCTTTCTCAGGAGCTTCAGCAATTATTCTATATGGATAGAAAAGTAAAATGATACACTAGTACAAAACATATATTCAAAAAATCTGTATAGTAATAATAGTTCACTTTTCTGATTGATGCCAGAACCAGAACCATCCCCAAGTGCAGACAAGGTGGCAAAGTGGATGTGGGGACACATGTATAGATGCAACCCACCACCAGGGAGCATCCAAGAGCCACAATAGCATCTAACAATAATAAGTAAAAACTACATAGGTGCAGTGTATACAGCAGGCACAGATTCTATTCAAACCCCCTGTAGGACCCTTCCATCGGCCATGTCCATTTTTTACTGTGTCACGCTATGCCTTTAAGAACATGTTACTGTTAAAGCACCCCAAACCCATACTTTGACAGCTGGTGAGGTTTTATAAACCCTGCAGCTGCTGTCACATTTAAAATCTATATATTAATACCTGTATACTTCTCTCCACATTTACCTGCAGACAAAGACAACCAGCAAAGTGATAGTTGCAAGTGTTGGAACAAATTATAACACTTCCAGTGTGCCAAGAAAACACCTTTTTCTATGGCGTCACTGCATCGTTAGCTGGACTAGCATATTGTCATTACCTTTTTAGCTAAAAGTCTGATGAATCAATGCCTCGCTGGTCTGGCCAGCAAGGGAGGGTAAAAACAGGTTAGGGTTATCTTTGCCCATATTAGGAAGGAAATAGGGTTTGGGTAAGTTTTACTTGTTCACTTTTGTTACCGTATAAAAGTACCGTTATTGCTGTCTGTATGCTTTTTGGAAAGATTCTCCATAATTCTGAGCCAATACTGCAGGGTATCCAGGGGCAAGTAGAACTATAGGCAAAACTTTTTTTTTCATTTTGGATAGAGCAAAGGAGGGTTGTAACCCGTCAGATTTGTTTTCACCATCTGTGTCCCATTGCAGAGATTTTCTTTTACTTCCTGTCCCATAGCCAAACAGGAAGTGAGAGGAAATCCCTGCAAATTAAGGGAATTCCTTGGGGACCACTAGGTCACCAGAACTAGTGTCCCTATTGGAAGATTTCCCCAATATTACTTTTCTGGGGACAACCCAAAATGTTTTTTTTTTTTTTTACTTTCACTTTCAATGTTAATGGTAAACAGGACAAATAGAGAGGGAGAATCTCTTTAACGGGGACACAGACAGCAATAAAAACTGACAGAGGTTCTAATCCCTTTCCACTCTATCCAAAACTAAAAAAAAAAAAAAAAGTTTTTCTTTTAGTTATACTTTAAGTTTTTAATCGATCACAGTAGCCACCAGTGCACAGGGCAATCTTCATGTATGGTAAGTAACGTCCCTGGTGCTGTTTAAAAAAAAAAATCACTAAGCTACAGTTTGAACAGATTGGCCACTTATTTCTAAACTCTTTAGAACTAAGCTAGCAGTAGACATAGAATTTTAGCTGTGTCATATACCTGTCATGTGGTATGTGTAATTGCAGTCATTGTAGCTAACAGCAGTTGTTATGTCTCCGATGATTTCAGTGACAGTTATAATGAAATGGCTAAGAGAAGGGAAACTCACCTTGATTTTTATACAGTGTATTTGAAGAACTTTTTTTATAATGTAGTCAGCCAGGGCCGTTGCTAGGTGGGAAAAAGACCAGGGGCTTCAGTCCAAAGTCCAAGCCCGGCGGCGACGACTGGGGGGGGGGGGTAGACTCACTTGCTGGTTGCTGCCTGGCTCATCAGTGCCCATTCATGCAGACCACTAAACTGACCTACCTGACCATTACACTGACCTACCTGCCCCCTACACTGACCCCCCTGACACCTACACTGACCCCCCTGACACCTACACTGATCCCCCCTGACACATACATTGATACCCCCCTGACGCCTACATTGACCCCCCTGAGACACCTGCGCTGAACCCCCCTGACACCTACACTGACCCCCCTGACACCTATACTGACCCCCCCCTGACACATACACTGACCTACCCCCTGACACAAACACTGATCCCTCTGACATATACACTGACCCACCTACACTAACCCCCTGACACCTACATTGACCCCCCTGACACCTATACTGACCCCCCTGACACCTACACTGACCCCCCGGACACCTACACTGACCCTCATGACACCTACATTGACCCCCCTGACACCTACACTGACCCCCCTGACACATACACTGACCCCCCTGACACAAACACTGACCCCCCTGACACAGACACTAACCCCCCTGACACATACACTGACCCCCCTGACACAAACACTGACCCCCCTGACACATACACTGACCCCCCTGACACAAACACTTACCCCCCTGACATATACACTAACCCACCTACACTGACCCCCCTGACACATACACTGACCCCCTGACACATACAATGACCCCCCTGACACATACACTGACCCCCCTGACACATACACTGACCCCCCTGTGACAGGTGACCTCTTGACACTCCTGAAGCTCAGCCTTAGCTGTGTAGTGTAGCCCATCTCATCCATGACCACTTTGAGACAGCAGGCTGCACGTGGCAGAAAAATGGAAAAAGTACAGCCGCACTCCAAAATAATGCCTTTATTGAATAAAGCTTGATCCATATATCAATCAGAGACACAAGTCCAGATGATAACTGACGCATTTCGCACCATTAATGTCGCTTAATCATAGCTGCAGGACTATCGATCGCAATCTGTCTTTTATACACAATATAACGATATAACAAAATAAAATATGGTGGTCACCTGACCAATTGTATCTAATCCAGATAGCGATCAGCTGTCGTCCTGCAAGAACCTTTCACACATGTGGGGGAGGAGTAATCAAGGAGGTGATCAAGGCAACCAATATATTAGATAATAACCCATGAAGGAAAAAGGAACTAAATAATAAACATATGTAAAAATGACCTTATAAATACAGGGTTAGATTGTGTTAAATTAATGGGCTGCAACAGATCGCTCTCCTTGGCACTCATACATTATATTTCCAAATCAAATACATAACATACAGTATCCATGTGTCTGCCAAATACTCAATAAAACCATTAAGTGAGGTATAAACATCAATAAATGTAAAAGACAAAACATGTACGGTACTATAAAAATGTGTTAGAAGATTCTAAAAATGTGTGTATGCATATCGTTCCATGCATGTGGTTGGCTATCGATGTGTGATGTTCAGGATGAAGACAAAACCAAAGCAAAATACTTCACCCATGAAATAGGGCGATAATAGACACACACACGGATGTATACACACATGTAAATAGGGACCATTACATGGTGGAAAAGGCAGGTCAGGGACATAAAGTGTTTTATATAAGGTATGGAATGAGGGCATATTGATCCTTAACAACCTGAATGTGGCCACATGCCATGGGAAGCCCCCCAAAAAATGATATGTCCATAAAACTCCAGATGTTTAGTTTTTGTGTAAAAATTAAATATTCATTGTCACTTCAAGATGTTATCGCTAAAATAGTCCTAGTTTATTATAACAATGGAACAAAGTGAAGTGAAATGACTATATAGTACCTAGCTATGTGAGGGAGAAAGGGACTGTTTATGTAAGGTAAAATGAAACTAAATACATGGGAATGAGGGACAAATGGCCAAACAGCAGGCTGCACAAACCAGGGAGAGAGAGCCAGGATAGGAGAGCTGCTCCACTGCACGCACCAAGGAGAGAGAGCCAGGATAGGAGAGCTGCTCCACTGCCTGCACCAAGGAGAGAGAGCCAGGATAGGAGAGCTGCTCCACTGCACGCACCAGGGAGAGAGAGCCAGGATAGGAGAGCTGCTCCACTGCACGCACCAAGGAGAGAGAGCCAGGATAGGAGAGCTGCTCCACTGCCTGCACCAAGGAGAGAGAGCCAGGATAGGAGAGCTGCTCCACTGCACGCACCAAGGAGAGAGAGCCAGGATAGGAGAGCTGCTCCACTGCACACACCAGGGAGAGAACCAGGATAGGACAGCTGCTCCACTGCACGAACCAAGGAGAGAGAGCCAGGATAGGAGATCTGCTCCACTGCACGCTCCAGGGAGAGAGAGCCAGTATAGGAGAGCTGCTCCACTGCCTGCACCAGGGAGAGAGCCAGGATAGGAGAGCTGCTCCACTGCCTGCACCAACGAGAGAGATCCAGAATAGGAGAGCTGCTCCACTGCATGAACCAGGGAGAGAGAGCCAGGATAGGAGAGCTGCTCCACTGCCCGCACCAGGGAGAGAGCCAGGATAGGAGAGCTGCTCCACTGCCTGCACCAAGGAGAGAGAGACAGAATAGGAGAGCTGCTTCACTGCATGAACCAGGGAGAGAGAGCCAGGATAGGAGTGCTGCTCCACTGAACGCTCCATGGAGAGAGAGCCAGTATAGGAGAGCTGATCCACTGCCCGCACCAGGGAGAGAGAGCCAGGATAGGAGATCTGCTCCACTGCACGCTCCAGGGAGAGAGAGCCAGTATAGGAGAGCTGCTCCACTGCCTGCACCAAGGAGAGAGAGCCAGGATAGGAGAGCTGCTCCACTGCACGCACCAAGGAGAGAGAGCCAGGATAGGAGAGCTGCTCCACTGCACACACCAGGGAGAGAACCAGGATAGGACAGCTGCTCCACTGCACGAACCAAGGAGAGAGAGCCAGGATAGGAGATCTGCTCCACTGCACGCTCCAGGGAGAGAGAGACAGTATAGGAGAGCTGCTCCACTGCCTGCACCAGGGAGAGAGCCAGGATAGGAGAGCTGCTCCACTGCCTGCACCAATGAGAGAGATCCAGAATAGGAGAGCTGCTCCACTGCATGAACCAGGGAGAGAAAGCCAGGATAGGAGAGCTGCTCCACTGCACGCTCCAGGGAGAGAGAGCCAGTATAGGAGAGCTGCTCCACTGCCCGCACCAGGGAGAGAGCCAGGATAGGAGAGCTGCTCCACTGCCTGCACCAAGGAGAGAGAGCCAGAATAGGAGAGCTGCTTCACTGCATGAACCAGGGAGAGAGAGCCAGGATAGGAGAGCTGCTCCACTGAACGCTCCATGGAGAGAGAGCCAGTATAGGAGAGCTGCTCCACTGCCCGCACCAGGGAGAGAGAGCCAGGATAGGAGATCTGCTCCACTGCACGCTCCAGGGAGAGAGAGCCAGTATAGGAGAGCTGCTCCACTGCCCGCACCAGGGAGAGAGCCAGGATAGGAGAGCTGCTCCACTGCCTGCACCAATGAGAGAGAGACAGAATAGGAGAGCTGCTCCACTGCATGAACCAGGGAGAGAGAGCCAGGATAGGAGAGCTGCTCCACTGCACGCTCTAGGGAGAGAGCCAGGATAGGAGAGCTGCTCCACTGCATGCACCAGGGAGAGAGCCAGGATAGGAGAGCTGCTCCACTGCATGCACCAGGGAGAGAGAGCCAGGGTAGGAGAGCTGCTCCACTGCATGCACCAGGGAGAGAGCCAGGATAGGAGAGCTGCTCCACTGCATGCACCAGGGAGAGAGAGCCAGGGTAGGAGAGCTGCTCCACTGCACGCACCAGGAAGAGAGAGCCAGGGTAGGAGAGCTGCTCCACTGCACGCACCAGGGAAAGAGAGCCAGTATAGGAGAGCTGCTCCACTGCACACACCAGGAAGAGAGAGCCAGGATAGGAGAGCGATCCGCTGCCTGCCCATTTACACAGAGTGAGTGGGGATCTCCCAGTACCCAGTGGGGCCGCAGTGTCATTCCTGCCTCCTTCTGGACCCGGTGTCTTGCCGAGTTGGTTCCCCTGGCGGATTGGTTCCTCTGTGTACTGCGCAGGCGCAGTACGAACGACTAGCCATCTTCGGGAAATTTCCGAACCTAAACAGATGCAGTGAAGTGTACACCGCACAGCTGATTTTGTTTGTTTAAAAAAAAATAAGTTTAAAAAAATACACTCCGAATTCAAAAGAAAAACCCCAGATAGCACTCTAAAAACACAGCTTTTATATTCTCTCCTCTATATCCACAGCTGAACGATTTATTTTTCTTTTTCCTTTGCCCCTTGCTTACAGTTATAATAGATACGCCCCTTAGTTAGACTTCCCCGGCATCGTCTCGTACACCGACTGCGCGTGCGCGGTGTACACTTCCCTCGCATCTGTTTAGCTTCGGCAATTTTCGGAAATTTCACCGCGGATGCGCAGTACGGATCTACACTAATCCGCCGAGGGGAACCATCTCGGCAGAACACCGGCAGCGCCTATGATGGACGTCACACGTCCTGCGGTCTCAGCATTGGACCAGTGGGGTGTCCAAGTTTGGACTAGAGTGGACTGAATTTACCGCCTGGCGTGGGGAGAGACTGTTACTGTGACTCATGGGGGACATGACCTGACTTTGTCATCTGTGTTGCTGCACACTGCTGTCAGTGTCACTATGAGAGTCAATTTCATGTGTGTGCCGCCCATTCTAATTTTTTGCCCTCCTGACTCCTTTCCCTGAGCTACTTATTTACTATACCAAAAATAAAATAAGAAATATGTTTTTTGTGCCTTAATATCTACCTTAAATCACATCTCTAAATGCACATTGTACTTGTTTCTAGCCTAAATACTGAAATTTGAACTTAAAGCTGTAATTTTGTAACTTTTAGAAATATCAGTAAAAACTTGGCTGTGGCAGCAAATTTTGGGTGTCATGTCAGTAAAATTCAATCTTGTAGGTTGGCAACACTGCTATAATGACATTTCTGCATATAAAAGTTTAAAGCAAAGATAGGTAAAACAGATATGGGGAATTCATGATTTTCTGCTATTTTCAATATTTTAAATCTGATTAGTATCACTGGACTATTTAGTAACTGAATACAAGGAAGACATGCTGTTCTTTAGAAGTATGTGTTTTGTTAGAAACATCCGCATTCTATATAAACACAGGCATGGCCATTGATTTATACAGTACTATTACCCACTATCACCACTTGGTGTCAGAAATGTAATATCTCATCCTTCTTCAATAAAACATTCCTTGGAAGGAAACATTTTTGGATTGTTCAGCAGAGCAGACGTCTCTGAAAAACTGTTTTGAACATTTGGAGGAAAAAAAATATGGAACATATTATTTGGATTGCAAAACTTGTACAGTAAAATTGTTAACATGTTCAGTCAACTGATCAAAAATTTCTAGCAATGCGATACTCCCTAGGGTCTCCTGACATAGCAGCCTGGAAAAAATGGAATACATAATGTTCCAAATATAAACCCGATTCATATGACTTAAATTATACATTGCTTTAGTGAAGAACAAAACAGAGACTGTCTCCTGCCAGGACCGGTACAGTTAATGTTGTGATACGCTGTGCCGCTGTTTGGTATTCTGGGCTGTTTGCTTACAGATGGAGCAGAATGTAAAGCTCATACCAACAGATGTGTTGAAGATTCAACACGCAAAACTGATACATCAGGTATACTTAGGGACTGATGTATAAGGAATTATTATACTCAGTAGTACATATTAATGTTTAATCGTATTCAACAGAATTAAAAAAAAAGATTCTTAATAGTTAACTTCACTTTCTTAAAAAAAAAAAAAATTAGCACATAAAAAAAAAAAATAGTATGGCATGTACAATTGCTACATAAGCCATGTTGCAGTGGAACATTGTTAAAATGACCTTTCCTTTTCAGTCTGCAGCCACTGTAATTTTCTGTAAAACTGAATGCAATATAGCAGGGATATGCAATTAGTGGACCTCCAGCTGTTGCAAAACTACAAGTCCCATCATGCATTTGCCCCCGGGTGTCATGCTTGTTGAGTCTTGCTTTGATGCTATGCCCCATGGGACTTGTAGTTCTGCAAAAGCTGGAGGTCCGACCGCTAATTGCATATGCCTGCAATATAGCATCCTAGAGGCATTCTGTAAACTGTTGGTTAGAAATGTCATGTCCTGCTTGTGTAATTGGCTCACTGATTTTTCACGAAGTATTCACTGAGGTACAAGTCAAATTTTAGGCATCCCCTGCAATAGGAATTTCCGTTTAGAGGAGATATGCCTGATGGGTTAAATGCCTCCAAAGGGATGCAGACACTGCAGCTTTTCTTATTAGAATACTGAGAGGGCACCAGGGGTTTATAATGAACCAAATCCTGCCATTCAGAATCAGTCTGCAAGGGACATGAAACTATTTTTTTTTTCAAAACAACAAAAGGTAGGAATCTGTCACCCCAAGGGGATTGTTTTCTTTCTCAACAACATTGGAGTTACTCTTTAAATCGAATTGGCTATTTGCAAAAATTAAAGAAATTCAGACTGTAGCAGATTTTATAGATTACTGTATTAATAATTACTGCATAATTGTCACTTAAAAATTAAGGCCCAAATTAGGTTTCATACATCTTTTTTTCTTAATATAGTCTGGTGCCACCATATCTTACTTTGTTTTACCTGGCAAAGGCTTAAAATGCCTAGGAAATAAGTAGAAATGAGCTTTCTGTGCTTACACTGTGGTGCTTAATGAATAAATGAATAACAGCAATTTTAAAGCATGTCGTGTTTTCCATGTACTCGGCCTAAGATCATATTTTTTATTTCATCAAAAATTTGAGCAATATAGTGTGTTTTAGTGCATTAAAATCCTAGTAAAATCCTTTTATTAATCCATCACACAAGACATAAAGTAGTGCAGTGCGAAATTGAAAAAAGACCTCTGGTCCTTTGGCTGCCAAATGGTCCGGGCTGAAGTGGTTAAATTTTAAATGTAAAAATCCTTTTATCAATCCATCCACAAGAATAAAAGCTCACAGGCAAGTTGACACATTTCTTCCCAAAAGGACCTTAGTTTTAAATGGTTATGGGCAGAAACGCGTCAACTTGTCCCTGAGCTTTTATCCCTGTGGCTGGATTAATAAAAATAAGCTTTTACTGCAGCTCTTTGGTGTACCGAACGATTTGTATGGATTCAAGCTTCACCAGTTGTGTGGCTAAGGATCTAGCACCTGCTTGTCTGCTTCCATCTGATAATGGCTGTCAGGTTGTAGCTCCACCCCTCCCTTCTTTGTCTTAAGGATCCTCTATAGATTTATATTGCAGAGGGAGAGAGAGAGAGTCTGACTAGGCCTTTTAAATTACTGGACAGTGTGGTCAAGCTCTGCTGCCTGTTAAGACTGTGCAGCCATATTTAGACACCACACAACTGCTCTAAAATGGTGAGACTGTGAAAATTAGGGTTAGTACATTGCCCATCTATCTACTTCTGTGACTTCAGTTGGGTGTTGGGTTTTAACCAGCTGAGTACCAGTCTGTATATACTTCTCTATTACCTTATAGGGCTATTTTTTAGTTTGAAGTGTTGACTGACAATTAATCCGCAATGCAATAGAGTGCCAAAGTGAATTTTTTCATAATTTTCCAGACAGGTCAAGCTTTATTTTTGTGGTATTTATAAAAACTGGGTTTTTTATATTCACTCTGTGACTTAATCATCCAGCAACCAGCTTGGGTGCCTCCGTCAAGATATAGCTTCCTCCAATCTGAAACCAGGAACCAGGTATTATAGCTGAATATTGCACCCAAGATACTAGACGACACTAGCTTAGGCGAATAATGAATATGGAACACTTTATTTTAAATTCAAATAGAATACAGTATATACCATGCAAGATCAGATGAGTTTGATCACATTATCCCAATACAAACTGTAAACAGGGGGCTACCCTCAAGGTCCTCTGACAGCCTCCTCACCACTCCATGTCCAGCTTCCACCCGAACTCCATTTCCCCTGCTGGTCTGACACAGAGTGTTTAAGAGGTCCCTCCTCCTGCCAGCCCAGTTGGCTGGGGATGGATTGGGGCGCTCTTTAATACTCTGGGTAGCTCCTCCTAACCTTCCTCACATTCTTCTCAACGTCTCTTGAAGTTCCAGCAAGTAGGAGGAGGTAACAGTGATGCTTCCTTCTTGCCTTCCTGAGTTGCTCAAACCCTGACCCAGTATAAAACCAGGCTTGGCTGCCAGCCATGCCAAATTTACCTACACTAGCAAACTATGTACATTCCCAATCTAGCACACTAGAGGGTGCTACAAGGGTGTAACATGTTCTAGCTCATGCCTGCCTTACTCCCCTCACCCCTTCCACTTTGACAGCGGGTGGGGGATCCTCACCCCACACTTGCTGTCAGATTTTAAAATAGCAGTCTGTGAATTATTAAACTACAAGTTCCATCTGCCACCATGACAGGTGACTTGTAGTTCTCAATGGACTACAAGGGCTCCAATAGTTCATTGAGACTTCCTTCAGCTTTCTAACAGAAATCCTATACAGAGGTATGGGCAAGAAAGCTGGAGGACGTGTCTGCAGAAAATTGACATTGCACCTGCGATCCACTGATCACGAGTCCAGTGCTTTGCAGGCTCCTGTAGGAAAAATAATAAATGCATATTTTAACTGCAAAAATGTGTGCATTTACAATTTTTTTACAACATGCATTAAATGTACCAAGAAATATCATTACACAGGAATCTACTAACATATGGCCAGCTTAAATTTGTCCTTGTGACCATTACAGTTGTCACCAGAACAAGAGGTGAGATTAAATCTTTCAATGGCGACACTTATTCGGTAACAGCTGTCAAAAGAGGGGATCTACCCTCACTTTGGAGAGATTTTCTTTCACTTTCTGTTATATATTTAGATCAGAAAAGTTCAGATAATCTCTGCAGGAAAATAAAATCTTACAAAAAGAAATAAAATCTAAAAAAAAAAATACTGGCTTTAGATACAGTTTATGTTATTTATCTACAGTACGTATTTCAGTATATTGAGTAAATGTTTTCCAGGTAAAAGAACATTACTAGCTAAAACCTACCTTTTTCCCAAAAGAAAGTTAAAGATAGCAAAGTTCAGTAGCCCACAGGACACCACTCATGTAGTGCAAGAGCCTGCTTGATTAGATACAGAGGGATTGGGTATATGGTGTGTCCTCCTGTTATACATCTCTAAAGGAGATTGTACAGATTGTATAGTGTATTGACACATTTATACACCTAAATTACCTAGTTGTGCTTTCAGTGTCATTAATATGGTTGTAAAGGCAGAAGGTTTTTTATCTTAATGCATTCTATGTGCAGAAGCCACCCCCCCCGCCCAATACTTACCTGAGCCCCATCTCTATCCAGTGATGTTCACAAGTGCCTAAGCCATCTGAGACTCTCCCTTCTGATTGGCTGGGAGACACAGCAATGGCACCATTGGCTCCCGCTGCTGTCAATCAAACTTAGTTAGCCAATCAGGAGAGAGAGGGGGCAGGGATGAACAAGGCTCCATGTCTGAATGGATACATGGAGCTGCAGCTCGGCTCGAGTGACCCCATAGCAAGCTGCTTGCTGTTGGGGCACTCAACAGGAGGGAGAGGCAAGGAGCTCCAGCTAGGTACCCGAGAAGAGGAGGATCTGGGCTGCCCTGTGCAAAACCATTGTACAGAGGAGGTATAACATTTTTGTTGTTTTAATAGAAAAAAAATAGACTTTACAATCACTTTAATTGTTAATGGCACACCAAACACAGAAGCAAATACACATGAAAAAAATGTCTCATGAGCTACTTTGCCACGTGTAGCGCAGCCTATTGACGTCAGAGGGCTGCCCTATGTGTGTCACTGTAAAAATGAGCCAAAAAACATGGGCTCCCACTAGTCAAATGTGTGCATTTACAGAAGAACAATGAGGCTCCATTCACATTGTATTTCTAAACGCATGGCAAACTGCACAGAAAATACATGCTTTGCCATGCACTTCAGATGTGTATCGTACTTGTGTAGTCATTACATGTTAAATCCTCGCCAAGTGCGCCAAAATTTTGGTAATGCACCATGCTCTGATCCCAAAAAAGTTCTGGAGCTTCTCTGGGGTGATTATTGTGTGTAAGGCAGCCCATTCAAGTGAATTGGCTGCTCTGTGCATGGCGAGTGAAAATGCTCCAAAACACCTAAAACAAATGCCTGCGGGAATGTGACATTTTTCGCTATGTGGAGATTCGAACAGAGCCTGACAACTGAGTGTCTCCATCCACTCCCTCCTATGTACTTGTATAAAGATGGCCATACACTATGCAATCTAATTGTACAATCTCTGCACAACTTCCTTTAGATTTACCAGAACTATAGAATAGGACATCACACCTGAACAATCCATTCAATGTGTATCAAATCAGGCAGGCCCTTGTACTACATAGCCGAAGGGAGATCTAAAGGAGAATCTACAATCAGATTATAGAAAATGAGTGGAAGGTGGTATTGTAATGAGGGAGGTGTGGTCCAGAGTGGTGAACACACACACCCTATTACACCCTCCTCTGTGATGCAACAAGGAAGTAAAGGCTTCTGGGAGATGACCTAACAGGAAGTGAATGCTGTGAGACGATCTACAGGAAGTGATGGAATCTGAAAATCATTTTAAAAATTCAAATAAACTCTCAAGATTCTAAACCTTCTGTGGATGAGGTAGGTGAGAGAAAAGTACATTGGGATGGCTGGGCCAGAAATGGCATTGGAAAACGCTTCTATTTATTATGAAAAGTGAAATTCTGCTGGAAAGGGTGAACTTATCCATTAAACCTAAAACTAAAAATGTAATATATTGCAACTTACCAGTCCTTAGATGTGGGTGCTGCATTTGTTCTGTTTGTTAATCTGGGGGGACTAGCAGATTTTGATACACTAGCAAGCTGAAGACAAACTCCAGCTAAGCAGATAAGCAGATATTTTTAAGCAGATACAGCAATATATTTTTTTTTCCTTTTGGAATTAAAGTGTTACTAAGCCCACAACAGTAAAATCAGTCTGTATATGCAGTAAAGAACGCTTGTCATACTCACTGTGGAAACTAAGGGGTTAATCCTCTGCATTGTGTAAAAAGGCTGTTTGATCCTGTCTTCTCTGATCCTCCCCTACTTCCACTGACTCCTAATACTTTTCTGTTAACACAGAGTCAATGGAGTCAGGCTGCATATGCTTAGTTTGGTGTGTATCGCTAGAGAGGGTTTTTTTTTTCATGGTAGGATGTCCGCCGGCCACCGGCGATCGCTCCACTTAGAGCCAGAACAAGGATCTGCTAGTGTAAACAAAGCAGATCCCCGTTCTGTCAGGGGAGTGAAGTGTGATCGTCTGTTCCTAGTGATTAGAAACAGCGATCTCTCTACTCCCAGTCAGTTCACTCCCCCCACAGTTAGAAACACCTCCCTAGGACACACTTAACTCCCTGATCTCCCCCTAGTGTTAACCTCTTCCCTGCCAGTGTCATTTATACAGTAAAAAAAAGTGTCTGATCTGTCTGCCGCAATGTCGCAGTCCAGGTAAAAATCACTGATCATCGCCATTACTAGTAAAAAAAAAAAAAAAATAATAATAAAAATGACATAAATCTACCCCCTATTTTGTAGATGCTATAACTTTTGCGTAAACCAATAAATATATGCTTATTGCAATTTGTTTTACCAAAAATATGTAGAAGAATACATATTGGCCTAAACTGATGAAGACATTTTTTTTTTTTTTTTGGATAATTATTATAGAAAATGGAAAAAATATTGTTTGTTTTTTTCAAAATTGTCAGTCTTTTTTTGTTTATAGTGCAAAAAATAAAAAACGCAAATTTTGATAAAGTGCCACCAAAAGAAAACTCTATTTGTGGGAAAAAAAAAAGGACAATCAATTTTGTTTGGGTACAATGTCGCACGACCGCGCAATTGTCAGTTAAACGACACAGTGCCGAATCGCAAAAAATGGCCTGGTCAATAAGTGGGTAAGTCCTTCCAGGGCTGAAGTGGTTAAACGGTATCTTGTTGAGGCAGATAGCAAAACAAATCTGAACATATGGCATAGATTGTTGTTAGGGATGATCATATACTAGGCTTTTTAGGGTTATTTAAAGTGAACCTTTCCTTTCCCCAGGCATGTAAACATAGTGGTGCATTTAAAATCTTTTCCATCAGCTGTTTCAAATGCTCTCATTTTTTCCCCAAAATAAGCAGCATAAGTAGACTAAACACTACTGTAATGGGATGCAAATTTTGGCTTGTTGTCAAATGTCATGAGCTAAACCCTTATCTTCAGCTATAACCACTATCTCTGACTGCTGACATGTGCAGATAACAGTGGCCCATTACAGAATGGACAGAAGTGTCTGACATCTGTGATTGACAGCTTAGCTTCACCTTCTCTTTGATGTATGAGAGGCAAGATGGAATCTCTCAAATGGAATATAGGTAGGCGTTTAGGGTAACACACTAAATATGTACCAGGGAGTTTTGTTTAAGCTAAATAGTTCATATTTGGCAGTGGTATTTAAAACATAAAGGGTTTCTATAAGAAGACAATGCAAAGTGCACAGACTAGAGCTTTAGTCCACAATGCTTTACACATTACTTTGCATACTGTAGGTTCTTAATTATATCTCATGATACAGTAAAATGTCAGTTCACAAAAGTAAATATTGCATTGGTGTGAATGGTTATCATTTTCTGCATGAAATGAACGTTTAACTTTTTAAAGCCTTTGTTTCCAATTAACTATTTTAGCTCATGAGTGGCTCCTTTTCTCATTCTCCTCAATAGATACTTCATTAAAACGTACTCTTTATGCCAGCTAAAAGGTATTTTGTGAGTAAAAACTCAGGTTAATATCTGGAGGAGCTGAGTTACATAAAACAGGGTGAAATTTGCTGCTAGGTCATAGCCTTGTTCGGCATTAATGGAAGGGTCAGTGCATATCATGCTAGGCCACATTAAATAAATAGTGGTCATTTAGTGCAGAAAGAATGCACTCGCTGACTGTGGAGAGAAATGTATCTGAGTGATTCTTTTCTATACCCCACTGTAGCAGTATATTTCATCATCCAACTGTCAGCTTTTTGTGAAAGTGATTTGAGCAGCTGTAAAGCTACCTGATCACTTCCATGGGTGTGGTAACATGCTGTCTCCCGCAACTTGAGTTTCCCACCATGTATTCTGGGCTCTGTTGCCTCTCCTGGGCTCTCAGGACTTTTATGCCGAGCGTCAACAAGAAGAGTGGATGTTTTCTGACCGTCCCTGTAGTGAATGAAGCTGGAAGTGATAAGCATTTTGGCACTTGCAATTTATGGGCTTTCATTCCTGGCCACTATAGTCACTGTGCTTGATTAGCTTCTGTAGAGTGCAGGGGATACATTAGGATTCTAATAGATCCAGATATCTCATTAAAGTTTAAAGATATTAAATAAAATCAATAACAAAAAAAAGGGTTGAGTGACTCAGGGAGGCTGGATGACTCATCTGACAAATCTTCTGGGGCCTCCCCCTGTTTCCTGGAACCTTGGAGAAGCTTCCAGATGTAGTGGGTGGAATCGTGGAGGGGCTAGCATGCATATTTATGAGGACCTTGGCCAGTCCCCATAAAATGGGTTGGCAGGGGGTAGACTCACCTCATAAATAGACATGGGCCGTGCCAGCAGGGGCAGTCGGGTGAAGGATGGAGATGAAGTGCTGAGGAGGCTGTCAGAGAGTGAGAGGACAGCAGAAGCAGGTCAGCACGTCCGGGAGATCTCCTAAAAAGTCAGCAAGGTGGGCTGGTGTGTGTTCAGTCTGGGAGGACTGTTGAGAGAATGTCAATCTGGGAGGAAGTTAGCCAGAAGGGCTAGTGAAAGGGGCAGCTCAGCCAGGTGGGTTGAAAGTGACTGAAGAGTTGGTGCTGGGATCA
This sequence comes from Lithobates sylvaticus, assembly GCA_028564925.1. NCBI lineage: Eukaryota > Metazoa > Chordata > Amphibia > Anura > Ranidae > Lithobates > Lithobates sylvaticus. Next base: position 210,982,505 of record CM053030.1, on the reverse strand, counting down.
GTGACCACAGAAAGGAAGTGCTGGGAAAGTGTGAGCTGTGTCACCCTATCTTCAAGTATAGGGGCTGCAAGTCCCTGTGTGTAATGGGCCCTTCCTACCAAATTGCAACAAGGTGACACAGATAGAGTTCTGCAGAAAGTGTTGGAGGAAGCAGAGGAGTGTATATAGACTGTATATAGCAGGGGTCTCAAACTGGTGGCCCTTTAGCTGTAACTACAAGTCCCATCATGCCTCTGCCAGAGGGAGTCATTCTTGTAACTGTCCGCCTTGCAAAACCTCATGGGAGTTGTAGTTTTGCAACAGCTGGAGGGCCACCATTTTGAGACCCCTGGTATATAGGAAGAGTTGCCCCTGAAGTTGTCCTGAAGTCAAGTGGGCATCCCATAATTTTCCAATCCCTAGCTAAGTTTTAATCCCTCAATAAAACAAAAAAACAAAGTACCGGACTGTTCTCTGACTCTGGAGTGACTGTGAAAATTTGGTGTGCCAGGCTGTGCAGGGTGGGGGATCCCAGTTACTTGTGGCTCCTGAGGGGGTGTGCTACACACACATACATTGCCGTGCTTATGAAAGGAAATGACCACTGAAGTAGCTGCAGAGTGAGGAGGGTCCTACTCACACTGCTTAGCATTCTGAAGCATTCCACAGATCCCTGCCCTATCCAAGTTCAGCAATAAATGCAGAAAAAGGACACCTCTTGGCTATTTATTGAGCCAGAAGAATGAATGCTGCTGTGTGCTTGGCTGCCGCTGCACTTGTTTGGGAGGAACCTGGGACAAATTAGCGGCCCTTTCCAGGGTGAGCGCTACATAAGCTAACAGAGCAGTATCCCACTTCACAACAACAAGCAGCAAGGATCCACTTCAGACATTTAAAGTCCAACTCAATTTTATCCCAACAGTTCTCTCTCTCTCTTATGTGCGTGCACCTGTGCTCTCTCTCTCTCTCTCTTTATTTATCCCCCAATCCACTATTTTATTATTAGGTATTTATTAAGCGCTGACAATTTACAAAGCGATTTACATATAATATACATTCACATCAGTCCCTTCCCTCAAGGAGCTTACCGTCTAAGGTCCTTATCTTACATGTACACATGCATGTACTTGGCAATTTTGGACAGGAGACAATTAACCTACCAGCATGTCTTTGCAGTGTGGTAGGAAACCCACGCAAGCATAGGGAGAACATGCAAACTCAATGCAGATAGTGTCCCAATTTTGATTTGATCCAGGGACCCTAGTGCTGCAAGGCAGAAGTGCTAAACACTAAACCACTGTGTTGCGATATACTGCAAGTTTAGCCCAGTCATATGACTTTAGCAGGTCAATATATTGATTGACTTTAGCAAGTCAATATATTAATTGACTTCTGTACAACCAGCCTGCTCGAAAAAATTTCTCTAGATCAACACCGCCAGCTGCATTTCTTACGGCGGGGAAGTCTCCTACTGTCAGAACACAAAAGCACAGTGGAAGGGATTCCCCCATCCACATCGAGTGTGTGGATGGTGAATCAAGTCATTTTCTTTCGTTCAACCCGCTGGTTGAATAAATATAAAAAATGACTCATGTATGGCCAGCCTTAGCAGACACATCCCTGCTTTATCACTCCAGTGCTAACTTTGACTGCAGACACATTTGTGGTTGTGTTTGTACCATACTGATTTTATCGAATTTAAATTAGAACCTTTGGTTTTATCAAAATAAATGTGATTAACTTTCCTGTAATAAGTATGTCAGGCAAATAAAGATTGAAATATGTTTATCATGAACCAGTTTCCCCTGGCTCATCGTGATGACATCTTGTTTTTTTCTATGTCATTCTGTCCTCAGACAAAATCAGAGTGTCAAGTTGGTGTTTTCAACAATTGGGAAGAAGTGATTCAAGAGGTATTTAAAAAGAAAAAAATAGCTTACAGTAAACCATAGGGAATGAGCAAAAAGCTGGAGCAAGCAAGGTTTAAAGAAAAGAAGTCTGTTTGAGAGCTTGCTTAATCTTAGGTGGGAAAGCAGAGTCACCCCCTACTGTACTCCTGTGTGTCTGGCACATCGGAGGATATGTTCTTATAAATGAATGATTACATTACAATATAAATGCTGAAGAAATTTGCATTCTTGTCTACATTATGTGGCCAGAAATATGTTGCCATCCTTCCAAATGATTAAGTTCAGGTGTTTTTCAGTGAAGGTCGATACCAAAGCTGAGATTGTATTTATGATTTTAACTGCATAAAGTAGGTTAGTGACTTCCATCATCCACTTATGTTGAAAATTTTTTTTCCTTGCATTGTGATTGTGTATATGTTGCAAAATGAACCTTCACCACATTCACTAAGCTCTGGAGAAAATTCCCTTGCAAAGTGTAACTTGACTTGCAAGGTGAACAGCCTAGTTGTCTTTAATAAATCAACCCCATAGTGCTTGACTAACAAAAGGTTCAATATGGACTGGACAAGTTAAATAGATAACCCTTTAAAAGGAAAACTGTACTGTTGGTACAAGATGTCCCTTAATGCATGCCACCATCCACTCATTGCAGCCCATCTGGAGAAATACTTCTGTCCCATTTCCAGAAATCTGTACTGTGCGGCACAGTCTGGAGCTGCACGGCCTTTCCTCCAAAAATATCCCCACCAGGTCCTTTTCATTTTTACACTTGCACACTGTGACCACAATAATTGTTTCGCTGACCTCCAGTGGCCCTGCAGAGTATGACTCTCTGAACCACATAGTAAAGATTGGTGAAACAGGGACAGAGGTAAGTATTGAACCAGTTGGGGTGCAGCCAGGGATGAGAGTATTCCTCAAAGAAAATGGTGTATCAAAGCTACAGTTGTCTTTTAAGGTGATTAAAAGTGGAACTAACTATTATATTTGAAGCACAATTTATTGTTGGAAGGTTATGATTGGCTTATTACTAGGTGCACGGTTATAATTGTACCAATATTAAGTAATTTTAGTAAAGATTGGTATGGTTTTTGTAAGAAGCTGATACATTTTAAAATATGTACAAAGATACATATGAAGAGCCACCTTTACAACTCAGCTAGTTATACTGTTCAGTTTTTACATGTTTGAATAGGTGTAATTCACTTGAGTGTTGGGGGGGGGTTTGTATCTTGTATTCTGCATGTATATGTTACTAGAAAAAGTAGGGAAATGTACTGTATATTACTGGAGGGTAATAAACTGGAAGTTGAGTATATTATATTATTTTTATTATTATACAGGATTTAAATAGAGCCAACAGTTTGCTCAGCGCTTTACAACATGAGGTAAGACAGTACACTTACAATACAAATCAATACAGGAGGGATCAGAGGGATCAGAGGGCCCTGCTCGAATCTAGAAGGGAGGGTCAATTGGAACAAAAGGTAATAACTGTGGGGGGGGGGGGGGGGTGAGCTGAAGGAGAAAATGAAAATACAGTTGTTAGGTGTGGGTAGGGTAGGCTTCTCTGAAAAAAAGGGTTTTCAGGGATCGTCTAAAAGCTAATAGAGTAGGAGATCAGCGGACAGATTGGGGTAAGGCATTCCATAGGATTGGAGAGGCTTTGGAAAAGTCCTAGAGGCGAGCATGGAAGGAGGTGACGAGGGCGCTAGAGAGCAGAAGGTCTTGAGAGGAATGAAGAGAACGAGTAGGTTGGTGTTTAGAGACTAGACTAGTGATGTAGCTGGGGGCTAAATTGTGGATGGCTTTGTAAGTAGTTGTTAGTATTTTGTATTTAATTTGTTGGGTGAGCAGAAGCCAGTGGAGGGATTGACAGAGCGGGGTAGCAGACACAGAGCGATTGGTAAGGTGGATGAGTCTGCATTTATTCATGAGTCCGCATTCATGATGGATTGAAGAGGTGATAGACTATGTAGAGGTAAGCCAATGAGAAGGGAGTTGCAGTAGTCGAAGCGAGAGATGACAAGGGAGTGAATTAAGAGCTTTGTTGTGTCATTGGTTAGAAAAGGGTGCGTTTTGGAGATGTTGCGGTGGTTGAGGCGGCAAGTGATTGGACGCGGTGCTTAAAGGAGAGTTAAGAGTCCAGGACTACACCTAGAACCTTGGCATGCGGGGATGGGTTTATAGTTGTTCCATCAATTTTGACAGAGAGATCAGGGGAAGGGAAAAGGGCATATGCGGGAGGAAAAATTATAAGCTTGGTTTTAGATAGATTGAGTTTGAGGAAGTGGTGTGACATCCAGATTGATATATCTGATAGTAAATTAGTGATACATGAGGAGACAGAGGGGGTGAGCTGAGGGATAGAGAAATAGATTAGGGTGTTGTCAGCATATAGAGGTGGTATTATGAAGCTATGGGAGGCTATCAGCTGACCCAGGGAGGAGGTGTAGATTAAAAATAAGAGAGGTCCAAGAACAGAACCTTGGGGGACCCCAACAGCGAAAGGAAGAGGAAAGGAGGAAGTAGAGTTGTAAGAAACGCTAAAGGTGCGGTTGGATAAGTAGGAAGAGAACCAGTGAAGAGTACAGTCACGGAGACCAAAGGCATGGAGTTTTTTTGAGGAGAAGGGGGTGGTCAACTGTATCAATGGCAGCAGAGAGGAGTACAGAATACTGTCAATTGGTTTTGGCCGTTAGTAGATCGTTTGTTAGTTTTAGGAGAGCAGTTTCTGTGGAGTGTTGAGGACGAAATCCAGACTGAAGGGGATCAAGAAGGCTATTACCAGCAAGATGGACGCACGTTGGTTGTAGAACAAACGTTCAAGGAGTTTGGATAAGAAGGGGAGCAAGGAGATAGGGCATAGGTTGTTAAGATTGGATCGGTCCAGTGAGGGCTTTTTAAGTATGGGTCTGACCAAGTGCATGTTTTAGAGAGTTGGGGAAGATGCCAGAAGAGAGGGAGAAATTGAGGATGTGGGTTAGAGAGTGTAGCATAGAGCCAGAGGGTGAACGTAGCATTTGAGAGGGAACAGGATCCAGAGGGCAGGTGGTAAGGTGGATGTTAGCAAGTAGTTTAGAAATATTGTCTATAGTGGTGGGGTTGAAAGAGGGAAGTAATTATTGTACCTGTGGGCATGAAGTTTAAAGCGTGCAGGGTATCTGAACAGTAGAGATCTCCTCATGAATTTTTTCAATCTTCTGTTTGAAGTGGTTGGCGATCTCCTAGGCAGTGAGTGAGTTGGCGGGTGGAGGCAGTGGAGGACGAAGTAGAGAGTTGAAGGTAGAGAAGAGTTGACAGGGACGCAATGATAAGTTGCTAATGAGAGAATTATATCAGAATGGATGTAATTGGCCTTTGTGTTATGGTATTGTATTGCTAGGAAACCAGGCAGCAAGACATGGAAGCTGGCAATATGTCTCTTACAGGAGAACAAGGATTTCGATATTTTCTATAAATCACTGAACTGAACATTGTATACATTAATGGATTTTTGGGGGGCATTGTAAATATCAGTAGATTGCAGATCTGGGCATTATTTCTAAAATTAAAAACCAGGGAATTGAAAAAGAGAGCAGTAAACATTGCATATATTACTTATATAAGGCTAATAGACATTAGGGTTGATTTACTAAAACCAGAGCATGCAAAATCTGGTGCAGCTGTGTAGTATAGCCAATCAGCTTCGACCTGCAGCTTGTTCAATTAAGCCTTGACAAAAATCCTGGAAGCTGAATGGTTTCTATGCAGAGCTGCACAGCTTTAGTAAATCAACACCATTGGATCTACCACTACATACTAGAAAACTAGGCATTGCATACTATATACCAACCTTTTTCATCTAGGGTGCCCAGGCACCCTGGGGTGTCCTCAGTTTCTTCAGGGGTGCCTTGGCAAAATGCCAAAAAATGTATACAAGCCAGTGGGTGGATCAAGCCTTTTAGTTACACAAAGCCACAGGTTTTCATCATGCACCATTAAAACCTTCTAGCTGCCGACATCCTAACAACTAATGAAGACATTAGTTGATTAGGAGGATGTCAGGCGATGCCAGGCATAAGGCTAATGTAATTGTAAATTATGATCTAAACACTGGGAAATAGGTATTGTAAAGATTGGTAGATTTGTAGGGAAAGATTGGTAGGTATTGTAAAGATTGCTATATAACTGGAAAATGGGCATTGAATGTGTTACTAGAGACCTGAGAAATTGCATGACTCTTCTGCAATAAAGACCCTGCCTGTTCTCAAATTTTAATTTGTTGCATTTAGTTCCACTTTAATTATAGAAACTCTATGATTGAGCTCCTAGTGGAGGAAAATGCATTAGGGGAACATGTGTATTAGCCTTGCAATGCACTATATTTAATAAAGTTCATGCTTGGCTTTAAGAAAGAGGGTTTGCTTTTTCACACACCTCCTGGAGCCAGCACACTTTGGGCATAGAGAGCCTGGAGCGGAGTGATTTGAGTTGTCTGCAGTTAGTAAAATTTGCTTTGTTTTTCAGATGTTCCTATAAAAAACATTAAGTTACTGTATATCAAAAATATATATTTTTTCCATTTTGCATGGTGTAGTACATGTTTAAACCACTGTGTCCTATTTAAAAGGATTCCTTCACTTCCTGTCCTGTAGACACAACAGAAAGTAAGAGACAATCTATCCAAATGGAGGTAAATTTATTACCAGCTATTACCAGCATACATGTGCCCCTTATATAATATATATAATATTTGTACCTATTCCATGATGTGGGGGTAAATCAGAGATTTCGATTTTTCCTCACTTTTAGTCTCAGTGATGGTGGTCACCAAAACATCTAGAGGGGTGAATCTCTTCAGTGGAGACAAAGACAGCCATAAATACAGGCTTTCTAAATCTGTCCTATTCCAACCAAACCTAAAAGCCTTTTGATATACTTTAAAGAACAATGCAGTTATGGCATTTTTTACATGGCTACATCAGTCCAACTTGGACCAATGTAACTATGCATATACCATACCTGTGGGAACCATACCTATAGAACCCAGAAATCACTCTAGTAGGCGTTACTATGCCAGTGATCTCCACTAGCTTCCAAGTTACAAGCTAAGCAGCTGCCTTGCTGCATTGTGAACACAAGAGGTTGGCCACACAGCATGGGCGCCATTCAGAGATCACTTAGCTTTTTCTTTTTGAATGCAACACATCACGTTCTGCACCTTGTCCAATCAGTGAATGCTTTAGGGCCGTGATGTCACACTCTTTACCTCGTCAAATTAGAGAATGATTTGCATCTTTAGCGCTAACTCCCAGAGGGTCCAATCAGCTTCAGGGCTGTGATGTCACACTCTTTACCTCGTCAGAAAAAATAAATAGAAAAAAGTTTTATTAAATTTCACAATATAAATTGATATTGCATAATTGACATCAAATGTCCATGAAAACGTTTTTTAAAAACCATACATCACTAAACGCTAACTCAACCCAGAGGGGCCAATGGAAATACACAGGTTCGCCTAAAATAGTAAGAGGGCATACAGTGACAGAAGCACAGTCTCATGAACACTGACAATTCAGTGCATCATAGAGAGGGAAAAAGTGTCCAAAACTATATCAGTTTGGTAATCCATCTATGTACATTAATATAGATACTAAATTTGTTAAGATATTAAAAGAGAATATATAAGTATATATTATCCGAAAGAATGGAAAAACCCACCTGGATAATGATTCCTTGGAAAGATAATAGGAGCATATAAAGGAGCATACAAACAAAGTGCTCATAACTGCCAAAAGAAAATCCAAGTTTGAATCTATAAGAAATTTTAAAGGGAAAAGTCCTTTATCCATCTCGGAAATTTTATACAGATATAGTTACCATCAGTAGACCGCAGACTGGTCATCATATGCCAGGTATATATTTACCTATATTGAGGGTCTGCATCAACTCAGGGTGCCAGCCAGGACAGATAACTATCCAGAGAATAGGGAGGCCAGAGTGAGGTACCTAAAGCCCCTTTAAATAGAGCAAAAACGAGGGGGCATTTTAGTGACCAGTAGCCGGACAAAAAACGGATGGCAAATAATCTGCTAAGTCTCTTACCTTTAACAAGTGTTGTTTGGGGAATAAACCTCCGCTGAGCTGCACAAGTGAAGAGCTCAAACAAATCCCCTTAAATAACCCTCTCCACCTGTCGTTTTGGCGCCAAAATCTCGGCGCCAAATGGTCAGGTGAGGACATGTGATGTCACTGCAGGAGCGCCAGACGCACAGGAAGTGACAGCCGTGAAACAGGAAGTGCCATCCACAACAGGAAGTGCCATCCATAACAGGAAGCCAGAACAGCTTACCTCTGTGCTGATAGCAAATTGAATCACAGGATGTAAAAGCCACATCTGAAAGACTGTCAGCAAGGGAGTAAAAGGGAAATGGACTGACAATTGCCAGTGCATGTCAGTGAAGGGATATTTAAAATATCCCTAGACTGAAGGTGATCAGTATGTAGGAATGTTTTTGGGTCACAAAACAGATCCATATATACTACCTCTGTTATCTTGGAACATGTAAGTGTAACCAAGATAACGGCCGCAGTCTAGCGCAAGCGTTTTAACCCTTGGTGACTGAAACGGCGCAAGTTAAGAGAAAGATAGACGGATGAGGTCTAGAGACTCCAAAAATAACGCCTCACGTGTCCATATGAGGCACTCAAACCCCATTTCAAAACATTTTGCTACAAATGTATATAAGGCTGCAAATATTGCTCCTTAAAGGGACCAAGACCAAAAGTGGCTGATGCTAATTAAATATAGATACACTGGAGCAGTGGAACTGGCCAAAGAGCCCTCCACCACGATCAATAGGCCAGCAAGCACCACACCAGACAAAAAGAGCGATGAACATCTGAATGATAATAAAATACAGTACAAGGGGTAAATGAACAGAATACACATAATAATAAACATATTTAGGTGAAAACCAGTAGTGTTCTCAGGAAAGGAGTGACAATGGCGACCTACCCCTATAAGAAGGGTTTGAAGCTCAGAGATTCATTCAAGCCAGGATGCACAGTGGCTCTAAGGTTATGAATCCATTTTGACTCTCTCTGTAAGAGAGTTTTATCAATATCACCTCCACGATCGAAGTCTGGTACATATTCTAGCGCAAAAAACTTCATCTGTGAGATATCGTATGAATGATAGAGCCCCATATGTCGACTAATGGGGGTCTCCATTTTTTTCTTCTTGATAAGGGATACATGATCTCTAATTCTATGGAAGAAAGGTCGTTTAGTTTTCCCTACATAGAAAGCCTGACAAGTACATGTCATAAGGTAAACAACTCCAATAGTCTTACATGTTGCATAAAAGTTGGGCTTAAAGGTTTGACCAGAGGGCAGCATTATTTCAGTCGAATTGTTCAGTAAATCACAGAATTCACATTTTCCACAGGGGGAAGTACCTTTTCTGTGTGTTTTTATTCTTGAGGTAAGGTGGCTATGAACCAAACGATCTTTCAAAGAGGTAGATTTGCGGTAGGTAATTTGTGGGTGAGCTCCCACATATTTTGAGAGGACATCATCTGTAGAAAGAAGATGCCAGTATTTTTCAAAAATATGACGTACTTTTTTATGTTCACCAACAAAAGTGGTGATTACGCGGACTTTGGATTCAGATTTATATGGCTTCACTTGGTGGATTAATTGATGTCTATCCTTCTGTTTTGCTCTATTGTATGAACGCTTAAGGCAATTTTTACTATAGCCTCGTTCTAGGAGACGGGTTTGCAACGCTTTGGCTTCTAATTCAAAATCAGCCTCTTTGCTACAATTTCTTTTTAATCTTAGATACTGACTGAATGGTATGCTCTGGACAAGGGACGCGGGATGAGAACTGTCAGCATGAAGAATAGTATTGCCTGCAGAAGGCTTTCTGTAAAGAGAGGAACCAATCGTTTTATCCTCATTTACATAAATCTTGATATCCAAGAAGTTTACAGTAACCTGATCACAGGTCATCGTAAACTTAAGATTGTAGGAGTTAGTTTCAAGACACAGTAAAAATTGCGACAGCTCATCCCGAGTTCCAGTCCAGACAATAAAGATATCATCAATAAATCTTTTCCAGATCAAAATATTCTCAAAGAAATGACTGAACTGAATGGCCGAGAATATCTCCCTCTCCCACCCCCCCAGGTACAGGTTGGCGTACGATGGGGCACATTTGGTCCCCATCGCCACCCCCTGCACCTGGAGGTAGTGGGAGCAGTCGAAGATAAAAATATTATTGCTCAAGATGAAGAGCAACAGTTCTAAAACAAAATTATTGTATTGCCTGGCTGATGGCCCCCGTTCAGAGAGGAAGCCGTCCACAACTCGAGCCCCCAGTTTGTGGGGGATCGAGTTGTAAAGGGCCTCCACATCTATGGCCACCAACCAGGCTTCATCAGGTAGGCAAAGTCCATCCAAGGATCTCAGCAGATCAGCTGTATCCTGGATGTATGAGCTCAATGACTTGACATGTGGTCTTAAGTAGTCATCAATGAGTTTACTAGCTGATTCTGTAAGGCATCCATTTCCCGAGATAATCGGACGCCCAGGGGGAAAAGAGGCATTCTTATGTATTTTCGGTAATGCGTACATAGTAGGTAGTCTAGGATTTTCAACAAGTAGAAATTCGCATGTTTTTTTGTCAATTAAGTTATTCAAAAAGGCCTGAGTAATGAGGCGTTTGTATTTATTTTGAATATATGAAACCTGAGAAACAGGAATGGGACGGTACCATTGGCGGTTGGATAACAGATCCAAAACCATAGTTTTATAATTTTTTAGGTCCATTAGGACTATATTGCCTCCTTTGTCGGAAGGCTTTATGATCAATTGATCATTCATTTGTAATGATTTGATAGCTTGACGTTGTTTTGAATTTATATTGGATCTGCTATTCCAAGGTCGCCATTTGGTGTTTTGAATCTCTTTACATACCTGTTGGGTAAACGCCCAAATATTTGGATTGCCCTGAAGGACTGGAAAACACCTAGATTTAGGTTTGTACATGGAGGGCCGGGGGAAAACCGTACCTATACCAGTGTCAAGAGAGGGTAGAGGGCAAGCCCCCGGATCCTCCAATGGGAGATCCAGGGGGTTGCTCTCCTCCCAAAGTTCCATCAAGTCGTTAATAGCTTTAACCTCCTTTATAGTTTTATCTCTCCAAATCTCAGCTGAGAATTGATCAGTCTCAGGTGCGATTTGTTGTTTGTCATAAATTGCCTTAAACATCAACCTACGAGCAAAAAGGTTGACATCTTTAATAATTTCAAATGAGTCCACCTCCTGTTCCGGACAGAAGGTCAGACCAAGGCTCAAGACCTGTGTCTGCTCCTCTGATAGGGGACAGGAGGATAGGTTAATTATTTGGAAACTATCTTGTTTGTTATTTTGGGATTTGTCCCCAGAGTACTTGGAGGTTTTCTTGAGTCCATAATCATTTGGGAGGTGAAAATTGGTGCGTTTTTTGGTTCCCCTGACAGGGGAACCACCAAGTGGTCCCCCGACGGGGAAACAGAGATTGACTGGCTATGTTTGGGAAGAGGAGCATGGTTCACATTGGTTTGTGATAAGTTACCTACTTCCGATGGAGGTTGGGAATCACCTACATTTGTCCCTTTCTGAGATCGTAAACCCGAACGAACATTGTCTTTCTGGTTTCTTTTTCCAGAGGATTTTAGTGATGAGAAACTGTATTTCCGTTTGTCAGTGCCTGCTTTTGAGCCCTGGGAAGATCCTGCTTGCTGTGAGGAAACAGAGGAAAAATTAGATTCATCAGAATCAGAAGGTTCTTGATTAGAGTTAGTATTTCTTTGGGACGAAGTCTTTTTCCTTCGCCCCCCTCCCTCTAGAGGCCATTTGTAGGCAGTGTTTGTCTCATAAGAGAGTCTGTCTCTATAATATTTTTTATCCTTGGTTTTCAAAATCTCAGCTACAAATGCCTCTAGATGTTTTTCAAAATCTCAGCTACAAATGCCTCTAGATGTTTTTCCAGGGCTAATTCAGATTCTTTAAAGGAAGCGTCTGCAAAGAGAGTTTCATTATCAGAATACAGTTTTTCAATATCACTATCAATGTTCGCGATCTCTCTGGAATAATGTTGACATAGGGACCCCATCATTGCAAAGGAACAGGTTTGTAAATTACATTCCCATTCAGTTTTAAATTCAGTCTCCACTTTAAAAAGATTTGGAAATATTTGGACTCGAAGACCTTAAATATCCCTTCACTGACATGCACTGGCAATTGTCAGTCCATTTCCCTTTTACTCCCTTGCTGACAGTCTTTCAGATGTGGCTTTTACATCCTGTGATTCAATTTGCTATCAGCACAGAGGTAAGCTGTTCTGGCTTCCTGTTATGGATGGCACTTCCTGTTGTGGATGGCACTTCCTGTTTCACGGCTGTCACTTCCTGTGCGTCTGGCGCTCCTGCAGTGACATCACATGTCCTCACCTGACCATTTGGCGCCGAGATTTTGGCGCCAAAACGACAGGGGGAGAGGGTTATTTAAGGGGATTTGTTTGAGCTCTTCACTTGTGCAGCTCAGCGGAGGTTTATTCCCCAAACAACACTTGTTAAAGGTAAGAGACTTAGCAGATTATTTGCCATCCGTTTTTTGTCCGGCTACTGGTCACTAAAATGCCCCCTCGTTTTTGCTCTATTTAAAGGGGCTTTAGGTACCTCACTCTGGCCTCCCTATTCTCTGGATAGTTATCTGTCCTGGCTGGCACCCTGAGTTGATGCAGACCCTCAATATAGGTAAATATATACCTGGCATATGATGACCAGTCTGCGGTCTACTGATGGTAACTATATCTGTATAAAATTTCCGAGATGGATAAAGGACTTTTCCCTTTAAAATTTCTTATAGATTCAAACTTGGATTTTCTTTTGGCAGTTATGAGCACTTTGTTTGTATGCTCCTTTATATGCTCCTATTATCTTTCCAAGGAATCATTATCCAGGTGGGTTTTTCCATTCTTTCGGATAATATATACTTATATATTCTCTTTTAATATCTTAACAAATTTAGTATCTATATTAATGTACCCCATAGATGGATTACCAAACTGATATAGTTTTGGACACTTTTTCCCTCTCTATGATGCACTCGATACAATCCCATGTATTCAACATTTTTGTGGACTGCAGAGCCCTCTCCCGGGACTTTCAGGTCAGCATTTGAGCCCATTAGCTCCACCCACTTTTCAATTATGTGATGTTCATCTCTACATTATCTTATTAAAATAGTGTAAATTGTTGTGTATTTCAATGTTCTGACTGTATTTTTTCTATTTTAGTAAATATTAATTGACATTATCTAACTCTCCTGAGGAAGCCCAAGTTCGGGTGAAACATGTTGAGAAAAAGAGCAATAAATGAAAAGTTCATCTCTGTTTAGTGATGTATGGTTTTTAAAAAACGTTTTCATGGACATTTGATGTCAATTATGCAATATCAATTTATATTGTGAAATTTAATAAAACTTTTTTCTATTTATGTAATCTTTCTGTATTTTTGCGCCTTAAAAGTCCCATTTCTGTTCTTTGAACTAAAATTTTGACTTGATGTAAGGGATGTGGCGCTATATTTCTAGTTTTCAGCAACTCAGCTCATCTTCAAAAAACTGACAATTCAGGCTCAGTCTAGGAGTTGTATCTATAGTTTTTATGGCGGAAGAATTTTAACAACTTTAACAAGAGTGAGGTTTACGGCCAAAGGACACTCAAAAATGATTCAGTTACAATGATAGGGGGACACATTTATCTTTAAATCTCTTTAAATCTTTCAACAGCAGCTTTCTGAAGGTAGCAGGGAATGGCAAGTATATCTAGGACCCTACAGCAGCAGTCAATTTAACCACTTCTGGCATTTAGTTCCCTTCTGGCACTTGCACAACTATTAGTCCCCAGTAAGGTCTTTACAATGTCCTAGAGCTGTTTGCCACCCAGCACCCGCAGGTAAATCCTCAGTAAAGGAGATAATGTACTTTGCCAGATCAGGACTTCAGTGCAGTGGCCTCCATCAAATATAAACATTGGGCAATCTTACCTAGGCTCTCAGCCGAACAGCTGCTGAGGCCCAGACCTGTGCATTTATCACCTCACCAGCCTCCTTCTGGATACATCCTTACAGGAATTGGCAGATAAATATTCAACTGATCATCTGATTCTCCCTGTCCTATGCTCTGGAAACTTCTTTTCAGAGGCAGGTGGGAATAATCAATCTCTCAGCTCTGGAAACCCTTAACAGACTAATAAAATCAATCACTACTCCACTCGCTAGAATGAAGCCAAAAACTAAATTTACCCATTAGATTACTCTATTACTAGAGAAGGGCGCTACACTTTCATTTTGAAAATGCAGAGCATTCTCTTAAAGGGAAAGATCACCTTTACAGAAAAATCTGTAAGGTAAACTTACACAGGACTCCCTCCCCCCCCCAGTCCTGCTGACCTGGATTGCAGTGATCTCCCATTCTGAGCCCCCCGGTATAGCCGCCTCAGGGGTCTGGGGCTTAGAAATCCCCCACAGCTGAATCTCCAAAATGTACCCAGTGAGGAGGGATGTTTGGGAGCATTCTAATTGGTCGGCGGTGTCACATGGGCGGCGCCGACCAATTAGAACCCACGTAGCCAGTCCTGTCAGCGGGGGACTAAGACGTGTGAATGCTGAGGGTATTTCTAAGCCCTGAGGCGGCTATAACGGGGTTCAGAGCGGGAGATCGCTGTGCAACAGGTCAGCGGGACTGGGGGGGGGGGGGGGTGAGGAGGAGGTCCTGTGTAAGTTCACCATACAGATTTTTCTGTAAAGGTGAACTTACATTTTAATAGTACTTGTGGCAAACAACCAACCTCCTGTGTTCAGATCACTGGAGTAGTAGTGCCCACTACAGTGATTTCTAGCTTCTAGAAGGATCCCACAGGTATGGTATACGCATTATTACGTTGTAATTCATCTTTAAGCAAGTCAAAAAAAGTTATATTCATTTGAGTAGAATCCAAACTTTCTTCCCTATGTTAATATAAATATATTTTGACAGTTTATTAATTTACACGGATATGCTTTTTATAAATGCTAATTAAAAGCTTCAATCAAATGGGTCATACTTTATAGCACAAGTGCTGTTAGCTAGTATGACACATTGTCGCTATTACAAGGATGCCTGGTGTCAAACAAGTGAATGTAATGCTGTGCCTGCTCACATCAGACTGTCACTCAGGGAGTTAATTTTAGATAACACATGTCTGGCTTCTGCTCTTGTGTCATTTGGATCTGTTACAGAGAACACAGTTAAGCTTGTGTCCTGCTGCATCTTTTTCTTCTGAAAATACACCAGGAGAACACAGGCACATCTTTCCATATTGTGCCAGTGCTGAGCAGGAAAACCAGGGGTGACAAGTTAAAGTTCCAAGAATAAGGCTATACAATTCAGAAGAACAGCGACTTTAACACAGGTCTCAGAAAAAGCTCTGTAATTCCAAGATAATTAAGAGTTAGGAAATAGCATTTTTTTTTTTTAAAGCTCAGCATCCATTATTTCTCGTTCTGCCAAATGTGCCCTGTGTTAAACAAATGGGCCAGTGCTTGACACTCGAATGTGATTTTCAATTTTGATAACAATACAAGTTTAAATATAAAGCAAGATACTGGCAAAAGTCTATAGGTTCCAGAAGACCAAAGCTGATAAGATATGCACCTAAAGCATCACTAACAGAGGCTATAACTAGACCATCGGGAATAAAACCTATATATACAGTATATATCTATTAATGTAAAACACTGAGGGGATATGGCCTATTTTCCATTTAAAAATGTCCATTTAAGCCAACTACTTAATTATATTGACCCTAGAGAATAGACTGGCGGTCGTTGCAATACTTTATGTCGCACCGTAGTTGTGCAGCGGTCTTACAAACGCAATTTTTTGGGAAAAAATATAATTTTTTGAATAAAAAAAAAGAACACAGTAAAGCCCAATTTTTTTGTATATTGTGAAAGATTATGTTACGCTGAGTAAATTGATACCCAACATGTCCTGCTACAAAATTGCAAGGTGGGGGCCATCATTCCCTCACTCGACTTAGTGCCAAGCAGGATTGGATTGGAATGTCTCCACAGCTAGCAATGGCCTTTCCCGCTCCCCGATAAAAGTGATCTTGCGCAAATTCGCCGTGGAGACCACTTTTATCTTAAAAGTAGTCTCCGTTAAAGAAAATTCCAGGGTTATGGCAGCCATCTGCTGCCATAACAACGGTATTTAACGTCAGGGGACCGGTGTATAATGATGGCGGGCGGTCCGAAAGTGGTTAAAATTACTCCACACCACTTGAGTGCTTTCGTTATATACCGCTTTCTCCAGTCTGAATATAGATATTAGATATTAGCCACATATTACAACCAGGAACAAGGCAGGTAACACTCAGTGACAACCCCTCCCTTTGCATTCAGAGTGGGGTAAACTGTCCAATAACAATAGACACACAGGCCAGATGTATTCAAACTTCTCACCAGCAAACAGTC
Source organism: Lithobates sylvaticus (assembly GCA_028564925.1). Classification (NCBI taxonomy): domain Eukaryota; kingdom Metazoa; phylum Chordata; class Amphibia; order Anura; family Ranidae; genus Lithobates; species Lithobates sylvaticus. The sequence goes on along the minus strand of CM053030.1, from coordinate 210,966,064 downwards.
TTATCAGCAGGGAGGGGCTGCTGGAGGAATTCCCCCCTCCAAATAGACATACATCCCATAATATACTTTTCTCCCAATGCAGACAGACACAATAGAACAATGGAATACAACCACACCCCAAACGATCCCAGAAAAGAGTCGAACAGCATGAGACAACACATAATATATACATACATTCCAGTGTGGATGTACAGCTAGCTGCTGCCATAACCATGGTATTTAAAGCAGAGTTTCAGGCAAAATGAGAACTCGGTCTCAAACAATTGACCACCCCCCCCACCCCCATTGCCTTCTGGGACCTGTGTGTGTCCCAGAAGACGATGGGACCAATCAGAAAGCACTGCATGACTCACAGTAGGAAACTGTCATTGCAGGCTCACTGGACAGGTAAGTGTCCTTATACTAAAAGTCAGCAGCTACAGTATTTGCAGCAGTCTTAGGGATTTTTTTACTGATCTTTTATAGGTAAATAACATGCCTAAAAAAAGTATGCTAAATGTACATACTGTATAATCTTATAGGAAGATTTTTGTTGAGATGAATGGCATGATAACAGAGTCTCTTTAACCGCTTCAGAACCAGCCGTTGCAGTTGTACTGCAGCAATGTAACTCGACCCCGCAAATCACCGTAGGTGTATGTCAGCTCCTACACAGTGATTTGTGGGTGCGCACGCTCCCATTGGCCAGCAGGGGAGCCAATCAGTGGGTCCAGCAGGCTCGATGTCCGCCGGCGACCCACGAACATTCCCCGCAGTGACAGAACGGGGATCTGCCTGTGTAAACAAGGCAGATTTCCATTCTGACAGGGGAGATCACACAGATTCTGTCTTTCCGCTATGCAGGAAGAAAGATCTGTGTGTTTCCCCAGTCACACAATCCCCCATACAGTTAGAAAACACAAACAGGGAACACATTTAACCCCTTGATCGCCCCTGATGTTAACCCTTTCCCTGCCAGTGTCATTAGTACAATAACAGTGCATATTTTTAGCACTGATTACTGAAATAATGTCACTGGTTCCCAAAAAAGTGTAAAAAATGTCAGTTAAGCCCCATACACACGGTCGGACTTTTTCAGTTAGGTGTCCGATCTGTCTGCCGCAATGTTGCAGTCCGGCTAAAAATCACTGATCACTGCCATTACTAGTAAAAACAATAATAATAATAAAAATGCCATAAATCTATCCCCTATTTTGTAGATGCTTTAACTTTTGCGTAAACCAATTAATGTATGCTTATTGGGATTTTTTTTACCAAAAATATGTAGTAGAATACATATTGGCCTAAACTGAAGAATAATTTTTTTCTTTTTTTTTAAATGTGGTAGCGCAAAAAATAAAAACCGCAGAGGTGATCAAATACCACTAAATGAAAGCTCTATTTGTGGGAAAAAATGACATAAATTTTGTTTGGGTACAGTGTTGCACGTCCGCGCAATTGTCAGTTAAAGCGACGCAGTCCTTCCAGGGCTGAAGTGGTTAATTAATAAGCCTGACAGTCTTCCAGCATTCATTCAAAACATTGCAGATGGGCATTCAGCTTCATACTGCAGTTTTAGCTGGCATTTTACTCCACACAGACAGGCAGCACTACTGCTGATACAAAACAGATTTCTGGTCGATGACATCACTCAGGATCCCAGCCTGTTTGTTTATGAACAAAATTCAGTTGAGGATCTGTTATTTTTGTGGTGGTAGCGCTACCACCACAAAATGACAGATCCCCAGTGAGCTGCTGCTCGTAAACAAGCCAGCCAGGGATCTGTTATTTAGTGGCAGAAGTACTACCACTACATAACACAAGCAAGCTATTTTTAATTTGCTCCGGTCTGGTTTAGCGTTCTCATGACCGGACCTGAGAGAAAAAAGAAGAAAGTAAAGGAATATCTCTACAATAGGGACACACAACACAATACTTTTAAACCAATGCTACACTCCATCCAAAACAAAATGTTTTTCCTGATGTTAGGCTTTAATATAATAAAATAGCTACAATAGTAAAGAAGGGTTGTGAAACCATGACCACCTGCAAGAAAAAACAGACATCGCTGTCCCTATCGGCAGTATATGGTTTGAGTTATAGAAGGAGTCAAAATTGTATTTCTAAACAGATCTACTCATAGATAATAAAACATTGAATATAAATGGAAACTTCTTTAATTTATATTATTACAGTCATTAGTGCAACTGCTTACATTAATCAGTCTTTATGAAACTCAGACCAGATCCGCAGAAAGCGAGTGAACTCAATTTGAACTGAAACATTTATAAGGTTAGTCTTGTGAAATTATATCAGGGACATTTTGTCAGACTGAAGAAAATGGGATCAGATGTCAACCACTAAATGAGCAAAAAGCCATAGCTTAATAGATCTGTCAGATTGCACTAACAGTATGTATTATGTGTACCTAGCAGGTCTCATTTGTCTCCATCTCCACTGGAGTATATAGATTGCATTGTCTTCAGTACATCCCGTACTACATAAAAAGTCTGTAGAAGAACTGGCCTCAATGTTAAAAATGAAGTCATTTGTTTTAGATTAACACTAGTGATTTTTATCTTTTCTTCATTTACACAGAACCCTGAAAACAGAAACCACACTGAGTTCAATTTCAAGAAAATAATTTCCTTTACCAAACGTACATTAACCCTATTCTGCTTACTTTTGTCGCCTAGAGTGGTAGAGTTTCTACAAACAGCTGTAATGTAGCTAACAATTTTTTTTTCTTTCATGAGAAAAGAATGATTATTTGCATCTACAGCCATAATATAGGTAATTTTCTGCAGTGTGGAAATTGCAATTGCAGACAGTAATTTAATCCAAGTGTATTCTATTGATGCCAGATCAAAATGTTTTTAGAAAAAAAAATGCAAAGATCAAAAAATCTTTGTACAGTTGGGCAAGTTATAATGGGCCTGAAGGAGGGAAAGGCTGTCGAAATATAGACAATGGAGAATATAATTGCTTGCTATGGACAATATGGACAGTTATCATGTTAGAAAAGATGCAACAAATGGGAAAAAAATGGCAGTAACCCACCGTGACCACTGAGATTTATTTTTTCTTTGCTATATGTAAACAGCCACCAGTTTACCCACAATTGATAAAAGGTAGTGGCTAGTGGCCTGAGTTAACCTCAGTTTCTCATATGTTTTGGATACTCCAATAGCAATATCTTTCCAACAGAAATCATATTAGTGTCCTTATCTGGGAGTTATGAGTGTTATAGCACCTCCTGTTCATTTATCCATACTATAAAATGTGAACAATACAATAGCAACTCTTCATAATGGCAACATGGGATGTACAGACTCATATCAATAAAATACTCAAAATATTTTAGAAACTGTCAGGTATTTTTGTTAGCATCCATCAAACTTAACTCACAACTCAGCTTTATCTCGGCTCACTAATTTAATTGGTTTGCAGGCCTTACATTTATACTAAAACATGACTTAGCCCCCGTACACACGGTTGGAAATTCCAACCACAAAATCCAACAGATTTTGTCCGACACTGGTGTTGCATACATACGGTCGGCCAAAGTTGTCAGAAAATCCGATCATTCTGAACTAGGTGACGATCGTTGCGTACGACGGAACTACGTAGAGGCTAGTAGCCAATTGTAGACATCATACGCATCGTACGCAACAAACGTCACCTAGTTCAGAATGATCGGAAATTCCAACGGAAAAAGTCAGATGGAGCCCCCACACGGGCGGATTTTCTGACAACATGGTCCGATCGGACATTTTCCGTCGGAATTTTCAACCGTGTGTACGGGGCATAACAGATATGTTAGATAGTTCTTAATATGGTAAACAACCAATGAACTAAATTGCCTATCTCTAAATGGTATAAACAGAACCACTTCTCCCATCAGCTGATCTGAGAACTTCTTTTCCACTGACCATAAGTGTAACTAGACCTTTAGAGATTCTCAAAATAGAGATAGGATAGTGAGTCTCGTCCTTTAGAGATACAATAAAATGGAGTTGATGTTACAAAATGGTGTCTTTAAATTAGATACAAAACAAATCTCCATGTGATAACCAATGTCAGAAGAACTACAATTGCTAGTAATCTCTACCATTTTGTATTCCTCAACATTTGCCAAATACAGAATTATAAGTTTTGGTGTGTCCACCAATCAATTCCAATGCTTTATGTGACATTCTGACCCTAACCCAGTCATTCTCAACAGTTTTTTAATACAGAAGAACCCTTAAAATGTTACAGTCTCAGGAAACCCCTGCCAATAATTACAGAGTCTATAGTGCATGGTACATTGGTGTCATGTTCAGTAGAAAGAACGCTCCTTAAATTTGTAATCAGTAGGAAGAATCGCCCTCTTACAGATAGCTAAAGAGAACACTGTTGTCAGTGCTTACTTATCTCAGAGGCAGAAATTGCCTATTGCTCAAAAAACCTCTAGCAGCCTCTGGAGGAACCCCGTGGTTCCACTGAACCATGGTCATGAATGGCTGGTCTAAACGCAAAATAGGAAAATAGAAAATACAGAACATATTATCTACCATTATGCTGCACAACAGATGGAAGCATTGGACCTAGATATCATTTTTTGAAGGTCTTGTCAATTTTCTACTACAAAAAATCCCTTTAATACTTTATTTTAGCATATGTGTTATATCATTATCATATACTGTATATTATTATGTATTAAAATTATATTATTATCAATGTGTGTGATCCAAGTAGTACAGCCAGTAGTGCAGCTACTACTATTCTTAGAAGGGGACAGTAATGACTATGCACGTATATTTTTTATGACAAGTTACATTTTATAAATTACATAAAAAAAAAAAAAAAAATGCTAGATTAGAGGCAGTAATATTCTGTATACAATAAATGGTACCTAAGTCAGTGTTTCCTTAGGGGCTCTGTCTCATGCAGTAGGGTTACAGAGGACAGGTCAAATTAAAATGTGAGAACTGTAGTAACTTTCTTTTCTATAGTTCCCCATTTTTTGCCAACCAGTGGATATACAGTATATTGATATAACCAGCAAAAAAAAAAAACTGTAGGAAGAGGGGTGTGGAGTTTGTAAGTTTATGGTACGTTTATAACCTGTAGTTTGAGCAACATGAAGTCATCAATCATCACTTTTGTTGGACTGTACTGTTAAAAAATGACTATAGCTTACGCTATAAATTAGCATGCTGTCTCTAATTGTACATTTTTTATGGCAAGCTTGCTATCACTGCTGATGCAAAAGGACAGAGCAGACAAGAGACAAACCAGCACTGATACCAGAGGCCTAATTTAAAACAACTGGAGAAAAGAAAATAAGAACAAACGTGACATTTATTGCCAATAAAAAGAGATAGTTTTGTGACTTATTAATAAAAAGGAATTGGTGATGTGTATGGAAATACTTGGTCTGTCTGATCCAATAGAAATGACGGAAAGAGACCTGGTGCTTAAGGCACGGTACAACCCCTCCGGATTTTATAGGCAGACCAGGTAATATAGTGAAAAATATTCACTATATTACCGAGCGAGCGGCCGAAAAAGGGTTAAACACCCCCGCTTTGCGGCGGTATTGCCGCGGTTTTACCGCGGTGTCCCATTCTAATCAATGGGAAGGAGCGGTATAGGAGCGGTGAACACACCGCTCCTATACTGCTCCAAAGATGCTGCTAGCAGGACTTTTTTTGTCATCCTGCTAGCGCACCGCTCCAGTGTGAAAGCCCGCCGGCTTTCACACTGGAGTTAAAGGGGCCGGATTTTTTCAGGCGGTGAACAGGCGCTATTTTTAGCGCTGCACCGCATGAAAAACGCCCCGGTGTGAAAGGGGCCTAAGTGCATTTCTAGGCTAGCATATGCACATACTAACGATGACGCATGACATGTTTCCGACCCTGTAGTCCTTCAGAGGCTTATGTCATATTGGGTCATGAATATTCTATAATGTAAATATATAGTATATTAGTAACATAGTAGAATAATATAACAATGTATCAAAAAAGGTAGCATATGTCTTATCACATCAAACAGAAAAACAGCAATAGAAGTTGTACTTAGAAAAATTATGAGCAAATCTTAGTGAGGCCATGGTGACTGTGTGGCGGATGTGTTATATAGCTAATGGAAACACAAGTGGAGGTATGTTGAAAAATATTTTATTATATCCTTTCATGTGAAAACACTGAAGAAATGACACTTTGCTACAATATAAACTATTGAGTGTACAGCTTGTATAACAGTGTAAATTTGCTGTCCCCTCAAAATAACTCAACACACAGCCATTATGTCCAAACCATTGGCAACAAAAGTGAGTACACCCCTAAGTGAAAATGTCCAAATCGGGTCCAAAGTGTCAATATTTTGTGTGGCCACCATTATTTTCCAGCACTGCCTTAACCCTCTTGGGCATGGAGCTTCACAGGTTGCCACTGGAGTCCTCTTCCACTCCTCCATGACGACATCACAGAGCTGGTGGATGTTAGAGACCTTGCGCTCCTCTACCTTTCCATTTTGAGGATGCCACACAGATGTTCAATAGGGATTTGTTCTGGAGACATGCTTGGTAAGTCCATCACCTTTACCCTCAGCTTCTTCAGAAAGGCAGTGGTCGTCTTGGAGGTGTGTTCGGGGTTGTTATCATGTTAGAATACTGCCCTGCATCCCAGTCGCCAAAGGAGGGGATCATGCTCTGCTTCAGTATGCCACAGTACATGTTGGCATTCATGGTTCCCTCAATGAACTATGACACTCCCACCACACTTCCACCACCATGCTTGACTGTAGGCAAGACACACTTGTCTTTGTACTCCTCACCTGGTTGCCGCCACACACACTTGACACCATCTAAAACAAATAAGTTTATCTTGGTCTCATCAGACCACAGGACATGGTTCTAGTAATCCATGTCCTTAGTGTGCTTGTCTTCAGCAAACTGTTTGTGGGCTTTCTTCTGTATCATCTTTAGAAGAGGCTTCCTTCTGGGACGACAGCCATGCAGACCAATTTGATGCAATGTGTGGCGTATGGTCTGAGCACTGACAGGCTGACCCCCCACCCCTTAAACCTCTGCAGCAATGCTGGCAGCACTCATATGTCTATTTCCCAAAGATAACCTCTGGATATGAGGCTGAGCATGTGCACTCAAGTTCTTTGGTCAACCATGGCGAGGCCTGTTCTGAGTGGAACCTGTCCTGTTAAACAGCTGTATGGTCTTGGCCACCATGCTGCATCTCAGTTTCAGGGTCTTGGCAATCTTCTTATAGCCTAGGCCATCTTTATGTAGAGCAACAATTCTTTTTTTCAGATCCTCAGAGAGTTCTTTGTCATGAGGTGCCATGTTGAACTTCCAGTGACCAGTATGACAGAATGAGAGCGATAACACCAAATTTAACACACCTGCTCCCCATTCATATCTGAGACCTTGTAACACTAACAGGTCACATGACACCGGGAATGTAAAAATGGCTAATTGGGCCCAATTTGGAAATTTCCACATAGGGGGGTACTCACTTTTGTTGCCAGCAGTTTAGACATTAATGGCTGTGTGTTGAGTTATTTTGAGGGGACAGTACATTTACACTGTTATACAAGCTGTACACTCACTACTTTACATTGTAGCAAAGTTTAATTTCTTCAGTGTTGTCACATGAGAAGATATATTAAAATATTTACAAAAATATGAGGGGTGTACTCACTTTTGTAAGATACTGTAAGGTAACATAAATGAACATGGTGAACTTATTGGTGTGGCACATGGTGTGACCAGCACTTGAGGCCCTTGATATCAAGCAAGCTGTCCACCACTAATCTATTTACAAAATAGAAGATTACTAAAGATAAAAGTTTTTTTCATTTTGAATAGGGTATTTGATTTTTTTTGATCTGTGTCCTGTTAGATACATTTACCTTCACTTTCTGTCCCAAAAACAAACAAGATAAAATAAGTGAGGCAAATACACTCTTATGCCCCGTACACACGGTCGGATAGTCCGATGGAAAAAGTCTAATCGGATTATGTTGTCGGAAAATCCAATCGTGTGTGGGCTCTAGCTGGCTTTTTCCGTCTGAAAAAATTTGAGAGCAGGATCTAAAATTTTCCGACAACAAAATCCAATCAGACTTTTTCCGATCGTGTGTAGGGAATTCCGACGCACAAAGTGCCACGCTTGCTCAGAAGAAATTTGGAGAAAAAAGCTATTGGCTACTGGCCTCTACGTAGTCCCGTCGTACGTGTTGTACGTCAGCTCGTTCGGAATGATTGTTTTTTCCGACAACTTTGTCCAACCGTGTGTGTGCAACACAAGCTTCGGACAAAATCTGTCGGAAAAAATCTGATGGATTTTGTGGTCGGAATGTCCGACAGTGTGTACGGGGCATTAGATATGCATCCTCGTTGGAAGATTTCATTTGCATTCCTGTTCTAGCCACAACTTAAAATGTTGGATTTTCCTCTCACTTTTAGTGCCAGTGTTAGTGGTCACCAGGACAAATGGAGTATGAATCTACCCAACTGGAGCATTGAAAAACTGACAAGAGTCCCATCCCCTCACTGTTCTATCTAAAACAAAAAAAATGGCATTAGATACACTTAAAATGGTTGTAAACCCTATTTTACAACCTTATGCTACAGGTAAGCCTATATTAAGGCTTACTTGTAGCTACCCAGGATATCTCCTAAACCTACACGGTTTAGGAGATATCCCCTGTCCCCTGCATGTGCCGATGTCATCGGCACATGCGCAACTGGGGAAAACTGGAGCAATGGCAGCTGTGTGCCGTTGCTGCAGTCTCCATGCCATTACCGGCGGCTCCCACGCATCATTGTGGCTCAGGCCAATCACAGCGCCGGAGCCGCGATACCCGGAAGTCACTTCGGGACAACATGACGGTGGCCGGATATATACGTTACCACTTTGAAAAGGGATATCTCGGTAACGGCAGCAGCTGCTGCCACAACCGAGATATCCATCTTTACAGGAGGCGGTTCTGTTTACGATAATGGTGGTCTCTGTGGTGATCACCCCCCTCCCGCCGCTCTCCCGCGCCTTCCACCGCTTACCGCAGCCGTCGGTAGGGGCGGAGGCGATCGGGCCTTGCAGTGTGATGGGTATGGAGACGAGTGAGGCTAAGATGGGCCCCCACTCGTCTCTATACCATAGGAGGGCGGAAGCGACGTCAAAACGTCACTTCTGCCCATACCTCTTAAAGGGACATTTTATTTTTTGTCATTTTATCAAATGACAATTTTTTTTTATTTTTTTATTTGCATTTTAGTGTAAATATGAGATCTGACGTCTTTTTGACCTCAGATCTCATATTTAAGAGGTCCTGTCATGCTTTTTTTCTGTTACAAGGGATTTTTACATTCCTTGTAATAGAAATAAAAGTGACACCATTTTTTTTTTTTTAAGAAACAGTGAAAAAATAAAAGGTTAAAATAAATAAGAAAAAAAAAATTTGAACGTGCCCCGTCCCTCCGAGCTCGTGCGCAGATGCGAACGCATACGTGATTAGAGCCTGCATATGAAAGCGATGTTCAAACCACACATGTGAGGTATCGCCGCCATCGGTAGAGCGAGAGCAATAATACTAGCCCTAGACCTTCTCTGTAACTCAAAATATGCAACCTGTAAAATTTTTTAAACATTGCCTTTGGAGATTTTAAAGGGTAAAAGTTTGTCGCCATTCCATGGCGCAATTTTGAAGCGTGACCTCTTTACAGTTGTCTTATTTTTTTTATTAAAAAACGTGTATTTTTTCCAAAAAAAGTGTGCTTGTAAGACCGCTGCGCAAATACGGTGTAACAGAAAGTATTGCAACGACCGACCATTTTATTCTCTAGGGTGTTAGAGAAATATATATATATATATATATATATATATATATATATATATATATAATGTTAGGGGGTTCTAAGTAATTTTCTAGCAAAAAAAAATTGTTTTTAACTTGTAAACACCAAATCTCAGAAATAGGCTCGGTAACAAAGTGGTTAAATAGCATGGCAGTTTAGGACACCTTTAGAATGCAAATAGTGGATTCGGTGTCCGTCTTCGCTACAAGGACAGAAATATGCAAGCTACTTTTGCTAACTTTTTACTTTAAACTGTCTCCTTATTCGTTACTTTAGTGGCTAGGATGGCATCCTTGTGTATTTAGCGTCCTGCCTATATTTCTGTATTATTGTGATTCTGTACTTTGCCCATGTAGGCCAATGCCAGGTTCACCCTAATGCAGATCTCCCAGACGAACATTAAAAAAAAAAAAAAACACAAGAGGGCGCCTCCATCAAGGTGTAGCAACCTATTAAAAAGAATATAAGACAACAAAATGCATTCACAAGTTAAAAATAGACCGAGGCTTGTCATAAACCCATATAGACCTCCATAGGATCACCTTGAGGCTGCAGAGCTCTCCAGGCAAGTGGCTAGCTGAAGCAGAGTTCTTAGTGGAAGTATAGCTGTCAGGCTTCAGGCTGGAAGCTCAGCAGCAGTGTCTTCCGGGTGTAACAAGAAGGCTGCAAATCCAATCAGCACTTCTCTTGGCTAGGTGATGGTGAGAGGAAGTGGAGGGAGCATGGATTCATGCTTCAAGGCAACAGGATGGCTCCTTTATCAAACCAAGAGCATACCTCCTTTGGCTCCTCTACAGTTCTGTTTTACCCCTATAAGTGAAATCAAAACCCTTAAACAGTTATGGAACACATAGAGCTACTGACCCCTAACCCTGAATGATCTAATCTGCCAAATAGAGTCACATTCTCCCCTGTACCTGGAAGTACCGGGAATTTCCTTTGACTCCCTGCATGGAACAGCAGGGAAGAAAAGGAAAGGGAAATATATACTGCTGAAGACGAGGAAATTAAAGCAAATGTGTTTCTTCGCCCTTAACAGAAAGAGTTAATTTTCATTATGACCTCAGAAATGTTCTTTTTTGTTTGGAAGTTCCCAGCGCCCATCTCATTTTAGTACAATTGCAAGTAATCATTTTTTCTTTTCTATAAACACATGTAGTTTAAAACATGGCTTTTCTCTTGGCCAGCTCAGATGCATACAGTACACAATTAGCTATAATGACAATACACTTTCAGGCAAATCCAGCTGTTAGATCTTTCAGATCCAACCAGAGTTGCTTATTGCCTTTGTACCCCTGGCACATTTGTTTTACAGCAATAATTAACAATTTATCGCACATTTATTATCCTAAAGTAGTTCTGTTCAATGCAGCTGTCATATAAAAGACAGTTTAGAGATTTAAAGTGTCTGAGGGGTAGAAAGGTAAATATTCGTGCTCTTGCAAATGTCCAGACACTGCTGCCATCTTACACTTCTAGGTCTGTTGGATAGTGTGTCCCATGTTGGGAACTGTGGTTCCTCCTGACAGCATCTAAAGGTTAAGAGAAGTTCTGATTCACCCCCATTCAAAGCTAGGAAAAAAGTCAACTTTTTATTGTTGCCTATATATCCCCAGTAGGGATGAGCTTGAGTTCTGTCCAAACAAGTAAATTAATTGTCAATTTGGGCCAATTTGCAGTGGGTAGGATTTCCTGGCCTGCAGCTGTACATATGCAAATGGACAGAGATGATAGATGCTTATGACATCATTGACCTAATATGACCACATAGCCACGTTAGGTAAAAGAAATTGATTTATTATGGCCATGTGGCCATATTAGGTCAATGATATCATGAGCATCGCTTCTTTTGTGTAAATCAGACGCGTGGCAGGGGATCTCCTGCTCGAAACTCATTGGACCAGCAATGACAACTAACTTCTGGATTTGAACGAACTTGAGTTCACATCGAACCCAAGCTCATTACTAGTCCCCAGTAGAGAGATTGCCCCACACTTCCTGCACTGAAGGAACTCCTGTTGCCACCTTTCCCAGCTTTTATGTGTGGGCCACAGGAAATAAAGCATAGATGATGCATGAAAATCATAGTTCAACAAACTTCAGGTCTTGTTAAAGTCCCTCCACACCTCCATGTCAACACAAAGAAAATTCATTCTTATGAAATGCACATGTCATAGTGGATTCACATAGTAGCAAGTTCAAATAAAGTTCAGCAAACTAACCCCTATCCTTCCTTCCTAATTAGTGGAAAGATTAAGTAATACTGATTAACAAATACATATTTTTTTTTAATTTTTTTTTTTCCAAATTACAACACGTGAAAGCTGTAACCTTGCAGACATTTGGTGAGAAGTCATAGGGGAGGTTTGAAGGGTCTTTGGGAAGCATAGTAACATTATCTCACATTTATTAGCTTTTAGCAGCTCAAGGTGAAATAGATAGTAAGCTCCATTTGCTGCAGTAACTTGAAGGTTCCGCTGGCTGTACATCTTCGCTAAATGCTCACTCTCATTAGGGATCCAAGAAATACACTGTAACACAAAGAGACAATCCTTACCAGCTCTATAAAGTGTAACACTGACTATACCAAGCTTTTAAAAGCTCCTAGTAAGGCACAGTGGATATTAAAGGTAAAGGTATGAGTTTTTGAGATTGGGCAGCTGGACAGACTGGCATGCTGTTCAGCAATTTTCCACCTTTAATGGATCTTATCTTATTTGTTTACTGACACATTTTTTATTTTATTGGTCTGGCTGGTGAGACGTCAACTGTATGGAAACCCTAGATGAGACTCGGGGCATTTGAATGAGCTGAACTTTCTATTTCTCTTCTCTGGAGTGCAGTGCCCTCCAATGTTTATGGCACCCTGTCAGGCCACCTGAGTCCAGGTGACAGATGCACACCGTTGGAGCCAGGAGTGCACCACTAAGGTAGTGGACCCTACGGCTGACTGCTGCAGATGGAACTCTGGGTGGTTCAGGAAGGCAGGTTCACTGGAGTACCAACACAGATCCCACTGGGAACTAGAATCTAAGAGCCAGCAGGTGTTCATCAGAGCCTCTAGTGGTGAGGATGCACTGCGCTGCAACTGACTCCAGGTCGTGGCCCCAAGGTCTCCCAGCTCAAGCTTACGGTAGGCTACAGGAGGATAGAGAGGAAGCAGCAGCCCAGGACAACAAGGTATAGTAAGTAAATAAGCCAAAGGTCGGGGCGACTAGCAGACAAGGATAGACAGAGAACACACCAAAAGGTCAGGGTCACAAGCAGGCATGAATAGTCAAGAACAAGCCAAGATCGGTAACAGAGACAGAAGTAGAGCACATGACAAGCAGGAAACAGGAAACCAAACACACAATAATGCTCGGCAAGGCAGGCTTGGAGAACACTGTGTTAGATAGTGGTTCCTGTTGAGGCTAGGGTGGAGCCACACTGAAGGAAGATTACTTAACCATGCGGGTGTGAGAGTGCAAGCCCTAAGGCTGATACACAGACCATGTAAGAGACAGACAGGGCATGAAAGTATTACTGCAGAGTCATGACACACCCAATGGTTACAAGATCAGTGGAACTATTAAAGGGGGTGTAAAGGTTACATATTTTTTTCAAAAATAACAAAAATGTTATACTTGCCTGCTCTGTGCAATGGAGCGGCCCCTAACCTCCTATTCTAGGGTCTCCCGCCATGATCTTAGCTCCTTCTCCTCTCCGTTTGCCAGTGTAGGAAGCCGCTTCCTGGGGGGGGCGCTCATGCTGGATCATTCCTGAGGCGGGCCGTGTGCGTCCATATACACACACATAGCATGCTTGAGCCCTGTCCCCGCTCCTTCCTCACAGGATTTGATTGACCACCTTCTGTGAGAAGAAAGAGAGAGGAGACAAGCTGCTGCAGATAGGCACAGAGCTGGATTGAGATAGGACTAGGTATAAAGTGGTTTGAGGGGGGCAATACATCCTCTGGGACATTTTTTGCCTTAATGCAGAAATTACATTAAGGTAAAAAATGTTCAGGCTTTAGAACCACAATAATGTAAATAAGCAATATGCGTATGCATATTTAAGATACTATCTTTTAGACAATCGTGACTATGTTATTTAAATATATTTTTGGATATATATATTCATATTTATTATCTTTATTATCTGTGTTATTCCCTTTAACAAACTTAGAATATTTATACAGACCAGTGCAAATACTTACACATTTAATATTGTCTTATGTAACTATAGGTACACATATCTAACATTTGGAAAGCTTATAGTTGTGCATATGTAATGCACTGATTTGTAATGTTTTCACCTTTACCATGACAATTGGTAAAAAATATAAACATGTTGGTTGCTTCAAGGGCTTGCTAGCACCTAACAGAACAAACAATACATATAATTTTCTCTGTTGGTTTGTTTGTCTTTCTTCCATACAGTATATAAAGCAATGGCAAAGTGCCCACCAGGGGCAGACACACCATTTGTGCAGACTGTGCAGCTGCACCAGGGCCCTTTGGGATTTAGAGACCCATGTACATGGAATATAGGTCATTCAGCTTCTGGGACCCCACTCTGCTATCACATTGACCTGAGCTTTGCTCAGATCTAGGGCAGGTGAAATATGGGAGGCATTCTTCATAATATCCAAACCACTCCTCTGGTATATAAAATCCAGGTGATATTATGCAGCAAGTACTTCCTTGACTTCCTGTCTGACTGGCACTGAGATGTGGTATACACTTCATCCTATTTCCCCATATTGCCATTTGGGTAGGCAGTGAATGGAGTGTTTAATGTCTGAGAAAATCCCATAACATAAACCATGAAAGAATTTAGAAATGATGCTATTCTTATCTATCTATCTATCTATCTATCTATCTATCTATCTATCTATCTATCTATCTATCTATCTATCTATTGGGAGCACAAATATAGATATCTTGCACACAAATATGATTCAGTATGAAAAGCAAACACTAGACTGATAATTGGTAATGGAAACCAATATTGTGTCATTGGTTAGAGTAACTTACAGCATATACATAAATGATCAAGTAGAGAATTAGGTCAATTACAGTTCACTAGACAAGTCACTATATTATAGCAGCTTAGAATGGAATTGTATATGGCTAAATTAAAGTAGACCTGGTAATCCACAAGATCAGCATTAATCAATGGCATTAGAAAACAGTAACAGCAACAGTAATTAATACTGTAATAACGTTTCTGTAGCCAGTAGGCTATAACCCCTTTACAGTGCACTTCATTTAAATGGCAGCAATGAAATGTAGAACTCCCTAAAGAGTTACCTCTTACTCTGGACAAAAGGGAAAGTTCTCATGAAGCAGCTAAGTGAGCAGTCCTTAGCCCTAGTTCTTCAGCCAGCTAGGGTTGGGGCCCCATTTTTACAATGGTGCATATAAGTACAGTCCCGGTAAAGTCTGCATACAGTTGTTAAGGCTACTATATAGATGTTAAGTTCCCAAGTGCTCAATCTTTGCTAGCAGTGATAGATTAATGGCATCAGTACCCACTCACCAGTCCCAGTGCTACAGCAACAGTGGTCCCACTGTTCAGATATCAGCTCACTCTGGATCTGCCTGATGCAACTCCAGTCCTTAGCACACATAACAGGCTTGTAGCAAGTTGATGTGCACATAGGAGTTGTGATGTTCACACCTCATGCTTCTCACAGCAAAGAGGAAGTCACTCAGTATTCAGCCTAGGAAAATACAAACTTCTCTTATCCTTATACCTGGCTCTCCATTGGAATTGTAGTTCAATAACCCATTAATTGGAATAACAGAGTTTCTTTCCCGATCTACATCTCTCATGGTTTGTTGCTACCAACCTTCTGCTTGTCAGTGCTCCCTGATGGACGGATGTGAGGTAGTGTTAACCCATTCAGCCAGAAGTCAGTTGGGAGCACAGAGAGCACTGCAGCACAGTGTCCATCTCTGTCTCTAGCCAAGCACCTGGCTACATGTCCCTAAATTTTAATGTTAGGTGAGATGGCTGAGGTGGTAGAATCAGTCAGGTGGGGGTTTTATCAGGGCACATCTGCTTTTGTGCACTGTATATTCTGGTTGTTTGGTTTCAGGGCCAAATGGCCACATAGGCCTGATCTGACCATCACTGTTGATGGTCAACTCTACTACATATTGACTTCCCATACCAGTGTTCACCTACCCTGACTCAAAGATCTACTTAACTGCATTTTCAAACATTTTTCTACTAAAGATACTAAAGGAACCCTGCAGAGCTCCAGACAGTGCATTACTTTGCATCATCAAGCAAGATTAAAAAGTTATCTCTTGACACGCCAAGATAATATAGGCTGTTACTACTGTGGTTTCTTTTTAAATGTCTCCAAATACCTTAGTGATGGTACACTACCGTGCCCTATGTCTCAAATGATTTAGGATTTCCACAGTCCTTGGTACAAGCAATTAGGATGACATACATCTAGACCAAGGGCAATGACAACCCAGGGAAAGCTGTTAAATGCAATTATGCCACTTCTCTGTAACTTAGCATATTGTTTCAAACTGAAGGAAATGACAAAGCTGTCCCACACTGAGAAAACAATCATACTGCCTGATTATTAACAGACGAGTAGCATGGATTTAGTTTTTGTACTAATGTAAACTGCAGCAGACTGGTCTTGGCACTGGAACATTCACATGGGGATTAAATAAAGAAGAAAACAGAAGAGAACGAGCATGAAGTACTATAAGGCCAGCTAGATATCTTTAAGCAGATTGAAGGTACACTTAGCACGCATGGGCACATGAGATGAGATCAATAAATAGCTAGAAGAAAAGACAGCTCAGCAGATCCTGAGGTCAATCTATTCCCACAGCTGGCTGTAAGGGATATGCAGTTCAACATTTTTAAGTGATGACTTTGTAAGGAATGAAATGATGTTTCCAGTTATAAATAAAAACCTGTTGTACATATACTTCTTTTAAACAATGGAAAAAACAAATCAAACACTAAATTAGCATGAGCAGTGATGAAATCTATTGTCTTTTTGTTGTTTTTAGATTTCCGTGTGACTGAAATCAGCTTAACAGATGTAATCCTATCAGTATGCGTTAACTTTTTTAAACCTTGATACCTATATAACTTTCTAAAGCGGTAGTAAAGTCAAGTGGGCATGGCAAGGGGTGTGTCCTATGCCTGCATACTTTTGCTGATAGGTGTCCCTCATTCCCATCTAAAAAAGTTGGGAGGTATGGCAATAGCTCTTTATAAAAAAATATTTTCGACTCAAGCTGCACAGACATACACACACACACATACAATATGATCAATGGCTTTTCTTGTACATTTCCTCATAGCCATTGTTGCGCACAGATGCTTATTGCATACGCTGAAACATAGCCACTAGCAGGAAAATAAATCTAGGTATTACATCTGTGTATTAAATGCAATAGTAAAATGTAAATCACAGGAAACACATGCAAATATGAAATCTGGTTTAAAATGACTGTAAACAAACTCAAAATTACAATACTATAGGTAAAACAAAGTTTCCCCTTTAGATCAATAGTGCTTTTACTGATGTCTTCACATAATCTGTTCTTCCTTCCCATTTCACATTAAGCTCAAACAACTTCATTCCATAAAAAAAATCTTTAAAGATTTATAAAGCAGAAAATATGACATTCACCAAACATTCACAAGTGGTTCATCAGTCCCTGTATAATAAAACATGTGCACCAGGAAGATTCACCAGCAGTAGGGATGAGCCGAACACCCCCCCGTTCGGCTCACACCAGAACCCGCGAACGGACCTAAAGTCTGTGCGAGCTTTCGAACCCTATTAGTTATAATGGATGCGAACGTTCGAAATCAAAAGTGCTAATTTTAAAGGCTAATATGCATGTTATTGTCATAAAAAGTGTTTGGGGACCTGGGTCCTGCCCCAGGGGACATGTATCAATGCACAAATTTTTTTTTAAATCGGCCGTTTTTTCAGGAGCAGTGATTTTAATAATGCTTAAATTGAAACAATAAAAGTGTAATATTCCTTTAAATTTCGTACCTGGGGGGTGTCTATAGTATGCATGTAAAGGGGCGCATGTTTCCTGTGCTTAGAACTGTCCCTGCAAAAAGTGTCATTTTTGCAGGAAAGAAAGCTATTTAAAATCACTCGCGGCTAATGTTAATTGACGGCTCCCGTAACACAGAGAACAGTCATTCATTGAAAGTCATTCATAAAAAAAAGTCATTGATAAAAAATAAAAAAAATTAAAAAAAAAAAGTGTGGGGGTCCCCCCAAATTCAATAACCAGGCCCTTCAGGTCTGGGATGGATATTAACCACTTGCCTACCAGGCACGAACACCCCCTTCCTGACCAAGCCATTTTTTTCAGCTTTCAGCGCTGTCACATTTTGGATGATAATTGCGCGGTCATGCAACGCTGTACCCAAATAAAATTTTTATCATTTTTTCCCCACAGATAGAGCTTTATTTTGGTGGTATTTGATCACCTCTGCGGTTTTTATTTCTTGCGCTATAAACAAAAGAAGAGGGACAAGTGTGAAAAAACATAATATTTTTTACTTTTTATTATAATTTAATATCCAATTATTTTTTTTTTAAATAAATTTTTTCCTCAGTTTAGGCCGATACGTATTCTTCTACATATTTTTGGTAAAAAAAAATCGCAATAAGCGTATATTGATTGGTTTGCGCAAAAGTTATAGCGTCTTCAAAATAGGGGATGGATTTATAGCATTTTTATTATTATTTTTTTTTTACTAGTAATGGCGGCGATCTGCGATTTTTATCATGACTGCGACATTGCGGCGGACATATCGGACACTTTTGACACATTTTTGGGACCATTCACATTTATACAGCGATCCGTGCTATAAAAATGCATTGATTACTGTATAAATGTGACTGTCAGGGAAGGGGTTAACACTAGGGGGCGCTGCAGGGGTTAAAATGTACCCTATATGAGTGATTCTAACTGTGGGGGGAGGGGACTGACTGGGGGAGGGGACCGATCGGTGTCCCTATGTACAAGGGACACACCATCGGTCTCCTCTCCTCTGACAGGACGTGGATCGGTGTGTTTACCGATCCACGTCCTGCTCACTTACCGGGCAATCGCGGGTGCCTGGCGGTCATCGCGACCGCCGGGCACGCGCATCGGGTCCCCAGCTACGCGGCGGGCACGCGCGCGCGCCTCCCGCGCGCGCGCCCCCTAGTGGCCAAAAAGCGAGCGCCGTCATATGACGGCGGCCCGCCACAATAGCTGCACCGCTCCGCCGTCGTTTGACGGCGGGCGGTCAGATAGTGGTTAAGGGGGACCCCAGCCAAAAAAAAAAGAAAAGAAATGGCGTAGGGCCCCCCTCAAAATCCATACCAGACCCTTGAGGTCTGGGATGGATTTTAAGGGGAATCCCAGTCAAAAAAAATGGCGTGGGGTCCCCCTCAAAATCCATACCAGACCCTTACCCGAGCGCGCAACCTGGCAGGCCGCAGGAAAAGAGAGGGGGACGAGAGCGGCCCCCCCTCCCGCCTGAACCGTACCAGGCCACATGCCCTCAACATTGGGAGGATGCTTTGGGGGTCTGAGACCCCCAAAGCACCTTGTCCCCATGTTGATGAGGACAAGGGCCTCGTCCCCACAACCGTGCCCGGTGGTTGTGGGGGTCTGCGGGCGGGGGCAGATCCCAGCCCCCCCCCCCGTGTGAAATGGTAAGGGGGTACAAAAGTACCCCTACCATTTCACCAAAAAAGTGTCAAAAATTGTAAAAATGACAGGAGACGGTCTTTGACAATTCCTTTATTAAAATCTTCTTTCTTCTTTCTTCATCCTTCGGTTTCTTCATATTCTCCTTCCGTCATCTTCTTCCATCTTCTTCCATTTTCTTCTTCCTCCGATCCGCTTCTTCTTGCGCTGGTCTTCTCGTCCTTCTCGTCGGCATCTTCTTCCATGGCGTCGGCATCTGTTCTTCTGTCGGGCCACTCCTCGCAATGGGAGGCTCCCGCTGTGTGAGGCTTCGCTCCGTCTGACATTACTTATATAACGGAGGGCACCTGGTGACCCCGCCCCCCTCTGACGTCATGGGGAAAGCCATAGGGAATTCCCCATGACGTCCCCGTGCGTCAGAGGGGGCGGGGTCACCAGGTGCCCTCCATTATAAAAGACCTGTCAGAGGCAGCCAAGCCTCACATAGCGGGAGCCTCCCATTGCGAGGAGTGGCCCAAGAAGAGACACGACACCGACGCCGACGCCATGGAAGAAGATGCCGGACGAGAAGGACGAGAAGGCCAGTGCAAGAAGAAGCGGATCGGAGGAAGAAGAAAATGGAAGAAGATGGAAGAAAATGACAGAAGGAGAAGATGAAGAAACCGAAGGATGAAGAAAGAAGAAAGAAGATTTTAATAAAGGAATTGTCAAAGACCGTCTCCTGTCATTTTTACAATTTTTGACACTTTTTTGGTGAAATGGTAGGGGTACTTTTGTACCCCCTTACCATTTCACACGGGGGGCGGGATCTGGGGGTCCCCTTGTTAAAGGGGGCTTCCAGATTCTGATAAGCCCCCCGCCCGCAGACCCCCACAACATGGGGACAAGGGGCTTTGGGGGTCTCAGACCCCCAAAGCATCCTCCCAATGTTGAGGGAATGTGGCCTGGTACGGTTCAGGCGGGAGGGGGGGCCGCTCTCGTCTCCCCCTCTTTTCCTGCGGCCTGCCAGGTGGCGTGCTCGGATAAGGGTCTGGTATGGATTTTGAGGGGGACCCCACGCCATTTTTTTTGGCTGGGGTTCCCCTTAAAATCCATCCCAGACCTCAAGGGTCTGGTCTTGATTTTGAGGGGAACCCTACGCGATTTTTTTTTTTTTTTTGGCTGGGGTCCCACTTAATATCCATCCCAGACCTGACAGGGCCTGGTTATTGAATTTGGGGGGACCCCCACGGATTTTTTTTTTTGTGTTTTTTATCAATGAATGACAGTTCTCTGTGTTACGGGATTCATTAGCCGCGAGTGCTTTTAAATAGCTTTTGACCTGCAAAAATGACACTTTTTGCAGGGACAGTTCTAAGCACCGGAAACCTGCCCCCCTTCACAGGCAACCTATAGACACCCCAGGCATCCTGCCTGTAGCCAATTATGGCTCTCCTCGCTGCCGGTGCTGTGATTGGCCAAGCATGCGGGGTCACAGTGCATGCTTGGCCAATCATCAGCCAGCATTGCACTGCGACTGGCGCACTGCATTGCGGGCCGCTCGCATCACACGAATTTGATGCGAGCGCCCCAAATAGTTCTGGGCTCGCTGAACGGGCGAAGGCCCGATGTTCGATTCGAACATGGGTTCGAATCGAACACCGGGCCCATCCCTAACCAGCAGTGAATATCTGGGGGATGTCACATTCATTGCTTCATAAATATACCATTAGTCTTTATTTCATTCTTGAAAGTGTTTTAGTGATTAATGACAAGTGCTAAACAAATGCTAATTCTTATTTTTTTAACTGACGTACTCTTGTGACAACTGTCATTTTTATGTCACAACTTTTTTAGGTGTTAGCACCATTCAGAATTCAGTAAAGCAGTGCTAAAAGTAGTAACTAATCTGAAAATGTTTAAATTACAAAATAATAAAATATTGTCTGACATGTCAGGTGTTACTGCCTATTTAAAATGGCATCATCATCATCCAAAAACACCCCTTCATTAGGGCATCGGGAGATTAATAACAATGTGAATGGACTAGGAATGAACTGGACCTTTAATGTTTTTTCTTACAGTGTAATTACAAGCACAGGTCTTGTCAGCAGCTGGTTTGGCAGCCCAATAAAAACAGGCTTTAGGCTTTAATTCACTTTAATTTAATTAACCTTCCACATTCACATTCCAAATTATATATTTAGACAGTATATAGTACAAGGGCCTATCTGTAAATGTAATTTTAACATATTGTTTATGTAGGCCTTAACACTAGATATTATGGAATCTAAATAAGATTGAACGGGTGGATTTTAATGTGGGAGGCCAGCTTTAAGCTGGAATGCTAGGGGTGGTAGAAGGTCCTGCTATGCACCACAGGCAGCAGCAGTTTAGGGCGCAGAAATTAATATCCTGATAATCTTTTCAGAGCTTAAATCTCCAATCTACACTTTCATTTGGCTACCAAAACATGTCCAAAAAAAGAAATAGGGTTGCTAGGTAACAGTACAGCAATAGCAGGAAAAGTAACTATACAGTAAGAATAACATCTTTAGACCTTATAACTTAAAGTGTACATATATGCTATATTTTATTCAATAAAACTTCTGCCTACCATGATATCCTATAGTAGTTCCACTGTCAGTGGTATTTTCATATGCAATTCTACCTCTTCTTACTGCCTTCCGCAGACCTATCTCCCCTCTTTCTGTCTCTGGATTAACAGTACCAGCGGCACATCTGGATGGGGTTGGGCTTGTTCACGCAGAGTACTACAGTAATTTGGGGTTCATTTACTAAAGACAACTAGACTGTTCACTTTTGCAGGTGCAGTTGCGCTGTGTAATGGTAAAGGAGGTGAATATGAACCATTGGGTAACAACAAAGGGCCTAAAATCTCTCAATCTCAATTGCCACTTGTAATAGAACTGTCCAGCACCAGCTTGGGTGCTTCCTTCAGTATACAGCTTCCTCCAGTCTGCAGTGGTACCCCCCGTAGGGGCTGTTGGTAGTTGTGGTCTGTCTGTCACCCTGCCCAGCCAGGCACACAATCTTCAGTCACTCCCAAACAGAAAACAGTCAATGCACTTTGTTTTTTGTATTTTTATTGAGGGGATTAAACTTGGATGGGGATAGGGTAAATATGAGATGCCCAGTTGATTGCAGAAAATGTAGGGACTGGACTATATACATGTCCAGTATATCAAACTTCCTCTAGCACAGACTCAACTCTTGATCTCTCTATCTCTCCAGCATTTTACTTGGCTCTTGACCTCACTCTCCAGGACCAGCTAGCACTGATATGCAGGCCTGACACTGGCTCAGCTAGTCCCAAAGCAAATGCCCTTTGCAGGCAGGGACCTTGGGTCACTATGATGTAGCAAAAAATATAGGTAGTCCCAATGCTAGCTGTCCATGTGGCTACTAAATCCCAGCACCACTTCTTCAGGCCCTGCCAGCCCTCCTGGCTGCAGCTGCCTCTTTCCACTGCCCGTGGCACCACAGTCCACTCCACTGACTCTGCACCCATCCCAGAATGCAATCTCCCAGTCCTCTCAGGCATGCCTCCCGAGCCTCCCTGACTGTCAATCACCAGCCCTCCTGGCTGCGACTTGTAGTTCCTCCTGGAGATTTGCCTGGCACTGCTCTGCTGCTGTCCTCTCCTTGCTCCCATGCAGCCTGTCCAGGACACCTCTCTGTGTCGCGAGAGGATCCTGTCCTCACCCGAGCCCAGGCCCAAGGTTACCCCCCCCCAGAATGGGGAGCTCCCTCAAAGGCCACGACCGCCTAGCACTTCATCTCCAGCTTCCACCCGAACTACTCCTCCCCAGCTGGGCTAACCCTGGGTATTTAAGGAGGCCTACCCCCTGCCAATCCAGACTAGGGATTGGTCAGGGCTTCTCAGAATACTCCAGGCAGCTCCACCTCTCCTCCTTCCTTTCCAGAAGATTTCAGAATGTTCTGGAAAGAATATAAATGCAAAAAAAAAAAAAAAAATGGACTTGGGGTTCACTGACCCCGGGACTTTGAGGGTGCTGGTGGTGGACACATAGATGAATACTGAACATTCATAAGAAGTAGTTTTATTTAAACATATACAAAAAGACAATAAAAACATGCATATTCATGACAACTGGATTGATCACCAGCACTAAAATTAACATGTGTGAATTAAAACAGTGAGCTAACAATTTCATAGGATACAACTTCATTCAACATGTTTCGCTCATCTGAGCTTCTTCAGGAATTGGGTATATGAATATGTTATACTGAAAGTAAATAGGGAACAGTAAGATTACACAATAAATGCACAATAAACATACTATGCAGTGTACAGTATATGCTCCAAATCAGAATGAAAATGTAGACTAGATTCAAAATACATAACAATTGTCAAATAAATCAATGGCAAAATTTATATATTGAGATGTAGTGACCGTCAAACAGATCTCTTACCAGTAGAATACCTAGTAGTCCAGTTAATTAAAGCCAATAGTGCTCAAGCTCAAAAAAAATAAAATGAAATGAAAAATAATAATAATGACAAAAAGAACATGGTAAAATCAAAAATAGAAAAATAGAAATAAAGAAAGAAAAATCAAAAATAATAATTAAGGAGGAATAATAATGAGTGGAAATTAAAAAACAATTAAAGTTAAAATTAACTCTTTAATTTGTTTTTTAATTTTCACTCATTATTATTCCTCCTTCATTATTATTTTAGATTTTAGATTTTTCTTTCTTTCTTTCTATTTTTCTATTTTTTATTTTACCATGTTCTTTTTGTCATTATTATTATTTTTCATTTCATTTTATTTTTTACACATGTATTTGTATTAATTATTATTTGTCAGTATTGCAACTATATGTATCTTTATTTCCGTGAACCAGATCTTTTTGGGAGTAATTTATCTGCTCCCAGTATTACACGGTGCTCAGTATGTGTATTGGTTTGATTTTTCTTGCCTCAACAGCGGTATTCCTCTTTCTTGTCAGATCCTTTCTATCTTTGTCCTTTGTGGGTCACACGGGCACCCCGGGCACCTTGCATGCCATTGGGTTAATCCACCGGTGGCCACTTGGAGCCCTAGAGGTATTATTTCCCAGTCAGTGGGCTTTTGGTCGGCAGCCAATTTTATTTCACTTTAATTCTACTTCTAATTTTATCGATTTTGATCACTTTGTTATATCACCTTTTGCGGGGGACAGCTACGCTGGTTTCTTGCATTTTGTTTGGGTGCCATCAATCTGTTAGCTCCCAGATCTAAAATGGCTGCTTTAGCTTCAGCCACGGTGACCTGCAGTTGTACTTCCGGTTCGCTGGACCACGCGCATGTGCGGTAGTTACCGCAGGGATTTTTTGCGCCCTTTGCTGGGTTGCTGGCCAGCTGCCAGCCAAGCCTGAAATTTGCCTATACTAACAAAAACCTAACCACTACCACTTCTAGCACACTAGAGGGTGCTACATATATGTAGTACACCAGATCAGGTGGGCCTAATCACATTATCGTATGCAAAGGAAACTGTATACAGGAATATAATTAACATAGCTAAGGAACAGCCAGCATAAACATTAAGCTAATTAAACAACAAGCCACCTAGATGACTTAGGGCCCTCCCAGACCATTCAGCACCAAAGCCACTTCCCTGCCACTAACATAAAATCTGTCCATCTAAGATGGTCACAAGTTTATAAATAACAATAAAGTTTATTAATAACAAGCCATGCCACTGCCAATATACCCAAACCAACCCTTAAACTGACCGTAACACCTAACACTCATCACAGTCCTTTTTATTAAACATTCATTGTTACATATCTGAGGTTTTCACTTCTGAGACAATTTTTAGAGAAAAGAAAATTAACGTTTGTTTTGCAGAAATGGCATGCCATGTTTCAAGGGAAAAAAACTGCTCATTGAAACCACAATCGTATTATTACCCTGTTGCATGGTAAGGAATATCACAGTTTGCAACAACTTGCCCCTAAGCCTAGTCCGTTTTTTTATAATAAAGGAGCCAAGTAATTAAAAACACATAAAGAAATTTTACAGGAGAATGTAAAGTTGTGTTTTCTGAAGTTTAATAAAAGTTTGGAGTGGCAACAAGACAATAACCAAAATGAAGCAGTAAATCAACAAATTAATGGCTTAAAGGAATATATTCTGGAACAGCCAAGTCAGAGTTCTGACCTTGATCCAACTGCGATGCTGCAGCATGACCTTTAGAGAGCTGTTCATTCATGGAATCTCTGAAACATCAAACACTTGAAACAGTTTTATAAGAATAAATAGTCTAACGTTTCTCCTAATCATTGTGCATGTCAGATAAGCAACTAGAGGAAACGTTTGGGGGAAATTACTATTGCCAAGGGTCCTAAATTGCTGCCAATTCAGTCTGAACTATGAATGTTTAAATCATGTGTTCAATAAAGACATGAAAGAATAAGATCGTGTATTATGCATAAAGATGTTTGTCTTTTATTGTGACAAATTTGCAGGTAAGACCACATTTGAGCAATTATTGATGCAAAAAGTCATGACATTCGAAAATGCACACAAACTTTTTCCTACAGTAGTATCTGGAGGTTGCACAGTCAGTAAAAAGAGGAAATTAGGCTGCCTGGTTTTCATGATAATAAGTAATTTACCTGCCAGTATAGGACATCTTGTCTGCACTAGACAATACCACATTTACAATGCCAGTTTTCTAAAACATCATTGAGACCATAGTTCCATGCCTATGGGTGGCATTCCCCAACTGGCTCATCTAGTAGAATCTCCTCTCTTGCAGCATGTTCCATTACCACTTTTAGCAAATCCCTTGGTTTGTAGTTGATATGTCTCAGTGAGCAGGAAGTTATGTTACATATTTTCTGCTAATCCCCCTAAAACGTTTTACATAATAATCAATGAAAGTTTAAATTAAATAATAAATAAATTAAATAATGAATTAAAGTTTAACTTTACCTTTTTAAAAAAAAATAACATTGGGAAGGATTAGAAGAGATACAGTAAATATGTCCAACAGGGACATAGACAGTTACCTATGTAACCACCAGTGAAATGAAGTACATTTGTACTGACCACCAATGTAAACAAGCACTTCACTGTTATCCATCAGGGTATGAGAGCATTTCTCAACTGACCACTAATATGCATTGAGCACTAAAGTAATCTGTCACTACACTGACCACAAATATAAGAAATAATTTCTCCACTGGCCACAAAAGTAAAGGGGCACTTTACTGATCACCATTACAAGTGTTCATTTTTTCACTGACCTTCAATGTAAGGGGTCACTACACTAACCACCAATAGAAGGGGACACTTCTCCACTGACCACAACTTAAGAGACAGTACACTAACCACTCTGCAAATTTCATATCACAGACATAGTCCTGACTGCTGCACTCTGTTTGTTGTGCTGTACAATACATATTCCTGAAAGCTACACTGTGTGCATTTCCTTTCCTGCCTCTATTACTGCATCGTTGCTCCTGCTTCCTTGCATACTGTTTTATCACCTTACACACTATAGCAAAACTGTGAAAAATAAGTACTTTTTAAATATAAACATTGCTTCCACTGCTGTCAATCAAATCCAATGACTGCCGGAGCTGGGGGGCAGGGCCGGGTCCTGCTGTCTGTGTCAGTGAACGCAGCAGCAGGACACCGGAGCGCGCCAGCACGAGTGCCCCCAGGGAAAGCGCTTCTCCGTCGGGGCACTCGAGAAGAGGAGCCAGGATTGCCATGGAGTGACCCCAGAAGAGGAGGATCGGGCTACTCTGTGCAAAACCCTTGCACAGAGGAGGTAAGTATGACATGTTTTTTATTTTAAAAAAAAACAAGACTTTACAACCCCTTTTAAGGTAAAAAAAATGTTTAGACTTTAGAAAAAAACTTTTTAAGTATTAGATAATTATATTGTATTGGTCATGTATTTTTATGGTTTGTGCAATCAGTCCTCTGAGAGCCTTCGGACAAATTATTTATAAAAGGCTTCTAAAATGTACTTGGGAATATATGTTTTATTATGAATATTAAATATTTAGTTAGTATACAGCCTAGAGCAACTAGTCTAGGTTCACCATGCAATGTTTTTAAAAAAGGGTTGGGGACTTCTTTTTCTGTGTTTCTAGCAGGCACAGCAGCATATTCAAATTAATGAATTAAGATGGTAATGTGATGATCAAAGTTATTGTCCATTTTCCATCATGCTGTGATGTACGTTATTTAAATAAATATTTATATGGCATTTAAAAAGAAAAAAAGCTGATTTATTGCTTTTTTATTTTACTACAAGAATGAATGCAATAAATACCACTGGCAATATGAAGGATGAAAGAGTACTTACGGTGATGGCAATTCTTGGAACCATTTCTAAAACATTCAGAATAAATTGGAGCATTTGCAGGACTTTACTTACCTTTGGACGTAACAGCGCAGTTTAACAAAGCTTAGAGTCAAAACAAATTCCCAGTAGGCAAGCCAAGGACATTCTGGGATCATGAGGTTTAATGAAAGGGTCAAATAGGCAGTCAATCTGGACAGTTAAATATTCAGAGCAGGTAGAATAGAAAAGCAGTCAATAACTTTGATCAGGAAAAAATAGGGAATAATCTGTGTATATAAGAAGCCATAGTAACCCCGGCTCAGGCAGAATATATTTAATAACAACATTTAATTAGGCTTTGTGAAAGTCTCAGCAGGATTGCAGAGACTGCAGGACATTGATGAAGTTACTGCCAAAAGATCATGAAATAAGCCCTGAAATGTTGCTGAGAGATCATATGATTAAGGAGCAGAAATGTAGATAAACTGAAAAAAATATATTTAACCACTTGACAACTGGGCACTTAAACCCCCCTCGTGACCAGAGCAATTTTCAGCTTTCAGTGCTCTCACATTTTGAATGACAATTACCCAGTCATTCAATACTGTACCCAAATCATTTTTTTGTCCTTTTTTTTCACATAAATAGAGCTTTCTTTTGGTGGTATTTGATCACCTCTGGGTTTTTTTTTTTTTGCGCTATAAATAAAAAAAGAGACCGAAAATTTGAAAAAAAAAACAAATTTTTCTCAATTTCTGTGATAAAATTTTGCAAATTATTAATTATTCTTCATAAATTTTGGCCACAATTTATACTGCTACATATTTTTGGTAAAAATAACCCAAATTAGTGGATATTATTTGGTCTGTGTGAAAGTTATAGAGTCTACAAGTTGTGGTGCAAATCATAAAAAATTGATCACACCTGATACACTGGTGGCCTATCTCATATCTTTTGTGACCCGAACAAGCCAGGAAAGTACAAATACCCCCCAAATGACCAAGGTAGACATTCCAAGGTATTTAGTAAGATGCATGGTGAGGTGTTTGATGTTGTCATTTTTTCCCACAATTCTTTGCAATATTAATATTTTTTTTCCCCACAAAATTGTCATTGTAATAGGTTATTTCTCTCACATGGCATGTGTATACCACAAATGACGCCCCCAAAATACATTCTGCTACTCCTCCTAAGTATGGCAATACCACATGTGTGGGACTTTTTCACAGCCTGGCCACATAGAGAGGCCCAACATGCAGGGAGCACCATCAGGTGTTCTAGGAGCATAAATGACACATCTAACTTGTTGACTACCTATTACACTTTTGAAGGCCCTGGAGCACCAGGACAATGGAAACGCCCACAAAATGACCCCATTTTAGAAAGCTAACACCCCAACATATAATCTTTGAGGCATAATGAGTCTTGAGTGCAACAGCTATAGACCCAAATCACTACTTAACGTAGCCCTGAAATGCTTCACTAACATACTAGCTACACGCCTTCAGCTATTTCTTCCCCAACTGGTCCATTTAGACCAAGTAGGCTTTATCCCCACTCGTGAAGCACGTAATAACACCACTAAAGTCTTGAATTTGTTACACTTAGCCAACCATAACAAAATACCCTGTTTCTTCCTCAGCACGGACGCAGAGAAAGTGTTCGATAGGGTGAATTGGAGTTTCATGTTTGCAACCCTTTAAAGATTTGGCGTGTGGGACAGGATGATTCAGTGGATCTCCGATGTATATACTACTCCAATGGCCTCAGGCAAGGTTAACGGTGTGTTCTCAAACCAGATCGCAATATGGAACGGGACCGAGCAGGGTTGTCCTTTGTCACCGCTATTTTTTGCACTTACCCTGGAACCGTTCCTGTGTAGGGTCAGATTAACCACTTGCCGACCGGCGCACGACGATATACGTCGACAGAATGGCACGTACAGGCAGGAGGGCGTACGTCCCTCCTTTAGCCTGTCCGTGCCATCGGGAGCGCGCCGGGAGCGGCGCGCTCCCGCGCTGGTCGGGACCCCCGTGAGTCCGGCCGCGGTCCCCGCGGACTCGATCGCCGCGGGGACTCCCGCGATCGTCTCACGGAGCGGCTGAACGGGGAGATGCCGAGATAAACAGCATCTCCCCGTTCTGCCTAGCAACTAGTGACGCCGATCTCTGCTCCCTGTGATTGGAGCAGAGATCAGCATTCACTAGCTGACAGCCACGCCCCCCCACAGTAAAAAACACACCCCTAGGCATACTTAACTCTTTCACTGCCCCCTTGTGGTTAACCCCTTCACTGCCAGTGTCATTTATACAGAAATCAATGCATTTAAATGCATTAATTGCTGTATAATGACAATGGTCCCAAAAATGTGTCAAAAATGTCCGATGTGTCCGCCATAATGTCGCAGTCACAAAAAAAAACGCAGATCTCCGCCATTAATAATTAAAAAAAATTATTAATAAAAATGCTATAAAACTATCCCCTATCTTGTAAACGCTATAACTTCTGCGCAAACCGATCAATAATTATTGCGATTTTTTTTACCAAAAATTTAGAAGAATACGTATCGGCCTAAACTGAGGAAAAAAAAAAATTTTTTATATATTTTTTGTAGCAAAAAATAAAAAATAATGCATTTTTTTCAAAAATTTTTGTTTATAGCGCAAAAAATAAAAACCGCAGGGGCAAATACCACCAAATGTCAATTTTGTTTGGGAGCTCAATTGTCAGTTAAAGCGACGCAGTGCCGAATCGCAAATGGCTGCAAATTGGTCCGGTCTGAAAGTGGTTAAATTGAATTTGAGCGATATGGCAATCTATCAAACTTGAAGGTTCATTTATCAAAGTCTGAGGCTATGGGCGTGGGGATGACTCCCACACAACTACACCACTTACAAAGTATTTTTAAATTTAAGTGGACCTCCACGCCATTAAAATATTTAGGGACGCATATCCCCCATCTGTGTCCAATGTCTTTAAATTGAACTTCCCATCTCTCCTGGGCCTAGTGCGAAAGCTTCTGGATAAATGGCATCATGGGCTACACTCGTGGTTCGGTCAATGTAACATTATAAAGATGTGTCTTACCCAAATTCTTCTACGTCTTTCAGGCCCTCCCTATTCGTATTCCACCAGCCTACTTTCCATACCAGGCACTTTCCCCTCTTCCTGCCAGGACAATTTTTAGCTTTCAGCGCTGTCGCACTTTGATTGACAATTGCGCAGTCATGCAACACTGTACCCAAACTAAATTTTTATCATTTTCTTCCCACAAATAGAGATTTCTTTAGGTGGCATTTGATCACTTCTGGGGTGTTCAATTTTTGCGCCATAAATGAAAAAAAAACGACAATTTAAAAAAAGAAAACTGATGGGCACTGATAGGCAACACTGATAGGCAGCACTTATTATGGGGACAGGCTGGCAGGTGTTGGGCACTGATTGGCAACTGATAGGCACCTTTTGATGGGGGCTGTGGTCATAATCAATGTTCTGGTTATCAGCACAGGCCCCCCCTCCTCTGACAGGGAGAGCCACCAGTTGGCTCTCCCTGTCAGCGTGAACCGAGGAATTTGCAAACGCTTTGTGTAAAAACCTGGAAATTACATCCTCTAAGTCACCATTGTACCCAGTATTGGGTAATCCCAATTTTCCCTGTGGTCTTCGGGGAGGCCCGTTTCAGCACTTGCTAGATACGGGCTGTTTCCAGGTGTCACATTTTCTTAACTTGGACAGATGGCCGTCAATCCTGACTCTGATGCAACCTGATGGGAGATTTGCCTTAGATTTCTGGAGGGCACTCCAACTCCATCACTTCCTCCAAACACTAGGGTCTCCGACAGAATACAGAAAGCCACCAACCACATTTGAATCCCATTGCATGGGGGCAGGCGCACTACCACGCACCCTCTCTACGTTTTTCTCTATATTGATCTCCCCGCCTGCAGAATTCAAACATCCTGACCTTATCAAATGGGAAGCGCCCGATCAGGATAGAAAAAGCATATGGTTTGCCCTTAAGTCCTCCGTTTGTACGCGCGTCCAAGAATGCAACTATAAGGTACTCAACAGATGGTACTACACTCCATCTGTTTTACGCCGCTCCTTTTCTGATTGGTGCTGGAGATGCAGGGGAGAGAGGGGGACGCTCTTACATGTGTTTTGGGACCTTCTGGATAGAGATGCGCAAACTCACACAATAGTTCATAGACCATACAATCCCAGAGGACTCTGATTTCTTCCTACTACATTGCTCTGACATTCCAATTACATCATATAAAAAATCAGTGCTACGTCATTTACTTGACGCTGCCAAGTGTTGCATCGCTTTGCGATGGAAAGAACCTGACCCTCTGACTATCCAAATATGGCTTAGAATGGTTGAGGATATCAGCAAAATGGAGGACTTGATGACTGCACAAAACAAACATGAGCGTTACAAGAAAACATGGCTTCACTGGAACATGTTCATATATTCAGAGGAAGGATGATCTCTTTTAGATGACCGTCCACAACTGCCTTGATAGCTCCACCCTGTCCAGCGAGTTTGCCCCTTTACTGCCCCCCACAACCACCCCCCCCCACACTTCTACCCCCCTTTCTATCTTTATCTTTTTTCTTCCTTCCCTCTTTTTTGCCTTAAAAAATTGGGTACCCATTCTCATGTTCATCTTAGTAGTCTGACCCTGCATACAATAGTGGTTCTACTGTTATATCTGTGTTCTGGGTTTGGAACCTGTATACTTGATGCACTGATATAACTTGACTACTTTTCCAATGTTCTGATTTGATTTTTTGTCTTGGCTACCTTTTTAATCTTAAATAAAGAATTTGAAAAAAAAAAATGTCTGGACTACAGTGTTTATACCATGGTCTACTTTTTGTATCTGTTGCTCTAGGTTACATTTACCAAACTAACAGAGTGAGTTGGCATATAGATTATTTATAGCTCCCCCTTTTTTTCATTCATGTTTTTAGTACCAACTTACACCTCCTACCTCCCCCCAACTGCTCCATCATAGCAAACCCTTTGCATTCTCACCCCTGCAGCTGTCTCAAATTGTCCTATCCCCACCCTACACCTACACAACAATCCCTACTCAGACCATTGTAGCTGACCCCCATCCTACCCTTCTCTGCTTTCACCACCTCTCTCACAAGCCCCCACTTTATCCTCTGTTGCAACAGTGTCTGCCTCTTCTGCGCTCACAGTCACTGCACTGACTCATGCCTCACTGCTTCTTACCACATTACCAGTGCACACATTGTACTCTCCATCACTGTAGTGAGGCACCCTGTATTTAGCCTGTTAAACAGGCAAACTTTTACTAGTACATTTGTAATCAGAAAGTATTGAGCCTGTTTGATACTGGGTCCTATAGTCCCAGTCCCAGTTCTGAGAGCCTCTGTAGCATTCATTAGTGTTAAATGGTACAGTTGTTTATCTGGGCAGTATGGCAACTGCAGTAGCTGCCAAAACAGTATGCTGAACAAGCACAACTGCCATTGCTTTCTTCAAACTGCATTAGAATGAATTCATTTAAAGCTAGACTTAATGATTTTGCCCTTAATAACCTGAAGCCATCTGGTATCGGACCTTCCAGCAATTAGAAGCTGTGACAATAATGCACATATGTTTAGCAATTCTAGAGCTTGTCTTTGGAGCCAGATTCCCACAGAGCGCTATCAGTGATGACCTTACATCATTTTAATAACCTATACCAATAAATCTAATTTTCTCCAGTCCACTGTAGGCTCTCTGTATTGCACAGCTGTAAAACTGTAGCACAATATACCAGTTATGTTTTTATCAGATTTTTTTAATTTTGATTAACATATTATTTTTTTTCTGCATGCAGAACAGCAAATGCTTAGGAAATACACAGTTATATAGATTTGCTATGTAACTTGGAGCTCTAATTCTACTTAGAACCAGAGATGAGCAATGAATCAAATATTCTACAGATGATTATCTTTCACCTAAATTATTTTAAATTATTGGAGGGAATGATAAGGGACTATATCGATAAATTTACTGAGGAAAAAAATATCATTAGTAGTAATCAACATTGGTTTACGAAATGTCGCTCCTGTCATACCAATCTGCTAGCATTCTACGAGGAAGTGAGCTGCCATCTAGACAGAGGAAGGCCTATAGATTTAATGTATCTGGATTTTGCAAAGTCATTTGATACAGTCCCCCATAAGTGCTTAATCTACAAGCTAAAGTCTACAGGCATGGACCTTAAGGTTTGTTCCTGGGTAAAAAAAATGGTTACAGGGGCGTGTCCAAAGGGTGGTGATAAATAACATGTACTTAGACTGGTCTGGAGTTGTGAGTGGGGT
Organism: Lithobates sylvaticus; assembly: GCA_028564925.1. Lineage (NCBI taxonomy): Eukaryota > Metazoa > Chordata > Amphibia > Anura > Ranidae > Lithobates > Lithobates sylvaticus. Next base: position 210,931,864 of record CM053030.1, on the reverse strand, counting down.
ACCCCAAGGCTCTGTCTTGGGACCAATTCTATTAATTGTATTCATAAATGACATAGAGGATGGGATAAATAGAGAGGAAAAAGGGAAGTCTGGATGGCCGCACTTCAGCAAAAACTTCTTTATTAGGCAAAAGATAAAATCCAAAGTAGTGACATCTCATGCGATACAGCAAAACAGCAACAGTAGCTTACGCGTTTCACGCCTCAAAGGCGCTTAGTCAAAGCTATGACTAAGCGCCTTTGAGGCGTGAAACGCGTAAGCTACTGTTGCTGTTTTGCTGTATCGCATGAGATGTCACTACTTTGGATTTTATCTTTTGCCTAATAAAGAAGTTTTTGCTGAAGTGCGGCCATCCAGACTTCCCTTTTTCCTCTCTGTTGTGAGCAGAGCCTGCACCAGCTGTACCGAATCAGGGTGGACATCACTTTGCCTCCAGACTCAGAGCGGTATTCATATTCTTATCTCTCAAACCAGGATGGGATAAATAGCTCAATCTCAGTTATTGCGGGCAACACAAAAATAAGCAGGGCAATGACGTTGTACAGTGCAGCTTAAATAACATGTACTTAGACTGGTCTGGAGTTGTGAGTGGGGTACCCCAAGGCTCTGTCTTGGGACCAATTCTATTAATTGTATTCATAAATGACATAGAGGATGGGATAAATAGCTCAATCTCAGTTTTTGCGGACGACACAAAAATAAGCAGGGCAATGACGTTGTACCAGGATATGGAAATTTTACAGAAAGACCTGAACAAAATTATGGAGTGGGCAATTACATGGCAAATGAGTTTTAATGTGGAGAAATGTAAAGTAATGCACCTGGGCGCAAAAAACATATAGGCATACCGCTGGGGGAATCAAGGATGTAGAAAGATCTGGGGGTCCTATTAGATGACAGATTGAGCAATAGAATGCAATGTCAAGCTGCAGCTATCAAAGTCAGCAGAATATTAGCATGCATAAAACATGGATATACTCCAGGGATGAAACTATAATCCTACCACTTTATAAAACTCTGGTTAGGCCTCATCTGGGGTACTCTGTCCAGTTCTGGTCACCAGTCCTCAGGAAGGATGTGCTGGAGCTGGAGAGAGTCCAAAGAAGGGCAATGAATCTAATAAAGGGACTGGATGCCCTTAATTTACAAGGAACGACTACAAGCACTAAATTTATTCTCGCTGGAGAAGTGATGTTTGAGAGGGGACATGATAGCAATCTACAAATACCTCATTGGGGATCTCAGCATAGAAAATAAACTATTCAGTCTCAGGGAGTGTACAAGGACACAGGGCCACACAATGAGATTGGAGGAGAAGCGGTTTAACCTTAAACTGCGCAGGGGGTTTTTCACTGTCAGGGCAATAAGGATGTGGAACTCTCTTCCACAAACGGTTGTGGAGCGGGGAGTAGGGATATTTTCGAAAGACACTTGGATGTGCATCTTAAAGAGCACAACGTACAGGGATATGGGAAAGAATTATACACACTGATACACATGCACCTACACAGGTTGCACTGGATGGGCTGTTGTCTTTTTTCAACCTTACTATGTAACTATGTAACCTTTTTTTGTCTTACCTTTTTTTAATAACTAAACAACATGTGTTTGCCCAAAGGATTTCAGGCCAGCACACCAGGTATATTATTAAATGTATTTAAGTGCAGCTAATATAACTGATTTTGACTTAGTATAGGCCTCCTATAATTACAGCAATTCTCAAACTGGAAAAGAGAGAAGCAACTTTACAAGTCAATCAGATATGCTGCAATCCAAAAGTGACAGAATTTTACCAATGCTGGTGAATACCCTTAGCTGACCTCAATGGTTGCTATCTATATTCAATTACTAACCATTAATGTTGATAAAAAATGAAAACATAGTAATACATAAACTTTAATATGATAGTTTTGTGGGCAGGACACTATTTATAAAAGTGCATTTTTTATAGAGTTTGTGGATATATGTAGATGTAGAGCTTGCAAAGGTCACCATATCTAAATCCTGTAATAGTAATTCTGACAAATTTTTTTCTTTTTATTAACGCTATTGTCACTGTTTTATCAATAGCAATTAAGACAATTTTGGCTGTCAGTTTTCTTGTACAGGTAGAAAATGATAGCCAGAATCTAATTAATTGTTATATGAATAAAACACTTTTTCATTATTCTTTTTTTAAATATATTCAATTATCCAATAACAGTGTCAAAATCATTACAACACATGGAAAATATCTATTGTCTGCATGTACCTAGTTTTGAAGTGGTGAGAATAGAGTATTTATTTTATAAAACATTTTACTGAGTAGTACTTTTCCACAAGGACTGCTATCCCTCATCAAACTAAAAGAACATCTAACATTATTCCTTAGAAGCAATGTTATAGTCATAAAGCAATCACAGACCATTGTAGAAGCTTTAGTTTGCTCACTGTAATTGCTAATTATGTTACAGTTTTGTTAATAGAGTTCTTTATGTGAGCCTGGATACCTCAATGGGAATGAAAATCCCAATCATGTGTCTCTGCTGGACAAAGCCAAAAAGACTGTATGTTATTACAAATATAGTCCCAGATGTTCATATATCAAATGATGGAGTCTGGATGTAATGCTTTAAACAGATATGTCCATGACTTCAGGCCTCTATGATTCTTTTTTTTTTTATACCCCAAAGTGCTTTCTGCTATCTCTGTTTCAAATACATATATTACTAAATGATAAGCACTTGCTAGTCAGTTTACTTCTGGCTGTATAACTAGAATTCCCCTGTGTTGCTGATTCCCCCTGAAGGTTCTTGCTTTTGACTGGAAATCAGTCATTTGTATTCTAATGGTTACAAGATTGGGGTTCCCTCAGGTTTTTTTTTTTTTTCTTTTTAATATTTACTTTAATTTGTTTTCCTCCACCATTTTGTTGTCTTGTCCACCCAAAGCCGGTGTTCCAATTATCAGTATCATTGTATCATTTATCAGCATTTTGGGGAATCTGAGTGGCAGATCTGCCAAATCTGCAAACCGAAATTCCTATCTGCAGTATTTGCAGTAATAGGTGAGCTTGTTGTTGTCCTTATTTAATGCATCTGCAGTGGAGTAGGGCAGGCTGGGCAGCTTTGCAGAGGAGATCTTATGTCCTAGGTGTACATTTTGAGAATCAGTTAAAGTGGTATTAAACCCAAACCCAAATATTGCAGCTTACCCGTCATTATATGTGGTGACTGCATCAGTTGTATTTTTCTGTGGCTTTTCCCCCTGTTTTCACCTGGTGATCTGACCAGTAATACATCCCTGGATAAGTGAGACACAACTCTGGATGAATGAGCGCAGGGGGCACAGCAGACAGCAGCATTGTCAGTCTGGCGAGGATGGGGGGGGGGGGCAAAGTAGTGTTAAATGTATTGGCATATTTAAATACACTAAACAAATTGAAGCCAAACTCCATCTCACATTTTATAAATCAGTTACATCAGTTTTTTTTTTCCTTTTGCGATAATGGTTTTGCATAAATAAATAAAATCTGATTTAATCACCCCTGCCAGTGTTAATTGGTTTATCTCCTCCATGTAAACTGATACATTCTGCTGGAGAGCTTGTGATTTTGAGAAACATCAAAGTTTCTGGCTGGATCACCAGATGAAAATAGAAGAAAAGAAAAAGGAAACAAATGCAGCCAACTAAGAATTGTAAGCTGCAAGGGTCTCTGCTTTAACCAGAGCAGGGTAGTTAGACACATTAAAGAGGAATACACTTTAAAGAGGAACTGCAGTTGGCTCACATAATGTGTAATAAAAACATCTTTGTCATTCTGAAGCTTACCTCCAACCACTTGCATATTATTTTATATATACTGTGATTCTGTACTTGCCAAATCTCCCTCTACTGAGTCTGGCTGCAATCTTTTTAACTGTGGGCAGCTGAAGCTGCTGTCTGTTCACTTCCTGGATTTACACAGACACACAGAGGCACACCTCCAGCTATGCAGCTCTCATTGGCCCTCTTATGACTCATCTCCCCTCCCTTCCTGGCAAACTCTCAGGAGAGTGAGAGAGAGAGTTGTGCATGATGTCCTAAGCCTAGGCATTTTACCAGACAAGAAACAGGAAGTGGGCTGTATAAGGTATTTACTGGCAGAAAAAACATGTTTTACTATCCAAAGTTAAAAAAACAAGGATAATAAATGGAAACATGAAAAAAAGATGAAAAAATTACTCAAGTTCCGCTTTAAGTTAAAGGCAATACATAACTTTTTAAATGTTCGAGATGTACATGTTAAAGGAAATGCTTTCTGCAAATATTCTTCTCAGTGTGCATTCATGTTGTAAAAAAAATGTTTTTATGTATAGTTTTTAATTATATATGTACATGGAGCAGCCATATTTACTGGTAAATTATGTCGACTTTTCTTCCCCTTTGTAGTGTTACACAATTATAATGCTTTATTGCTTCTACCTAGAACTGAAGGGTTTGCCAACCAACTCAATATAATGCACCTCAAAGGTTGGACCAAGAGCAGTTTTAAGAAAATATAGATAATATTGTGGCTATTTTACACATCTCTACATGCAACACAATAACAAAAACATAGACGAACAAGCATGTAGGGCCCAGTGGTGATGGGCTTTTGTTCACATCAGAACTCAATTCTCCCCCTATACAAGCCTACTGGAATGCAAAAGTAGCTTGAAGAAGGTAAACTGCACCTGTCAATGAATTCTCTAGATCTAGACGAGGGCTTCCCTATGCACCAAAAGGCCACCTAACTAAAACGTAACCTTTATTGTAAATCATAAAAAGTATGTAAATATTTTTTATATATAATGGCATTGACCTCATCTACATACTTTTTATTAGTAAATTAAGTTAACTTAGGTTAAGGTTAGGTTAAGTTAGGTTAAGTTTTAATTAAGTGGCCTTTTGGTGAATAGGGAAGCGCACCCTTGTCCTGTTCTAGTCTAATTTTACCACAGTTAAAGCGGAAGTAAACCCGTCGATTTAACAGTCTAAAAAGAAAAGGTATGCCGTGAATGCTAACTGCACATTGGCTGTGCTCTCAACCAAACAGTCAAACCATCCAATGGCTGGTGTCATAACGGATCACATGTGCAGCACTGTGGCAGTTGAAGATTAAACAGAGGCAAAGATGGCAGCTTCCTTGGCTTAAAACGATAGGAGGGTTTACTTCCACTTTAAGTGTTATCAATATCACAGGCTTTTGTATATATGTCAATGAATTCTCACCAATCTCAGAAGTGTATTAAGCTCATTGCAAAAGCAAACTTTGCCAACCCATCAACACAAGCCAGCAGCCATTAGGCACAGACCCTAAAAAAGTCACATCAAAAATAAACTTAACTTAAAGTGAAATATACTGAAAATATACAATACTTACTTTCATGAAGCATTTATCTAGATTCCATTACTACTATAAACACTATTAACATCAAACATGAACAATCTTTAAAAACAAGTTTGATCTTAATCGTTTAAGATCTCACACCTCAAAAGTATGTATTTAGGAATGGTAAAAAATACATTGCAAATCAGCGCAACATACTGTCAACATTAGTTCCGTTATTGACCTGAGCAGTCTCAATATGCTCTATTCTTTACCTTTCCAGTGACAGGTAAATAGTTCAATCATGTGGTGCCGATTTTTTCACAACCAGTAACAACCAAAGTAAGAATTTTTTTTTTACGAGTAGAAATAGTTCATTTTAAAACATAATGGTGTTTTGTTTTGTTTGTCAGGCTCTTTAAATGAACAGATGGAAGCAAATAATTAAGGTTTGTGTAATCCCACTTCTGTTCTTAATACTCTAAAGAAGAAATCTGTCCAAGATTGCTGTGCTAGAAATGTAGCTTGGGTGATAGACCTTAAAATCTCACCCTGTGAACTCATCTCTAAATGGATTGAGAATACCTCGAGAAAGCATTCTTGTTTTTAACGCAGAGACAATTCGAAATGTATCTGAGTTCCAAAGTCTACTCTAGACAAAATAAAGGATACAGCAGTAAATAGGTTATGTGAACTGTTAACATTTACAACTCTCAATGTTATTTTTGAAGCACAGTACATGGAAGACTTATAAGTTCATTGTTTTTCCATTCTTGACCTATAATAGTAATGAAAGTTTCTCTGTGACATCCACTTGATTGTTGGGGTCACAGCTATTTTCTTTAACGCCCATCAACATTTCTATAAATTGCTTACTGAAAAAAACCTTGTCATATGCTGCTTATTGTAATGTATTTTTAATTCTGAAAAGGCAAGGGTTATATCTATACCTATATACTCTATATCTATGTTATACCTGGCTATACCCTGATCACCAGATCTACAATAATCAAATTTGTAACCTCAATATGATAGAAAGGCTCTTTTAGCACAAAGTCAGATAAGCATTATTAGCCAAACTGATATATACTTTCAACAATATGGTTCTCTTGGCGTATGTTAGTGTAAACTGGGAGGATATTGCTGTTTTATTAGAGAATAGGCAGCCATGCACGTGCAACCAGCCATTAAATAGTCTTTCTAAAGTATAACCTTTCTACGAGCTTGCAAGTTCACATCAGGAAGGAGTACTTGCATATTTGTGCCTTTGGAGGAGCACGCTGGAAAAAAAGACTTCAAGAGCAAAAAAGATTTTCAGTAGTATAAAAAAAAGTTATCAGTCATGAAAATCTATCCCAGCCAATACAAATTTTCCCCTAGCTGGCTTGGCAAGCACTGGCCAGGGTCATAAACAAGCCTATATGTCAACTTGCAATCATTCTCTACTCTCCGTAGGCATCTTTGTTAAAGTAAATTGGTGTACACGTTAAGCACACAATCATGATGAAATCAACATAATCAAAATAGGAACTTTCCCTAAACATGTTTGGATATTTGAAGCAAACATTGGGGTTGATTTTCTAAAGGCAAATAGACTGCACACTTTGCAGGTGCAGTTGCCCCAAAGTTTAATAAATGGGGCAAAGCTTCACTTTGCAAAGAACACCCAATCACAAGCAAGGAAAAAAAGCAAATTTGCTTGCACATGATTGTATAATGGATTGGATAAGTCAGCAGAGGTTCCCCTCATTTACTAAGCTCTGCAGCAACTGCACTTGCAGAGTGCCCAGTCTATTTGCCTTTAGTAAACCAGCCCCACAGACTGCTTTAATCAGGTTTGGAAATTTGCCCTTTACCTGATAGATTCTTTGCTAAACTGAGGAAGTTAGCACGGATTGGCTAATGTAACACGTCAGGATGGCATTATCACGCATATGACGCCTCCCAGAATCACAGCCCACGGGTAGTGGCAATGAATGGGAAGCAAGCTGGAGTCAACCCGAACCTAAACAGATGCCCGACACATAGAGAGGGACACCCTGGCTGACTATGCTAAATTGCACAATTGAGTGTGAACTGGTGGTACAGCGGAGGTGGCGAGACTACACCTTGTATGGTGTATGTTTCACTTTTGCACCAGCCTCCCCAGTGACTGAGAAGCAGCCTCTATATACGACTCATGAGCACAGGTGTTCGGTTACCGGCCGCAATCTCATTTAACATGAATGTCCATTAAAGCCTTACTTGACAGAGACTGTGTCAGTTTTGAACTAGTTTAATTTCAGCAATCAACTGGCTATTAGGCATTCTTGACTATCTCCGTTATCATAGCCTGCCCTACCTGACACGTTTCAGACCGACTCCTACTGGGTCTGGTGAATATAGATAGCACGGATGGAACTCTAATGGCTTGCTAGCTGCAATTTTAATTACACTATCCAGTTTGGTGAACTTGCTGATACCTACGTCCATGGACCTTGACTACTAGATATAGGAGTGAATGACGGTGTGTATGGGTGTGTGTGTGTGCAGTTGCGGGAACCTGGGGTAGACAACGTTGTCTCTTTTAATAGTTTTTATGGCTGGTAGAGGCTCAACTTTTTGCCTAGATCTTTGTATAATGTGTTTTTTTCCTAATAAAGCTGATTTCATTGACTGCAGTGTACCCTCACGTGACTTGTTTGGGATAATCTTTTTCCCTTTCTGCATAAACTGATGCTTGTAGCATCTTCTAAAACAACCATGATCACAAGACTAACCTGGCAGCAGGGACAGACATACCATATGTGCTTGCTGTACACAAGGGCCCCTGACTATTTTTACTAGATGAGGTCAGATGGGTGCTGGGACAGCTCCTACTATCACATATACTTAGCTCACTTCCACCTACCTGTCATTCAATAAATGGCAAATAAGTATTTTTTCTTATAGAGCGGTTGAATAGGGGGTTCAGAAATTAGTAATTTGGCAACTCTGTACACCACTGCCTGGCAGCATCTAAATCATGGGTGCTCAACCTGTGGCCCTCCAGCTATTGCAAAACTCCAAGTCCCATCATGCCTCTACCTTTGGGAGTCATGCTTGTAACTGTCAGCCTTGCAGTGGCTCATGGGACTTGTAGTTTTGCAACAGCTGGAAAGCCACAGGTTGAGCACCTATGACCTAAGTGGATCTTTGTTACAATGTCAAACATTGAAAGAGTGCAAAAAAAGTGGCAAGGCCGTCTTTAGTATGGATTGGGCCCTGGGCAAAACTTTTCTTGCCCCCCCCCCCCCCCCCCCATGCAGTTTTGCTCTCCACCTGCTCTGAGACATACAAAAAATAGCTGGACTCAAAATCAGTTTACTGAATCAGATCAGGCAGCTATTGCGATTGGTTGCCAGAGGTTACAGTGTATCATTACCGCTCACTGACTGGTTGCTAGAGGTTACAGCACACATTACGGCTCACTGATTAGTTTCTAGAGGTTACAGCATATTTCTGCTTGTTGATTGGTTGCTAGAGATTACTGTGGATATGACTTCAGGGGGGCATGATATACATAGCAATGCCGCCGGCAGCCACTATTTACATTTGAATGCCGGTAATTTACATGTAAACACAGTCTGCAGGTGAGTCATCTGTACACAACAATAGGGCCGAGCTGGGCAGCATTAGTAGGAGCACTTCACACTGAGATATTGGGACACAGCACAGGACTAAATCCTCAAGGGACGAGGGAATTTAAACCAGGATAGTTGGCAAGTATGAGGCAGTTGCTTTGGGCCCCACAACAATGACAGGCCCCAGGGCAGCTGCCCCTTTTGCTCTGCCTTAAAAACAGCCCTGCATATAGCTAAAGGTTCCCTTGGTTGTAGTTTTTTTTAATTTGCATATACACCCCTATAAGCAATGTAACCAATAAAACATCATTGGCCTATTAATAATATTTCTTTGAGTTTAAGAGACAATACAACTTTATTTAGTTCATCTTTCTCCTTCTCTAAAATCTGAAAATCAGCAATGTATGCAATATTCAAATTGTCCTAAAAGAACATTTATGGTTATTCTATAGCAGCTGTACTGGTGAACTGTTGCTTAAAAGCTTTGAAAAGATGTGAGAATTTTTAACAGCCTGGTAAAATTCTTTACAACTGCTTCCTATTGTCAATCATCATCACTTGTCTGCAAACCAAAGGGTTTATTCAATGGCGTCAACGGTTTGCACTTTAAACATGCTATTTGATATGTGAATATTGCAGCCCATATCTTTGTAACTGAATATAAGATTTATTTAGGATACATACAATAAAACAAAACAACAAAAAAATATTTTAGATTAGGCCATCTAAAATGATCATTAATCATGCTTCATACAAACATACAACATAAAAATGCCAAAGAAACATACTGTACTTAAATTGCTTAATTAAAATTGTTGGATAGAGATTGCAGTTTTAAGAAGGAAACCATTGCTTGTCCCTAGGGAAACATCAGCTATATTTATGCATTAAAAAAATCCTAGCAGGTAGCGCATCTCATTTGCTGAAAATGGCTGCTGGCAAAATCATCCCTCACTGCCTGAATATTTAACTCTTTTAAGTACGGCTGAGATCCTGAGTTTCCTTCACAGCGATCCTAGACTGATCTTTACAAAAACTTGTTTATGAAACATCATTCTAAAGCCTCGTACACATGATCGTATTTTCCGATGGGAAATGTGTGATGACAGGCTGTTAGCGGAAAATCCGATCGTTTGTACGTTCCATCGGACAATTGTTGTCAGATTTTCCGCGGACAAATGTTGGATGGCAGGCTTTAAAATTTTCCACGGACAAATGTCTGTTGGCGGATTTTCCGAGCGTGTGTACACAAGTCCGTCGGACAAAAGTCCAAAGTACAAACACGCATGCTCGAAAGCAAAGATGAGACAGAAGCGCTCGTCTTGTAAACTAGCGTTCGTAATGGAGAATTAACATTTGTGACGTGGCAAACTATGAAATCTCGAAATGCAGCGCACATTCTTTTCTTCTTTAATGGAATAATAATGAAGCTGCTTTGCTGGTAATACTGATGGAGTTATTGCAAACAAATTTTCAAAGGCTTTTTTTCTAGTGATATCAAGAATAATATTATTATGCTTTTTATTTATTTTTTTGGGCAAGGTACCACAACACCATTATCCCGTAGTTTTTAAGATCAAAGGTACAACTATGTTATTCACGTTTTTCGTCAGCATTTAAGAGTTTTATATATTTTGTGCATGTGGACTTTTTTGCATTTTTATATGATCACTATTTTTCACTTATTTACTGGAGTTTTTTATTCATTTTGAGGTTTAGCGCACTATTATTTGTTTTATTAATTATATATGTGGTATCAGAACACATTTTGAATAGTTACAGTTGCTTCTCATTTATATATATATAAATATAAACAAAAAGAAATTGCGCTAGGTGAAAGACAAGAAAAATAAATATTTGTGAAAAAATATTTGTGAAAAAATATATATTATTGTGAAAAAATGAATGAAAAAAACCGTGAAGGTAAATCCTGCAGCTGAGCACTAATAACCCAAGTATAGGGCACAAAGTGGATAACTAAAAACAAAAAGTGCAGCGCTGGATTGTAGTAAACTAATAAATTACCATATAGTACAGAGTGACCAAAAAGAATAAATATATTAAATATTCAATCAAAATTCATGTGAAAAAATCAAAGTTCATATATAAAGTCCAAATATTCAAATAAAGTGAAAAGAATAAATGAAAAACACTCTTGTGAAAGCGTCTATGAAATCAATCCAAAATATGTTTGTTGATAGTAGTGCAGCCCATCACCACAGAAATAAAGCAGAAGGGGGGAGGCTTACCAAAAAGCCAGTGACCACCCTTATTCAGGGGGGTCGAACTAGGCTTTAGAAGAACAGCCTTGGTGCTGTTGGTTGTTGTCAGCGCCCCGATAGATATCCGTCAGTAGCAAAGATCCTCCTGTGTGGCAGCTTCTCCCAAAAAATCCTCGTGTATCACAATAGCAGTGCAGCATCCGGATGGATAATATAGATGGAAACAAAAAAGGGGACTGGGATAGTGTAGACGTTTCCAATAGGGTTTTTTATTTCATTAAAAACCACAATTACAAAAATAAATGACCTTGCAAGGTAATAGCGGCTCCGTTTGGTCTATGGAACATAAGATGACCGCGCATGCGCAGTACGGGCGTACGTAACGAACCCTACGGCGTTTCGTCACAATTGACGTCATCAGGGGTACGCACGCACGCACACGCATGCGCTTTAAATAATGGCCGGCGTCAAGCAAGACGCTCCGCCATTGGAGGTTACCATGGACACTCGGAGCAAACAGCAAAAGGAAATACCCGCCGGCGGGAACCTGATACTCCCCCCAGCGGTAAGACGTGCCTAATATATATGCCACAAGACGGCCTCCAAAGTACTCAAATTAAACTGGAGCCATCTTGTGGCCATATAGTAATAGTGCCCTATATTACCAAGTATGGCATACAAGAGCTAAAACATATACATACAATCAAAATTACATGCATGTTATTCAGAATAGTACATTCAAAACTTTTGCAAGGGTGAATATATTATGTAGTTAAACACTAAAAAAAATTTCAATTAAAAAATTAAAATTAAAAATTAAAAAACGAAATGCCTATAGGCATCAATTCTGCTATTTAAACAACCCGCTTAGACTCACATGGATCTCCATTATTAGAAGAAGCCATCATGTGGTCATATAACAGCCTTGACCAAATGCAATAAAAACTCTTATTACCACAATATTCCATCTCTTTCGTCATTCAAACTGGCGTATTAAAATACCAGTTGACGAACAGAGAACGAAGTATTGACGGTATATTGTTAAGAAGTCTCAAATATGACATATTTCTCATCAACATAATTGCATATTGTCACTTATCTATGAAAAAGCAAATAAAATAGGTCTGGGAATATTTAAAAATAGTAATAGTATCAATTGGTTGAAACAATCCCAACCAATTGTCACATCAGATATTTTAAAAGAAATAGAGATCACCCCTGAAGACCATTCCGTTTAGGATGGTCAATTGGGACAAAGCTCGCAAACAATATGAGAGGAGAACGTGGAGGGGACATCAACAGTTATTGATAAAACAGTTGATGTCCCACTCCAAGTTCAAGCCATTTGGAATATGGCACCCCAACCTGTATATCCAATTGGTCTCGGAGCGAGAAATCACCCTCTTACCATTGCTCCCTCGCCAGTGTGGGATATATTTTTCAAGAGCAATGAAGGTGGTGCACAAGATCATAATGTTTAGAGACATTATGTTTGTCAAAACCCCTACGGATGTTGGCAATATGTTCTCCTAATCGGATATGTAACATCCGAATCGTCCGTCCCACATACTCTAAACCGCAGGGACACCTTAAAAGGTACACCTACATACCTTACATTTTCTGCAGGGGAAGAAACCTTTTAGGTCCCCAAAGAAAGTAGGGCGGATAGGGGGGTCTGGCACATTGGGAGCAATGGAATGTCTGAGGTTAGATGAACCTCTAAACAGTACACGTGGATTCTCTGATAATAAGGGTCCCAAAATGCGATCATTTTTTATCACTGGCCATATAAACATTTATATATATAAATATTTTCACAAATTTTGTTTTGTAACTTCAAACTTCAGTATTGTGTCCGTTAAGCCACCTGCTTGAGTACAATTTTTGAAAACATAGTAAATTACCTTAAAAACAATCTTTAATAATTATTTGTATATTACTTATGGTAATTAACCCCTTGCCACCCAAGCCAATTCTAATGCCCCGTACACACGGTCGGAAATTCCGACGGAAAATGTCAGATCGGACCATGTTGTCGGAAAATCCGGGCGTGTGTGGGCTCCATCAGACTTTTTCCGTCGGAATTTCCGACGGAAAAAAATTGAGATCCTGCTCTCAAATTTTCCGACAACAAAATCCGATCTGACTTTTTCCGATCGTGTGTAGAGAATTCCGACGGACAAAGTGCCACGCATGCTCAGATTCAATTACGAGACCAAAGCTATTGGCTACTAGCCTCTACGTAGTTCCGTCATACAGAACGAACGTCACCACGTTCAGAATGATCGGATTTTCTGACAACTTTGTCCGACCGTGTGTATGCAACACCAGTGTCGGACAAAATCCGTCGGAAAAAATCATAATTTTTTTGCTACAAAATTACTCAGAACCCCCAAACATTATAAAATTCAAGTTTAGAAGACAGTGGATTGGGACTTTAAATGTGCCTCAGTGGAGTATAAATAACAATTTATAACACAGTTTTTAAAAGGATATATAGAAAAACTTTATTTGCCATCCTTGGATGGAAATTTGTTTGAAAAGAATTATGCAGTCTGAGAATACAGTTTACTGTTTCTTTGGTCCAGGTTGTGCAGATCCTGGGATAGGAAGTCACGAGAGTGGCCTACGCGTTTCGTGGGTAACCTCGCTTTGTCAGGGCCTTTTAAAACAGCACAAACAGCATATAGATACTAGAGATATCCTAAAGATACAAAATTATGGAATTAGCTATATTATAAAATGAAATAATGTTAGATAGAATGTTAATATTGCATATGTAACATGTAAATACATTTCTACATTCTACAACAACCCCTACATCATTGTAGGGTGTATGTAATGACTCATTGGTAAGATACATATCTACCGGCATAAAGATTTGAAAAAAAATGCAGTTACAAGTTATACTTTTTCATGCAGTGTCTCCTAAACACAGGAATATTTCAAAGGGCAGAAGGGAAAGGACATGGATGATCTAATTGAACATAGGGATATTTAATGTGTTCAAACAAAATTTGCTTTAAAATTGTTCAAACTCGTGGAATGGCACCAAACTTCAATACGACGCTTACATTTTTTTTACAGATTACATATTTAGAGTTACAGAGGAGGTCTACTGATAGAATTATTGCTCTTGCTCTAATGCAGTGATTCTCAACCAGGGTTGCGTGGAACCCTAGGGTTCCTCTAGAGGTTGCTAGGGGTTCCTTCAGCATTGGGCAATTTCTGCCTCTCAGATAAGTTCTCATTCACACTATTGATCTTTTTAGCTATCTGTAAGGAGGTAATTCTTCCCAATGACCACAAGTGTAAGGACCATTCTTCCCACTGACCATCACACTAATGTATTATGAGTTGTAGATTTCAAATTTTTAGAAGGGGTTCCCCGAGACCGGAGAACTATTTCAAGGGTTCCTCTGTGTTGAAAAGGTTGAGAAAGGCTGCTCTAATGATTGCGGCGCATGTAACCTGTGTGTATCTGGTTCTGATACTAGCCAGTGCCTCACCAGCCACTGCGCATCCCTGCTGTACAGCAGCATGATGCACTGCTGTACAGTGACATGCAATTCTTTACAGTGTGCTGTGATATAATGCTGCATGTCTGCATTTTATTGCAGCCCACTGCTTCCCAGCTCCGGGCTGTGTCGTAGTGTGAATGGGATGCACAGAAAACAATTGTATTTTTGTGTGTCCTAGCAGTGACCGATGTTTTATAGTGCAGTAAAAAGCCAGTCGCTGCACATAGTGTAAATTGACTCTAAAGACAAAACTGTTTTTTGTAGAATTTGATAGAGTGGTTTGGGGTTAGAACCACTGTCAGGTCTTTATTGCTGAGTTTCATTAGAGAGATTCACTCTCTAACTTTCCTGATCACCAATGTCACTGTGTATGAAACTGAAATTAAATCCAAAATTTTGAACTGCCACCAGATGGGCTCAAAGAGGCATACACCATGAAAACAAATGCAGTGCACCCCCCAAGGAGCCGCAAATGTAAAGGGATCCCCCACCCTGCACAGCCAGGCACACTGCATTTTCACAGCACACTTGAGTCAGAAGAACAGACAAGTGCTTTGTTTTTATGTTTTATTGAGGGGAATACAATAGGGACAGGGATATTATGGGATGCCCACTTAACTTTCAGCAAAAAGACTCTTCAGGGACACAACTATATGCAGTCTGTATATATACTTCTCCTCTGCCTCCTGCACAAATCTTGATTGCAGCACTACCACTCCCAGGACCAGCTGGCACACTGTTGAATGATCTGACAAAAAGGCTCATTTGGATAGGTAGCAAAAGCCCATTACCAGTCCCTTGTTTGTGTAGCAGGTCCTAGTGCCCAGCTGTCCTCCTGTGGCTACTGATTCCAGCACTACCTCTTCAGGCACTGCCAGCCCACCTGGCTGCAGCTGCCCCTTTCATTAGCCCTCCTGGCTACTCTTCCACAGTCCTCCCAGACTGACTCTGCATCCATCTCAGACTGCTCCCCTCAGTCCTCTCAGGCATGCCTCTCAGTCCTCTGACTGTAACACTTACCAGCTCACCTGGCTGTTTTCCTCCCTGGAGAGTTGCTTGGCAGTGTACTCCTGCTGTCATTCTCCTGCTCACGTGCCCCTGGTCAGCACACCTCTGTGTTTCATGAAGATAGTCCCTTCTGCACCTGAACCCAGGCCCGAGGTCACCCCCCCAGACTCGGGGGCACCCTCCAGGGCCACCGACAGCCTAACATTCCATCTCCAGCTATCACCCGAACTCTACTGCCCCCACCTGGGCTGACCCTGAGTATTTGAGGGGGCCTGCCCCTTGCCATCCCATCTGTTGGGGATTGGTTAGGGCCCTCAGAATACTCCAGACAGCTCCTCCTCACCTCTACTCCCATTCTTTTGGAAGTTTCCAGCAAGCTCCAGAAGAAGTGGGAGGTCTCAGAGATACTGCCTGTGAGTCATCCAGCCTTTTCAAAGCCTTGTACACATGATTTTCCAACAGGAAATGTGTGATGACAGGCTGTTGGCGGAAAATCCGACCATTTGTAAGCTCTATCGGACAATTGTTGTCGGATTTTCTGCAGTCAAATGTTGGATAGCAGGTTTTAAAATTTTCCGTGGACAAATATCTGTTGTCGGATTTTACGAGCGTGTGTACACAAGTCCGTCGGACCAAAGTCCAAAGTACAAACATGCATGCTCGAAAGCAAGGACGAGCCAGAAGCGGACGGTCTTGTAAACTAGCGTTCGTAATGGAGAATTAACATTTGTGACGTGGCAAACTATGAAATCTCGAAATGCAGCGCACATTCTCTTCTTCTTTAATGGGATAATAATGAAGCTTCTATGCTGGTGATACTGATGGATTTACTGCAAACAAATTTTCAAAGGCTTTTTTTTTCTACTGATATCAAGAATAATATTATTATGCTTTTTTTTTTTTTTTTTTTTTTTTTTGGGCAAGTTACCACAACACCATTATACCATAGTTTTTAAGCTACAACTATGTTGGTGTCCCTTGTCAATTTTACATTGTATTTTTTTAAATGTAACTGCCTACTCCCAAACTGTCATTTGAAGTAAAACACATAGCCAAGTATTATTCTCCACAGTTTTATTGTGCATTAAAATAAAAGAAAACAAATAAAAATAGACAATAGAACTTAACCAAAAAGTGCATTCTATGCATACAAAAATATCGAAAATGTACCAAATCAAATTATTATTATTAAACCAAAAAATTAAATAAAAGCCTCATGCTGTGTCCTGCTTCTTAATATAGTCGGTCAGCAATGCCAAGAGTTGGTGAAAGCAGGGGTCCGTCATCCGGAGATAATTCCGAAAATCATCTGGATTATTCTCCTGGAGCTCCCGCAGCAATGGCATATGACATAATTTGTCACAATTAATAAAGCAACCAATTTTTGGTCCAAGAACCCCTCCTCCTCCTGTTCCTGGACTGGACTTGGGTCAAAGCAATAACTCCAAGGCCAATAATAAATAACACGTTAACTCCTCCGATACCGCAACATGTCTGGTTGACGAACGGCCGTTCAGAAACAAAATGAAAAGCATGAAATGAAAAGCGTAAAATGAAAAGCGCAAAAGGAAAAGCGCGAATCAACACTCACTAAACTTCTACTAACACAAAATTAGCAAAAGGAGCCCAAAGGGTGGCGCTAAAAAGCTGAAAAACCATGTAGTATGTCACTACGTTCGTCTTTGTTGGCCGACAATTCTTTGCCGTTTGTATGCAGGACAAAATCTAGGCACACGCCTTCGGACAAATGTCCAAGGTTTTGTCTGAAGAAAATCCGATCGTGTGTACAAGGCTTTAGTCATTCATATGACTGCCAGCCAAGCCTGAACAATTTCCCTACACTACAGAAAAATCTTGTTCTAGAACACTAGAGGGTGCTACACAAACATAGCTCTGCACACAGGAGAGACCTTGAGTAGGGCCACCTGTACAATTTACACTGGTAACCACACATTAGAGTGTTTACTGCTCACAGTGATGGATTTGTGCCCCTGGATGTAGGCAGTTTGTATCCAGGGCTGCTCATCCATTCCTGTAAACGAGTAAATGCTTGGATGTGTGGCTACCAGTATACAGCCGAAGTCTGTCATTAAATTGTACAGGCAAAGCGTAGAGGGCAGAGATATGCTAGTTTTTTTGCAGTGTCTCTGTGCCTGTATAAAAAGCCCTAACAAAGGATTTCCCTCACATTGAAAAGATATCCTCTCACTATCAAGTCTTCAGGACAAGAAGTGAGGAAAAGTCTCTATAATGAGACACAGATGATAAAAAATAAAAGAAAAAACTGACAGCGGTTTTAAACCTCTTTAACCAAAACAAGGAAAAAAAGTTTTGGCTTTAGGTATACTGTTATTACATACAGAACTTAATTTACCTTTTTATATTCCTCTTAATAGGTCATTTAATATTTCATTTTCCTAATCATTGAGAATGCGTACGTTTTGTGCTGCCATGTTCCAAGTAGTTGCTTGCTACAGTCATACATTGTTTACTTTTAACATTCCTGTAACTAATCTGCACATTGTTGAAATGCCATAGCTGGACTTCCTCTGCCCAATACTCCTGGTGACAGCTTTTCAGTTGTTCATAGTGGCTGTTAGACAGGGGCGAGATGAGCTGCACATGTTCAGCACATGTCATCTGTACGTCGTTTTTCCACGTGGAGAAAATTGCACTGACCTGGAACATTAAAATGTGTCATGTAGGCACAACGGAATTTAGATTACAAGCATGGCGATGCTTATTTTAGGAAAGTGTGGAGAATATCAATTAAAAGAGAATGGTTGCTCGTATTTAATACATATATTTTGATTCCCTATCGACTATAAGAACATAATGCCCTATGATAGCAAACAGGAGGAGTTCACCTAGTTCTTCCCTGTCACTGTATTTGTTTAAGGCTACATTTACATGGGCAGCCATAATGGCATTTATTTCCCTGCAAAGGTAAAGCATAATGGGTTACTATGCACTGCATAGTAGCCCATTATGTGTCACTTACCTGAAAACGAAGCCTGCGATGTCACCGCTGTCCCTACTAGCAGCGAGTATCCATCTTCGCCCCTCTTCCTTCCGGGGCCACGAACTCCGGCTCTGTGACTGGCCAGAGTCGCATGACGTCACTCCCACCAGTCACGGCATGACCCCCTTTAGAAACGGCACGATCTGCCCTTTCTAAAGTGTGCATGCGCTGTAGACATCAGCACACGGCTTTATTGTAAATATCTCCTAAACCGTGGAGGTTTAGGAGATATTGCCAGCACCTACAGGTAAGCCTTAATATAGGCTTACCTGTAGGTAAAAGTGGTTGTACAGGGTGTACAACCACTTTAAATTAGCCTCAGAACCTGTGTAATTCATATGTGTTCATGTTTAAAGGGATGAGGTGGCAACCCTATTGCCACCTCATCCCTTTAAACCCGAACACATATGAATTACACAGGTTCTGAGGCTAATTTAAATCAGATAAGTCACCAAGTGAGTTTAATTACCTTAATCAGCCACAGTAATTTATACGTGTTCGGCTTTAAAGGTATGAGGTGGCAACCTTAGTACTCTGGATGCAGCTGTACTCTATCCTATGGTCACATAATAAACTGCCCAATTAGCTGCGGTCAGTTTTTGCTTGGCCAGAAATTCCACAGACACGACAAAAAGGGGGGCATTAACAAAGAGAAAAAAGAAATACCAGCTTTGTGGTGTAAATAGTGATACATTTTCAGTGCTCTGAATTAACAATCTTAAAAGACGAGCACCGAAACAATAAAGCACTTGCGCCAATGTTCTAATTTAAAATGTACAGCATTACCAGAGTGATGTGAATACTGTAGTGAGATAGAATGGACAGCGATGATTAGTACTGCAGCGAGGAGAGGGGTATGTGTATGGATGGCCAGAGAGGTGCAGCAATGCAGGGACAAGAGAAGGATGAAACTTAGAAAGATCCCAGCTGAAAATAAACAATTTAGAGCATGCCAGAGCAAGTGCGCTTGAATCTGGCGCACCACTATCACCATTTGACAAATTACCAAACTGGCATGCACCACTTTTATTATATAGGTGAAAAAAGTAATAGGTCAAAAGGAGTGTACATAGAAGGAGCTATTAAGATCCAATCCTATGTGGAGGTGTCAAAGCTTGGCTCATTCAGAACAGCCAGGCAGTTTGGCTTTGCAGTGGCAATAAAGCTGATCCAAGGACAAATCCAGTAAAGTAGTGTTTTCACAAGGCTTTTTTTTAGTCTCTTTACTTCTGAGGAACCCCCTAAAATAATTTTAGGCTTGTAAGGAACCCTACTAAACCCAACCCATCTGGGGTCAATAGGAAAGTTTTCTTACATTGGTGGTCAGTAGAAAGAGTGAAACCCACAAAGAGGTGGTCAGAATGCCACCCTTACAGACAGCTAAGAAAATGTAATTTGATTTCAAAAGTAGGTTTGCATTGGCACACCATTCAAAATAAATGGACTGCCCTAATACATCACATTTTAACATGAAACATTATACATGTTAAAGTGCATGTAAACCCTATTTGTGAAATGTGAGCTGGGCACATATACTGTATCTGCAGTGTTTTATTATCTCTCTTCAAAGCCCTATGTCCGTGGCTTTCTCCTGCTCAGTTCTTCTGTTATCAGCATGATAACTTCTGACAAGTTCTCTGACAACTGTGATAAAAAACAGCCTGAATTTTGTGTCAGGGTGGGTGCTATAAATAGATTAGCAGAGAGCTTGTCTTTTCACATCACAGCTCTGCAAGTCTCTGCCTATGTGGAAGGGGGTGGGGCTTTTCTCCAATCAGCTGTCTCACAGTGTATGGCAAGAATCCACACTCACAGGTGAATTAGGAAGAGAAAATTCTAACAGGACGTGCACTAAACAGTATATAGAGCTGAAGACAGCAGATATATACTATATGTAAACCTTATGAGGCTGTTCACTTCACTGGGTATATGTGAGGGTTTGCATTCACTTTAACATGCATCACTGCTGAAATGTGAGCCTTGCCTTAAAGTATAAGTGCACTTATCCATTTTACCCATTTTTCTGACCAAAACTACCCCACCCTCCCCAGATGCCTACTTACCTCGATCATCCTGCACTGAGAATCTTCAGTGTGCTCACTCCGCCTGCAAAGAATCTCCCCATAAATTTCTATTGGGTGGTGTCCTTAGGCCAGAAATGGTAAGGAGATGGTCAGGCACAGCCAGAGCACCAAGGACTTTCAGCGCAGGCTATAAACAAAAAATTTGACCATAACTGTCACATTGAGGTAAATAGGCATCAGGGAGAGGAAAGAGTAGGCTATTTTACATCAGAAAAAAGGTAGGTACATTTTGGTTTAAAGTAATAGTATTTTAAGTTAGTGTTATGTTATTTTATCATTATATCAGCATGTCGTCTAGTTCTGGGAGGGCATCCATAGATATCCTTCCAGAACCACGCCCACGTGCGCCCGCTGGTGCGTCCAGCCGGAGCTCTTTGTGTTCGGGGTAAAGGGTCAATCACATCAGCCCTTTACCATGTGATCACCAAGGACTTTCAGCGCAGGCTATAAACAAAAAATTAGACCATAACTGTCACATTGAGGTAAATAGGCATCAGGGAGAGGAGAGAGTAGGCTAGTTTACGTCAGAAAAAAGGGTAGGTACATTTTGGTTTAAAGTATTAGTATTTTGCCAGTATGTTATTTTATCATTATATCAGCGTGTCGTCTTGTTCTGGGAGGGCATCCATAGATTAAAGTATTAGTATTTGCCAGTATGTTATTTTATCATTATATCAGCGTGTCGTCTTGTTCTGGGAGGGCATCCATAGATATCCTTCCAGAACCACGCCCACGTGCGCCCGCTGGTGCGTCCAGCCGGAGTTCTTTGTGTTCGGGGTAAAGGGCCAATCACATCAGCCCTTTACAAGGTGATCAGCTGTGTGCAATCACAGCTGATCACATGTAAACACACTTGCCGGTTATTCGCATACCCTTCTTTACAAGCTGTCAAAGTGTGAGGAGGGCAGAGCTGGTAACCGGCAATTGTGACAGCAGACTTTTACATTGATAATGAGGGCACTGGTCATCAGTGTCCTGATTATCAGTGCAGCCCCAACCGTGCCAATCAATGTCAATCAGTGCTGCCGATCAGTGCCCATCAGTGCTGCCTATCAGTGCCCATCAGTGCCGCCTATCAGTTATTAGTTAGTTATTATTTCCGATTTTCGGGTTTTCATTCTTTTGAATTTTCAGAATTTCATTTTGGAATAATTTTTTCAAATTTCCGAAATTTCAAATTTCCGAAATTTCAAATTTCCGAAATTTCACATTTCTGAAATTTCACATTTTCAAAATTTCACATTTTCGAAATGTTGACATTTCCAATTTCCGAAATTTAGAATTTTTAAATTTCTGAAATTTTGAATTTTCCATAATGTTGAATTTCCGAAATTTAGAATTTCCGAAACTCAGAATTTCCGAAATTTAGAATTTCCGAAATTTCGAATTTCCAAAATTTCGAATTTCCAAAATTTCGAATTTCCGAAATTTTGAATTTTCAAAATTTTGAATTTCCGAAATTTTGAATTTTTGAAATTTTGAATTTTTCGGAAATTTGAAATTTGAAAATTCAGAAATTCTAAAAATTCTGAAATTCTAAATTTCGGAAATTGAAAAATTTTTTAATTCTGAAATTTCAGAATTAACGAATTTGTCAAAATTTGTTAAGAAACTAATTCGGAACTAAACGAATTGCACATGTCTAGCGCAGACTTTCTTTAACAGTGGAGGGAAATTGAGGTTAAAAATTTTAGAGAGTTTGGGGGGAATGAGTGGGCCTAAATATTTCACTGCTGAGTCAGTCCATTTTAGCTTGAAGTTCGATTTCAAATGTGAAAGGAGAGATTACAAAATACAAACTCCCATAGCTTCTGACTTGGTGAAATTCATCTTCAGGTTAGATAACGTACCATATATCTCAAATTTGCAAAAGAGATTCAGAAGCGAAACTAGGGGGTTGGTAAGAGAGAACATCATGTCATTGGCATAAGCAGAAAATAAATCCAAGACTGCGTGTAGTTGACTATGTGGTATCATGAAATTTTTTTAATTTATTTATTACAGGATTTATATAGCGCCAACAGTTTACGCAGCGCTTTACAATATAAAAAGTAAAAATATAAAAAAAATACAAGAGGATTAAGGGGGCCCTGCTCAGAAGAGCTTACAATCTAATAGGGTGGGGGAGGTGGTACAAAAGGTTGTAACTGTGGGGAATGAGCTGATGGAAGTGGTAAAAGATTAGTTGGAGACGTGATAGGCTTCCCTGAAGAGATGAGTTTTCAGGGATCGCCTGAAGGTAGCTAGAGTAGGGGATAGCCGGACAGGTTGAGGTAGCGAGTTCCAGAGGATGGGAGAGGCTCTGGAGAAATCCTGGAGACGAGCATGGGAGGAGGAAACAAGAGAGCTTGACAGGAGGAGATCTCGAGAAGAGCGGAGAGGACGGTTTGGGATATGTAATAATCTATGCATGAGTATACTATGTGGGACGAAGCATAGAACGTATAGTCCTTTTCACCAGAGTGTGGCAGACGCCAAACCTCCACTAGTTGAGCTTTATGGAAGGATTGCGCGCTTGCAGGAGCCAGGGGGGGCGGAGGAGGACCCCGAAGAGGTATCTTCAGAAGGAATTAAGGGGACATTAAAATTTCCACAGAGGATCAGTTGGCCCTCAGCAAACTCGAGAAGCCTTTCCAGGGTACGGGTAATGAAAACATCTTGTTGGCTATTAGGGACATAGAAAGTAGCCCTGCCGCCGCCAATCGTGCCTTTGAAAAACAAGTCCGCGAGGATCTATAAAGCCCCATACACACGGTCAGAAAATCCGACCACCAAATCCATCGGATTTTGTCCGACGGATTTAGTCCGACACTGGTGTTGCATACACACTGTCGGACAAAGTTGTCGGAAAATCCGATCATTCTGAACGTGGTGACGTTTGTTGCGTACGACGGGACTACGTAGAGGTTAGTAGCCAATAGCTTTGGTCTTGTAATGTGATCTGAGCATGCGTGGCACTTTGTCCGTCGGAATTCGATACACACGATCGGATTTGGTGTGATCGGACTTTGTTGTCGAAAAATCTATCCAGCAGGAGTTAGGACTTTGTCCGTCGGACAATCTGATGGAAACTGTCCGATGGTGCCTACACACGGTCGGAATTTCCGACAACATTGTCCGATAGGACAGAATCCATCGGGAAATCCGACCGTGTGTATGGGGCTTAAGAGTATGCAAGCACACCCATGGTACTTTTCCCAATATAACAATAGATATACCTTTTGATTTGGAAACCGGATTGGTAGAGTGGTATGTCACAGGGAAGAACCTATTTCTAAGTATGGGGAGTTTGTCATCCCAAAAGTGGGTTTCCATAAGAAATGCATGCAAGCGTTTCAAATCATGTAACTGCATTTGTTGCATTTCAGGGACGGTAAGTCCCTTAGCATTAAATGAAAGCACTCTGATAGTATCCATCTGTGGGTATAGGGGGGAAGGGGGTTAGGGTAGGGAAAGACAAAGAAGGGGGACCACGTTAGTGGGGGAGATAAAGATCAGACACAAGAGGTAACGTAAAGAGAGAAAATAGAAGAAAGGGAGAAGGAGAAAAAAAGCAGAGGAAGGAGGCAGAGAAAGAAACAGAGGTTGTGGTCAGTAGAGCACAACCTCCAGGTGTCTAATGTAACGGCAAACTATTGCCAATACGCTCACCAACACGAAGCTGGTTTTCAAGCGTGTGCCTATGTAGGGACAAGGTTAGAGAGAGCAATGAGAGAGGCTCCCGACTCTCCCTACCCCACCTGGCTGTGTGCAATGTGAACAAGGAAAATATAAAAGGCATTAAAACATAACTTAACAGATGACAATTAGGCATATAACATTAATATTCATATTCATATTCAGCCCAAAAGGTTCAGCCCTTCAATGGTAAGACATGTCAACATTTTAATGGATAGTCTTTACGACAGCGGTTTTATTTAGATATTGTGGAGTAGACTGAGGACACCATTTAAAACAGAAGGAGAATAAGAGAAACTGAGCCACAGGATGGAGAGGAACATTCTGACTTCAAGGGTACAGAGAGGGATATGAAGGTAAGGGAAATGTTACAGGAAAGCCCCCGCCCAAATGCCTGCTATCGCTCTGGGGAGCGATATGGGGGTGTCAACATAGGTAGAGTTAAATAGGTGATCTAGTCAAAAGAAGTGGTAGTGTCTTCATGAAAGCCATGTGGAGCCCCCCAAGAGGAGTACAGAAAGGTATCCCCGCGCGGCGATCCCTTTAACTCATCAAACAGATATGGGGTAGAAGGGAGCCCCAACCACCAGAGGATGCTCCGGTACCCCAGCACCCATCCAACCTCTCAATATCCCATTTCTCAACTATATTTGAGTACCCTGTTCTTAGTACATGGCATAACCTATAGAACAAATAACATGCATGTACATGTCCCGGGAACATTTATGCTACAAAAAAGACATGAATACCAGGGCATGGGTAAATACTTAGCATAGGTAGGTCATGTAAAACATTAAGGCACAAAATCTTTTAAAAACAAAAATTAAAAAGAACAAATAGAGAGGAACTGTAGGTGGCCTTGAAGCCTTCTGGAACATCAGCAGTGATTAAGCAGAAAGTGTATTGAGAAAAACATTAGAGAACAAGGTCCCTCAGTAAGCAATAAAGAAATCTGTGCGGTTCAGGAGAGCCAGGGAAGTCTGTGCGGCTTAGGAGAGCCAGGGCAGTCTCCCAATGGCGGACCCTCTGGAATTTTGAAATGTCAGCTGAACCAATATGTCAGTGAACCTGAAAGTGAACCAAATGGAAACATCCAAAACGAGGGGGACCACGTTCAGTCAGAAGGGCATATATATGCCACAGAGAATTGTAATAACACATGATGCAGGAGGGAAAGGGGGGTAAGAAATCAATCCCCTAATCAAGACTCATCTGATTCCTCCATAGACGGGGCTCGCAATCCTCACCTGGTTCTCTGCAGGCATGCTTGGTAGGTACCCTGATTAGTAGACATGTGCACACTGAAATATTTTGTTTCGGAATTTCGTTTTCGTCCGAAAAATGTATTTATTTAGTTACTCCTGAAATTTGTTTTTATTTATTTTGTTTCGTTAAAAAATGCATTTGTCCGAAAATCCGAAATAATTAAGGTTGAATCTGTCATTGAAGGCTTATGGTGTCTGTCGAATGTTCTAAGAAGATTCGACGGAGCAGCTAAACTGTACGACGCCGCAATCGTACATTTCCGGTCGAATGTTCCGCCTACAAGCTATAGTAGAATTCTAATGTTGTATGACACTAGTAATAATTAAATGTATTAATTACTATTATTAGTCAACCAACATTAGAATTGTTCTATAGCCTATGGGCAGAGCATTTGACCATAAATGTCCGCTTGCGCCGACTGCTTCATCGAATCTTCATGTCAAATTTTTTCTCTCTATGTCGAATAATCTTGGACTAATGGTTAGGTTAGGCACATTCAACCTTTTTTGCTAATGTCTCTCTAATGTTGAATCTTTTCTCTCTATGTCGAATCTTTTCTCTCTATGTAGAATAATCTTGGACTAATAGAGCTAAGGTTAGGCACATTCGACCACAGGTTCAATGGACACAGATTGCTATTGTCAGCGTCGTGTCGAATCTCCCATCTATATCGAACTGTTTTCACAACGAAAACAAAAATAAAGCATTTGTTTATGTCGGATCTTTCGGTTTTAGAAATCTGCACGTTCGTTATCGTTTGTTAAAACGATAACGAAAATACCCGAAATTCGGACGAAAATACATTCGGATGAAAACAAATGCACATGTCTACTGATTAGGGAACATGCCCGAACAGCCTTATGGGCGTGGGAGAATCAAGAGGCAGTTGGAAACTTGTATGGGACTTGCTTCCAGAAAAGAGAACAAGGCAGGCAGATCTGCTGGTGCGCACAGGGTGAACGATGTTGTAGCCTTCCTGAACCTGACCGCTAATGGGTAACCCCAGTGGTAGGTATAGCCCTGGTGGCTTGCGATATCTAGAACTGGGCACAGTATGGCTCTTTGCTGTAGGGTTGCCCTGAACAAGTCCGGGAGAATCCAAATAGCGGCATTATTGAAATCCTCATCGCCATGCTCCCATGATTTGCAGATGATAGCCTCCTTCTGCAGATATATGTGGCTATGGCATACGACATCTCGTGGCCTGGTAGGATCAGGTGGTTTGGGACCCAAGGCCCTATGAACCCTGTCAAGTTCCAGATAAGGCTGGGGGGATCCAGTAGTTTGTGGAAGACGGCAGTTACTGTGTCTGCTAGATTCTCCACACCTGTGGCCTCTGGAAGACCCTTGAGCCGCAAGTTGTTCCACCTGCTACGGTCTTCTAGGTCCTCCAGGTGTAATTGTAGAGCCACAGCCGTGTCCATCTGTATGTCCTGGGAGCTTTCCAGAGCTGCCACTCTATGATCAAGTGCCGAGAGGGAGGTCTCTCCATTTTTCACCCTGTCGGAGAGGGCCTGTACATCCATCCTGACCACCTGAATGTCTTTGCGGTGTGCATCCTCTATCCGGAGAATGAGGGTCTCGATCTCCATTTTGGTAGGGAGGGCTTGAAGGAGCGTTTGGATGTCAGTGTCCAAGCACTGCAAAGAGACCAGCATACTGAGTAAAGTGTAATACTAGAAAAAAGAAAATATTTAAAGTCTATCAAAACAGTAGATGTGCAGCTCTCTTCGCCCAAGGACCCCTGAGGTGCTTATATCCCAGATATAGCTAGAGAATAGAAAGGGGGGGGGGTGAAGAAGGGGGTTAGTGGAAAAAAGTGTGTGTGCTGCCCGAGTAGAGCTGGTTCAAGAAAGTCCATGGGGGTCAAAGGCATCACCAATAAAGTAACGGTCAAGGGTGTCACGGTTGGTAGCCTAGAATATCCCATTATTCAGATGAGGAAGTCAATTCCGTCCAGTAAAACCAAGTTTTACTAATCTGTTCCTCTCTATGGTGTGCCTCAGCCATGAGATTTCCATTAGTTGAACTTCACTGATCTTGGCAAAACCAACTCTTAATGGAAGGGGGTGTGGTTTGTTTCCAGAAGAGTAGGATACATGCCTTTGCAGAGTTCAGCAAATGAAGGGAGCTTTGTAACATTTCAAGGACATGGGGGTCAAATGCAAAAGAAAAGCAGCTGCATCCTCCCACATATGGACACTAGTAAACCTCTGAATCTAGTGTTTGAATTGTGACCAGAAATCTTTAAGACCCTTACAGGACCAGAAAGTGTAGAGCATGGAGCCCACCTTCTTTTGACATCTCCAACATAACGAGGCACTCTGGGGGAACAATTGATGTAAGGTTTTGGGGACTCCAGCTCTGAGCACTTACATGTGCAAAGATGTCAAGCTCGGCTGCTTTGACCAGGGAAGAAGCTGATCGAGCATAGTGCAGAAGTGACAGGTCTAACAGAACCCTGATATCTCCTTAAAGAGAACCTGTCACCTGAAGGATGCTTTCACATAGTAGGCTTATCGGCTCCCTTGTGATAGCAAAGAAGTTAAAAAAAAAAAAGCCCCCGCACCCACATACATATGAATGAATGCAGAAAACAACATTTGTGTCACACATATTAAATATAGTTGAGAACGCCAGACCCATGTTTCATAGTAAATTCTATGAGCTAAAAGAATTTTAAAGGATTTTAAAGTTATCACCTATTGACAATTTTGCATATTTTTTTGATAATTCATAAGGCAAAGGCAATTTTAAAGCGTGACATATTTGGTATCTATTTACTTGGCACAACCTCATCTTTCATTGTTTATCAAAAATGCATTTTTTACTGAAAATATAGATTTGATTAAAAATAGTACTAAAATTGCGCGGTATATTTATTTTACAGGGTCTCTGCTTATAGAAAACATATGTTTTGGGGTTTAACCGATTCCCAATCGCCTCGCGCAAATAT
Organism: Lithobates sylvaticus; assembly: GCA_028564925.1. NCBI lineage: Eukaryota > Metazoa > Chordata > Amphibia > Anura > Ranidae > Lithobates > Lithobates sylvaticus. The sequence continues at coordinate 210,903,176 of CM053030.1, read as the reverse complement.
ACTGTGGCAGAAGGGCACGTACAGGCAGATTAACGTACCTGTACATTGCCCTTTAAGAGGCGGCTTGCGGGCGTGCGCCCCCACTGGGAGCTCTGTGGGGGGATACCCGTGAACGTCTCACGGTGAGGAAGAACGGGGAAATGCTGATGTAAACAAGCATTTCCCTGTTCTGCCTAGTGACACTGTCACTGATCACAGCTCCCTGTAATGGGTGATGTGTCAAACACAGCCCCTTCCCCCCCACAGTTAGAATCACTCCCTAGGACACACTTAACCCCTACAGCACCACCTATTGGTTAACCCCTTCACTGCCAGTGACATTTTTACAGTAATCAATGCTATTTTTTAGCATTGATTGCTTTATTAATGCCAATGGTGCCAAAAATGTGTCAAAATTGTCCGATGTGTCTGCCATAATGTCGCAGTCATGATAAAAATCGCTGATCGCCACCATTACTAGTAAAAAAAAAAAAAATATTAATAAAAATGCCATAAAACTATCCCCTATTTTGTAGACGCTATAACTTTTGCGCAAACCAATCAATACTTGCTTATTGTGATTTTTTTTACTAAAAATATGTAGAAGAATATGTATTGACCATGCAAATTTCAGTTAAACCGACGCAGTGCCGAATCGCAAAAAGTGCTCTGGTCAGGAAGGGGGTAAATCCTTCAAGGGGCTGAAGTGGTTAAAATGCATTTTCATGTACAAAATTAGGTTAAATTAGGTTTTCTATTAATTTCTAGCTGTAGACTCCACTGTTGCTTCCCGTCATTACCAGCCATTCTGTAATGATTGCAGAAAAAGGTAGTGTGTCACACATATTCCCAGCATTCGGCATGGTTACTGATAGGGTGAAAAGATCAGTCACAGTGCTACAGTAAGCATCTAGTGACTGGCATTCTGTTGGTGTTGGCAGCATATCACTCACTGTGGAAGAACAAGATAGAATTCCTCTGTTTAAACCCATCTCCTAGAAGGAGTGAATCATCAAATGTACATTTCTGGAACCAGTTTTAGGTTACACAATACTATTTTTCTAAACTGTCAGATCTCAACAACATGAATGTCTGCTTTAAAGGATAGTGCGTTTTATGATTTTTGAGTATGAATTATAAATATATATATATATACACAGGGTACACGTGGGCAGCCATGTTTAAGCATTTCACATGCAGGTATTGAATGTGCAGAAATATCCAAAATAATGACAAAGTGACCATACAGATGAAAAGAGTGTGTCACTGTAGGTATGGTATAATCAGATGATACCAAAACAATAATATCGCTGAAAAAAATAATTAAAAAATAAAAGTAAAATTTGGTGCACTACAAGTCCCAGCTTGTAAAGAAAAAAATGGCGGAAAATAAACGATAAAGTCCACAATCTGGAACAATGAAGAGCATAATGCTCTGGAATAAGTGAAGGTGAGTAGAAAATTTCAGGAATCTTTGTGTTGATCACAGTGATGATCCGTGCAGGCAGTGCTCTGTGCTGACTTCAGGGGTGCACCCTACTAGTTCCCCCAGCCTCTCACCTCTATTTGCGGCCCCTACAGGCCTAGTGGAGCAGATAGCCTCTAAAGTGGCAAGCCTGGTCACTTTCCGGGTCCTCTTTCTTATGGGCTCCTATGGGCTCCTATAGGCTTCTATGGGCTCCTATGGACTCCTACTCCGATCCAAAAAGGCACTCCAGGGGTAAGGGGTCACTCACGGGTTAGATCAGCATGTAGGGGTTAAAGGTACAAAGAAGCGCTCCAATGTGTATTAAAAAACAGGTTTATTGAAACAAAAATAATATCCACTCACATTTAAAGTTTTCTTGCATCAGCATAGATGAACTTCCGGTCGCGGCCGCAAACCGGAAGTAGAGCGATAGGCACCTGACTTCCTTCCTCCCTCACTAGTATCGTCACTAGCACACGTGACGATACTAGTGAGGGAGGAAGGAAGTCAATCATTAATTTCCCTTGCAATTTCCTTGCAATTCCCTTGCACTTTCAGAACCAATTTATCGGTTCTATATTGGTTCTTTATTCACATATTTTGCACGTTGCACTGTGCACCTTTTATTGCTAGAAGATTTCGTGTTCACTATTTTTAACCCAACTCCATCATCATTTTTACCCCAGCACATATATTTATTTTCAGCACGGTTATTTTAGCACCATCACTTTTATTGAATATTTTTTCATTTTTTACACACGTCTTATATTTATTCAATATTTTATGTGTATTGCTATTAAGGAATTTTATCTATTTAGTTCATTATTTTATGTTTTTATATATCTATTTATGTGAAAGGTCACTCATCTTTCGGATACTCTGAGCTTTGCAAACTGGTCATTTTAGATTATTTTTAGATTATTTATTGATTTACATAAGGGTTAGCGCCACATACCCTCTTCATTCAATTTTACCTTTACAAGTGTGAGATCACGTATATGTTGGCTGCTTTCCTTTTCCATTTTTCTCCTTATTTGATTTAATAGTTTTGGTTGAGCGCACTGGTTACCCCTATTATCTACATGCAGGTATTGCTTTCATCTTTGAAGTCTTTAGTGATCCATCCATGAATACAAGTCTATCAATAGGCCAACCCACTGAGAGTCCAAGGCTGATATCTTTTTCTAAAGGAGTTGGAAATCCTCACACAAGAAATTGTGTATTTACTTTGATTACGCAATCATGTGAAAAGCAAATTACTGTTGTTGCCTACCTAATCATGTGCAGATAAAATGCGTAAATGGGAATTAGATTTTCAGATTAAAGTGAATATTCAAACAATTTATTGAATGAAGATTCTCAACTCTTTAAGTATATCTGCCTTGTTAAGTCAACAAAAAGTAGGTTGATGCTGGGAACATGAGTCAGTCAATAGTGAATTTAAACATGTATGGGAAAGACATAGATTGATACTTAGACAAAACAAATAAAAAAAAATTTAAATAAAAAAAAGGGGAAGACTGGATTTACCACTTGGTCTTAAACTGCCATCGCCTTTCTATGTTTCTATGTTTCTTAGTAGCAGGAAAAACATAATGGACAGTTTTGTTGTTACTTTTTGAATATACACAGGGCCGTTTTTTCCACTGGGCATGCTGGGCAGTTGCCCAGGGGGCCCCACTTGTCTGGAGGGCCCCAATCCAGGGCTGATCCTCAGCACTGCAAATCTGCTGCTTAAATTGACTGACTGCACTGGTTGCTCACTTCGCCGGCCGGAATCTAGCTAGCAACCAGTGACGTCAATCAGAGGCCGCCCCCAACATTCATAGCGCACCGCGGCTGCCCCAGTGGCTAGTGAACAGGCTCCGCCCACCTCTGCCATGTTCTTCAGACAGCATGGAGAGGGAGTGGAAAGACGGTCCTTGATAGCTGGCGCTGCCTTGCTGCTGTGAGTGACACACTGTACTGCACCAAGAGAAAAAAGGGGGAATGTATATCTCCATATACTGGGACTTTAGATGAGGCGCACAAGGAAAGGGGGGTGGTGCGCCTCCATCCCTATTTTGAATACGAAAATTTGGAAGGAGAGTGGGACTTTAAATGAGGCTGAACTCAACATTGGATTCATGTACAATTAAATATTTAATGTACATTGGTTGTCAAATTACACAGCATGATGTGTGTCAAACAATGATTGAATACAAATACAGAACGTCTTTAAAGATACATAATATACATATAATGAAATATAAAAACATAGTTGCCATAGTGGGAAAAGTTTTGCATACTAAATAAATGCAACTAAAAATATACAGTCAAGATTCGTAGAGATAGGGGTGAAGGTGGGGAAAGATATCCCCACGGGCTCGACGCGTTTCGTCGGTTAACCGACTCATCAGGAGCAGGTAATCATGTCTGAAAATGAATAATGGTGAAAAATACTTAGTCGCCAAAACGTCAAAATGTGGGAAATATCCCATGGAGTACAGAATAAAAAAGGAATTATATGTATAATGGACCAAAAAGACAAAAAAGTAATGGAGTCCACAAACCTACATCCCACTAGGACGGTGAGCCCCAACAATCCCGCACAGCAGGAGCAGCCCAGCCAAATCTCACCCGGAGCTGAGGTAGATGCGCCCACACACAACAGGCCACACATCGGAGGGTCCCCAGCCAACATTGGTAGGTATATGGAGTATTGAGCCTATTCTTGGCGAACAATCTGTAGAGTATTTAGAAAATATTATTAAGAAAATCTTAATAAATGGTACATACCGGCTGTACTAACTGGCTAGGAGAGTGAATGGAGTGAAGTATATATGAAAGAAAAAACTGAGTGAGGTGAGTGGATAAGTGTGGAGTGAGGTGTAAATGTGAGGGAGAGAGGGGGGTGATGGTTAGTGACAAAATGTATGTAAGAAAGTAAGTTAGTGATAAAAAGAATATATGTAGGCAAGTGTAAAAAACAAAAACAAAACAAAACAAAAGGTGAAGTGTGTGAAAAAAATGTGGCATGTGATGTTACCTTATGTTGGCCGATGTGGATGGTGCCTGTGCGATACAGCGAGCAGTACAAGCCGGTTGTCCAGTGCATGGTGGATGGGGACCTCCGAGGGGGCCAGCTATATAGGGCACACCCAACCAGCGTCACGTAGGCACGGTGACGGGCGGGGAGAGCACGAGCGCCAATGGCGCCAAAGACGTCCCCGTCCTTACAACGGCCAGCTGGATATTGCAGCAGGGGTAAGCGGCGCCAAACAATGACGCCGCTCGTGCGGCATGTACGTGACGTCGATGCGCACGAGGCGTCGTCCCCATGGCGCCCAGTAAGCAAGGGGGCGGCAGGGGGCGGCGACTGGTGCGAATCGCAGCTCCGAGGGGAAGAGAGACAAGGGCAGCCCCCGCAATGCAGGCATGGGGAACAGAGTCCACATGGGGTGGGAAGGATGTGAGACTGAAGTATATAAATTATAAAAAATTAAATATGGGTAAATATGCATAAGTATTAACACGGCCATAAAATGGGTCGATAAGTAGTAGTTAAAAGGGGTGGCTGTATGTCACCCCATGTGTTGAAATTCTGCCTCCATCCCGGGGATTGTATACAAGAGAAAAAAGGGGGAATGTATATCTCCATATACTGGGACTTTAGATGAGGCGCACAAGGAAAGGGGGGTGGTGCGCCTCCATCCCTATTTTGAATACGAAAATTTGGAAGGAGAGTGGGACTTTAAATGAGGCTGAACTCAACATTGGATTCATGTACAATTAAATATTTAATGTACATTGGTTGTCAAATTACACAGCATGATGTGTGTCAAACAATGATTGAATACAAATACAGAACGTCTTTAAAGATACATAATATACATATAATGAAATATAAAAACATAGTTGCCATAGTGGGAAAAGTTTTGCATACTAAATAAATGCAACTAAAAATATACAGTCAAGATTCGTAGAGATAGGGGTGAAGGTGGGGAAAGATATCCCCACGGGCTCGACGCGTTTCGTCGGTTAACCGACTCATCAGGAGCAGGTAATCATGTCTGAAAATGAATAATGGTGAAAAATACTTAGTCGCCAAAACGTCAAAATGTGGGAAATATCCCATGGAGTACAGAATAAAAAAGGAATTATATGTATAATGGACCAAAAAGACAAAAAAGTAATGGAGTCCACAAACCTACATCCCACTAGGACGGTGAGCCCCAACAATCCCGCACAGCAGGAGCAGCCCAGCCAAATCTCACCCGGAGCTGAGGTAGATGCGCCCACACACAACAGGCCACACATCGGAGGGTCCCCAGCCAACATTGGTAGGTATATGGAGTATTGAGCCTATTCTTGGCGAACAATCTGTAGAGTATTTAGAAAATATTATTAAGAAAATCTTAATAAATGGTACATACCGGCTGTACTAACTGGCTAGGAGAGTGAATGGAGTGAAGTATATATGAAAGAAAAAACTGAGTGAGGTGAGTGGATAAGTGTGGAGTGAGGTGTAAATGTGAGGGAGAGAGGGGGGTGATGGTTAGTGACAAAATGTATGTAAGAAAGTAAGTTAGTGATAAAAAGAATATATGTAGGCAAGTGTAAAAAACAAAAACAAAACAAAACAAAAGGTGAAGTGTGTGAAAAAAATGTGGCATGTGATGTTACCTTATGTTGGCCGATGTGGATGGTGCCTGTGCGATACAGCGAGCAGTACAAGCCGGTTGTCCAGTGCATGGTGGATGGGGACCTCCGAGGGGGCCAGCTATATAGGGCACACCCAACCAGCGTCACGTAGGCACGGTGACGGGCGGGGAGAGCACGAGCGCCAATGGCGCCAAAGACGTCCCCGTCCTTACAACGGCCAGCTGGATATTGCAGCAGGGGTAAGCGGCGCCAAACAATGACGCCGCTCGTGCGGCATGTACGTGACGTCGATGCGCACGAGGCGTCGTCCCCATGGCGCCCAGTAAGCAAGGGGGCGGCAGGGGGCGGCGACTGGTGCGAATCGCAGCTCCGAGGGGAAGAGAGACAAGGGCAGCCCCCGCAATGCAGGCATGGGGAACAGAGTCCACATGGGGTGGGAAGGATGTGAGACTGAAGTATATAAATTATAAAAAATTAAATATGGGTAAATATGCATAAGTATTAACACGGCCATAAAATGGGTCGATAAGTAGTAGTTAAAAGGGGTGGCTGTATGTCACCCCATGTGTTGAAATTCTGCCTCCATCCCGGGGATTGTATACAAGAGAAAAAAGGGGGAATGTATATCTCCATATACTGGGACTTTAGATGAGGCGCACAAGGAAAGGGGGGTGGTGCGCCTCCATCCCTATTTTGAATACGAAAATTTGGAAGGAGAGTGGGACTTTAAATGAGGCTGAACTCAACATTGGATTCATGTACAATTAAATATTTAATGTACATTGGTTGTCAAATTACACAGCATGATGTGTGTCAAACAATGATTGAATACAAATACAGAACGTCTTTAAAGATACATAATATACATATAATGAAATATAAAAACATAGTTGCCATAGTGGGAAAAGTTTTGCATACTAAATAAATGCAACTAAAAATATACAGTCAAGATTCGTAGAGATAGGGGTGAAGGTGGGGAAAGATATCCCCACGGGCTCGACGCGTTTCGTCGGTTAACCGACTCATCAGGAGCAGGTAATCATGTCTGAAAATGAATAATGGTGAAAAATACTTAGTCGCCAAAACGTCAAAATGTGGGAAATATCCCATGGAGTACAGAATAAAAAAGGAATTATATGTATAATGGACCAAAAAGACAAAAAAGTAATGGAGTCCACAAACCTACATCCCACTAGGACGGTGAGCCCCAACAATCCCGCACAGCAGGAGCAGCCCAGCCAAATCTCACCCGGAGCTGAGGTAGATGCGCCCACACACAACAGGCCACACATCGGAGGGTCCCCAGCCAACATTGGTAGGTATATGGAGTATTGAGCCTATTCTTGGCGAACAATCTGTAGAGTATTTAGAAAATATTATTAAGAAAATCTTAATAAATGGTACATACCGGCTGTACTAACTGGCTAGGAGAGTGAATGGAGTGAAGTATATATGAAAGAAAAAACTGAGTGAGGTGAGTGGATAAGTGTGGAGTGAGGTGTAAATGTGAGGGAGAGAGGGGGGTGATGGTTAGTGACAAAATGTATGTAAGAAAGTAAGTTAGTGATAAAAAGAATATATGTAGGCAAGTGTAAAAAACAAAAACAAAACAAAACAAAAGGTGAAGTGTGTGAAAAAAATGTGGCATGTGATGTTACCTTATGTTGGCCGATGTGGATGGTGCCTGTGCGATACAGCGAGCAGTACAAGCCGGTTGTCCAGTGCATGGTGGATGGGGACCTCCGAGGGGGCCAGCTATATAGGGCACACCCAACCAGCGTCACGTAGGCACGGTGACGGGCGGGGAGAGCACGAGCGCCAATGGCGCCAAAGACGTCCCCGTCCTTACAACGGCCAGCTGGATATTGCAGCAGGGGTAAGCGGCGCCAAACAATGACGCCGCTCGTGCGGCATGTACGTGACGTCGATGCGCACGAGGCGTCGTCCCCATGGCGCCCAGTAAGCAAGGGGGCGGCAGGGGGCGGCGACTGGTGCGAATCGCAGCTCCGAGGGGAAGAGAGACAAGGGCAGCCCCCGCAATGCAGGCATGGGGAACAGAGTCCACATGGGGTGGGAAGGATGTGAGACTGAAGTATATAAATTATAAAAAATTAAATATGGGTAAATATGCATAAGTATTAACACGGCCATAAAATGGGTCGATAAGTAGTAGTTAAAAGGGGTGGCTGTATGTCACCCCATGTGTTGAAATTCTGCCTCCATCCCGGGGATTGTATACAAGAGAAAAAAGGGGGAATGTATATCTCCATATACTGGGACTTTAGATGAGGCGCACAAGGAAAGGGGGGTGGTGCGCCTCCATCCCTATTTTGAATACGAAAATTTGGAAGGAGAGTGGGACTTTAAATGAGGCTGAACTCAACATTGGATTCATGTACAATTAAATATTTAATGTACATTGGTTGTCAAATTACACAGCATGATGTGTGTCAAACAATGATTGAATACAAATACAGAACGTCTTTAAAGATACATAATATACATATAATGAAATATAAAAACATAGTTGCCATAGTGGGAAAAGTTTTGCATACTAAATAAATGCAACTAAAAATATACAGTCAAGATTCGTAGAGATAGGGGTGAAGGTGGGGAAAGATATCCCCACGGGCTCGACGCGTTTCGTCGGTTAACCGACTCATCAGGAGCAGGTAATCATGTCTGAAAATGAATAATGGTGAAAAATACTTAGTCGCCAAAACGTCAAAATGTGGGAAATATCCCATGGAGTACAGAATAAAAAAGGAACCTCAGCTCCGGGTGAGATTTGGCTGGGCTGCTCCTGCTGTGCGGGATTGTTGGGGCTCACCGTCCTAGTGGGATGTAGGTTTGTGGACTCCATTACTTTTTTGTCTTTTTGGTCCATTATACATATAATTCCTTTTTTATTCTGTACTCCATGGGATATTTCCCACATTTTGACGTTTTGGCGACTAAGTATTTTTCACCATTATTCATTTTCAGACATGATTACCTGCTCCTGATGAGTCGGTTAACCGACGAAACGCGTCGAGCCCGTGGGGATATCTTTCCCCACCTTCACCCCTATCTCTACGAATCTTGACTGTATATTTTTAGTTGCATTTATTTAGTATGCAAAACTTTTCCCACTATGGCAACTATGTTTTTATATTTCATTATATGTATATTATGTATCTTTAAAGACGTTCTGTATTTGTATTCAATCATTGTTTGACACACATCATGCTGTGTAATTTGACAACCAATGTACATTAAATATTTAATTGTACATGAATCCAATGTTGAGTTCAGCCTCATTTAAAGTCCCACTCTCCTTCCAAATTACTGTACTGCACCAGGCCGGCGGCCTCAAGTAAGTCTAACAATGTCTACTTAAGTAAGTTCAAGTTGTGCATCAAACACAGCCACTGTCCGTGCCCCTCAAAAGCTGCCACTGTGCCCAAACACAGCCACTGTGCCCATCAAACAGCCACTGTGCCCATCAAACAGCCACTGTGCCCATCAAAGCTGCCACTGTGCCCATCAAAAGCCCTCACTGTGCCCATTAAACGCAGCCACTATGCCCATCAAACGCTGCCACTGTGCCCAAACGCTGCCACTGTGCCCAAACACTGCCACTGTGCCCATCAAACTCGTGTTATATTGTCCAAATGTTGTGTTAATGGTTAAACACTGATTTGTTGGAAGTACCAATAAATATAGCCTTATTGATAATTTGCATTTTTATTCTCGTGCGTGATTGTGTAGACAGGGCCCCAGTGCACTGTATTGCCCGGGGGCCTATGATGCTCTTAAGATGGCACTGAATATACAAACGGTTGTCATATATATATATATATATATATATATATATATATATATATATATATATATATATACTGTGTATATATACATTTTTTTCTTTAATATATATTATTAGATGGCAATGTTTTCCCAGTGCAATGTAGGTCCGTTCGGAAGTCAGGACGGCTAACCACTTGCCTTGAGGCTAGATTTGTTCTTACTAAAACTTCAGGATGTGCTTTCTACGAGGCTGATTTACTAAAGAAGTAAAACATTTTCACAGAAAAAAAAAAAAAGGATGAAGTGATTCACTTCAACTATCCAATCATATACAGATTAAATAAATTGCCACAGTTATCTAAATGTAGTTGGAAAGGGCATTGCTAAACCTTGGCACAAACCTTCTACACAGTGCTTTTTGCTGTCATTCCAGGTTTGATCTTACAGACAAACATATTTCTTTGATTAAATTTGATTTAGAATTTTGAAGAAAAAAAAAATGTTGTACCTCTGCATAGCTGAAACTGCTACTTCCGCACACAAGTACACAAGTAAATGAGACAATAAGGAGTGATTTCTAAAGGAATTGAGAACGTTCACAAAAAAAATGAGGATTCTCTTCAATTATCCAATCATGTACCGATGAAATAAACAAGAATTTGCTTTTCACATGGTTGGAGATTAAATTAAATTAAACAATTAAAGAGAATCCAAATTTTTTGTGAACATTTTCATCTCCTTTAGTAAATAAGCCTCATCGTCTAATTTACTTGTGTATGAATAGCCGTTTCAGCTATGCCTATGTACAAAAAAAAATTTGATGAATTCAAAATCAAATTTATTCATAGAAATGTGTTTGTCTACAAGATCATACCTGGAGTGACAGCAAAAATTGCTGAGTCGATGACTAGGGGAACATGCCAAGGTTTAGCAATGCCCTTTCCGACTACATTTAGATATCTTTGACAATTATAATTATTATTATTATTTTTATAATACAGGATTCATATAGCGCCGATAGTTTACGCAGCGCTTTACAACATAAGAGCAGACATTACAATACAATTTAATACAGTAGGAATCAGTGAGCTTACAATCTAAGAAGAAGAACAATCTAAGAAGCACTCTATTCTATTTACTTTTCATACAATGCTTGATGTGATTGCTTGGACCTTGAAGAAGAGGACATACCTCGAAAGCTTGTCCTGAAAAATTGTATGTTAGTGCAAATTAAAAAATGATCACGGACAGTACTCAAATGATTCTTTTCATACAAAAAATTGTGGGTTATGATGATAATCATCGTTCGCCGCAAAATTTGGTGGACAAATGTATTTTTGTTTCATCTGCATTCTTAGAATTAACACTTCACAAAAAAAGGAGGGTGTGAGAGCCCCCCGAAGAGAGCCAGCCAGCTCCCCATTGTGTGGTGTAAAGCTGTACAGTTGTGCAGAATGTGAAGAGAAGTAAGGTCAGCTGGTGAATGGTGGGGGGAGACAGGACAAGATGATAGTGGGAGGGGGGTTGGGTGGCTATGATTTATGTGCGAATGAGATGCTGGTATGACAGGTACAGTCAGAGGAATGTTATTCTAGAGGAGCTTCATCCACCCTGGATGTGCCTGGATTGGTGCAAGCACTTTCCAGAGGTCATGCAAGTCTTGGGGCTGCTCTCCTCCCCCTCTAGTCCTGCTTGAGAATGTGTGTGTGTGTGTGTGTGTGAGATGACTGCTAAGAGCAGAGGGACGGATGGCGGATCTCACACACTACAACTACAACAGCAGGCAGCCTGGGATGTTCTCTTTGCCTTCCTTTGGCTGCAGGGAGAGCTCTGTACTGCCTGGCACTGGAAGAGGCGACAAACAGAAGAAGAAATCCTTCTATTTAGTCAGGATGAAGCCTCTGAAAGAGCCCACCAACAACAACGTGTCCTTTGTCATCCACTGTCACATAGGGAAGGAGATCAAGCACATTTGCAGCAACTGCAGTCGCGGAGAAGAAGCTCGAGAGGGTGAGTAAAAAGGATGTGAGTTGGCTGTGTGTGTGTACAGTTTGTCTGCATTGTCTTCCTTATGACGGTCTTCTTCTCCGGATCCCGGTGCTTAGGGCAGCCTGATAGACGTAGCATCAGGGCGGACGCCACCGCTGCTCCCTTTGCAGTAGAGCAGGAGTAGGAAACCTTCGGCACTCCAGCTGTTGTGGAACTACAAGTCACATGAAGCATTGCAAGACTCTGATGGCCACAGGCATGACTCCCAGAGGCAGAGGCATGATGGGATTTCTAGTTTCACCACCGTAGACCAAAGCTGTCTACGTGTATGTAACATAATAAGGTACATTGTGTGCAGGTGGGTCACACATGCCCTCAACTCTTTATACATGATTCCAAGAGGGCAACTGGGTTAGCCAGTGCCTTCATAAAGGGCCTCATGCCATATGATGGACTATCTGTCACCTGAAGACCCTGTGTCAAAGCTGGTGCTCACCCTGGTGGCCAAACAGAGTACATCAGATAAAGCCTTCACTTCCATAACATGGCACAATGGAGTTTGTAGCTGCTCCGTGTGCCGCGCTGCCACCCACAATCATGGTAGTTGTCATTTGTGTGGAGGGCTAATGGATTGCCATTGTTATTGCTTGTGTGGAGGGAGGGAAATGCCCTGGGGATGTGAGTTTTGAAGGTCAGAGGGAGGAGTGGTGTCTCTGGGGTACACCTCTCTATAGTGCTTGAGTTCATGTCATCACCTGCCTCACACTGAATCAAGTGGATGATGGATACCATTCTGAATTGCAACAATGAGAAGTGAAAGCTACAAAATAACCATTGATTTTTGACAACATCCCGAAGGCTTCAGTTCCTCCGCAGTCAATGAGTTGTGCAGCATCTGCAGTGTAGTCTGGTTTGGTCCAGCAGGTATTCCCATGTGGTGGATCCCCTCGTTAGAAAGGCGAGAAGGCACAGAGGATGATGGCAATCATACACAAGCCACTGGCTAATCAGTTGCGCAGTATGCTGATCATTACTGAAGTGTAAGGATTCAACTGCCTATGACAGCCAGCTCTCAGGAAACCAAGTAGAGACTTACAGAGCTACAGCCAGTAAGTGTGTGTAGTCTTTAAAAAAAAAAAAAATCCTCTATCCCTGGAAGGCATGCAAATAATATACTAGAAGGTATGTTTGCTAGGTTAATTGATAACAAAAAAAGGAACTGAGTAAATACTAGCATATATCATATGCACTTTGCTTTGGGCAGCACATTTGCCATTGGTGTGTGCAGCCTTTACCAGGTGAAACTGCAGGAGAGATCTTGAAAAAAGGTAGTAATATATTTTTTTTATATTTATTACATTGTTTTGAAATACTAGTCTTAAAAAAGATTTGTACTGCTTGCAAGCAGAATTTGAACCTTATCTTCATATGAACAGAAAATGAAAATATTTAATATTAATTTAATATTTAAAATTGAATTAAATAATATAATTTTAGCCATTGTAATGCCTTCTATGCTGCTTGTTAGAAACAATTTACAGAACATTCAGGGGTGTTATTTGTTCTCCAATTCATCCTTATTAAAAAGAGGGGATTACACGGGGGGGGGGGGCACACTGATGGACAGAACATTAAAAATGCTTGTGTTGAAAACATTATATATATATATATATATATATATATATATATATATATATATATATATATATATTTATATTTATATTTACAGTATCTCACAAAAGTGAGTACACCCCTCACATTTTTGTAAATATTTTATTATATCTTTTCATATGACAGCACTGAAGGAATGACACTTTGCTACAATGTAAAGTAGTGAGTGTACAGCTTGTATAACAGCAGGGGAAGAAATTCCTTCCTGATCCCCCGAGAGGCAATCGGATTTTCCCTGGATCAACTTTACCTATATAAATGTTAGTACCCAGTTATATTATGTACATTTAGGAAAGAATCCAGGCCTTTTGTTAAAGCAAGTCCCTTTTTTAGTGCAAGTCCCTGAATTGATTGGTATCAGCCTCTTGCAATCCCCTGTACATCAGAGCTCAGACTAGGGGAGGGAGAGCCTGTATGGGGAACCAATCAGTTGTGCTGAAGTGCCTATGTGACAGCAAGGAACATGTTAATAAGAGGAGAAAGCGGAGTGACAGGTCCATGAGCTCATCAGTCTGCTGCTTCACTTTTAAGACCTCATGCACACTGGACATTTTGCCATCTTTCCTGGATGCCCTTTCTCATGGCAGCAAAGTTTTGGCAGAAAAAAACACAATTCAATGGTTGTTAGCTGTGTTTAGGGGTGTCAAGAGCTTTGGGTGTTAATTAATTTCATTGGCCAGAATAAAAATTTGCTCTGGTCATTAAAATGCATTAACGCTCAAGCTATAAACGCGCATTTAGACATGTTTATATGTGTCAAGCATTTTTTCATGCCAAAATAGCCACTGCTCCTGAATGCACTGGCTGTGTTTTTTTTTCTGCCTCTAAACTCCTCTAAACTCCTCTAAATGCCTATGTGCGCATGCACACATAGGCTAACATGCAGGGGCATTTATAAACAGAAAAAAAATGCCAGACACCCCTAACAGCCATGTTAAAAATGTCCAGTGTGCATGAGGGCTTGCTGTCTAGTCACAGCTTGACAAAACAAATCTTAATGCCTAAGCCCAATTTTGCAACTTTGACATGTGTTAGTAAACCCATACATATCATTACAACTACTTTGTGCATCCAGGTGGATTATACCTTGGGTTTTTTTCCAGGACAAATTGTGCTTTCATTGGTGGTAAATGGTCATGGATATCTCCTGATTTTTTTAAAATTATTATTATCTAAGGAAAACTGGGCCAAAATGGTAAAAAAAAAAAAAAACATAAAAAAAAAATGTAATTGTATATGTCTTGCTACTACCATTACCTAGCACAAAAGAACAATCTTTTAAAAAAAAAATTCCTGCTCCTGACGATCGCAGCGATACCACATATGTGTATGTTAGTTGTTGTTTGTACCTGTAATACAGCCCAGAAACAATAGTGCGCATTTTGCTTTTTTTTATCCTACCTACCTAAAATACACTGACAATGACATTAACTGATAATAATTAAAAAAAAACCTTGCCAAAAAAATACTGACCCTGACCTTGACCTTTGACCTTTGACCCAAACACTAACTTTGGGGCTGACCTAGATCAAACTATTATCTAGGTATTTTTTTTTATTTTTATTAAATTATTATTAGTTTTTCTACACACACTTTTTTCTACCTCTGCAAGGATAGAGAATGATACAATGTATCTGTCTCGTCCATTCACAGAGACAGAAAAGTCAGGGTAGGCTTCGCAGTGACTGCCAATCAGAGGCTATCACAGAGATCAAGTTGCCGGATTGGGATGTTCTGGGTCCCGATCGTTAGAACAGGGCCCGGGGCTCTGGGTGAAAACCCGATCTCTGTGCTGGGAGTGCAACATGCGGCAAGCTCCCAACACAAAGGGAGATATGCAAATATACGGCCACACGGAAAAAAAGCCCAGTCCAGTATGGCTGCATATTTCCATACAGTCGCGTGAAGGGGTTAAGGGTATGAATAAGGTCCAGGAGGGCAGTATTTTTAATATAAAGCAAAGATCTAGAGCACAGGGACATGACCTCAAACTAGCGGGAAGAAAGTTCAAAATGAATTTAATCTTAGAAAGTATTATATTCCCGAAAAGGATAGTCGATGTTTGGAATAGGCTTCCAGTAGAAATGGTAAGTCAGTCAACAGTAAGTGGCTTCAAACATGTTTAGGATAAACATAGATCTATACTTAGACAAAAAAGTTAGAAATAGAAATAGAATTAGAATTTAGAATTCTAATTAGAATTAGAAATAAAAAATAGAAAATGGGACAGACTCAATGGACCACTTTTATAGCCATCTGTCTTCTGGGTTTCTCCTTTGGAAAATGCTTTCATTTTGGATAATGTAGGGAAGGTTTGAAACAACTGTCAGATTTTCATTGCCACCTTCGACACTCCACTGGGGATTTATAACTTCTCTGTTGGTCCTAAGAACTGCTTTTACACGGACTGAATGTAAGGATGAATCAAAAATTTGGAGATAGCACCAGAAAAGGATTAGATTGAAAATCTTCCAGTGGGGACCCTTGCTCCTGTAAGAATTATCCAAGAGACGATTTTCTTTGCTTTGGTGAAATCTCCTCGCACTTCCTATTGTGTTTCGAGACAGGTAAAGAAAAAATGCCCAATTTGACAAAGAAAAAGAAAACTGGCCAGGGGGGTGAACCATTCACTACCTTATCCAAAACAAAAAAAATGCTTTGGCTTCAGATTTGGCTTCAGTGGTTCTAAAGGCCGAAGGTTTTTTTTTCCTTCATGCATGCAGCTTCCCCCCCAGTACTAATGTGTGATGTGTATGAGAGCCTCCGCTCTCCCGAGACTCGGCCTCCTCATTGGCTGAGACACAGCAGCGGGAGACATTGGCTCACAGTCCAGCACAGCCAGGGAGGAGGAGAAGGATGGGACTGAGCCATACTCTGTGTGTCCCATAGACACACAGAGGTGGCTCAGGGCTGAGCACGCTAGAGTGCCCCCATAGCAAGCAGCTTGTTATGGGGGCACTCGACAGGAGAAAGGAGACTAGAGCACCGGCGGGGGACCCAAGAAGAGGAGGATCGGGCTGCTTTGTGCAAAATTATTTCACAGAGCAGGTAAGTATAACATGTTTGTTATGTTTAGGGAGGTTCAAGAGGGGTGAAGCTAAACTTTATTTTTTGGAGGAAATGCCAAGATTGGAATTTCATTTCAGCTGTTCTTATCTCTGAATTTGCTGATCATTTTTGTAATTGTAGTTTACCCCGTATGTAACCTCTACATATGGATTTTTCATTATGTGCTCAGTTTGAATTGACCAGGTTTGTGGTCGGTTTTGTTATATTTTTTATATATTATATCAATTTTTTTTTTTCTCTGGCCAGAGGCCAATGTGACTGGGTCTTTGTTATGTACTAGACAGTATGACAGCTCTGTATAAATGCAGGAAATAAATACCTTTCTATGCGCTTCTGTTTCTGTCATTATATTCAATCACTATGACCTGACAAATAGCAGTGTTCTTGGTGATGGATGATCTAGTTTTAGCATGGGATAACATTATGTGCAGCATTACAGTTTTTAAATGATGCATTTGCACAGTTCTTGTGAATATTTAACTTTGTATTGATTTTTGTGGTTCATATTTTTTTTCACACGTGTGACCTTAGCTGAAATAGTGTTTATTGCGGCCTGTTATATTTTTGTCAAACTGTTATTAATACATTTTCACCAAAAGTAGAGAATAAGAGGACGCTAATGATAATTACACTTGGGAAAGAATGCCCAATCATGTGCAAGGAAAAAAGGAAAATATATAAAACAGGATTTTTACTCATAAATGGATGATCTGAGTCAGCACACTCCATCTCATTAACTAGGCTAAGTGAGGTCTCTTTCAGGCAGGTGGTATCGGGCGGCAAAACCAAGCAGCTGAGCTGTAGTTTTACTGCACCTCCCAGCCACCCAACTGAACTGTAAAATAACAGTTGGACAGGGCTGTTCATATGCTGTGGCCATAGTACTTTGCTTTACAGAGTTTAAAAAGCTGCTCCACCTGTCAAATGCCCCCTAAAAAGCGATTTAATTACTGATTGCCCTTCAGGGGGCACAAGAATTCACAGTGAGTGTAAAAGAACCCCAAAAAATGTATCTTGTGACCAAGTGAGTTTTTACTTAGCTTAGAGGATGAGGTGAGGGTCTGCTGAATCTTGGGCACCCTACCTTGCATGGAATGCTGTGGAATATCATAGTGAACAGAACTTATTTTGGTTTCTGTTCTTTTTCTCTTCTCCCTTCCTTTGTCTTTCCCTTTATTCCTTTCTATTAGTGTTTTTTTACCTCTTTTGAGTACTGCTCATCCCTAGGTAAAGAGACAGATTATCAGCCTGTTGATTGGCCTATAGTACTAGACACAACCAGTTAGTTAGCACCCTCTGGCTCCTCTATTGTCTGCAGGCCAAAGGCCTTAAGCCCCATACACACGGTCGGAAAATCCGACCACCAAATCCATTGGATTTGGTCCGACGGATTTAGTCCGACACTGGTGTTGCATACACACGATCGGACAAAGTTGTCGGAAAATCCGATCATTCTGAACGTGGTGACGTTTGTTGCCTACGACGGAACTACGTAGAGGCTAGTAGCCAATAGCTTTGGTCTTGTAATGTGATCTGAGCATGCGTGGCACTTTGTCCGTCGGAATTCGCTACACACGATCGGAATTGGTGTGATCGGACTTTGTTGTCGGAAAATTTTTAGAGCAGGAGATACAACTTTGTCCGTCGGACAATCCGATGGAAAATGTCCGATGGTGCCTACACACGGTCGGAATTTCCGACAACATTGTCCGATAGGACAGAATCCATCGGAAAATCCGACCGTGTGTATGGGGCTTTAGACTTTAAGGGGCCTGGGGCACCTCAGGTTTGTGGGACACTAACACACATGAATTAAAGCTGGAGACTTCAGGAATTAGACAAATTCTACCATTGCATAGCTCAAATGAGGAGAGCAAGATTAATAAGATATATTGCATACGGCTTCCCTCAGTCCAGCAAGCTCCAGTACTGTCCTCTTCTTCCCAAAGCTCCATGCTGTGGGCCACCCCTCTGCATCATGACATTCAGCTCAGGGTTAATAAACCTGAATTGCATGTGGAGGAGGTGAGCATGTGATCGCGGCTTAGAGCACCTTAGGGAAGCAGTAGCACTGGACCAATTGCATGGATGGAGGAAGCTTGCTGGAGCCAGGAATAAAGTGTGACACTTTATCGCTGTAACCCTAGACTGAACAAGCATTTTAATACTGCATGGGTACATTCTGTCTTATTCTCGGAATTCAGCTTTAAATTATCAAATTTACACATGAAAGTCCATTTACTGCATATCATTAGAATTGGCCAGTTGTACATACATAAAAAGGTTAAATGAGTTACACAGTATATGTCTAAAGTAAGTGCATGTACAGTATACCTGTAAATACATGTCAGCAAAACTCTAAGGCTGCGTACACACGAGCGGATTTTCCGCTGGAAAAATCTTGGATGGTTTTTCCGATGGATTTCCGCTCAAGCTTGGCTTGCATACACACGGTCACACAAAAGTTCGCTGAACTTTCGACCATCAAGAACGCGGTGATGTACAACACTACGACGAGCCGAGAAAAAGAACTTCAATGCTTCTGAACATGCGTCTAATGCCCCATACACACGGTCGGAAATTCCGACCACAAAATCCGTCGGATTTTTTCCGACGGATTTTGACCGACACTGGTGTTGCATACACACGGTCGGACAAAGTTGTCGGAAAATCCGATCATTCTGAACGTGGTGACGTTCGTTGCGTACACCGGAACTACGTAGAGGCTAGTAGCCAATAGCTTTGGTCTCGTAATTTGAACTGAGCATGCGTGGCACTTTGTCCGTCGGAATTCGCTACACACGATTGGAAAAAGTCCGATCGGAAAATTTGAGCGCAGGATCTCAAGTTTTTTCCTATGGCGCCCACACACGGTCGGACTTTCCGACACCATGGTCCGATAGGACATTTTCCGTCGGAAATTCCGACCGTGTTTACGGGGCATAATTGTTTCCTGAGTATGCATAGGAATTTGGCGTGTCGGAATTGGTACAGACGATCAGAGTTTCCGATCAAAACTTTTTCCAACCGAAAAATTGAGAACATAGAGAAATTCGGCCAGCAAAAGTCCGATGGAGCCTACACACGGTCGCATTTTCTGACCAAAATCTCTCATGAGTCTTTTGCTGGCCAAATTTCCAATCGTTTCTACAAAGAAAAAAAAGTGCATAGCAGTATAGCTATTTTCTTTGTAGTTTATCTTACCTAAAAAATCTACTTAGATTTTTTAGGTAAGATGAACTACAAAGAAAATAGCTATACTGCTATGCACTTTTTTTTCTTTGTTTTCATAGATGACTAAGCTGACTCAATTTATTCAATATCCAAGCATTTGGTTTAGTTTCTCAATGATATTCACACATTTTTTTAAAAAAACATGACACAATTGTAGTGATATAGACTTTCAAATTTACATTTTACAATCCCCTGTGGGTAACTGCTTTGGCCCCTTTTGATATGTAAAATGCAAACTTGTCTGCCAGCTGTGTTAAGCCCCATACACCCCTATGTACACATAAAAAAAACTGTGTAGAATATCCTACATAAATCGGCCAACAACAATGACATTATGAGGTAGCACGCACTCACACACGCAGTTGAAGGTTACCTTCTTTAAGGGCATAAACGCTCAATGAATAGTTTGCTTATGAGACGCCCAAATTGATACAATGTGCTAGAGTAAAAAAAATAACAAACAAATACAGGCAAAATATTTCTTCCCAAGATACATTTTAATAAAGGAAACAAATTTTTATATTTTTGCAATGAGCGGAGTCCAAAACAATTGTCCCTTTCGCCCCCTTATAAATTCAGCACTGTTGGGCTACTTGGCTGGAGGCCTGAATCCTGTGCCACAGTGTTACCATGGGGTGATGTTTACTGCAGGGACCTATTAGGCCAGTTTTTAAAATAATATGCTAAGTGACATAAAAAAGATATGCTGGTGGGTGATATATAAAAATAGAATGCTGCTTCTTTATATAACAATAGCTTTGTAATATAATTTGCTGCTACTGGGCGGTACAATATGCCCCTGCTGATATTTCTAATTGACTGATTCTGGGAGATACATTATGTTAGTATAAGTGAGAATTAGCTGTTGCTCAGTAATGTAATATATTTTATGGTTATACTACATTGCACTTATGCTCTGTGATGTATACTAAGGCTGGGACGTGTATTGCTGTGTGATATGATTGCCTACTGCTGTTGTGCAGCAAGGATATACATTATATTGCTGCATTATGGTATGTGCTGTTGCTGCTGGTGAAGTGTAGCTGCTAAACATTTTTATATATTGCTGTGTGCCATAATGCTTGTCACACTGATACACTGCTGCTAGTTGATTATACTGCTAATAAATAATCTAAAGTTGTTTGGTGATAAAATTTGCTATTGCATACTAAAATTGCTGGATGATACAGTGATATCACCTCAATAGGGTCTGTACTATTGGTAGATATGCTAGAGTAGCAGTCTTAAAACTGTAGCCCTTTTTTTTACTTCATACAGCCCCTGGGGCACTATCACTATCCATCCACTGACACCAACGATGGGGTAGAATTGCTTCCACTGACACCAATGATGGGGCAGAATTCCTTACACTGACACCAATGATGGGGCAGAATTCCTTACACTGACACCAATGATGGGGCAGATTTCCTTACACTGACACCAATGATGGGGCAGAATTCCTTACACTGACACCAATGATGGGGCAGATTTCCTTACACTGACACCAATGATTGGGCAGAATTTTCCTTACACTGACACTAATGATGAGGCAGATTTCCTTACACTGACACCAATGATTGGGCAGAATTCCTTACACTGACACCAATGATGGGGTAGAATTCCTTACACTGACACCAATGATGGGGCAGAATTCCATACACTGACATCAATGATGGGGCAGAATACCTTACACTGACATCAATGATGGGGCAGAATACCTTACACTGACACCAATGATTGGGCAGAATTCCTTACACTGACACCAATGATGGGGCAGAATTCCTTACACTGACACCAATGATTGGGCAGAATTCCTTACACTGACACCAATGATGGGGCAGATTTCCTTACGCTGACACCAATGATTGGGCAGAATTTTCCTTACACTGACACTAATGATGAGGCAGATTTCCTTACACTGACACCAATGATTGGGCAGAATTCCTTACACTGACACCAATGATGGGGTAGAATTCCTTACACTGACACCAATGATGGGGTAGAATTCCTTACACTGACATCAATGATGGGGCAGAATACCTTACACTGACATCAATGATGGGGCAGAATACCTTACACTGACACCAATGATTGGGCAGAATTCCTTACACTGACACCAATGATGGGGCAGAATTCCTTTTACTGACACCAACAATGGGGCAGAATTCCTTCCGTTGACACCAATAATGGGGCACTATTCCTCCCTCTAACAACAAAGATAGGGCACTGTTTACTCCCACTGGACACCAGGACATTTTATACTCTCATTGGCACTAGTCCAGCCCCCCCGAAGTCTGAAGGACAGTAAACTGACCCTTTGTTTAGAAAGTTTGGAGACCCCTATGAAAGAGGAATAGGCACTGTATGCACATAGCAGGTTTGTTACTTCATATGGCAATTATAAGGTAAAATACCTGTCACTATTTAACCATACATACCCCTAAAACCATATCAACATTTTGGTTATGACCACAAGTCTCCATAATATGTAAACTGCACTGCCATTAATGCCATGTGTCTTTGTAAACCACTTTGTTCTTTGGGAATTTCTATACTTTGAATCATTGTCATGTTCCATTACCTAAGTTGATTTTGGATTACAAATTTCCTGATACAATCTGAAATTCATTGGTTCTTCACTGACTGAAAGCTGTCAGTGCTTTGAGGCATAAAAGCAGCCTTACTCTAGTATTCTCTTTCCATCGTGCTTCACAGTTGAGCTAAAGTTTTCATGCTGCTATACACTGTTATAGTATAGTATAGTGTCTCCTGCATTCAGGCAAATGTTAAAATATTTTAGGACCTGGCTGAGACCAGTCCCCCTCAGCATTCCATTCCGGAGCCATTCTGAACAAATACAATGATGCTTAGTTCCATAATGCAGTAGGAGTATTAAGCAGTGCTCTCAGTCAACATGTATTGGTAGTGGTTGGGTTTCAAATCTTGGACTGCAAATTAGTCTTTCTTCTAATTTAAAGGAAGCCTGTGTGGAGAAATATAAATGCTACAACTGCAGACTTGACATTATAAAAATGCTAGCTACCTGGCTGCTCTGCTAATCAACTGGTTTCACTACTTTGTGTATCATTGTTCATTAACCTGAAACAAGCCTGCATGTAATAAGTCTTGACATTTTTATGTTTCCTATAATGCCCCGTACACCTGGTCGGACATTCCGACCACAAAATCCATTGGATTTTTTCAGAAGGATTTTGTCCGAAACTTGTGTTGCACACACACGGTCGGACAGAGTTGTCGGAAAATCTGATCATTCCAAATGAGGTGACGTACAAAACATACGACGGGACTACGTAGAGGCCAGTAGCCAATAGCTTTCGTCCCCAAATTTCTTCTGAGCATGCGTGGCACTTTGTGCGTCGGAATTCTCTACACGCGATCGGAAAAAGTCTGATCGGATTTTGTTGTCGGAAATTTTTAGATCCTGCTCTCGAAAAAGCCGCTAGAGCCCACACACAATGGGATTTTCCGACAACATAATCCGATCAGACTTTTTCCATCGGAATATCCGACCGTGTGTACCGGGCATTAGTGATTCGAAAAGCAGTATAGTTGAAGGATCAGGCATAAGTCTCAATTATTTAGCTACTTCACAAGGGGATCTGTAATGGCAGTCCTGTATTTCTCTTGGCACAGGATTACTTTTTATATATGTTAGAATGTTTTCGTTTTTTTGCAGTTAGTGGTTTGGAATGTTTTTAATCCTGCCTTTCCTCATGATATTATGAGATTATGGCAGTGGGTCCACCAGTCCTATTCATTTTGGATGAATTATCGTGCCCCAAATGCGCCATATTGTTCATGCACATAGGGTGGTAAATGGAGAGAAAAAAATAGTCCACAGCTGTACTGAAAAGGATTTTGAAAATAAAGTTTGGGCTCTGGCTATTAGGCAAGTTCGCACGTGTACAGCTGCAGTGATGGTACAAAGGCAATTCCTGGACACCTCCATTATTCAGATCATGTTACTGGGAAATGAATGAAGCTATATTCTATTCAGTAGCAACTGTACACATTTGCTTTTAAAGTTCAAAATATCCCCCCACCCCATCTTATGCTTTTCTGCTTGCTTTCTTTCTTAACTCACTTCTCCACATTTTCTTTTCCCCACTTATATTCAATCTTACCTGTCTTTCACTCTTCTATGATTAAGGTTTCTGTTTCTAGTAACTGAATTTAAATTATTCATATTTTTGGAAATCATCAAATCATAGTGTACGAGAACTTTTCGTTTCACAAAGCCATTATGTATTGTTAAAGTGGAACTAAACTGAAAGAAAAAAAATCACCTCCTCATTCTAAATACCCTTGCCAGTCGCTGTCATCTTCTCCTTGGCTATTTTTGGGTGCAGGGTTTTCGGTTGCTTGATTGGCTGGTGGCTGAATGAGATCATTCAGCACATCCTCAAAATAGTCCCTCATTGCGGCACGGACGGAGTTTGCTGTTAATGCACGGTGAGCAGTGCATGTGCAGCTCAGTGAACATTATTATTATTATTATTATTACTACAGAATTTATATAGCGGCCAACAGTTTAACCACTTTCAGACCGGACCAATTTGCAGCCAAAGGACCAGGCCCCTTTTTGCGATTCGGCACTGCGTCCCTTTAACTGACAATTGCGCGGTCGTGCGACGTGGCTCCCAAACAAAATTGACGTCCTTTTTTTCCCACAAATAGAGCTTTCTTTTGGTGGTATTTGATCGCCCCTGCGGTTTTTATTTTTTGCGCTATAAACAAAAATAGAGCGACAATTTTGAAAAAAATGCATTATTTTTTATTTTTTGCTATAATAAATATCCCCCAAAAATATATAAAAAAACATTTTTTTTTCCTCAGTTTAGGCCGATACGTATTCTTCTACATATTTTTGGTAAAAAAAATCGCAATAAGCGATTATTGATCGGTTTGCGCAGAAGTTATAGCGTTTACAAGATAGGGGATAGTTTTATAGCATTTTTATTAATAATTTTTTTTTTATTATTAATGGCGGAGATCTGCGATTTTTTTTGTGACTGCGACATTATGGCGGACACATCGGACATTTTTGACACATTTTTGGGACCATTGTCATTTTTACAGCAATTAATGCATTTAAATGCATTGATTTCTGTATAAATGACACTGGCAGTTTAGGAGTTAACCACAAGGTGGCAGTGTAGGGGTTAAGTAGGCCTAGGGGTGTTTTTTTTACTGTGGGGGGGCGTGGCTGTCAGCTAGTGAATGCTGATCTCTGCTCCAATCACAGGGAGCAGAGATCGGCGTCACTAGTTGCTAGGCAGAACGGGGAGATGCTGTTTATCTCGGCATCTCCCCGTTTAGCCGCTCCGTGAGACGATCGCGGGAGTCCCCGCGGCGATCGAGTCCGCGGGGACCGCGGCCGGACTCACGGGGGTCCCGACCGGCGCGGGAGCGCGCCGCTCCCGGCGCGCTCCCGATGGCACGGACAGGCTAAAGGAGGGACGTATATATACGCCCTCCTGCCTGTACGTGCCATTCTGTCGACGTATATCGTCGTGCGCCGGTCGGCAAGTGGTTAAGCAGCGCTTTACAATATAAAAGGGAGACAATACAGTTATAATACAATAAAATACAAGAGGATTAAGAGGGCCCTGCTCAGAAGAGCTTACAATCTAATAACATTCAATAGAAGAATGCAAGCAGGCATGTTAGGTGTTTGTTATTGCAGAGGAGACATTGCATGTTACATTTAGCTCCGCTTTAATGCAACCTAGAACCTCCAGTTACAATTTATTACTTTTCATAAAGTTGGTACTAATTTTAAGTTTCTTACTATTTGTATTTGCTGTTGACTTGCTATTTACTGTATGGACACATTGGATTATTTTATCTGGATGTCAACGCTGATTTGGTAATCCTATATATAAAAAAAAAAATTATAAGAAGTTCAAAATATCACTAATAAAGAATACATTTTCTACATGCTAAGCAAACTTTGGGCCAAATCCAGGAAAGGTTAATGCTGTGATTCTGTTAATAGCTGTAATAATGTGGTCTTGATAAACAGAGAGTGTGATGAATCAGCCCTGTAATTTCATCTGATGTAATAGTAATTCAGCTACTTGAAATGTGCAGAAATTAGTCAGCGAGTACAGCGGGAGAAATGTCTGGGAGCACTCTCATCAAACGGATGACCTCTGTGATCCAGCCGGTTACTGTTAAAGTGGAATTACACCAAAAACATAGTTTAGTTGTGGACAGAGTAGGAAAAAGTGAGAGAGAAATCTCAGTGGGATGCATTATGTGGCAGATGTGGCATGTAAATGCTGTATCTGCGGATCCACCTTTTATAGTACTGCATCTTACATGATGTTGCCATCACCTAGGCAATGTATATGTAAACCCAGTCTCATATAAGCTTAAAGTGGAACTTCACCCTAAGGAGAAGTTCTGCTTTATGCCCTTCTCCCCCCTTCTTCTTTAGGAAGTCTTCTTCTAAGGTAGTCTCCCGCAGGGCACCGACATTAGGCAGATATATGTCTCCAAGTTTATTTCCAAGCAAATTCCAAAGGCACTTTTGCATGTGGCATTAGTGGTTGCCCCTGCTGTTCCCACATTAAGAGGGGAGACTCTGTGCATTCTACCAGTAACTACAGAAATTATGACATTACTTCCTTCTTTATTTGTAACACTAGGTATTTGATATATGCAATTACGTGCAACCTTTGCAAAATTCAGTACGTTGGCCGTACTACCCACAGGTTAAGGGATCGCCTGCATGACCTTCTTAACAATTCAACATTCATTCATGTAGCTAACCACTTCAATGATTGTAATGCAGATGACTTCTGTGTAAAAAGGAAGTTTTTTGGATCTTCCGTCTGGGTACACGTAAACCTGTAGGGCTCAACCATGAACTGAATGTGTCACAATTTTATGAATTAATAAAGTGCATCCTAGGTTTTTGCTACTATTGACCCCGATAGAATTTTTTTTCAAACTTTTGTTACTAGTGACCCTGATAGACATTTTTTCAAACTGTTGCTACTGGTGACCCCGATTGACATTTTTTCTAACTTTTATTACTGGTGACCCCGATAGACTTGTCTTAAAAAAATTCTAAAAATTGGGTTCCATTTTTATTTTGTGTTCAGTCTATTCCTTATATGACTCTTATAATGTTTTATATCTGTTATATACTGTATGTTAGAGTTTCTGCATTTGCATCCCTAAACAGGGGCGGTCATCTGCCAATTATTGGCAGCCGCAAACCAATTGTTTCACACAGATTGTTCCAATTACAAGTAATTTTTGCATATACTGTCTGTACAGTATATATATATATATATATATATCTGTAGTGGACATTTGTATGTGAGCTATGACTAAGCTCTAATGAAGCGCGGAACGCATTAGCTGGTGATGCTGTTTCCCCTTTTTTTGTGTTTTTGGACATGTTTTTATGGACTTGCTGAAATAAAGGTGATTTTACTGGATGTTGCCATCACCTAGGCAATGTATATGTAAACCCAGTCTCATATAAGCTTAAAGCGGAACTTCACCCTAAGGGGAAGTTCTGCATTATGCCCTTCTCTCCCCTTCTTCTTTTGGAACTTTTTTTTTGGAGGGGGAGCAAGTACCTGGTTTTGACTGGTACCCACTTCGCCTAGGCGATTCTACCGTAGGTTCTCCCACCCCCCTGCCCGCAAAATTCTGTGATGCATCAGAGGTCCCAGAAGGCTGCGGAACCATTCACAAAGCACAGCGCAGCTTGAGCTGCCCACAGTTAATATGCCAGTGCCTGGGATATTTAGAATGGCGAAGAACTGGCCCGGGTAGAGAATAGAGCTGGATCCTTGTGGACAGGTGAGCATCTGTTTATTAAGAGTCAGCAGCTACAGTACTTTTTTCCGAATAGGATGAAGAATCTCTTTAAAGTGGTTGCAAAGGCTGAAGGATTTGAACCTTCAGAGGGGCAGGGGAGCAGGGGGCAATTCTGCGCCCCCCCCCCACCAAAAGCAC
The DNA here is from genome assembly GCA_028564925.1 of Lithobates sylvaticus. Lineage (NCBI taxonomy): Eukaryota > Metazoa > Chordata > Amphibia > Anura > Ranidae > Lithobates > Lithobates sylvaticus. Next base: position 210,875,335 of record CM053030.1, on the reverse strand, counting down.
CTTGTCCCCATATTGATGACAAGGGCCTCTTCCCGACAACCCTGGCCGTTGGTTGTCGGGGTCTGTGGGCATGGAGCTTATCAGAATCTGGAAGCCCCCTTTAACAAGGGGGCCCCCAGATCCTGGCCCCCCACCCTATGTGAATGAGTATGGGGTACATTGTACCCCTACTCATTCACCTAAAAAAAAAATCAAATCAAAAATAAAACACATTACACAGGTTTTTAAAGTCATTTTTTAGGCAGCTCCGTCATCTCTTCCGATCTCTTCTCCCCTCTCTGGCTGTTCTGTCTCCTCCGCTGATGTCTTCTGCCTCTGCCAGTTCTTCTCCCCTCTCCGGTTCTTCTCCGCTCTCTCTCCGGTTCTTCTCACTCTGTCCGCTGTCTTCTGCCGGGTCTCCTCCGCTATCTTCTTGCTCTTTTGCCCAGTCTTCTCTGCTGTCTTCTCCCTCTGTTCTTCTTCTGATGTTGACTTGATGCTCTTTGCCGCTCTAATGCTAGGTGCGTGGTGTGCCACTACTTATAGTGGCCTGGGGCGGGGTCACCGTGTGGCATCTTCTGGAGGCCCCGCCCCTTATGGCATCACCACCCAGGGCATGTGACGTCATAAGAGGCGTGCCTCCGATGACCCCGCCCCATGCCAATATAAGTAGTGGCACACGGCGCACCCAGCATTAGAGCGGCAGAGAGCATTGAGTCAACATCCAAAGAAGAACAGAGGGAGAAGACAGCAAGGAAGACCAGGCAAAAGAGCATGCAAAAGAGCGAGAAGATAGCGGAGAAGACCCGGACAGCGGAGAAGGCTGTGGACAGAGAGAGAAGAACCAGAGAGGGCTAGAAGACATGAGCGGAGAAGACATATCAGTGAAGAAGGTAGAAGAGCCAGAGAAGGGAGCAGAAATCAGAAGAGACAACGGAGCTGCCTTAATAAATTACTTTAAAAACCTGTGTACTGTGTTTTATTTTTACCATTTTTTTTAGGTGACTGGGTAGTGGTACAATGTACCCCATACTCATTCACATAGGGTGGGGGGCCGGGATCTGGGGGAACCCTTGTTAAAGTAGGCTTCCAGACTCCAATAAGCCCCCCTGCCCACAGACCCCGACAACCAACCAGGGTTGTTGGGAAGAGGCCCTTGTCCCCATCAACATGGAAACAAGGTGCTTTGGGGTGGAGGGGTGCAGGGCCCCCCTGCCCCAAAGCACCCACCGCCCCATGTTGAGGGCATGTGGACTGGTACGGTTCAGAATGTGTATGGTTCCAATGTGTGCTTGGATAAGGGTCTGGTATGGATCTTGGGGGGACCCCCACGCCCCCATGTAAAATCTACATAAAAATGGTTTGAAAATCTTATTAACCCATATTTTATTCACAATAGAAAACATATTAACCACTTTCCGACCGGCGCACAACGATGTACGTCCCTTTTTTGAAGAGGGATATCTCGGTAACGGCAGCAGCTGCTGCCACAACCGAGGTATCCATCTCTTCAGGCGCCGGTCGGCTGTCCGATAATGGTGGTCATCGCGGCGGATTTGCCGCGAGATCACCGTTATCGGCGGCGGGAGAGGTGCCCCCCCCTCCCGCCGCTCTCCCGCGCCTTCCGCCGCTTACCGGAACCGTCGGCAGCGGCAGAGGCGATCGTAAAGAGGAATTTTCAAATGTCATTTTTTTAAATTACATTTTTTTTTTTTTTTTTCATTGAAGTCCAAATATGAGATCTGAGGACTTTTTGACCCCAGATCTCATATGTAAGAGGACCTGTCATGCTTTTTTCTATTACAAGGAATGTTTACATTCCTTGTAATAGGAATAAAAGTGAGCCAATTAATTTTTCTAAAAAAAACAGTGTAAAAATAAATAAAATCAAGAAAAATAAATAAGAAAAACAAAAAAACATTTTTTTAAAGCGCCCCGTCCCGACGAGCTCGTGCGCAGAAGCGAACGCATACGTGAGTAGCGCCCGCATATGAAAACGGTGGTCAAACCACACATGTGAGGTATCACCGCGATCGGTAGAGCGAGAGCAATAATTATAGCCATAGACCTCCTCTGTAACGCAAAATATGCAACCTGTAGAATTTTTTAAACGTCGCCTACTGAGATTTTTGAGGGTAAAAGTTTGATGCCATTCCACGAGCGGGCGCAATTTTGAAGCGTGACATGTTAGGTATCAATTTACTCGGCGTAACATTATCTTTCACAATATATAAAAAAATTGGACTAACTTTACTGTTGTCTTATTTTTTTATTCAAAAAAGTGACTTTTTTCCAAAAAAAGTGCGCTTGCAAGACCGCTGCGCAAATACGGTGTGAAAAAAAGTATTGCAACGACCGCCATTTTATTCTCTAGGGTGTTAGAAAAAAAACAATATATAATGTTTGGGGGTTCTAAGTTTTTTTCTAGCAAAAAAAACTGTTTTAAACATGTAAACACCTAAAATCCAAAACGAGGCTGGTCTTAAAGTGGTTAAATGTTTAAACTGAGAAAATATACTACTTTAGGAAAAAAATATGGTCATTTTAAAATTAATGGCAGTAACATGTCTCAAAAAAGTTGGGACAGAGCCATGTTTACCACTGTGTAGCATCCCCTCTCCTTTTACCAACACTTTGCAGAATTATGTCAACCTTTCCTGTATCTCTTTGGTCTAACTCTTCACATATAAGGTTTATTGTGAGCATTGAGGTAGGGGGTGCAGGTCCCTGAAACCTATTGGTTCCCAATAGTAAACATATTCAGTTTTTAATCAACAGCAAAAATGATGCTCCATGTTACATTTAGATCTTGTTCACACTAGATGTATGTTGTTCTGTTTTGCTGCATTGTTCATCTTGTAACTCTTTAATAGGGCACACCAAGTCGTTCCTCATGATTTCCAATGATAACCATTCATATTAGCACGACTTCAAGTGCACTACTTTGTTCTGACTTTGTTCTGATCCCCAAAAATGTGCAGCATTTCAGTATATTGGAAAAAGTCATGCATTTTGTAATTCAAGTCATTTGAGAGGAGGTCCTACATATGTGCCTATTAAACATGTCATCAATCGTTAAATTATGCAGTGTGGTATGAGTGCTATGAGACAGATACCAAAAAACTGTTTGCAGCTTCCCTCCCTGTTGACTGCTTATGAAAGCCCATGCATTCTTTTAAACAAGGAATACATTGTCAAGTGGAGGAGGATTGTTTTGCTGCCAGTACACAGTGCTGTCTTTGCAAAAACATAATTTTTTTTGGTTGCATAAATAAAATTTCCTACATTCCAGCTACATGTTGAAATAACTTTGTTTCATGTGCTCCTTTGATCTGTCTTCACTTCTTCCCTCTTTTAACATTGTCTCATAAATGACACACTGAACTATACTAGGAATGACAAGTGAATCCTGAGAATGTTTGTTTTGGTTGCAGGGGCGGACTGGCCATTCGGCCACTCGGGCACTTCCCGAGGGCCCTGGGCCACAAGGGGGCCCCATCAGGGTTGCCAGCCTCAGTAAAACCAGGGACAGTATTTAAAAATCTGTGTTTTTTTACATCTGTTTCTGAAATGTCTCTTACCGACATCCTTTTGGTCTAAAAATGCAGAGATTATAGCTGCCCCACCTCTTCAGTATCTTCTCAGCCAAAAGAAACATATCTGTGTATACTGTGTGTACATGTATGTGTATACTGTGTGATTGTATACTGTGTGTGTGTATACTGTGTGATTGTATACTGTGTGTGTGTATACTGTGTGACCCCATAATCTCTGATTTCCTGGGGGCCCCATAATCTCCTATTGCCCGGGGGCCCCATGAGTTGTCAGTCCGCCCCTGTTTGGTTGGTGACTGATTGACAATTACTTAATTTTTTATATTTATCATTCACTTTAAAATCCATTTCTTTACAATGTTGCATACTTATAACATTTACTTATTATTTAAGGACTTCATATCAGTACATATGGTCGTTACAATAGTAGACAGACCTGAATTAAATCTGAGCTCCAAGGAAACAGCTAAATATTCAGCAATATTCACCAAAAGTATTGGGACACCTGCCTTTACACACACATAAACTTTAATTTTATCCCAGTCATAGTCTGTAGGGTTCAATATTGAGTTGGCCCACCCTTTGCAGCTACAACACTCCAACATCAGTGCCTGATCTCACAAATGCGTTTCTGGAAGAATGGTCCAACATTCCCATAAACACACTCCTGAACCTTGTGGACAGCCTTCCCAGAAGACTTGAAACTGTTATAGCTGCAAAGGGTGGGCCAACTCAATATTCAACCCTACGTACTAAGACTGAGATCCCATTAAAGTTCATGTGCATGTAAAGGCAGGTGTCCCAATACTTTTGGTAAAATAGTGTATATGGGGAGTTGCTTTACCTGCTAAAGGATTTGCTTTTCTGTCCATCCAATTCTACGATTTACACAGCTCCACCACACAGGACACCTCTGTCTAGCAGCACAGGAGACCTGATTTTTCTCTGCTGTGCTTATAAGCAACACATACAGATTATGTTTCTCCTCCAGCCTAAAATTGGATATTGAATGGATAAACAGACTAAGGCATCATGTACACATAGCCTAATATGACCGCTGGGCACAGGAAACGCTGCAAAATCGCAGCACAATTTAACTGCGATTTTGAACCTCCCCTAACCGCAGCAGCTCCTAAATGATCCCAAAAGCCTAGTGTACATGGACACATAAGCTTTTATGGAGTTGGGTTAAGGAACTTTGGCAAAACAATGCCAAAAGCTCCTAAACTCAAGTTTAGAAGCTGTAGTGTACATGAAGCCTTAAGCTGACCATATATGAATTGAAATTAGGCCAGTTCAGCAGGAACCGCCAAATGGCCATTCCTGTTCTTGAGAAGTTGAGCTAATGATCGATGTCTCATGAAAGTGCCTGTTGGAAAGTGCTGCTTCGATCAGCGCATGCAACCAATCAGCTGCAGTGCTGATCATTGTATTCTGGTGGCGAGAGGGTCCCCACTCAGAATACAATAACTCAGCGTGAAGGATTCCACACATTCAAGGTGAATGGGGTAATAAGTTTAGCTTTTTTCATTCACTCCATTGGCGGAACGAAAAAAAAACTGAGCCCTGTATGACCAGCTTAATAAGCTCATCTCTCCTTTACTCTGCTCTCTACTATCAACATCCTCCTTGTTAGCATCACTGCAGCAACTGTTTGGCTACTTGTGCTGCTTCTCCCCATCCCAATTTGAGCTCTGCTGTGCAGTGAATTTTAAGAAGTACTAAGTCAAATCCAGGTACCTACACAGCTTGCATTTAAAAATAAAAAATAAATTCACATTATTTTAACCCAACAAATATGTGCAGCAGCAAAAGGGTGGGCTTTAATGCCCACACACTCCACATATGTGTCACTGGGCAGCCAATGTTTCCTTGCTGAGAGCACACTCACTACATGTTGCCAGCACAAAGACTGAGCTAAGGAAAAACAATGGTCCCAAATGCCACACATCTCACAAAACTCTGGGTGAATGGTAAAAGCAGCCTCAGCCTAGACTCCGTCCAGGGTGCACCTCCTCGTTTTGTCCTGCCCAAGGGGCTTAGTCTTGGAGGTCACCACCATGGCCTCCATGACTAAGCCTTGTTGCCAGTGGTTGTTAGAGGATGAGCACTGATAGGAGCCTGGAGCGGCACTGCTCGTCTTTGTATGGGTTCACAGAGATTGGGTTCACAGCCCTCAGTCCCCACTAATAATCAGTAGCTGGCAGAACCAGCTCCCAATCATTTGACCACTGTGATAGTCAATCACAGTGGTCACATAATAACCAATCTTTCCCACCCCTTGGGTGTACAGACCCTATTAAAGGGATGCCAGGGCTGTGCGGGAAGAAGTTAATGAATACTGAACTCCAGTAATATATGTATTTTATATCCACTCATAGTTCCATTTTAAACCACAACTCTTTATAATCGCAAAGTGTAGGGGGGCATAAACAACACCTACAATGTTCAGTATGTGGCATCAGTCAGGAATTCAATAACTTAGATGACTTAATATGTGTTAGGTGTTTCAGTATCGGCCATAAGCCATTCTTTCCAAACCTGTTATGTTTGTACATGGGCAGATTTTCTTACTATTTTGTCTGGTATCTTTCAGCTGAGGAAGTGGAGAGACTGGCTGCAATGCGCTCGGAATCCTTAGTGCCCGGTACCCACACTCCGCCAATCAGGAGAAGAAGTAAATTTGCCACTTTAGGAAGAATTTTCAAGCCATGGAAATGGAGGAAGAAGAAAAGTGAGAAATTCAAGCAAACATCTGCAGGTAACATATTTCTTCATTAAACAATATAAAACATGAATACATTGTAAACAGTGCTGATATCGCTGAGTCAATATGCGTTTTATTTTTTTTTGATCTTTTTTTAGACATGGCTGGACAAAGTGATTCCAAATATGATTGGTTGCTAAGTTTTGGGATTCAGTTACATTTTTGAAAAAGGATGCTCCTAGTGCTAGTTTAAAGCCTAAATCCAGACAAAATTGTTCATTTCGTTTTTAAATAGAGTGGGGAAAAATAAAAATAAATCAAGTTAGGTTTTTATTTCTGTCCATGAACCCACTGGTAGATGTTTCCTCACGTCCTGTCCAAGTGGCACTCCTACAAGAAATAGGGGGTTCGGTAGTCACTGGGACAGGAAAGCACAGACAGCAATAAAAACACTGTCAAGAGCTCTAACCCTTTGTTATTAAAAATCTGTTTTGTTCTTGTCTATGTTCCCATTGGAGAGATTTCACCTTCTGTCTTGAAATAGGGATACAGACATGAATAAAACCTCACAAAGGTTCTAACCCTTCTTCACCCTATCAAAAACAAAATGCATTTTGGATGGATCTAGGCTTCTTCATAGAAAGAAATACAAAGGCGGACCTTGGTGACCTCCTTCTTAAAATGCTAGTTGCTTGGCATCAGTATTTTTTGCAACTGGAACATGCATAGAGGTAGTGAAGGCAGAAGTCTTGATCTGTGTATTTGTTCTGGAGAAGTATCTGAGAAACTATTAAAGCTTTAATGCTGGTGTGACAACCAAACGTCAAGCATTATCATATTACTGGTTTTCTTTAAAGACAAACATATTTTAGAGATGTGTTGTATTATTTAGAACCTATATGGTGCCCTAAAAACAGTACAGTAGTCATTCTCAATCAAAGGTTTGTGGAACCCTAGGGTTCTTCCAAAGGTTGCTAGTGGTTCCTTGGGCTACAGCTGATTATTTTCTCATGCAATGGAGTGTTCAAAGTTCCAGGCCCAACACTACTAAAGCTGGCAATACATTAATCATTAGTTCCCCTTAAGAAACATTTTTTTAAGTCAGCAGCTACAAATACTGCAGCTGATGACTTTTAATAATCGGACACTTACCTGTTCCAGGTTCCAGCGATGCGGGGGAACGAAGCCCCACTCGTCCCCCCCTCCGTTCAGCGGCGCCGGCATTCTTACTGTGGGCACCCGTCTGTGGCTTCACAGCCAGGCACCCACTGCGCATGCACGAGCGACGCTGCGCACCGTGATTGGCCGCACAGTCATCTGGGACCTGTCACGTGTCCCAGATGACTGACAGGAGGGAGGGGGCAGAGCTGAGCCCTTCCTGCGCCGAGGGGAAGTGATGTCACCAGCCCGGGCACTGAAGAAGGCAGACTACGAGGGACCCCCTAGAAACAGGCATTTAGAGGTGAGTTTTTTTTTGTTTGTTTTTTAGGAAGTTTAATACATTTTTTTTTGGAGTGCAACACCACTTTAAATGAAAAAAATTACCCAATTCCGCCATCCACACACAGTGTGGATGAGGGAATCACTCCCACTGTGCTATTATGTTCTGATGGTGGGAAGCCTTCCCTGCCATCATAATACACTGATCAGTGCTGTTGGCTATAGAAAAACCCAACAGGCTGGTTGCACAGAAGCTAATTGGTAAATTGACTTCTGTATAACCAGCCTGCCTATACATGCAATGTAATTCATCTAGTCCCTGCAGAACAGACTGGAATTTTGATCCACGTATGGTAGCATTATGGAAAACCAACAGCATTACTCAAAGTTATCTTTTTAGCTGTCTGTAGGGGTTGCACTAAAGCGCCACCAGTGCCAGCAATCAGTGTCCATTAGTGATGCCAGTCAGTGCTGGGTTTCAGTGCCACCTATCAGTGCTGCCCATCAATGCCCATCAGTGCCGTCCATCAGTGCCATCCATCAATGCCCATCAGTGGCCATCAGTGCCACCCATCAATGCCCATCAGTGCCGCCTATCCATGCCACCTTTCAGTGCCCACCAGTGCCACTCAGCAGTGCCGCCTATCAGTACCCATAAGTGCGGCCTCATCAGTGCCCATCAGTGCAGCCTATCAGTGCCCATCAGTGCAGCCTCATCAGTGCACATCTGTGAAGGAGAAAAATTACTTATTTCCAAAAAAATAATCAACATTTTCGATCTTTTTTTTTAATTTATTTTTTAGTAAAAAAAAAAAAACCCAGCAGTGATTAAATACCACCAAAATAAAGCTCTATTTGTTTGAATAATATGATCAAAAATTTCACATGGTTACAGGGTTGCATGACCGCACAATTGTCATTCAAAGTGTGACAGCGCTGAAAGCTGAAAAATGACCTCGGCAGTAAGGGGGTGAAAGTGCCCTGTATTGAGGTGGTTAACCGCTTCGCCACCGCCGGCCGTCAAATGACGGCCAGGCGGCGCAGCTCTCGTTCCGGGAGGGCGTCATATGACGTCCTCCCCTTCTGTGCACTGCAGGGAGCGCGCGCGCGCCGCCGGGAGCGCGCGCGCGCTCTCGCCGTGTCACTGGGCACCCGATGCGCGTGCCCAGCGGCCGCGATGTCCGCTGGGCACCCGCGATTGCCCGGTAACACAGCGGGACCGTTGATCTGTGTGTGTAAACACACAGATCAACGGTCCTGTCAGAGGAGAGGAGCCGATGGTGTGTTCTCTGTACAGAGAAACACCGATCGGTCTCCTCCCCTTGTGAGTCCCCTTCCCCCACAGTAAGAAACACACTTAGGGAACATAATTAACCCCTCCCCGCCCCTAGTGGTTAACCCCTTCACTGCCAGTGTCATTTATACATGAATCAATGCATTTAAATAGCATTGATTGCTGTATAAATGACAATAGTGCCAAAAATGTGTCAAAAATGTCCGATGTGTCCGCCATAATGTCGCAGTCACAATAAAAATCGCTGATCACCGCCATTACTAGTAAAAAAAAAAATATTAATAAAAATGCTATAAAACTATCCCCTATTTTGTAAACGCTATAACTTTTGCGCAAACTAATCAATGATCGCTAATTGCAATTTTTTTTTACCAAAAATATGTAGAAGAATACGTATCGGCCGAAACTGAGGGAAAAAAATGTTTTTTTATATATTTTTTGGGGATATTTAGTATAGCAAAAAGCAAAAAATATTGTTTTTTTTTTTTTAATTTGTCGCTCTTCTTTTGTTTATTGCGCAAAAAAGAAAAAACGCAGAGGTGATCAAATACCACCAAAAGAAAGCTCTATTTGTGGGGAAAAAAATGATAACAATTTAATTTGGGTACAGTGTTGTATGACTGCGCAATTGTCATTCAAAGTGCGTCAGCGCTGAAAGCTGAAAAATGGCTTGGTCAGGAAGGGGGTGAAAATGCACTGTAGTGAGGTGGTTAAACATGACATTTCCAAAATACACTAAGGCCCCTTTCACACTTGTATGACTTGTCCTGCGACTTGGGACTGCAAAGTCGCATCACAAGTCGTTCCCCATGATTTCCAATGATAACCATTCATATTAGCACGACTTCAAGTGCACTACTTTGTTCTGACTTTAATGCGAGTTGAGGTCCATAGACCTCAAGTCTCCCTGAAATTGCGGCAAAATCGTGGTGAAATCGTGGCAAAATCACGCAACTTTGAAGTGGCGGTAGTGTGAAAGCGGCCTAAAACCTTCTTTACAAAGAAACCAAATATTGTGTCCCGATCCCGATCCCCTATCGTTCTTCTGCTTGTCATTATGTTTGGTGCTGTGATATGGGTGTTTTGTAAGATTTTTGTATTCTTGTTTTTTTTCTGCTTTTTTTATATACCGTAAATGCTTTTGTGGTTTGAAATTCATGTGGGAATAAAAGGGCAGCCTATTGGAGATTATGAAATCCCTGATACACAAAAAAGCTCTTGGCACCTTGCCATGCGTTCTTAAAGTTTCTTACCATTTGAGTCAGTCTGTATTTTAACATTATTTTACTTTCTTTATTTAATCCTCTGCCTGATATTTACATCCCACGCTCACAACACCCCCTCCTTTCACTGAAATTTAGTTTGTTTGCATGCCAAATTTTTTTAATAATTAAGGTAATTCAATAATGGCTTGCACACTTAATCATTTTTTTTCCTTGGAAAACTCATTCATATGACTTAAAGCTTAACGCAGAACTAAACTCTGTCAATCAACATTAACTATTTTTAATTGTTATGCTGCTAGACTTTTTTTAAATAAATAAGAAGGCATATTATATTTACTTGTTTTAAACTTTTTTTTTTAATTTCTTCAGTTGCTTTCTGGTTTCTTGACTAGGCTAAAATGATGCCATACATCCCAGGAGGCTTCATGGGTATTTTTATCTTTCATGTAGAGGAGGGCATAGCTCCCAACTGTCCCTGATTTCGAGGGACTGTCCCTGATTTGGTACAATGTCCCTCTGTCCCTCTTTCCTCCTCACTTGTCCCTCATTTTGGTCTGATCTTTATAGTTTAATATAAAATGCACTTCTTATCTTTCAAAAAGTGATTCCCAGTGCTAAACCTTTCATTCAATTTCTAAATGGCTGCATTTGTAAATTTCGAAAGCCAGTATAAAGGAATAGTAGTGGTAACAAAAAAGCCCTTGTGGGTTTAACTACCATATTTATTGGTGTATAACATGCACTTTTTCTCCCTTAAAATAGGGGGAAAATCATGTGTGCGTGTTTTACGCCGATATAGGCTGCCACAGAGTGGAAGGAGGGGACGAGCGCCGCCGAAATAGACAGAGCCAGCTCTCCTGTGTACTCGGCTCTGCTCGCAGTCATGCTCAGTCCCACTCCCTGGATGGCTCCTAGCATTGACTTCCCTGCATTGGACTGACGTTATGTCCATCATAAGGGGTGGGACTGGGCGTGATGCCAAGCCGAGTACACAGGAGATACTGTTCTGTCTATTTCGGCAAGGCTGCAGATGGACACTGATCAGGCTGCAGTGAGCAGCAATGCTGCAGATGGACACTGATCAGGCTGCAGTGAGGAGCAAGGCTGCAGATGGACACTGATCAGGCTGCAGTGAGGAGCAAGGCTGCAGGTGGGCACTGATCAGGCTGCAGCGAGGAGCAATGCTGCAGATTGGCACTGATCAGGCTGCAGTGAGGATCAAGGCTGCAGATGGGCACTGATCAGACTGCAGTGATGAGCAAGGCTGCAGATGGGTACTGATCAGGCTGCAGTGAGGAGCAAGGCTGCAGATAGACCCCAAAGGATAGATGATCACGCTTCAAGCAGACGAACTCCAAAGCATGCAGCAAATGTTAAATCATCCCATTGAACATGAAAAACAAATGGATCCACATAGTGTAATACCGTAAGGTCTTTTATTTTTTTTAAAAAGAGGGGTTCACACTTACAGGATTGCAGATAAAAACAAGCTTGTTCTTTGAAAGGTAAAAATCGATTGCCACGAATGTCACCCAATGCGCTTCGTCCCAACGGACATCATCTGGGGTGTGAGTATCGTGTGCAATCGCTGTACTATATATATATATAGAGACTCACCAATGAAGGATTTGCCTAAAAATTGATCACAGGGGACATCTGAAACTACTTCCACTGTAACCCAAGCGGGCGCCGGCATGCGTTCCACGCCTCGCTTGCTGCATTATAGCCTGTTCAATGCAGAGTTGCTTTAAGTGGTGGTTATAAAACAGCAGAGATCTTCCCAACAATTATAGGTAGGGAGATACCTGCCCATTCTTGAACAAGTGGTCTAGCACTAGTATATTGGTGCTGTAATTCTTTCCCATTTACTATACAGTAAACCCCCGCTCTATCGCGGTTCAGTTTTTGCGGTCCCGGTATATCGCGCTATTTTAATTAGGACCTGTTATTCTGATATCGCGGTAATATTTTGCCATTTCGCGCTTATGTAGCAGTGAATCAGAGCGAGGCTGCGGTGGAATGCATGCCTTGCTCGTTGACCACACCGAGCGTGGTGACATTAGAGGGGGCGGTAACTTTGCCAACCACAAGCAAGGATAGCCGTAAGGATGCCACCCAAACGAAACATGCCTAGGGTGTATTTAAATAGGGTCATTCTATTTCACGTTTTTTCACTTTTTTCGGGTGGGTCTGGAACGTAACCCCCGCGATGGAGGGGGGTTTACTGTACTGCAGTTCTTTGAGCTTTTCTTCTCAATATAGAAAGATTTCCCAACAGTTATTGGACAAATAATGCAAGAAATGCTTAAAAACAGCAGCATCGCTTGTAATTATCAGGCCATCAAGGACCACTCACCCCTTTTGTTGAAGGCTTTTTCAGGGAACTCTCAACAGATATAATTTCTACAATAATACACCTGTAGACCCTTTGACCCAGTACTGTCTGATACCTAAAGAGGCGTTACTTTATAATACTGTAGCATTATATCCAAGATATTTCATGTTGGTTAACCACGTATGTTGGGGGAAAATGCAATGCATTCTGCAGTAACTTTAACAAACTGTCCTGCCTGTTTCTGCTCTGAAGAAAAAACTGTTTGTTGTCTGCAGAGTGCATCTGAATGGGAGTGACTTTTTCATTATTAAACAACTGCTGCATTCACAGGGCTCTAATGAGGAAAGTTGCAAGGTCTGCATACCTTTAGTGATAACCCATTTGGAAGTATTTTATCAAAAATTTTATTTTTGCTGCAAAGGATGGATATTTGACTAGTCTTTTAGTGTAGACTTATGGGAAAATCAGTGAGCCAATCACAAAAGCAGGAAAATAAATTAAACTTTACAGAAAATTAAAGTGGCTGAGGGTTGAAAAGGAAATGTAATTTTTAATAACATTCAATTACAATATGGTTTGTGTAGCAATTGTTTATACTGTTATTTTCTTTATTTGCTATTTGTTGCCACAAAACTGGAGTTGCCCTTTAACCACATCCCGCCCAGCCTATAGCAGAATGACGGAATGGCGGGGGATCAGTTATCCTGACTGGGCGTCATATGACCAATCACAGCTGATCACATCGTAACCAGGAAGTGCCGTTTATCGGCTTCTCCTCTATTCGTGCTGACAAGGCATGAGTAGAGGAGAGCCGATCATCGGCTCTCCAAACAGGGGGGTCTGCGCTGATAATCAGCACATCGATTATCAGTGCAGACCCATCAAGGATGCCCACAAGTGACAACCCATGCCCACTAGGGATGCCAACCCGTGCCCACCAGGGATGGCAATCAGTGCCCAATTCAGGGATGTGAATCAGTGCCTACCAGAGATGGCAATCAGTGCCCATTATTAATGCCTGCCAGTGCCTATTCATCAGTGCTGCCCATCAGTACCCATCATTGCCCATCAGTGTTGCCTATCACTGCCCATAATTGGCACCTATCAGTGCCAAGCCATTCCGCCTATCAGTGCCCATTAGTGACACCTATCAGTGCCCATCAGTGCGGCCTATCAGTGCCCATCAGTGCTGCATATCAGTGCCACTTATTAGTGCCCATCAGTGCCACCTATCACTGCCCATCAGTGCCACCTATCACTGCCACCTATCAGTACCTACCAGTGCTGCATATCAGTGCCGCCTATCAGTGCCCATCAGTGCCGCCTATCAGTGCTGCATATTAGTGTCTCATCATCAGTGCCGCCTCATCAGTGTCCATCAGTGCAGCCTAATCAGTGCCAGTCAGTGAAGGACAAAAATTACTTATTTACAAAAACAGAAACGCATCCTGTGACCAAGGACTGCAGGTGGACATTATCCTCCATCAGCCATTGACACAGTGAAGGAGGAAGCCACGTCACTACACATGCTTGCTGGGCTGTCAGAGCCATTTCCCCATTCCCCTCTTTTTTGATGTAAAGGTGGAGCCCCACCTCCGTTTTGACAGCAGCACCCCTAGGTCTTCAGTTCCTTTTGTCTAGTTATAAGGGCTACCTGCTCATAAAGCCTCACCCCCTCCCCCCATTTTGGTCTGTAATATTTGTGGTCTGTATCATTGTCTTTGTTTAATATATGGGTTATTTTTTAACTTCATCATTTATATTTCCCATGAGTGATTGAGCGCTGATAGCCTAGTGCCAATCCTGGAGTTGAGGAAATATTTTTTATTATAATGTATGCCCATGCAAGGGCCTTGTTTGCACAGGTGTTCCGTGTATCCCCATTCACACAGTCCCATTCGTGTCAGTTGGGTTGCAGCACCTGCACAAACACAGCCACTGCTCCCAAATTGATAACTGTGCGAGTGCAGGAGCAGGGCCCCAAATGCAGACAGTGTGTGTTCAGGGCCGCCCACCCTCATGCCTATCAAATTAGAAGCAGCAGCTGTGTGCATGCAACCTCTGCATCCCAATTGACATGAATGTGCATCAACCATGCAGGCAAACACATCCAGCGCACTGGCATATTGTATAGTACACCTGTGTAAACAAGGCATTAGTTGTCCAAAGCTATCACATGAGTGAAGGAAGATAGTACTTAGCACAGTGGAAGCTACAAGTCACAATTTGGAGCTTACAAAGGGCCAACCTTCTGATGGAAATATGAGAGATCAAAGGGTAACATGCAGTTTGTGGGGCTGGTATTAAAGTGTACCTGTTGCTTTTCTCTGCTTGGGGAAAGCACAGGTTCACTTTAATATATATGCAATATGCCCCTGTGCTACTGCCTAGTTTGAATTTCATTATTTTTAGATATGTTTGTTGTCATCATTCGTTCTCTACCAGAAAATTCTTGCTTTTGCTGAGAATACTGGCAACAAAATCTAGACATCTGCTAAGTAACACATATCTTAAAATCTTTTTGTTTTAACAGTATTTATTAAAGAATCCAAATAGCTGTTTTTATTAAATTATGTAATATTTAACAGGCTGTGCTCATTGTGTTCTAACGGTAATAGCCATGACCTGTGAATTTCCTGGTAGACAATGCTTTCTTGAGGTTAATGCTTGTATGTATGGTGTATTATGTAAAACAGAAATCAAGCTATTTTAACTGTTAGGACTCGTTCACACATGCCTGCACGCTAAATCAATCAGTTTTAGCATGCAGGCCATTGTCCATTCTGTGTCGGTGGTGGGGAGTGGTCCCCTGCCTTGCAACAACGCAAGGCCCTTTTTTTGAAGCTTTATTGAAATTACAAAGTTCTCTATTTCTATTTCCCACAGCTTTAATGCTGGTACTCCAGCTCGTCCATTTTGCAAATGTCTTGCATTTTTTTCAATAGGTGCAAGGTGCTCTACAAAGACCTCATTACTACAATCTTTTTGGATTTCCATACACTTTAAAGAAATTTGCATATTTATGAAAAAAAAAAAAAAAAAACACTTTTGAAAGTACAATATATTACCAAGTAAAAGCTTGTGTGACATTTTAGTACTTGAGTTAGATCTACTTTAATATATGTAAAAGCATGTTGCAAAACAAAATAGCGATCCAGCTGTCAAAGAACTCTTATCACCATATCTCCATTGCCCTCTATGCTTTTATGCACATTCACTGAGGCACAACAAATAGCCAACAATTACTAGAAGGCAGCACATAAAATCAATCATCCCTGCTACATAAATGGAACAGCACATATACCGAAGGCTAAAAGTTCAGTGGGTAGTATCTATATCGAAATATAGCAAAACACCACAATTTCTGAAGGTTTCTGCAGAGGTCTGTTCAGTCGTAAAAAAAGATCATGAATCTTTATATTCCTTGTTATCCCCCAGTTCGGGGAAACAGAAAAAAAAAAAACATTTTCTACCGTGTATCTTTGTGCAGTACAACACTCTGCTTTGTTGTTCTCCCTCTCAAACATACTTGAGTGAAATAAAAAGGGTCTGTTGTAGAATGTGCTACAGACAAGATTATTCTCTGCACATTCCCAAGTGTTTTGCTTTCTAAATACACATCTGAAAGATGTTGGGAAAAAATGTAACTTTCTTTTACAGCTACAGTAATGTACAAAAGAAAAATATCTCGACATTATTGCTAGATACGTGTGGTGCCATTTCTATGGTAATTGCATACTTCAGTCTGGAACACAAAATGCATCATGAACACCTCCTGGTCTATTGATGTATCGGCCTAAAGGCCTACACAAAAAAAAAAAAAGTTACTTTATACAGAGCTACAAATACCGTTCATGAATATGAATATCAGGATGTTCCAGTCTCTGCACAGAAAATTTGATATTTGAAAAGTTATCGTCAAATATTATTATATGGGATTTATATACTGCCAATAGATTGTGCAGCACTTTGCAAAATAAAGGGGGACAGTACAGTTGCAATACAATTTAATACAAGAAAGTAAGGAGGCCTTGTTCTTGAGAGCTTACAATCTAAAACGAAAGGGAAAGTGATAGAAAAGGTAACTGTGAGGAATGAGCTGATGGAGTAAAATATAAATTCTTAGGTGGAGGTCTTGGGAGAAGTTAGGAGGAAGGTCTGAGTAATATTTTGTGATGAGTTTTGTGATGTAACTCAGGGACGAGATGTGGAGGGCTTTGTATGTTGTTGTTAGTACTTAGAATTTTATTTGTTGGGTGAGCAAAAGCCAATGTAGAGATTGGCAGCGCTTGGTAAGGTAGATGAGTCTGCCAGCAGCATTCGTGACTGAAGGTGGATAGCCATCGTAGAGGTAGACCAGCGAGGTGGGAGTTGCAAAAGTCAAGGCAAGAGATAACTAGTGAATGAATTAGGGAGGCCTTTGTTCAGGGATTAAATAGTACTAGCTAGGTGTGCTGTTTGAGAAAGCCCTGGGTGACCACTGGGCCATATATCAAGCACCAGCACAGTCACATGGGAAGATGTCATACCCCTGTGTCAGCTATGATTTGAGCAACTTGTTACTTATACAGGCTGGCTTCTTCTGCTCCCGTCAGCCACACATAATGATGAGGGAGTGAATGAAAAGGGGGTGTGTGCTGCTGGGGAGGAAGGAATGGCAGTAAGGAGATAGCCACCAGTGATGCATGTTTTTTTTTTTTTTTACTAAACCAGCATATATGGGATATGTTTTGTGTGGCAAAATGTTCATAATTTCTTTCAGCCAGTAATCTCATTCTCAAATCCTTTTTAAATTAGTCAGAGCCTGCAGCTCTTGTAAGCTGATACATGGAGTTATTACCCTCCTGTAAAGCTGATGCAGGGAGTTATCATCCCAGTGATAAGGTCTTTCCTGCTCTACCTATATACCCTGTAATTCTTTTTAAATGAGTCTACGTGCATTTCTCAATATTAACCTAACAGCACAGTGTATGGAAGTAATGTCTACTCGCCTATGTTGCTGACACTACCACTACTCAACTTTCAGACTCTTTTTAGCACAAACTATATACTTAAAAGACTCCCTAATTACAGGAGCCATGAAGAAAACTCTTAAAATGATTGGTTAAACCCACAATCTCTTTTTTCAGCCAATACTTTTCCTTTATACTGATCTTACAAAATAACAAATTCAATAATGTAGACTAGTATTTGGTAGATAAATAGTATTTTTTTCACATAGTTCTATAAGTTAGGTCGAGGAAGAAAGAGGGATTTTGCTCTAAAAGTGTACCAGTCCCCACAGGGTTTCAATTTAAAGTGCAAGTGTAAAGAATTATTTGTGACCAATGCTCTTGTATTCTTTTTTTTGTGCATTATATCATGTTTGGTAACATTTTATTTCAATTTGTAAAATTTACAAAATTACCATTCCAACTAATGAAAGATTTAGCTACTATTTAGAACTTAATGCACACAGTCACAGTTACTAGCAGTGGCTGCTGATGCTAAACTTTTTGGGAGGGTGGCAAACCCTCCCAAGTCCCCCCAGGTCCTCCTGCACTCAGCCTCTCCACAGTGATGGTCTCCCCGCACTCAGCCCATCCACAGTGATGGTCCCCCGCACCCACCCCTCCATGGTGCTGGTCCCCCCCCCACCCCGCACTCAGCCTCTCCGCGGTGATGGTCCCCCTCCGCATTTAGCCCCTCTGCGGTGACAGTCCGCTGCACTCAGCCCCTTCATGGTGACAGTCTCCCCTGCACTCACCCCTCCACGGTGATGCCCCCCCGCACTCAGCCTCTCCACGGTGATGGTCCCCCCGCATTCAGCCCCTCTACTGTGACGGTCCCCCACACTCATCCCTCCACTGTGACGTCCCCCCCTGCACTCAGCCTCTCCATGGTGATGGTCCCCCCGCACTCACCCCTCCACGGTGATGGCCCCCCACACACGTAGACTTTGCACAGCTTCCTCGGCTTCTCCTCCCAGCCAATCCGATTCACCTCGTGTCCTGATTGGCCAGAGGGAGAAGCCGGAAAACAATAGTGAATATTAATTTGCTATTGACACAAATGGTTGGGTTTGGGGTACAGTGCTCTGCACCCCAAGCCAAGCCTTTTTCAAGCCAAGCCTCAGGAATTAATCGATAAAACTATAAATCAATGATAATGATTAATGATCATTAATAAATCACATAATTTATCTTTTACTGTATAGTGTTGTGTGGAAATGGAAAGAGGTTTTGGACTACAGAAGGTAGATCCTTTTTCTGTTCCTTCTGACTACATTATTGAAGCTTTATTGGCATAGCAATAAGCAGCACTCTAATGAACTTTACATTGGGTGAAAACAATAATAAATCATATTAACTTATGTTTTTTCAAAATAAGTTACTATCTTACAGTTACTGGGCCAGGCAAGAAAAGGAGCATTGGATGTAAAATACAGTCACGCAACAAGTGCGTGTTTATTTAGCTTCTAGTCTGCTATAACTGCTGCTGTCCTGTTTGAGTATATTCTGGATTTGCTAGATACACAAACTGAGAAACCAGGGCCTTAGATGGAATTTTAAATATACATTTAGTTAATTTGTGTCTGTTTTTAGTGTACCACAATATTCTGTATTTAGATAACAGCAATGAAATAAATCACAGAAGCGGTATTTTTGTATTCTGCACATTTAAAGGAAATCTGATGCTGGATAAATACAGTATGTTGCTGCACTATCCTTCTAAAAATGCTAACTGCCTGTCTGTAAATTGGGTCACTGCCAGGGGCGGACTGACCATTTGGCCACTCGGGCACTGCCGAGGGCCCTGGGCCACTAGGGGGCCCCATCGGGGTTGCCAGCCTCAGTAAAACCAGGGACAGTATGTAAAAATCTGTGTTTTTTTTTTACATCTGTCTCTGAAATGTCCCTTACCGACATCCTTTTGGTCTAAAAATCCAGAGATTATAGCTGCCCCACCTCTCCGGTACCTTCTTAGCCAATAGAAACATGTCTGTGTATACTGTGTGATTGTATACTGTGTGGCCCCATAATCTCTGATTGCCTGGGGGCCCCATAATCTCCTATTGCCCAGGGGCCCCATGAGTTGTCAGTCCGCCCCTGGTCACTGGCCTAAAGTTTTAACCACTTAAGGACCGAGCCTCTTTCTGAGATTTGTTGTTTACAAGTTAAAAACAGTTTAACAGAAAAATTACTTAGAACTCAGAGATGTATTTGGATGTTAGAGGAAATGTCAGCAAGATGATTTGCCCTTTTATGCTGCCTACACACAGGGTCAGACTTTCCGATGGCAAATGTGCGATTGGAGCTTGTTGTCGGAAATTCCGACCGCGTGTAGGCTCCATCAGACAGTTTCCATTGGAATTTCCGTTGCACAAAATTTGAGATCTGGTTCCGTTGTTGGAAATTCCGATCGTGTGTAGGCAATTCCGACGCACAAAGTGCCATGCATGCTCCGAATCAAGAAGAAGAGCAGAACTGGCTATTGAACTTAATTTTTCTCGGCTCGTCGTACATGTTGTACGTCACTGCGTTCTTTACATTCGGAATTTCCGACTGACTTTGTGCGACTGTCAGAAAAAAACATGAGATTTTGTTGTCGGAATGTCCGATCGTGTGTACGCGGCATTAGTCCCCTCTGAGAATCTGTCCCCTATTTTTGTTCTGGTAATAGCCATAACATTTTGGATTTCCCATTGTTTTCTGGCTGTGACAATGCTCATCTAGGCTAATGTAGTGTGTGCATCAACAAAGTAAGGCAGAGAGAGCAATACAATCCTTATGCGTTTCGAACTCTCCTCTGCTCTTTGCAAAACTAAAATAAAATCTTAAAGCTTTACATACACTTTAACATTTTCAAAAGAAGGTCAGCAATAACAGTCCAAACACAGATTTTTTTTTTATTGATCAAATTCGGACACCTTTTTTTAATAACTTGAATTATAAAATGCAGGACTTTTTCCAGTACACTGCAATGCAATACATAAGTGGGGATGGGTCCTAATAAAGAAGAATAGAGAATTCAGCAAAACAGAACAAAATACATCGGGGGTAAAAACAAGAACTGAATGCAACATGGAATTATGTTTTAGGGCTAGTGTTGACAGGTTTTTGGTCTTGTGTTGATGGCATCAGTCTGATACAGGCCCTATGGAATTTACATTGTTCTTACTACTAATACTACTAATTACTACTAATAAAAAGAGAAATTATGAAAAAGTGGGGTAGAGTTGCCCAGAATTATTTCAAATTAAATGTTTTGGAAATGCAAAATGTTTTTTTATTTTTCTCCAAATTGTGTTCTTTATGATATGTAAAATTTTCTTTGAATGACTAAAACAACAAAAAACATTTTATTTTATTATATTATATGTGCTGCAGAAATATTTGTGTAACCTCTTATCACATTTTATTGTTCAGAGTTACATTTCATAGTTCAGAGTCAGTGAGGCATCCAAGGAATGGTTTAAGTTCACTGTCTATTCCAATTTGTGTCTCGTCTTTTACATGAATGACTGAACACACTTGATATTTCATGTTAGCAATAAAGGGTTAGTTAACAAGTAATAAACAGCCTAATGCTCTGTATTAGATGTAGATTTTGGAAAGGTCTTTGTGTTGAAGACTCATCATGAATCAATTTGCTTTGGGTATTTCAATCCCTAATTATAGTTGTTCTTTCATAATTGGTAATATGAACATCTGTTGTATAATTACATTCAGTAGAGGTCATAGGAGCTTCTTATGGGTGAGAAAATGTCTTGTTAGCACATGAAATGGTACATTGAAAGCTACCTTTTAGGTTTCCCATATATGTAATTCCATTAGCCAAGTGTAAACTTTCCTATCTAACTGGCTAAAAATCAAAAGTCTTGGTTCAAACTGACAGAAGATATAGATTAGATATTGATCAGGGCTGCTGGAAACCATATTACTTAAACATTTATGCCCTATGTGACAGGGATTTAGCAAATATACCCCAGAAGACTAAAGCATGGCTTTTGGTGGCAAACAGTAAAAGCTATATGGTTGATTCATATAGAATAATAAGTAGTAGGATAGTAGTTAGGGTTGTCCCGATACCACTTTTTTAAAACCGAGTACTTGCTGATACCAATTACCAATACTTTTTTTAATGTCATGTGACAGGGGCACTAATATGCAGCACTGATGACACGTGGACTGTGTCAATAGTTTTTATTTTTTATTTTTTTACAATTTTATTTTTTACAATTCTTTATTTTTTATTTTTTTTAATAGCCCTGTTGGGGGGTGGCTTTGGTGAGATATCAGGGGTCTTAGCAGACCCCTGACATCTCCGTTTTGAGACAGGGAAATGGACTGAGGACACAGATTCCCCAGTCCCTTTCTCTGCAGCCTCAGCTGCACTGAAGATGAATGGACAGGAGATAGCGGCTGCTCTCCATTCATAAACTGAAGCATCGTAAAACAGTTTACGATGCTCAGTGACAGTTATGAATGAACAGAGTCAGGGATCACAGAAAAGGAAGAAGCTGGTAAATTACATATTTACCTGCTCCTGATGGATCGAGGACAGATGGGGACCAGAGGAGGATATGGGAGACTGTCAGGGATGATCAGTGCAGTGCTGGGGAGGAGTTACAATCACTGATCTCTCTGTATACATTCAATAAAGCAGCCAAAAGCCGTGTCAGCTGCTTTATTGAAATGTATACAGGGGGATCAGTGATTATAACTCACATTGATCACCCCTGACTGTTAAGGTATCGGATTAAGCATCAGAATAAGCACTCGGGCAAATGCTCTGTATCGACACTGATACCGATACTAGTATTGGTATCGGGACAACCCTTAGTAGTAGTAGTAGGATAGCTTGGTTGGGTACATTTGGCTCCTGTATGTGAAGGATGCCATACTTGCTTGGAAGAGATGCAAAACTTAAGTGTTTCATATTTCGTCCCACCGTGCCTTCATGTCTGAGCTGGCTGGATACAGTAAGAAAATATTCCTATACAGTTATTCTTAAAATGGATTTGGATTTTAATTCGTCTGGAGAGAAAGCAGATTAAGTGCCAAAGAACTATTGCAGAGGATGCTTTTAATTTGACCAGTGTCATAGAGTAAAAGGTAGATGTAGAGAACCATTCGCTCAAGCAGGCAATGGGGTCTCTGGGAGTATTCTGTACACATGCATTGTACATAATGTCCTAGGTTCCCATTTTGGAGGGAAGTGACCTTTGAATTTTTTGGCAAGTGCAGAAAATGATAGAGTTTGCAGATTGCAATGAAACAGAATTTTATTAACCTTAAATGACAAAATGCTATTTGTAGCAGTTAAATATCTTATATAATTTTTGTGACATTGGAGGGTTCTTTTTAAGTGTATGTCAAACCAAAACTTTTTTTTTTTTTTTTTTGTTATGGATAGCATGTAGAAGGATAAGGTCACCTGTCTGGTTTTTATTACTATCTGTATCTATGATGTGTAGATTTATTCTCTCTATTGATCCTGGTGACCATGGTTTCCAATGGGAAATCTGTTTGAGTTGCCACATGAACAGAAGGTGAGAAGAAATATTCCAACTGGAACATCTGTTCTAGTGATAACTGTTTGAGGGGATATGCCCACGTTTGGAAATTAAAAGAAATCACAGAGCTAGGAAAAAAAATAAATGGGATTTATACACACTTTTAAGGTAAACTAAACTGTATTTTTAGTGCAACTTTTACATTAAAGTAGTTTTCACATATTTAAATATTTTATTAGATGGTCCATATTTTGTTATTGCATTAAATGTATAGATTTGTAGATTTGTCACTAGAGGGAGCTGTCAGTAAATTGAGATAAGATAGCAGCCACACAAGGAGTGCAGGCTGGCAGCTCAGGCATCCATTGTGAGAAAGAGCAGTAAAGTGAAACAATTGTGTAGCACTGAATATACAGTATAATGAGTAAATATAGCTGCCTCTATTTTCACATATAATGTCCTGGCATGCATGTAACATTTTGGATTGCTTTTTCTTATTTTTCAAGTGGACATCATCTGTTTATATGCAAGAATCAGTGCAGGTAATGCTACCTGAGTATGTTTACAATTATATAGCAGCTCTCAGCCCTCATTCACATTGACTGCGGCTTTGAAATCGCGCGCCAATTTCAAAGCCGCATGTCAGTGCGACTTCAGGTGCAACTTGGAAGACATCAGTGCAGCTTGTACAGATGTCTATGAAAGTCACACCTGAAATTGCCAAAAGTAGTGCAATAGCTACTTTTTTAAAGTGGTTGTAAACCCTTTACAACCACTTTATACTACAGGCAAGCCTATAATTAGGCTTTCCTGTAGCTACACTGGATATCTCCTAAACCTGCACGGTTATCCCTGTATTTGCATGTGCCAACGTCATCGGCACATGCGCATTTAGGCAAACTGAAGCAATGGCACGTAGGTGCCCTTGCTTCAGTTTTACTGTGCCGTTACCGGTGTCTCCCGCACGCATTGGCGCGAGAGTGACGTCACCGTGGCTCCGGCCAATCACATCGTTGGAGCTGCGATACCCGGAAGTAACCCCCCGGGGAGATGTCAGCCGCCGGAGCGGTGAACGAAGACCGCTGCGGGGGCTTCGATCTCAGGTAAGTAATACATAATGAGCTAGTATGCCATGCATACTAGCTCATTGTGCCGTTGTCTTGCAGTTTTCTTTTTCTTTAAACGGGTTTACAACCATTTTTAACTACTTCAGCTTCGGAAGGTTTTACCCCCTCCTTGACCAGGCCATTTTTTGCGATACTGCACTGCGTTGCTTTAACTGGCAATTGCGCAGTCATGCGAAACTGTACCCAAATAAAATTGATGTCCTTTTTTTTCCCACAAATAGAGCTTTCTTTTGGTGGTATTTGATCACTTCTGCAGTTTTTATTTTTTGCTCCATAAACAAAAAAAATACAATATTTTTTACTTTCTGTTACTTTCTATTTTTTACACATCCAAAAAAAATGAATTTCTTCATCAATTTAGGCCAATATTTATTCTGAATCCGCCACAGAGACCACTTTGATCTTGTAGCCAGCCGAACACGGGATACCGGGGTTATGGCAGCTAGCTGCTGCCATAACAACGATATCCATCCTCAAAGTGAGGACGTATATCGGTGGTCGGCAAGTGGTTAAGGTTCTGTTAGGTTCTGTTATATATCTCTGACAGTTGGAGAACGATTGAGTGGAGATCCCATCTTGCATTATACATCTTATCGCTCTCCAAAGCTTTATTTTTATGTGTGAGAACAATTAGAATACAGGAATTGTTCTGAGGATTTATCTTTGTGCATAACCTTGAAAATGTTGAAATTAACATATCTGTAGTTAAAAAGGTGCATCCCAAAAAGCGGTAATGTAAAATACTAAATAACCATTAGAATTAACATATTATATTAAGAAAAGGAACCATTAGTCTAAATTCTTGGAAATGTTAGCATAAGCAAAACACCCATTTTTCACATGGCTAGTGTCCAAAAACTGAAGTCCAGCAGAAACAGATCACTTAGGAGCTTGGAATGTCCAGAAATGTATGTAGGGGAAAAGTTACTGTGTATTTAAGCTACATAAAGTTCATGTCCAGCTTCAGGTTTTTGAAAACATCATGGTCCATGCACACTAGGAACAGAAAAAAGGCCAGAATAAAGGAAAGTGATGGTCAGCACTCAGGATGACATGCAAATTATTATTTCTTTATTAAATGCATGTACAAAGCTGCAAATAAAATTTAGAAATAGAGTTTTCTTTTCGGTGGTATTTGATCACCACTGGGTTTTAAATTTTTTGCACTATTAACAAAAAAAGGCCGTCAGTTTAGAAAAAAAATATATATATATTTTTAACTTTCTGCTATAAAACATATCTAATAAAAAATTTAAAAAATCTAATTTCTTCATAAATTCAGGCCAATATGTATTCTGCTACATATTTTTGGTAAAAATAAAAACTCAATAAGCATATATTGATTGGTTTGCGCAAAAGTTACAGCGTCTACAAACTATAGTATACGTACTGGAATTTTTTTTTTATGCTAGTAATGGCAGCGATCGGCGACTTATAGTGGTACTGCGATTATGTGGTGGACAATCTGACACAAACTGACACTTTATGGGATCCAGTGACACTAATACTGTTATCAGTGCTAAAAATGTCCACTGTCACTGTATTAATGACACTGGCTGGGAAGGGGTTAAACATCTAGGACAATCAAAGGGTTAAATGTTGGCCTAACCAGTGTTTATGTGTACACAGTGTGGTGTTTTTACTAAGGGATGTGCTGGATTTTAAAATCCACATGCATTGGCTGGCACCCGCTGATTGGGCATCTCATCTGTTGTTTCTATTCACAACAGAAGTGGTGCACCTGCAGTGGCAGTGCAGAATCACACACACACATATACAATATATATATATATATATATATATATATATACACACACATGATTCTGCACAGAACGGCCACCCTGTAGCAGTAAATCTGCTATAGGGCGGTTGTGAACTGGTTACATTGCAAATGGCAGTGGAAGGGGTCGTTTATATGCAAAAACTACCAAACACATCGCGCTTGGTGTGTGGAAAGCCCACTACAGGCAACAAATGGGGAACCACTGCAAAGTGTGCAATGCTTGCAGTTGCAACGCGTTTGTCCACAGAAATAGGGTTAAAACCGGTGGTGAAGTAGCATCACAACTAGTATATTTCACTTTATTTTATATTTTATTTACCATGGTTTTGAAACCTCCATATTGTAAGCATGTCTTATAGGGAGAACAGGGGCCATCATTCCACTTTCTATGGATTAGGTAAAATATAACGTTCCAAATTTCACATTACTAATATCAGAACAAGGCTGCTTTAGGGGCAGGGGTGTTCAATTCTTACTGTTATTGTCTTGGTGGTAAAGTGGCTGGAAGTTACAATGGTTCCATGGCTAGATGTATACTTCTGAACAAACCAGATGTTGCTGTAAAATGTTACTTATTCATGGCCAATAACAGAAATCAAGGCAGAGCAGCAATTATTCCCACAATCTCTGCGGGACCACATTTAGAAAGTCATACAAATTAATCTAAATGGCTCCTGAAGTTGTGAACCTACAATATTGGGTATTTCCATAGATGTGAATTCAATGCCTTGGTACCTTAGTATCTGCACTTTGAAAAACTGTTGTTATAAAGTGTAGAACACCATAATATGAGTTATGTACACCTTATTTGGATTGTACATTAAGGAAAGCTTCCACTGTAAAAAGAATCACATGGTAATAAAAAAAAGTGTAATTTACACAATTGTTTTGAAAAATGCCTACAGCAGGCCTAGTACTGTGAGATATTTTTAAGAAGCGCAAAGATTGGGTCATGTGCGTTTTAGGAACAAACTGTACTATCCCAGTAAAAATATATCAATGCATCCACAGAAACCATTTGTAATTGGTTAGGGAGCTTGGGAGATTAAAGTTACAATCTGCTAAGGTTCTTAGTTTTAGCGTTAATCCACGTCTGAGCAAAGAAGTTGGGCTCAGTGTCAGTTCTCCTCTGTTGTTGTTGCTAAAGTAGGTCTGTAAGTGACTTCACAACTCGGTGTGACGAAAATCCTGACAGGCTTATATATACATCAACAGTATAGTAACATGCATCACCCATTAATGCAATCTATAAGGGTTTTAAATACTAGCCAGGGCAAATAAAAATATTAAAAAGTTGCCTAATATCTATTTAACTCATTCAGAATTAGAGCAATTTTTTTGCATATGTAAAAATGTTTACTTTGGCCATAAAATGACTTCAACCCCCAGAACATTATATATTTTCTGGAAGCTAGGCCATGTAGAATAACAAAAATGTTAGGTGCAACTTTTTATTTCACATGATATTTGCATAACTGTTTATCAAACGCAAAGTTTCAGAGAAAATATAGTAAAATTAATCTTACACAATATAATACAATTTTTTGGTCAAATATTAAAAATTAGGTTGTGTTGGGTAAATGGAGATCATTGCATGTGCCTGTGATATCGCAAAAAATTACAGTACCTACAAATCTCCATAGGTGACACCTTAAAAGCGTTTTAATTTTATTATACTTTTATTGTTTTTTTATTTATTTATTAATTTTTACCTTATTGCTATCACAAGGGGTTAGGCTGGCCATACACTACACCATTTTCTTGTTCAATTTTCTTTAGATTTACCTTCAAATATTTACTTTCAACTATGTAGTGCAAGGGCCTGCCTGATTACATATGCATTGAAAGTGTTTAGGCTTGACCTGATATTATATGATTTTGGTAAATCTAAAAATTGAATAAGAAAATTGTATATTGTATGGCCAGCCTTACTAAACTCCCATGTGAAAGCACTGAGCAGATGACAGATACTCTTTATGAAGACATTAGGGGTTTAATAGACCCCAATGTCTTCCCTGCCCTTCACGTTATCTGACCGAGCAGAGATGATCCCCTGGCTGTACCAGCCAGGAAATGGAGGCTCTGAAACTGGAAGTAACCAAATTCATCTTCTCTTATGGTTTTTATCAGTACAGAGGAGATTGAGGTATGGATGTGCCTCAGTCTCCCCCTGCTTTCCATCCTGAATTTGGCAGTAGGTCCAGGCTCCTGATCCCTTTTACTCTCAAGGCAATCGGCACAGGCTGACGGTGGCTACTGCAGCCATCAGTTTGTGCTTAAGGGTTCACATATATACGCCCCAAAGAGCTGAACTAGCTAAAAATTGTATGCAAAACGATCATGCTGTAACACTATTCAATGCTGTATCCGCTGCTTGTGAAAGTGGTGACAGAGCAGCAGCTTCCAAGTGTAGCACAAGCAGCGAGTCTCTATCCAGGAACTACTGTCAATCAGTGCAGGGAGAGTTCAATGCGATGTCACAGTCTGGCTTCGGAACTGATGCCTATTAATGATACCATGGTCTGAACCTGTAGATAGAATTGACAGAAAGGAGAAGAAGACTGCAGAGGACAAAGGAGATCAGCAGGATCACCAGATATTCTCAGTTCACTAGCATGAAAATTAACTATATCTTCATGAATGATCGAGTTTAAAAACCACTATACAACAAATGTAATTTTTATTTTCGGACTTACATAGCCTTTAACAAGCACCCTTTGAGCTCCAGTCAAGTAAATTATCTGCTGCAAACAGACAAGGATACACATTCTTCTTTTTTTCCCCATGATCACTCAGACTCTACATTGTAACTTTGTAGCAAAGTAGCAACGGCAAATCAAATGTGTGTGAGACTACAAGTGTACATAACACCAAGAAGTTTACATGATTGTGTCATCTATGTCAATGGCTTTTTTGTGGGAAAGTAAGCCCTTCTTCTACATCAGGGGTCTCCAAACTTCCGAAACAAAGGGCCGGTTTACTGTCTTTCAGACTTAAGGGGGGCCAGACTAGGGCCAGTAGGAGTAAAAAATGTCCTTGCATCCAGTGGGAGTAAACAATGCCCTATCGTTGGTGTCAGTGGAAGGAATAGTTCCCCAGTTTTGGTGTTAATTGGAGGAATAGTGCCCGATCATTGGTGTCAATGGAAGATATTCTGCCCATTGTTGGTGTCTGTGGGAGGAGTTGTGGCCCATTGTTGGTGTCAGTGAGAGGAATAGCGGCCCATTGTTGGTTTCAATGGAAGAAATTGTGTCCCATTATTGGTGTCAATGGAAGGAACAATGCCCCATTATTGCTGTCAGCGACAAGAATTATACCCCATTGTTGGTGTCAGTGGATGGAATAATACCCCAAGGACTTGATAAAAACAATGAAAGGGCCGCATCCCGCCCCCGGGCAACAGTTTGGAAACCACTGTTCTACATGCTTGTTCATCTTGTGCCAAAATCCCACCTCATTATAGGGGGTGTTTACTAAAACCTGTGCACTCAGAATCTAGTGCAGCTGTGCATAGTAACCAATCAGCTTCTAACTTCAGCTAGTTCAGTTAGGCTTTGACAATAAAACATGGAAGCTGATTGGTTATTATGCACAGCTGAACCAGATTCTGTGTGCAGCAGTTTTAGTAAATCTCCCCTATATTGCCAATCTCATGAAATATGAATGTAATAGCTAAGAGCAGTATTCACAATACAGATACCTGCAATATAACCACGTCTTCTGGATCACTCCTCCCCAGAGAAAATTTCTTGCATGATGAAGCACTAAAGGAGGCTCCAAATCACAAATAAAATCGATGTTTTATTGACTCATTTACAACTTGCTTAGCAAATAGTGAAGAATCATGTCCCATCTGTTTTGTTCAGTTGTACTGCACTTCAAAGGGTCTAGCATAGCAGGGATTAGCAAATAAAAACTGAGATTTCTCCACTAAAGTCTTAAAAAGGGTGTTAGTAATGTAATTGATGAAATATGGTCATGTGTCCATATAAGGGTACTGACATCATCAGCAACCAGCCCCTTTGTTACGTGTGCTGCAGGGCAGGGAATAAGCCTGATTGGACTAGAACAGTGGTCTCCAAACTGCAGCCCGAAGCTCTGATGCGTCTCTTCTATTGCCTTTATCTGGCCCTTGGGGCACTGTTCCTCCCATTGATACAAGGCACTATTCCTCCCACTGACCCCAACAATGGGGCTACTATTCCTCCCACTGGCACCAAAAATAGGGCACTATTCCATCCACTGACACCAACAATGGGGCACTATTCCTTTCACTAACACCAATGATGAGGCACTATTCCTTGCACTCACACCAGTGATGTGGCACTATTTCTCCCAGTGATACCAACAATGGGGCAATATTCCTCCTACTAATGTCAATGATTGGGCATTGTTTACTCCCATTACTGCCAGGGTATTTTCTACTCACACTGGCCACAGTCGGGCCCCTCAAAGTGTGCAGGACAGTAAACTGACCCCTGGACTAGAAAATGGCGCAAAGTGGAATTTTGGATAGAGATAAGTTCGAAAGATGCCCAAGCTCATTTCTGTTATAAGTGGACTGAATTGCAGGTGCTTTTACGTTAAGGCACACATTTCAATATATTTAGCTGTTTATCTGGAATTCAGCTGTATTAAATCACATTACTTTTGCAGATAATTGTCTACAACTCTTTTTGGGTTATTAGACAACTTTTTATACCTGTTTGATTGTGCTAGTTGAAGAAAGTGCCTGACATACAGTTGTGAATTCCCCTTATTCCCTTGTGATAAAACTTTTTATAAAGTACTGTGTAATTAAGTCAAATAAACAGTTATATCCTTGATTATAAGGTACTTGCTCCCAGTTATTGAATACATGAACGTGAACCTGTAATCATGACGATATTGGTGACTGCGTACAATTATAAGACAGAAATGCCTCAATTTTAGTTTAACACTGCGTAAAACAAGTGTCATGCCACTCATTATAAACCCTCAACAGAATTTGACTACGTGAGCAAGAGTAATTAGGGAGGAGCGCAGCCATGATTAAAATTAGATTGTAAAAACACATTTTAAAACATACATACTATGTATCTATTGGGCTTAAGAAAACATATTACACCTTGTTGCACCATTTGATGACTTTCCTTAAAAATGCAAGCCTTGTTTGTCATGTTTAAAGTTTCTGCTCTTTGACCCCATTCACACTATTGCATTGTAAATAATTTATTAGATCTGGGAGCTCACATAAAGTTCTTCCAAAGTTCTTTCAAAACATAGAGGGCTGAGAGAGACAAATGTGCAACTTGAATATTTAGTGTGCTTCAGCCAATCCATGGGGAGGTGCGCCCAGTAGGTGCCTGGGGAGAACACACATATTCTGGATGTCAGGAGCAGGCCTTGTTCTTGTCCTGCTAGAGAGGTTCCACAGTCTCAGGAGTTCTGCTTCTCTGAGGCAATTTGTGCTGGAGTCTGCTGATGTTCATTGAGGTCCCAGCTGTGGCAGGACTAGGGGGCCTATTCCTAATCATATTTGGAGCAATGCAGTCTCAACTAAGGATCTGGTATATAGGACTAACTGAAGAGTTATGGGTGAAAGTTGGGAAGTTTGTATCTGTCCTGTGGCATTGTGACTATTAACCCCTCCGTCTTTGAACAGTGTCTCCTGGAAGCTAGTAACTGAGCAGTTGTCCTGAGACATAGAGATGTCTGAAGGAAACTGGAGGAGTTCATCTGTCCTAGAGAGACTTTGTGAGAATAGACCTGAGCACAAGATGCAAGTGTTTTTGTCAGACAGCAGGTACCATCCAGTATTGCATACTTTAATCTTCTGGAACACACAAATTCTTATATAAACTCTGGTTTGGGCAGAAACAGTTTACAACAATGCAGTGCCCCATAAGTAAGCTATGGTCAGACCTGAGCATTTTAATAGGGCAGTGAAGACATCAAAAGCCTGTACAAACATAAAGTATGATAAGTCACCAATTGATTTGTAATTTGTTCATGATATTGGTTATTTTGGCACAAAGATAGAAATGCATAACCTTAACTTATTAATTATCTAAAAGTCTTTAAGCTGGCCAAATACTACAAACCAATGCTTTGGTTAAGCATACCAAATTTGAACTTGCTTGTAGACCAATTTTAAAAAAACATTGGTGCCCAAGCTGTGGCCTTCCAGCTGTTTCAGAACTGCAAATCCCATGAGGCAGTGCAAGGCTAAAAGTTACAAGCATGACTCCCAAAGGCTGAGGCACAATGGGACTTGTAGTTCCGCAACAGCTGGAGGGCCACAGGTTGAGCACCCATGCTATAAATAGTGAGATCTATGAACTGGCTGAAGATTATCCCTAGGTGATTCCCAATGAGCAATGCTGGCAGGTTCTGATACAATTTACACAAATCTTTTAAAATATACATTATACATTCACAATTTCCAAACAGTTGTGCCACAATTATGAAAGGCATATCTGTTTGAAACCACGTGGGAGTACATAACATGGGAATTTATCAGCAGCATACCTGTGTCATATATGTATAGTTTTCAACACACTCTCAGACATTTATTATGTAGCATTCCAGTATACATCTTCAGTACAAACACAGTATCATTTTCAACAGGATTACTCAGCATTACCTGCATTATAATGATTGAAGGATACCTGTCTTATGCTAGAATGGAATTACTGAACCTTTCTAAACCATGTCAATTTGCATAGGCTGATCTAACCCATATTATCTTAAAGCTGATCTCTGGGCAAGCAGAATTGAAATCGGATGTCTACCCTTTTTATCGCTGTAACCTGCAGACATAGTCATGTGCTTGTCAGGTGTGTCTCTTCTGGTGATGACTGGTCACCATAGCTGTTCTCGTTGTTTGCGACTGGCCCCTTTGCAAAAGTAGAGTGTCATATCATGATTTTGGCACTGCATACTGTGGGTGTTTAGATTAAAAAAGACCATATGGGGATTTCACAACATGATGAGATCATGGAACTTGTGCAATACTTTAAGGAATAAAACCTTTACCAATAAGGAAGAGATTAACAATAAATTGTACAAATTGCACAAAAAACATCATAAACTGTGTTAGCAAAATTCCTAAACAAAACCCTACACAAGTGTCATTGCCTGCATAAAAAAACAATTGAAACAAAGTTAACAAACAACATAGACAACATATAATTAACATAGACATTCCTCATCAACTATGAGTAAGCGTGTCCTTATAAACTTCTTTTGGACAAATTGTATCTCTCCAGGGTGCAGAGATGTATTGTGCTCCAGGAAATGATGATTAAATCAAAATATACATTTTAAAACACCAAAAAATCACAGCGTGATTATGTTATAAAAGGCCAGGCATATAATTATATCAAAAGGTGCAAAAAGCAAAACAACATACACAGAGGCATATAGAAGCAGGATAATACAGGGCCTAGATGAGCTAGTCATTCGTTTTCTAGATTTGGGTTATTTATAACAGCTCTCTCTCAGAATAGGCCAAAAAAAAACATTAGTACACCCCTCTACACAAAACACTAAACAGTTAATAAAATTTAGAAAATCCTTAAGCCTGGTACACACTATTTGTTTTTTCCATTTAACACAGTGGGTTGAATGAAAAAAAAAACCTGTCAGCTGCGGTCGGAGCCGCTGTACTAACAATATGACGTTAGTACAGCGATCTCCCCCCGCTGAGCTGTTGTGTTCTGACAGGAGGATGGCCCCCCTGCCAGAACACTCCAATCAGCGCTCTCAGCCATTGGCTGAGAGCGCTGATCGGGAGCTGGTCGGCTTCTGGTTTTCTAGCACGCTCTTCCTACAGAAGCCAACCAAATACACACAACCCGATTATTGGCTGGCATTCAGCCCATGTGTAAGGGGCTTTACCATTTAGGAGAAAAGTCTAATTGAATTTTCATGACCTTACCTCTGTAATTCTTTTTTTTTTAACTTTATATCTTTATTTAAATTTTTACAGTTTACAAAATATACTGAGTCTCCTACAAAATTTTTCACTTTTACACGAATCACATTAAACATAAATCAATTAGCGGTTCAGTTATAATCTACCTCATTCGTATCATCTTACGTTCCCCCTATACCCCATACATCCATCCTCTTACTCCTCATTAGTAACTGGTTATCCACAAGGTGCAGTTTAATTAGGTTAGATTAGTTAACACTTACTAGATCCTATTACAAGTTCCTCTCTCCATCCATGGATTCCAGATCAAATGGAATTTGGCGAGGTTCCCCTGTTTTATGTATGTAGTTCTTTCTTTCAAGATCACTCTGTCCATGTTTAGCTCCCACTCAGTAACTGTAGGGGGGCCAGTAGACTGCCACCTACGGGCGATTAGTATCCTAGCCTGAAAGAGGCATCGCAGGACAGCCAGCTGGCCCTCCCTGGACCCACCAGCTCCCCCCCCCCCCCCCCCCCCCCGAGAACACAGAGAATAGGGTCCAGTTCCAGGCAAGTATTGAATACCTGGGAGACCCTGTCCACCACCTCCTTCCAGTATTCATATAATTTTGGACATTTCCAGAACATGTGGACAAGGTCACCCCCCGGTCTCCCACATCTAGGACATCTGTCATCCTGCCTACACCCGAACCTAAACAATTTGTTTGGGGTATAGTAGGCCCGGTGTATTAGGAAAAGATGTGACATCTTCTGGGGGGGGGGGAGAGTGAAACCAGCGGGGCCAGTTCAAGTATCCTTTCCCATTGTGGGGTTGTAATAGTCCCTACATCTCTCTCCCACTTTGCTTTCTGTAGGCTTGTTTGTGTGACTCCCGAGGTCCCTTTATACAGATGTAGGTATAGATCAGATATCAAACCCTTCCGGGTCCTCATCCGTGACAATTTCTGTAGGACCTGCATAGTTGTCCACTCAGGTAGTTCACCTTTAAACTGTTCAGCCAGAGCATGCCTCACCTGTAGATATCTGAAAAAGGACTTCCTAGGGAGGAGGAAGAGATCTCTGAGGTCCTGGAAGCTTCTGAGCCCGCTCTCATGGTAAATCTGAGCAATATATTTTAGGCCAGCTCTCTCCCATTCCCTGACGGTCCCCAGTTTTTGTACTTCGCGTAGATTGGTGTTCTCCCATAACGGGGAGAGAGCCATAAACCCTCTGTAACCCAGCATTTTTTTTGCGGTGCCCCAAACCCTGGCCATTAAGTCCTGGGTAGGGCACCCCTTGTGGAAGGTCCCTGCCTCTAGTATCTCGATCAAGGAGTTATGTGAGGCTTTATAAAGGAGGATCCTCCACTCATGCCCCTCTTTATCAACATCGCAGCCCCCCAGGTGCTGCAGCTGAGCTGCCAGAAAGTATATAAAAGGATGCGGCAAGGCTACTCCTCCTGACCCAGTTGGGAGTTGCAGTGTGCTAAGACTTATCCGGGAGGTTCCCCCTTTCCATACTAGTTCTCTGAATAAGGTTTCTACCTTAATAAACCACTTTTTATAAATCCATATTGGCGAATTATGAAGTATATATAACAGTTGTGGCATAAGCACCATTTTTATTAGATTACACCGGCCTGCTGCTGATAGGGAGAGTTTTTTCCAATTTTGAATTTTTCCTTTAAATTTATTCAAGAGTGGAACTAGGTTATCTATAATAAAATGTTTGGGGTCTCTCGAGATGGTGATACCTAGATATTTAATTTTCTGTACTACTTGAAGTTGTCCTGCTTCGTATGGTAAGGGATGGACTAACGGGTCTATTGGTAGTAGGTTCGATTTGTCCCAGTTTATTCTAAGTCCTGACAAACGGCCAAAGTCTTTAATTATACCCATAGTCTCCCGTAACGACTCCTGCGTGTCATTAAGCAATAAGAGGAGATCGTCTGCGTATAGTATTACTCTTTCCTCTAGGTCCCCTCGTTTAAACCCTTTTATTACTGGTGATAATCTCAAAGAGAGGGCCAAAGGCTCGATTGCGAGGGCGAAGAGGAGGGGCGACAGAGGGCACCCCTGCCTCGTCCCCCTCAGCAATCGAAACCTGGAAGAATATTCGCCGTTGATTTTCACCCTTGCCCCCGGAGAGCCATATAGGAGTTTTACCCAATTAACAAAATTCGGGCCCACCCGAAATTCCAACAGGGTTCTCCAAAGGTATTTCCATTCCAAGGAATCGAAAGCCTTGGCCGCGTCCAAGGAAAGAACGGCCCTATTGCCCCCATCTTCAACCGGTAGTTGGAGGTTCAAAAAGAGGCGTCTAATATTTAAACTGGTCGACCTACCCGGAATAAATCCAGATTGGTCATGGTGCACCAGTTTATGGATAATTGTATTTAGTCTAGCTGCCAGGACCTTTGCTAACACCTTCATGTCTGAGTTCAGGAGCGCAATAGGTCTGTATGAGGCAGGTAAAAGGGGATCCTTATTCTCCTTAGGGATCACTATTATGGTTGAATCCATCATTGACTTGGGGAGTTCTCCCTCCAGGGCCGAGGCGTTAAGTACCTCCAGCAATTCAGGTAGAAGTACCTCCCCGTAGCTGCGGTATATTTCGATGGGTAGGCCATCCGGTCCAGGGGACTTCTGTCCAGCCATTACCCGGACGGTCCGCTGCAACTCCTCCAGAGTAACCGGGCCATCTAATGCTGCCCTGTCCTCCTCAGAGAGACAAGGGATCGTCAGCCCCCCAAAGAATGTATCCATTTCCTCCTTTAGATCCAGTTGTTCGGAGTGGTATAGCCGTTCGTAATACTCCCGGAAAGTATCCACTATCTCGGGGGTATACGTAGAAGTCCCGCCCACTCCTGTATTAATCAGAGGTACCGTCGAGGAAGGGGAGTTAGTTCTAATTAGGTGAGCTAGCATCCTGCTTATACCTTCCCCCTCCCCGAAGGCAACTTGTTTCTGAAAGATATATTTCTGTTCAGCTTTACCCAGCAGGACTACCCGATAAGTCCCTTGAGCCTCTGTCCATATTCTAAGGTTTGCAGGTGTTGGGTTGCTTATATAAGCAGCTTCTGCAGAGAGTAAGTTATTCTCTGCCGTTTCCTCCCCTTCTCTTGACCGTTTTTTTATCTTGGAAATCTGCTGGACCAATAGCCCCCGTAAGAAAGCTTTAGTTGTGTCCCAGACCACCCCCTGGGGAGCCGAACCTCTATTCCACATGGTACATTCCTTCAGAGCATCCAGGACCTCTTGGGGCTGTCCCATTAACTCCAGCCAGGCGGGATTAATTCTCCACTCCCGATAAGCAGATCTCATCCCCACCTCCAATGAGGCTGTCACAGGGGAGTGATCAGACAGACCTCTGGGCCTATATCTAATATTGTCTACCAATGCCGTCAGCTCGTCGTTTCCAAGCAGCATGTCAATTCTTGACAGTGTGGAATATGTGCTGGAGAAGCAGGAGTAACCCCTTATCCCGGGGTTCCTCAGGCGCCAGATGTCCTTCAAACCTAGGTCCTCCAAGAGGAAGTGAAGGCGGCTGTCCGCTTGTCCCCCCCGTTTATTCCCATGGGGAAACCTATCAATTGTCGGGTCCAAAACCATATTAAAATCGCCTATAGCTAGTACCGGGAGGCCCGGCCTCTCCAGCACGAACTCCAGGAGATCAAGAAGGACCTCGATGTTGAAGGGAGGGGGGACATACACATTAGCAAGTATCACCACGCGGTTCTCTATTTTGCAATGTAAAAAAATGTACCGTCCCTGGTCATCAATCCTACTATGAATGCAATTAAATGAAATCCCTGAACCAATCAAAATACTTACACCTCGGGAAAAAGATGTATGGACCGAGTGGAGCTGAAAAACAAACTCCCCCCACCCTAACTTGGGTAGGGAAGCGTTAGTGAGATGCGTCTCCTGGAGACACACTATGGAGCTACCATAAGACCTAACCAGGGACCGTACTGCAGCTTTTTTCCCTACGTCACCTAAACCCCTTACATTCCAGGAACAAATAGTGAGTTTTTTCATACCCTTTTGTGTCAATGTGTCACTGAACATTCGTGAGTATCAAAATAGGTGATTACATCTACAAAATGAATCCTTAAACTTGTGCTTTTTATAATAAGCCATATACTTCTTATTTTTAGTGCATGTGAAACCATACTGTTAAACCTTAACCTATGAACATAAATTTTTTCCTGCAGAGAGTAAATCAATGTGTGCTTGTGCCATGTGGACAAAATGTGCCTCACCCATTCTCCCCCACATTTACCCTTAACACATCCATCTCTCTGTTTGCCACACACATACATTACCAACCTAGGTTCGGCCGGGGGCCTTCTCCTGTGACCAACCCATACACACCTAATTTTTAAACAGAAGTAGTGTAAAATCATTTGCTTTTTAAGTTCCCTATCCCTACCCCCCCCCCTTCACCCAAACTATCCATCCATCCCCCTCCCCCCCAATACCCCATACTACCCATCCAACCACCTCCCCCCCCCTTAAAGAAAACCCTTCCTCTAAGTACAACCTGCAGCACCCTAAAACTAATAGGGTGCACCACCATTTTGACCTCTACCCCCCGTGCGTCCCAACTCCGTTCCTCCTCCCCCCCCCCCCCCCCCAGGGGGAGCAGCACAGCATCAAAGAAAAAAAAAATTTAAACAGAAAAAAGAAAAAAAAGAAAAAAAGGAAAAAAAAAAAAAAAATTTTTAAATCACTTTGTGTCACCACACGCTCCCCCCCCCACCGCTCTATTACTCTAACACAGAGGAAAAAAAAAAAAAAAAGAAAAACAAACGGAAGTCCGGTCAGTAACTTAATTTAGTCC
The DNA here is from genome assembly GCA_028564925.1 of Lithobates sylvaticus. Taxonomy (NCBI): domain Eukaryota; kingdom Metazoa; phylum Chordata; class Amphibia; order Anura; family Ranidae; genus Lithobates; species Lithobates sylvaticus. Next base: position 210,836,650 of record CM053030.1, on the reverse strand, counting down.
TGGTCATCTAGAGTCGCTCCTTATGTTGTATTAACCAGTCTTCAGCCCCTTTAGGGGAATCAAAAAGTAAAGTCCCGCCAGGAGCCATTATTCTCAATCTAGCTGGGTATAGCAATGCGTACGTTAGATTGGCTTGGCGTAGGTTTCGTTTTACTTCCCCGAATTTGGCTCTCCTTTTTTGAAGGTCTGGGGAATAATCGGGGTAAATAGACACCCTCATGCCTTTGTAAAAGATGTTTCCTAGTTCCCTTGCCTTCCGTGTAATTGTTACTTTGTCCTTAAAAAATAATAATTTAGCTAGGATGGGCCTAGGAGGAGCCCCAGGTTGTATAGGTCTGGAAGGGACCCTGTGGGCTCTTTCAACAGCGAGAAGTGAGGAGAATGAGTCCTGGCCGAAAGTTTCCACAAGCCACTTTTCTAAGAAAGCGGTAGGGTCTGGGCCTTCAGAGTGTTCTGGGAGGCCAACTATACGGATGTTTTTCCTTCTCATCCGGTTCTCCATCTCATCCATTTTATTAATTTGTGTATTAAGAAGATTTTTGATGTCGCTCACTTCACGTTTTAAAGGCACCACGTCGTCTTCCACTAGGCTTAACCTGTCCTCGAGAATTGTGGTCCTCTCTTGGACCTTTTGTACCTCGTTCCTTACAGTGGCAAGTTCCTCCTGTATTGATTTCAATTGATCGTGCATGTCATTCAAGGAGGCTCTGCAAGAGTTGACTGCCTCTAGTATCTCTTTCAAAGAAGGCTCTGTCCCAGAAGTACTATCATGCCCCCTATCTAGGAGGGGACCGTCCACTTCCTGATTCCGGGGTTGCCCCACTAATTCACCCCCCTCCAGTGGAGTCCTCTGGGGAGTTTGTGTGGGTACATGGGTCAGTCCCTGGCTTTTCCTTCCCCCCGTTGCCCCTGTCGCTCCTCCAGGTCGGTTGGGCTGGGGCTGCTGACTTTGTGAATGGGTTTTCTGAGGGGAGTGAGCTGGTGTTTGACTTGGGGTATGGGCAAATTTCTCCAATTTAGCTGCTGCTACCTGGCTGGCCTGACTGGCCGCCTGACTGGCCTTTGTCGTGCGCTGTGAAGGCATAGTTGGTGATTATCTTAGCTGAACTAAATAATGTGACTTGAAAGGAGGCAGGTCAAGAAACAGCAGAGGGAAAGCAAATAGAAGGAGAGTTTTTGCAGGGACAAAACGAGCTGCTCTCTTACTCTCCTCCTCAACTACCTACTAAACTGGCCCGGGTAAAGTCCAAGAGACAGCAAACCGGGGAATATCCTCTGTGCCCCAAGATGGAAGAGAGCGGGAGCGTACTGGGCCACAGTCCAAATAAGGCTATTACCTCACTATAAAAACAGGGTTCTATTGCACATAGTCCAACAAGGAAGAAAAAAAAAAAAAAAATAGGAAAAAATGCAAAGGAAAACAAGATGCTCCCTTGTGAAATCACTTTCTCTTTTGCAGTTTCAAATATTAAAGTATTCTGCCAAAACAACCATATCAATAGCTTTAGGCAATAAAATAGGCATTCTCACCCGTCCAGGTTATCTGTAATGAGGTAGGAGTAGGTGCAAAGTCCGCAGGCCAATGGATAACCTCCTTAGAATGTCCCTGTGGTGTTGTGAAGCATGGGAGCCCTCTCACAGCTATCCCTGCTGCCGCACTCCACACACTGTGCGGGGGTGTTTGCAGTTTTCAGTTGGAGTCCGGGGTCCAGTACTTGAGCAAGCGTTACAGTCTCAGCAGGGGATCGTAGAAGCAGCCGAGGACTCTCACCCCCCTTGCCGCCTCACCTCCCCTCCGCCTGGCCTGTATGTTCTCCCCTCACTCGTCCGCTTCTCCTGTATGTTTTCAAAAAGCGCGCTGTGGGGAAGGACGCTGGCGGTGGATGCACCCGCCGTCACACATGTACCAGCTCTCCGCTCCCGCACTAATCTGCTCTGCGTCTCACTGCCAGATGCCGCCACTCGGCTATAGACAAATACCCCGCCGTTGTAACATTGCGGGCGGGCTCGGAGCTTCCTTGTATCGTCCTTCCTTGTATAGACAGAGCGGTGGACGAGGGGGTGAAGGAACGTAGCGCGGACTCACTCCATTCTCGCTCTCACCCGCATCCGCATCCGGTCACGCCCCCCCAATAATATTGTTCTTTAAAGGAAACTTGCTGAGCTTACCTCTGTAATTCAAAAGAAAACAGCATCTGCTCTGCCAAGGAGGAGGTGCAACAACAGGGATTATATTATATCTTCTCCTCGCTCTCTGCAGGAAAGGGAAACTACAGTTCCCATCAACCACAAGGCAGTGTAGTGAATGTGGGTGGGTACTCTAGGCCAGTACATGTTGAATGTGTCTGAGAGTCTCGGTCAGCCCATCACTGCAAGTGGGGCTGAATTACATTACTGCTTCCTAGAGAAAGAACTACAGAAGAGATGTGCCAAAACCAATGGCTGGGGGAATAGGAGGCATAGTAGCCACTGGTCTTACATACAGGAAACCAAAAAGAAGAAATGGTTTGAGCTGAAAATAAATAGGCTATTTCAGAGCAACTACTGAGTGAACAAGAAGATGGATGATATATTTAGTGAAGGTAGGAAATCACCAACAAGGACATGTAAAGAAGCTTTTGCCCTAAGTTCTGCTTTAAGCTCTCAGTGTCTCACATGGAAAGGACAGCGCATGTACTTGTGCAGCTTATGTGTATGTTTCTCCTCTGCCTGATCTTAAGAGTAAACCCTCATGGAGAGATAAGTAGACATTATTTTAACATCATACGCTGAGCCGTGGCTGTACTATTCCCAGCTGAAAAAGTTTGTGCCTGCCATTTGTTGTGGAGATGATACAAGTTCCTAGAGTTCCCCAGCAGCTGTTCCACAAGGGACTGAAGGAAAATAACCATTGACCTGCTGCCAGTCTGTATTTCCAACATTTCTTTAAGTGGTTTAGATGTGTGTCTTTTCATGCTTACAATTAGGACCCAAGAGTTTTTCTCAGGAACAAAAGATGTATGCCTGAAATCTGGACTATAGAAAAAACGCTTCATTATACATATTAGAGAATGATTTGTTTGCTCTCATATACCTCACATACAATATTTTTCCTTTCTTGCTCATACGGTTGTTGGGACGCTGAGCCTGTTTTATGTCACATTAAACAATGGTCAATTTCCTGCACTATTACACAGTATGTTATGATCTGGTTATCGGTATTTCGAAATGTAATAGGCCTTGTTGCTGCAAGAAAACCAATCATTCCCCTATATATAGTCTAGAAAACAACTGTGTCCACAAAGAGTACTGGAATATGCCAACAGGCTTGTTAGCAGCAAGATGGTTTTGACCTGATGCATGCAGAAGGTTAGCTCTTCAAAAGCTACGTCTTCTCCAGCAGCACATGGTCACAGCAGGGAATGTAAGAGTACAGCTCTCATTATATTCAGTGCAGGTCTGTGCTCTGATTTTGCCCTAATGATCACAGGATTCGGTCTGTTACTCTACAACCTCATAGTATCATAGAAATGTAATACAATATTAGGGAACCGCACACAGCTCTGTCAAATAAAGTACATATGGGATGTGTATTGCTTTTATACATTGTTTTTTTTTTTATGCAGTCTTCCCTATGAGATGATTTTAAAATAATAATAAAAGTTAAAGTGCAACTCCAGCACTATGTTCTGTACTGTCAGCCCACCATATCTTTTTAATAATAATATTAAAACTCACCATAAACGTACCTTTTTTTCACAGTAGCCTTCTTTCCGCTTTTGTGACATCACAGGTTAGTCCTGGAGTATTGTGAGCCCAGGATGCATGATGCATCCCCAGGTGGAGTATGTAAATGACAGCCTAGGTTTACAGGACATGAGCAGAATGACTATGACTGTCATATTTGCCGGAAGACTTGTGGTGCTAAAAAAGAGGAGGAAGCTGGGGACAGAACGGTGGCATAGAGAAAGTAAGTAGAACTTGGGCATTTTTTTTTTTTTAAACAGGATTGGGTGGAGTAAAAACTGCTGTAAACAGAAGTTTAACTGTCTGGATAGAATTACATTTCTGTAAATTCAGGAACTGCGTTCAATAGTAGAAGGCATCAATTGGGACCAAAGCCTAGAAACATTGAACACAGAAGATAAATGTGAATGCTTTACGAGCATATTAAGCAAAGGTATCACACAGTGCATTCCAATGGGTAATAAATATAGAACAGTGAAGCTTAAACCTGGGTGGCTAAACTGTAATGTGAAAAGCTTCATTAAAGAGAAAAATATGGCCTTTAAAAAATATAAAGAGGATGGGTCACTATCAGCATTCCAACACTACAAGGAATGCAATAAGAAATGTAAAACCGTAATCAGGGCAGCTAAAAAAGATTACGGGAGACACATAGCGGAGGAGAGTAAAAAAAAAGGCAAAATTAGAACACATTGCACACAAGGATGGGAGGATGGTTACGGATGACACAGAGAAAGCAACTGTACTAAATGCCTTCTTCGCCTCAGTTTTTACGCAGAAAAAGGAGGGGTTTACCGACTGTACTGTTAGTGACACAACACAGGACATACCCTCGTGGCTAACAGAGGCCGGAGTCAAGTAAAGACTTAATAAGCTTAACACAAATAAATCACCAGAACCAGATGGCTTACACCCAAGAGTCCTCAGAGAACTCAGTCAGGTTATAGCCAGACCATTGTTCCTAATCTTTGCAGACAGCATACTGACAGGATTGGTACCAGCTGATTGGAGAAAAGTTAATGTGGTACCAATATTCAAAAAAGGGCAGAGACAAATCCCTGGAAACTACAGGCCAGTCAGCCTAACATAAATAGTGGGTAAATTATTGGAGGGGATGATAAGGGACTATATCCAAAAATTTACTGAGGAAAAAAAAAATATTAGTAATCAGCATGGGTTTACGAAAGGTCGTTCCTGCCAGACCGACCTGCTAACATTCTATGAGGAAGTGAGCTGTCATCTAGATAGGGGTAGGCCTGTGGGCTTATGCCGCGTACAAACGACTGGACTTTCGACGGACAGAACTCCGGAGGACTTTTTAATGGACTTTCGACGGAGTTCCGACGAAACAGACTTGCCTACACACGATCACACCAAAGTCCGACGGATTCTAACGTGATGACGTACGACCAGACTAGAATAAGGAAGTTCATAGCCAGTAGCCAATAGCTGCCCTTGCGTCATTGTTTGTCCGTCGGACTAGCATACAGATGAACAGATTTTTCAACCAGACTTGAGTCCGTCGGAAAAATTTGAAACATGTTCTAGACTGGTCGGGAGTGGAAGGTTCTGTCTTGCAACCAATTCTATGCAATTTATATATAAATGATATAGAGGATTAGATAAATAGCTCAGTCTAAGTTTTTGCGGATGACACAAAGATAAGCAGGGCAAAAACTTCACATCAAGATATAGAAATATTACAAAATGACCTGAAAAAAATAATGGAGTGGGCAACTACATGGCAAATGAGGTTTAATGTGGAGAAATGTAAAGTAATGCACTTGGAGGAAAAAAACATAAATGCAAACTACTCATTAGGGGGAGAACCTCTGGGGGAATCAAAGATGGAGAAGGATATGGGGGTCCTAGTAGATGACAGATTGAGCAATAGCATGCAATGTCAAGCTGCAGCTACCAAAGTCGGCAGAATATTAGCATGCATAAAAAAAGGGATATACTCTAGGGATAAAATTATAATCCTGTCACTTTATAAAACTCTGGTTAGGCTACATCTGGAGTATTCTGTCCAGTTCTGGTCACCAGTCCTCAGAAGGGATGTGGAGCTGGAGAGAGTCCAAAGAAACAGCAGAAAAACGAATAAGGGGACTGGAGGACCTCAATTGCGTGGAACGACTACACAAAATGTATTCTCGCTGAAGACAGCAGGGACCAGTGGAATCGCGCAGCGCGACTCGCGCATTCGCAGTAGGGAACCACTTCCTGATTCCGTTACCGAAGATGGTGGTGCCTCCACCCGAAAGCCGAGGGACAGATCGGCTTCGGGTGCTGACATCGTGGGCACCCTGGACAGGTAAGTGTCCATATCTTAAAAGTAGTATTTGTAGCTGCTGACTTTCAAAAAATAAAAATAAAAAATCTGCGGAACTTCGCTTTAACCACTTGCCGACCGGCTCACGACGATATACGTCGGCAGAATGGCACGGCTGCACAAAACAACATATGGGTACGTTGCTCTCTTTAACCACTTCAATACAGGGCTTTTAAACACCCTTCCTTACCAGAGCACTTTTTGCGATTCGGCACTGCGTCGCTTTAACTAACAATTTTGCGGTCGTGCGACGTTACACCCAAACAAAATTGACGTCCTTTTTTTCCCACAAATAGAGCTTTCTTTTGGTGGTATTTGATCACCTCTGCGGTTTTTATTTTTTGCGCTTTAAACAAAAGAAGAGCGACAATTTTGAAAAAAAACACAATATTTTTTACTTTTTGTTATAATAAATATCCCATTTTTTTTTAAAAAAAAACTATTTTTTTCCTCAGTTTAGGCCGATACGTATTATTCTACATATTTTTGGCAAAAAAAAAATCGCAAAAAGCGTATATTGATCGGTTTGCGCAAAAGTTATAGCGTCTACAAAATAGGGGATAGATTTATTGAATTTTTTTTTTTACTAGTAATGGTGGCGATCTGCGTTTTTTTTTTTCGTGACTGCGACATTGCGGCGGACACTTCGGACACTTTTGACACATTTTTGGAACCATTCACATTTACACAGCGATCGTTGCTATAAAATTGCATTGATTACTGTGTAAATGTGACTGGCAGGGGTTAACACTAGGGGGCGCTGTAGGGGTTAATGTGTGTCCCTATAGGAGTGATTCTAACTGTGGGGGGAGGGGACTCAAGGGGAGAAGACCGATCATGTGTTCCTCCGTACTGGGATCACATGATCGGTCTCCTCTCCGCTGACAGGACGTGGAGCTGTGTGTTTACACACACAGCTCCATGGTCCCGCACGGTCCCGTTGTTTTAACGGGCAATCGCGGGTGCCCGGCGGACATCGCGGCCGCCGGGCACTCGCACCGGGTCCCGAGCGATGCCGCGGGCACGCGCGCACCACCCAGGCGGCCTGGGAATCCGAGGACGTCATATGACGCCCACCCAGGATGGGAGATCCACCTTGTGGGCGTCATATGACAGTGTGCGGTATTGAAGCGGTTAAGAACCGCTAAATGTGCCTGCGGCACAGCGGGGGATCCGATGCAAGTGGCTGGTGGGCGCGATTGCCGTGTGTCGATTAATGGGGAAATAAAATGCTCTATTTATGGGGGAAAAAAGGACGCAAATTTAGTTTTGGTACAGCGTCGCACGACCGCACAATTGTCAGTTAAATCGACGCCGTGCCAAATTGTTTTAATAAAATCAGCACATGATTCAGATCCATCCAGTAACACACCTCCTGTATTAGCGTGCCCCTGCTCTGAATGAAGGAGCACAGGACATTTGGACAGCAGCATTGGCAGTCTGGGAGGAGGGAGTGTTAGATGTATTAGCAGATTTAAAACCACTAACAAATTGAAGCCAAACGCCAGTTCACATTTTATAATCAGTTACAGCAAACAGTATTTTTCCTTTTGGAAAAATAATGAATAATTAAGAACTGATCATTGTAAGCAGCTCTGTCTATGCCAAATGATTTCATCCCTGTAAACTGATACATCTGGAAGAGAACAAAGAAAGCCTAAAAAGAAAACAAATGCAGCCATTACATCTAAGAATTGGTAAGCTGCAATGTAATAAATATAAAGTATAATGTAGCAGCGCTATATAAAATAAAACAAACATTTTAAATGATCCAAAACAGTGAATGTGTGTGAACTACAACACACAGCAACATATATAGTAACAATGAAATTGTCATGGTTATGCAATAGAGTTGTCTGCTTACCTGTCTCCATGTGTTCATCTCTAGAGACCAGCCGACCATCATCTGACTGCTTTTATAATCCCTCCTCTGGCAGGGCTCCACCCTAGCTCCTATCACAAGACTCTATATTAACCTGTGCACTGCAGGCCAACCCTGCTGATCAACTTTTGTGGGTTTGGCTTTCTGTTACCTGCCGTGTGCTATTCAGTTGTTCTGTTACCGACTTTGGCGTGTCCCTGACTATCCCTGTTTGCCTGTGACCCTGACCTTCTGGCGTGTCCTTGACTATCCCTGATTGCCTGTGACCCTGAACCTTGGCGTGTACCTTGTTGTCCTTTTCTGCTTGTGGCCCTGACCTTGGCTTATCCCTCACTACCCCTGTCCTCCTGTTGCCTACTGTGGGTGTGAGCTGGGGGACCCTGGGGGTCGTGACCTGGAGCCAGTTGCAGCCCAGTCCATCCTCACCACTAGAGGCTCTGGCTCTTAGATTCCGCGCCCCAGGGAATCTTAAGCTCTAACCCCGGTGGGATCCGTCTTGGTGTCCAGCGGCCCTGTCTTCCGAATCACCTTGACTCCCGTTCGCTGCAGTCAGCCATAGGGTCCACTACCTTGCGGTGCACTCCGGATCCCTACGGTGTGCATCTGTCACCTAGCCTCAGGGGGACCTGACAGAAATGTAGTAAACAGTCCATAAGGAACACATCAGTGTAGATTATTGTGATAACGGTTATCCGAGACATTGTCAGATTGTGATATACATATCTGGGTAATGCCTGACTAGAGATGGCCTTGCGGTTCGCCCGGCGGTAATTTCGCGGCAAACTTTGCTCGTTAGCGATTCGCCAAACCGGCGGACATATGGTGCTGTTCGCGGCGGCCATATTCTTTTACATTGTGAAGAACTTTGACCCATGACACATCCATCATGGGGTACAGGACAGCCAATTGAGACATTTCAGCACATGGACATACCCCCTACCTTATAAATAGACCTGATCTGGCTGCCATTTTACATTCTGTTTTTTGTCAGTGTAGGGAGAGAGGTTGCCGTTTTGAGCAGGGACAGTCTGTAATCACTAGCTATTAGGTCCACAAAAGTCCTTTTAAGGACTGGTATAGGTGTACGGTATATAGGGGTGTAATACACTTATAATATACTTTCAAATATAGAAAGCATATTATAGTTCATTTCTATTGTGCAGCAATTTGTGACTGCAGTGCTGAGCGATTCTGCAGCTGTCTTTTGTCAGTGTAGGGAGAGAGGGTGCTGTGTCGAGCAGGGACAGTCTGTAATCACTAGCTATTAGGTCCACAAAAGTCCTTTTAAGGACTGGTATAGGTGTACAGTATATAGGGGTGTAATACACTTATAATATACTTTCAAATATAGAAAGCATATTATAGTGCATTTCTATTGTGCAGCATTGTGACTGCTGAGCGGTTCTGCAGCTCTTTTGTCAGTGTAGGGAGAGGTTGCTGTGTGGCGCAGGGACAGATTGTAGCGACACAAATCGCTAACGAATATAGGTCCACAAAAGTCCATTTAAGGACTGGTATAGGTGTACTATTTGATGTGCATTATATAGGGGTGTAATACACGTATAAAATACTTTCAAATATAGAAAGCATAGTATAGTGCATTTCTACTGTGCAGCATTGTGACTGCTGAGCGGTTCTGCAGCAATACTACAAAGAGTGACAAACAATTAGAAAAAAGTATTATAACTGGTGTGATAGACCAGTGGCCCCCCAAAACGACAGATTGAAGTGGGGTGTTATATACCTTCTTCCACATATACTGCACTTCTCTAGAGACTTTTGTCACAGGGTCATTTAAAAAATGACAGGCAGAGGAAGAGGCAGGCCCTTCCGCAGGGGTGGTAGGGGTAGGGTAGGATCCTCCTGTTTGAAGAGATTGAGCGGTGTCATATTTTTGGGTCCCGCAGCGAGTTGCTGGTGTCCGTGCTGGTGTCAGTGCTCTCTTTCATGGTGCTGGTGTCAGTGCTCTCTATCTCGGTGCTGGTGTCAGTGTTCTCTATCGCGGTGCTGGTGTCAGTGTTCTATCTCAGTGCTGGTGTCAGTGTTCTCTATCGCGGTGCTGGTGTCAGTGTTCTATCTCAGTGCTGGTGTCAGTGTTCTCTATCGCGGTGCTGGTGTCAGTGTTCTATCTCAGTGCTGGTGTCAGTGAGGGAGATAGCAGCGGAGAAGCCAATCAGCAGGCAGTGCCAGCACCATGGCTGAGGATCAGCACTGGACTGGCACCTCCGGACTACTGCAGTGGATCCCTGCATAGGTGGGGGTAAGGGCCGGGCAGAGGGAGGGGTCAGGGGCTCAAGCACATGTTGGCACACTGGGACACTGGCACAGGACTGCGCTTCCCTGACTGTGGCACTGATCATCTCCTGCACCCCCTTCGTAGCCTGGCCTGACCTTGCTTCTCCTCCATGGCATTCATGCGCTCCAGAATTGACAAAATTTCACAGATAAAAAAAGAATGATTGTCGTTGTTGATCCCAGATTCACTTAATACTTATGGTATGTCAGTGTCCATGTTGGGGGACTATGTGTGCACAGCTAGTAAGTATTTTGTGGCTGCAAATATGACCTGGATGTTTTTAATGTTTGCCTGCCATTAAAATGAACGGGGCCAGCCGCGAACCTGCGGTTCGCGAACATTTGGGCACGTTCGCAAACTGTCCCGTCAGAAGTTCGTCCATCACTATGCCTGACCTATCCCCCTGGTGGTTTGATGTTCGAGTCTCCCTGGTCGTTTGGTGCTGAGTTCAAGTTTTTTCCAAAGCAATACTTGTGGACATTCAACACCCCTTCGGACAGAGGCCCTGGCTGGGTATTTAAGCCGCAGGCATATAAGAGCTTGCCTTTCGGTAAGCTCGCATTCTATGTGGTGGAGGTGCACTGTCTTTGAGAGGTGTTTATCACAAGAATTTACACTGCTGTGTTCTTTATGGACTGTTTACTAAATTTCATTGTTACTATATATTTTGCTGTGTGTTGTAGTTCACACACACTCACTGTTTTGGATCATTTAAAATTGTTGTTTTATTTTATATAGGGCTGCTACATTATACTTTATATCTGTACATGTGTGTATCTGACGTTTTTAGCAGCTGCTTTATTTATTTTATTTTATTTTATTGTTGTTGTTTTTTTTTACTTGTTTCCCTTTTTTTCTTTATGTTATTTAGCGCGGTATTTTCTATTTTTCTAAATGCAATGTAATAATTGTTTGCTTTTTTAATACTGCTTTAACCAGAGCTGGGAAAATTCTGTCACTGTCCTAGCTCTCCTGTTTGGAAGGACTGGATGGACAGACGCACAAATCCTTTGGCAGGCAAAACATCTTTTGCACATGTGCCTATCTGTCATCCTGGAAAACTGCTTAACCTGCCATTATTGCTGTATGTATGGGCACCTTTAGTAGTTGGAAAGCAAAACATAGTAATAGCTGCTTTCGGCAATAACATTGTGTTTGTAAAATGTTCATTTTTTTATGGTGGTTTTATTTTTATACCATGATCTGTTGTGTTACCAAAGTCAGCAGAACATCTGCATTTTCCTTTGTTCTCCAGCCTCACATTGTACTAGTGCTTTGCAGCTTTGCTTAGCTGCTTCTCTTATCTACATGAAAGCAGTGCTCTCCAGTGTGTTTTCCCTAGGCAGTGTTTTCTGTTTACGCAATACAGCATGCCTTTTTTTTTTCCTAGGATATATTGACATATTGATATATTGTTCTTTATCTGCCGTGTGCATGAAGGCATTCTGCTGTAGGTTAGGTGAGGCTTTGGATAATGTTCTTTACTGTAAGTTCTAAATGGTAGGCAATTTATCACAGAAATGTGAAGGGAAGCCAGGCACTGCATTGAATATTTACCTATTACATGGATTTTTCCAAACAGGCCAAATAGCTGAAATAGTGCACTTAGGGACACATATAAAGAGAAGACAGAAGTGGGTGTAGATTGATTCTAACAATTACATAGCTTCAGCAAAAGAAATCCATTTTATATGTGTGCCTACAATTCATACATACCGTATATACTATGCAGAATAATGCCTGAAGTACAAAGGGAAATAATGAGGACCATTCATTACCTTTTCTAGCTTTCAGACTGTACTAGGCACTTTAGAGGCAATACAGCTGCTGGATATTAGACATGTGCAATTCGTTTCGTTTTTTTCCGTTTTTAGTTTTTTTTCGTTATTTTCGTTCGTTCGTTTTCGTACGAATGAACGAATCATTCGAATCGTACGAATCCGAATAACGAATCGTTCGAATCGTACGAATCCGATTAACGAATCATTCAAATCGAACGAATCCGAAAAACAACGAAAATCCGAAAAAAACGAATTAGAAACAACGAATGTACTAATGAAGAAAATCCGAAAAACGAAAACGAACGAAAAAATTCGTACATTCGTAACTTTTTTTTTTTTTGAATTGGTAATTTTCCGTGTCCCTTACAATGGCGCTGCTAAACGTGCTTCGAATGGATTGAACAAAAAAATTCGTACAATCGTAACTTTTTTTCCGATTCGTAACTTTTTTTTCGATTCGTAACTTTTTATTTTTATTTTTTTTCGATTTGTAATTTTCTGTGTCTCTATTGAACAAAAAAATGTATACATTCGTAACTTTTTTCGATTCGTAACTTTTTTTTTTTTATTTTTTTTTCGATTTGTAATTTTCTGTGTCTCTATTGAACAAAAAAATTTGTACATTCGTAACTTTTTTTTCGATTCGTAACTTTTTTTTTCGATTCGTAAATTATTAAAATGTAATAATGGCATACACATTACATAAAATTATGAATTATGATCCGATTATGAATCTACGAATGTTACGAATGTACGAATAAATACGAATGCGTCCGAAAATTAAACTAACGAAAAAACGAATCAACGAAAAAATAACTCTTACGAATGTACGAATCGTAACGAATCCGAACACCGACGACTTACGAATGTACAAATCGTTACGAATCCGAACACCGACGACTTACGAATGTACGAAACGTTACGAATCCGAACACCGATGACTTACGAATGTACGAATCGTTACGAATCATTGGAAACGAAAAAAAACGAAACGAAAAAAAAAACGATTTTTTTTCGGAAACGAAAAAAACGAAACGAAAATAAACAAATTTTTTTGTTGTGCACATGTCTACTGGATATGTGAAATATGATGTACACACTAGACAACAAGGCCACATTTTGGCTCTACCGCTGTCTGTATAGCATCTAATGCAAGAGTAAGTTGTGACAACACATATTTATATAAGTTTAACCCCACAAAATGTACCACCTTGTGCTTAGGAACTGTACGTTTCATTATATAAATAGGTTCTATTGTATTTAATATAAAGTAAGTTACATAATCATGCTTCAAATGCAAAGACCTTACCTACTGTGTTTTATGAATATGCAATACTATTCAACATCACTTTTTATGAGCTGCACTTACAGTACATTATCATCTGGACAGCTTATAAAACACAGATTTATATGCGCAGAGGCGGTAAACAAGCGGCCCTTGTTTTTATTGCCATTTATTATTTCTTTCAGTAGGGTCAAAAACATCCTTAAAGTAACTTCATACAAAACGTTATTTTTAGTTTTGATCAGAGTTGTCAAGAAACAGAGCCACCGTCATGTTTTTATGTGGGGAAGGGTCTAAATCTCTGTCAGTCTAATATTGTAGGGATCTTTCTGTCCCAGTGAGAACCTTTCCCTTCATTTTATACAGAATGTGATGGGAAATCTTCCCAGTGGGGTCAAGGATAGTTTTTCTCCAATATGCCTTGGTTTGAGGACAGTTAGGCCAAAATGGTCAAAATGTTCAAGATTTGGAAGATATTGAATCTAAACTTCATTGAAGTCAATAGGAGAAAAATGTGGGTATTTTTTCGAGCCTCTGGAAGGCAACAACAGCAGCCAAATGTAACAAAATGGCATGGGAAGCCAACCACTTGTATAAGGAACATGTTGCTATTGAGACAAAGAAAAGAAAATGTGTACAGTAGTGGGGAGCAGTCCTTTTATCCCACTTCAAGGGCATCATGGAAGTGATGCAAATCCTTCAATTTACAGCTTTGTGGGATTCTTCAATGCTGTTCATAATGTTATGGAATCACTAAAAGTCACTTCTGGGACTCCCACTAGTGACATCGTATGTTACCAGTGCACACATTGCTCTATATTTTAACATTTTGTTTAAATACCTTTGTCCACAACATCAGCAGCATTTCATAAACATTGTTAAAGAAATGTCAACCAAATTAAAAGGCTTTACTGTTGTAGTATGAGCCTTGACGGGTGTTAGTTTAGCTAATGGTATTAGCCCTGCATTGGTCTGTTCCCGAAAACTCCTTATTTCAACATTGTCAGTGGGCAAAAAGTTGTTTTCTTAATGGTTGCAAGAAGGGTAGCAAGCTAAAAGTAGAAATGGACTTCATGATAGGCATCTCACGGAAACAAAACATTAGGGCTGCAGTCATTTGAGTTTGAGGGTTAATAAGCAACACTTAAAGCGGAAGTAAACCCTTTGATTTAAATAGTTAAAAAAAAATGGCATGCCGGAAATGCTACCTGTCACATTGACTATGCTTTCAACCAAACTGTCAAACCATCCAATGGCTGGGGTCATAACTGATCACATGTGCAGCATCATGGCAGTTGAGGATTGAACAGAGGCCAAGATGGCAGCCTCCTTGGCTGAAAACGATAGGAGGGTTTACTTCCACTTTAACACCCCATTTGTAATGGAATCACACTGCAAAGCACAAATAGCTGTATTGGCAACAAAAAAATTAGAGCATCAGCACACATGTGGGTATAATTTTTCAACTTGCCCGGCCATTGTACAACATTTGGACAGCACCACTGACAAGTCTGAATGGTCAGGTAGAAGGTAGGTGTCTTGCAATAATAGCAAATAACATTTTTAAATGTTTAATAGGAGGAGTTTTAAATTAATAAACAATTAATTTGGTTGATTCGTTTTTTTTTTTCTAATGTATTTCTTTATCTATCTATTTATTTATTAAATAATCTTGTTTTGGGGGAGGGGTTGAAAAGCAGAGGGTGGTGGGTTGGAAGAAGGCTGTGCCAGGAATTGGCCAGGTTGGCATTGGGATTGATGGCCAGCACCATTCATTTACAAAGAAATAAGAATTATTATAGATGCCCCTTAGTTATACAGAGGCGAGAGTGCAGCAGCAGCACCACCACAGCCTAGCAGGAATAGTGTGTGCTCTTAATGTTGTAAATATATGCTCCATCACAGACAAAGAGATTCAGCTACATGCACCAGCTAATTGGTGGAAGCTGCCAGGGGGTGTAAATGGCATCTGCAGTTACCACTGCCTGTGTGTAGGGATAGTCTCCTGAAAACGTCCTGTAAAAACATCATAGCTATTCAGTTCAAGCTTCCCCAAATCGAAAACATAAAATTTGGGGAGAATTTCACTTTGATCATAATATGAACAGCAACACTAGTCAAGGACAGTAATAAAACAGTAATAAAACCCTATTCACTCTTCTCAGGTCTACTCAAAAATGATTGCAATTGAGCCTTAATTGGTGCCCAGTGTAGCCTTAATGTGAGCCTTGAAAAGGAATACCTATTAACATTCTGATCATGCCTCCTTTACATGGACCTTTTATGTACAAAAAAATGTCTGCTAAATCTATTGACACTTTTTAGCGGTATTTTTTTTTTTTTGTTATATTGTTTGAAAATAACAATTGCAACAATTTATACATTATATGAAAGTACAACATAAGATTTTTGATTTGGGAATGGTATATTTATTATTAAAAAAGGAGAAAGGACAAACAGAAGGAGTTGGCTTTAAATTAGGAACTGTTTCTGAGCTATGTGTATACCTGTGGTAGATATTTTTCAAGCACAGGGACTGATTTCAATCTGTAGTGCAAGGTGTAATGAGAATACCAGGTAAGACTTATAATAGTTTTGGTGATGTGTTTAGGGCACCTTGTGTGTACAGGCAGTCTCCTAGTTACAAACATCCGACTTACAAACGGAGGGAGACAACAGGAAGTGAGAGGAAATCTACCCCTAGTAAGGGAAATTCACTCCTGTAAGAGTTATTATGGGAAAAAGGTACCTCCACTGATGCTTTATCACCAAGGCTGGTTTCCACAACAACCCAACATTTTCAAAATCCAATTGTCATTGGGACAGAAAGTGAGGTGAAATCTTCTGAACAGGGGCACAGACAGCAAAACAAACATTACAGGGGTGTTAACACTTCCCTATGTTATCCAAAAAGCTTAAAAATCGTTTTTTCTGGGGCTTAGCCACTTAAGCCCCAGACCATTTTGCTGGCCAAAGACCAGAGCACTTTTTGCGATTCGGCACTGCGTCGCTTTAACTGACAATCGCGTGGTCTTGCGATGTGGCTCCCAAACAAAATTGACGTCTTTTTTTTTTCCCACAAATAGAGCTTTCTTTTGGTGGTATTTGATCACCTCTGCGTTTTTTTTGTGCTATAAACAAAAAAAGAGCGACAATTTTGAAAAAAAAAACACATTATTTTTTGCTTTTTGCTATAATAAATATCCCTCAAAAATATAGAAAAAAACGTTTTTTTTTCCCCTCAGTTTAGGCCTTTATTCTTCTACATATTTTTGATAAAAAAAATCGCAATAAGCGTTTATTGATTGGTTTGCTCAAAAGTTATAGCATCTACAAAACAGGGAATAGTTTTATGGCATTTTTATTAATATTTTTTTTTTATTAGTAATGGTGGCGATCAGCGATTTTTATCATGACTGCAACATTATGGCGGACATGTCGGACAATTTTGGGCACAATTTTGGGACCATTCACTTTTTTTACAGCAATCAGTGCGATTAAAATTAAATTAAATTAAAACATCTGTGTAAATGTGACTGGCAGTGAAGGGGTTAACTTTAGGTGGCGCTGTAGGGTGTAAGTGTGTCCTGGGGAGTGTTTCTAACTGGAGAGGGGATAGGCTAGCTGTGACACATCACTGATCATAGCTCCCGATTACAGATTACACTATGATCAGTGACACTGACACTAGGCATAACGGGGAGATGCTTGTTTACATTAGCATCTCCCCATTCTTCCTCTCCATGAGGCGATCGTGGGTATCCCTGCGGACATCGAGTCCGCGGGACCCGCGACCCGACTCACGGAGCTCCCGGCCAGCGAGCGCGCGATGTTAATGTTACGCCCATTTGCGCAGCCGTGCCATTCTGCCATTGTACATCGATGTACCTTCTGTTCTGACTTACAAACAGATTCGACTTAAGAACAAACCTACATACCCCATCTTGTTTGTAACCCGGGGACTGCCTGTATGGTTAGATCTTCGAAGCAAGGATCTGAAAATATAACATTGTGAAGTTTCCCAGAGGAACTCTATTCTGAGGTAGTCATGTGCCTCTGTCAGAATAATGTGTAGGTGCCATTGATCTCAGTGAGGAATCGTCCAGCATACTACCTCCTGCAGGTACTTGAAGTTACGCATTGCTGGCATAGAATGGTCTCCAAGGATCTGATACGTTATCTTTTTTTTTATCTTCAATTTTTAAAGAATGAATGCAATTTTGTGGTAAAAGTAAAAAGGACATGTTATGCTGTTCCACATACCTGCGTCTTCAGTAACAGGACCTGTACATAATGGTTTCTATACTGCATTGCACTCTCAGGAATAACATGTAATCATTGACGAAACAAGCTGCAGTCCTTGCATCAACACCACCCCCCTTTCCTGCAAGTGATTACAGCCAGCCAAAGCAAATTTCCTTTTAATCTTCTCAGCCCTAATGTGCAGAAACCCTGCTCTGCAGACTGCAGTTGTACTGCAGATTGGTACATATAAATAAAACAATGTTTATTTTCACCTGGGCCTAAGGTGACGGCTCGCAGAGCATAGAGAAGACAGAATTCACAGGTTTTATACATTTATAGAGTAGCCTCTGCTAAAAAAAAAAAAACATTTACCACCGATTTCCTCTATGCTGTCACTGAATGAGGATGATTGGAGGAAAATGTGCTCCCCAAAGCTTAAAAGTGGTTGTAAACCCATACATATATCCAGTGAAGTGACTGGCCTCACAGGGATGAAAAAAAAAATCATCCTACATAAGTTGTACCTTTTTGTCTACAGCATTCTCTCCTCCTAAATTCAAAATTGCAGAATTTACATGGAATCTCTCAGCCCTAAAAAGCACCTGCCCTCTTTTTTGCCTCTTTTTTTCCTGCCCTAGTTTTTATTTTTCCTCCTGCCCTCTTTTTTTCCATCTTTTTTCCTCGTGCTTTTTTTTCTTCCTTTTTCCTCCTGGCTTTTTTTTTTTGCCTTTTTTACCACCTGCTTTCTTTTTCCTCTTTTTTTTTTCTGCCATTTTTACTAAAAAAAAATTCTCCTCTCCTCCCTTTTTTTTATTTTTTTCCTCCTCTCAGGTAGATAGTCAAAGACAAGGTCCCATGACTAAAACTACAAGGTTTCCTATGAACAGCTGCAGACGGAAAGCCCCATTAAAACAACTGGGAGTGTTTATAGCACCTCAGCAATCTGAATGGAGAACAACATTCTGCCATAGCAGCTGATCACAAGAAAACCCAGCTTATTCTCCTGCAGAAAACTATAGTCAGACCCATATGTAATGGTGCATCTTTTTAATTTGATCAAAGGTACAGTTTATTTATTCAAAATTATATTGTTGCTTTATTTTTCCAAGGAATTGTATAAAGTATTTATTTGTGCAGACTTGAAGAGTTACTGATAGGTTGTGTTTAACTATTTGCCAGACAATAAACAGCTGGCTTTATCCCATAACTCATCTGTTACCATTGTCATGAAGCAGGTTTTTTGTACCTCAATGGGCCTGTATAAATACTGCCTTTACTATTACCTACAGTACTTATTATGAAGAATATAATGCCTCATTTCCACTGAGCGGATCGGTTCGGGACGGTACAGTTTGAAAGGGTTAGAATGGTCCGGCCTATTCAGGTGAGCATTTCCACTGCAAGTCGGACCACCAGGGTCCATACAGGGTTTAGAAAAAATGCCTAGCGTGGCCTCACACTGATTGGCAGGCGTTTTTCTGTCCGCCAATCAGTGAAATGTATCGTAGCTCTAACCCAACCGAACCGTTCCATTTTCTATGGCCCCACATCTGAAGCAGGACCCTAAATGGTGCGGTATGGTTCGGTTGTATGGGCCGCTTTCATAATGGAAACACTGAAAATAACGTACCGTACCGAACCGATCATTATATAAACCTTATTCATGTGCATTTAAAATAAATTCAAAATTATTGGTTAAAGACTAGTTCCAAAACGATCAATACATATATAGTACCATCATCCCAGAATTTGAAAATACTAGAAAGCTTGGAGATACGGGACTGTCAAAGGTACATCGATTCAGCAAGATGCCATTTATATATAAAAATAGATTTATTAGAAAAAACATGACTTAAAAACAGAAAAGAAAAAGGAAAAATTTGTGCAAGTTATAGTATTTCCTATAGTTCTAGGTCTATACTTTCCTGAAGAAGCCACACTGGCGAAACATGTTGAAAATTTGGATGCAAACCTTTTGAGCATTTAATTGTAATATTTCTCTGTGTGTTCATTATAGGTTGTATGTATAGACCTAGAACTATGTTTAGTTAGTGCACAGCAAGCTTGCCGTTTCCTGCTTTTGGTAAAATCTAAGATCAGCCAAAATGTTTCCTTAGTCTCAGGCAATACACTAATGCCACGTACACACGATCGGACATTGATTGCACATTCCGACAACAAAGTCCATGGAGTTTTTCCAACAGGTGTTGGCTCAAACTTGTCTTGCATACACGCGGTCACACAAAGTTGTCGGAATTTCCGGACGTCAAGAACGCGGTTAAGTATGATGAGCCAAGAAAATTGGAGCTCAATAGCCAGTGCGGCTCTTCTGCTTGATTCCGAGCATGCGTGGCACTTTGTGCTTCGGAATTGTGTACACACGATCAGAATTTCTGACAACGGATTTTGTTGTCGGAAAATTTGAGATCCAGATCTCAAATTTTGTGCAACGGAAATTCCGATGGAAACTGTCTGATGGAGCCTACACGCGGTCGGAATTTCCAACAGCAAGCTCCGATCACACATTTTATGTCGGAAAGTCCGACCGTGTACACGGGGCATTAGGCTGCATTCACACCTAGGCGATTTGAATCCCGGGCAGAATCACCATGATTCTGCCCGCGATTCCAAATCGTGGCAAAATGTGGGATTCGTTTGCAATGTCATTATTTCTTAATGACACCCCAATTGTGGTGCGATTTTGCCACGGTTGTCACATGATAAATCTTGCTGCTATTGTGACAAATTGCAATGTGCAACACTGTCGCCCAAAAGAAGCTCCTGCTCCTTTTCGAGCGACAAGCTTCACACATTTCGATTTTGCCGCAATTGCAGCAAGATTTATTTTTTTTTTTTTTTTTTTATATTTTTTATTTAAAGGTATGCGACATACAATGAAAAGATAACTTCACAGAAAATGGGATATAAACAGTTACATACATATGATCAGTTGTTAGTGATGTCTGAATGAATGATGAGTATTCTGATGATAGTAGAACAAGTACAACTCTGTAAGTATGCAAGGTTCCCGGACACCTAGGAGGTGGGAGATTATGGCTGCACCTTGTCGGGTCAACACATCACTTATGTTACAATAGGTATTAGCCTTGGTACCCTTGGAGAGTTTGGGTATCCAAAAATGGGGGAAGCGAATCATGCAGTGATCAGTTGGGGTCGAAACATACCAGATTTTGAGATTAAATGGGAGAAAGTGGGAATAGGAGAAAAGGTAAGGAAAGAGAGAAATTTGGGGGAAGAAATGGGGAGGAAGGGAAAGTGGGGGTGGGGGGGTAATTATGGGAGAGGTGGAGATGTTGGGAAATCCACCTAGGGAGCAGGGGCCACTCTCGGCTCATCGAGCCGTTAGATGGCAATGGTTTGGGATAAGAGCCTCTGATAGTCCAGACGGCCATGCTATATGTCGCGGAGGTATTCTTCCGAAAAGCGATACTGGGTCCAATAAAACCATCTGGTCTTATGTTCCTCAGATTTATCCCGGATCGTGGCAGTCAGGTCTTCCATTCGCTCAATGTCATTAACCCTTACGAACCACTGGGCCACTGTGGGAGCAGATTGCTGCTTCCACTGACTTGGGATGCAAGCTCTAGCAGCATTGAGGAGGTGTTTAAGTAAGGATTTGTGGTACCGCTTGCTTGACATGGGAGTTAGATTGAGGAGCACAGCAGCAGGATCGTTGGTTAGGGAGATGTCTGTGAACTTGTGAATGAGTCGTAGGACGGGTTGCCAAAAAGTTTGTAACTTAGGGCATTCCCAAAAAATGTGAAGAATAGTGCCGGCTTGTTGCTCACAGCGCCAGCAACGGTCAGATTGACCGGGGAATATTTTGGCCAGCACCGATGGTGTGCGATACCAGCGTGTGATCAACTTGTAGGAAATTTCCTGATATTTGCTGCAAAGTGATGATTTGTGGGCAAAAAAGAGTATGCGTTCCTTCTGTGGAGTGGTAAATGTGGTTTGTAAATCTCTTTCCCATTTGGCTAAGCAGGGAGGTTCTGTGGAAGCTTGTATGTCTGTCAGAGTTTTGTAGGACCTAGAAAGGGTACCGCGAATTGGGCCATCGAGCAGACAAAGTTCTTCGAAGGAATGGAGTTGACGCGAGAAGAGCGAATGTTTGGGTAGGGAGCCGAGAAAATGTGATAGCTGTCTGGTTCTCCAGCTATCCAACGCGATGGGTGCCTGTTCTACAATTGAGGTCTCTGTGGGGATCCAGCCTGTGGGTCTTAGGAATTGGGATGCTCTTAGAAGCCCTTTCGGGGCTTGTCCGGTAAAGGCCGGGTCTGACAAACCCGGGGGAAATCCAGGATGCCCAATGATTGGGGTCATGGGAGAGGGAAAGTTAGTCAAGGAGGAAAGGCGGAAGAATCTTTCCATCTCGGTGAGTGAGGGGCCAATCAGTGGGTGAGTAGTGACATGTGGTTCTAACTGCCTGCCCGCCCATGGCAGACCAGCCAGTGGGGCCCGTGCCATCTCCTGCTCTAGTGTGACCCAAAGTTTCAATTCCCCGTGGCGGCACCAGTCCACTACCCGTGTCATGTGCGTCGCTGTGTAGTAAAGAGCAGGGTCAGGAAAGCCGATACCTCCCCTCAACTTCGGCCGTAGTAGCATCGCCCTACCAATCCGTGGATGTTTGCCACGCCAGAGGAACTTAATAAATGTTGAGCGGACCGCATGAAAGAAAGTCTGGGGTATCTTGATAGGTAAGGCTTGAAGCAAATATAGGAGTCGTGGCATTGCGTTCATCTTTAATACATTACAGCGGCCAAACCATGACAGGGCGAGGGGGTCCCATCTCTTGAGGTCCGTAGTAAGCGTGGTTAAAATAGGTTGAAAATTTAGGGAGAAGATATCCTTGGGGTTTGCAGGTATTCTGGTGCCCAAGTACTGAATAGATCGGGTAGCCCATTTAAACGGGAAGAAAGGTCGTAAACCTGTCAGTGTACGGTCTGGTATGGAAATGTTCAAAGCTTCCGACTTTTGGAGATTGACTTTAAAGTTGGATAAAGTACCATAGCGTTTAAAGTCTTGTAGCAATGAAGGCAGGGACGTTATAGGTTTGGTAATGAAAAATAATAGATCGTCCGCGTACGCCGCTACTTTGTGTTCATAGTGGTCAGAATGGACACCACTGATATTAGGGTTGTCTTTTATATGGCGAATAAAAGGCTCTAGGGAGAGAACAAATAGAAGAGGGGAAAGTGGGCATCCCTGCCTAGTACCGTTGGAGATCGTAAAAGTGTCAGAGTTCATCCCATTCACCCGGACAGTGGCTGTAGGGTTGGAGTAGAGAGCGGAGATCCAGTCCAAGATAGATCTCGGCATTCCAAACGAACCCAGCACTTCCCTGAGAAACACCCAGTCCACCCTATCGAATGCCTTTTCGGCATCGGTGGACAGGAGTAAGAGGGGGGTGCTTGATCTCTTCGCCTTCTCTATGATGTTTAATGTCCTGATAGTGTTGTCTCTTGCTTCTCTTGTCTGTATGAAGCCCACCTGGTCAAGCGCAACCAAGCGCTGCATTAAGCTGTTGAGCCTGGAAGCTATGATTTTCGTGAGAAGTTTGATGTCACAGTTTAAAAGAGAAATGGGCCTGTAACTGGAACACAGTAACGGGTCCTTTCCTGGCTTGGGGAGTACAGAGATAGAGGCCTGCAACATATCTGGGGGGACGCTATGCCCTTCCAGAATGGCGTTGAAGGCTGTAATGAATTGGGGGGCTAGATGTGTCTGAAAAGTTTTGTAGTACAGAAGCGTAAAGCCATCTGGCCCAGGGGCCTTCCCCGGCTGTGTATCTGCTATGGCTGCTGTAAGCTCTTCTATGTGGAGAGGTTGGGATAATTGTTCTTGTTCGGCCTCCGTAAGAGAAGGAAGTTTGGCTTCCTGAAGGTATTCCTGTATATTTGAAATGGAGGAGGCAGAGGGATTAGCTGCATGTGCTGGGTCTAAGTTATAAAGCTTTGAGTAGTAGTCTCGAAAGGCAGCTGCGAGTTCTGGAGAAGCATGTATCTTGGACCCTGCGGGGTTCAAGAGGGCAGGAATGTACGATTGTGCTCGTTTTGCCCTCAATGCGTTGGCCAGTAAGCGGCCACATTTGTCTCCATACTCATAGAAGGAGCGGCGTGCCTTGAGCAGAACATGTTTGGCCTTATAGAGAGAATGTTCTCTAATCGCCTCTCTAGTTCGAAGCAATTCTGCTTCTGATGTGCAGTCGGGCCGGGCTTTGTGTTGCTTCTCCTGGATGTGAAGTTTTCCTAAAAGATCCGTCAGAGTTTTGGCGCGGCGTTGCTTGGCCGCATGGCCAATTTTTATGAGGATCCCCCTAATGTAACATTTGTGTGCTGCCCACATAGAGAGAGGGTTAGACACGGAACCCGTATTATTTGCAAAGTAGGAGCGAAGTTCTCTGCTGATCTCTGCTACCGTTTCTGGATCTTTAAGGAGTGTTTCATTCAGGCGCCAAAATGGCGTCTTTGGATGTGAATGTGGGGGTGTGAGTTCCAGGAGAACTGGAGCATGATCAGAAAGTGTTATCTGGCCAATTTCTGCTTTGGAGGCTATGGGAATTGTAGAGTGTTGTATTAGGAAAAAATCGATCCTGGAATAGGATCCGTGCGTGGGAGAGTAGAAGGAAAAATCTCGTTCTTGAGGATGAAAAATTCTCCAAACGTCCACCAGTTGGTGATCATGTAGTAGATCTTTAAGGGTTCGTCTTGCTCCTTGGGGTAAGGAGGATGATTGAGCCGATGAGTCTTTAGACGGATCTAGGGTGAGGTTAAAGTCGCCCCCTAAGATGAGAGTACCCTCGCAGAAGGGCTCCAGTGTTGTTAGGAAAGTTCCCAGAACCTGAACTTGATTCGTGTTGGGTAAGTAAAAGTTCGCAAGGGTAAATGTGTGAGAATCGATTTTACCCTTCAGAAGCAGAAACCTGCCCTCGTGATCTCGGAGTTCGTCCAGAAACTGCCAGTTTAAAGATTTGGATATTAGGATACTTGTCCCTTTGGATTTAGAGGAATTAGATGGGCTATGGTAAGCCACCGGAAAGTGCCTGTTAGTAATCCTCGGGACCTTGTCCACCTGGAAATGAGTCTCTTGGAGAAAGACTATGTGCGCCCTGTTTCTCCAGAGTTCGGACAGGCAGCTGGATCGCTTTTCAGGAGAATTCAGTCCTTTAATATTCCATGAAAGGAATTTAAGAGCCATAATGGCGGAGTGCCTGCTCCCTAGGTGGGGGAGGGGGGGTACGGAGGGGGGAGGGGAGAGGGGAGGGGAGAGGGGAAGATGGAAGCGGGAAATAGGGGGGAGGTTAGATAGCAAAGAGGAGTTGGAGAGTAGGATAAGAAAACGGTAAAAAGGGGTCTATCAAGAGATGATACTCCGTAAAGGAGAGCTACTGCCACCAGGGCAGAGTGTTCCTATTGCGTGAGGTGGTAAGGCACAGTCAAACGAGGAGCCCCGACCATCGGGACCCCCGCAGCAACGTCGATAAATGAGCGGTATAACAGCACCAGCATGTAAGATAATACCAACATGTAAGATAATACATTCAACTTAAGTCCCATGTAGGGAAACCATATATAGAACATGAGAACAAGCGAATTGATAACAGAAAAGGTAACAGTTAACGGTTCTCTAAGGCACCAGATTCAGGTCTTGCATAACTAGTGGCCTGCGGTAAAGTACAAGGGTTAACCTCTTAACGTCTCCAGGTGAGCGCCATGGGCACCCTGGCATTCTGACCAGGACTTTTTTTGTCTCCTCATGGTCTCTCCCTCCCCTACTTTGGTGACCGAGGCCCAGTTGGGGAGAGACTCGAATATTCCCTTGCAATAGCTAAAAGCGTCTCCCCAAGTGGGTCCCATCGTAGGTGGCCATCACGTGTGGGCATGAAGCCCATTGAGGTGACCAGTGGGCCTCTGAAAAGGAAGGTGAACCGCCCAGATGCTTTCGGGAGTACGGGTACGGTAAGAGAAAAAAAAAAAAAAAAAAAAAAATCTGATCCGGGGTAGCCCGTGTCTTGTAGGAAAATAACCGGAACAAAAATACAACGTCCCCTGGATTGCTACTCGGTCTCCCCTAAAATTGGTGCCATGTCTTCCACTAATGGAGTACCTAGAAGGTGAATGCCTCCTGGAAACGTTGTACAATACTATTCCCTATCCCCACTGTAAGGCAGGTGGGCGGAGGCAGTGTGGAAACGTAAGGCCGTCGCCAATCTACGAACCGAGCCCCCCAGATCTCCTTTCACCCCCCAAAAAAAAATAAAAAAAAAAAAATAAAAAAAAAAAAATTACACTTACTTACAAATCAAAAATCAAAAACAGCCCCAGATAGCCAGTAACACAGTACAGTAATATAATACAGTGGTGAGACGGTCCCTTTGCTACAACTGTACCAGTGAATATATACCCCACTGCCCGGATCATTGGAGAAGCCCTCAGTTTCCCTCTGTCTTCATATGGCGGGTCCGATAACTGTGCTCTGGGCTGAAACAACAAAAGCAAAAAAAAAAAAAAAAAAAAAAAAAAAAGAAAATGGGAGGGAGGGGGAAGAGTGAAAGTCAACCCCTCTTACAGGATTTTTCCCCCCTGACTCTGGGGTAGCATAGGATACTCTGTTTGTATGGGAAGGTCTGTGGGGTGTTCTTTCGGGGTGAGCGGGTTTTCCTCAGGGTAGATCAGGTCATTGTGGGGAACTAGTGAGCTCCGGTAAAACTGACTGAGAGGTGGTTGGGCCTTCTATGTAAGAGGGGGCATCCGAGTGCTTAGTTCCAGAGAAAAAATAAAAATAAAAAAATCAAAGATCTGGATCGCGGGGAGCCTGTGGTGGGCCTCTCTGTGAACGTCGTCCGGACCGGGCCCTTTGTTGTCTTCCTTCTGACGGACGACGTTGTGGGATCGGCTGAACGGTCACCAGGAGCCAGTTTGGAATAGCAACTGGGTTCATCTCAGCAAAAGTGAACAGGTGTGGGAGCTCTGAGGGATGACGCAGAGCGAAAGTGTCAGGGCCTTTGCGGACAATCAGATGAAACGGATGGCCCCATTTGTATGTGAGACCTTTCTCTCCAATGCCGTCTAAGAGAGGTTTGAGCGCCCGTCTCATCAGGAGGGTTTTCCTGGAAATATCCGGAAGCAGGTGTATGGCCGCGCCATCAAACTCCAAGACGCCCACCCGCCATGCCTGTCTCAGGATTTCTTCTTTAAGGTTAAAGGAGTGCAGGCAGCAGAGGACATCTCTGGGTCTGTCAGGCGAGTTAGGGTTAGGGCCAAGAGTCCTGTGAACACGGTCTAAGACAATAGCCGTGTCTTGCGGACGGTCTAGGTACCGGTTAAAGACGGAGGTTACTGTTGCACGGAGCTCAGATTGTGGGATGGATTCCGGAACTCCCCTCAGGCGTATGTTCTGTCTGCGACTCCGGTTTTCTAAATCGTCAAGAAGCAGTTGTAGTTGGAGAAATTGGTCGTTAATTTCAGAATGCGAGGTCTGTACATCTAGTATACTTTGGGACATCTCTCCCTGTTCCTGCTCCACCGCTGCAACGCGCGTATCTATGGCTGCCACTTCCTGCTTAATGGCTTGCATCTCTCCCCTCATGGCCATCTCCATTCTAGAGGCTAGTGATTCAAAGTCATTCCTAGTGGGGAGCTGCTGTAATAGAGCCCATAACTTATGTGTGGGGTCAGCATGCAGTGCGGGCTCTAACTGCTGGGAAGGTGTAGCAGGGGTACTCACTGTGTCCTGTGGTCTTGAAGTTTGAGCATGTTTGAGACCAGGAGCAGCAAGGGATGTAGTGGCACAGGGAGAGGTCTGTCTGGAGCCGAACAGTTCTTCCTCCAGGTCGGTTGATGTTGCCAGCGATCGAGGTAGACAGGGGGATAAATCGCTGAGAGGGGAGTAGGGCGGCATTGTGAAGTCCTCCTCTTGTTGCCGCAAGCCTTCAGGTGTGGCGGTCTCCCTCCTGGTATCCCCCGTCGCGTGTCCGGCCGGCGCCATCTTAGGTGTCGCTGGGGTAGAGGCAGTCAAATTGCGCTGTTTTAAATAGCGATCCATGCCGCGGGAGGTGAGCTGAGTGCGGCGGGTCGCTCTCCAGGCTGTCGGGGGTGCGGGTAGGTGCTGTCAATGCGGGGTATTGTTTGTGGTATGCTGCACGGGTGCCGCTGGCCGGGAGCTCTCTGTTCTAGCGTCCACTCGCCGCCATGCCGAAGCCACGCCCCCAGCAAGATTTATCACATGACAACTGCGGCAAAAATCGCACCGCGATTGGGATGCCATTAAAAGTAATGGCATCGCAAACGCTCCCCGCGTTTTCTGCTATTCTGGAATCGCGGGCAGAATCACCCTCAATTCTGGAACGCCCAGGTGTGAATGGCGCCTTAAGCTCACCTATAGCCTCCCTAGAAAAAGTATATTCATATTTCTGAACCCCAGGTATGTTGTGGGAAGTATATATTACCTGTCATTTCCAAGTCTTTGTATTTGAAATCAGTTTTCTCTAGCCATTGTGTGCAAAAGCTCTGAAGAAGCAAAACTGTGCAACCACCAACATGCCCGCATCTGTCATTCACAACATTGCATTTACAGACCATATTGTGGATCTATACCAGTAACTGTACTATACACAAATACAAACAGCACAGCAGATAATAATTTAGTTAAACAATGGGTATCATCCAAAGAATCTGTGGCTGGTGCACATACTACAAATATACATACAAAACAAGAGAATAATGTTACTTACGGGAACCACATAGTCAACCCCTTAAATCTATGCTATAAAAAAATATATATTTATTAAAAAGCCAGATTGTATCAAAATATAAAAATTTCTAAAATCGCAGTTTTTCCCCAAACTCAATTAAAATTAGAATGTCATCCATATACCAACCAAAAAAACGCTTACCTCCTCCTAACCCTCACTAATTAGGAACAGTAGGTAGGAAATAAGGCAATGTAAGTAATTATTATAACATTGGAGCTCCAACATAAATCCTAAGTAGATTATTTAGTCATATAGTGCCACTTGTGGATTTTTCCACCAGTGGTATTTTTCCAAGGAGAAAATATATGTGAATGAACTGTCATAATGACGCAATTCTATTCTCTATTCTTGGTAAAAGCATATCCACATATGTGCAGAGCAAATTGATGTTAGATGCTTATTCCATCTATATATTTAAGACAGTATAGAAAAGAACTAGAGCCATGTTCCAGCTACCTCCAAACCTTTCATCCATTTTTGGGATCAGGAAGGATTGGAGGGTAAAATAGAACAGGTTGCTTTGGACAATAACCTCCATTCACATCCATGTTCTCATCCAAGTTCTTGTCCAGGTTGTCCACAGACGTCTGGATATCTTGTTGCCCATTATAGATCCAGTTATCCTTAACGCCACCAGCTGCCTGATGATTTAAGGTGAATCATCCACCATTTTAAAAATAAATGGCATGCCTAAAAGAAGGCACCAGGGTCTGTCTGTTTTTACCTTTGTTGTCCAGAAACATTTTCATTCTCTATGGCCCATGATCTTGGTTTATGTAGCAAAAGCTTTACTTCCCTGACTTTGGGGTACCATTTTCTTGTCTAGTCAGAGAGCCTCAGTAGGCAGTAAAGGCGTCACCATTGGAGAGTGGGGCATTGGTTAGGTGGTGCAAAGGTCTGTGGTCAGGTTTATCATTGAAGTCATTAAAATCAAACCTTTAGCAAGAAACTTACTGTATTTTCTGGCGTATAAGACTACCTTTTACACCGAAATTACACAGCCAAAAAGCGGGGGTCGTCTTATACGCCGGGTGAAGAAGCCGCCAGATGGATATCCGTCCGCCGGGCGCACTGTAAAATTGTAATATGTATACAGTATGTGCCGCTCAGCCAATCCCGGCGGGCGATGCACTCTGATGAATACAGAGCCTGCTAAGCCTGCTTGGATTAGGTAACAACCTCTGCCAATCCGAGCAGGCTACATGAGTCAGAGCGGCGCGGGCTGATGTCACAGCCTCTGCCAATCCGAGCAGGCTTTGTATCCATCAACAGATTAGTAAAATACAATGCCTGCCGTGATTGGCTCAGCGGTGCACACTGTCTGCACACTGTATTCTGAAGTGTACCTGGTGCTACTGTACTAACACAGCATCATATACTGTGTGTACTTGGTGCTCTACATATTAACAAAGCATCCTGTACTGCACATCCAGCTCCAGATCTCCCCTAAAATACAGGTATGATTTATGGTGCTTTGGAAGAGAGGATTCATTGTTGCTGCCTACCAATTGTGGGATCTCTGGGACTTGTAGTTTACCAGTTTCCTTTTTCTGATGTTAAGTCTGATGTTTTTCTTTTTTTTTTCTCGTTTCTGATGGTTTTTTGTAAATGGTGTTGCCTCGGAAGGGGGGTAGTCTTATATGGCGAGTATAGCCCCAAACCTAAGTTTTCACTGGAAAAATAGGGGGTTGTCTTATACACCCAGTAGTCTTATACGCCGGCAAATACGGTAAACCAGTGTCCGAGCAGTGAACAGAAGTGGTGTTTTTGGTTAACAAAAGTATTAGCAGACATCTTACTACTGTTAGGCAAGGCTACTTTTACATTTTTTAAATTGCTAATAGGTTCATTTTACCTTTTTTAGCTAGAAGTGGTGTAGTGATGAGGGTAAGGGGTAGCTTATGGGCCCATGTCCTAGGGGAGCTATGATTAGAGATATTGTTTCTTCATGATATTTCCTAATCTGCAGAATGTGTTATATACACAAGAAACAAATTTGCTAATATGTTCATTATATATTGTATGAGGCATAACAACAGTCACAAGTTCATCAAAATTGTCTTAGTTATCCTAACATAAAATAGGTGAGATGTAGATCAGGGGTAGGCAACCTTTCAAGCATAGTGTGCTGAAAAAGGTTTTTAAAGAAAGTGAGAGTTCCAGCAACATTAAAGTAAATGCTACAGTATAAACGACTTAATAATAATAATTCATACATTTTAACAATAATAAGAAATTAATATTGAGCTTTTAAAGATTAATGGAAAGTGGTAAAACTCAGATCACCCCAATTCCTGCACCTTCACACCTCAGATCAGCCCAGTTCCTGCATCTACGCACCTCAGATCAGCCCCAGTTTCTGCACCTTCACACCACAGATCAGCCCAATTCCTGAACCTTCACACCTCAGATCAGCCCAGTTCCTGCATCTTCGCACCTCAGAGCAGCCCCAGTTTCTGCACCTTCACACCACAGATCAGCCCCAATTTCTGAACCTTCACACCTCAGATCAGCCCAGTTCCTGCATCTTCGCACCTCAAATCAGCCCCAGTTTTTGCACTTTCACACCTCAGATCAGCCCACTTCCTGCACTTTCACACCTCAGATCAGCCCCAGTTCCTGCATCTTCACACCTCAGATCAGCCCCAGTTTCTGCACCTTCACACCACAGATCAGCCCAATTCCTGAACCTTCACACCTCAGATCACCCCAATTCCTACACATTCACACCTAAGATAAGCCCCAATTTATGCACCTTCATACCTACGATCATCCCAGTTCCTGGATCTTCACAATTTAGATTACCCCAGTTCCTGCACCATCAAACCTCAGATCACCCCAATCCTGCACCTTCATATCACCTCAACTCCAGCAGCTTTACACCTCAGATCAGCCCAATTCCTGAACTTTCACACCTCAGATCACCCCAATTCCTGCATCTGCACACCTCAGATCAGCCCCAGTTTCTGCACCTTCACACCACAGATCAGCCAAATTCCTGAACCTTCACACCTCAGATTACCCCAATTCCTACACATTCACACCTAAGATAAGCCCCAACTTATGCACCTTCATACCTACGATCATCCCAGTTCCTGGATCTTCACACTTTAGATTACCCCAGTTCCTGCACCATCAAACCTCAGATCACCCCAATCCTGCACCTTCACACTTCATATCACCTCAACTCCAGCAGCTTTACACCTCAGATCTCCTCAATTACTACACCTTTATACCCAAGACCAGCCCCAATTTCTGCAGCTTCATACCGTAGATCACCTCAAATCCTGCACCTTCACACCTCAGATCACCCCAGTTCCTATAGCCATCAGACCTCAGATCACCCCAATTCCTGCATCTTTATACGTCAGATCACCCCAATTCCTGCATCTTTATACCTCATATCACTCCAACTCCTGCATCTTCACACCTCAGATCAGCCCCAATTTCTGTACCTTCACACCTCACATCAGCTAAATTGCTGCACTTTCAAATATCAAATAAGCCCCAATGCATACACCTTTACAGTAGACAACTGATCAGCTCCAGTTCCTGTGCCTTCAGACCCCAGATCAGCCCCAGTTCCTGCACCTCCACACCTCAGATCAGCTCAATTCCTGCACCTCCACACCTCAGATTAGCTCAATTCCTGGACCTTCACACCTCAGATCACCCCATTTCTTGCACCATCAAACTTCAGATCAGCCCAATTCCTACACCATCAGACCTCTGATCAGCCCAATTCCTACACCTTCATATCTAAGATCAACCCCAATTTCTGCACCTTGACACCTCAGATCACCCCATTTCCAGCTCGATAAGACCTCAAATCACCCCAATTTATGCATCTTCACTCCAACCCCCCCCCCTAATTCCTGCACCATCAGACCTCTGATCAGTTAATTCCTGCAAGTTTCCCACCTCACAATACCCCAATTTCTGCATCTTCACACATTAGATAACCCCATTTCCTGCTACTTCACACCTCAGATCATCCCGATTCCTGTACTATCAGACCTCTGATCACCCCAATTCCTGCACCTTCAATAACTACTACTTTTAGAAAACACTAACTAAACACTTGCATCAGGGTTCCCAAAGTCCCCCCTTACATCAGGGCCCCAACTCCTTCTTGCATCAAGGTCCATTGAGTCCACCCTGTTACATCAGGATCCCCAGAGTCTCCTCTTTCATCAGGGTCCCCAAAGCTCCCCCCCTACATTAGAGTCATAAGAGCTCCCATTAAACCAGTGTATCCATAAATCCCTCTCATGCTATCAGGGTCCCCAAAGTCTCTCCCTTTACATCAGGGTCCCTCTGCATTACATCAGGGTCTCTCCACATTAATTCAGGGTCCCTCCACATTACACCAGGGTACCCAGGGTCCCTCCGCATTACATCAGTGTCCCACCGCATTACATCAGGGTCCCTCCACAATTCATCAGGGTCCCCAGGGTCCCTCCGCATTACATCCGGGTCCCCAGAATCTCTCCGTATTACATCAGGGTCCCCAAAGTCTCTTCATATTATATCAGGGTCCCCAGAGTCTCTCCACATTACGCCAGGGTCCCTCCACATTACATCAGGGTCCCTCCGCATTAAACCAGGGTCCCTCCGCAGTACACCAGGGTCCCTCTGCATTACATCAGGGTCCCCAGAGTCCCTCCGCATTACATAGGGTCCCCCACTTTACACCAGGGTCCCTCCGCATTACATCAGGGTCCCCAGAGTCCATCCTCACTCCATCGGGGTCCCCCGCTTTACACCAGGGTCCCTCCGCATTACACCAGGGTCCCTAGAGTTCCCCTGAATTATAGGGTCCCCCAGAGTCCCTTGCATTACACCAGGGGTCCCTCCACATTACACCAGGGTCCCTCCGCATTACACCAGGATCCCTCATCCCTCCGCATTACACCAGGGTCCATCCACATTACATAGGGTCCCCCAGAGTCCCCCGCTTTACATTAGGGTCCCCAGAGTCTGTCAATATTACATCAGGGTCCCTCCACATTACATCAGTGTCCCCAGAGTCCCCCACATTACATCAGGATCCCCAGAGTCCCACTAAACAACACCAACAAACTTAGACCATGTCCTGCATACAACCATAACCCCCCCATATTCTCACACTCACCAAACCATGACTCACGTGCATATATTATATGTAGATTTAACCCCACCCGTGACAAATCGCACATCCACACCAACCACACCAATCACAACACCCACACCACCATCCGTACCAACACATTTGCATGCATACACACACTGCAACCACATATATAACAACACATGACACATGCGCTGCCATGCACAACATTTCCTGCACATGCACACGCAACCGCACATGCACATACATACACAGACTGCAACATATTCACTCACACGTCAGCCACCAAATTTGCTAAGTCATAGCACCCCATTTATGAAACAGTACACTGCCAGCCAACCCTGTTCCCCTGCATTCATAGCCCTTTTAGTCCCATAACCCCAGCCAACAGTCACCAAATGCAAACCAAACCCCATGAACCCATAATTTTCCAGAGGAAAAAAAGGAAGAAGCAAAGCCAGCAAGTACCACGAAAAGAATGCTTACACTTAGAAGCTACCAAGCAGAGCAGTCCCCCCTCCTCCTCCTTCACAGTGTGACCAAGGCGCTTCCACATGGTACAGGACCACAGCCATTGCCTCCCCCTTGTAGCAGTCCCGCCAGACCTGGCTTCCCGGGAACCAGCGTGTGACGTCATGCACCGCGCAGGCACCTGGCTACAAAGCACACAGGCTACCATTCCGGGACCAGGGCCCAGCTACTGAGCACACAGGCTTCCATCCCGGGACCCAGACACAGCCAACGAGCGTGGTTGCGCTGGGAATCTATGGGGAGGCGGAGATTGCATGAAGCGGCAGTACAGGGTATTTCAACCACTGTGCTGTTAGCCAGTGCTGTCAGCAAAACTGATGACTGGCAACCTGCCTCATGTGCCAACATAAATGCAGCAGTGTGCCATGTCTGGCACGCGTGCCAGGGGTTGCCGACCCCTGACGTAGACTGTTCATTCATAGAAAAGGGCACAAAACTAGACATGGAATGAATATGTTGCAATTACTTTTAGCATTTCGTAGTAAACCCTGTAGTAGCAGGGAGTGCTAAATCATTCTGCTTGACAAGGTAATGGCATGGAACTGTGAATGCAGCTGTGTGGGGGAGGTAGTTTAAATTGTTCTGATTACATTTTAATGCACACACGGTGGTTCAGAAATATAACACAATAGAGTATAAATTAAATTTATGAAAACGGAAAAGCTGGTTCACATTCTACTTGTCATTCAATAGAATAGAATGAAAATCTCCTCTTTGTTATTTATTTATATGCTCTGTGCCCTAGATTTATACACATATATTAAACAGGAGATCGGAATCAAAAGAAAGCAAATATGAATGGTCTTTTTTTGTGGTTGTAGGAATTTTCGTTTTCTTTCTTTGTATCTGCGATGAAACATCAGAGTTGGTATGTTTCCATGTGTTGGAATGTATCCATGGCCAACAAGTTCTAAGGTTTGCTGAAAGTCTGAAGCCCCATACACACGGTCGGACAATCCGCGGACCAGGTCCGTCGGACCATGTCCGTCATACTTTGTCCGATGTTGGTTTTGCGTACACACGGTCGGACAAAGTTGTCGGAAAATCCGATCATTCTGAACGTGGTGACGTTTGTTGCCTACGACGGGACTACGTAGAGGCTAGTAGCCAATAGCTTTGGTCTTGTAATGTGATCTGAGCATGCGTAGCACTTTGTCCGGTCGGACAACCGTACACACGATCGGATTTGGTGTGATCGGACCGTGTTGACGGCAAATCTTTCCAGCAGGAGATAAGACTTTGTCCGTCGGACAAACCGACGTACACTGTCCGATGGTGCATACACACGGTCTGATTTTTCAACAACATTGTCCGATCGGACAGAATCCATGAAAAAGTCCGACCGTGTGTATGGGGCTTAAGTCTAAAGCTGCATTTGATGTGTCTGGCTAATTAGTAAATCAGACCTTTAACCATTGGAATTTTTACTTTTAGCAAGAAAGCAGTAAAGCTCCTTTTTCTTGAGAACTTAATTAAAAGGTGATGTCTCCTGGTTCAGCCAGTGAGATGTGAAAGGTTCACTAAATGTAAAAAATATAAGTTTCTGATGTGAACCATGACAAAGGATGATATCAATCTGCGGTACCATGACATTCCTTTGTAGACCATAAAGTGTATGTAAAACCTTCTTTGTTCCATTTTGGTCTATTAAATATACCATTGAGAGTGTTTAATATATATTTTCGATATGTAAACAATACCTGTTGTCTGAAATTTAGAGCTGCCCTTAGTTCTGTGCGCATTTCCTGTTTTGTCTTAAGGAGCCAAATTAGCCCTGCTAGTTCTTTTCTTGGGGCTTCAGCATAATTAACCTATTTGTTATAGAGAAAAGACTATTGGGCAGGTTTAAATCGTTCAGCAAAAGACAACTGGGAGGGCTGACACCATGCAGTCTTTAAACAGGGTCTTTGGAGGGAAAAAACATGGAAAATGTGCATATATTGCAGAGATGTACTGCATATTGTCTAAGGCTAGGTTCACACCTAATACAGATGTGGCTCACAGCGGGGTTCCGGTGCATACCTGTTCCCTGTTTTAGGGACTCATCAGGCCCGAATCTTTGCCTGAATTCAGACCTGGAACGGAGCCAAAGACGCACAGGACACCTGTGCAATGTGCTTCGCGGCTGCCCCTGAGATCTGTGAACCAGCTCCATTGAGAGCCGGTCACAAGCTCCTGTCATGCGAAATTGGATGCGGGGGAATCCGCATCCAATACGCATAAGTGTGAACCCAGCCTAAAAGTTAGATTCCAGTTGTTCAAATGCCAATGCACATGGCCAGCTTCAACTCCAGTGCATGTCAGGTCAAAAAAAAAACTCACATATGCAATACATCTATAGCCAGGTGCAGGGGCAACAAAATAATTGAGAGGAAAATACATATTTAGAATGCACAACAGACTGATTGTTTCTCCCCCAATGCTCAAGCATGCAGATTGCGTCACGTCCAGCCTCTAGAGGGAGATTTCCTTTTCTGATTTGCAGCAGAGAGACTTGGGACTTTTAACAGCTAACATCTATTGAGGAGTCAAGCTGGTTTTGCATTACAAATCCCAATGTTCTGGAATCACAGGGAATCCTGGGAGAGTATATGAATGTGACTGTTACTGGGGGACTCACTCTCTTGGACTGGAGACATCTCAGAGGTCAGTCAGAAGGCATTGTCCTGCTTACAGCCGCACTGAGATGCAATAATCCAGTCTCACACAAGCAGCAGTCTACAGATCAATCTGCACCAGCGCCAGAGCTTCAGTGACACCGCCCACCCCAGTGCCAGACACCCAGCTGTCATTAGCAGCCGGTGGCATAGAGACATCGACAGCAATCGCCATCTGTGACTTCCCGCCAAAGCTACCGTAGCCAGCTGTCCACTTGCTGCTTTAACCTACTGCGATGTAAAGCCTGCTCATTCCACCTTCTTACACGGGAGTCCTATCTTCAATCGAGATTGGTGAGAGGCCAGTTTGCCAAGCCTTTACTCTTTTTCATACATGGGCACTGCCAGCAGACATTTTTCCCCCATCTCAGTTAAGCAGATCTTGCTACCTTGTCCTCACTGTATGCAGATCTGACTCAAACACCAGCACATCTACTTCAAGTGTTAAAGGGCCCCAATCTATTGCCAGCAGAAGATAAAGTCTCAAACATAAACTGCTTTTTACTACAGATAGCTATCACCCACCCAGGAGTAACTCTCCTCTGCCGATAGAGAACTTCCACCTTCCTTCCCAATACTACACCAGTTAATGTGCGGAGCCTGAATGCATTGGTGGCAGGCATCTCTTCCACAGCCAGCGGTGCACCTCTAGAAAGCACCGTTATAATCCATACTACATCATCCAGTGATTCATTATTTGCCATCTTTATTTAATCTGACTATTAATTATTACCTGTATTTACTCTGCTTACTTTCTAACATCATCTAACTGTGTATTGCTGTTAGCCAATAGTTTTTTTATAGTTGACCTGAACAGCTTTGAATTACTCAATACAACTGTATTTATTGAAATTCATGTTCACTGCCTCTAATTTCTACTGGGTACTGTGTGTGACAAGGTTACAGAACAGTGTTTGCTTCACGACCAACGATGTACCAGTACATCACTGGATTTCAGTGGTTATACCGGGACGATGCCTGCAGATGCAGGCATCGTCCTAGGGTCGTTTTATAGAGCCGGGGGTTGGCTCTCTTTCAATAGCAATCAGAGCTGCTAACTAGCTTCTGGATTGCTATTACAAGCAGTGGAAGGGGGCCCACCTCTCACTGCTCTCTCTGACTCTCCTGTCCCACCAGGAGACTCTTTTTTAATTTTAAAAAGTGTATTTTTTCCAAAAAAAAATGCATTTGAAAAACTTCTGCTCAAATACTGTGTGACACAAAAATTGCAACACCCACCAATTTATTCTCTAGGGCCTCTACTTAAAACAATATATAACATTTGGGGGTTCTAACTAATTCTCTAGCAAAACACTGATTTATACATGTAAACAAAAGTGTAAAAAAAGGCCTGGAGCTGAAGTGGGAGATTTATGATTAGAAAATCATTTATTCTTTTAGAGTGCCTATAATGAAAGCCACTTGCCCCATAAGACACCCTGTTGATTGGAAATTAAACACTGTATAAAATTAAATTAGATCCAAACTCAACCACTAAAATCTCATAAAAGCTTTAACATATTATTATACAAGATTCATAATGAACCAACAGTTTGTGCAGTGCTTTAAAAATGAAAGGGAGACAGTACAGTTACAATACAATTTAAGACAAGAGGGTTAAGAGGGCCCTGCTCATAAATGTTAATGTAATTCCGAAAATAATAATTTGACATCTTCAGTTTTCATTAAAAAAAGGTAAATTAAATGAAATATATTCCTTTAATCCTGGTTTAGTATTACAATACAATAGAGAATCCTGCCTCTCAGAATAGCATACTAAAGTGCTAGACAGCCGTGGCGGCTGGTGCTAAAATATTTTGGGGGGGTGCAAACAAACTGAAAAAAATTTAAAAAAAAAAAACATCAAACGCAGCCACTTTGCCATCAAACGCTGCCACTTTGCCATCAATTGCAGCCACTGTGCCATCAAACGCTGGCACTGTGCCATCAAACACAGCCACTGTGCCATCAAACGCTGCCACTGTGCCATCAAAAGCTGCCACTGTGCCATAAAACGCTGCGACTGTGCCCATCAAACGCTGCCACTGTGCCATCAAATTCTGCAACTGTGCCCATCAAACGCAGCGACTGTGCCATCAAACACTGCCAGTGTGCCCATCAAATGCTGCCCCTGTGTCCATCAAATGCTGCCAGTGTGCCCAATGCTGCCATTGTGCGCATCAAATGCTGCCAGTGTGCCAAATGCTGCCAGTGTGCCCAATGCTGCCAGTGTGCCAAATTCTGGCAGTGTGACAGTGTGCCCAATGCTGCCAGTGTGCCAAATGCTGCCAGTGTGCCAAAATCTGCCAGTGTGACAGTGTGCCCCCTGGCCGCTCGTCTTCTGCCAGCACTTACCCTGTCTTGTGGGGCAGCGGGTGACAGCAATGAGCGGGTCCTTCATGCGTCTCCTGCACCTCTTCTCCCGTCCTCTCCTCCCGTCAGGCGTCCAATAGCGGTGCCTGTTGTTTTAGCCAATCAGGTGACAGGTAACAAGACCTGAGCAACCTGATTGGCTGTGAGGTGGGTCAGTGTTAGGGAAGCGACGTATTCAGTTCTCTAACACACCAATAAGTATTCAGCGAACGCACAGCAGCGCACCAGCTGTTTACCCTTTTGGAAGCCTATTAGAGCCCATGGCTCTAAGCCTGGCGCCCGACAAGGGCCGGGCACATGAATAGGGGGCGGCAGCGGCGACCATAGATAGATTCATGCAATGCATGAATCTATCTATGTGAGAGAGCGAGTGACATGAGAGGGGGGTGGCGCTCCTGCGCCCTTTATGGATGCACCGCCGCTGCATAGACAGTATGTCTATGAAAAATAGTTTTCAGTGTTGGCAACTCTAAAAGTAACTCTTGGATTTTCCTCTGTGCACTAGATGTTCTTGATCTTATTGTGTAGCTCCTCTGATGCATGCATACCTCATTGTTTATTAATATAGTTGTCAAATACAGGAATCAAGGTGAGAATGATACTTAAAGCCTTCTTTCTGCTCTGATTTCTGTTTCTGCCCGTGTACTTTAATATCCTTATTTTCTTAAAACTTTCTTGAATAGCTTCCATTTTAGGGAGCTTTCAAGTTTTCTGAATTACTTCCAAATTATTTTCTGTAATGACAAGTTGAAAACAGTTTATGTGACATACTGTATAATACAGTTGTTATGTATTGCAGTCAGAAATTATATTAGCATCCATTTTTGACTGTATCTTTTAGATAAATGGGTTACATGACTTTTCTTGTCGCAGTGGAGGATTGTATGTGCCGATAAAAGCATAGAGAGTAGAGAGTCTTTTTTGTACCAATCCGTCAAATTGTCACTGTTTAGCCATTTTAAAAATAATAACTTATTGTTATGACACAGACATGAATATATTTATTTCACTTTTTAAATGTCTTATAATGCCTGGACTACATCCTTAAAATATTTAAAAATAAGTGCTGCGCTATATATGATACTAAGCTTGATAAAAACTGTAAACAAATGTGCAAACAAAAATTCATATACATACAGAAGGTGATAATTACTACATGATTGAATACATATAATTAGTATAAAGTGCCAAGTGAAAATAAGTAAATATGTGCAAATAGTCCAAATAAATGCTTGCAGAAAGTCCAAGTGAAAAAAGGGGGTTACAGATGTTCAGTCCCAATTGTTGCTTTAAGTGACAACAGATGTCCACTTATGCCCCGTATACATCGGAAAAAGTCCGATAGGATTTTGTTGTCGGAAAATTTGAGATCCTGCTCTCAAATTTTTTCCGTCGGAGATTCCAACAGAAAAAGTCCGATGGACGGGCAGATTTTCCGACAATATGGTCCGATCGGACATTTTCCATCTGAGTTTCCGACCGTGTGTACGGGGCATAAGAATCACCAGGGCATGTGCATCTACCACCCAGAGGAGAGACAGAACACGCTTACCGAAATACGTGGACTCAAATGCTGGCAGCACTGAGTCAAACAGGCAGAGAGAATTGAATATCCCCACAGTAGTGGTCTATTAAGTAACTCAAGGGATCTGATACCATGTCATTCCAGGAGATAGGCCCTCTCACTTGATCATGTAGTCCGATAATCATAGAAAATAAAAGGCCACCACATACTGTAAAACCATCACTTTGCCTCCACCTTCATTTCTCTTGAATACTGCAGAGTTAATGCTTATGTTTTAACTTTTTGCCAGGAGTTGTAGAACAGTTTATATCTTGACTGTATTCTTAAAAAAAACGCAAAATAACAACTGCCATCTGAGTAAAAACAAATTTTTTAGGTCAACATAGTGTTGACTGTCACTGAGATGTATAAAATAAATGTTTATATATACCTTGACAGGGACGAACCTCAAAAAGATGGCTAATTGCATTTGTAATCATAGCCACAAGAATTGCTATAGCCAGGTCTTGGAAGTCATCTATAGTCCCATTTGAATTGGTTAAGGTTAAATTATCCTGGATAATGATTAATGGAAGACTTTCCGCTATCTTGAATAGAAAAATGACGGAGTTTGAAAAAACTTGGGACCCATGGATGAGGTATCTCTCAGGAAATGCCTAGTGCCCTCTTGGCTTTTTACCATCTTTGGTAGCGTGGTGTGGTTACACAGTAACTTCTCCTTTCC
Organism: Lithobates sylvaticus; assembly: GCA_028564925.1. NCBI lineage: Eukaryota > Metazoa > Chordata > Amphibia > Anura > Ranidae > Lithobates > Lithobates sylvaticus. The sequence goes on along the minus strand of CM053030.1, from coordinate 210,795,409 downwards.
TCTTTCCCTCCTCTTTTTCATTTCTGCTCCTTTTCCCACCTGGAGATAAAGTATTTGCCTGCATTGAAATGTATAGGGCTTTTTGGCCAGTGATCTGTAAGGATGACATACTCTGGTTTTCATTTACCCAATCTGTTTCCTGTATTGTGTTGTGGATGTACCTAATGTGCATTCTATAATGTTGTACATCAGTTTTATATTGGCGAAAATACCTTGCTCTGTTACTGTAATATCCACTGCCATGTTCAAATGAGCATTTGTAATTGTATTACATGTCTTTGTAAAAGAATAAAAATGATTGGAAATGAAAATAAATATAAATTGTGGCATGCCTATGTAGTCACTCTTTCCTTGCCTATCAATGCATCGGTTCGTTCTGTACAGATACTTATATCCCCTTTATCAACTAGATGTTCATACTGCAAACAAATGATCTGTAGCACTAGTAAGAAAATGCCCCACACTAGGAGTTTTGTGACCACAAACATTTACATATCTTTCTTTCTTCATTTGTATAGAGAACAGCCATGGCTCAGATACTGACAACTAGTCATTCTGATTCAATCCAGAAATAAAGTGCAGCATAGCCTCCTATATATTTACTATGTATGTGCTACGTCAAATAATGTGTGACCTGTTCACCTTCAAAAAAATAATAATAATTACACTAAATATTATCCACGTCTCTGTGTATAAATCTTGTGTTCACTATGTTATATCTTGACACTCATTTCTAGAAATAAACAATCTACCAAAATGAAACAAGTGAAATGAAAAACAATTTCATATAATTACACTAACAAATGCTACATCGTCCATTGGTACCACGTATCATCATATGGGTATACGCTTCAGCAGTTGATAAGATGAATTGATTAACAGTCTACCAACACAAATAAAGTGAAATAGAAAACAATTTCATATAATTACACTAACAACTGCTGAATGGTCCACATGTACCAAGTGGGATTATATGAATATAAGCAATAAAGGTTGATCAGATGAATAAATTAACAATCTACCAACATAAATAAAGTGCATTGAAAAACAATTTTATTCATTTACGTAAACAAAAGCTACATCGTCCATTTGTACTAAGTGAGATCATATGAATATATTCATCAATTGTTGATAAAATAAATAAATGAACATTCTACCAACATAAATAAAGTGAACTGAAAAACAATTTAATATATTTACACTAAAAATTGCTATAATAACCATGTGTACCAAGTGGGATCATATGGATATACCTGCATGCATCAACAGTTGAATAAATCAATAAATACATGAATAAAATATAATACATCTCATGCAATAATAGTCCAATATTCCAATCGTCTACGTGTACCTTTGTGCACATACTAGCTTTATGTCGTGATAATGTATCCAAACCTGAAAAAACACAACTGTTTCATGATCCTCTACCTGCTTACCTACAGATATGACCTATTGCACAGTAAGGTCAATATGCACCTAGCCCTTTATGCTAGGCCACAGTAATCCCAGGAGTAACAGTCTACTCTCCATCTGTAAGTGCCGACTTCTCCGTCTGCACCACATAGCAGCTCCTCTCTTCATCAGCAAGGTTGGCTTAAGAAAAAAGATAGCTCTGATTGCACAATATATATATTTAAAATGCCCACATTTATTTAAAGGCCAGATAAAAACACTCACAAACTATGTGCACTGTATCCCAATGCACTCAGATATATTGCCTCCTTAATAGCTGTATTACCACCTTAAGGAATACATAGACATCGGTACAAATGTTTAAAATCTCGCTTCCAGTAACGACCTTGGCGTGATTACATCATATGGACACAATCTTCAAGCCTGGGACAAAACAGGTCAAGGAAATGATGTCATGACAGGAACCGGAAGTTTGTCACAGGAGCAGGAAGTTGTGGTGCGGCCATCTTTAAAAAAGATGTGTGCTCTTTCCCTTGGATATGTAAGCATATTGGAAAATATGTTTCTACACTGTTGGAAGCTCTTTTATATGAGGTGGATTGGTGAGTCTGGAGAAGGTATTGGAGAAAAGGAGAGTGGAGATTGGGTACATTCTAGACCAATTGTGGTCCCAAGGCTTTGGTGAGGCTTCATTGCATGAGGGGATGCCTGGTGGTGGAAGATTTTGGTGGTATAGTGTGAGATCACAACATGTTTATGTAAGCAAAATAAATAGTGTGGGGAGCACAGTTTTGGTTTGAAAGTATCATGCTATGTTGGTTTTTATTTTAATATGTCCATGAAGAACTATTGAATAGAAGGTGTGACACGCAGGGAAGGGATGAGAAGTGACACTGAATTGTTGTTGAGCACAAGTGTGATTAGACCCATTATACAAGAGGGGTCTTACAATCTGGTGAGCATTTAAGATATTGGTGAGAAGATCACTTGAAGACAATTAGTGATTAAGGAATATTGTAAATGGGGATATTCTAGTGCTGGAAATAGGACTAATTGAGAGGTTGATCAAAAGGCAAATAAACGTTTCACTTTGTAAGGGAAATTGCACTTTGCAAGGAAATTTGCCCCAGAGCTTAGTGAATCTCTGGGGCAAAGTTGGGGAAGCTCTGCTGACTTCCATCACCCAATCATGTACAAGCAACTATGTTGTGTTTTGTTAACTTCCTTGCACATGATTGGGTATTCATTGCAAAGTGAAACTTCACTTTCAAAAAACTCACTAAACTCTCTGGGGAAAATGCTCTTGCAAAATACTACTTCTATTGCAAAGTGAACAGTCAATTTGTCTTTAGTAAATTAACCCCAGAGTGTCAAAGTCAAAAAGACTAAGCCAGCATAAGGGTGGCTCAACCTTATCCTAGGATTATTAAGTATATGTATATAGAGATATAGTTTATATCTCTATATACAGTAATGTGCAAAAGTTTTAAGGCAGGTGTGAAGAAATGCTGTAAAGTAAGAATCCCTATAATATATATATATATATATATATATATATATATATATATATATATATATATATATATATATATATATATATATATATATATATATATATATATATATATATATATATTTTAAATGTTTATTTTTATTAATTTACAAAATACAAAGTGAGCAAACAAAAGAAAAAATCAAATCAAATCAATATTTGGTGTGACCACTCTTTGGCTTCAAACCAACATCAATTCTTACACTTGCACAAAGTCAGGGATTTTGTAGTATTAGAGTCAGGTGTATGAATAACCAATTTTTTTCTTATATCTGTGTTTTGTAAACAATGCTGTATTGTTATTATGTTATTTTGTTGCTTATCAGACATATTGATTTATGTATACATTGCAGAGATCCTTTCAGCCTTGTAACCAATGCGTAATCCCTGAAGAAGACGTAAAACATTGAAATGCATTGGGGTTCTATGCGTCTGTATTATCTGTTCATATTGTGCACTGCATATATTGTGTTCTAAAGTTGGCACTATGTGGTACTCTGTATTTTTTCAGCCAATACATTTTTATCATGTGATCATGTGATATTATAATCACGTTCCCTTATTTAAGGATTTTTAACTTTAAATTCAATAAAACATTGTATTTTTTATTCTATTTTCTGGGTTGGATATACTGCTTTTATCCTTTCTTGTATCGTAAAGTCCCAATCTCCCCCTTTTCTTCCCCTTGTGGGCTTATTTAATCTTCATGGAAGAATTGTGGCCAAAAAGCCATATCTCCAACATGGAAAGAAAGCTAAACGACTCAACTATGCACAAAAATATAGGAACTGGGGTGTGGAAAAAATAGCAGCAGAGGCTCTGGACTGATGAGTCAAAATTTGAAATATTTGGCTGTAGCAGAAGGCAGTTTGTTTGCGGAAGGTCTGGAGAGTGGTACATAAATGAGTGTCTACCAGCAAGAGTGAAGAATGGTGGAGGTTCCTTGTAAGTCTGGGGCTGCCTTTCTACAAAAGGAGTTGGAGATTTGGTCAGGATCAGGATCATGGTGTCCTCAGTGCTGAGAAATACAGGCAGATAAAGTACTTATCCATCATGCCATACCATCAGTGAGACGTGTGATTGGCCCCAAATTTATTCTGCAGCAGTATAATGACCCTAAACATACAGCCAATGCCATTAAGAACTGTTTTCAATGTAAAGCAGAACAAAGAGTTCTAGAAGTAGCCACCACATGATCTCAACTTTATCGAGTCTGTTTGGGTTTACATAAGGATTTCAGGCAACCTACATCCACAGAAGATTTGGGTCTAGGTCTCCAAAGATGTTTGGAACAACCTACCTACCTGCCGAGTGCCTTCAAAAACTGTGCTCAAGTGTACCTTGAAGAATTGATGTTGCAGGCAAAGGGTGGTTACACCAAATATTGATTTGCTTTGGATTTTTCTTCTGTTCATTTACTTCCCATTTTAATTGATAAAAATAAACTATTAACACTTCTATTTCTGAAAGCATTCCTAATTTACAGTATTTTTTCACACCTGCCTAAAACTTTTGCACAGTAGTGTGCATTAAGGGATGTGCCACTTTCTTCTCTTTAGGCTCTGAAGAGAGCGTGTCCCTAAAATCAGCTTTACCACTTTATCTCAGGAACTGATAGGCAATTCTTTTTTCAGCTTGAATTGTAAGTTTTTTAACATAGTGAAAGGCAATGTTTGTCACCCATATCGAGTGCATGAGCAGCAAGATGTAAAGGCTATTGTAATGCCACGTACACACAGTCGGACTTTCTGACGTAAAATGTGCGATCGGAGCTTTTCCGACCATGTGTAGGCTCCATTGGACAGTTTCGATTGGAATTTCTGTTGCACAAAATTTGAGATCTGCTTCTCAAATTTTCCGACAACAAAATCCATTCACGTAAATTCTGATCGTGTGTAAACAATTCCAACACACAAAGTGCCACGTGTGCTCAGAATCAAGCAGAAGAGCCGCATTGGCTCTTGAACTTAATTTTTCTCGGCTCGTCGTAAGTGTTGTACGTCACCGCGTTCTTGACATTCAGACGTTTTGACGTTTAGGACATTTTTCTGATCTGTTTCTATTTGATGCATATAAGTTAGGGTGAAGGCAAAAGCAAGTCAGAGACAGTTCAGAAGGAAATAAGAAGTATCTCAAATGTATCATAACCACAAGATGAATGTATCCAAATGAATGCCTGGAATGATGAATGCCACACATGGCCTAATATGAATGAAATGATCTACTTATGAACAAAATGAATCATTTTTGTATTTATGAACTAAATTATAGTATATATAACCAAAAAAAACAGGAAAAATCGCTAGCTAACGAATAATCTCTTGAAAGTACAACATATATATAAAGAATGTATTTTTATTTTTTCAAAAATACATCTGTGTAGACATGATTATGTTTTTAGCATGGGTTGTTAAATGTTTTTTCTTCTTCTTTGTAGCACTAGAGCGAAAGATTTCAATGAGACAGAGCAGAGATGAACTTATTAAAAGAGGAGTTTTAAAAGAAATCTACGATAAAGGTATTTTATTTTCTTGCTTCTTTATGGCCATTGTTCATTTTGGTGCACTGCTTATTCCTCAGCAGACTGCTAGGTAAATAATACTGTACAAGTCGCCCTATATTCTGCTGTTTAACTGAATTTCATGTAGATGTCAAAAGCCACCATTTTCTAGTTTTGGCTTCAATAAATGTACATACAGCTGGGAAAAGTAATGACAATTTTCTTGATATCAGTCTCCTATAACCCCTGCATACCTAGAATAGAAGAGGTATGACCAACACACTGAGCTAGTCAGGTTCCACTGCACTGCACAGTACTCAACTTTCTGAAAGCAGTAGAGAGCAGAGTGGTGATCTCATCAGTGATACTCCATCATTGTCCAGCCACAGCCTTGGGGAACCCTAGCTCTAGCTCTACAAGAAGTATAGGAGTGCCTGCTTCTAAGCTTAGACAGTGAGGTTGATTTACTAAAGGCAAATACACTGTGCACTTTTGCAAGTGCAGTTGCTCCAGTAAATGAGGGAGAGCTCTGTTGACTTCCATCATCCAATCATGTGCAAGCAGAAATGCTGTTTTTTTTTTTATTTCCCTTGCACGTGATTTGGAATTCTTTGTAAAGTGAAGCTTTACCTCATTTAATAAGCTCTGGAGCAATTTCACTTGCAGAGTGCACAGTCTATCTGCCTTTAGTAAACCAACCCCTGTGTCTTATCCAGGGCCGCTGATAAGGCAGTACAACCAGCCCTCCTGTACTGAGCCCGAGCACCATCAGTTCAAATGAGGGGCTCAGGCACCTGCTGAGCAGGAGGGTCAGCTGTACTGTTTTATTGCAGCCACTGATCCTCCTTCTCCTTCCAGCTGCATTGCAGGGAGATTAGTCCTAGCACATGCGCCCCTTTCCACCTCAGCACTTCTGGCTTCCCTCTTTTCCCACCAGCAGTTGCTGCGTGCACAAAAGGAGATGTTTCAGGATAGAGAGCAGGGGGAAGAGGCCAGTTGATAGTTACTGGCCCCTTTCTTTCCTGAAAGAACACAGTGAGCGATCAGTATAAATCACTTCCGTGTCCATTCATCACTTAAGCATCATAAACTGTATTTACTATACTTCAGTTTGTGAATGAGCAAGAAGCTTCACAGCATTTCCTATTCATTAGTCTGTGCTGCTAAGGCTGCAAAGAAAGGGACTGATAAATCTATATCCTCAGTCACTTCCAGGCAGGAATGGTGGCCCTGTCAGGTAGGCTGTTTGAGGCCCCATCATTTCTAACAGCAGCCCCGGTCTTATCTGTTTGTCTGAAATTTACCTTCCACACAGAGCCATGGTAACACTCTTGGGTGGGATGGATAGAAATTAACAGTTGAGAGCCTAAATTACTTATCTTCAGGAAAAAGCATTGCTCCAAGTTCCCTTTGCTGTTGGCCCTATTGCTGAAAACCCAGGAACTTAATCATGTGATCTCTTTTGAAGTGGAAGATTAAAGTTCCAATTGACCATATGCCTAGCCCTGCTGAATGGAGTTCCTCTACTGAATGGAACTCCAGTCTAAATACAAAATGTTTTATTGATTCTAATTTCAGAGATATTTTGATATTGCAGCCATCCCAGGTCCATAGACAAAGTTGTTAATACATTGAGACATTTAAACAACTATTAAGTAAATCAACTACTATTACAATTTTGTCTACAGCTATTCTGGCTTGGCTGCCATCTTGCAAATCTCGCATATGAATCTATAAAAGTAAATAACCAGCAGAATTTGTTGTCTCTGCCGTTAGATAACTGGGAGTCAGTATGTGTTTTTATTTGTGTTTGCCCACCATCGACTTTGATATACGGAGAATGGCTGCTAAGTTTTTCAATTCTAAAAACTAAAAAACTAAAGGCAAAATGTTGTTTTAGTTTTGAATAGAGGGTAGATGGATTAGAGCACCTGTCAGTTTTTATTGCTGTCTGTGCCCCCCTCTCTATTTGTCCTGTTTACTGTTATCATTGAAGTCAAAGAAAATCCCACATTTTGGGTTGTCCCCAAAAAAGTAATAGAGGGGAAATCTTCCAATGAAGACACTAGTTCTGGTGACCTAAGGGTCACCAAGAGATTCCCTTAATTTGCAGGGATTTCCTCTCACTTCCCGTTTGGATATGGGACAGGAAGTGAAAGGAAATCTCCCCAACACAGAAGGCAAAAATAAACCTTACAGTGGTTATAACCCTCCCTTACTCTATCCAACATGATAAAAAAATAAAAGTTTTGCCTATAGTTCTTCTTAAATAGGGACACCATAAAAATGTATTTTGATCCAAAAGAAATACGTTTTTTTTTTTTTTAAACTTCATGAGCATTACGTTTTGTGGTTGCTTTAGCAGAGTACCACTTTTATAGTACAGGCATACCCCACTTTTAAGTACACAATGGGGTTTATTTACTAAAGCTGGAAAGTGCAAAATCAGGCTCACTTCTGCATAGAAATCAATGAGCTTCTAACCCCAGCTTGTTCAATTAAGCTTTGGTAATAAAACCTGGAAGCTCATTGGTTTCTATGCAGAAGTGAGCCTGATTTTTTGCACTTTCCAGCTTTAGTAAATAAACCCCATTGTGTACTTAAAAGTGGGGTATGTCTGTATATAAAATAAATTCTACTTAACTGTTGTTTATCAAAGGAACATTAACAAGGAGCTTTTGGTGCAGTTATTTTCCTTTAGATGATGACTCAATTTTAGAATTACATTGTCAGTTTCACTTTTCCATTTGGATTCAGTTTTTGTGGATTGTCTTAAACTCAGAAAGTGGTAATATGGATCTTTATTGGTAACATTCCATCTCATATGAGATTGTTGAATTAATACATTTTTACAATTATGTTGAATATAAAGTAAATTCATTTTTACGTACTGCTTGCTTGAATAATGCATTCTCCTTGTGTTTGCTATCAATGCATATTGCATCAGATGTGCAGCTTACCACAGAAAACTTTGCCTGTGGCCACCTTATCTCACATGAATGAAGAGAGAATGCACAATGCAGAAAACCTACATACCTATATAAAATGACCCCCCTATTTTAGGCCCTAGGGGAGTTTTGAGGTTTGCGTGAGGACATCTCCTAGATGAGACCTTTCTAATTCATCCTCTGTTTTCTTTTGAATTATAGCCAAAACAGCGAAGGTATCAGCAGATGGGGGGTGGGGGTGTTTACTGACAAGAGAATCTGTCACTTTTTTTTGAGTGGATAACATAATGGGATTGTGTTTTTCTATTAGTGCGTCTCATTGAGGTCCCTTTACATCTTTGCGGTGCGCTTTGGTGCATTAGCCACCTTATTAGCTTGCATTGCCTTAAGGCAGTGTAGCACTAACCCCCGAAGGAGCTGTTGGTTTGATTTGGGCTTACCGTTACCTTCTTGACCTCGTGTGCGTCTAGGGGTTTCCTGAGGTAGATAGCCCAAAGGATTGTAGAAAAAGACACTGTATCCGCTTTGGGATTTTTATTTGCAAAAAAGGGTAGACAAACACAGTCTGTCAGTGAAGGATAGAGGGTTTAGGTAGGAAGTTCAGGTACTCTCGGAACTGCTCAAAACGGAAAGTCTCTCACTATAGAAATCCAGAGAATAGCCATTCACAACTGGATTATCACAACCCGGATAGACCTCCTCTCACTAGGCCTAGCAGCCGGTGAAGTGTTAGGAAAAGCAAAGTCTCTGCCACAGACTTGGTTGTAGAACACTTGAGAATAAAGTCTCTGCCACGGACTTGGTTGTAGAACACTTGAGAATAAAGTCTCTGCCACAGACTTGGTCGTAACTGAGGGACTAGATAAATTTAGAGAGCTAAATTTAAAAACATATAGCGCATGCTCGTTAGGAGCCCGGCGCTACAGCAGCTTAATGAGTTCATTGTGTTATATGACATTGTGGTGCTCTATTTGGCAGACCTGCAGGGTTGGGTGTGTGGCCTCCAATGCAAACAGGGTGCGTTCGTGACCACATACCCATGCCTGCAGCAACAGAAGTCAGTGAGGGCTTTTTTAAATTTCATATTCTGCTTGTTAAGAATATGTAAATAATTGATTGTATATCCATAGTCTAATTTGAGGGTTATGTTAATTTAAAATTTTAGGTAAAAGCAAAAGAATAAGAATAATACTCTCACAATTTTAAAAGCTTAAAAACTCTGTGCAAAGCAAACTGTTAATATTTACCTGTCCTGCTGTTCCCACCCTGATACTTCTCTGAACTATACCTAGTTCACACATGCAGTGATTATAAACACAACCCTGAAATCTGATCCCTGGAGGATTGATTTTCAGAGTTGGTTTACAGGTGATACTGCCTCCTAAATGCCTGCTTTTTTCTTCTTTTTATGATCCCAGATGGGATTTTGCATTGCAATACTGTACCGCAACTGCATGCCAAAAGGTTGGCACATGGTTATGGCTTGGTCCCGTTGACATTACAGCTGCGGCAATGCAGCCACCATGTTATTTTGTAACATCTTAAAAGACAGTCATGGCTGTAATAGTTCCCTTTTGCTTAGGTGGAGTTTGGGTTTGGTCAAATCTGGTCTTACACTGCACCATTTTTATATATTATGCAAACCTAGTTGGTCCTAGTGCCCTCCTAAAATGGAATTGTATGTTTTCCATGGACCTTTACAATTAAGGACGTAAGAAAAATTTATAAAAATTTGTATAAATGCTCTAACAAAATATCTCCTGTGCACTCAGTTTTCTCTGTGGTGTAGAAGAGAAGAAATCCAAGATTCTGACACTTTGTGTTAGCATCTAGTGTCAGGCCTGTCTGTTATGTAATCCCAACCCTTCTAATCTCTTTTATTTGAGCAGAAAAGGAAGCTATTCAGTGATGCCTGGTTCAAGAGCAAACTTTCTTTGTATTGTGGAATTTAAAATAGCATCTATACAAAACAGATTGATTGGTTTTGCAAGATTCCACAAGTGGCAGAGAACAAGTATTCATAATTTAACATCACACATTTTAGGACAATAAGGGATTCTAGACGCAGTGCTGTTCATGCTCCCCAATGTATTCCATTCTTTTAGTTCTTTATGCATGAAAGCATATTTGAGATATGAGACAATGCTCTAGTCCTGTAGTTATATTAAGAGAAGAACACAGGAAGTAAATAGGTGTTTTTGATTCCTCGTACTTTCAGGTTAAAAATCAGAATGCACGTTTATAATAAAAATAAAGGATAAGCAGTAGGTTATTTGGTAAAAAGATATCAAATGCTTGTTTAGTTAAGATTACAAAAAATTTACCTTACCAAAGGCAGTCTTAAGTTTTTACCCTGGACTTTAGCATGATGGTGTCAGGGCTCTGTCTGTTGGCAGCTTTGTTGCACAAAATGGTGCCTGCAGTCCCAGGCTTTGTCCCGCATGTGCGTTATGGTTTAAACATTGGTATACAGTAAAAAGATATTGGAGATTCGGGACTGTCTATGGTACAAACACAAACGAAATAATTTCATAAAGATAAGATAAAAAATTGCTTGTTTTATTGGCATATAAAGTGAAAAAAAGAAAAACACAATGTTAAGCTCCATGTACAACAGTATATGGGTCATGGGGTTCAAAGGTACTACATACAGTTCCTAATAGAACCCCTATATAATCATACACTCAAAGTACACAGGTCATGATACTTGTCCAATCGCTCGACATGTTTCGCCTAGATAGGCTTCATCAGGAGACAAGGATAAAGTATATTTGCAGATGGACGAAAGTTTTGGAAATATTTTCGTATTCTATGGTATGTATAGAAAACAATATGTTGATTAGTATATACAGAGAAATTGATAAACATTAAAACATTGTATATGCTGCATAGAATGTGCGGTAGCAGGAATGTGTAGTGAAGTCAGTTTGCACATGCATAATCCCCTACCTCCAATGTCATAGGGGTCATAGGCATGACCAGACTTCCAAAAGTTGGTGCCGATGGTCCCACTACGACACCTCCCAGAAGGGGTTTGCACAGGGCTAAACCCAGCGAACGCCACCAGAAATAATGGCTGGGGAGTTGTAGGGGGAGAGAGAGATCCTGTTCCTTTTCCAATAAAATATTTATGGGGCCTGTGAAGTACATAAGTACTTATTAAACACAGTTATGTTCAACTGGATAAAGTGTAATTATTCGCAAAGTAGGAAAATAACATGACCATGCCCAATGTCAGTTGTCAGACTTTACCTACCTCTATGGGAACTTGTAAAAATATATATACTTATGAGAGGCTCGGGTCGATCAACCCCCCAAGGTAAACCAAATGATGGGGGGAAGAGAGCGGGAACTGATAAATCTTTGTTTTAAGTACTGTCCACTAAGCCAAAGCGGTTTCTGAAAAATAACAAGAAAAGAAAGGGAGACTCCAATAAAAGTGCATAGGGCATGTATCCAATACATTTTAAGGATCCCCAAAAGAAAGGGGTTACAGTCCCCTACCTTGTAGTGGAATGTATGTGGCATCAGGTTATATCATGTTTGATGGCTGGTCAGCCCATATACTGCCACACAACAGGGGCTAAGTATATCATCCAATGCCTATTTAAAAAGATAAGTGCAATAGTTCCATATAATCAAAATTATAGTGGACCGCATGTCCACCATTAAGAAAAGCTGGAAAGATTAAGTTGAATTGATCTACCTGTTTTTGTCGTTCCCAAAGCGTCCCGAGCCTCACGTCCACCTCAGTCTGACACAACGTCAGACTGGGTTTAAATAGTCTCCCCCCGTGGCGCCAAAGGCGCACGGCGTGTGACGTCACGCCGTGCTGACGTCACGCAGATGCAAAGCGGAGGCCGGCCGGCGCTCGATCCAGACCATGTGACCGGAGTGTTCCTGTGAGGAACTCCTTCCGGTACACAGTTCAACTGGGACTAACCTAACATACCCTGCTGACAGCAGCCGTACTGTTCTGTCAAATGCAGGGCATGATGGGGTCCCTGTAGATGGAAATTGGAACTTAGTGGCTAGATCGATGCTGATGGCCGACCCCCGACCCGGAAGCGTGGCGGGCAAAGGACCACCATATGGTGGGCATAAGTCCCCGCCACGCATCCGGAGCAGTCCATACAAGTCCCCAAAACCCTGGAGCGAACGCCATAAAGGGCACCCCCCGTGCATTGATGTAAATTTTCCCCAGGGACCTGTGCCGATGCGGAATCCACCAAGACCAATCAGAACTTAGAAAAAAAGAGAAGAGAGATAAGGGAAAAGAAAAGGAAAAAGAATAAAATAAAATAAAGAAAAAGACACCCTGCGAGCACTCATTCACTGCAGCATACAGTTGTTATTATTTTTATTCAGTTATTATTTGAGACATAGTTTTTACAGCTCAAGGTAAGTATATCTACATACCAAAAAAGATATTCAATAAACAATTTAACCCCTACGGAGAGGGGAATATTACATGAACAAGCACGTTTCAACACACACAGATTAAGGTTAGATCTAGGCCATATATAGCCCACGCATCCAACCTAACGGCGCCCAAATTCTGGTGCATTTTGGTAGCAAAAGATGAGTTTTACTCCCATGCTCCTAAATGAACAAGCGATATGGTTCCAAGATTCCTCGCATGCATAGTAGTAGCTGGCCTGGGCTACCACTACTACATATGCGTAGGATCTCGCCACCATGTTTCTGACATCATAATACCACAGTAGTGGCAGTACAGGCTGACCACTACCGTGTATGTGCGCAATCTCACTTCTCTTGTTCACACCACTTCGCCACCCCCACTCACCACTCTGCAGACTCTCTTTCATCACTTTGTCCAACCCCTCCTCCTTTAAAAACTCTGCCCTCCCCACCACCACCCTCCTACATGATCATCCACCTACCCCTGTTTTCAAAAAAAAATTCCCTACCCGGCTCACTCTTAACACTCTGTCACACACATCACCATTTTACCACCCTCCACCCAGCCTCTGCTGCACAACCTACACTCTAAGCTTATTTTATTGACTTCCTCCCCTCTTGTCTTAAAAACTTCCTTCCCACTTGCCTGGTTACCCTTGAATTTTGCTGGCAACCATTTAAAGGTATACCCTTTATCGCAGGGATAGAGAGGGTAAAAAAGGGGGAGGGGTGTGCCTATATATCAAGAATAATGTACAAGTGAATGTGAGAGATGATATTACTAAGGGAGCTAGGGAGGAGGTGGAATCCTTATGGGTAGAGCTCCAAAGCTAAGGGGAAAATAACACTGGGAGTATGCTATAGGCCCCCTAACCTGAGGGAAGAGTGGGATATGGATCTCCCATCACAAGCTGAATTAGCAGCAAGGATAGGAAGTGTTATCATAATGGGGGATTTTAATTATCCAGACATAGACTGGGCAGAGGGAACCATGCATCCGTCTAAGGCTCGCCAGTTCCTAAATGTCTTGCAGGACAATTTCATGGTTCAGATTGTAGATGCACCAACTAGAAATAAAGCATTACTGGATCTACTGATTACCAACAATACAGACCTGATCACGGATGTGGAAATACAGGGACATTTTAGGAAATAGCGATCACAGGTCAGTTGGCTTCAGTATAAATCACACAAATATGAAACATAAGGGGAACACAAAGACACTGAACTAAACTACGAACCTCACTAGAAGGCATGAATTGGGATAAAATCTTAGGAACAAAGAACACGGAGGAGAGATGGGTTTGTTTTAAGAGCATATTAAATAAGGGCATTAGCCAATGCATCTCATTGGGTAATAAATTTAAAAGAGCGAATAAAAGTCCTGGGTGGCTTAAAGTGATTGTAAGTTTTTTTTTTTAAATAACAAACATATCATACTTACCTCCACTGTGCAGCTCGTTTTGCATAGAGTGGCCCTGAACCTCCTCTTCTGGGGTCCCCCGGCAGCTCTCGCAGCCCCTCCTCACATCAGATAACCCCCTAGGAGAAGCACTCTCCCGGGGGGTTACCTTACGGCCGCGCTCCGGTGTCCATCATCCGCCGTCTATAGCCGCCGAATGTATGACTTGGCCCCACCCCCGTGTCATTGGATTTGATTGACAGCAGCGGGAGCCAATGGCTGCACTACTTTCAATCTATCCAATCAGGACACAAGACACCGGCTGGAGCTGGTGTGCTTGTTCCCGTTGCGCAAATTTCAGGGCTCAGGTAAGTATAAGGGGGGCGCTGCTGCATTAAAATATGTTTTTCACCTTAATGCATAGAATGCATTAAGGTGAAAAACGGCGAGGGTTTACAACCCCTTTAACTCCAATGTAAAAATGCATATAAAAGCAAAGGAGAAGGCCTTCAAAAAATACAAGGTTGAGGGATCATCATCAGCATTCAGACTTTATAAAAAATGCAACAAGAAATGTAAGGGTGCAATTAGGGCGGCTAAGGTAGAACACGAAAGACACATAGTGGAGAGCAAAAAAAATCCCAAGATATTCTTCAAGTATGTAAACAGTAAAAAAGGGAGGACAGACCATATTGGCCCCATAAAGAATGCGGAAGGACATCTGATTACAAAGGATGGGGAGATGGCGAATGTATTGAATTTATTCTTCTCCTCAGTCTTCAAGGTAATCGGGGGGCTTCAGTAACCAAAACTGCAGTGTTTATCCTTATGACACATCGCAGGAAGCACCTTCATGGTTAACAGAGGACAGAATTAAAATTAGACTTGGAAAACTTAACATTAATAAATCACCGGGACCAGATGGCTTGCATCCGAGGGTACTTAGGGAACTCAGTCCAGTAATTGCAAGACCATTGTTCCTAATTTTTACTGACAGTATACTGACTGGAATGGTACCAGCTGATTGGAGAAAAGCCAATGTAGCACCAGTGTTTAAAAAGGGCCCAAAATACATCCCTGGGAATTACAGACCAGCTAGCCTAACATCAATAGTATGCAAGCTCTTGGAGGGGATGATAAGGGAATATATACAAGATTTTAGTAATAAGAACGGTATCATTAGCAGTAATAAGCATGGATTCATGAAGAATTGTTCTTGCCAAACCAATCTATTAACCTTCTATGAGGAGGGGAGTTGCCATCTAGATCAGGGGTCTCCAAACTTTTTACTTCGAGGGCCACATTCTATATTTTACACACATTCGCGGGCCGGAAAAATCATTTATAAATAAATCCACAGTAGAAGAATAGAATAGAATTTTACTTACTGCTGACAGCAGGACTAGATGGTGCTCCTGTATTCTTTGCTGGCACCTAAATGCTGGAGCATCATACAGCGGGGCTAAACTTCCAGTGTGCATGAGGCTTTACATCCGTGTCCCCATCAGTCTCCCCATCAATCTGTGTCCCCATACATCAGTCTCCCCATACATCTGTGTCCCCATCAGTCTCCCCATACATCTGTGTCCCCATCAGTCTCCCCATACATCTGTGTCCCCATACATCTGTGTCCCATACATCTGTGTCCCCATCAGTCTCCCCATACATCTGTGTCCCCATCAGTCTCCCCATACATCTGTGTCCCCATACATCTGTGTCCCCATACATCTGTGTCCCCATCAGTCTCCCCATACATCTGTGTCCCCATACATCTGTGTCCCCATACATCTGTGTCCCCATCTGTGTCCCCATACATCTGTGTCCCCATATCTGTGTGTCCCCATCTGTGTCCCCATACATCTGTGTCCCCATCTGTGTCCCCATACATCTGTGTCCCCATCTGTGTCCCCATACATCTGTGTCCCCATCTGTGTCCCCATACATCTGTGTCCCCATCTGTGTCCCCATACATCTGTGTCCCCATCTGTGTCCCCATACATCTGTGTCCCCATTTATCCGTGTCCCCATCAGTCTCCCCATTCATCTGTGTCTCCATACATCTGTGTCCCAATCACTCATCAGGGTATCCCCACAAATTGGTGTCCCCATTAGAACCCCCCACACATTGTGTCCCCATCATTCATCAGAGTCTCCCTGCACATTTGTGCCCCCATCACAGCCCACCCCTGCCTGCATATTTGTGTCTCCATCAGAGCCATCACCTCCCCTTCCACATATTTGTGTCCTTATTAGAGCCATCAGCCCCCTACAATTTTGTGTCCCCATCAGCCCCCCCTCCTCACATGTTAGTGTCACCATAAGAGCCACCAGCCCCCTCCTACATTTGTGTCGCCATCAGACCCCCCAGATATTTGTGTCCCCATCAGAGTTATCACCCCCCCCCCCCCAAAAAAAAATTGTGTCCCCCAGAGTCATCACCCCCCCACATTTGTGTCACCATCAGAGTCATCACCCCCCCACATTTGTGTCACCATCAGAGTCATCAACCCCCCCACTTGTGTGTCCCCATCAGAGTCATCAGCCCCCCAAATTTGTGTCCCCATCAGAGTCATCAGCCCCCCCACATGTGTGTCCCCATCAGAGTCATCACCCCCCCCCCAACATGTGTCCCTATCAGAGTCATCAGCCCCCCCCAACATGTGTCCCCATCAGTCATCAGCCCCCCCACATGTGTGTCCCCATCAGAGTCATCACCCCCCCCCCCCCCCCCACATGTGTGTCCCCATTAGTCATCAGCCCCCCCCTCCAATTTGTGTCCCCATCAGAGTCATCAGCCCCCCCACATTTGTGTCCCCATCAGAGCCATTCAACCCACCCCCCGAACGAGTGTAACCATCTCACATTATTCCCCCTCCTTGCATGTGTACTTTACCAGCATATTACACTGGCTGTGCAGACCTGCTGCACCTCCCGACTCCCGCCCCGCTGGTATTACACACTCGTTACTCATTAACAGCAAGGCGGGAGGCGGGAGCAGGGAGGTGGCAACAGGTCTGCACTAAAACATCTCATTGGCTGCTAGGATGCCCGTGGTCCCAGTAGCCAACACAGTGAGACGCCGGGAAGAATTGCGGGACCTGCGCTGCATATTGCCGGGGGAAAATATGCAGCGCACGTTCCACAACTAACAGGTGGACTAGGGACTCCAGCTGCGGGCCGGAAGAAATGGCCTGGCGGGCCGGATGTGGCCCGCGGGCCGTACTTTGGAGACCCCTGATCTAGATAAAGGAAGGCCCATAGACGTGGTGTATCTGGATTTTGCAAAAGCATTTGACACAGTTCCCCATAAATGTTTACTGTACAAAATAACGTCCATTGGCATGGACCATAGGGTGAGTACATGGATTGAAAACTGGCTACAAGGGTGAGTTTAGAGGGTGGTGATAAACGGGGAGTACTTGGAATGGTCAGGGGTGGGTAGTGGGGTCCCCCAGGGTTCTGTGCTGGGACCAATCCTATTTATTGTGTTCATAAACGACCTGGAGGATGGGGTAAACTGTTCAATCTCTGTATTTGCTGACGATACTAAGCTAAGCAGGGTAATAACTTCTTTGCAGGATGTGGAAACCTTGCAAAAAGATCTGAACAAATTAATGGGGTGGGCAACTACATGGCAAATGAGGTTTAATGTAGAAAAATGTAAAATGCATTTGGGTGGCAAAAATATGAATGCAATCTTTACACCAGGGGGAGAACCTCTGGGGGAATCTAGAATGGAAAAAGAGACCTGGGGGGCCCTAGTAGATGACAGGCTCAGCAATGGCATGCAAGCTGCTGCTAACAACGCAAACAGAATATTGGCATGCATTAAAAGAGGATCAACTCCAGAGATAAAGCGATAATTCTCCCGCTCTACAAGACTCTGGTCCGTCCGCACCTAGAGTATGCTGTCCAGTTCTGGGCACCTCAGGAAGGATGTACTGGAAATGGAGCGAGTACAAAGAATGGCAACAAAGCTAATAAAGGGTCTGGAGGATATTAGTTATGAGGAACTGAACTTATTCTCTCTGGAGAAGAGACGCTTGAGAGGGGATATGATTTCATTATACAAATACCATACGGGTGACCCCACAATAGGGATAAAACTTTTTTGTGGAAGGGAGTTTAACAAGACTCGTGGCCACTCATTAAAATTAGAAGAAAATAGGTTTAACCTTAAACTACGTAGAGGGTTCTTTACTGTAAGAACTGTAAGAGCTGCAAGGATGTGGAATTCCCTTCCACAGGTAGTTTCAAAAAATAACTGAACAACCACAACATACAGGGATACACACATAGGTTGGACTTGATGGACTTGTGTCTTTTTTCAACCTCACCTACTATGTAACTATGTAACTATGCCCTACTCCACAACATGATCTTTCTGTCTTACAACTGTGAAGTCAATGAAACTTGCAAGGTATTTTTTGAATGATAATAATCTTTTTTACCATTCTGTCTGAAACAATGTGCATTTACGTATAACGTTTAAATGACGTCATAAAAAAAAGTGTTTAATAAATAATGCTGAAAGCTTTATCCCCATGCTTTCTCTATACATACGTACTGTTTTGTCAGTTTTTATATGAGCAAACTCTAATACGCAACACTTACAGTTCCTCCATTTGTTAAAAACTTCCACAATTCATACACTGCATCTGAAAATGACCCTTATATTTCTTGTTTTTTGATTTTTTTTTTAATGTTCAGAATTTTTATTTACAGTTCAGTTATTCTCGAGATGTATTGTGAAGAGTTTACAGCTCAAAGACAATATACTAAAACAGCTCAAAGACAATACACTAAGACCATATACCAAAGGCAATATGCTACCGATTATAATCTTACAGTTGGATATGGAGTTGAGTTTCCCTTTAAATGCTGTCTTGTAAAACGGTAAACCTGTAAGGATCTACAATGTATGTTGGCAAAAAAGATGGCAGTCTGTGAGGACCTTATACCAGCTTCTTTAAATAGGTCGCGATGGTGGTACCTGTGAGCTCCTTCGTCAGGGAGAGAGCAAGAGCAAAGTGCCAGCAAACTGCCCCTTCAAGTACTGTTCCTCATTAAGGGGAACTCAATCAGTTTTTCTTCTTTTATTCTCCTCATGAGTTTATCACCTGCCTCAAACCTCTCAGTTGCTTTGGCGTGGCATGTGTTGTATTGGGAATGCCATGCACACATGAGCAGTAAGATTCAACTGTAACTTCCCAATAAACAGTGAGGGGTGACCTTATTCTTGTCTAGCTCCTGAGACAACAATGTAAAGCAGGATTTAAGAATTCATCTTATTATTATTAATGTCTACTATAAACACAATGGGGTTGATTTCCTAAAGGTAAATAGGCTTTTAACTTTGCAAGGGATTTTTCCCTTAGCTAAATTAATGAGGTAATAAACCTCTAATCTTTCATCATCCAATCATCTGCAAGCAACATACTGTATGTTTTATTTTCCTTGCATGTGATTGGGTATTTTTTGATGAAAAGTGTATTTTCACTATATTCACTAAGCTAGAAGAAACTTCTCTTGCAAAGTGAACAGCATACGGTAGTTGCCTTTAGTAAAACAACTCCAATATATACAAACATATACAGTATATCAAGTATATACCTTAGATAGTAAGTGCCTCGAGAGCAGGGACTGATGTCAATGTACAATATATATGTAAAGCGCTGCGTAAATTGACTACGCTATACAAGTACCTGTAATAAATAAATGTAATGTGTGTATGTGTGTGTGTATATATATATATATATATATATATATATATATATATATATATATATATATATATATATATACACACACAGTCACACACACACTTGTGAGCATAAAGGCCCTTTTTTGGTGATGAAAAATGCTTTAATTGGCAACAGTAGGGGGAAAAAAAACTATCCTTGAATCAAATTCAAGAATGCTGCATAATCATTAATTGTTATCAGAGGTATTGAAAGAAATCTCACAAAAAAGTAACAATTTAAAGCTGTTGTACTGTGTAAAATAAAAAAGACCATAGTTCTCTTTCATTTTTTGACTAAAGTGCAAGGCCAATGTTAGTTTTTCCTCTCTGTCTTTTTCTCTCTGTCACTTTCCTAACTACATATATGTTGTTACATTTCTGAAATGTAGTTGTTTGGTTAGTTAGTTATTGCCACTGGCATGGTTTATTGCACTTTGATGATTCACTGCAATCCCTGTGCGCCTGCTATCTTTGGCAGGCTCGATTATTTTTTCCAGCTTTGGCATGATGTATTCTTCACTCCAGTGTTTGCATTCAATAATGTTTGCTATATCTTCAATAAGCATAACAGGGTTGTTTTCAACTACTTCACTTGTAAATGCAATTATGATTACCGGTAAGTAGCCTTATCAAGCTTTAATTTGCTGGAAAGACCAACAATTGAGGAGCATCCCTGCTGTGTGATTTGTGACTGGACCTTTTTGCAATATTAAATCTAAAATATAAGGGTCTCTGTTGATTGTTGCATGTTAGTGAAATATTATGGCTGCATATAGAAATGTAATATATCTTGGGTTATTTACAATTAACATTGACCATTTCTTTAACATTGACCTTAAATACCAAGTTGCATAACTAGTTGTGTGGGTGGGTGTGTAAGTATTATGTCCCTACAATTTCCCATATCCCTGAATATAGTGTTCAATAAGATGTGTAAAATTTTTTTAAATTAGCAACATTGCCCACTGCAACTACTGATTGTGGAAGGGAGTTCCACATCTTTACTGCTCTAACAGTAAAAAAAAACCCTTGCGCAGTTTAACGTTGAACCTTTTCTTGTCCAACTTCATTCAGTGGCCACGTGTCTTCATGAGTGACCTGAGACTGAATAGTTTCCTCCCAATGCTGGAATACCCATTAAGATATTGTATATCGCTATCATATCCCCTCTTGAGCTTCTCTTCACCAGGAAGAATACGCTTAAAGTAGTTGTTAACCAACTAAGTAAAATGTACACTATCTTCTCTGTTTATTCATGTAATCTGCTCTGTGTATGGGCCTTATAAAAAAATGCAGCTATATACATGTTTTCAGAGCACCGACCGGTGCTCACGTGACCCGCCGGCTCTCTCCTCCCTCAGCCTGACAGCTACAGTGGGCGGGGCCCAGGATCCCCCGCGGATGTCAGTCAGGAGGGGAGGAGGAGAGGAAGAGAGAGGTGGCGGGTCACGTGAGCCCCGATCGGCGCTCTGAAAACAGGTATATAGCTGCATTTTTTATAAGGCACATATGCAGGAGCAGATTACATGAATAGACAGAGAGGATAGTGTAAAAATGTATCAGTAATTTCAGCAGAAGGAGGGGAGAGCGTGGGCACAGGCACGGAGCTGACAGGCGGGGAGGGGGGAGAGGACGGAGGAGAGCACAGAGGAGGACAGAGGAGAAAGTGGATGGCAGAAGCATGTAAACTGACCACGGTGTCAGGGCTCAGCAGCCATGATGTAACTCTTGGGTCCCTCTCTGGCTCTCCTGGCCCCTCCCTCCTGCAAAATGCCCCCCACAGCAAGCAGCTTGCTATGGGGGGGCACCCGAGCTGAGTCACAGCTCCTTGTGTCCATTCAGACACGGAGCCCTGGTTCAGCCCTGCCCCTTCTCACTCCTGATTGGCTAACTTACTTTGATTGACAGCAGCGGTAGCCAATGGCGTCACTGCTTTGTCTCAGCCAATCAGGAGGTAATTCCTGGATGGCTGAGGCACTCATGGACATCGCTGGATAGAGAGATGGGACTCAGGTAAGTATTAGGGGGCTGAGGGCAGCTGCTGCACACAGAAGGTTTTTTTAATCTTAATGCATAGAATGCTCTAAGATAAAAAAAGCCTTCTGACTTTACCACTTTAAGCTGGCCATAGGTGGTTTGAATCTTGGCCGTTTCAGCAGGGACTGGCCTAGATTCGATCCATCCATCAACTTCTGTACAATCAGCATGGTGGATTTCTAGCATGCTATTATTGCCAGTGGCAACTGGAGAGTCCAAAACCTGGTGCAGCTCTGCATAGAAACCAATCAGCGTCCAGGTTTTTTTTTATCAAAGCTTAACTGAACAAGCTAAAGTTTGAATCTGATTGGCTACCATGCACAGCTGTGGCAGATTTTATACTCTCTATACTCCCACAGTCTGCTTACAGAAACAGATCATACACTAATAAAGCAATGTTCCACACTGAGTGGTATACATACAGTATACATAGAGAAAGCAACTTTTCAGCTTTTCTATACTCAGTGCTCCATTCACTTACGTCCCCGTCCCCCCCCCCCCCCCCCCCCCAGGTCACCAGAACTAGTGTGCCCATTGCAAGATTTACCCTCTATTACTTTTCTGGGGACAACCCAAAATGTGGGATTTTCTTTTACTTTCTCTTTCAATGCTAATGTTAATAGAGAGGGTAAATCTCCCTAACAGGATGCACAGGCAGCAATCAAAACCTAATAGGTGTTCTAAGCCCTCTTTTCCTTTAGTTATACATTAAACATTAAAGTGGTTGCAGACCTCAGACATGCATTATGAACAAAGCATACTGTATCCCTCTATAGTGTGTACTTGTCTCAGTCCAGGGCACTAAGTGTAATTTATCTCTGCTGCTTAGTTCGTCTGCTAGCTACATAAGTCACTTCTAACAATTTTGTTGACACCAAGAGAAAAAAGGTGACGGGCAGGGACCTCCAACTGATTGAGAGCCTCAGCTCTGTTCCTATGAGCTGTGTGGAGGGGTGTGTGTCCCTTCCCTCCAATCAGCTGTCTAAGCTCTGCAGAGTGTTATTTCCGCTCTCCGCCCCCTATTTTCTGCCAAGCTTTATAAATTCTGCACTTTGAATGGATGAAGAGAATAGATAACTGCAGATAGAGAGATAAAATTTATGTAGGAGAATTTGTTTCATCTCTGTTTATCACCTGAGGCCAGTCACTTCACTGGGTATATGTAAGGGTTTACAGCCACTTTAATTCTCAACTTATTGGAACAATAAATCTATTTAAAATAAAGATCCCTGCAAAAGCTACCATTTCTTTTCTGTGTGTGTAACTTAATTATGATATGAAGTTGTCTATTATCTAACAACAAACTGCATTGCCGTTAATTCTAAGAACACAGCAGATGACACAAGATTAGATCACTTTCACTGTCATATGGTGTTACTGCAGGGAACTGCATGTTTGTTCTTCAAGAGCAGACAACCACCTTCAAAGTGATAAACTCTGTGGGACTGCAAGGGTAATGGCTGAGAAGACGACAGCTAAGAGGCAATGGCTGAAAAAACGGTGTAAGGGTAGGGGTTTTTTAAATCTATATACATATATCATAAGCGTACAGTACAGGAAGTCAGTTTAATAATCATAGACCCTGGGTTATAGGCTACCTTCAGGTGATTTGATACTGGCGCGCCTTTGCGTATAATCTCCCTGGGCACCCCCCCCATAACTCTACCCCATTCTGTGAGTCCTCTGTTTTTTGCTAGCGTTCTATGGTGAAGGATTTGTTTTCGCTTATGGGGAAATCACACTTAGCTTAACTAGTTTATTATTTTATCTTCCAATTCATCAATCAACTCCTACATTTTATAAGCCAGAAAAAAATGTATGGTCACACTGAGTTAAAGCCAAACAGATGTGATATGAGTATTATTTTCTTTATGTGGTAGTGATATCAAAGCAAAGGCAGGCCTGGGCTAATTCAGTAGATTAAAGCGTTAGTAAACCCATCCAGTCCTATTTTTGCAATATCAAGCTAGTGAACTTATTGCTGTGTGTACAAAGCTTCCTACCTTCTTCCTTTCTGTGTAATCTGTCCTTTTCTTTTCAATGATGTAATCGGCGCATGCGCACTTAGTCACATTTTTCCAGCACACTCTTCATGCCGTAAGTCCTGTGTTTGCATGCCGAGGCTAAGTTATTTCCTTTGCCTGGCATCAGCTCCAAGATCCAGTGGGACTAATGTCCCATTCACAAGCTGAGCCTTAACTCCATGTGACTCGTTATGTCACAGGGGTTGTAGAGGCGCCAAGCACAATACAGGAGTTAGCCTGAGGGAGTACTTCGTATTTAAGTACTGCGCATGCGCGAGATTACGGACACGGAGAGGAGAAAGGGGAGGAAGTAAGAATTGTTTTGGGCTTGAGAAAACAGCAGTAAGAATTGTAAGAATTGTTCAATACCATTTCAATATGGCTATAAAATCAAATAATACACTTCATTCTTTGTAATTTCGGATAGAAGTCTATGGGTTTATTACAGTTTTAAGGAGCAGTACACAGTGCTAATGCTACACAGTGAACTTTTATTTTCCCTGACTTCTCTTAGCTGAAAAAAACTGAAACTGAAATATGGCTGTTAGGGGTAATCTTTTTCACATTGCCATGTCATGGCGTGCCTTTCAAACTGAAGATCTGGTACCTAGAGGGCTTCAAGTGTATGGAACCTCTAAGAATAAATGTCTTTTATTTATTCCCCTTTGGTTTGTTAAAGTGTAACTAAAGGCATTTTATGTTTTTATTCTGGATAGAGTAAGAGAGGGTTATAACCCCCATCATTTTTTTTTTTTTTTTTGCCATCTGTGTCCCATAGGGGAGATGTCACTTCCTGTCCCGTAGCCAAGACAGGAAGTGGGAGAAAATCCCACAAAAGTGAGGTAATCCTAGGGTGTCAGGGATTTTCACTTTATCAGTAATCCAGTGTCAACCTAAAATTTGGTATTTTTGTTTATGTTTACAGTAATGTAATTGATGATAACAGTAACCAGGACAAATAGAGAGGGTTAATCTCCCTAAGGGGGGGACAATTAGCAAATAGCTAATAGCGAACCCATCTCCACTGTATCAAAGATTAAAAGAAAAGTTTTGCCTTTAGTATTTGTTTGTCCTGTTTGATCCTTCCAGAAATGTTGCAAGATAATAACTTCCTGTTTTGCCCTGTTAGCATTGTTCTTAGTTCTGTCTGTAGAGTTCATAACAGCTCCCACATGTTATGGAGATGAGAAAGGGGAGGGATTTGTAGTCCTAACCTACTTGTCATAGGGTAACAATATTGCACCTCCATAGATAAAGTACATTGAGTGAGCATCGTCATTCTAGGACAAGAAGTGTGTTACTGGCAAGAACAGCAGGTGAACATAAAGGACACTAACGCATACACTACATCTAAAGACTTGTAATCGGCAATAAATTCATTATTGGGTTGAGATAGACTTACACTCTACTACTTTTATATTGTACATTCACATCAGTCACTGCCTGCAATAAGCTTACAATCTAAGGTCTCTAACTCACCTTCACACATAGACATATTAGGGCCATTTTAGACAGGAGCCAATTAACCTACCAGCATATCTTTTAAAGTGTTGGAGGAAACCGGAGTAACCGGAGGAAACCTGCACAGGGAGAACATGCAAACCCCAGTCAGATAGTGTTTGCATGTTCTCCCTGGGGCTGCGTGGGTTTGCTCTGGGTACTCTGTTTTCCACCCACACTCCAAGAGACACGATGGTAGG
Organism: Lithobates sylvaticus; assembly: GCA_028564925.1. Lineage (NCBI taxonomy): Eukaryota > Metazoa > Chordata > Amphibia > Anura > Ranidae > Lithobates > Lithobates sylvaticus. Next base: position 210,769,668 of record CM053030.1, on the reverse strand, counting down.
TTAATTGGCTGCTGGTGTATAAATTGGCCCTAGTATGTGTATGTATGAATGTGAGTTAGGGAACTTACATTTTACAAGAACTCATATGGCTAGTATATAGCATAGCCCTAGTTTCTTATGGTCAGGGTAGAGAAAGACTTCCAAACTAATTTTGGTAGTGTAAAGACAGTTTACTACTGTTTAGGATTTTTTTGCATTAAAAGTTTTTCATTATGGCATTTTGTTATTTTGCTAAACCTTTTTGTATCAGTTCTGTTAGGATCAGAAAAATAGAGTGTATCTCCCAAAAGCTTGTCCAGAAAAATGAAGTGTTAAGCTGGTCATAGACAGGGAAATCTAGTTTTGGTGACCTGGGGGGCCCAAGGAATTTCCTTAATTTGCAGGGATTTCCTCCTACTTCCTGCTTGGCTATGGGACAGGAAGTAAAGGGAAATCTCCGCAATGGGACACAGATGGTAAAAAAAAATCTAACTGGGGTTATAACCCTCCCCTACTCTGTCTAGCGATTATTGTCGGCCACCCTACATCAGTCCACAGCTTCTCCTTGCACCCCTGATAATGCCTTTTGTATACCAACACATCCCACCATGTCTAATCAGTTTATTAGCATTCCTTGCTCTTTATAAAAACAACGGTGCAAATATTTTCATAAAAAGAGTACTGTAATAATATGTAAAGTGCAGAATGCTGTGAAAGATGCCACTGTATAAATAATTAATCACTATAGTAGCTCAATTCTCTTGTTATAAAGGAGATGGTAATTTTGTTTCTGTTTTCATTTAATCATATATAATGATCCCTCTTACACATAACTGCATTATTTCTGAATTATTTCCATGTTGCTGAAAAATAATACAGTTGTTGTAGTTGCCTGAAGCACAAAGAGAAATGACTTTGAAAGAGTCACATTAATCACATTACCTTGGGTAATGTCAGGTACTATATGATAGATCTCACAAGTTGGCTGTGATTCTGAGAACTCACAGACCAGTGCTGTTACAAGTAGTTAGGCGGCCCTCTAGAATCTTAGGGCATTTGTTTGTTCTTCTGCCTGCCATGTGCCTGGGAACAAGTATGAAAGGGTTTAAACCGCAGTGTTTAAATATTGATATGAGTCTTACGGAGTAGTGTTCACATCTGCATTAGTTGCAACTAAATTCTATTAACTTTTTTTCACATTTTGCAAATGAAACATGTTCTAGTCTCTTTTACTGGGAGACTCATGTAAATTCACCTTTTAGAAACCCAAATACTCAAGCATATATAAGGATTTGAAATAAGAACTGAACCCTGAAAACTGTGCCCAAAAAGTTATCAGACAGGAACTTCATCCCTTCTGGCTTATGCCCCGTACACACAGTCGTAAATTCCGACGGAAAAAGTCCGATCGGACCATTTTGACGGAAAATTCGCCCGTGTGTGGGCTCAATCGGACGGATCTCAAATTTTCCTACAACAAAATCCTATCGGACTTTTTCCGATCGTGTGTTGAGAATTCCGACAGACAAAGTGCCACGCATGCTCAGATCAAATTATGAGACCAAAGCTATCGGCTACTAACGTGAACGTAGTCCCGTCGTAACGGACGAACGTCATCACATTGAGAATGATCCGATTTTCCGATAACTTTGTCCGACCGTGTGTATGCAACACCAGTTTCGGACAAAGTCCGTCTGAAAAAATCAGACGGATTTTGTGGTCGGATTTTCCGACCGTGTGTACGGGGGCTTAGAATTGGGTAATCGCCCGCCTGGTAGTCCTGGGTTGCAGACAGTTCCTGGTCTTTTCCTGGTCCTGTGAGTGACTGTTGCCCACCCATCAGCCGGACTGCTTTTGGGCATACCAACTGCTTGTGAATTTCTTCAAGTTCTTCAATAGATGATGGAAAAATTTTACTTTTCATAAAATTGATTTCTTCCAGTCCTTTAAGGGAGACAGGTCTTGGCCTTGCTCATGAAACTGAGGCATGCTGGGTAGAGAAGGGGTAACATGGGAGCTGACTTACAATCTTTCTATTTGCCAGTGTGTCAACCTAATGTAGGCAGCAGTATAACCCAACTGCTTCTGAATTCCTATATCCCTCAAAAGATTTAATGGAATAGATTATTCGGTAAGTTCAACATTCTTATATTTTGTGCATTAGGTGACCTTTGCAAATATGTAAGTACAAATTCTATTTCTACACAAAAAAAAATAGAAATATGACATTTATGTACAATTGCTGCACAGCCTTTTGCTCTTTGTAAGCCTTAAAAAGGTAGCTTGGACATGACAGTTGTTAGCTGATTTCCTGTACAGTAGTTTGTAAATGAAACTATGTGTTGGAAAATGTCTCTGCTCTGCAGCCTTGGTTTAATTTTTTCCCCCTTCAGATAATCTCCAGAATCCTTAAATCCTCTTTGACATAAACCAGTTAGAAAATCATGTAATTCCTTTATAGTGGCCCTTTAATGTCTACTCCAAGGGTTGTCCTAAAGTAAACCTGTGACAAACTTTGGCAATTTATTTCACGTTGAGCATATGATGAAAATAAATGCTTTTAGGAACAAATTATGAGCAAATCCAGACATATGGCAAAGGCTGTATTTGTATATGTATTTGTATGCAAATCCCAATTGCAACTCTCGGTTGGTTCTTAACATGGTGGATGGTCTCACTGACCATTAGGAAGGCCTGAGGAAACAGGGTTTAATCTCAGCTTCCACAGTCAAGATTTGCATATCATTTCAGCTGCCTAGATCTCTGTACCTAATGATATTTTTGACATTTGACAACTGAAAATAATCTGTGCTTATTTATTTATACTGTATCACATATTAAATTAAAATTTCCCAATGTTGGTGTTAAAAGACACCAGAATATGGTGTGAGATTTGCCATGCGTAATAGAAATATATCACATTTACTGAAACTAGGGCTGGCATTAAACATTTACTGATATAAGAAATTGAAATTGGTCTTTTTACAAGCATCAGAAATTGGCATTATGAATCTTAAAGCAGCACAAGAAATAAACCTGTATAGCCAACAGGCTTGTAAATATTATTTAAAAAATCAGAGGCTTGGCATAAAAATATCAACTTCAGTGATATTGCTACCAAAGATTGGATATGCTGTTTTCTGACACTGGTGGCTATCAACCTAAATCAGCCTTTTTCAACTTTTTGGCAACAGGAGAACCCTCAAAGTAATTTTCAGGTCTCAGAGAACCCCTGATAAAATTATATCTAAAGCCCATGGTATAATTATGTCCAAAGACATGCTGGTAGGTTAATTAGCTTCTATCCAAAATTGGATCGACTATATGAATGTGAGTTGTGGACCTTGGATTGTGGGCTACTTGAGGGTAGGGACTGATGTGAGTGTGCGATGCATGTGTGGAGCGCTGTGTAAATTGATGGCGCTATATGGGTACCTTAAATAAATAGGGATAATTGTAAACATGCACCCACACTCACTCAGGTTGAACTGGATGCACTGGTGTCTTTATTCAACCATACTAACTATGTAACTATGAAACTATGTAAAGGAAAATTGTAAGTTCTGTATATTATTGTATTCTATTTTCTATGTATTGCACACTGCACTCACTGTGCACATGGCATGAATAATGTTTTCAGTACAGTTTTCTATTCTTTAGAGTCCTGATTAGAATTAGACTGCCTATGTTACGCCCCTTGTTATCATAAAAGTACAATTGTAATATTAACCTGTTCCCTGACCAGCCGCCACAGTTTTACTGCGGCAGAATGGCACGGGTGGGCGAAACGACGTTACCTTACATCGGCGCGTGGCCGCCTAGGAGGCGTGCGCGCGTGCCCCCTAGGCAGCCATGACGACCGGATTAATTTCAGAACCAATCAGTCTCCAGGCCCAGGCCAATGATTTCTGGCCTGGACCTGCTGATCGGTTCTGATGAATAAAATGCTTCCGTTCCAGAGAGACGTACATGGCTAGGCTCCCAAAAAGTCTCACACATGTGGTATCTCTGTACTCAGGAGAAGCAGCAAAATGTATTTTTGGGTGTAATTTTACATATGCCCATGGCATGTTTGAGCAATATATCAATTAGTGACAACTTTGTGTAATTTTTTTTTTTTTGTCATTTTTTTAATTACTTGTGACGAAAAATAAAATATTCAATGGCTCAACATGCCTCTCAGCAATTTCCTTGGGGTGTCTACTTTCCAAAATGAGGTCATTTGGGGGGGGGGGGGGGTTGTACTGCCCTGTCATTTTAGCACCTCAAGAAATAAAAGATAGACAGTCATAGACTAAAAGCTGCGTAAATTCCAGAAAATGTACCCTAGTTTGTAGACGCTATAACTTTTGCACAAACCAATAAATATACGCTTCTTGACATTTTTTTTTTTACCAAAGACGTGTGGCTGAATAAATTTTGGCCTAAATGTATGACTAAAATTGAGTTTATTGGATTTTTTTTATATCAAAAAGTAGAAATATCACTTTTTTTCAAAATTCACTGTATTTTTCCATTTATATCGCAAAAAATAAAAATCGCAGAGAAAATCAAATACCATCAAAGGTCTATTTGTGGGATAAAAAAGGATGCATATTTTGTTTGGGTACAACATTGCATGACTGCGCAATTACCAACGCAGTGCCAAATTGTAAAAAGTGCTCTGGTCATTGAGCAGCCAAATCCTCCGGGGCTGAAGTGGTTAATGTGGGGGGACAGGCATTGAGGCGGGACAGGCATTGAGAACCACTGCTCTAAAGGTACCCTAGGGTCCTACAGAACCCCAGTTGAGAGAGGATGACCTAGAAGGTAGCTAGCTTTCTCCATATGTAGACCTCATTCACCTGTCTCAGTGTTCACCTTGGCTTATATGCTAGGAAACCCAAAGTAGCTCTGATCACATTAGAAAAGACTACATTTACCCCAACTCATTTCTCCTGTGATCCATGTTTTAGGAATAAGTTTGATGTAATAGCAGTTTTTAATAATTGATCTGTCTTTTCCAGTAAGACCGCAAAAAATATTTATGATGCAGTTTAGAATTAATACAGCAGTTTTTGTTTTTTAGAAACACCCCCTCCATAACATGACTGTATTTCCTGTTAATCCTGCCAGTAGGTTTGTTATCTTTCCATTTCTTTAACAGTTGTTCGCTCTGAAGTGAAATTACATAGCAGCATTGCCACTCTGCAGACAGGTTAGTCGTAGATGACATTTTAATTAAACATCTCTACGCAAGAGACAATCAAAATCAAGGCTGTCTACCACTTTTTATCTATACATGGGACAATGGGAGTAACAAGTTATAAATAGTTGTTCTCTTATGCCTCTCACCTGTACTCAATCCTACAGCTGTATATGTCCCACACTTATTGTATGACTGTAAAAATTCTAAATAAAGAATTAAAAAAACAAAAGAATCAATGCTGTCCACAGTTAACATTTTTTAAGCAGTTATAGCAGCATTTTTTTTCTTAAAAGAAAAAAAGTTGAACCTCTTGCCGACTACTCATATGTGAGATGGCAAGGAAAGTGGGCTTTTACACCCACATGCCACACATATGTGTCCATGTCTACAGCACAATCACCAAGCTGTCACAAACAGCTCCTGGCCTATAGTTATGAGAGGTAGATGGTAAGACATGAACATAATCTGTGACTCACAGTGGTGACGTGATTGGGATATTCATACTGGCTCCCCTCGCCTCAAAACTTAAATGATCAAAGCAGACAGGTGGGTAGGGGTTACGGTGACTTTTCTAAGCACTCCATCAGTGTTAAATGGTTTGTCCCAACCTCTGTAACTTCTGTTTTTGTCAGACAGTTGTCCTCTTATGCCCCGTACACACATTCGGAAATTCCGCCAGAAAAAGTCAGATGAGAGCTTTTGGTCAGAAAATGCGATCGTGTGCATGCTCCATCGGACTTTTACTGGCGGAATTTCAGCCAGCAAAAGATGGAGAGTATTTTCTAAATTTTTCGGTCGGAAAAAGTTCCAATCGGAAATTCCGATCGTCTGTACAAATTCCGACACGCAAAATTCCTATGCATGCTCGGAAACAATTCGACGCATGCTCGGAAGCATTGAACTTAATTTTCCCGGCTTGTCGTAGTGCTGTACGTCACCGCGTTCTTGACAGTCGAAAGTTCAGAGAAATTTTGTGTGACTGTGTATGCAAGCCAAGCTTGAGTGGAAAAACCATCCAAGTTTTTTCCGATGGAAAATCCACTCGTGTGTGTGTGTAGAGCATTACAGGAATCATTAAAATAACACATTTACTCACAGGATGAACTAGTATTAAAACCATGAAGGATTCAGTTGAACAAAAACTGCTGTGTTAATGCTAGTGACAAACTGCATATATGGAAATTAATATTTAAAAAATATTGTTTGGCTTCATGATTAAGCAGAGCTTAGAGCAGGCAAGTCAATGATTAACATATTGCTGATCAATTTCCATGCCAGGGATGCAGCTTTATGCAGACTACAAAGTGTGGTCACAGGGGGTAGGGGGCATGTTTCTATTTGTATTCATTAGTTATTTCTCGCCTTCCTCCTTATGGTGTTAGTTACATGACATTGATCACATAACCACTTGTAATTAGATTTATAGTTTATGGAGTCATATGGAGGTATAATTAATTAGACTCATAATGTCTCAGCAGCACCTAAGCTGCACTAGACAATACGATATGAACTTGGTTTGTTTGTGGTATAGTTACTTGGACTGAAGAAATGTAATTAGCCTTGTCTGACCTCCATTAGAGGTTTTTCAATGTAGCAGATGCTTTTCAAAATCATTTCAAAAGCTCAGTACATAACATGACTGTGTAATGTGGCTATTACATTGAAAACACAAGTAAATAAACAAAACTATTACTAAACGACAACTATCCGGGAAAATGTAAAGGTTAACGTGTACCTAAAGTCAGTTTTTTTAAGTTTTTAGTTTTACAGTGGATAATTCAGTGAGGGAGTTAGGGCCATGGTTTAGGTTTTTAATGCTGTCTCTGACCCAGTCATTTAGACTGAAAGCAAGGGAAAATCCAAAATGCAGTGTTTTTTTAGCAGAATAGTTAGGAATAGAAAGAAACCCTTCCAATAGGGACACTTGTTCTGGTGACAACTGTCCAAGAGACCATTTTCTCCACTTTGGTAAACATTTCCTTTCACATCCCGTTGTTCTTATGGGACAGAAAGTGATGTGTCTTACGAAAATACAGATGACAAAAAGAAACTTCTCTTTTAAAAAAAAAAAAAAATGTTGGCTTTAGATTTACTTGCCGTGTGCCGTTGCATCACCTCCCTTTCCTTACCATGCTGCCATCTTTGACCAAAGATTTGAACGTTGTTTTTTAAACAATTAACGATACTGGTATTTAAGAACTATTTAAAATTATATATAAAAATTGTGTTTTTTTTTTTTAAATAAAATTAAGTCATCACCTACTTCAAAAGTTATATTTTCATATCTTTTTAAACTAGTGTAGATGTAAGTGTCACTTTGACTGTATTGGCACTGTTCAACAGCACTTTAATGACTTACACAATCGCTTATCAGATGCAAAGTCTCTGTTGGGTTCCATCTTCCTGCCAGCAAAATGTTGATCATATTCTATTCTGATCCTGATCACGTTCTCTCATTGTGTGAATGATAGACCCATCAAAATGTATGTTTTCACAGTGGCTTGCAAAGGTACACCACTAGAAGATGTATGAGCTAGTGGTATCAAACTTACCTATAGATATGTTAAAAAGTACACAATTTGTGCAATGGGTGCGCTTAAATCAACCTTAAAAACCTCAGTAGATTATTTAAAATGATTTCTTTTGTGCAAAACGTGCTGGATAAATGATATAAAAATCCGTGCTAAGTTGAATAAAATAGTGTAAAATGTATCCGTCAGGGATGTGAATAAGTGTAATACTCATAAAACCACTTGAAATTAGTGGTTTGATATTATTCCGTGCAAATAAATTGAATAATAAAATAATGTGTAGTGCCAGTGAATTTTAAAAAACAATTGTTTAAAGTGTTGTGCTTGGTTAGTTAAAAGAAGCCATAAATGTATCAAGACAGGATGTTTAATGCCGTTAAATGGAAGCCACTGTTGAGTCCATGAATGTATTTTATGCCTGATTGGAGTTACTGCGGCCGCATTATGGAATTCCTTATTAGTTAAACCTGCTCATTAATTAGATATTCCTTTAATTGGGCTGTTTAAACAATCCAGTAATTAAACAATTAAAATCATTAGTTTATTAACCCTTCTTACTAGGGTTAAAGGAAGGCACCGCCAATGTGAGTGAAACAGGTGCCGTTACTAATGTATATATAGAACATAAAGAAGGAGTAGGTGTCACTTTCACTTATCTTTATGCTGATGCTTCAGAATACTTTCTTCCTCTTAATCCTTCTTTTCCTTTTCGGTGTGTTCATATGAGGGTACAAAAGAAATATACAAAACACATTGCGCAGTACTGCTACAAAATAGGTGTATACAAAAATGCAGCAGATGCCGATCTACTCACACAGCACCCGGTGGTTTAAGCGCGGTAGCCGGAAAATGTGTCAGGCACTGTATAGGGCTTTCTGCCCTGCTCGTCCTCGTAGTCTCGGTGACATCACTAGGCTCCTCCTCCCGACGCGTTGCGTCACAAACACTTGACTTTATCAAGGGAATATTAGCCCTGTGACAGCCGAGACAATTTATAGGGCAACAATCAGCGTGGGGTTGCCATAGCAACATTTGAGTGCTCATCATCCCATTCAGCACACCGCTGCGCCCGGGTGCTGTGGATGGCGTACACTTAACTTCTTAACTGCCGAAGGACAGTCATTCTACCTTCCTGTGCATTCACAAAGTTATATCAAAAAAATATATATAGTATTTAAATGCTTTAATAATTAAAAAATGTGTGTATAGAAAAATGAGGGAAAAAATTAAAAATGAGGGAAATTAAAACAGGGGAACTGGATGTTAAAAATGATGATATATATATATATCCAGAACACACATTCAAAATATATATTTAAATATATATACACATAAATGGAAAAATGAGAAATGTGTGATGTTGGAATATAAAAATAGAAATAAAAATCAAAATAGATATAAAAATAAAAATAAAAATAAATATAAATATAGATAAAAAAAAAAATGAAAATAAAAATAAAAATAAGTAAAAATAAAAATAAAAAATGAAAGTTACAAATAGAGTATAAAATACATATCGGACTAAAAAATGAAAAAAATATATTATTTGCCAAATGTTGGCATTCCTGGGACAACAAAGAGCTAACTCATTTTTTTATATATATATCGGTATGAAGGGATATTTCTGTTGTTATATACATGGATCCACACTTTCTTACGGGGTACACTCAGTACCACATAGTGAGCATATACCCTAAGTGGGTTATCTCACACCAAAAATTGGACAAACCATGGGTACATTAAAAACTTAAAAGCTTTAAATACTTAAAAGTTTTAAAAATGGTTGTCGCACGGGATACTAAAAAGCTGGGAGAAACATACACTAAAAATGTATGTTAAAAATCAGAGATAAAACAATTGAGGTCAAAATCAATGTTTAGTCCTGCAGGCGCAAAACTGTTAATTTCATAGATCCACCTCGACTCGCTCTTACTGAGTTCTCTTACTTTGTTGCTTTCTCTCCAGTTGGGCTTGAATTTATCTATTGCCCAGAATTGCATCTGTGTAGGGTCTTTATTGTGTACTTCTGCAAAATGTCTTGATACGCTGTGTTTGGGAAAACCTGCTTTTATATTTTGTACATGCTCCCTTAGACGTTTCCACATAGGTCTTTTGGTTCTTCCTATGTATTGTAGTGAGCATGTACATTCGAGCATATACACTACCCCTTCTGTTTTGCAAGAGATAAAATCCTTTATTTCATACTCTTTTCTCGTAGTGGATGATGTGAACTTATTGCATTTTCTTCCTCCTAGTTTTGTATTCCTGCATGCATGACATCGTTTGCAGGGAAAAAAAACCTTTCCTTGGAAAAATGACATATTTAGTTTTTTTGGTGGATCTGGGACGTTTTTAATAATTAGGTCTCGTAATGTTGGGGCTTTCCTATATATAAATCTTGGTCTTTCAGGTAGGAAATCTAATTCTGGGCAATAGATAAATTCAAGCCCAACTGGAGAGGAAGCCACAAAGTAAGAGAACTCAGTAAGAGCGAGTCGAGGGGGATCTATGAAATTAACAGTTTTGCGCCTGCAGGACTAAACATTGATTTTGACCTCAATTGTTTTATCTCTGATTTTTAACATACATTTTTAGTGTATGTTTCTCCCAGCTTTTTAGTATCCCGTGCGACAACCATTTTTAAAACTTTTAAGTATTTAAAGCTTTTAAGTTTTTTATGTACCCATGGTTTGTCCAATTTTTGGTGTGAGATAACCCACTTAGGGTATATGCTCACTATGTGGTACTGAGTGTACCCCGTAAGAAAGTGTGGATCCATGTATATAACAACAGAAATATCCCTTCATACCGATATATATATAAAAAAATGAGTTAGCTCTTTGTTGTCCCAGGAATGCCAACATTTGGCAAATAATATATTTTTTTCATTTTTTAGTCCGATATGTATTTTATACTCTATTTGTAACTTTCATTTTTTATTTTTATTTTTACTTATTTTTATTTTTATTTTTATTTTTATTTTCATTTTTTTATTTATTTATTTTTTTATCTATATTTATATTTATTTTTATTTTTATATCTATTTTGATTTTTATTTCTATTTTTATATTCCAACATTACACATTTCTCATTTTTCCATTTATGTGTATATATATTTTAAATATATATTTTGAATGTGTGTTCTGGATATATATATATCATCATTTTTAACATCCAGTTCCCCTGTTTTAATTTCCCTCATTTTTTTATTTTTTCCCTCATTTTTCTATACACACATTTTTTAATTATTAAAGCATTTAAATACTATATATATTTTTTTGATATAACTTTGTGAATGCACAGGAAGGTAGAATGACTGTCCTTCGGCAGTTAAGAAGTTAAGTGTACGCCATCCACAGCACCCGGGCGCAGCGGTGTGCTGAATGGGATGATGAGCACTCAAATGTTGCTATGGCAACCCCACGCTGATTGTTGCCCTATAAATTGTCTCGGCTGTCACAGGGCTAATATTCCCTTGATAAAGTCACGTGTTTGTGACGCAACGCGTCGGGAGGAGGAGCCTAGTGACGTCACCGAGACTACGAGGACGAGCAGGGCAGAAAGCCCTATACAGTGCCTGACACATTTTCCGGCTACCGCGCTTAAACCACCGGGTGCTGTGTGAGTAGATCGGCATCTGCTGCATTTTTGTATACACCTATTTTGTAGCAGTACTGCGCAATGTGTTTTGTATATTTCTTTTGTACCCTCATATGAACACACCGAAAAGGAAAAGAAGGATTAAGAGGAAGAAAGTATTCTGAAGCATCAGCATAAAGATAAGTGAAAGTGACACCTACTCCTTCTTTATGTTCTATATATACATTAGTAACGGCACCTGTTTCACTCACATTGGCGGTGCCTTCCTTTAACCCTAGTAAGAAGGGTTAATAAACTAATGATTTTAATTGTTTAATTACCGGATTGTTTAAACAGCCCAATTAAAGGAATATCTAATTAATGAGCAGGTTTAACTAATAAGGAATTCCATAATGCGGCCGCAGTAACTCCAATCAGGCATAAAATACATTCATGGACTCAACAGTGGCTTCCATTTAACGGCATTAAACATCCTGTCTTGATACTTTTATGGCTTCTTTTAACTAACCAAGCACAACACTTTAAACAATTGTTTTTTTAAATTCACTGGCACTACACATTATTTTATTATTCAATTTATTTGCACGGAATAATATCAAACCACTCATTTCAAGTGGTTTTATGAGTATTACACTTATTCACATCCCTGACGGATACATTTTACACTATTTTATTCAACTTAGCACGGATTTTTATGTCATTTATCCAGCACGTTTTGCACAAAAGAAATCATTTTAAATAATCTACTGAGGTTTTTAAGGTTGATTTAAGCGCACCCATTGCACAAATTGTGTACTTTTTAACATATCTTCACGTGTGGGAACACCAGTATATGGGCTGCAGCTATATCATTTGGTTATCTTAAACATTTGTTGCATCTCTGTTTTAAATACCAAATTAGCGCATGAGTATATACACTCAAAACTTACCAATAGGCCATGCTTTTTCCCATGTAACACAATTTGTATGGCCTATCCTACTCGAAAATGTTAAACTGTTAGATATAAGCAAGTATATAGTAGAATATATCATATTAACTCTTGGTGCTCTTTGATTTTAAGATGGTGATTTGCAGAATGATGAAGGAATGATGGAAAATGGTCAAACAATTGGAACAGGTTCATCCTCCCTACCAGTCATAACAGAGCTTGAATCGAGCACAGTGTCAGGGGATACATGTGCATATGAAGTTCTTCCAACCTCTGAACTCATGGATGGGACAGGTAAGTAACTATAGAGTTCTCATATCTTATGGCTCACTATTTTTTCAGTTATGTAGCAATAAACAGAGACCTATATGGTTTGCATATGTCTGACTAAAATCTGAGTATTCAGTCTTATATTTTTTTCAGCTGCCCCTGAACTCTCCTCTATGTTATCTTTTCAGTACATGTACACAGGGTCGTTTCTAGGCAGTTTAGTTTAGAAGCATGTTTGTAAAGCAAAAAAATGGGTTCAGGACAGATGTTCAGAGGCATTTGAAATGCCAAACACCTGTAACAGCTTGTAATACAGTAATGCCCCGTACACACGGTCGGATATTCCGATGGAAAAAGTGAGATCGGATTATGTTGTCTGAAAATCCGATCGTGTGTGGGCTCTAGCGGGATTTGAGGGCAGGATCTCAAATTTTCCGACAACAAAATCCGATCAGACTTTTTTCCGATCGTGTGTCGAGAATTCCGACAGACAAAGTGCCACGCATGCTCAGATCAAATTACGAGACCAAAGCTATTGGCTACTAGCCTCTACGTAGTTCCGTCGTACGCAACGAACATCACCGCATTCGGAATGATCGGATTTTCCGACTACTTTGTCCAACCGTGTGTATGCCACACCAGTGTCGGACAAAATCCGTCAGAAAAAATCAGACGGATTTTGTGGTCGGAATTTCCGACCGTGTGTACGGGGGCTTACTCACGTTTAGCCTCATTTCATTTACAGGCATTTTTAATTTTTGACTATTTGAAAATAAACGCTTCTAAGCGCAAACATGGCTAAATGCGCCATGGAAACGCGCAAAACAGATGTTCTTAAATGTTGGTTACTCTCTGTCAAGTAAAATTTTTCAGGAGTGGTTGTAAAATGTCCTGTGTACATGAAGCCTTAAAGTTGTAAAGGAGCTGCATGTGGCATTACCCATATCATTATGTGAGAAGGGTATGGACACAGATTGAGGGCCAGAGCTCGGCAATTGACCAGTACTGCTAAATAAAAACTATCAGCATTAGAATTCTTGTTCCATGACTGACAGCCTATGATCCCTGCCTCAAGAGCCTGCTCACTACCCTCATGGGGTCTCCTCTGTTTATTGGCAGCACGAAAGGGCCCTACTGATGGATTTCTCCAACAGCTCCATCTGTCACTACTGTTAAATGGGACCAAAGCTCCCTACTATACTTGGAAAAACTGGACACTAAGGTCCAAAACTTTGGATCCACCAAATGCTTTTTTTATGCTGGAGGTCCTTTATAAAATTCTTGTTCCTGATCCATTTTTTATGCCCTGCCGTCTTGTTACCTCAAGATAGGACCCAGGAATTTGGTCCAATGTAATAGTACATGTTCCTTTCAAATAAGTAACAAAGATTGTGAATCATAAATACCATCTTATTAAATAAATACATTAGAATTAATGAATTAATACAGACACATACATTTACCATATTATTTAAATATATTTTAAGATTTAGGATCCCTTGTATGTTACAGAAACACAGATTTTTTTTTTGGTTAGTTTAGACAAGAGATCTACACTTGCTCCAGTTTTCAAAAATCAATCCGGTAATTTCTAAACAATGTAGAGGGCTGACATGATCTAAGACAGGAGTGTTCAAACTTTTGACCTTCCTGTGCCACATTGGAAGAAGAGGAATTGTTTTGGGCCACACATAAAATGCACTAACAACAAGGATTGCCGATGAGCAGAAAAGTTTGGTAGATCACAAATCAAATTAACAATCACTGATATAGATAATAAACCTGAGTGATAAAACGTAATTTTTTTGTAATTATTTTTTATTATAAAAGCAAAAGAGGGCAACATAAAATTACTACTATATTTGACACTGTTTTGATAAACTAACACATCAATATGTAGTTCAATGGATGTAGAAGCAATTCTCGATTAATTCTCAAAGTGGTTCTAATTTTGCCCTTTGTGTGCATCATCCTTTAAAATAGTTGCTCACAAATATAGGTGCTGCCGAAATCTGATGACATGAATAAGGCTTGATTGTGAAGAGTGGGATATTTTTATTTGGGAAGATAAAACTTATAAAAGTCCAGTAAAGAAACACTGTCAAATTTCACTTTGGCTACAGGTGTGCGCTAAATGTAATTACATTTTTTCAAAGAATTCCCCCTCAAAAAAATCAACTTTTTTAAGTAAGTTTATGATTTTGTTTTGAGTCGTAAGTCTTTTTGGCTCTTGGGCTGCAGGTTGGACGCCCCTGATCTAAAGTAAGCACATTTCAAGCCTGGACATTTAAATTGAGCTTATGATAAAAAATGCATGAGCAGAGGCTGACTTTAGTGAAATCTACAAGTCAAATGTAGTGCTACCCACAGAGGACCCATTGAATTGTTTGGGCCTCTCGTGTCCCGTGATCCACCATTATCTCAAATGGCACACTTACATACCTGTAACTTTTTCAATGGCTATTTTTAGAGAGGTTCAAGCCTTGTGAAAAAGCATAAGTGTGCACACTCTCTTATAACTGGGAATGTAGCTGTGTTCAGAAGTAAGCAATCACATTCAAACTCATGTAAAATAGGAGCCAGTACACCCCTGCCATCATTTAAAGTGTCTCTGATTAACCCCAATTAAAGTTCAGCTGTTCAAGTAGGTCTTTCCCGACATTTTCTTAGTTGCATCCAACAGCAAAAGCCATGGTCCGCAGAGAGCTTCCAAAGCATAAAAGGGATCTCATTGTTAAAAGATATCAGTTAGGAGAAGGGTACAAATGAATTTACAAGGTATTAGATATACCATGGAACACAGTAAAGACAGTCATCATCAAGTGGAGAAAATATGGCACAACAGTGACATTATCATGAACTGGACGTCCCTCCAAAATTGATGAAAAGACGACAAGAAAACTGTTCAGGGAGACTGCCAAAAGGCCTACAGCAACCTTAAGGGAGCTTCAGGAATATCTGGCAAGTACTGGCTGTGTGGTACATGTGACAACAATTTCCAATATTCTTCATATGTCTGGGCTATGGGGTAGAGTGGCAAGACGGAAGCCTTTTCCTACCAAGAAAAACATCCAAACCCGGCTAAATTTTACAGAAAACACATCTGAAGTCTCCCAAAAGCATGTGGGAAAATGTGGTATGGTCTGATAAAACCAATGTTGAACTTTTTGGCCATAATTCCAAAAGATGTGTTTGGCACAAAAACAACACTGCACATCACCAAAAGAACACCATACCCACAGTGAAGTATGGAGGTGGCAGCATCATGCTTTGGGGAGGTTTTCCTTCAGCTGGAACAGGGGCCTTAGTCAAGGTATAGGGAATTATGAACACTTCCAAATACCAGTCAATATTGGCACAAAACCTTCAGGCTTCTGCTAGAAAGCTGAACATGAAGCTGAACATAAAGCTGAACATGAACCCAAAAAGACTGAGTGCTGTAAAAAAAATACTTTGTTAAAGCACCTTTTGATTTTATTACAGCACTCAGTCTTTTTGCATATGGGTCTATCAGCATAGCACATCATGACTTGGCAATATTTGCCCACTCTTCTTGCAAAAACACTCCAAATCTGTCAGATTGCGAGGGCATCTCCTGTGCACAGCCCTCTTCAGATCACCCCACAGATTTTCAATCGGATTCAGGTCTGGGCTCTGGCTTGGCCATTCCAAAACTTGAATCTTCTTCTGGTGAAGCCATTCCTTTGTTGATTTGGATGTATGTTGTCATGCTGAAAGGTGAAGTTCAGCTTTAGCTTCATGTTCAGCTTTCTAGCAGAAGCCTGAAGGTTTTGTGCCAATAATGACTGGTATTTGGAAGTGTTCATAATTCCCTCTACCTTGACTAAGGCCCCTGTTCCAGCTGAAGAAAAAACGCCCCAAAGCATGATGCTGCCACCTCCACACTTCACTGTGGGTATGGTGTTCCTTGTGCTGATGTGCATATTTTTTTTAATTAAGGGTGTGCGAACTTATGCAATTATATTATTTTATTTTTTTATTTTTACTTCCCTTCACCTAAAAGATTTCAGTTTGCTGTTCAACTGAGTTGTACAGTTTTATAGGTCACATTCAAGGTGAAAAAAGTTCTGAAATGTCTCAATTTTTAACATCACATAAACCTGACATTTTTACCAGGGGTGTGTAGACTTTTTATATACACTGTAAAAGGCTGTACTTCTGTGATATAAGGTGATTATTAGGATGCAGCAATAGCTTGTTCACCTATCCCAATTGATTGGAGCAGCATGTAAGGGGTTTGTGTTTGGCTGGGTGTTGGTGCCAAAATTGTGCAAGTCCCCGCCCCACTTCTTCATGGATAAGACACCTACCCATCTAATCGTAGCTGGAACCCTTCACCCTATTGTGTCACACTCCTGGCCGTAGGCCTGCTCACAACATTCCCAGCCATAGACCTCAGTATTTGAAAATAAAGAAATGCCCACACACAAAATGAAATTTCCACACTTTACTGTAACTCTGCAAGATTTCTGTGACATCTAATACCACATTGACAGACTAACAGAATTCTTTGTGCGTAATGCCATATACAGAGTAGATTTTCTGTAGTTGCCATATGAACGCAGAACACCAGCACATAATTTGTAAGCACCACAGAGTTGCGACCACTTTCCCCATGTATACCAAGTCCATCGCTGAGTGTAATCAAGGTGCCCTTGTTAGTATAACAGTCCCAATGTACCTTCCATAGTTCTAGCCAGCCACACATGCTCACAGATGGTACATTTGTTCCCAGGTGTACTATTACTCACTTCAGAGGACTCTGGCCTGGCTAAAAATACCTTTTACATCCCGCTCACGGCTCGCAGAAGACCATAAAAAGAGTCAGGGTGACTACAACTGTCCCTAATAAGTGTTGAACCACCTCTCCTGGAGTTTCAGTCCTATAGAGGGCCCTTGGTGGATAGTCGCCAACTACATCCAAATAACTCTGGGGTGTTTGGCTCTCAATCCCCAATTACCACTTTCCCTATACCAGATTATGTTTGTGACAGAGCCATCTAGTGGCAAGATGGCTAACTGCTCCTGCTGAAAAGCCGACCCTATTTACATTTCGCAGCCAAGTGTGCTACAGTATACAAACTGCTCAGGATAAATGCCTGTACATCCCCCAAGGCATATGCTGCTATATTTAGATGTGTGAAAATATATGAACAGTGAAAGATAAATGCATGCACTCTACAATTGTTATTGGTGCAGTGATTTTGTTGGGGAACTGCAGTAACCAATGATCCATGCTTGCAATGTACTGCGTTAACACCGGATAAGTGTAAAGGAGTCTCGTCTAAATGGAGCCTGCTAACTGTGAAAATCCTACTAAGGAAACTTGAAGAGTTATGGTCTTGTATTACTCCGAAGATGGACTATATGCAATGACACTGGTGACAACACTTATTAAATTGACCTCATATCAGGATTTTGTACGTCTACAGAGCCACGTTCACATGTTGTAGAGACTGGAACATTAAAGCTTATCAATCTCTTGCTGGGATGGCAAATCATCTGAACCCAGAAATGAAAAATTATTTCACTAGTAACAGTGTTTCTAAATATCAAGAGCTTTTTTTTTTTTGATAGTGTAGATTATATTTATGCACACAATAGGCCCACTATGCTAATATAAATTGTTAACATTTATTTGATAAATGACCGGAAAGCAGAAGCTTTTAAATATTTTTAGGAAATGTGTTCCTGTGGAAGAAAGAATGTATTTAAATATATTTTTCTAAATATGTGTCTGTGAATGTTCCTTCCTGTGTGAGATGCAATTATGGGTGGAGACCTTATAACACTGTGATTATTTAACTATATGCCCCACCCCCCCCCCCCCCCCACCCCCCATAGTGAAATAGTGATATTGAAATTTAGATCAATTATTTGCTCTGGGTCTCCAGTGTCTAGAATTTAAAGTGTATTTCCACTTTTGCAGTCCAAGTTAAGAAAAACCCACAATATGTTTATTATGTGCTCACATTCACAAAACATGCCTAAAACTATTTATTTGTTGCCTTTTAGATGTTTCTTAGGAGAGGGCCTCATGGACGACTGCAAGTATTTCTGAACAGTTTTAGTGAGTGAGTTTGCCACAAAAGAGATGCTTAGGACAGGCTAAGTTTCCTATCATTAACATACAACGCAGAAGGCAAGCTTCTAATGGTGCATTCACACTTGCAAATGCACCTCTGTGAACAGTTGCAAGAACAACAGTGGGGGTTCCCGTGATTAGCTGTGATTATGCACCCTTTTGAAAGCAGTATAAGGCTGCCAGTTCTAGCAGCTAATTGTGCCCACTTGCATGTAATAGTGCATGCAGCAATCACATGCGAGTAACAGGCCCCAGACGCAGGCAGTCTGAGACCAGGGCCAGTAGCAGGTAACCACGCTGGGGTTCTCACAGCAGATCGTAGAGTGGGTGTATTTGCAAATGTGAATGCGAATGCACCCTAAATCTTTAACCTTTTGTTAGGACAGACAGTGTTCTAATCTAGTTTACAACTGACTGTGAGATCTGCCAGCATACTAGAGACAGGGTTAACTATAGCAAACACAGCTGCCTAGCCCCCCTCATAAATAAAGAGAACTATGTAGGTATTTTAGGTGCTGAAGTTATCAGAAAGGAGCATCTAAAATGGTAAGCAGCAATTTTGAAATATTTTTTTTTAACTTATGCTATGTGAATGAAGACATTTAACAATTATAAAGTTGGTGTTATCCCAATTTGACTGCAAAAGTGGAAATACACTTTCAAACACATTTCAGGCCTCTGATCAGTTTGTCAGTGGGATTTTTTGCTTTGTGATTGCTTATGCTTTTGTACCATGCTCTCAGGTAAATCAGTAGGGACATCTGGTGGACAATTTTAAATTAACATTGTGTATCGTTTTTCTCTGTTTAGTCAAATTACCGTACCTTTTGTTAATTAGCAGCAATGTTTTGTGAATGGTGCTTGAAAACATAAGGTGCAGATGTAATTTAGACTTTACAATGAGCTTTTTGCTGTTTGAAGCATAGTATATTTTACCTTAATGCAGGGTTTTGCTAAAATATGCTTATTGCCTATAGAAAATTCCCACCACACAAGGAAAAATAAATAGTAGTATAGTAGCTCTTCTTGCATTAAAATTTAATGACCAAAATCTGCAAACGCATGTAAATGAATTCCTGTAGGAGTAATTAGTCGGGTTGCATTTGTGCTGATCACAACATGAGGTTATATTAGCTTCTTGCCAGGTATGCCATTTACCCAGCATAATGCTTTACTAAGAGCTTTAGACCCTACCACTGCATTAAATGATTTGAAAATGTCCTATTCCCACTCTCATCGGGGTACATCTCCCCCCTCTATTTATTTCATGAACAATGAAATACAAGTTAGAAGAAGCATTAGGCTCATAGTTGGAAGGTGATGCTTTCAGCCCCTTAATCAATAAACAATAGTTACGGTTGCTATTTTGAGACCCCTCAAACACAAATATGGAGGATTCTGTGAATTTATTTACAAGTCCTGACCAAAAAAGCACAAATCATTGAAGCTTAAAGTGTTACTAAACCCACAACAGTAAAATCATTCTGTCTATGCAGCATAGCATGTGGAACTTAGGGGCTAATCCTCTGCATTGTGTAAAAAGGCTTTTTGATCCTGTATGCATAGATCCTTCCCTCCTGCACTGTCTATCTGGGGAAGGCCAGCTAACACACAGGCAGGGTAGCCAACCTGCACATGCTCAGTTGTGTCTTTTATGCTGGAGAGAACATTTCCTTGTTCTCAGACCTAGCCAGGTCACCTGATATTGACATCACACATGTGGGCGTGTATACAGGCTATAGTGGAAACCTCCTACCTGGACACAGCTCTGGACAAATTCTGCAGTTTATCATGCGACTGTGATATACAGACCAGTCAAAAAGGTATATAGTGGCAGTATTTTAATGTAAAAAGAAGATTTATAAGCTGTGGGCACTGTGGGTGGGCAGATGAACTATTTTCATATTACTGGGTTTAGTGACACTTTAAGAGGAACTTCACTTTTTTCCATTTCCCACTTACCTTTTCCATTGGATTGTCCTCAAAAAAACATATACATATGACCAGCAAATCCAGCTATCTTTTCTAACGTCATCAGAGGGCCAGCTGTTCTTCCTGATTCTTGCAGCTGGTGACGTAATGACATGGCATATGTGTAGTGCGCTGTACATTAACCGGCAGTGGTAGAGGTTGCTTCAAAGGCTATGGTCAACTGGAGCTATGCCAATCTAACCTGGTTGAAAAGGAAAGAAGCTGTTTTTATTGCTTGTTTTTTTTTGTTTTTTTTTAACCGCTTGCCGACCAGCCGCCGTCATTATACTGCGGCAGGTCGGCACGATCCCACCAGCCATTGTAGCTATATGTCGGCTCCATTAAGCGGGATAGCAGGCACCCGTATAAACACACAAATCCCTGTTGTGTTCTGTGAGGAGTGACAAATCGTGAGTTCCTAAAAGCTAGGAACCACGATCTGTAATTTCCTCTAGTCAGTCCCCTCCCCCTACAGTTAGAAACACACACAGCGAACACAGTTAACCCCTTGATCGGTCCCTAGTGATAACCCCTTCCCTGCCAGTGATGTTTTTACAGTAATCAGTGCATTTTTATAGCACTGATAGCTGTATAATTGCCAATGGTCCCAAAAATGTGTCAAAAGTGTCCGACCACGCAATTGTCAGTTAAAGCGACGCAGTGCCGAATCACAAAAAATGGCCCAGTCATTCAGCAGCCAAATATTCCGGGGCTGAAGTGGTTAAAATAGGTATCTGTAAGGTCCCATTCACATTAGAGCAATTTGTAGCTTGTAGCGCAAAGCTCAAAAACACTCAACAGGCAAGAACCTTTTGTTTTCAATAGCCCTTGTTCGCATCTGAGCATCTTGTCACTTGTAGCAAAACGCATGTCACTCAAAAAAGTACATGAGATACTTTTCAGACAGAATTGAGCAGTTTTGTCCCCATAGACTTCAGTGGAAATGCCCGAAAAGAGGAACGTGAGCTTTTTTCTAGCGTTTTTTTCAAGCGTTTTGTCATTCAATTTCTGCTCAAAAAGCAGCTCTCTGCTCCTTTTTTAGCAGCACTCCATACCTTGTATTTGAAAATCTCCTGAAAAAATGCCTGACAAAAGGTGGCAAAATGTGTAGCCTAAATCTGGGTACACACTACAAGAAAATTGGAAGACAAATTTTGTATAAGGAACAATTGTTCAATTTTTGTATAGTGTGTACACAACTTTTGACATCCAACTCAGACTTTACAAAATAAAATTTCCAAAGGGACGAATTCCCCAATTTTTCTCGTATGTAAACAAAATGAACACGTTTCATTTACTGTGTACTGTTTTTGTACAAGAAAAATCAGATACAAAAGACTGTGCATGATCAGAAACAATAAACAACAATAATATACACTACAATGTTTCTACGTCGAACAAAAAAAAGCTTTTTTCATTTGAGAATTTTCGTACAATTAGTACCATCCTTGGGTTTGACTTGCTGTAAAACATCTAGGATCAATCGTTCACCCCAATTTTCTTATCGTGTGTACTCTTAAGGCTTAAGGGCTCCTTCACACCATAAGTGCATGAAAACTGATGGAAAAACCATGCAGATTTTATTTGCAGAGACATGAGTTTACATCAGTTTTTTATTTCACCCTGATGTCTATAAAGAAAAGGCAAGGTTAAAGCAGACCAAGTCCATCCTAGTTAAAGGTCCCCCAATCCTCAAAACCACTTTGCTTTTGAAGACCCATCTTTCGGTGCTTCTGGGAGGTACGGGTGGTATTACCATTTCTCACCGGTGCCTGCTGGGATGGCTAGGAGATCAAAATCCTGTGATAATGCACTCCCTAGAGAACCCAGCATTTCCAGGATGTTGTGGTGATGTCACATGGGCCTACTAAAAGGGTGGAAAGCAGAGGCAGAGGTAAGTATTTTTTTCATTGCATATTGGAGGAGGGGGTCTTTTGGTAGCTCTGACTTTGCATTTTGATGGAAAGTTTGCTTTAAGCACAAGCTACACAATTTTCTACGTTGTCAAGGTCAATCAAATTGTATTTTATGGTTATTAAAGGGGTTTAAGCATACATACAATAAAATAATCCCCATGTATCTTGTGGTTAACACATAGTGATGATTAATGAAACAAGAGATCAGAAACCCATTAAAGCTTTATTGCTTTTTTCCTTGTCATATAGTATACGTTGCTGTGGTGTTAAACTCCATTGGAAATATTCTTGACATTGTTGTGTTTCAGCACTGTGATCATTATCCTGCTGTTGTGTACATTTGTTAGCTCTTTCATTGTAGACTTGCAGAGAACATTATGTCAGTCGAAAGGAGATTATTGTTACCCTTACTCTTCAACAGTATATCACATTTCGGAGATCTAACAACAGTTCCATGTGATTCATAAATGGGTATTTGACAATATCAAAGGACATGTCTAGACAATGTAAAATGATACCATTCTGTGCCACCTGTTGAATTGTGCAGTCTGTGAATTAGCCCATTACTGTTCATGCTGTTGTCATATATGTTTGTTCCTATTTCACATGTGTCATGTGTGTGATGTGGTTTATGTTCCTCAGTGTCTGAAGATTTCTCATCAGAGCCAGGATCCATGTCCCAGGATCCATCATACAAGCCAACCCTGCTACTACCCCCCAAAAAATCTACTGCTTTCCCTGTAGACCATGAGGACTGCCCTGTGAAACCGCTATCTTTCCACAAGCAGCCCCCTGCCCTGCCTCCTAAACCTATTTCCAGAATTGCCAATCATATAACAGGTAAGAAAGAGTAAATAAACATTGTGTACCTCTTCCTTCTGTGTTCTATACGTTTATCACTTAGTTGTCTTACTAGAAACGCAAACACAACAAACCTCTTGACCTTGGGCTGCTTCTTCATCTACCGGTAATGAGCACAAAACCTTTTCTTTGGTGATCTTCCACAGAGAAGTATCCTACGACTTGGTGTATCAGATTTAATGACCCCCATTAGACTACATATCTAAGTGGATTTTAAATATAAATTGAGCCTGGCAGTTTAGATAATCATTGCCTTCTTATATCTCTGTCAGAGACTCCAGGGGTAAAGCCAGCCATAGATGGAGTGATTTTCTTTCCTGCAACCACGGGTTTGCTTGATTCCCACATCAACACAGACAGTGTCCCATGGAGCCATTGTGTTCTCCTTGCAGCTATAATAGCCTCTATCAGTAATTGCATGCAAAATCCTACAGGCTTGTTGTACCCAAGTTGATTGATCAATCAACTTGAATGCGATCAGCCTGCCCATGCATGTTTCGAGATTCGAACTGTCTATGGCTGGCTTAAGGTTCAATCTCCAATTCCCAACTCCACTAGCCCCTTCCAGGACAGGTCTTCCTACTCCTCTTATTATATCCTCTATAACATTAAAAAAAGTGAAAGAAATCTCACAGTGACAGCGACATACAGTGAGAGGCATCAAGAATCACTAGGTGATTTGAAGGGTATGTAAACCCTGGCGACGGGCTTCTCTTTTTGTTTTAATTTTAGTCTGTAAAATCTACCATTTAATGCATTTAAAATAAGTTTAATAAGTCCAATAGCTGTTGATCTTGCCAGACATCTTGCAAGCCCCCCCCCCCCCCCGATATTATAGAGATAAAAAAATAGAGAAGTGTTCTGTAGTACTGAGTGAGATTATTGGCCATCCATAGATACAGTACAGTGCGTATGCGTTTTCATCCTAGGACAGGAAGTGTGTTACTGGCAGGATCACTAAGTGAAAAAAAGAAACCACCACATCTAAGGACTGATTGTCTGCTCTATATAACATTTTGGTACTTTGGCTTAGATCCACTTTAACTCTCCACCAATTACCAGAAAAAAGAATGACCAATTTAGGTTAAACACAACTTTTAACATGTCATGTGCTGAGTACATTGTAAAAAAGAAATCTAGTCCAATATACAGTACTGTATGATATTTTTGTCAACTGCTGTTTTCTTGTTCTTTTTATGAAAGAGGAATATCACTGATTTATAGTATGCTGTTCAATCTCAGAGTCACATGTACCCTGAAACGGTGAATATCTATTCAACTCTCATTTAACTTCAGGTTTGCATTGTTTAAACTCTATGTATAGTTGTAACTTGTTTTAGAATTATTCCGGATAGACCATTTATTCAGGGCACACTGTTTTATGCACCAGAGGTTTAATATGGTTTAATATGTTTTTCTATTCAAATTTTAATACACCTCAGGGTACTTATAGATTTTATGCGGTGGACAGATGGGCAGACAGGTTCCATGCACCCTTAGGCTTTACAGTCTGCTGATGTCTCCATAATCAGGAATGTCCACCTTGGCTAAACATTCGTGTTCAAGTGAATAGAGAGTGGGAAGGGGATGAGTGGCACAGGCAGATGCTGCCAACGTCATTTATTTTAGGGGAACAAAATCAATCATTCAGCTACCTGCATAGGGCCCTTAGACATGACAGTTTTGGCCATGGAAGCAAAAGACAGCCAAAGCAGACAACTGTCACAGTTTAGTATTTTCTAATTGACTATTACACTCAGGGCTCATGCACACTGGCATTAAAAACACTTTGTTGAGATCTCTACAACGTGTAACTTTTTATGGATCTGAATGCAGCAATCTTGTATACTCTAAGTAGAAGAACTTCACAGACCATTACATGTGTTTTTTTTAATGCAGGATCTTTACATAGATACCAGCATTTTATTACAGTGCCTTGAAAAAGTATTTATACCCCTTAAATTTTCCACATTTTGTCATGTTACAACCAAAAATGTAAATCTATTTTATTGGGATTTTAAGTGATAGACCAACACAAAGTGGCACATAATTGTGAAGTGGAAGGAAAATGATAAATGGTTTTCAAAAATGTTTACAAATAAATATCTTAAAAAATGTGGCATGCATTTGTATTCAGCTTCCCTGGGTCAATACTTTGTAGAACCACCTTTTGCTGCAATTACAGCTGTAAGGCCCCTTTCACACTGGGGCGGGAGCCGCGGTGACGGTAAATCAGCGCTATATTTAGCGCTGCTTTACCGTCGTAAAAGGGTTAAAGCAGAGCGCCGCCGTAGCGGCGCTTTGCGGCGGTATTTTTGCCCATTCTTCCTTGCAAGAATAGCAGGACTTTTTTTGTCATCCTGCTAGCGCACCGCTCCGGCTTTCACACTGGAGTTAAAGGGGCAGGATTTTTTCATGCGGTGAACAGGCGCTATTTTTAGCGCTGCACCGCATGAAAAACGCCCCGGTGTGAACAGCAATTTTCAAGTCTTACCACAGATTCTCAATTGGATTTAGGTCTGGACTTTGACTGGGTCATTCTAACACATGAATATGCTTTGATCTAAACCATTCCATTGTAGCTCTGGCTGTATGTTTAGAGTCATTGTCCTGCTTGAAGGCGAACCTCCGCTCAAGTCATTTGCAGACTCTAACAGGTTTTCTTTTAAGATTGCCCTTTATTTGGCTCCATCCATCTTCCCATCAACTCTGACCAGCTTCCCTCTCCCTGCTGAAGAAAAGCATCCCACAACATGATGCCGCCACCATGTTTTACAGTGGGGATGATGTATTCAGGGTGATGTGCAGTGTTATTTTTCTACCACACATAGCGTTTTGGTTTTAGGCCAAAAAGTAAAATTTTGATCTCATCTGACCAGAGCACCTTCTTCCACATGTTTGCTGTGTCCCCTCCATGGCTTCTTGCAAACTGCAAACTGAATTTTTATAGATTTTTTTCAACAATAGCTTTCTTCTTGCCACTCTTCTTGCCACTCTTCCATTAAGGCCAGATTTGTGGAGTGCACGACTAATAGTTGTCCTGTGAACAGATTCTCCCACCTGAGCTGTGGATCTCTGCAGCTCCTCCAGAGTTACCATGGGCCTCTTGGCTGCTTCTCTGATCATTGCTCTCCTTGCCCAGCCTGTCAGTTTAGGTGGACAGCCATGTCTTGGTAGGTTTACACTTGTGCCATACTCTGTCCATTTTAAGATGATGGATTGAACAATGCTCCGTGAGATGTTCAAAGCTATATTTTTTTATAACCTAACTCTGCTTTAAACTTCTCCACAACTTTATCCCTGACCTGTCTGGTGTGTTCCTTGGCCTTCATGATGCTGTTTGTTCACTGAGGTTCTCTAACAAACCTCTGAGGGCTTCACAGAACATCTGTATTTATCCTGAGATTAAATTACACATATTTGGACTCTGTTTACTTTAGGTGACTTCTAAAGGCAATTGGTTCCACTAGATTTTAGTTAGGGGTATCAGAGTAAAGGGGGCTGAATATAAATGCACACCACACTTTTCAGATATTTATTTGTAAAAAAGTTTGGAAAACCATTTATCATTTTCCTTTCGACTTCACAATTATGTGCCACTATGTTTTGGTCTATCACATAAAATCCCAATAAAATAAATTTACATTTTTAGTTGTAACATGACAAAATGTGGAACATTTCAAGGGGTATGAATACTTTTTCAAGGCACTGTACGTTTTTGGTTGTAACATGACAAAATGTGGAAAATTTCAAAGCGTATGAATACTTTTTTAAGGCACTGTATGCCAGTGTGCATGAGCCTCCATTCTATTTTCTTGTTAACTCATGCAGCAGCTATAGTTATAAGAGGAAAAATGACTTGAGTGAGTTATTCTAATAAGCCGAAGATGGAAAGTAAATTGGATGAGGCTTTGGCATTTTTTCACGATTCTTCAAATTTTCATGACTATGTCTCCTATAAAATTTGCAGATTTTCCAATAGCGTAGCTGCAAAGGCTGTAAAACCACAGCTGAAAGTTTACCTTATTTTATATTGATTTATAGTAAATGTATGGTTCTTGTTCTCTAGACTCCGGAGCGCCTGTGAAACTGCCTTGTATGCCGGGGAAGATGTCTCCTCCACTACCTCCAAAGAAAGTTATGATATGCATGCCATTAGGAGGAGCAGATTACTCCCACTCCTATAGCAATCAGAAAAGCTCTCAGCATCATCACACTATCCTGCCATCCCAGCTAGCCGTCCACCAGCACCAACTTCAATATGGTAACCAGCACATGTCAACTGGATCCAGCTCCGTGCCCATTCATCCATCATTACCTCCCGGATGTAGGGTGATAGAGGAGTTGAATAAGACACTTGCCATGACCATGCAGAGGTTAGAAAGGTAAAGACCTAAAGTTTTCTGTTATGTCTTGTACTTCACTTTAAGATAATAATCTCTATTGCAGTAGCACTTTTGAATATGGTATATTTTACTTTATTACTTATTTATTGTGTCTTGTGTTACTTATTGTGTCAGCTCTGTGACTCAGTGACGAACAAGAGTGCAAATATTTTGCATTTGAAAATCAGGATATATTAAATCGTAAGCCCATTCAGATCCACTGTGCACTCTTCCAGACTGTAAATGTACTTTTTCATATGTCAAGGTCATGATGATTTGTTTTGCAGCATATTAGGATCCTGTGAAGTATAGACTGCTGGGAAAAACTACAACTACATTTAGTTAAAGCACATCTGTGGCTTAATATAAAATTTAATACAGTAAAGAACAAAGGTAGAGGATGTAAAAATGCATTAGTGTTTTCTGTGAATAAGCTCATCATAACATCAAATTCTTCTATTTTATAACCCTCCTATAGCTGCCATATATATATAGGAGCATAGGCATGCGCAAGGGGTGTGCCAAGTGTGCCTGGGCACACCCTAATCACTGTTGATTCCTCCTACTGCCCGGGCACCCCCTCCCAGCCCCACAGGTGCTATTGACTTCCCTACTCTCCTCTCCCCAGCTGCTGCGGGGGATGTTTTCAGGATGGAGAGTGGGGGAAAGGGCTAGTAAATATGTCATATACCAGTGCCTTTCTTTTCTAAATGCACACAGTGAACACACTCACTCACTGTGTCGATTCATAACTGAAGCATAAACAAAACTGTGTTTACTATGCTTCCGTTTGCTTAGCACAGAGCATTTCCCATTCATTCACTGTCCTATGCAGCTGAGGCTGCAGAGAAAGGTGTGTGTTTGAGATTTGGGGTGCACACCCTAATGCAATAGGCTGCACA
This sequence comes from Lithobates sylvaticus, assembly GCA_028564925.1. Classification (NCBI taxonomy): domain Eukaryota; kingdom Metazoa; phylum Chordata; class Amphibia; order Anura; family Ranidae; genus Lithobates; species Lithobates sylvaticus. The sequence goes on along the minus strand of CM053030.1, from coordinate 210,741,030 downwards.
CATCTATGTATAGGAGGATATTAATGGTGTGGAAGGCAGGGTTTGTATATGTAGGAGGCAGGTTTAATGACACCATTTCAAATACCCTAAAATCTTTGTAATTAATAAAAGGAAAGAGAAAAGGTTTTGCTCACTTTTTCTACTACATTTCGAAGTTGTATTTTGAACATACTGCAGAGATCCGCTGCATAGTACCTTAAGGTGAGTCTGTGGCAAGGCTGCGTTTGAGTATTTACAAAGTCTTAACAAGCAGTAAATAAGTTGTACTGCTTTGTCTTCTGCCACTTTAACTACCACAGCATCTGCTTTTTTCTCTGTTCTGTCAGGGGAGAGAAAACAGATCGTGTGTTCCTAGTACTAAGTAGGAACAACAATATGTCTCCTCCCCCAGTCAGTCACATCCCCATACAGTTAAAAACACTCCCTAGGACACACATTTAACCCCTCGATCGCCCCCCTAGTGTTAATCCCTTCCCTGCCAGTAACATTTACACAGTAACCAGTGGCTATTTATAGCACTTATCGCTGTATAAATGTCACTGGTCCCAAAATAGTGTCCAATCTGTCAGCCGCAATGTCGCAGTCACGATTAAAATCGCAGCTCGCCACCATTACTAGTAAAAAAAAAATAATAATAATAAAAATGCCATAAATTTATCCCCAAATTTTTAGATGCTATAACTTTTGCGCAAACCAATGAGTATATGCTTATTGCAATTTTTTTTTAACCAAAAATATGTAGAAGAATACATATCGGCCTAAGCCGAGGAAGAATTTTTTTTATTTACATTTTTTTTGGGGGGGGATATTTATTATAGCAAAAAGTATAAAATATTATTATTTTTTCAAAAAAAAAAAAACTATCCCCTATCTTGTAAACGCTATAACTTCTGTGCAAACCAATCAATAATCGCTTATTGAGATTTTTTTTTACCAAAAATATGTAGAAGAATGCGTATCGGCTTAAACTGAGGGAAAAAAAAACGTTTTTTTTTTTTTATATATTTTTGGGGGATATTTATCATAGCAAAAAATAAAAAAGAATGCGTTTTTTTTCAAAATTGTCGCTCTTTTTTGTTTATAGCGCAAAAAATAAAAAACGCAGATGTAATCAAATACCACGAAAAGAAAGCTCTATTTGTGAGGGAAAAAAAGGACAATTGTGTTTGGGTACAACGTCGCAAGACCGCGCAATTGTCAGTTAAAGCGACGCAGTGCCGTATCGCAAAAATGTTCAGGTCATTAAGTGGGAAATTCTTCTGGTCCTTAAGTGGTTAAAGTGAACATATGCTTCAATTATGTACACTAAACAATTTAAATATTCTGAACAATTAGTAAAAACACTTTAAAACAAGCATAATTTACCTCTGTAGCTATAAGCATTGTGGATAAATTTGTTTTCAAAATTCACAACAGATGCCATGGAATCTGTTTTCTTCCTATTACTTTATATTGCAGCAGAACTTTGGCAGGCTATCAGCCTTCTAATATCAATACACGGCATGAACCTGGCTTTAGAAAACTTGTAGTGATCTTTAAGAATGAATTATTTCCCATTACAAGCAGCTAGAGACGGAGAGAGAGCTTGTTTTAAAGCTATGTTACTGCTTGTTAAAAAATATGTAAATTATTTAATTGTCCATAATGTGGGGACAGATTCACTTAGTTTAAGTGCACAATTTATACTCCATTGTCAAGATCTAATTTTAAGATCCCTGGGATAAAACTAATATACATAAGTATGGGATGATAAAATGTACTGTATCTTACACTCATGCCATATTCTATACACCATGAGTACTCAAAAGCAATCACATCACAGGCTTGGGGTGCAGCTACACAGCCTGAACCCATGGTAGTTCTCCTTCATCCATGAGCCCCAGAATACATCCAGATTTCTTATTATAAACAGTTCTATAGCTGGTAGCTTTGCTAAAAGACTGATGAAGATTGTTTTCTTTGTGGAAAGGTCAAGAGCCGACTTGTGTAACAAGGCACTTTATGTTATCATTTTCCATCATAGGCACTCCACTACGGTTCCTGCAGATTTCTATAAGAGTCTGGGGGGTAATGGAGTTGTGAATTATGAAGCAATCAGCCGGCCTTCTATTTGAAGCTTAGCCAGTGTGTTACACTGATGAATCAGATATGATTGGATGATTGGAGATTGTGTCAGCACTTCTTATATAAAAGCCTTTGGCATATACTGCTGACCGATTATCATATTCTCTGCCTTGCTGCACTATTTCTAGAAACAAAAATTCAGCTAAATCTACTCTTCCATTTAGTTGTGATGTCAACATAGAAGAAATATAGCAGATGCATTGAAAGCAAGACCAGCTTGTATACAAATTGCATTTTTTATTTGTCTTAACTTTATGACCACTGACAGGTTAAGTGAATAAAATGTATTATCTCATTACAATGGCATCTGAAAGTCAGTGGGATTTATTAAGCAGGAAATGAACATGTTGTCCCTGAAGTTATTTGTTGAAAGCAAAAAATTGGGCATTACATTTTGTTGTGTTTGGGGATGAGCAGCTGCAGACTTCTCAGGGTGCCTATGCCAGTGTCCGCAGCCAAAAGCGCTTACAATGGGCACATGATCATCAGAACTGGACCAGGCAATAGAAGAAGGTAAATAAAATCAGAGCTGTGCTTGTACCATATAAGACATTTGTTAAATGTAAACCAGTGACAGAAATAAAGTCCACGTGAGATAAGAAAAGTGGGTGAGAAAATCTTCTTCAGAAGTAAATTTTAAGAAATACAGCACCACGCTCAATAACCACTGAAGTGTGAAACCTCCACCTCTATTATAGGGAGCGCTTACCGGATATTGTGGACCTTCTATCTCTAGAAAGGTCACATAGGCAATGATCTGAGTCACCAAAGGGTGAGCTGGCCTATAGTAACATCAGAAGGACCCCTTTGGTGACTCGGATCATTATCTATGTGACCTTTGATGATTCTGATTATTGCCTATGTGACCCTTCTAGAGATAGAAGGTCCATAATATCCAGTAAGCGCTCCCTATACTAGAGGTGGAGGTTTCGCACTTCAGTGATTATTGCCGTGTGGTGCTGGATTTCTTGGAATTAACTTCTAAAGAAGATTTTCTCACCCACTTTTCTTATTCCACGTGGACTTTATTTCTGTCACTGGTTTATATTTAACAAATGTCTTATATGGTACAAGCGCAGCTCTGATTTTATTTACTTTGTATGCACTATGTTTATATCACATGGTTGAGTTGCAGCTCAGCGTAAGGTTAATATAATTGTGTGTTTAATAATTTGGCATTGGTGCAGTTTTTGTACACTTATACAATGGAAGAAGATGGCTTGGTCTGATGAATTATGTTTTCTATTACATCATGTGGATGGCTGGGTGCAAGTGCATCGGCTTACCTGGGAAGGAGTTGGCACTAGTATGCAGCGTGGGAAGAAGGCAAGCCAGAGGAGGCAGGGTGATGCTTTAGGTAATGACCTGCTGGGAAACCTTAAGTTCTGACATTCAAGTGGATGTTACTTGGACACATACCACCTACCTTAACATTGCTGGTGATCAACTACACCCCTTCATGGAAACATTATTCCTTGATGGCAGTGACCTCTTTTAGTAGGATAATGTGTCATGCCACACTGCAAAAATGTTCAAGAATGGTTTGAGGAACTCAACAAGTTAGATGTGTTGACTTGCCCTCCAAATTCTCCAGATCTCAATCTATTTCAGCATCTGTGGTATGTGCTGGAAAAAGAAGTCCGATTCATGGAGGCCCCATCTCACAACTTACAAGACTTAAAACATCTGCTACTGAAGGCTTGGTGCCAGATACCACAGTATACCTTCAAAGGTCTAGTGGCATCCATGCCTCAACTGGTCAGGGCAGTTTTGGCAGCAATTATTAGATGGGTGGTCATAAAGCTATCATGTATATATTTGTTGTCATATATCAAAACATAAGAAAAAATTAAGTCTGTGTTATCCAGTCAGATTCCTTCTTTTGTACAAAGTTCTAATCTGATCGGTGCTTATCGGCAACACATACAACGTAATAGTGTTCTAGTTAGATTCTCTGCTATCTATAGTTCTTACTAGATGGGAAACATGGAACAGAGACTTAGTTTGCTACCGACAATAAGAACATGCCTTCATTCTGTCAATTTATTCATAAGGCCATGACAAGGGTAATAGTGGAGTCATTATTTTGTCTACAATGTCGCAGTGATGATGTGAAGGACACTATCATGAAAGCTATTCATTTTATAGATATCACAGAATGCTTTGATGCTGTTTTGAAAACCACAATAATACATAGTGAACCAGATGCACATCACAGTGCAGTGATCCCTGGGTTATAAATGGAAACTTTCCAGCACATTTATCTCATCTACATGGCACAAATGTACTACAGTCTCAGATGGCACAAACCTATAATAGTGGGTCTGTCTAGTTTCCTTGTTGCCAATGGAGAGGAGCCAGGAATGAGTGCAATATTCAGCAATAACAGGCTAAGGATTACTGCTGTGATTCTCAGATATGTAAACATATATGAGTAGTCTGACTCACGTTGGATTCATCTGCATTCATTTTTTAATGTCCAGGCAGAATATTTGGCAGCATTGCTGGCATTTTGCTTTATTAAGCAATTATGGCATTACTGCAAACACAGAATGCTTCCTTGTGAGAGCCAAGTGTTTACAGCCAGCTGGGACTGGGTATAATCTGAGCTGTGACACATTGCAGGTACTTACTATCATCCAGTCCCTCCTAGAATGGTGATACACTATTTTGTTTAGTTTAAAATGCACTGTGCTGATAAAGGTATGCTTCATCACATACTCTGATTGTGGAAATATACCAAGTAATGAAGTAAAGAACTGTTAAAATGTATGTAAAGGAAAAACATCAAGTCTGCACTCCCCCTACAATTTTAATATCAGCCTCACAAGTAGGTGCACAAAAAAAAAAAAGAATCAGTCTATTAAAATGTCAGTGTCACGGTCCGGAGTCAGGCTCGAAGGCCATTAGCTATAGCAGTGGAGAAGCACCCACCAACAAGCGGGAGGGGTATACACGCAGGTCACCCTGGGTGATGACACGGGTTCACCGGAGGTGTGGGGTCTAAGTACTAACTGGTATTAACCAGAGCTCCTCAGGGTGGAGATGGGCTTTGCTGCGTGTTAGTACCAGGTCATGGACATTAGGATCACCCCACCAGGAGGTGAGCAAGCCGGGGTCCAGTAAAACCGGACTTTCTGGCAAACTAGTTCAGACGGTCTTCCCGGCGTACTTTTGGCAGAGTTCCGACGGACTTTCACAACGAACGGACTTGACCACACACGACTAAGTCCGTTCTTTAAGTCCGTTCGTTTTGAACGTGATGACGTAAATGGGACTAAACAAGGAAGTTTAGTAATAATAGCCAATAGCTTCCTTTGCATTGAATTTGGTCCGTCGGATTTCACGATTTAAGTCCGTCGGAATTGAGTCCGTCGGATAGATTTGAAACATGTTCTTTTTTTTTTACAATATCATTTTTATTATTAAAGGTAAAACAGTTACAGCAAATCACAATATAGCAGTATAGTTTATATAGACGGTACAAATATCTGCACAATATTCTTAATACAACGTCTCAACATAGTATAGTAACAGTAATAGTGTTCTAAGCAACAGTAAGCATATTTATGAGTTAAACTATACCTGTCAACAGCATATAGCTATCTATATGGAGGTGAGGTGACTTACATAAGATGGTCGTTTAGAACGACAGTTCGGGGTACAGTTCTTTAGAGGTGGTTATATAAATCTTCAAGTAGATCAGGACAATCCCTGCTCCACCTCCGCTCCCCTAGAAACATGTTCTATTTTTTTTTCCCAAAAAAACGAACGGATTAGCCCACACACGATCGGATTGTCTGACGGACTAATCCCGTCGGACCTAGTCTGCCAGAAAGTCCGGTCGTGTGTACGCGGTATTACATGTAAGTGTGCTATTTCAAAATAAATGGCGTTGCTTCTGATTCTACTAACTCCAGCACCCTACTTGTGTTTTCTTAAAGAGGAAGTAAAGCCTAACAAAAAAAAAAAAAAAATAGACCCTGCAAGGCAAAGGCATAATGAGCTAGTATGCATAGCATACTAGCTCATTATGAATAACTTACCTGAGATGGAAGCCCCCTAAGTGACCATAGCATACTAGCTCATTATGAATAACTTACCTGAGATGGAAGCCCCCTAAGCGACCCTCGTTGTCCTCCTCCAACGCCGACATGATACCCAGAGTGACTTCCGGGTATCGCGGCTCTGGCGCTTTAACTGGCCGGAGCCGCGATGATGTCACCCCTGCGCATGTGGGAGCCGCCACTAACAGCATGTTTGCCGTTAGCAGCGGCATGCTCAGTGCGCCTGCGTGCCGCTGTCTACGGCGCATCCGTCCCTGCTGGGAGAACACAGTGGTTATTGCTAGCAGCTATAACAGCCCTTGGCAATAATCACATGTAAAATCCAGCAGGCTGGTTGTACCCAAGTTGATTGATCAATCAACTTGGGTACATTCAGGCTCATACATGATTCAAATCTCATCCGGTTCCTGCTGAACGGGCCAAGATTCAAACCGTCCATGGCCAGGTTTGCTTTCTACCACATTTGTTCAAGAAAGGTCACAAATCGTGATCAAAAAAACAGTATACCAGTATACTATAGATTCCTGAGTAAACCTACATTTTTATACCTATACCCATAAAGTTGTCCCATTAAAAAAAAAAAAGGCTGTTTTTTATGTATCAACATACCCTACAATATTGCAGGAACAAAGTAATAGTAGTCCTTTTATCTTCATAGCTCGGGTTTGCATGGAGGTGATGGCATGTCAAAAGCAGGGCTCAGTGGATATTCTGACATGAGACAAGTGCCAACCGTTGTTATTGAATGTGAAGATGACAAGGAAAATGTGCCTCATGAATCAAACTATGATGACTCCTGCCTCTACTCCAGAGATGATGAATCTGATACAGATGAAGATACAGATGACGATGATGATGATGATAGCTCATTATACACAAGTATGTCTTTGACGAATTTTTTATTTTTTTTTATACAATATTAGTTAATACAGTAAACAAGGACCCCAAGGGAACCCACACATTTGGACAAAATCTCAAGATTGCAAGAGGCTGAGGCAGAGACATGAGGGCAAAGCATACACATAGACATATGTTGAACTGGATGGTCCTATGTCTTTATTTAACCTTACCCACTATGTAACTATAATTATCTATCCTATAGTTGTTATATGTTTTTATTAGAGACACAGAAAGTAAAATGGTGTTTGGTTCCCCTTAGTTTCAGGTTGAATTTGAGATATAATCATCAAAATTTTAATAGAGAGTAAGCAATTCATGGGTTGTTTACTTGTAAATCATTTTTTGATAGCTGAAATCTACATTCTTACTTAGAGAAGTCCGGAGGGGTAAACATGTTATTTCAAAAATTGCCTTTTGAAGATGGTATCTGGGTTCCATGGCAATGGTAAGCAGCATTTGTGGCAAAGTTGTCATAAGGAATGGGCCATATCCCCTATGTATTCTTATATTGTTGGAACATACATTCCCATGCATGCACACTGTCATCAGCGGTATGGGGATATGAACTTGCACGGGAATGACCAATCTCAACCCTGTATTGGTGAGCTCATATAGTAGAGAGTGTAAATGCAATTTTGAAGGAGCCACCCATGTGCTATGTTTTTGAGCCCTGCACAAAGAAATTTGTTGCTAGTAAGATGCGGCAATCCTCTGTCCATGCAAGGTAGCAATATCAGAGAACAGACTCTACTGCACATGAGTGAATAGCCACAACCATCTTACTAGTGACATTTTATTTTCCCTCTGCCATTTATAATTGCAGTTCTTAGTTGCCTTATCTATATGAAGAACAAGGTTGAGAACCATGGGGGTTATTTACTAAAGGAAAATCCACGTTGCACTGCAAGTGCACTTGGAAGTAAAGTCACTGTAAATCCGAGGGGGGCATGCAAGGAAAATAAAAAACAGCATTTTAGCTTACACATGATTGGATGATAAAATCAGCAGAGCTTCCCCTCATTTCAGATCTACCCCTTTAGATTTAGAGCTACTGCACTTCCAAGTGCACTTGCAGTGCAAAGTGGATTTGCCTTTCGTAAATAACCCCCCATGTCTCTACCAGCTGTGTTGAGATGTTTGATAGCTAGAGTATGTCTTAGTAATATAGTAATATATAATAATAATAATAATAATATAAAAATATGATGATACAGAATTATATAGAGAATATATCAGCATGTAGCAACAACAATCAGCTCAACCAAAATATAACCAAAATAATAAAAAATAAATAAAAACGTATGGAATACAACCGTTGGTTGTCAGCTAGCACACACAGAGTTATTTCACCACACTTTTTATCAGAATGTAAACTCAATATGTCAGCATGTGCAGGAATGACCTTCCCCCTCTCTACCTGTCTGCTGTAAATGCTGCATATATATATATATATATATATATATATATATATATATATATATACCCCCTCTTTATGCTCTTATGCTTCCCTTCTCACCACTGCACATGCATGCTCACCCTCTCTCCCACTATCAAAACTGAGCCTGCCCCCCCTCCCAACGTGACCACTGTACTTGATCCCTCACCCTCCGCACCATGCCTACATGCCCTCCCACTGCCTTACCTACACACCCACTCCCTCTGCTGTCACATCCCGCACCCTCGATATTTCTACTGTGCCTGCATTAAGCCCTCTTTCACCACTGCGCCTGCACCCTCCTCTCACCTTCATGTCTGTGCAACCTTCTCCCTGCTTTCACTACCACACCATGGCTCCTGATCACCATCTTCTGCCTTGAACGCACCACAGTGCTTGTGCATGCCACCACAGCTCCCTCTACTGTATCTGTACACCCCCTCAGCACTGCACCTGACCACATTCCTTCACTTAATCACCCCTGCTTCTAACTTCCCCTTGACCACATGTGCATGCTGCCCTGCCGTTGCTACTCTGCCTGACTCCCATCACCCCTCACCACTGTGCCTGCTCTTAGCACCTCCCCCTCCCTAAACTTTTCAGTTCTAAAGTGGGCACACTTTTGCCGGTTTATAACAACAAAGCCTGGGGAATGCCCAGGAAAAAACCCAAGCCTACTTGCCACCAGCTAGTAGAAAAAACAAATGAACCTGTCTAACAGTACGTTAAAAACAGGGGTTTAGTCCGCCTGCATTTGCAAACGCATGCGTAAGCCACAGAGCCTCGTCAAGGCACCCTGATATCTGTGGTCCTAACACTAAAATATGAGTATCCCCACAGTGGAGGCACATGCATTCTAATGGATAGATGAGGGCAGGTGGACTGAAGGGGAGCCCACCCCTTCTTAAAGGTACAGGAGCACACCAAAGCCCCAGCAGATTGCACAATGGCTGCAAAGGTTTGGTGTCTGGGTTCTGGCAGGGTTCTGTAGCAATATGGTGGGTGGTCATGCGTCATTAGGATGCACGTAGATATGCAGAATGTTGCTTAAACCACTCCCACAGATGCAAGAACATATCCCTACACATGCACAGTACCGTATCACAATATCATGGGCATTGTCTAACAAAAACAGTGAAAGTGCAGGACCATATTTTACTTCTGCACTCCTGAAAGTCTGCCATCAGTATGGCAGTGAGATCCCGTGCGTGTGATCAATCTATAATACTGAAAATGTACGAGATCTCACCGCTATAGTGTGATGTCAGAAATATAGTGATGAGACCCTGTGCATGTGAATTTGTAATCAATCTGTACTACCACTACAGAACATATGCAGGATCTCACCAGTTTATTTCTGACAACACAATATGGCAGTGAAATCCCATGAATGTGCAGTAGTGGCAGTATAGATGGGTTACTACCATGCCCGCATGGGATCTTGCAACCATAATGATGGCATCCTTCCAGGAGCATGAGAATGAAACATCATTAATCCACTTAAACCCAAAGCCCATCAGCACAGGCCCTTACAGTGTGAAGGCCACACATTTAAATAGTAAAATTGCACTTACATAAGGTCAGCAAAGAATGTGATCCCATACATTAAGTATCCCTGCCACTTTCAGGTTCTCCACAATGTCTAATATCACATCCTTCTAACGCATTTTGTCACAAGGACTTCACAGCAATACCAATATTCAGAAGCTGAATCATTTACAAAAAATAAACAGTTATATGCCTCAAAAAATTAGCCAAATATTGTGTGTAAAAACAGACTACAAGTACTTAAAAACCCCATATTTGCAATTGCGATATTGAAAGAATAATGAAATGTGCAACATTGTCTTTACTGTGCTGTTACATTGGGGATTACAACTATTTAGCTTATATTCATTCTATTTTTCAAGATTCCTTGACATTAAAGGTCCTCAGGAAGGATTCGCTGGCGATTAAGTTAAGCAACAGACCCTCCAAGAGAGAGTTGGAGGAGAAGAATATCCTCCCCGTGCAGACAGATGAGGAGAGGCTGGAACTCCGACAACAGATTGGCACTAAACTTATAAGGTAACATTTGCATAAGCATAGCCAGTTTTATTAATACATTTACATTATTATTCAATAGGAAGTGTGATATTTCATAGAACGCAAGAAGCTATATGTTAAATAACCAGACTGCAGAATACTGAAATCTGAGTAGTTGCTATTGCTTACTGCAGTTTGAGTATCACCAAAACTCTTTGTAAAACCTAAATAAATAAGCCTGAGTGTACGGAGTGATACAAATTGGTTACTGCTTTATATGTTTCATATGCTTTCTTTAAAGGGTAACTCCACTTTCGTGAGGAAAAAAATTGCAAATAAAGAAAAATTAATATAGTGTATACCAGGGCTTAAAAAATTCTGCTCGCCCGCTCGCCAAATGCAAGGGTAAATTTCTTTCTGGCGAGCACAGTAATGCCCTGTACATTTATTGATGGAGCGGGTGGCTTGCAATGTAATCTCCAGGCCCCGGGGATCGATTTGCATTCCACATGCGCTCCAAGCCTCATTTTGAAGCCGATTTCCGTTTTTTGACTTCTTCGGCCTCGCCATTACACTGGCAGCGCTGCTGAGGGGACAGGTGCAGGAGAGGTTCGCTCTCCTCCGCTGAGGGAGACACTAGGAGAGGTCCGTTCTCCACTGCCGTGGGGGACACGAGGAGAGGTTCGCTCTCCACAGCCATAGGGTACACGAGGAGAGGTCCGCTCTCCACCGCCGTGGCGGACACGTGAAGGAGAGGCCTGCCAACGGTGCACATCCCTACACCCACCAGCTTAAGGTAAATTACCTGGGGACCCTGATGTAAGAGGGAGGGGCCCTCTGGGGACACTGATTTAAGAGGGGGCCCTCTGGGGCCACTGATTTAGATGGGCCCTCTGGGGACACTGATTTAGTTGGACCCTCTGGGGACACTTATTTAGGGGGGCCTCTGGGGACCCTGATGTAAGAGGGGGGCCCTCTGGGGAACCTGATGTAGGAGGGGGGCTCTCTGGGGACACTGATGTAAGAGGGAAGCCCTCTGGGGACACTTATTTAGGGGGGCCTCTGGGAACCCTGATGTAAGGGGGGCTCTCTGGGGACCCTGGTGTAAGAGGGGAGGGGCCCTCTGGGGACACTGATTTAAGAGGGGGGCCCTCTGGGGACACTTATTTAGGGGGGGGCCTCTGGGGACACTTATTTAAGAGGGGCTCTCTGTGGACCCTGATGTAAGGGGGGCTCTTTGGGGACCCTGATGTAAGGGGGCACTCTCTGGGGACCCTGATGTAAGGGGGCGCTCTCTGGGGACACTGATGTAAGGGAGGCTCTCTGGAGACACTGATGTAAGGGGAGGCTCTCTGGGGACACTGATGTAATTGCAGTTTTTTTTATATTTTGGACTTAAATTAAATTTCTTAAGCTTTAAGGGGGCGGGGTTGGGGGACGGACCTGGGCAAGGTTTGGTGGGGAAACTGGTGGAGAGTAAGATTTTTGCCTGGCTAGTAGGTCTAGACTTGAAATTGTAAGCCCTGGTGTATACAATTGCGACACAAGCCATATTGAAATTTAATGTTTTTAAAAATTACCTTCTCTTTTCAATCTGCAGCTTTGTAATTTTCTGAAAATGCAATGCAATATGGCTACCTAGAGTTATTCTGTACACAGAATGTGTACAGAACACAACCCCGATCCCCTCCCCCGCAACAAAAATTTTAAATTGTTGGTGAGATACTCCCAATAGGAACACGTCTTAAGGGGTGCAGGCCCAGCAGATTTCCTCATTAGTGCTCTGAAGGTGCACAGGTTGATAATTATAAAACCACTCTCATTAGACCCAATCAGGGACCCACACAGGGGCACAGAGGAACAAACAGGGATTGTTTCAGAATAAAAAAAGAGAGGAATCTGCAACAAAGGTTGTTAGAATCACCCAGAGGGGAATGTTTTTTTCTCAACAAAAGTGGAGTTACGCTTTAATTATTTACAGACTAGACTAGTGTATTAGGTAGGCAGTGTTTAGCTAGCGGTAGCAATGGAATGCAATCACTTGGCATCTCCGTTTGAAAGTAATGAGAACGATCCCACCACTGGGGTTCCTCAAAGGTATAACATGTCAGTGGGGGATTCAGTTGTCCATTTATAGTGGAAATAGTTGTGGCGTTGGAAGTATTGGCTCAAATTTCTTTTTATTAGGATATGACATTGTTTTCTAGTGCACCATTACTAAGCATCATGTTTTAACTACCTCAATTCTAGGCATGTTTCTTTATTTCCCAAAAAAATTTGGCAAACAAAACACACATTAGTGACTGCCTGCTTGTATACTGTATATATGTGTAATTGTGTATATACGGAAGGAAGAGTTCACATTACCTTTTTTCCCAGTTGCATCTATGAGTCAAGTTTTTACTAATTCAGTTCACTGTATAGTGAACGTATGAATATCCGGAGGATTGTAAATAAAAAGGAAGTGGCGTAAAACAGTGTGTTTAGACATCAGTTCTGATGGCTCAAGGCAAGATGACTTAATAACCTGTGTCGGTTTCTTCTTCATCTGATAATGTTAACTCTGTACATTGTATTGCCACTTCCTGTGTGAAAAAGTTATCATTCTGCTACAGTAAAATTTAGAACAGCGAGGCTTGCAAGCATTAAATGACTATATACGGTAGGAAAAATGGTTCAAAAGATTTCTACGTTTTTTCGTAGGCGATTGAGTCAAAGGCCAACAGCTGAAGAGTTGGAGCAGAGAAATATTTTGAAACGTAAGTCTTGCAGTACTTTGCATGTATATTTTATGAATTTTTGTGCTTTTTTTGGAAAGGGCATCTTTTTAAGAACATTCCTCTTTACCATCTGCTATCTGGGTTCCACATATCCACTACTTTGAGGCATTTTATTGACAGCAGTCCACTTCAAAAATACCTCATCCAATCATCACCAAACTGTCAATCTTCATAGACATTCAGGGCTCATTTACATTTGCTTTGACTTCAACACACATTAAGGCGCCTACAGCTTTAACATGCTTTTTTGACGTGTTCTTGATGCCTTTGCAATGCTTCAGTGATGTTTCAGTGGTGCTTTAATGATGCTTCAGTTGTGCTTTTTTGAAGCTTTAATGGAGCTTGGCAGATGCCCTGTGTGTGTGTTGATATCCCATATCTGCAATATCCCCAGAACAAAGTGAAGCTAGAGCTAAATTAAAGCCTCTCAAAAGCTGCAGGTGCTTCAAGTGAGTTTTGTCATAGACTTCTATTGAGGCTTTGAAGACGCTTTGAAGCACCACTAAAGCGACATGGGGTATCATTTTTGAAGCAAAGCAAATGCAAGGTGTAAACAGGACTGTAAGCTAACCATTTTATTTAGTGACAGGAGCTTTGATTGGCATTCAGAGAGCTTTAACAAAGCCTGTCAGAAGCCTTGGTTTTGAAGCAAGTGTAAACTAGCCTTTTGTGACTGTTGTATACACTGAATTGTAAGCAGTTATGAAGACAAATGTCCTGCTAGTTGAATGCACAAGAGAAGTGATGGGCTGGAGTGTGTAGTACTGTCCTAGCTTCATTAAAGTAGTTATTACAGACATATGCATGGTTGTATTTGCAATAATGGTAGTAATGGGCAACACCCTAGGGCAGTGATGGCGAACCTTGGCACCCCAGATGTTTTGTAACTACATTTCCCATGATGCTCAACTACTCTGCAGAGTGCATGGGCATCATGGGAAATGTAGTTCCAAAACATCTGGGGTGCCAAGTTCACCATCACTGCCCTAGGGCTATAGGGTTAGAAGGGGCAGTTCAGTCCATTTCTGGATTTGTTTTGCCAGCAAGAAAACAGTTGGGGGGAGGGTATGCAGGGGATGTTTAGTGGCGTCAAAAGACTCACTATTGTTCAGGAAACATTATGTACTATTAAAAAGTGGCTCTGCATATAAAGCTGGCTTTATGTTACCTCCAATAGTGTATTCTTGCAATTGTTTTTTTTAAACTAAAATCACCAGACACAAGAGGTGGGGCTTGTACAAAAGAGCATCACCACTCAGGTGTGCCTATAGCAGAATTATGTATAAATACAGGCTTGATCATATGGTATGCAATTTATACATAACTGAGCCAGGCCACACGCAGACATGTGACCTGGCTATTGACATATATTAGGAACAAGCAGTTATTGAGCTTTAAAACAAGATCTCACTAACATTTGTAGCTGCATGCGCTATAGACCAATTCATCCTCAAAGCTCAGAGGACAGAATTCAAAGCCAGCTCAGTTCCCACTACTCCCCTTCCCTTCCCAGTGACTCAGTAGCCTTCCAGTCTTGTACTCTCTAATAAAAACACAGGGAATGTGCACTAAAACTGAGTAAGCTGAGTTGCTGAGCGATTAGAACTTCAGCGCTTCTGCTGTAAATTTATTGAGGAATTGCTCCACAGAGCCTGCAGCTACTGGCTTGTTTCCACTACTGCACACCCTGGCTCCGTTCTCTGACCCCTGTGTCAATACAGGACTCAGCAGTGATATAGGGGTCAGAGGATGGAACCATGGCACATGGAGTGAGTAACAGGTATTCAATACTCCTCAAAGTGCGGAATGCCAAAAAGAGGCTGCAGTGCTGAAATGGAGGGGGTGCAGGTGACATAGGCTGCTGGAGAGGCGAGTAAACTACCTTTTCTCTGTAAGAAAGCTGACATTGGGGATTATTGAAAGACCTGACAGGGATGCTTTAAGCATTAGGTTTAGTGCTTATACAGAGGTTACTACATAACACTTGAAAAGTGTCTGCAGTATCAGAGCCACCTTGAGTAATGAAAGTCTAGTCACAAGTCACTACAGTTTCATATATGATGATCAGTAATTAGCCCTTCTTACAGCGTGTAAATATTTGAAATTTATGATATACTCATAACTCATGGTAAAATATTGATTATTTGTTTGTAATATCCCATTCCTACTATGGGTAGCTTTAATGCACTTGTGTTAATGTTATTGTGTGTTAAAACATCTCATTCATTTTGAATGAACTAGCAGTGCACCATAACGCACTTTTTTAATGTAGCCTATCATAATTCAGTGGTCTCCAAACTGTGGCCCGGGGGCTAGATGTGGCCCTTCACTTGCCTTTGTCTGGCTCTTGGGGCACTATTCCACCAAGTGACCCCAATGATGGAACACTATTCTAAAACCAATGAAAGGGCATTGATGCTGAGGCATTTTATACTGCCACTGGCCACAGTCTGGCACCAATAAAGTCTGAAGGGCAGTAAATTGGCCCTTTGCTTAGAAAGTGTGGAGACCCCTGCCATAAGTCATGGCAACCATGTGAACCACAATGCATTCCATTGCCATTTATGTTAAATGACACCCGAAAACACCATTACAGTAGCAGGTAATGCACTCTCACTGCAGCATGTTGTTCCAAAAAATAGATCTCTTCATGCTGCTGAGGAACAGAAGAAGAGATAGTTGTTTGCACACAGGCTTGGTAAATTAATCCTTTCTAAGAAACATCACAACATTCTCAAATTCCTATTTTACAGCTCGTAATGAACAAGAAGAGCAGGAGGAAAAACGAGAGATAAAGAGGAGGCTAACACGAAAGGTAAGAGTATGCGCTTAAACATTGCCTAAAATACTGGAACTCTAAGCAAAACTAATAGCTTTCAAATATGGCATAAATATTTTAGCTGAACTGGCAAGAAAAATATTTTTTAGGTTAAAATAAATAGGAAAGTGCACTGACCATTGTTTCGCAACATTCCTTTCCTTTCATCTTATGTATATGCATTCTATGGGATGCTTTCTTAGGTCGTCCTTGCTAAGCTCTATTACTTATGTGATCCCTGTATATGTATATGAATGACTCCTATTGCACATCTTCTGTACGGGATGTACCTATTGGGGGTGATTTACTAAAACTGGCGCACAGAGAATCTGGCACAGCTGTGCATAGCAACTGTTAGAAATTCTGTATATAGTCCTACAGAGCAGACAGTGTACAGTCCACATTGGTTTTGCTGCTTAACTGCAGATAGGAAACAGGAACTTTATTACACAGAGAAAAGCCATAGATTTTGCCATAGATGCAGCTACAAACTTATAAACACTGCAATCTACTGATTGACATAGTTGCTCAAAATACAATTCTGTATTCCAACAGTAACCAATCAGCTTTTAGGTTTGGGTTTTATTTTGAAAGCTTAACTGAACAAGCTGAAGTTAGAAGCTGATCAGTTACTATGCACAGCTGCACCAGATTCTGTGTGCACCTGTTTTAGTACATCTCCCCTGTTGCGTGTTTTCTGAATAAAACCAAATTTAAACAGAAAAAAAAAAGGATTATTTCATTGTACAATCATTTATACAAGAACTCTTGGAGGGGATGATAAGGGATTATATACAAGATTTTAGTAATGAGAACGGTATTAGCAGTAATCAGCATGGATTCATGAAGAATCGTTCTTTCCAAACCAATCTATTAACCGTCTATGAGGAGGTGAGTTGCCATCTTGATAAAGGAAGGCCCATAGACGTGGTGTATCTGGATTTTGCAAAAACATTTGACACAGTTCCCCATAAACGTTTACTGTACAAAAGAAGGTCCGTTGGCATGGACCATAGGGTGAGTACATGGATTGAAAAATGGCTACAAGGGCAAGTTCAGAGGGTGGTAATAAATGAGGAGTACTCAGAATGGTCATGGGGTGGGTAGTGGGGTCCCCTAGGGATCTGTGCTGGGACCAATCCTGTTTAATTTGTTCATAAACGACCTGGAGGATGGGTTAAACAGTTCAATCTCTGTATTTGTGGATGATACTAAGCTAAGCAGGGCAATATCTTCTCCGCAGGATGTGAAAACCTTGCAAAAAGATCTGAACAAATCTGAACAAATTAATGGAGTGGGAAACTACATGGCAAATTAGGTTCAATGTAGAAAAATGTAAAATAATGCATTTGGGTGGCAAAAATATGAATGCAATCTATACACTGGGGGGAGAACCTCTGGGGGAATCTAGGATGGAAAAGGACCTGGGGGTCCTAGTAGATGATAGGCTCAGCAATGGCATGCAATGCCAAGCTGCTGCTAATAAAGCAAACAGAATATTGGCATGTATTAAAAAGGGGAATAATTCCAGCAATAAACCGATAATTCTCCAGCTCTACAAGACTCTGGTCCGGCCGCACCTAGAGTATGTTGTCCAGTTCTGGGCACCAGTGCTCAGGAAGGATGTACTGGAAATGGAGCGAGTACAAAGAAGGGCAACAAAGCTAATAAAGGATCTGGAGGATATTAGTTATGGGGAAAAGTTGCGAGCACTGACCTTATTCTCTCTGGAGAAGAGACGCTTGAGATATGATTTCAATATACAAATACCATACTGGTGACCCCACAATAGGATAAAACTTTTTTGCGGAAGGGAGTTTAACAAGACTCGTGGCCACTCATTAAAATTAGAAGAAAAGAGGTTTAACCTTAAACTACGTAGAGGGTTCTTTACTGTAAGAGTTGCAAGGATGTGGAATTCCCTTCCACAGGCGGTCTCAGTGGGGGGCATTGATAGTTTCAAGAAACTATAAGATGAACGACCACAACATACAGGGATATACAATGTAATACTGACATATAATCACACATACAGGTTGGACTTGATGGACTTTTTCGACCTCACCTACTATGTAACTATGTAACTATGTATTACATTTTTGGCTTTCATTTTAATAGCATATTATTTCAACTGTGGGGTTGAACTGCCCTGCTGTATAAAGAATAAATATGAAAATAGTTTACCCTTTAATTGCTAAAGGGCAATATGGATCAATAAAAAAGATAATTTCACAAAGCCTCAGAAGAATAATTGTTAAAGCTTATAAGAGTGAAAAGACAAAAGGATTTCTAAAGACTGAGGCCTACATCAATAAAAGAGCATTTTACCACGAAAAAAAATGGCATCTTCTCCTTAATAGAGGGAACCTGCAAAAATAAGTACAAGAACATGCTATATAATGCTCCAGACAAGCAATAAACCTAGGGTGACAACTAAGGATCTGAAAGCATCTCTTGCACTTGATGACAACTATGTTCATGAAGAAAAATCGTGCATACTATTGGAATTTATACAAAGTTACTGCTACTTCTAAAAAAAATTGCTGCTTTTCTTAAAGCGGTAGTAAACCCGCTGACATTTTTTTTATTTTTTTATACACCGGTAAGGGAAAAGGCATAATGAGCTAGTATGCACTGCATACTAGCTCATTATGAAATACTTACCTTAGAACGAGGCGTCGGTAACTCACCTGGTCCACGCCGAGGTCGCTGACATGTTGCCTCGGCGTGTCTTCCGGGTATCGCGACTCCAGCGCTGCGAGTGGCTGGAGCCGCGATGTCGTCACTCCCGCGCATGCGCACGGGAGACTTCTTCCCGGCAGGGTTCGGATTCTGCCGGCTTTTCAGCCGAGAATCCCCCGTGCGCATGCGCCGATGCAGTCAGCGGCGCATTGCACGGGGAATATCTCCTAAACCGTACAGGTTTAGGAGATATTTTTTTTTACCTACAGGTAAGCCTCATTATAGGCTTACCTGTAGGTGAAAGTCAAAATTTTCGACTTTACTTCCACTTTAAGCTTGCTGAGGTTCTACTGATGTTGTACAGCACTACAAGAATAAGGTTCTGTGGACAGATGAGCAGAATGAAACTTCCCAAAAATAATTATCAACTGGAATAATTTAATATACAGTAATAAACCAGAACATTCCCCAGGCGCTCTACCAGTCTCATCGACAACTATAGAGTGTTTTGAGGTTCTAATGATTCACATTCTCGTTCCCTAGTGTTCTTGATGGACTAACCATCTTTCATTAAACACACAACGGTCTTATGCGTATTGTCTGTTAAAACAAAAAATGGCCACCATGTTTAATATTATGACTCAAATGACGATCAGATCACAATTTAGGAGACATGTAAACAGAAATCCCTAAGGGAACCCAAACTTTTTTCTCACAGTTGTAATGTGGTGTTCTCTGTGTCTTAGCTGAGGTTTTGCACTGCGTCGCTTTAACTGACAATTGTGCAGTCGTGCGACATTGTACCCAAACAAAATTGACGTCCTTTTTTGCCCACAAATAGAGCTTTCTTTTGGTGGTACTTGATCACCTCTGCGTTTTTTTTTTTTTTGCGCTATAAACAAAAAAAGAGATAATTTTAAAAAGAAAAAACAATATATTTATTTTTTTGCTATCGTAAATATCCCCCCAAAAAAAAATAAAAAATGTCTTCATCAGTTTAGGCCGATATATATTCTTCTACATATTTTTGGTAAAAAAAAAAAAAAAAAAAATCGCAATAAACGTATATTGATTGGTTTGCGGAAAAGTTATAGCATCTACAAAATAAGGGATAGATTTATGGCATTTAAATTTTCTTTATTTTTTTTACTAGTAATGGCGGCGATCAGCGATTTTTAGCGGGATTGCAACAGACACTTTTTTTGGACCGTTGACATTTATACAGCGATCAGAGATAAAAATAGCCACTGATTACTGTATAAATGACACTGGCAGGGAAGGGGTTAACACTAGGGGGCGATCAAGGAGTTTAATGTGTTCCCTCGTGTGTGTTCTAACTGTGGGGACTGCCTGGAGGAGGAGACGGATTACTGTTTCTAATCTTTAGAAGCAGCAGATCTGCCTCTCCTCCCCTGACAGATCGGAGATCTGTCTGTTTACATTGACAGATCTCCATTCTGTCTCTGATCAGGAGCGATCGCGGGTGGCCGGCGGGCATCGTGACCACTGGCCATGTGCATCGGTTCCGGCACGCCCCCTACAGCTCATAAAGCGCCCGACGTACAGGAACGCTGATTCGCCCAGCAGAGCCAACCTGCAGCAGGATGATGGTCAGATGCAAATAAACAGAGTCCAATTTACAGACAGGTAAACAGAGCTAAGACAGACACTATAGCAGATGTAACGGGCTGAGGATCAGAATAAGCACAGGCAAGATGGGTACAAAGTTAAAAAGAAAATCACAGAAATAAATTAGGGCATGAACAGTGAGACGCAATTCAGAGTTAAACCTTCTAAAGGTTGGGAAAAGGGTCTGAGTTAAGGTCAGAGACCTGCACTGCAATGCTGAGTTATGGCCAGCAGATAAGAAAGCTGAAGGTTGTGCCCAGTGAGGTTTGGGCTTCCAAAATTTTCCATTTGATACAATTCAGTGAAAGGGTCACAGCGGTTGCCCTGCTGCAGAAAGTCCATAAGGTCTCCAACTCAAGTTATAGAAGTTATATGTAAATCTCCAGCATTTAGACCTCAATTGTGGCCCCTGGTGTATTATGACAGGAAGACTTCCTGATATCTCTATGTTGATGGTCAAGTGACATTATTACTAATATAATATTTGCCACCACTAGACACAGGGAGTAGAAATATATCATTCATCTTTTGAGTGATGCAGGTTGATTGCATGTAACACTTTTAGGACCCTTTTGTGTGCTAAAAGCAGTGTCGGGACAAGGTCATCCAGTGCCCAGGGCAAAGATGCCAAACTACGCCCCCCTTTCCCTTAGGATTAGGCTCAGGGTGCCCCCTACCCTTGCAATATACCATTGCGCCAGGGGCAGCCGCTCCTTTTGCCCACCCCTTGTCCCGGCCCTGGCTAAAAGGATGATAGGATGAAGCTGAAACGTCTTGTGTGACATACATCTCTGCTATGACACCTGTCAGCAGTACACCTGGGCAAGTGCAAGTTATAGAAACCTAATTTAAAGATAATATCCACACTTAATCTAGCGTCATCCTGAGTGATATCTATGTTACACTTTAACAATGCATTTTTTACATCTGCAGCTCAGTCAGAGGCCAACAGTGGAGGAACTACGTGAGAAGAAGATCCTGATACGTTTCAGTGATTATGTGGAGGTTGCAGATGCACAGGACTATGACAGGAGGGCGGATAAGCCATGGACTCGTCTCACAGCCGCTGACAAAGTTTGTATCTTTAGCAAATGAATTGTTCAGTGTTAACAAAGTTTAGGTTCTCTGGGTAACAGAGCATTGCCATGGAAATCATTAGGAAATATTAAGCAATGCAGGCTTTTAAAATGTGATCTGCCAGTTTATTAAAGTGGAAATTTACCCATAACAACTTTAAAAAAAAAAAAGGATCTTTAGCAAAGAACATACATTCCACATTAATAATTATACCACCAAAATTAGTGTGCTGTAAATTGCCTCCAGCATTGCTCCTGTTTCTTCTTGTCAGAGGCTGCCATTTTGCTGAAGCCCAGAGCCCCTTAACAGCAGAAAATCATAAAGTGGATCTAAACCCTCCGATTAAATAGTTTCAAAAAACAGTTACATTCCTGGAATGCTGGGATTGCTAACTGTCACATTTGCTTGTGCCCTCAACCAAACTGTCAAACCATCAAATGGCTGGCGTCATAACTGATCACATGTGCAGTACCCTGGCAGTTGGCAGATCAAACAGAAGCAGCTTCCTTGACTGTAAAGAATAGGAGGGTTCAATTCTGCTTTAAGAGCCCTTTCACATGGGCTGTCCGATCGGGGGCAGACTGTCAGTTTTTCAGGCCGACCTGATCGGACACGACATTGTCCTCTATGGAGCGGCGGATGTCAGAGGACACATGTCCACTGATACCTGCCGCCATCCCATCCAATCCTGTTTGCCAAAAACAGATGGATGGTGGTCCTATTTTCCACATGTTCAGTGGATCGGACGGAAGCGGATAGGCGGTCCATTTCCATCCACCATTGGCGCTGAGAGCGCTGATCGAGAGACAGCTTTTGTCAGACCAGCTGGCATACACACAGGCCGAATGTCAGGAGACATCGGCCGGTTCAATAAAAAATGTCCAACATTCAAGTTTTCCAGCATGCGCAGCCGGCTTTTGTTGGGCGGGCTGGCATACACACGGGCCAAATGTCAGATGTTTTTTATTGAACCAGCTGATGTTGCCTGACATTCGGCCCATGTGTACGGGGCTTAAGGGGTACAAGTGTGAGATCTGAAATGGTTATTAAACAAAGAGTTGTGTTTTCCACTTACAGGCAGCAACCAGATTTAATCTTTAATTAATGTAATGTAGTTAGAACTGCAAATGTTGCAATTGTTTAAATATATGGTTTAGCTGAATAAAAATAAAACATATGCAGAACGTCTCTGCAATACATGCACATTTCTCCATGTTTTGCCTCTGCAAGCAGAGAAAAAAACGTCTTGATTGTGCCAGATATCCAGGTAGCTAACTTCCTGATGTTTGCTTTCAACAGTGACATGTAAAGTGCCTTGACAAAGTATTCATATCCCTTGAAGTTTTCCACATTTTGTCACAACCAAAAACTTAAATGTATTTTATTGGGATTTTATGTGATAGACCAACATAAAGTGACACATAATTGTGAAGTGGAAGGAGAATGATAAATGGTTTTCAAAATCTTTTACAAATAAATATATGAAAAGTGTGGCGTGCATTTGTATTCAGCCCCCTTACTCTGACCCACCTAACTAAAATCTAGTGGAACCATTTGCCTTCAGAGGTCACATAATTAGTAATTAGAGTCCACCTGTGTGTAAGTTAATCTCAGTAGAAGCTGAGCTGTTCTGTGAAGCCCTCAGAGGTTTGTTGGAGAACCTTAGTGAACAAATAGCATCATGAAGGCCAAACAACACACCAGACAGGTCAGGGTTAAAGTTGTGGAGAAGTTTAAAGCAGGGTTCGGTTATAAAAAAATATCCCACGCTTTGAACCTCTCACAGAGCACTGTTCAAGCCATCATCCGAAAATGGAAAGGGTATGGCACAACTGCAAACCTATCAACAGATGGCAGTCCACCTAAACTGACAGGCTGGGCAAGGAAAGCATTAATCAGAGAAGCAGCCAAGAGGCCCATGGTAACTCTGGAGGAGCTGCATAGATGCACAGCTGAGGTGGGAGAATCTGTCCACAGGACAACTATTAGTGGTTCACTCCACAAATCTGGCCTTTATGGAAAAGTGGCAAGAAGAAAGCTATGGTTGAAAAAAAAAAGCTAAAAAAGGTAATTTGTAGTTTGCGAGAAGCCATGTGGAGGACACAGCAAACATGTGGAAGAAGGTGCTCTGGTCAGATGAGACCAAAACTTAACTTTGTAACCTAAAACCAAAACGCTACATGTGGTAGAAAACGAACACTGCACATCACCCTGAACACACCATCCCCACCGTGAAACATGGTGGTGGCAGCATCATGTTGTGGAGATGCTTTTCTTCAGCAGGGACAGGGAAGCTGGTCAGAGTTGATGGGAAGATGGATGGAGCAGAATACAGGGCAATCTTAGAAGAAAACCTGTTAGAGTCTGCAAAAGACTTGAGACTGGGGTGGAGGTTCGCCTTCCAGCAGGACAATGAGCCTAAACATACAGCCAGAGCTACAATGGAATGGTTTACATCAAAGCATATTCATGTGTTAGAATGGCCCAGTCAAAGTCCAGACCTAAATCCAATAATCCAAGACTTAAAAATTGCTGTTCACAGACGCTCTCTATCCAGTCTGACAGAGCTTGAGCTATTTTGGAAGGAAGAATGGGCAAAAAGTTCACTCTGTAGATGTTCAAAGCTGGTAGAGACATCCCCAAAAAGACTTGCAGCTGTAATTGCAGTAAAAGGTGGTTCTACAAAGTATTGACTCAGGGGGGCTGAATACAAATGCACGCCACACTTTTCACATATTTGTAACACATTTTGAAATCCATTTATCATTTTCCTTCCACTTCACAATTATGTGCCACTTTGTGTTGGTCTATCACATAAAATCCCAATAAAATACATTTACGTTTTTGGTTGTAACATGACAAAATGTGGAAAATTTCAAGGTGTGTGAATACTTTTTTTTCAAGGCACTGTAGCTTTGTCTCCACATCTCCATGAAATAAAAGGGGTGTTTGTAGTCCAGCAGGGAATAACTCAAGCAGAAGCTGACAACACTGCTCAGAATGTTAGTACAGCAGAGGCACTGTGTTGTACTCACTACAAGAAGTTAGAAGCTCCCTGGATTTTTGGCAGGATCAACAGATATTATTCTATTTTTCCAGTGTTTTTAAAGCCAAAACATGGGAAAATTAACATTTTTTTTTAGGGTATACATTTCTACTGCTCATTGCCTATGAGCCTGTATTGCTTTTTGTAATACATCTGGTGAAAAGGGAAATATTTTTATAACATGCTCTCTCTTGTCATTACAGGCAGCTATACGAAAAGAGCTGAATGAATTTAAAAGTACAGAAATGGAAGTTCATGAATTAAGTAGGCATTTAACAAGGTTGGTACTTATCAGTAATAGATACATATGGAAGGAACATTTTCAGTAGCATGTTTCACATAAGAACTCCTTGCATTGGCTATACTGATCACATTGGCTATAAGCTGAATGTAATAGGCTGCTGTGGGCTAATACAAGTAGTTCTTCGGTGAAACAAGTTAATAAATACAGTAATGCTGCATTGCAGATGACTACTAATGTAACTCTTAAATAAAATGTAATGAAATCACTGTTTTTTCACCAGAGGTTAGAAAGGTTGTATTTTTGGTATAAGGCAATGTAATTATTGGAATTGCCAGCTATTCGTGATACTTATCCCAAGCACTGTTGTAACCCATTATATATGGAACATTTGCTTTTGTTTTTGTCGCCAAAACAGCATGATAGCTAGATAATGTTAGATTAAGTTTAAGGATAGGGGGTTAGGGGCATGTTAAAGTTAAGGGTTACATTAAGAGGTTAAACCAACGATTAGATTGATTAGGGTTAATTATTGGGTATACCGCACCAATTTTATATTAATGAAAGCAAATATTTTTCAACTTTACTGGGTTTTGATATACCTTAGTGAAACTTTTAGTAAAATAATAACTGGAATGGGTATTCTATTTGTTTTACTAAATGGAGCATCCAAGGTCCAACTGATATCTATAGTTTAGTTGACCCCACTCTCTTCTGCTGTTGTGATGTTGCTGAAGTTTCCTTCAGAAGTAGCTAGTATTTATGAGTAATTCAATCACCTTTATCCAGCCACCTTGGTATGTACTGAGGCAGATGTTGATTGCCCAAGAACATGATGGGAGTGGTGAAAGCCTGCTCTAATTACATATTCAAATCTCATGGCGTCAAAAAGTCTGCAATAGGTGTTAAATCGACAGTGTAGAGATGTTAAACGGTATTATATGTGGGTGAAAGCTGATCGCAAAGGCCCCCACTCCTGTTTAGGAGTGGTTGTTTCAGTTTTACGAAGATGGCACCAACTGTCGTCTACATAGAACAGGATTCTTTGCCAAAGTTTTAAACCTTCCATCATATTATTGACCTTGACACACTACCTTACACCAAGGTGATTGGTTTAAGGTGACTGAGTTGCCATTTGAGACACTGGGGTCGATTTACTAAAACTGGAGAGTGCAAAATCTGATGCAGCTCTGCATAGAAACCAATCAAATGTCAAAGCTTAACTGAATAAGCTGAAGTTAGAAGCTGATTGGCTACCATGCACAGCTGCACCAGATTTTGCACTCTCCAGTTTTAATAAATCAACCCCACTGTCATTTAAGCTGAGGAAGCTACTTGATAAGTGGCACAATGTCTTCAACATTGCAGAAATGATCTAGTTTAATTTAACTATTACTAGCTGTATAATGCCCTGGACTATTAAAATCTTAATATGTACCTTCAGAAATGTTTATTGAGCATTACATTTGTGGTATTTTCCTTGATATGGAGGAATGTTCAGAGGTTTTCATGTTTAATTATTTTTAAGTTGTCTCATATAGCACAGCAGGTTTTTTCTCCTAATAAAAAGAAAAAACTGAGAAAAGACTTGTGGGAAAATTACAAACACAGTACTCTGTAACACTGTCCTCATTGTGTTTTACAGGTTTCACAGACCCTAGCATTAAAGTTCTACTTGAATACTATCTTCAAAAAGGGAACCACAAAGTGCTGGGATATTTTATTTTCTCTTATACGTCAATGTAAATCTATGGAACTGCCTTGTTTCTCAAGAGAAAATAACGGCATTTGCATAGTCTTCATAGATGATCTCCATCTTCACTAGACCTTCTCAATGTGAAGCATTGTGCAACGGAAAATGTCAACAGAAGTGTGGATTTGTCCAGTATGTACAAAGTGAACAGATGTTGTTCTTCCGTCAGTGCTTGAACGTCAACATCTATGTGTCGCTGTGTTGGATAGTCCACGTGAAAGGAAACGTGAAGGGTCCTTGAACCTGAACACACAGAGGAGTCCTGTGAAGCATATGTCAAAATTCTTGATGCATTCAGCCAAATCTATATGGGCTTTGTAAGCAAAGAAGAGAGACTTGCACTACTTTTCCTCTGTAAAGCATTCTCAGTTCATGTTGCATCTTCCACGCCAGAGACTGGTTGCTGAATTCTGAGCCTGCTGTGGTAAATGGAACATTTACAATGGAACCTGTGCTCACTCAGCAGAATATAGAGAAATGACAGGGAAGGAATGGCCAGCAACATGTAGCTTTGCAGCTATTATCTGGCAACAAAATCATCATCATGTTCCGTAGCCATTAAGAGAGTAATCAGGGTCGGATAATAAAAGCTCACAGAGACATCAACCCATTTGAAGAACAAAAATCTTCTTTTTTTTTTTTATTTCAAATTAACTAAAGTGGTGTGGCCCGAATGTCAGTGTACTTAGGTTCTGAGTCTGCATACCTGGTTATGTGTATTTTGCACAGTGCATTTCATTGTACCATATTTCAATTGCATACAGTTCTTGAGTTGAGCAGGCTGCTCAATGTATTTTTGTTACTACAATTCTGTATCAGGAGGTGCAGTCTTGGTCGGTCCAAATTTTCCATTTTACATCTCACAATAATATTTTCCCAAAGGCAGATATTGATGGTGTTTGTCTTTGGGAATGTGGTGTCATTATATTGTGCCTGTTCTGTATAGACTAGGAACGACTGAAAAGACAAGAGTCAGCCATTTCACCAGGTTAGACATTTCCCATGACTGGGCCTGTTCATATAAACATGGAGTTTTCTTGTAAATTAAATAAACAAGAATATTTTTCAAAATCGACTTTTCGTTTATGCAAATATTTCTGGTGAATTACAATCTAATGGTGTCATTGTCCAAAAAAGTAACATATATCTCGATGTGTGTGTGTGAACATGAGTTTGATCAGATCCTATTAGACAAACATTGTTAATTGCAACTTGATGGGATATAATGTTACTAGGAATGCACAAGAGAAGCAACACCCCAAGTACATTGTTTTTAGATAATACTGTGTATTTTGTGCATTGTGATCTGTTTTTTTTTTTTTTTTTTTTAATCCGAATTCTGATTTCTTGGAAGCAGGGCTATCAGGAGACTAATTTCCTGCCAATTCTGCCACCGTCTATGATACAAACTACAATAACAGGAAAGTCTGAAGATCAGTACCTTGTTGTAGTCTGCTGTAGGCAATCAAGTTACATAGGAACCCAGCTCAATAAGCCAAGTTACCTAAGAACCAGTCACTTTTCTCTCCCATTTATTGAAAGACATGGCATTGATGATTAAATCCCACCCACTGGGTTACAGTGCCAAGTACAAAAACACACTAGGGTTAAACCTGCATCTGGTAGAGGAAGCTTGTTTTGCATTTTGTGTGTGTCCGTGGAGGTAGGATCCTACTGGGGAAAGACCAATCTGTGTGCAGGTGGTGGGACGCCACTGCTAGAGTATGCTTTGTTAGCTAAAGTATGCTTTGTTAGCTAAATTAAAATAGAAGCAGAATCTCCCAAATGGAAAGTAGAACCTAGGCACTGTATTATTAAGGATAATAATATGTAATGTAATGTTATCACAGCCATCTTGGACACCTTTCAATGTTAATGAATTGTATAATGTTTAGTCACAACCCTAAAAAAGGGTTTGCGGAGTAAAGAAATAACAATTACAGCTTCTCACGAAAAAAAAAGTGGCGTTAAGAAAGGTATCTTGGTAATATTGGGTTCAAAACTAAACAAACCTACATACTCACCTAGGTGGATGCAGCATCAATCTAATGCTGCACTTGTCCCCGCCACCAATAATAACCTAAAAAAATGTGTAATCCTTCAATAATACAAAATATGCAAACATACAGTAGAAAGCATTATCAAGAAGTAAAGAAACTGGACATTCCTGGAAATTACATTGCAACATATAAGACTGGGTAGTGGAATGCTGAATTGGATTAAAAGCCTATATTCATGTCCCAGAGCCAGGGTCAAAATAAACAATATAATGTCGGAACCCTTTCCTATACACAATGGAACGAGGCAGGGATGTCCACTCTCGCCTATTATCTTTATTTTGACACTTGAACCCTTCTTGAGAACCATACGGGCCAACTCAGACATAAGAGGCATCTCAATCAAAGGAGAAGAACACAAACTCGCGGCCTACGTGGACGATTTGATATTTTTTATCACCTCCCCAGCTATATTGCTCCCATCTTTATTATTGGAAATGCGTAAATATGGAAAGATCTCCAACTTTAAGATAAATTATAGCAAATCGTAAGCAATGGGAGTTGAAGTAAATACTCACTTACAAAATCAGCTATCCGCTCACTTTACTTTTAGATGGACAGATTCACATATATGTTATCTGGGGACTAAAATACCAAATAAGTTAGAGAGAGTTTTTGAACTGAACTTCACACCGTTAGTACAACAGATAAAATCCGACCTACAGCATTGGGATAAGGAAATCTTCACGTGGTTTGGCAGAATTAACATTATAAAAATGAACATCATGCCCAGATTGTTATATCTGTTCCAGTCCCTACAGATTAAAATCCCACCAGGGTTTCTGAGAGATCTGAGAGCTAGGTTTGCGAGTTTCATATGGGCAGGGAAACAAGCGAGAGTGCAGAGGGACTTAGTTCAACCAAAAGAAAGAAAAGGGGTGGGATTTCCCGACCCGGTGAACTACTATGAAGCGTCACACCTAGCACGCATAATGGAATGGTGCACAGTGAAAAGGGATAAACCATGGATCTGTATGGAACAAGCAGTGACTAATATACCCTTGGAGGGGATAGTTTGGATTACGAATACTGAGATACCTCAGATAGTAAAGAGACACCCCACAGTAGGGGCGACTCTCCGAGCGGTTAAAAAGATATTTAAGAAAACTGAGGTATCGAAGTATCCAAGTCCTATGATCCCACTCTTGGGTACACCAAGTTTTGAACCAGGCTTAGTAGACATTGGGTTTAGAAACTTAAGGCAAAGAGGAATTAGATAACTTCAAGATTTTGTAAGAGAGAACCACGTGATGACGGGGGATGAGGTGGAACAAGAGTTTTCAGGGGAAATTTATTTTTTTAGGTGATTGCAGCTGAAAGCCTTTCTCCGATCAATAAGATCACGAATATCAGTAGTACGCACACCATCTAGATTTGAGCGGATATGTTTGAAGGAGGAACCAGTGAAACATGCACTCTCAGTTATGTACTCCCTGCTGGTTGAGTTGAAAGCGCCACAAGAGTTTGCGTTTATACAAGCATGGGAAAGAGACCTGGGGACTCAAAATTCTGACAGGGGATCCAGCCTATTTTCCCTAACACTCTGTCCTTTGGCTGGAGTTCCATTGTAAACCCCCAAAATGTTTAAAGCAACTATATTTTAAACAGCGGATCAAGTCTAACTAAGACCAGTTTATTTTTATTAAATCTTACCCACTAAGCTCCACACCTGGGGAAGAGGTTCTTCTGTATGCATGGTATCATAACCTGTAGTCTAGGAGGCAGAGTATTTATGGAATGCTTTATTATCAAGTTCAGGCATCCACAAAACAAGTGCAACCTGAGTATATCATAACGAAAACTGAAACTAACTTGTACAGAGTATAGAAAGTATTATACGTGTAACAGCTGTTCATAGTGACATCTACAGGCTAGGAGGTATGAACACATTTTTTTTAGCAGATGACATTAATGGCACTAAATTACTAATTTTGTCTACCACACCATTAGCCTCTTTAACCACTTTATATTGAGTAGTGAGGTTTGTCTGATATTAAGTTTTTAAAAAGAAGATATATGAAATAACTAAGTGCTAACTACCTTTCACCATGTGCAGGCATGTTATGTATTTGACATTGAAAGACAATTTGCAGGGACTCCATAGCGAGTTGGTCACTTCTGTACATTACCATACCCGAGGACGTGCCAAAATTTACCCAAAAATGCTGCAAATTTTGCTTTGGTCGCCAGGTCATTACTGGAATCTGTCAAATCCTCAAGTTGGCCTGTCAGGGACAGTTGTAGACAAAACAACATCAGTACATACTCACATGAAGCACACTGCACACGCACAATGTGCCTGCCACCTGGAGAGAGAAGAGGAGGGGAGTGGTGAGTTCAGCAGAGGACTTAATCCTCGTACACACGATCGGATTTTCCAACGGGAATTGTGTGATGACAGGCTGTTGGCGGAAAATCCGACCGTTTGTACGCTTCATCGGTCAATTTTTGTCGGATTTTCCGTGGACAAATGTTGGATGGCAGGCTTATAAATTTTCTGCGGACAAATGGCTGTTGTCGGATTTTCCAAGCCTGTGTACACAAGTCCTTCAGACAAAAGTCCAAAGTACAAACAAGCATCCTCGGAAGCAAGGAAGAGCCAGAAGCGGTCAGTCTTGTAAACTAGCTTTCGTAATGGAGAATTAACATTCGTGATGTGGCAAATTATGAAATCTCAAAATGCAGCGCACATTCTCTTCTTATTTAACCACTTGCCGACCAAGGACGTCATATGACGTCCTTGACTTTGAGTGGTGATATCTGAATGATGCGTGCAGCTATTGGCATCATTCAGATATCATTTTTACCGGCCGGCGATTCTGTGCACATTCTGTGCACATGGCGGCAGTTCCACCGCCTGATCGTTCTTATAGGCAGCGGGAGGGGACGTCCCCCCCCTCCCGCCGCCATCCGGTGCTTCTCCGGGCTCTCCCGTGCCATCGGGGGCCCGGAGAAAGAATCGCTCGCCGCCGGATGAGGAGCATAGAGATTTCCGGTGACCAGATGGTCACCAGTCATCTCTATGACCGTCGGAGGCCCGGGCGCGACGTTATGACGTCACGCCCGGTACCCGGAAGTAAACAAAGCCGCGATCGCGGCTGTCAGCATGAGATCGGTAAAAAAATTTTTACCGATCTCATGCTTTCCAGCCTGGAGGAGAGATGTGGGGTCTTATTGACCCCACATCTCTCCATAAAGAGGACCTGTCACATACATTCCTATTACAAGGGATGTTTACATTCCTTGTAATAGGAATAAAAGTGATCCAAATTATTATTTTTTTTTTTTAAAGTGTAAAAATAAAAAAAATGAAGTAAAATAAAAATAAATAAATAAAAAAAATAAATTAAAACGCCCCTGTCCCCTGTAGCTCGCGATCAGAAGCTAACGCACACGCAAGTCCCGCCCGCATATGTAAACGCCGCTCAAACCACACATGTGAGGTATCGCCGCGTGCGTTAGAGCGCGTACAACAATTCTAGCACTAGACCTCCTCCGTAACTCTAAACTGGTAACCAGTAAAAAATATTAAAGCGTCGCCTATGGAGATTATTAAGTACCGAAGTTTGGCGCCATTCCACGGTTGTGCGCAATTTTAAAGCGTGACATGTTTGGTATCTATTTACTCGGCGTAACATCATCTTTCATATTATATAAAAAAATTGTGTTTGTGTTTAAATATTTTTTATTGAAAAGATTTTTTCACATATACAAAAAAAACAAGCAAGAAAAAAAAAAAAAAAAATAACATTCCACGTTTTTACAAAGTCCCATATATATCTATATATACGTACACATACATAGGACTTATACATAAATATTTACATAACAAATAAATAGACACACAGCAAAGAAGAGAAAAAAAAAAAAAAACACAATCAACAAAACACATGGATCAGTCTCAGTATATTTTTCGTAGAAAAAAATAATAGTAGTAGTCCCCCATCTTCCTGATTTAATTCTTTACTCCGTCTAACTTTATTCAAGCAATATTTTATGTAGTATTCCTTTTTCCTTCCCACCCCCCCCCCCCTGGGTAGTTAACCACCCCCAATTCCCCCCAGTCCACCCCTCCTCACCACTCCCGTAGTTCCCCAGCGTATCGTACCTACATATATACACACACCACACCCTATGCCCTTTATGGAGAAGATATAGATGGGGATACTATCCCGCTCCTACTGTGGTATTGTGTGGCAATAGGTCCGTATATCTATTTTAGAAATTCTCTAAGTGGTCCTTATTCCAAAAAAAAAAAAAAAAAAAACTTAGTGAAAAAGGTATAGGAGGGGATACTACCCACCTCCTACTTGTGGTATTATGTGGAGGTAAGCCCCTACGTCTATTTTAGTGACTCTCTGGGTGATCCTTATTCCAAAAGTGAAATGGAAAAAGGAGAGAAAAAAAAAGAAAAAAAAAGTGAAAAAGGTGTGGAAGGGGACTCTGCCTACTTCCTACATGTGATATTATGTGGCCGTAGGCCCCTACATCTATTTTAGTGATTCTAAGTAATCCTTGTTCCAAAGGTTAAGGAGGAAAAAAAAAAGTATGGAAGGGGATACTACCTGCTTCCTACATGTGGTATTGTGTGGCAATAAGCCCCTACATCAATTTTAGTGACTCCCTAAGTGATCCTTATTCCAAAAGTGAAGAAAGGGGATGGCAATAAGTCCCTACATCTATTTTAGTGACTCCCTAAGTGGTCCTTATTCCAAAAGTGAGGAAGGGGAAGGAGATAAAATTAAAAAAAAAAAAAAAAAAAAGGCACACCTTTCTCCTCTCCCTTTTTCCCTTAATAATTGGTAAGAACACCATTTATTTTTTGTGTTAGCTCCCTAAGTGCTCAATAAGAAAAAGGGGGGGGGGGGGGACATGGAAAGAGGGGAAGAGGTGGGGACAGGGTGGGAATCCAGAGATAAGTAATAATAAAGCATCTAATTGTTCCCCACATAACTCATATAGACTTGAGATAGTCTAAATTCCAGCCAGCACTTCCAAGTGTCAAGGTATTTTGTTTCCAAGTTGTTTTGCAGGTGTATTACTTCTTCCATACATCTAATTTTATCTATCTCCCTAAACCAATCCTTTATTGTCGGAGTATTTTTCGTCTTCCATTGTTTCGGAATTAATTTCTTTGCTGCATTCAGCAGGAATGGTATAATAGATTTTTTATATTTCTTCCTCGGTATCCCTGTTGCATGGAACAGGCATTGCCAGGGGTCAAATTCCATTATAGTCCCGCTAATCTTCTTTATCCAATCCACCACTTCCCTCCAATATGATTGGATTAAGGGACACTGCCACCATATATGTGCATGGGTACCTGTCTGAGAAAGATCAAGCAGGGTTTGTCCCGGGGAGGGAGGCAAGAGACAATGTATTGAGAACAATCCTGTTAATGCATGCCGCAAAAAAGGGAAAGAAACCTGCCATCTTCCTATCAATAGATGCCGAAAAGGCTTTTGATAGGTTAGATTGGGATTTTATGGTACAGACACTGCAAAAAATTGGCATAGGTCCAAAAATGCTGAGGTGGATCGAAGCTCTCTACTCGAACCCCACGGCTAAAATTCAGGTTAATGGAACCCTGTCTGATACTCTTCAGTTGAACAACGGTACACGACAGGGTTGCCCCCTCTCGCCACTACTTTTCGTGATCTCTTTGGAACCCCTCTTGATCTCTATAAGAGCCAATAAGAAAATTAAAGGAATAGAAGTTGCGGGACAGGAACATAAGATATCAGCATTTGCTGATGATATTATGTTATACGTAACGAACCCAGCACAGACGCTCCCAGATATTTTGATGGAACTAAATGGCTATGGGGCCATCTCAAATTTTAAGATCAATATGGAAAAAAACCGAGATACTTGATATCGCGGTCCCCCCAGAAGAAGCTAGGGATCTTAGAATCCTATTCCCATTTAGGTGGAGAAAAAGAGGATTGAAGTATCTGGGAGTGTCTTTATCAGCATTAACAACTGACTTATATCAAGATAACTACTTACCCTTACTAAATAAAATTAAACAGGACTTAAAAGGTTATCAGGCACATAGATTGTCATGGTTCGGCAGAATAAGCGTGATCAAAATGATGACCCTACCGAAAGCTTTGTATATCTTTCAGTGTCTCCCAATAAGTATCCCTGCCACATATTTCAAAATTCTCAGACTAATAGTACAAAAATGTATATGGAATAACAAAGGGAATCGTGTCTCATATAAAGTCCTGAGTAGACCAAAGGAGAGAGGGGGATTATCTCTCCCAGACTTTGAAAAATATTATGAGGCAGCGGTATTGCGGAGAATCCTGGACTGGGCCCATGGCTCTCCATATAAAAAATGGGTAACTCTTGAACTAGAACTGAGTAACTCTGCCCTGAATCAGATTATCTGGATCCCACCCCAATATAGAGGCCTCTCTAGGGATATGCCCCCAACTACTGTAGAAACACTCAGAATATGGGATAAAATATCTAAAAATAGATCCATGGAATATAATAGCCCTCTGTTACCCCTCACAGGAAATAATTATTTCCCTCCAGGCAAAGAAAATAAATTATACCTAAAGTGGACATCATCGGACCATTTGAGGTTAAAAGGACGTTCTGAAAGGGAATGTTCTCTGTACATTACTCGAATTACAAGGAAAATATGGTAAAACGCCCTGGGACGCATGGAGATATAGGCAACTCGAACACTTTGTAGGTTCTCTTCCAAAGCCGCTTCACTCAGACAGGAGATTGGATAAATGGGAAAGATTAGTTGACAAAGCCGGGAATAATAGACAGGGTCTCTCAAAAGTATATAGCCTATTGATAACCCCTCTAGAACTGGACTCCCTGTGTCTCGTGGAGAATTGGGAAAGGGAACTAAATCACCCGTTGCTTGAAAGTATGAGAAGTAAAGTCTTTGATTACACGCACTCAACTTCAGTGGACACAGGGATAAAAGAAATGAATTATAAATTATTAACAAAGTGGTATTATGTCCCAACTAAATTACATAAAATTAATCCCACTCAATCACCTCTATGTTGGAGGGAGTGTGGAGAGACAGGTACCCATGCACATATATATAAAAAAAATTGGGCTAACTTTACTGTTTTCTTATTTTTTAATTCATGAAACCGTTTTTTTTCCCAAAAAAAGGCGTTTGAAAAATTATTGCGCAAATACCGTGTGAGATAAAAAGTTGCAATGACCGCCATTTTATTCCCTAGGGTGTCTGCTAAAAAAAACGTACTCAATGTTTGGGGGTTCTGAGTAATTTTCTAGCAAAAAAATGATGATGTTTACATGAAGGAAAATAGGCCAAAATAGGCCCGGTAAGCAAGTGGTTAATGGGATAATAATGAAGCTGCTTTGCTGGTGATACTGATGGAGTTATGGCAAACACATTTTCAAAGGCTTTTTTTTTCTAGTGATATCAAGAATAATATTATTATGCTTGTTATTTTTAATATTATTGGTGCAAGTTACCACAACACCATTATCCCGTAGTTTTTAAGATCAAAGATACAACTATGTTGGTGTCCCTTTTTTTAAATGTAACTGCCTACTCCCAAACTGTCATTTGAAGTAAAACACATAGCCAAGTATCATTCTGCACAATTTTTTTTATTGTGCATTAAAAAAAGAAAACAAATAAAATTAGACATGCTATCTGCCAATAGAACTTAACCAAAAAGTGTATTCTATGCATCCAAAAATATAGAAAATATACCAAATCAAATCATTATTCAACCAAAAAATAAAATAAAAGCCTCATGTATGTGTCCTGCTTTTTAATATAGGGGGTCAACAATGCTAAGAGTTGGTGATAGCAGGGGTCCGTCGTCCGGAGATAATTCTGAAAATCATCTGGATTATCCTCCTGGAGCTCCCGCAGCAAAGGCATATGACATAATTGGTCACGATTAATAAAGCAACCAATTTTTGGTCGATGAAATCCTCCTCCTCCTGTTCCTGGACTGGACTTGGGTCAAAGCAATAACTCCAAGGCCAATAATAAATAACATCTTATCTCCTCCGATTCCACAACATGGCTGGTTGACAAACGGCCGTTCAGAAACAAACTGAAAAGCATGAAATGAAAAGCGCAAATCAACACTCACCAACTTCTAACACCAAATTAGCAGCAGAAGCCCAAAGGGTGGTGCTAAAGAGCTGAAAAACCACGTAGTACGTCCCTACGTTCGTGTTTGTTGGCCGACAATTCCTTGCCGATCGTGTGTACGAGGCTTAACAAACAAAAAAGCCTAGCACTCTAGCAACACAGCTAGGGGGTGCTACAACAGTATGAATGAATAGCAGTAAAAAATCACTTGTGGGTGTAACCAATACATATTTTGTGTATTCATTCTCAATTTAATAGAGGTGCGACAGGGTTGTGTCCTTTGCCTGCTTTTTTTTCTAATTGGTGTCCCTCTTTCCCATCTTGGGAGGTATGATATGCAGCAGGTACCAGGGGAAGACATTTATCCCTAAGGCCCCTTTCACACCGGGGCGTTTTTCATGCGGTGCAGCGCTAAAAATAGCGCCTGTTCACCGCATGAAAAAATCCGGCCCCTTCCGGCGGGCTTTCACACTGGAGTGGTGCGCTAGCAGGATGACAAAAAAGTCCTGCTAGCAGCATCTTTGGAGCGGTATAGGAGCGGTGTGTTCACCGCTCCTATACCGCTCCTTCCCATTGATTAGAATGGGACACCGCGGTAAAACCGCGGCAATACCGCCGCAAAGCGCCGCTACGGCGGCGCTCTGCGGGGGTGTTTAACCCTTTTTCGGCCGCTCGCGGGGGTAAAACCGCACCGCGAGCGGCCGAATACCGCGGTTAAAACGACGGTAAAGCAGCGCTAAATATAGCGCTGCTTTACCGCCACCGCGGCTCCCCGTCCCGGTGTGAAAGGGGCCTAACTGCAGGTAAGCGATTGATGTACAGATACATGCGTATACATATTTACATTACTTGACAGGCAGGTCACACTATATCACACTGATGGTCACAGAGCTGCAGATCACTCTAATGTCACGTACACACGATCAGAATTTCTGACAGCAAATGTTCGATGGGAGCTTGTTGTCGGAAATTCCGACCGTGTGTAGGCTCCATCGGACATTTTTTGTCGGAATTTACAACAACAAAAATTGGAGAGCTGGTTCTCAAATTTCCTGACAACAAAATCCGTTGTCGGAAATTCCGATCGTGTGTACACAATTCCGACGCACGACATTCCACGCATGCTCGGAATCAAGCAGAAGAGCCGCACTGGCTATTGAACTTTATTTTTCTCGGCTCGTCGTACGTGTTGTACGTCACCGCGTTCTTGACGTTCGGAATTTCCAACAACATTTGTGTGACTGTGTGTATGCAAGACAAGTTTGATCCAACATCCG
The DNA here is from genome assembly GCA_028564925.1 of Lithobates sylvaticus. Taxonomy (NCBI): domain Eukaryota; kingdom Metazoa; phylum Chordata; class Amphibia; order Anura; family Ranidae; genus Lithobates; species Lithobates sylvaticus. The sequence continues at coordinate 210,703,000 of CM053030.1, read as the reverse complement.
TCGGAAATAAATCCAGGATTTAGTTGTCGGAATGTCCGATCGTGTGTACGCGGCATAACAGTCAGCCGGTGATCGGTATGTCACTGCTTTTTCATTCACTGCTGTGTAGCTGTGCTGCTGTTAGTTTCTGTCACCAGGGCCGCTGTTAGAAATCATGGGGCCCCATACAGCTTACCTGACGGGGCCCATCTTGACCCCGCCCATAACCCATCCTGGCTTCGCCACAACCCTGCCCCTCGCTCCGCCCCTGCCTCCACGCTGCTACGGGGGGTGGTTTATCTGGGGGACTGGTGGCAGGAGCTGGAACATGTAACATTTACAGCGCCCCACCAATCATAACTGCATCTGAATGGGAGAGATGTCAGTGTTTTGACATCTGTGCCCGTTCAGTTTGTGTCTGCATACACCAAAGACTTGTGTCCATTTACATCAGGTTACCTCTGATCTGTCACATTTAGGTCTGGAAAAATAGAAAAGGATGTTCTTTTCCATTTTTTTTTTCCACCTGAATAGATACGGAGGAAGTCAATTCATACCTGTAAACCTACATGGAGCTTTTAATCAGGTCTGCATGAAAAAGGATGTAATTGCAAAGCTTGGGTGAAAGGTTATCAAAGGGAAGTGGTTTGGGGGTGGTAGAAATGCAGCTTGGCTGTGTGTTTTTACTGTCCCTACCCATCACATGTGTAAAGTAGCATCTCACTATGTGCTCATGGTCATTATCATTATGATGATCAGAGCACAGCAAGTGCTGTATGGCTCTGTCAGTGTAACAGGACTGTGTGGTGCTGACTCTGTTATGGCTGTGCTCTGTGTTATAGTCTGTAACACACAGTACAGCCATATATCAGGAAAGTCAGCACCACACAGCCATGTTACACTGACAGAGACATACCAGCACTTGCTGATCTCTGATCATAATGACCAGGAGCACACAATGAAAGTCTGGGGACTGCACATTCTACAATAGCCTGTGTGACCTGTCAATGTGTGTATGTGCAGGGGACTGCTTGCCTGTGCATCACTGCCGCTGTCCAGATTACCCCTGCTGCTCTGTTTGTCTCAGCCACCTCAGTTATAAGTCTCTCGCCTCTGGTAACCTGATGGGGCCCAGGAAATTAATATATATTCCTTATATACCTTAGTAATTAAGTTGGTGTGGGTTAATATAGTTATTTAGCTATTTATTTTTTAGCTAGAAGTTAAAAGCTGCTCGGGCCCCCCCCCCCCCCCCGCTGGCCGGGCCCGGTACAACAGGGCTGGTTGTACTGCACTATCAGCGGCCCTGTCTGTCACTGTTGCTCAGTGGCACGCTGGCCTGAAACGCTGGGGAATGGGGATGGGGGGGACGTGGAACCTGCCTTATCTATGCCCCCTGCATTTGGACTGTAATGTAGGCTCACTGGAAAAACAGTGAAAACATTTCCATCTGCAGCAAATTTACCTCAGGAATTGTTTTGTGATCCTTTCTCTCAGATTACATATTGAAAATTAGAATTTTTACTATATTGTTAAGTTCCAAAGTGTCATAATTATTTGGAATTAAAGAGGAACTTTCACGGTTTGATAAAAATTACAACACAGTAACCTTTAGAAATGTTTAGTGATGGCAATCTATAACCAGATACCTAAAAGGAGAAGTTCAGCCAAAGCTTGTTTGGCTGTACTTCTATGGATCACAGGAGGGTTGTTCGTTTTGCACTCCTGTGACCCGTTTTCAGCAGAGAGTGGGCTGAAGTCTGCTCTCTGATGACGTCATGGATGTCAGTCCAGGCACTGCGTCATCACGACAATAAAATTTGGATGGACTGACACCCGGCTCAGCTAAGAGCCTGAGCTGGCTGCTCCCGCCCCCTCCACAGCCCAGCGCTCCAGTGAGCGGGGAGGGAGAAGAGCAGAGACCTGTGACTGACAGTCTACAGCTCTCTGCTATCAGAGATAATGTGAGAGGCTGAGCCAGGTGCTTGTCCAGACTCCTGGGGGATACCGACCATATGGTCAGACTCTTTCCTGAACCTGGACCGGCTAAGTGACTAACTGCACTCCTTTGATTCATAGAAGATGTATGGCCAACAAGCTTTGCCCATACTTCTCCTTTAAATAATTGTTTTGTATTCTTTGCATATCTTATTTTTCTTTTCATTCCCATTCTTCTTGCGGTGGCCATTTTGTCTAAGGGCAGGTGACTCTATCTCCCTTTACTTTCTGGAACTCAGCCTAGAACTCTGGATCGGCCCCCTGGAGCATGTGACAGGAACTTCCCAGGATGCAGCTGTTAGGCCAGGGTGACATCACCAGTGCCATTGAAAAACAGTAATTGTAAGAACAAGCAAAAAATTATTGTTTAACCACTTAAAGACCAGCCGCCGCAGTTGTACTGCGGCAGATTGGCTCTCCTGGGCGAATCGCCATCATTGTACGTCGGTTGCTTTAAGACTACATGGGGGGGCATGCGCGCCAGCAGCGCGACGCCGGAGCCGATGCGCATGGCCGCGATGTCTGCCGGCCACCCGCGTTTGAACCTAAAGAGGGACAGAACAGGGATCTGTTAATGTAAACAGACAGATCCCCATTCTGTCAGGGGAGGATAGACAGATCGTCTGTTCCTAGTGATTAGGAACAGCAATCTGTCTCCTACTCCAGTCACTACACTGCCCCCCAGTTAGAAACACCTCCCTAGGGAACACTTAACCCCTTGATCGCCCCTAGTGTCAACCCCCTTCCCAAACCAGTGACATTCATACAGTAATCAGTGGCTATTTTTAGCACTGATCACTGTATAAATGTCAATGGTCCCAAAAAAGTGTCAAAAGTGTCCAATCTGTCCGCAATGTCGCAGTCCCGCTTAAAATCGCTGATCACCACCATTTCTAGTAAAAAGAAAAATAATAATAATAAAAATGCCATAAATCTATTCCCTATTTTGTAGACAATATAACTTTTGCGCAAATCAATCAATATGCGCTTATTGTGATTTATTTTTACCAAAAATATGTAGAATACATTTCGGCCTAAACTGATGAAGAAATTAGTTTTTTTACTTTTTTTAGGGGGGGATATTTATAATAGCAAAAAGTAAAAAAATATAGTTTTTTTTATTCAAAATTGTCACTCCTTTTTTGTTTATAGAGCAAAAAAAAACAAAAAAAAAACCACAAAGGTGATCAAATACCACTCAAAGAAAGCTCTATTTGTGAGAAAAAAAGGACATACATTTTGTTTGGGTACAGAGTCGCACTACACAATTGTCAGTTCAAGCGACACACTGCTGTATCACAAAAAATGGTCTGGTCATTAAGGGGGCAAATCCTTCCAGTCCTAAGTGTTTAACTATTGAATGTAAGATGATTTCATACAGAGCTGTGATTTTTAGTGAAAGGGGGGAATGGTCCGCTGTATGTAGCCTTCAGTAGACATAATGTGTCTCTGTTAAAGATTTTGTTCTCTCGATTCGGCCTGCTGATTCATCTGAGTTTGACGTGCTTGCTTTAGACAAAGGCACAAGCAAGTTCATTTATTTTCTTATCTATAACAATATCTTTCTTGTGGTGACTGTTTACAGAAAAATGTAGAATGTTTCTTTGGTTAATGGACTAAATGTCCGCTACAGAGTACTCATTAAACAATGGCTTAGCAGTAGCAGATTGTTAGGTCCTTTTAGCTGTCAACAGAAGCAGAGAAATTTAGAGCTGAAATAACATCTTTAGTGACTGAGCAGATTAAAACCACAATCTTTAAAGAAAACACTGATTGTCAGGGCGCCAGGCAGTCAGATCCCCTGCTGCAGCCGGTGCTGTGATCTCTTCATACCGGCCACAGATTTCCTCCCCCCAGGGTCTAGCGGGCACAGTGCACTCTTCTTCCAGCACTGTGCCCTGCTAGAGAACAAAGAGCTTGCCGTCCATCTGCATGCTTAATGTGGCCCCGCGGGAGTGGACAAGGCCTGTGGCCTGACGCTCAACATCAGATTGCCTGTTTACGAGTTCACGCCTCGGCTCGGGTATAGCTACCTGAGCTGGGGAAAATAGTCCAAATTTTTTGTTCTACCTGCCTGCCCTGTGTGTTCCCTGTGCCTGCCAGAACCCCAGACTGAGGTCAGGCCTCCAGGAGTGACCGTCTGCCTCCCACTGCCAGGTGCCTACTTGTCTGCACCTCCTGCTTCACTCTTTCTTCTGGATCCAGCACTGGCTTGAGAGACACTGCCCCACCAATAACTGCAGGCCCCAGCGTGCTACGTGTGAGTCCCTGAACCGTCCTGCCCTCTTTTGCAGTGCCCTACTAGCTCCTGGAATGCCTAATCCTTGCTGTGCCATAATACTGCTCCAAGGATCTGTTTTCCCCCTGCCTTGACTTCCTGTGGCCCCATGAACGGTTTCCCAATTTGCTGTGCCATATCCTCCCCTGGACACTTAACACTTGCTGGGCCATATTACCTCACTGAGGATCTGTTTCCCCCTTACCATGCTCTCCTGTGGCCCTGTGGTCTGTTTGTCATTTTGCTGTGTCGTATTTCCTTCCCCCTGGACATTTAACCCTTCCTGTGCCATATCTCTGCTCCAAGGATCTGTTTTTTTTTCCCTGCCATGCCTTCCTATAGCCCAGTAGACTGTTTCCTATTTTGCGGCCATATTTTCTCCCCCTGGACGCTTAACTCTTGCTGTGCCCTACGCCTGTGGCTTTGTGGGCTGGTGTCCCATTTTGCTACCATATTCTCTTCCCCTGGATAATGATTGCTTGCCGTGTCAGCCTACAGGCTGGAAGGCCCCTGCCCATTCTTGTTGTGTACCTGGATTGCTGTCTTGTGCTAAGGATTTAGCCCCTGCAGTGCCATACTGACATATACCTGGTTGTATCTAGATTACTGCTCTGTGGTCTCGGACTCTTCCCCTATCTCCATCCCCTGTTGCTACTGCATGCAGAGACTACCCATTTGTGTTGTGATGCATTGTTGCCCAGTGGACTATTTGTACTGTGTTTTGCTGGCCCTCCTGTACACACTGTGGGAGATTAGCTCATGGGGATCACCTTTTCTGGAAAAATAGGTCAGCGTGCAGGCAATTTCTTTAAAATCTGGTGGTTTAGCAGGTTTATTGAGCGTGGACTCAAGTCGAGCACATCCAGACTGGAACCAAGCCTGCCACAGAGGCTGGAAAAAACCGGGCCGGATTCCGCTTCAGTCTCTTACAACAGAACGCATGCGAGATGAAATATATCAATTGTCCATTACCTTACCTTGTATACCGTCACATATCCTCCCCCTCTGCTCAAGCCCCTGCAGCTGAGCAATTGTCCCAAGCATAGAGTGCATGCAGGAGAGGGCATCCGCATTGTTTGGAGCTTGCCCGACCTATGCTCTACTATAAACCTAAAGGGTTGTAAAGCCAGGAACCATCTTGTCACGTGGCCATTTTTCTCCCTGTTGTCACAAATCCACTTTAGGGGAACATGGTCGGTGACCAGCTTAAATGACATCCCTAACAAGTAATACTTCAGGGAGTCTAAGGCCCATTTATTAGCCAGACACCCCTTCTCGACAATGGCATCGTGTTTTTTTTCATGCCTGTTCAGATTTCGACTCAGGTATACAAGCGGGTGCTCTTTACCATCTCTGTTTTAGGACAGTATAGCACCTAGGCCAGCGATATGCAAATAGCGGACCTCCAGCTGTTGCAGAACTACAAGTCCCATGAGGCATAGCAAGACTCTGGCAGCCACAAGCATGACACACAGAGGCAGAGGCATGATGGGACTTGTAGTTTTGTAGCAGCTGGAGGTCCGCTAATTGCATATCCCTGACCTAGGCCCACCTCAGAGGCGTCTGTCTGTACCACAAACCCCTTTGTGAAGTCCGGGGTCACCAGCACTGGTAGTACACAAAGGGTCTGTTTTAACTTCTGAAACGCCTCTTCGGCTTCAGGATTCCATTTAACCATGACCAACCCTCTACCCTTCGTCGGGTCTTTCAGAGGGGTGGCAATGGTGGCAAAGTCGGGTATAAAACGTCTGCAATACCTCGTATAACCCAGGAAGGCCCAAACTTGTTTTTTGTTTACCGGTTGGGGCCATTTTTGAATTGCCTCAATCTTATTGGTACCTAAGGTATTTGGCCTCCTCCAGACGTATGGCACACTTTTTTGGGTTGGCCCTGAGACCCGTTTTCCTAAGGGAATCTACCACTGCTTGTACTCGTGGCAGGTGCGATTTCCAATCTGGGCTGTGGATGACCACATCGTCCAAATAATCGGCTGCGTGGCAAGTTTTGTACATCATTCGCTGGAACGATGCAGGGGCCCCATGCAGACCAAAAGGCATCCGCTTGTACTGAAACGAGCCCTCAGGAGTGGAAAAGGCAGTCTTCTCCGTGGCTGATTCAGTTAGGGGTATTTGCCAATAGCCTTTCATTAGGTCTAGGGTTGTTATGTAGCGGGCCTGTCCCAACAGGTCCACGAGTTTGTCAACCCGAGGCATTGGGTATGCATCGAACTTGGACACACTGTTGAGTTTCCTTACAAAACCTGATAGTGCCATCTGGTTTTGGGACCAGCACTATGGGGCTCAACCAAACACTGTGGGACTCTTCTATCACGTCCAACTCTAACATATTGTTGATTTCCTTCACGACTGCATCTCGCCTGGCCTCTGGGATTCTATATGGCTTTATATTTACGCAAACCCCTGGTTCCGTCACAATATCATGCTGAATCACGTTGGTCAGTTCGGGTAAGGGGGAGGAAAGAGTCTCTATTTTTGTACACAAACCCCCTAACGTCACTTTGTTGTGCCACAGAGAGGGAATCTGTTATGGGAACGTCAGGTGTCACCGGTACCCGGTCTTTTGGGGGCGTGGATGCGGCCAATAAAGTCTATAATAATGTCCTTCCAGGGCTTTAAGAGATTCAGATCATACATTTGTTGTGGTTTCCTTTTCCCTGGTTGGTAGACTTTGTAGTTTACCTCCACTAGCTTTTCTACAACCTCAAAAAGGGACCCTGCCACTTGGCTAGGAACTTACTTTCAACCGTGGGAACCAGTACCAACACCCTGTCCCCAGGGCTGAAAGTACAGACCTTGCCCCCCCCCCCCCCCGATCATAGACCCTCCTCTGGGCCTCCTGGGCTCGCTCCATAGTTGTTCTCGTACCAGGGGCAGGACAGCTGCGATTCGATCCTGCATCAAGGAGATATGCTCTATGATGCTTCTATATGGGGTGACTTCTCCTTCCCACGTTTCTTTTGCAACATCTAGCAGCCCTCTGGAATGTCTACCATGCAAGAGCTCAAAGGGGGAATAGCCTGTGGATGCCTGCGGAACCTCTCATATGGCAAACATGAGCTATGGTAGCAAAAAATCCCAATTTCTCCCATCTCTGGTGACCACCTTTTTCAGCATACTTTTCAAAGTTTTATTAAATCTTTCCACAAGACCATCAGTTTGGGGCTGGTAGACAGAGGTATGGAGATGGGAGATTTTGTATAACTTACAGTTCCTTGGTAACCCTGGACATAAATGGGGTGCCCTGATCAGTTAAGACCTCTTTTGGGATCCCCACTCGACTAAACACCTGGACTAACTCCTTGGCGATAGTCTTAGCGGAGGTGTTACGTAAGGGTATGGCCTCAGGATAGCACGTCACATAATCCAGGAATACCAGAATTTACTACCGCCTCAACAGCTCCATGCCAATTTTCTCAAAAGGGACCTCGATTATTGGTAGTGGGAGAAGGGGGACTGCGAAAATGGGGCGATGGTGCCGACATTTGACACTTGGGGAACGATTCACAGTATCTGCATACAACCCGGGCCAGAAATATCTCTGGGTGATTCTCTCCCTGGTCTTTTCAACCAGGGCCAGGTCTAGCACCACCCTACGGAAGGGTTTGGGAACCACTAGCTGTTCTACCTCGTCCTCTCCACGTTTTACCACCAGAGACAACAAAATCATTTTTAAGGGCCATGTAGGGGAGAGACACCCTCCAGTTAGAATCCACAGGTTCCCCATCCATCATCTTAACGTTTTCTCTGTCTCTAATGAGGGTGACATCTCGCAGTTGCTCTGTACAGAAATCCTCTCTCCTGACCTTTAAGTCGGGTACCACATTCTGTCGAGAAGTTTTCCTGTTTGTTACCCTCGGGCTGGGAGCTAGCATCCAGGTCCTCCGGCTTCCCAGCCATGACAGGGAAAGGAAGAGGATCTCCGGCTACTTTGACCCTCCCAACATTCTCCCCTACCCTTTGGCAAAAAGACTCTGGTGAGAGTTCCCATGCTTCCCCAGTAGGGGGAGCTCTATCTACGAGCTTCCCTTTGCTCTCCCATAATCTCCAAAAATGGGGAAAATCTCTCCCCACTAAAGCTTCATGAAGCAGTGAAGGCGCCACCCCCACAATGTGTCACACTGCCCCAAGGGATATCAACCTCAACCACCGCTCTCTGGTAGTCTTGAGTGTCCCCATGGATGCAAATGACCCCGATAGTACTGGGGTGTAGTCTTGTGGGGTCCACCACGTGTGGGAGATTAGCTCACGGAGATCACCTTTTCTGGAAAAAAAAGAAGGTCAGCGTGCAGGCAATTTCTTTAAAATCTGGTGGTTTGCCCGGTTTATTTAGCAGGTTTGCAAAATAATGAAAACAAACAAAAAATAGTAAAACAAATCCTTGCCGTCCGGTGCTAAACTATACAGTAGTCTCCTCTATACGGTGTGAGGCTGAACCCCGACCCCCACAAAACATGTGGCAAAGCAAACCATTTTAAGTCCAAACATAGCTCGCTCTCTCTCATATTCCCTGCTGAGTCTCAGGCCTTCGCTATCCTGTGCTCTCTTCCTGCTCATTTAAAGTCCACCTGAGCATGGACTCAAGTGGGGCACAACATCCGGACAGGAACCAAGCCTGCCACAGAGGCTGGAAAAACCCGGGACAGATTACGATTCAGTCTCTTACAACACAGCGCACGCATGAAATATATCGATAGTCCTTTACCTCACCTCGCATACCGTCACAACACACATTCCCCAATAAACGACCACACATTGGGTTTCGTGTGATCCGCCCTTATGTGCACGCTCTTTGCGCTCCTAGTTCATCACATGGATCTCTTTCGAAAGACTATACAATACCCAAGAACAGACGTAAAGTGTACCATCAGCAAAAACTTGTTTTTCCCTATAAAGCAGGGAAGGGTTAGAACTATATTCAGACTTATTGCTCTCTGGGTCCCCATATTTGAGATCTCTTCCTGTTCTAGAACAGAATATGACAGGGGGTCTTCCCCCACAAAGATGCAGACTTCAACTTTAGAGAGAACGTTACACCTTCCAATATACTAAACAAGGTTTTTTATTATGGTCAGTATGCACATTGGAGAAAATTCTTCTCATTTTCGGTTTCATGCTTCCACACTGGAGAGGGTGACATCACAGTCTTTTCAGCAAGATCCTGGGACTGCCAAATATACCATGTCCTGCAAAAAAAGCAGCTTTAGCACAGCACATGAGATTCTGCAGATAGTCTCATTGGATTATGGAGAGAACATTGGGAAAATAGATTGAGGAATCAACAGATAAAAATGTTATCCTATAGACCAATTAATCCCCCTTTTATGAGACCCAATTTTCATATTAGGCGTGCCTGCCTTGGCTGCATGTAGCTACATGCCACTGAAGCTCCCACGCTCTATACAGACTGTAGATATTGGGGACTTTGGTGTGGGTCACTTGACCTGCCTCCATCTACTGGCAAGAGGAAATTCTGTTTTTAAGATACATACGGCTGGGCTCTATGTTTATATAGAGTCAAAATAACCTTGCCATCTCCCTGCCACATTACCCCTGATGAACGGATTGTACTCTTCCTGAAATGCGTTGGGACGAAGAGACATTTTTATATGCAGTATACAATTGAACATTAACCACTTGCCGACCGCCGCATGTACATTTACGTCGGCAGAATGGCAAGGCTGGGCAAATGGGCGTACAGGTACGTTCCTTTGAATTTGCCGCCGCGTGGTCACGTGCGCGCCATCGGCGGTGCGTGCGACCCTGCCAAGAGCACCACGAGTAAAATCGCTGGACCCGCGGACTCGATGTCCGTAGGGGTACCCGCTATCGTCTCACGGAGAGGAAGAACGGGGAGATGCTAATGTAAACAAGCATCTCCCCGTTTGCTGGCCTAGTGACACTGTCACTGATCATAGCTCCCTGTGATCGGGCGCTATGATCAGTAATGTGTCACACATAGCCACGTCCCCTAACAGTTAGAATCACTCCATGGACACACTTAACCCCTTCCTAGCCAGATAGTGGTTAACCCCTTCAGTGTAATTTTTACAGTAATCTGTCATTTTTACAGCGATCAGTGCTATAAAATTGCACTATGGTCCCAAAATTGTCCGATGTGTCCGCCATAATGTCGCAGTCACGATAAAAAAAAAAAAAATAAAAAAATAACTAGTAAAGAAAAAAATAAAAAAATTATTAATAAAAATGCCATAGAACTAACCCCTATTTTGTAGGCAGTATGATAGGAAAAGGGGAAACAGTTTCAACTCCCCTTTTCCTCATGGGAGAGCAGCAGGGACAGGTAGTTTCAAGTTCCCCTTAGGGGCTCAGGTCCCCTGGGGTAACTAGCTGGCTCACATGTCTTGGGAGAGGGATACAGGTAACCTCTCCTGAGGCTTGTGAGTTAGCCTGGGAAAATCCAGTTTAAACTGGGTTTATCTGGCCCCAATAGGGGCTACAAAAAGGGGCTTCCGTCCAGTCAGGCTCAATTCGCCTCAGAAGACTGAGCTGTGGTGTTCTAGGGTTTACTCCCATTGAGCAAACAGTGTCTTCTGAGGCCAGAAGCGGCTTATCGAACGAGCGGGTGAAGATGGCGGTGAAGATTGGATTCAGCAGTGCCTTGACTTACCGAGGACGACGCGTCAAGAGGCTCCGGTGGGAGCCGCAACTGCCGCCGCCGAAGCCTGGGGTCCGGTGACCGACATCGAAATATCGGCTGAAGTACCATCCCGCCGCAGGAAGAAGTTCCGTGTCAAGGGCGAGGAGGAGGAGGCGCCGCCGCTGGTGTAAGTAACTCAGCTAAAAGAAGGCGTACCCTGCGCCGCAGGCTTTCCCCTTCGCCACCTCAGCAGAGTCAGCTAGACAGCTGAGTTTCGAATAGCTTAGCCAGTAATGAATCTTTTGACGAGAGGTCGTTCCTGTCGCATCACAACACAGCATCTCCATGGCAACATCCCACAGCACTTCAGTCAGGGTCTGTCACAGACATGGCTATTGGCACAGCTCCCATGGCTTCAGCTGGCATGGGGAGTGAGGAGGTTTCCACAAGGATGGCACCTACTATTCCGCCAACTAACTCTCATGGGGTTTGGCGAGTTACCTCTTAATATTACTAATAATATTTCTGAGCTTTTGCATTAATTAATAAGGAAGTACATACATTTGGTAGCTCTGCTCAGCCTACATCTGCTAATAGTGCAGCTTTAGGGATATGGGCGCTATCTAGTGGTGTTTCTATTAATCACACTCAAATTTTAAATACTGATACACTGGATAATTCTTTTGCATATCAGACGACAAAATCTCAAAATTTACCTGAAACTTGTTTAAAGGAGTCTATCCCTTGTGAAATCTCTCCGCTAGGTTTCCATTTATCCATGTCAAAAAAAATAAATAAATAAATAAAATAAAAAAAAAATAATAATAAAAAAAATAATAAAAAAAATAAAAAATAAATAAATAATAAAAAATTGGGTTGAATTTTTGGATTTTTTATCTTTGCTACCTTCTGCAAAAGAATTTATTGGTAGAACTGACAAAAAAGATGACGAAGATAGACGTAGGCCTGTTTCCAGGTCTTTCAATACCTGGTTGCAGGCTTATTGTATATTTGCTGGTGTCTTATGCAGAAAATTTCACGAGAAAAGTTCTGGAAGCTTTTCAGCATTTAGATATCGTGTTGGAAGTGTTTAAGAATTTTGGAGGTACTGCTTGGTATACTTATGATGAGGCCTTTCGCCAAAAATTATCTGTTTACCCCTTTTAAAATGGGGAGTAAAAGATGTGAGCCTCTGGCTCAATCCTTTTCTTCCCCAATGGAACTATACCAAGCAACTCCAGAATTCTCAAACCACAACTAACTTTACCAGTTACAAGAAAAGTGCAGATGGCCAAACTCCTGCAAATATAGACATGAATGCGCATTTTGTTCCGACGCACATTCAGTGTCTAAATGTTTCAAAAAGAATGTCCACAACTACTCAGCAGTCAGAAATAATTCCGAAAAGGCTTCAACACCAGTGGAACTAATAAATGTGCTACCGTGGTTCAGAGCATACCCAGACAAGTTGAAGGCCCAACTCCTCATTGAAGGTTTTGGTGAAGGTTTTTTTTTTTTATTTTTTTTTTTACTTCCAAAAATTTTCGGGTTCAGGATGTGCCATTGTAAACAATTTGAAATCTGTAGTTCGATTTCCAGAAGTAGTGGAAGAAAAGATTTCTAAGGAATTTTCAGCAGGTAGAATAGCAGGCCTGTTTTTTCTCCCCTCCATTTTCTAATTTTAGGATTTCCCCTTTGGGAATTGTCCCTAAAAATGAGAAAAATTCTTTCAGACTTATACATCACCTATCCTTTCCCAAGGGTCAATCATTTAATAACCAAATTGAGGACAGCCTTTCGTTGGTTACTTATGCTTCTTTTGAAGATGCACTGAAGAAGCTTAGGTATCTGGGTAAAGGTGCTTTTGGCGAAAGCTGATATCCAATCGGCCTTCCGTCTTGTTCTTGTTCATCCTTCTTGTTTTAATTCATTGGGTTTTTTCTTTCAAAATAAATTTTAATTTGACAAATGTTTACCAATGGGTTGTTCTTTGTCCTGCTTCTATTTTGTAACCTTTTCTTCTTTTCTGGAATGGGTGGTAGTTTCCATATCTGGTTCTGAATTTATCATTCATTATCTAGATGATTTAGTTTTTTAGGTCCCGCTTCCTCCTCTGATGGTTCAATTTTATTGGACAAAATTTTTCATATTTGCTCTCAATTCAATATACCTCTGGCTTTTGATAAAACAAGCCGGGCCTTCAATTTGCTTGGATTTCCTGGGTATCACTATTGATACAGAGTTGATGGAATTTCGACTCCCGGAAGAAAAGGTAACAAAACTTAGAGTACAGTTATTGGCTATTATTCGCAAGAAGAAGGTTTGTGTAAGAGACATGCAATCTTTATTAGGTTTGTTGGCTTTTGATTCCAGGATCATGCCCATTGGCAAGGTTTTTCCAGGAGATTATATCCTTCCATCTCGGGTTTGAAATCGCCTTTCTCTCATATCAGGATTTCCCATGATATGCGAGAAGATCTTTTAGTTTGATTACAGTTTCTAAAACATTTTAATGGTCGAGCCCTGTGCCAGGACGAATTTAAACAGGATCAAGAATTTTTGCTTTCTACTGACTCAGCGGGCTCATATGGTTTTGCTGCAATTTGGCGATCACGTTGGTGTGCGGACGTGTGGAACCCGAGATGGATTAGACTGGATTATGTAAGAAATAAAGTTTTAGAAGTTTAGAATTATTCCCTATTATTGTTGCTCTGGAATTTTGGGCCCCTTATTTTCGGAACAAAAGAATGCTAGTTCTGTCTGATATTAAGGGAGTCATGTATGCAATTAACTTTTTAATGCCTGTCGTTGTTTTGTTGCGCCACATGATTTTTCAATGTTTACGTTGGAATATCTGGATAAAAGTGATTCATGTGGCGGGATAAGACAATGATGTGGTGGACGCATTGTCTCACCTGCAGATGGACCGTTTCTTTCAACTGTTCCCGACCGCGGATCAAGTAGGTATACCATGTCCACACAAATTGTGGGACCTTTTTTGAAACCCATTGCTGATTCTATTTGGAACTCTTTGGCCCCCTCGACCTGGGCCGGATACCAATCGGCCTGGTTGCTTTGGGTTTCCTTTTTTAAATTCGATCGATGCTCCTATAAGTGCCTTTTCGGAAGGCTTAGTGTTATTATTCTTAGAATTTTTGTTTCGGAAGCAATATTCTTGACATATGTTAATAAAACTTTGGCAGGTCTGTCCTTTTTCTTAAACTTACTAATTTACCTTCCTGTTTAGCTTATTTTCTGTTAAGCAAGCTTTGAAAGGCTACAAGAAGGACAATTTTAAACCAGATTCCTGTTTTCCTATTACTCTGGATGTTTTAGAAAACTTTGTTCGGTTTCGGAACGAGTCTGTTTTTTCTTCTTTTGAGTCGATACTATTTAAAGCAGTATTTTCCATTATTTTTTGCAGCGCTCAGAGTTTCTGAGTTGCCAACTATTCGAGCCTCGGATGTTTTTTGTCTCGGACACATCCTTGAGAATATTTTTGAGAAAGTCAAAAACTGATCAGTTGGGTAAAGGAAGTTGGATCACTTTAAATGCAGGTCTCAGCTCCTCGATCTGTCCTTTGGGCTTGTTAAATAATTATCTTAGTGTCCAACCGATGGGAGGTCCAAGTTTGTTTTACAGGAGTCCGGCTCCCCTCTTACTAGGTATTAGTTTGCGTGTGTCTTTTTAAAATGTTTAAAGTTTTTAAACTTGGACAATGCTATCGTGACGTCAAATTCCTTTAGAATTTGAGCAGCCACTGAAGCTCCTAGTTTAGGTTTAGATGTTAGTATAGTCAAGAAGGTGGGAAGATGGAAATCTAATAGTTATTTAGTATACATTCGTCCTAACTTTTCTCTTTGATTCGTTTCAGGTTTATGCCGAAAGGTAATTTGGATCATTGGACACTCCTACGTCTTTTGGGCACACCTGAGAGCTAAAGAGAGAGTTTATTATGTTAATTTAGGTTTGGACTCTTGGGGGGAATGACATTGGTAAACAGAAAACCTTGAATATTATTTTTGACTTAAGAGATGATTTACAGAGGATTCAACTAGCTTTGCCCAACACGGTTGTTTTTCTCTGAGATAGTGCAACAATTTCGTTGGCTTTCTTTTTCTTCCATGCACCCTTTGGAAAGAATAAGAATGCGTATTAATAGAACAGTTTCCAAATTACTTTTACAGTTAGGCATTATTTCTTTTAGGCATTCGGAGTTGGAGGGTGGCGTTCGAGGTTTATATAGGCAGGATGAAATTCACCTGTCGGACGTCGGTCTAGATATTTTTATTGCAGACCTCAGTTCATGTGTTGAGATGGCCGCATTGTGGGGTTTCGGGGACAGGTGGTCTTAGGTCCACCCGTCTTGTGGGAAGTTTATGAAGTCAGTAATTTATTTATGCAGCCTGGGCTGTAGTGGCTAGGCTGTTAAAGTTTATATATTTAAGTTCTTGCTTTTATTTATAAATATTTTTGAAACCAATAATAAACAGCCGCGGCCTTTATAATCCAACACTTGTCTGCGTCTCTTTTCTTTATCGATATTTTTGGTAAGTTATTTACTAGGATCCTGCCTGCGATCCCATGATAGGAAAAGGGGAAACAGTTTCAACTCCCCTTTTCCTCATGGGAGAGCGGCAGGGACAGGTAGTTTCAAGTTCCCCTTAGGGGCTCAGGTCCCCTGGGGAAACTAGCTGGCTCACATGTCTTGGGAGAGGGATACAGGTGACCTCTCCTGAGGCTTGTGAGTTAGCCTGGGAAAATCCAGTTTAAACTGGGTTTATCTGGCCCCAATAGGGGCTACAAAAAGGGGCTTCCGTCCAGTCAGGCTCAATTCGCCTCAGAAGACTGAGCTGTGGTGTTCCCCTCCCCCCCTCCCCTTTTGTCGCGGTTGTAATTATGTGGTGGTGTCACTTTTGTAATTGATACAAAGGTGGACTAGTTTTATTTATTCGTTAATAAAGTTTTCAATTTATATATTTTAAGTGTTTTTGGGAAGTTTATGAAGTCAGTAATTTATTTATGCAGCCTGGGCTGTAGTGGCTAGGCTGTTAAAGTTTATATATTTAAGTTCTTGCTTGATTTATAAATATTTTTGAAACCAATAATAAACAGCCGCGGCCTTTATAATCCAACACTTGTCTGCGTCTCTTTTCTTTATCGATATTTTTGGTAAGTTATTTACTAGGATCCTGCCTGCGATCCCATAACTTTTACGCAAACCAATCAATAAACACTTATTTTATTTTTTACCAAAAATATGTAGAAGAATACACATCGGCCTAAACTGAGGAATTTTTTTTTATATTTTTGGGGGATATTTATTATAGCAAATAGTAAAAAAATAATGCGATTTTTTTCAAAATGTGCGCTTTTTTTTGTCTATAGCGCAAAAAATATAAACCACAGAGGTGATCAAATACCACCAAAAGAAAGCTCTATTTGTGGGAAAAAAAAGGACGTCAATTTTGTTTGGGAGCCACCTCGCACGACCGTGCAATTGTCAGTTAAATCGACGCAGTGCCGAATCTCAAAATGTGCTCTGGTCTTTGGCCAACCAAATGGTCCGGGGTTTAGGTGGTGAAGCACGAATATTAAATTTTAAAAGTTGTAATACAATTTATTTTTTTACATATTCGATTACCTTTGTGTATCAGTTGCCTTTATAGTCCCATAACCAGGGGAGTTATCGTTATTTTTCTTAATTTTCATAATCAGGGTCCTCACAGGCACAGGGAGGAGACAGGGGTCCACATTTTCAGGTGAGAGGCCATTACTGGATGCCACCAGGAAAAGTCAAGGTCCATATAATGGAATTTTAAGATACAATATGAAAAGAAAGGAAAGAGATGGTGAAAGTGATAGAGGTGTATACAAAAAGTTCATTAGGAAAATAAAAAATGTAATAATTTTCCTTCAGCACCAGGGCCATCTAATAAAATCAATAACCTCAACCAAGTTCAATATAAAAGAGGATGACCAGGATAACCCCCAACAAAGTGGGAGACATTATATTGAAGTCTTTATAGTGACTGTCAACCCTTACATATACCCACTGAAGTGACTAATTTTGGGTGATGCACAGAGATGATACAAATCCTGCTACATAAACTGTACCGGTTTATCTGCAGCTATTTCTCCTCCACCACCTTTCAAAGTACACAAATCAAGGTTTTTTTTGTCAGCTCCAACAGGCAAGGGGCAGGGATCTGATGTCACAAACTTCACAGGATAGAGAGGATAGCGCAGTGTAACCTGAAACCTAAGTGGACACACCCCTCCCGCACACAGTCTCATAGGAGAACATGCACAGCTGAGGCTGTCAATCACCTGCTGTGTGCCCAGGCCAATTTTCAGCTTTCAGTGCTGTCACAATTTGAATGATAATTGCGAGGTCATGCAATGCTGGGTGTTCCGTGCCTTAAACTTCTTGCTGCTCTGAAACGCGAATGGTGCTCTTCTGTACTTCCTCATATGCCTATACATTTTGGCAATTTTTGTTTATGATGATTGTTTTAGAATTGGATAATTATATTGTGGGGATTATAGATATCATTCTCTATAATACACCAGGAGCCTTGTTAAGAGTACTGAACAGATAGTAATTTTAGGTAAAGAATATACAAGACTATACCTGATTGAAAGGGCTTTAAAAAGAAGATGGACATTCACTATGGCAGCTCCTGAGAAAGCCTATGATGGTGAAACTTATTGCTGAGGGGAACTTAATTTTTGCTCCTGTGAAGTCAAAATAGTTCACCTTCTCAAAAAAAAAAAAAAGGTGAACTAGCATCAGACACCTTCCCTACAGTCACTGCTGTACCTATCTCTGGGGTTGCTGAGCTGTCACCACTTACGCAGCTGGTCCAGGGCTCCAGGGATTTGACAGCTCAGCAACCCCAGAGGTAAGTATTGCGGGGACCACTGGAGTGAGGAGAGTGTCTGGTGTTAGTTCACGTTTACATTTTTTTCTGTAAAAGTGAACTAACCCATTTAAGTAACACTTTTGTATCTTTTCCCTCCCTTAGCCTGTAAAAGGAGAAGCAGCAAACTGACAAGCTTATCTTTCTGTCACTTTGTTCTACACTCCAATCAGAATGCTTTTTGAACTATAGTAAAAATTGATTGGTCCCTTGTGCTTGTCCTCTTTCCCCCAGTCTGAACTAGACTGTACAGGGACTGCAAGTGGCCAATACCAAATATGAATAGATACTTATCAGATACTTACACTGCTTGCATTTAAATATATATTTAATGATGTATTAATGTATACAGAGTTGCATTAAGGTGAGTCTTGTATATCTGCCTGGAGTTCAGATTCAACTGCATTGTCCTATTTCGCAATTCAAGGGAGGACTTCATAGCAGGAAGATTTTGTTCTTTCCAGAGAATACTAACAACATGCTTTGATTAAAGATGTATAAAAAATGTAATCCTAGATAAATACTGTAACACATGGCTAACTACAAATAAATCTCAATCAATCATAAAAAGGAGGGACAAAGCAACTTAATGTACTTAAAACTATAATAATAAAAAATTGTAAGTTGATATTCAAACCTTTTTCTTTTGTTAGGCTTTTTTTTTTGCAATCCTACTAGTTTCTTGTGTTTATTTCACCAGCGTATTAATTTTTTTTTGGCTTCCTATCAATACTATGCTTTGTCTAGGCAGCATATAACTATAGGCGTAACTATATAAAGTAGGAGGTTTGTCTCCATCTAATGGTCTTTCTAAACCATTACATGTAGTTCCACAACATCCTACCACAGTAAAAGCAGATTATCAATTGGTACCCTTACATCTGATTGTTAAACAATAGCTTTAGTATATAAGTAGCCTTGTCTCTAATTTTATGATTTAGATTATATATATATATATATATATATATACATACATACATATACAGTGGTGTGAAAAAGTGTTTGCCCCCTTCCTCATTTCCTGTTCCTTTGCATGTTTGTCACACTTAAGTGTTTCGGAACATCAAACCAATTTAAACAATAGTCAAGGACAACACAAGTAAACACAAAATGCAATTTGTAAATGAAGGTGTTTATTATTAAAGGTGAAAAAAAATCCAAACCATCATGGCCCTGTGTGAAAAAGTGATTGCCCCCTAAACCTAATAACTGGTTGGGCCACCCTTAGCAGCAACAACTGCAACCAAGCGTTTGCGATAACGTGCAATGAGGCTTTTACAGCGTCCTGGAGGAATTTTGGCCCACTGATCTTTGCAGAATTGTCCTAATTCAGTTACATTAGAGGGTTTTCGAGCATGAAGGGCCTTTTTAAGGTCATACCACAACATCTCAATAGGATTCAGGTCAGGACTTTGGCTAAGCCACTCCAAAGTCTTCATTTTGTTTTTCTTCAGCCATTCGGTGGTGGACTTGCTGGTGTGTTTAGGATCATTGTCCTGCTGCAGAACCCAAGTTCGTTTCAGCTTGAGTACACGAACAGATGGTCGGACATTCTCCTTCAGGATCTCTTGGTAGACAGCAGAATTCATAGTTCCTTTTATCACGGCAAGTCTTCCAGGTCCTGAAGCAGCAAAACAGCCCCAGACCATCACACTACCACCACCATATTTTACTGTTGGTATAATGTTCTTTTTCTGAAATGCAGTGTTCCTTCTACGCCAGATATACTTGGACACACACCTTCCAAAGAGTTCCACTTTTGTCTCATCGGTCCACAGAATGTTGTCCCAAAAGTCTTGGGGATCATCAAGATGTGTTGTGGAGAAATTGAGACGAGCTTTGATGTTCTTTTTGCTCAGCAGTGGTTTTCTCCTTGGTTTTCTCCTTGGAACCATTTTTGCCCAGTCTTTTCCTGATGGTGGAGGCATGAACGCTGACCTTAACTGAGGCAAGTGAGGCCTGCAGTTCCTTGGACGTTGTTGTGGGGTCTTTTGTGACCTCTTGGATGAGTCGTCGCTGCGCTCTTGGGGTAATTTTGGGCGGCCGGCCACTCCTGGGAAGGTTCACCACTGTTCCATGTCTTCGCCATTTGTGGATAATGGCTCTCACTGTGGTTCGCTGGATTCCCAAAGCTTTGGAAATGGCTTTATAACCCTTTCCAGACTGATAGATCTCAATTACTTTCTTTCTCAATTGTTCCTGAATTTCTTTGGGTCTCGGCATGATGTGTAGCTTTTAAGGATCTTCTGGTGGACCTTACTGTGTCAAGCAGCTCCTATTTAAGTGATGCCTTGATTGTGAACAGGTGTGGCAATAATCAGGCCTGGGTGTGGCTAGAGAAATTGAACTCAGGTGTGCACAACCACAGTTATAGTATGTTTTAACAAGGGGGGCAATCACTTTTTCACACCACTGTACATATACATATACATACACACACACACACACAGTCACATAGTTAAGGATCAAATTCATCTACAGCCTTAGATTAAGTTTTTTTTTTTTTTTACTTTCTAATTAGCAGTTGTAAAGAAACGTCACAAAAAAAAAAAAAAGAAAAAAGAAGAAGTACTACAAAAGCCATGGGGGTGGGAAGGGGTATGAAAACTGGAGCAGACAGAATCTGGAGCAAATAAGCATGGCAAACAACCAGCTTCTATCTTTAACTTGTTACGTTATGCTTTGAAAATAAAATCTAATTCTGTAGTCTCCAGTTTTAATAAAATTTCCCTCATTGTGTATATATTTACCATATTGTGTACAGGCTTTTAAAGGTTTACACTTTTAGATCATGTGTAGAGGTATATAAAAAAAAAAAAAAACACTATTACTGTAAAAAAAGTGCAAATGCAAAAATGAGCAACAGACAAAAAAATATTAATTGAAATTAAGTGATTTCAGTTTAGTATTTAAATGTCTACACTAGTTTTGTGGTATGCCAACTGGTGATTTAAAGAAAATGTGGAATTTCTAACAGCAGCAGAAGAGGATTAAACAGAGGTTGTGGTGCAGCAGGAATTATTGGATAGTGCTGGCTACACAGAGTGTTAGGGCAGCACAGTGGTGTAGTGGTTAGCACTTTCACCTAGCAGTAATAGGGTCGCTGGTTCAAATCCCGACCATGACACCTTCTGCCTGGAGTTTGCATGTTCTCCCTGTGCCTGCGTGGGTTTCCTCCGCGTACTCTGGTTTCCTCCCACACTCCAAAGACATGCTGGTAGGTTAATTAGATCCTGTCGATAAAATTGGCCAAATATGTGTATGTGTTTGTAAGCGTGTCAGGACCCCACAGGGCAAGGACCGCGCTATACCACAGATGGACACCAGTGGCAAAAAGCGCCCTGAGGCAATTCAGTTCGCATAGGTAGCACTATACAAGTCATTCATTCATTCAATACTCCCACAGTCAGATAAGGCTATCTCCATTCTCTTTAATGTGTGAGCATTTCTTATAAAAGTCTTTGGATTAAGGCTGAACTAAACCCATTGATTTAAAAGTGGTTGTAAACCTCAGGCATGAAATATGAACAAAAGCATATCCCTCTATAGCGTGTACTTACAGGGCACTGAGTGTAATTTCTGTCCGCTGCTTCCTCTACTAACAACATGAATTACTTCTGACAAGTTTTTCTGACACCAAGAGAAAAAAAAAAAGGTGACAGAGGAGGGAGCTCCAGCGGATTGACAGCCTCAGCTCTGTTACTGTGTGTAGGGGGTGTCTCTTCCCTCCAATCAGCTGTCAGAGCTCTCCTGACTGAGCTCTGCAGAGTGATTTCAGCTCTCCGACTCCTTTTTTATTTTTTTTCCTGAATGCTCAGTCAAGCTTTATAAATTATGGACTTTATCTGAAATGTTCTCTTCTCTAAACCTCCCCCACAGTGCTTCCAACCTCCGCCCTCCCCTCTCGTGCTGGCTGCTGCGGGGGATGTTTCAGGCTGGAGAGCTGGAAAAAGGACCAGTAAATATGGAATTTACCGGCCTCTTCCTTTTCTGAATGAACATGGTGAGCAATCAGTACCAATCACTCACTCTGTTCATTTATAACTGAAGCATAGTAAATTATGCTTCAATTTGTGAATGAACAGAAAGCCACTTAGCACAGAGCACTTCCCATTCACTGTCCAGTGTTGCTGAGGCTGCAGAGAAAGGGAATGGGGAATCAATGTGAGAGACATTATGGGTCTGTTTATACCCCTGATAGTTTTACAAAGTCCCCCCCAACGGGGAACCTAAAAATAAAATTGTTAAAAAAAAAAAAAAAAAAAGGAAATAAAAAAAATAAAATAAATAAAATAGTTAATGCCACTATACTTCAATATCTCTAAGGTTCTTTTTGGTACCCAATCGTATACAGATCTGAATGTCCGCCTACCACAATTGTTTGTTCTACTTCGGTATTATTCTGAATGTACACTTTTCATAATTTACAGATGATGCTGTCAAATGAGGTTTGTAATCCATGATGGTAAGCCTTTATTACTCTTCTCAATAAAACACATTTATAAAAGTTAAAGAAAAAAAAAAAAAAAAAAGTGTGTGTGTATATATATATATATATATATATATATATATAAAAAAATAAAGACACCATCCACTGTTCTACTGACACTGTCCAGGTCAACTTTTGCATCAGGGCCTACAAGCATCAAGCTACGACTCTATATAGAAGAGTTTAGTTCCATTTTAGGGTGCACGGTTTTTCTGTTGTGTGCAGGAGCAGTACAAGAGGTAATGCAAACTTGTGATCAGATTGCACATGAAGCTAATAGGTCACTTAAAGCAGACTTTATTTATTCAGGGTCTCCACTCCATAGCAAAATGCTGCATTATAGGGCCAAAGACAAAAAGCACCTATAGGGGAAAAAAATCTTAAACTACAAAAAAGGGAAAAATACGCCTCAAAAAAAAAAATAAAAAAAAATATATAATATATATATATATATATATATATAAAAATAAAAGGAAATCTGCCTTTGGGTTATAAAAAATAAAAATTAAGGTCTTCTTTCTGGGTTCTACCATTACCTGAAAAGAGAAACCTGTCTTTTGTGCATGTGTGTACTGTATGCAAATGTATTTGAGGCACTCCTGGTCCCCTCTCCCCTCTCCTCATATTCTGTTGAATCAAGGTAGGAGAGACCCACCTACTGATCCTGGACACTTTTCAGGCCTACATGTGAACTGGAGCAAGTCATCCTTCCTACAACTGGGCCCCAAGGCGCAGACACAGAGGGATGATGCACTGCCGCTGCAATGGGTTTCCTCCATCACTTATCTAGGTGTCAAAATAACTGCTCACATTCAGGACTACATGGCACTAAACCTTCTCCCGCTTGTGACTAGCCTGAAACAAAGAACTCAGATGACAAAAAAACTGCCCCTCTCTTTATTGGGAAGGGTTAGCTTGATTAAAATGAAATTTCTATTTGTAATATTGTACTATTTGCGTCACTCTCCCATGTGGATCCCTAAAGCTTTTTTTTTTGACACACTAAATGGAATAATAGGATCATTTATATTGTCCCTGCAGTCGCCTTGTATTATTATTAATATTAAAGTCCTTCAGGAGCCGTGGGGGCAGGGGGGGGGGGGGGGGGTAGCGCTTCCGGACTGGCAAAAGTATCATCTGGCAGACCAGATGGTGTTTGCCAGGCGCTGGTTGCTGGAGGATAACGAGGTCTCTGCCACAGTCCTGGAAGCAGCACATTTGGGGTCCTACAAAAGCCTGCAATTGGCCCTCTAACTGAAGCCTACCTTTAACTGATTCGATGAAAGCCACCATTAGGGCATGGAAGGCCACCACTACCCTAGTGTCACCTAGTTATCTGGGAGTCACGCCTTCGGCCCCGCTGTGGATGAACCCAAATCTACCACATTTCTGCTCCCTCCCGTCTCCCATGGGATTGTGGGGGCATTAAGGTGCTGGAGGACATTACTAGGGAGGGGGGGGGGGATCTTATTACCTGTGATCAATTGAAGGCAAGACAATCTACCAAACTCCATCTTCTTTCGCTATCTGCAGCTGCGCCACGCTTTTCAGGCGCAGTTCAGTGACCGAAGAGTTGAGTTTCTTCCCTCAACACTAGTGGCCCTCTAAAAAAAGGAGGAGGACCCATCCAAGCCCCTGTCAACAGTTTACAAATCCCTAGTTAACAAAACACCTAAGAGGGTATCTAGATGTAGAGAGCGGTGGGAGAAAGAAATTCCAGACATTAAAGGGGAGGCTATGTGTATGTTTTAAACATTTGGTTTCCGCTAGGGACCGTCTAATACAGTTCAAATTCCTACACAGCATTTATTTCACCCCAGCCAGGCTGTCCCGTATCTATCCATCCTCTAGCAGTCAGTGCTGGAGGTGCTCACATTCCCCAGCAGATTCGGAAAATATTTAGTTGGAATGCTCACAAATTCAAAACTTCTGATCAGGTGTAACAAGTTGTCTGTCGGAGGCTCTTGGCATTCCGGTCCCTATGTCCCCTAGGATCTGCCTCATAGGGTTTGTGGAGGAGGTAGTTCTTTCTCACCGCACATTGCTAAATATAGGGTTATTTTATGGCAGAAAGGCTATCCTATTGAAGTGGAAGAAATCTAATGAACCCACACTGTCGTTCTGGAAGGGATTGATCAACACAGCGGTACATCTTTATAAAGCTACATACAGGGCTAGAGGCGTTAAAATGTTCAAAAGAGTCTGGCAAGCATGGCTCAACTCATCAGCAACTGTGGGTTAATTGAACAAATAAGAATAGGAGGTTGGGTATCTTTTAAGTGAATGGGAGTTTGTCAATTTAGAAATGATCATTGTTCCCCCCTGGAGGTATTCAAGATCATATTTGCTTAATGGAGGAATGAAGATAATCTGCATCTACAGAGGACAGAGGACAAAATATAACCGTACAAGGTTAGACGGTGCACATCTACGTGAATCCTAGGTTGTGGCAGTTGGTCAGGTTAGGGGGCGAGGGGAAGGGGGTTAGGTTTGAACTATGTTAGTTCTCAATGGTTGGGCCCTCCGTGGCCAATGTTGGGTCGGGTTTGTTGCCTGTACATGGAAGGGCGACGCAAAGCAAAAAAACAAAAAAATTCCCAGCTCACTTACCAGCCAACCAAATTGACCCAGTCTTAACAGTTCACGTTAAAAACAAGCAGTCTAGTTTGCACACATTTCAGGGGTGACATGGCCACTGCAGCTTATTCATATATTTGCATATGTGTGCAAACTAAACCCCCTGTTTTAGACGCACTGGATACCTTTGCTGCAATTGTGCTTTTGCTGGATTTCCAGTGTGTCCAAGCCTTTCAAAAGGTGGAGCATGCTCCCTCCAGGCATACCTGCCTTTACTCCATCCATTATTATATACAGTGGATGTAAAAAGTCTACACACCCCTGTTAAAAAGGTCAGGTTCCTGTGAGGGGAAAAAAAAAAAAAAAAAAAAAGGCAGACAAACATAAATCATTTCATAACTTTTTCAACCTTTAATTTGACCTATAAACTGTACCACTCAATTGGAAAAAAATATATAATAATAATGTGGTTGCATAAGTGTGCACACCCTCTTAGAACTGTGTTCAGAAATAAGCAATCACATTCAAACTCATGTTAAATAGGAGTCAGTACACACCTGCTATCATTTAAATTGCCTCTGATTAATCCCAAATAAAGTTGAGCTGTTCTAGTGGGTCTTTCCTGACATTTTCTTAGTCACATCCTACATCAAAAGCCATTGACTGCAGAGAGCTTCCAAAGCATCAGAGGGATCTTTGTTAAAAGGTATCAGTCAGGAGAAGGGTGCAAAAGAATTTCCAAGGCATTAGATATACCTTGGAACACAATGAAGACAGTCATCAAGGGGAGAAAATATGGCGCAACAGTGACATTACCAAGAACTGGACGCCCCTCCAAAATTGATGAAGACAAGAAAACTGTTCAGGGAGGCAACAAGAGGCCTACAGCAACATAAAGAAGCTGCAGAGATATCTGGCAAGTATTGGCTATGTGGTACATGTGACAAAAATCTCCCGTATTCTTCAGATGTCTGCGCTATAGGGTAGAGTGGCAAGACGGAAGCCTTTTCTTAACAACAACATCCAAGGGAAATATTGCAAAAACACATCCGAAGTCTCCCAAAAGCATGTCGGAAAATGTGTTTTGGTTTCATCAGACCATAAAGTTGAACTTTTTTGGCTATAATTCCAAAAGATAGGTTTGGCTCAACAAAAAAAACTACACATCACCCAAAGAACACCAAACCCACAGTGAAGCATGGTGGTGGCAGCATCATGCTTTGGGGCTGTTTTTCTTCAGCTGGGACAGGGGCCTTAGTCAAAAGGAAGAGGGCATTATGAAAAGTTCCAAATACCAGTCAATATTGGCACAAAATCTTCAGGCTTCTGCTAGAAAGCTGAACATGAAGAGGAACTTCATCTTTCAGCATTAGAACGACCCAAAACATACATCCAAATCAACAAAGGAAGGGCTTCACCAGAAGAAGATGAAAGTTTTGGAATGGCCTAGACCTGAATGGAAAATGGAAAATCTGTGGGATGATCTGAAGTGGGCTGTGCACAAGAGATACCCTCGCTATCTGACAGATTTGAAGCGCTTTTGCAAAAAAAGAGTGCACAAATATTGCCAAGTTAAGATGTGCCATGCTGATAGACTCATACCCAAAAAGACTAAGTGCTGCAATAAAATCAAAAAGGTGCTTGAACAAAAAGTATTAATTTAGGGTGTGCAGACTTATGCAACCATATTTTATTTTTTACTTCCCTCCACCTAAAAGAATTCAGTTTGTTGTTCAACCGAGTTGTACAGTTTATAGGTCACATTAATGGAGGAAAAAGTTCTAAAATTATTTATCCTGGTATCTTTTTTTTTTTTTTTTTTAACATCATAGAAACCGGACATTTTAAAAAACAGGGGTGTGTAGACCGTTTATATCCACTGTATGTGCTCCAACTTGGGAGACTCAAAATTAGAGTTAGGACTGCAGTACACTAGGGTGCTAATGTGTGCAAACTAAGCCCCTTGTCTAACATTAAACTGTTTTCCGACATGTTTCTGCACCTTTAGGAAGGACTGTAATACCTCCAGGCACCCCTGCCCTCAATTTATACATTGCCATACATGTCCCAAGAAGAGAACCCTGTTAGACTAGAGTTAGGGACCACACAACACAGAGGAGCTTTGACAAGGCAGTGTGGCTTGTACATATATTTGCAAATGTATGCACCTAAAACCTCTTTTTAAATGTAAATTGTTGAAACAGTGACAATTTTTGTTTTTGCTGACTAGTTGGGGAGTGCACTTGGAACATTCTGTGTTGTACTAATAGCAGTGCATGCAGTTTCAAACATTTTTGGGAGGCACAAGGGAATTTGTTGGGAATAGGTAAAATAAAAAAATAAAAATAAAAAAAAGTGTTAAAACACTTAAATAGCTCGTCTTGCAACTCCACTAATAGAGTGGAGCCAGAGATCTTTAAAGAAAGTTCCCCCCCCCCACCCCCGATATACCACATATGTTGGTGGAAACTATGGATTGCCAAAAAATAAAAAAATAAAAAGGCCACGGAAGACAGCTGTTAGCCAACTTAAATAACGGTTAATATATTTGTTTCAAGAGATTCCAAAGAGATTTTGATTTTTTTTTTTAATGATCTTTGGCAATAGGTATATAGAGGATTGAGAGCCCCAGAGCAAGACCTTTTGTGAGATATGACGATTGAGATTCAAAGTGAATTCAAGGTGTCAAGTTGGCTTATTTTAGCTGCAAAGCAATATCGACATAGAATATAAAGTGGCGCTCAACATTCCCTGAAGGAATTGTAACCTTACGAAAAAAAAATATTTTTTAATAAAAACAGATTTAAGTCGGTCTTGGTTGACATTCTGGAATAGGAAAGGGAGGGTCAGCAGTCTGTAAAGCAGTACCGTCCTGATTGTCTCAGAGTGTGGTTAAAACAAACTATGTGAACCTGCTTGAAGCAGGGAACAGCACAGAAATGACTTTGTGTGCTGCTGTCCCTTGAGATTCCAGTCACAAACTGGGCTGGAGTCTGGACCAGGCCAAGTCTATTCATTTTTGGTGTAATCCGCAGCTAGATCAAGAACCTGCTTGGAAAATGAACCTCGATCACAAACCCGAATGCCACAGGAAAATTAGCTCATCCATATTAGTTTTCACATGAGCTGCTTGCTTGAATTTTGCATTAAAAAGACATACAGTGTGAAGTCATCAAGTTAAAACATATTTGGATACTCTGAATATTCACATTTTATTAGTCAATATACAAGTTATAAATAAATAACCAGAGGGAGGCTGGACATCTTAACATATATATACAAAAATGGGTAACCAGAATCTTTATACAGAATGAGCAGGAATACCACAGTGCTTATGCCACAGATCTATAGCTTTATTCACAATTGGATCCGTGTTGTCTTCAGGAATCTAGAGAAGAACAAAAAAAATTAAAAAAGGTAGTTAAAAACAGCAAATACAAAAAAAATAGAGGCTGTCTTTGTTTAGCTCGCCCCAGAAAACATGGATTTGCTTTTCTCTAGCTGTAACACTTTTTCAGAGCATTGCACCATTTTTTACAAACAATTTCAGACTGTTTGGCCATCATCAGTGCAGTGTATGGAAATCAATAGCCTCTTAAGTGGTAGGGTTTGGAACTCAACAAGGTCATAGCGAGAGAGGATTAAAGCATTCAAAAAGTTCTCACTTAAACAGTATGTAGCACAGTAAAACTGCCTTAAAAAAAAACAGAAGGTATTCACATGTCTCTTTCCATTACATATACCAAAAATAAGTTTATTTCAAGTACCCAATAGCCGATTTAAAAATTGGCTTGGGTGAGGCCAATGCCGAATTAATGTACAGGTAAGTGCCCCAATACAAAAAAAGTCAGCAGCTACAAATACTATTAGAGTCTCTCTCTCTCTATGACAATTAAAAGGTTAATTTCTCAATTAGTCTGTGTGTATAAATAGTCAAGGAGTTTGTTAGCTCTCACTTGGATGCCCTAAGCAGACTAGACACTTAGCCATGAGGAGGTAGAAAAGAACAGTCAAAGGACCTGCATAACAAAGTAATGAAACTTTATAAAGATGGAAAAGGATATTAACCACTTACCCACTGGGCACTTAAAACCCCTTCCTAACCAGACCAATTTTCGGCGCTCTCACACTTTGAATGACAATTACTCAGTCATGCAACACTGTACCCAAATTAATTTTGTGTCCTTTTTTTCCACACAAATAGAGCTTTCTTTTGGTGGTATTTAATCACCGCTGGGTTTTTAATTTTTTGCGCTATAAATCAAAAAATACTGAAAATTCGGTAAAAAAAATAAAATAAAATTCTTTGTTTCTATTAAAAATTATTGGCGAGTATTGGCAGAGTATTGCAGTGTTGCACAGTATTGGTAGAGCATTGCACATTGCAGGCACTGACCAGCGATGTGGGCACTACACATCCAGCCCACAGCGCTGGTCCCATCTCTCCCCCTTTCCGTACCGATCGGTACAGAGAGAGGGGAGGGAGGAACCGGCGTCATGACGCGACGCCGGTTTGTGTACATGTGATCGCTCCGTCATTTGACGGAGCGATCACGTGGTAAACGGCCGCTATCAGCGGCTGTCTATCGTGATCCGTGGGAGCAAGTTTCAGGGAGGACGCTCGTAGGACATCCACCCAGAATAAGCCTACCGCGCTGTAGCCGTCTTTTGGCTATGGCACGGTCGGCATGTGGTATAAAAAAAAAAAAATAAATAAAAAAAAAAAAACACACAACATACCCAAAGCCTTGAATATGCGCCAGTCAGTACTGTTTAATTCCTTATAAAAAAGTGGAATATTCGGGAGTCTTTTTATACCAAGCCAAGGTCATGTAGACTAAGAAAGATTGCAGCCACAACTGGCAGAAGAATTGCCCAGAACACAAAGAAAAACCCACAGGTAACCTCAGGAGAACTACAGGCTGCTCTCCAAAAAGACGGTGTGGTCGTTTTTAAGGAGCACAATTCAACGATACATGAACAAAAAAAAAAAAAAAAAAAGGAGCTGCATCGTTGAGCTGCCAGAAGAAAGCCTTTACTGCACACCAATGCCACAAAAAAGCCCAATGAGGCATGTCAAGGTGTTGTTGGGCATATTGTAACCAGGCTTTTTTGTGGAACTTGTGCAGTAAAGGCTTCTTTCTGGCAACTTGACAATGCAGCTCTTTTTTATTCAAGTATCATCATATTGTGCTCCTTAAAGGGGTTGCAAACCCTCGTGTTTTTTCACCTTAATGCATCCTATACATTAAGGTGAAAAAAAAAAACACCTGGCAGTGACCAGCCCCCCACTTTTACTTACCTGATCTCTGGAACGTGACCTGCCAGGCACACGCTGTCTCGCTGCACTTGATTGAATAGATTGATAGCAGCGCAGCCATTGGCTCCGGCTGTGGTCAATCAAATCCAATGACGCTGGACTTGGGAGCGAGCCAACAAGGAAACCCCCTCGGGGAAGTGCTTCTCCTAGGGGGGGTTATCCGATGCGGGGGAGGAGCCACAAGAGCCGCCAGGGGACAACAGAAGACTAGGTTCGGGGCCACTCCGTGCAAAACGAGCTGCACAGTGGAAGTAGGACGTTTGTTATTTAACCACTTTAAGACCGGGCCTCTTTTTTAGATGTTGTGTTTTTTTGCTAGAAAATTACTTAGGAAAAAAAAAAAAAAAAAAAAGTATAATGTTTGGGGGTTCTAAACATCCTAGAGAACAAAACGGCAGTCGTTGCAATACTTTTCTGTCACACCGTATTTGCGCAGCGGTCTTACAAGCGCACTTTTGGAAAAAAAAATCCTTTTTTTGAATAAAAATAAATAAATAAGACAACAGTAAACTTAGTCCAATTTTTTTTTATATATCGTGAAAAATAATGTTACGCCGAGTAAATTGATACCCAACATGTCACGCTATAAAATTGCGCCCGCTCGTGGAATGGCAAAAACTTTTACCCTTAAAAATCTACATAGGAGAAATTTAGAAAACTTCTACCGGTTGCATGTTTTGCGTTAGATGAAGTATAGAGCTAGAATTATTGCTCTCGCTCTACCAATCACGGTGATACCTCACATGTGTGGTTTAAACACCGTTTTCATATGAGGGCGCTACTCACGTATGAGTTTGCTTCTTTTACTTTTTATTCTTACACAGTTTAAAAAAAAAAATATTTAAAAAAGTTAAAAATTATCTGTCACTTTTATTCCAATTACAAACAAAGTAAACATCCCTTGTAATAGAAAAAAAAAAAAAAACATGATAGGACCTCTTAAATATGAGATCTGGGGTCAAAAATATCTCAGATCTACACTAAAATGCAATTAAAAATAAATAAATAAAATGGCCCTTTAAGAGCTATGGGCGGAAGCGACGTTATGAGGTCGCTTCTGCCCTGCAGTGTCATGGAGACGGGGGGGGCCCCCATCTTCCCCTCACTCGTCTCCATACCAAGCAAGGAGACAGACGCGATAACCGCTGCCGACGGCTCCGGTAGATAAAATATAAAAGTGATCTCTGCGGCGGATTTTATCTTGTACCGGACAGCCGGCCGAACACTGGGATACCGGGGTTATAGCATCTAGTTGCTGCCATAACAACGATATCTGTCCCCAAAGTAGGGGCGTACATCGGCGTGAGGCGGTCCGGGAGTGGAAAAAAAAACCCTTACAATTACTTTAAAAAACAACCACACCATCTTTTTCCAGAGCAGCCTGTATTTCTCCTGAGGTTACCTTTGGGTTTCTCTTTGTATCCCAAACAATTCCTGTGGCAGTTGTTTCTGAAATTTTTCTTGATCCACCTGACCTTGGCTTGGGGATCTCTTGATACCAAATGTTTTCACTTCTTATTATTAAAATGATTGAACAGTATGGACTGGCATATTCAAGGCTTTGGATATCTTTTTATATCCTTTTCCATCTTTGTAAAGTTTCATTACCTTGTTACGCAGGTCTTTTGACTGTGTTTTTCTGCTCCCCATGGCTTAGTATCTAGCCTGCTTAGTGCATCCTTGTTAGAGCTAACAAACTCATAGACTATACACAGACACTAACTGCGATTTAAAAAGCCACAAATCAACCGTTAATAGCCATTTTAATCTGTGTGTGCCACCTTCTGTGTCTGTACCAAGGCCAAACATTCCAGTTTATGTAAACTTTTCATCAGGGCCATTTGGGTGATTTTTGTTATTATGATTTTAAAAGGAGCCAAAAAACTATGCGATAAATGGCTTCATGTGATCACTATCCTTGAATAAAAGACCAAAAACGTTTTTTTTTTTTTGGCATGATTAATCATATTTTCAATATGAATGCCAAAATGTCACAGTTTCTGCCAGGGTATGCAAACTTTTGAATACATACATACATTTTTACAAACAAGGCTAGTATACTGTGGGTGCCCTTGAAGTATGTTCTTTTGCAGTACATTGAAGACAAGGATTGGAAGAATAATAAAAAAGAAAAAAGAAAAAAAAAAAAAAACACACCACACCCACACACACACGGAGCACCAGGACCAACACAGTGCCATCTCCTGGGGCAACCTCTTAGCACTAGACTGTTTCCAAAGGAACAGGAGTGCTGCAGTTCTATCATAATTATATAAAGCCAACAGTACATCTTTTTTTGAAACAATTGTTGGAAGAAATTGACTTATAGGCAACCTCTCCACTCCCATGGTAGGAAAAAGGACCCTTACCCAAAATTGTTCTATAACCCTGTCCATTAAGATTCCACTATAAATCATCAAAAAAAGGCTTGGAAAATTCCAATCACAGATAGGGTCCTAAGGACATAGATTTTACCTAAAAAGGTTAATGCACATCTTAAAAAAATATATATATATCACACACACATACAACGTTTTAACGAGTCCTTGAAGTGGCTGTAAAGCCTAAGGGTCCTTTCACACGGGGCGGATCTGTAATGATCCGCGCCGTGAAGATCCGTTGCTCAGCGGGGATCGCTCTGCTGTTCCCCGCTGAGCCGGCTGATGACAGGGCGGTCCCTGCACACTGTGCAGGGACCGCCCTGTCAGTTCTCCGCTCTCCTCTATGGAGGATCGGATGAACACGGACCGTCTGTCCGTGTTCATCCGATCCGCTCTGCAGATGGATGAAAAAATAGGATTTTCCTCCGTCTGCAGAACCGGACAATTGCGGAGGCGGACAATAGCGGGTGTCAGCGGATGCTCATCCGCTGACACCCGCTACCCCATAGACATGCATGTATGTCCGTTTTTCATCCAAAAACGGATGGATGAAAAATGGACATACGGTCCGCATGTGTGAAAGGGGCCTTAAAGCCTTGAAAAACCTTCCGTGCTGCAGCTCCCCCCCAGACCCCTACTTTTTTAACCGGAGCCCAATCCGATCCAGTGATGTGCACAAGCGCAGCATCTCCAGCCGCTGCCATCGGACAGATTGCTAGTAGCAGGAGTTATGGGCTCCCGCTGCTGTCAAACAAAAGCTGTGATGCAGAAGTGAGGGGCGGGCCAAATCCTGCTGTCTGTGTCAATTGACGCAGCAGCAGGACTCGGGAGCGACCCCGCACGGGTGCCCCTATGGAAAACGGCTTGCTGTGAGGGCACTCGATGAAAAGGATTGACCTGGATTGCCAGCGGGGAACCCCAGAAGAAGAAGAGCATCAGAGCTGCTCTGTGGAAAACCATTGCACAGAGCAGGCAAGTATAGGCATGTTTGTTTAAAAATAAAACGAAAGTTTACAACCCCTTTAACTGGTGGATTATTCCCTATAGACTTTCAAAAGTCTATAGTGGTTTACACTTAAAGACCAGCATCTTGTCGCCAACATTATTTCACTCACTCACTTTTATTACAATCTATACATCGCCCCTCCCTTTACTAATCCAACAATCCCTCCTGAAATGGATTTGATTGCATTTTAATGGTGGATAAATAAAGGTCGGCTCAAGAATAGGTAATTTTATCATAAAAAAGGTATTTTCACAAAGGACCGTTTGATTAATACTTTTAGGATTTCCTCATGCAATTCTTACACAGCATTTATGAAACAAAGACCATTCGAACATTAGTGCTTCGCCTCACCGGGACAAAATAGGGAGTATTTAATTAAATTTACTTTACCAATACTACATACAAACTACCCTACAAGGAAAAGTGTGAATCGGACATTAAAACACACACACACAAACACACACACACACACACACACACAAATAATTTACTCAATAGATTACCAGAGTTTAAAGTGGAACTTCACTCTCTCACTCAACATTATTTGTAACCCCTATGCTGCTAGCATTAGTAAATAGATATAATATCATTTCCCATTTGCTTGTTTTAAACTTTTTTTTTTTTTGCATGCATGTCTTCAGTTACTTCCTGGTTCCCAAGCCTAGGCAAATGATGTCACAGATCCCAGGAGTCTTCTCAGATAAGCACACCCTCTTGGCCTCCATGGCTGAGCTAAGGTCCGATTATTTCATGAAATAAATGCTAGATGAATCAGCTGCCCCTACTCAAGATGGCCAGAAATGCTAGGGTGCGTTTTTCAAAGTGATTTCTCATCAAAATAAAGCATGGGAGACATGGATGGATGGGCGAGTTTGCTTTGAATATGAACAATAAATTAAATAGTGTGTTTTTGGTTTGCGGTGCTCAGATGAAGTGTAGTTCCGCTTTAAGAAAAGCTGGGACCCCTCAATGGAGGTCGATTTACTACAGGCAAAACCGGCTTTTTCCTTTGCGAATGTGGTGAAAATTCACGTCGCAAAACTTTTAACAATTTTAGTTAACATATATTGGAAGAGATGTTATACTCATAGGTTGTTTGTTGACAGCATAAAAAAAAATGTCACTTGCTTACCTTTTCCAAAAATTCATTAATACTATCGGATTTATTCAAGGTCGTAACTTTCATTTTAAAAGTTAACACGATCTCCACAGCAACAAATACAAGAATCTTGCAGGATCCACTAACGAGTTTGTCCCACACCCTACAGACAGGGGATGAAAACAGCAGGTGTTAGAAGAGGAGGAGGAGGAGGAGGAGGAGGAGGAGGAATTGCCGATCAGCAGCAATAATTGGTTAACAAAGTAAAACAAGAAGCGTCCTGTATAAAAAAGGACAGTGTGCATACACAGAGCCAACACTGAAAGCTCCCATTAACAAATATTCAGGGACAAACTTACTTGAAGGCATTTTTCACATGGGTTTCAGCTTGTATAAGACATTCAAACATTTGAATATTTTTTTATCAAGTTTAGATCAGCTTTGGTGAAACATTAAAAAAAGGATAAGTACATTTTTAGAGAAAGAGCACTTATCCGGATTGTCCCTTTAAAGGGGTTGCAAACCCCCCCCTTTTAAAAAAAAAAAAAAAAAAAAAAATGCCTTAACTTACCTGCTCTGTGCAATGGTTTTCCACAGAGCAGCCCTGATCCTCTTCTGTGGTGCCCCACTGGCACTCCAGGCCCCTCCTCTTCATCGGGTGCCCCCAGGGAAAGTTGCGTCCACTGACAGATAGTGGGACAATCCCGTCCCCTGCGTCACTGAAATTGACAGCAGTGGGAGCCAATGGCTCCTGCTGCTATCAATCTGTCCAATGAGGAGGGGGGGACTGCAGCACAAAAGGTTTTTCACCTTAATGCAATGGCTTTACAACCAATTTAAGCTCAAAATAGATCCCCCTCTCCCCCCCTCCAGAGATGCATACTTATCTTGATCAGACGCCCTTAGGTTCCAGGGAATGTTTACATCTTGAGCCGTATGTCCTCAGTCTGCTGGCTGCGCCTGTGCAATAAGCCCCATGGAAGTCCATGCGACCCGTCTCCCTGTATCTCCTGACTGTGGATGGATGGAAGCAAGACTCAACTGTGCAGGCATGGCCAGAATTTGACACTGCTTTTCCCTCTCCTCACAGGACTTCAAGGCAGCAGTGGGAGACGTTGAGGGCCACACTGTCTATAGACCTACACAGCCTGGTTTGGGATTGAGCCCACACGTGCCCCCATAGCAAGCGGTATGCTATGGGGGCATTCGGAAAGGGAGGAGGACCCGAGAGCACTGGGGGCCCCATAAAAGGGGTTTGGGGGCCACTCTGTGCAAAACCATTGTAAAGTTGATGGTTTTTTTTTTCCTAACAATCACTTTAAGCCTCCTGGACAGCTTGTTTTTTTTTTTTTAAGTTTTATTTATTGCTTTTTAACATAAGTATACACAAGACCCAATGGGCCACACACAAAAAGAACTACCGTATATACTAGAGTATAAGCCGAGTTTTTTCAGCACATTTTTTTGTGCTGAAAGTGCCCCCCCTCGGCTTATACTCGAGTCGAGCATTTTTCTGTAGCAAAAAAAAAAAAAAAAATGACATTTTCCGACCCGACTTTGGGGCCCCGCATCTCGGGGCCACTTGGTGCTAGGAACCCCACATTTGGTATGCCAACCTAGTGAAACTAGCAATACAACATATTTGGGGTTCCTAGCACCAAATGCAGCTAGGGGGCATCTAGGAACCCTTAACTACCAAGTCTGAAGTTTGGGGGACCTATGGCTGCAAATGGGCACAGTGAGGCTGCAAATGGGCATTGTTGACCCTCTTTTACACTTACAGTAGCTGCGCATTTCTCACCCTAGGCTTATATTCAAGTCAATAAGTTTTCCCAGTTTTTTGTGGTAAAATTAGGTGCCTCGTCTTATATTCGGGTCGGCTTATACTCGAGTATATACGGTATTTACATTTCTTCAGCATTGACTCTCCTCCTCATTCCAGACCCTCACTCAGTGAAAGGATCAAAATAATGATAATAAGGTCCCCTTTTCCTAATGACAGTCAATAGTACGTTTCAATATGTGAAATAGTTACACGCATGTTAAAATCTCACAACAGGTGCATTCCAATAGGTGCCAGCTAGCAGCTTGTTTAACCGGTTGTCATCCGACCTATTGTACCATGATGGCTGTGGGGGACCGCTCTTGTTCTGTGAGGACGTCATATGACATTCATCATCAATCAGGGTAAAGAGGCAATGCAGTTGTCTCTTTACTGTGTGATCAGCTGTGTCCAATCACATGTAAACAAGTTATCCTTTCTTCAGTGCTGTCACTGAGGAAAGGAAAGCCGATAACCGGTGTTCCTGCGACAGGGGACATTTACTCTGATAATCAGGGCACTGATGTCAGTGCTCCAATGATCAGCGCAGCCCCATCTGTGCCAGTGTCCATCAATGCAGCATATCAGTGCCCACCAGTGCAGCCTCATTAGTGCCTCTTCATCAGTGCAGCTTATAAGTGCCCATCAGTGCCGCCTCATCAGCGAAGAAGAAAAATTACTTATTTGCAAAGTTTTATAACAGAAACGAGAAAAAAGTGTTTTTGCAAAATGTTCAGGGTTTTTTTTTTTGGTTCGTTTAGCAAAAAAATAAAAGCCCAGTGCTGAATAAAATCCCCCCCCTCACAAAAAAATAAAATATATTGTATTGAGGTGGTTAATATGTGACAGCCAGCATTCCTATTAACCTGTTTAACATTCCCAAACCGGAGCTGAATGATGCTTTAAAGCAGTGGTCTTCAAACTGCGGCCCTTTGCTTGCCTTTATATGGCCCTTGGCCATATGTCACCAACGAAAGGGCACAGTTCCCCTCAATAACACCAATCATGAGGCACAATTCCTACCAATGATACCAACGATGGGACAAATTTCCTCCCAATGACACCAACAATGAGGCCCAATACCACCAATGATGGGGCACAATTCCTCCCAATGAGACCAAAAATGAGGCCCAAATGCCACCAATGAACTAAAAGCCGACAGCCGCAAAAGCTGTTAGAATGCCCCAGCTTGCTGTCACTAGATGTAGTGGATCAGGGAGAAGCTGAAGGAGTGGGAACATGTTCCACCCATGTAGCATGTTCCCAAAGGTGAACTTATCCTTTAAATACTTCAACAAAGCTTGCACGACACACTAATGAAGCCTATGTAATCAAGGTCTGTTTGAGTAGCAAGGGTGCTGTACTGGCAAACAATGTAATATAATTGTCTCGAGGACAAGATGCAATCTGGTAGGTTTTGCTGCTGTGCGGGACTCAGACAGATGTCCCGTGCCAAAAAAAAGGGATGCACGATCACGGTATTAGTGTCACTGGTCCCCAAAAAGTGGCCTACTGTCTCCATTACTAGTAAAAAAAAAAAAAAAAAAAAATACAAAATAAAATATTCCATAAAAAATATCCTATAGTAAATAGACGCTATAAATTTTGCGCAAACCAATCAATATACGCTTGACATTTTTCACAAAAAAATGGCCTGGTCATGAAGGGGGGGGGGGGGGGAATAAACCTTCTGGAACTGTATGTATGTATGTATGTATGTATGTATGTATGTATGTATGTATGTATGTATGTATAGTGCCTTGCGAAAGTATTCGGCCCCCTTGAACTTTTCAACCTTTTGCCACATTTCAGGCTTCAAACATAAAGATATAAAATTTTTTTTTTTGTGAAGAATCACCAACAAGTGGGACACAATTGTGAAGTGGAACAAAATCAATTGGATATTTTAAACTTTTTTAGCAAATAAAATAAAAAAATAAAAAAAAAAAACTGAAAAGTGGTGCGTGCAAAATTATTCGGCCCCTTTACTTTCAGTGCAGCAAACTCACTCCAGAAGTTCAGCGAGGATCTCTGAATGATCCAATGTTGTCCTAAATGACTGATGGTGATAAATAGAATCCACCTGTGTGTAATCAAGTCTCTGTATAAATGCACCTGCTCTGTGATAGTCTCAGGGTTCTGTTGAAAGCACAGAGAGCATCATGAAGACCAAGGAACACACCAGGCAGGTCCGGAATACTGTTGGAGAAGTTTAAGATTTCCCAAGCTTTAAACATCAAGCGAGCGATCATTTTGAAATGGAAGGAGTATCAGACCACTGCAAATCTACCAAGACCTGGCTGTCCCTCTAAACTTTCAGCTCAGACAAGGAGAAGACTGATCAGAGATGCAGCCAAGAGGCCCATGATCCCTCTGGATGAACTGCAGAGAACTACAGCTGAGGTGGGAGAGTCTGTCCATAGGACAACAATCAGTCGTACACTGCACAAATCTGGCCTTTATGGAAGAGTGGCAAGAAGAAGGCCATTTCTCAAAAGATATCCATAAAAAGTCTTGTCTAAAGTTTGCCACAAGCCACCTGGGAGACACAGCAAACATGTGGAAGAAGGTGCTCTGGTCCGATGAAACCAAAATCGAACTTTTTGCCCACAATGCAAAACGATATGTTTGGTGTAAAAGCAACACAGCTCATCACCCTCAACACACCATCCCCACTGTCAAACATGGTGGTGGCAGCATCTTGGTTTGGGCCTGCTTTTCTTCAGCAGGGACAGGGAAGATGGTTAAAATTGAGGGGGAAGATGGATGCAGCCAAATACAGGACCATTCTGGATGAAAACCTGTTGGAGTCTGCAAAAGACCTGAAACTGGGACGGAGATTTATCGTCCAACAAGACAATGTTCCCAAACATACAGCAAAATCTACAAAGGAATGGTTCACAAATAAACGTATCCAGGTGTTAGAATGGCCAAGTCAAAGTCCAGACCTGAATCCAAATCGAGAATCTGTGGAAAGAGCTGAAAACTGCTGTTCACAAACGCTCTCCATCCAACCTCACCGAGCTCGAGCTGTTTTGCAAGGAAGAATGGGCAAGAATTTCAGTCTCTCGATGTGCAAAACTGATAGAGACATACCCCAAGCGACTTGCAGCTGTAATCGCAGCAAAAGGTGGCTCTACAAAGTATTAACGCAAGGGGGGCGAATAATTTTGCACACCACACATACATACAATATCCTTTCCTCCTGTTCTAATAACTACTCTAAAATTTAAGATTTTTCTCACTTTCTGTTCTGGTAACAACTGGACACTCGGCGAGTGTTGATTTGCGCTTTTCAGTTTGTTTCTCAACCAGACATGTTGCGGAATCGGAGGAGACAACGCGTTATTATTGGCCTTGAAGTTATCGCTTTGACCCAAGTCCAGTCCAGGAACAGGAGGAGGATTTCTTGGACTAAAAATTGGTTGCTTTATTAATCGTGACCAATTATGTCATATGCCATTGCTGCGGGAGCTCCAGGAGAATAATCCGGATGATTTTCGGAATCATCTCCGGATGATGGACCCCTGCGTTCACCAACTCTTGGCATTGTTGACCCCCTATATTAACCACTTCCCGACCGGGGGCACACATATGTACGTCGCCAGAATGGCACAGACAGGCAAATGGGTACAGGTACGCCCCTTTAAAATTTGCCGCCGTGTCATCACATGTGCACCGGTTAGGGGCTCCGTGAGTCGGATCGCGGGTCCCGCGGACTCGATCGCCGTGGGGATACCCGCGATCGTCTCACGGGGAGATGCTAATGTAAACAAGCATCTACCCTTTCTGCCTAGTGACAGTGTCACTGATCTCTGCTCCCTGTGATTGGAGCAGAGATCAGTGATGTGCCACACACAGCCACACTCCCACCGTTAGAAACACTCCCCTAGGACACACTTAACCCCTACACTGCCACCTAGTGGTTAACCCCTTCACTGCCATTAACACAGGAATCAGTGCATTTGTATAGCACTGATTGCTGTATCAATGACAATGGTCCCAAAAATGTCCGATGTGTCTGCCATAATGTCGCAATCACAAAAAAAAAAAAAAAAAAAAAAAAAAGAATTGACAGTTGTCCGTGGAAAATTTATAAACCTGTCATCCAACATTTGGCCATGGAAAGTTGGCCAACAATTGTCTGATGGAGCATACAATGGGTCAGATTTTCCACCACAGCCCGTAACACAATTCCCGTCGGAAAATCCGATCGTGTGTACGAGGCTTAAGGCAGAAAGTGAGAGTAAATATCCCCAGTGGAGACGCTGACAAATTAAAAAAATATAAAAAAAAAAAAAAAAATTGTGACCGTGTGTATGCTCCATCCGACTTTGCTGGAGGCATTTCCGCCAGCAAAAGATTAAGAGCAGGTTCTCAATTTATCGGTCGGAAAAAGTTCCCATCGGAAATTCCGATAGTCTGTACCATTTCCGACGTGCAAAATTCCTACGCATGCTCGGAAACAATTCTACGCATTTTATCGGCTTATCGTAGTGTTGTACATCACAGCGTTCTTGACGTTCGAAAGTTCAGAGAACGTGTGCATGCAAGCTAAGCTTGAGCGGAATTCAAGATTTTTCTGACGGAAATTCCGTTCGTGTGTACGGGGCATAAGGCTACTTTCACACTGATAGGGATAGCATCTCCCAGAATCCCATTTTTCTGCGAGTACAGTTAGGCTACTTTCACACTGGGGCGGGCAGGCGTGGGCGGTAAATTTCTAGCGCTCCTTTACCATAGTTTTAGCGGTGATATTCGTCCGATAGCGGGGTGGTTTTAACCCCCGCTACTGGCCGAAAAAGGGTTAAAACCGACCGCAAAGAGTAGCGACGGTTTGGTGGCGCTGCTCCGTTGATTTCAATGGGGCGCTTTAGGAGCAGTGTATACACCGCTGCAAAGATGCCGCTTGCAGGACTTGTTACCGTCCTGCAAGTGCACCGCTACAGTGTGAAAGCACTGGGGCTTTTACACTTGAGAGAAAGGAGAGGTTCTTTACAGGCACCATTTTTAGCACTGTAGCACATGTAAAGTGCCTCAGTGTGAAAGTAGCCTAAAGGGATTGATTTACTTAAACTGGAGAGTGCAAAATCTGCTGCAGCTCTGCATAGAAACCAATCAGCTTCCAGGCTTTTTTTTTTTTTTTATGTCAAAGCTTGACTGAACAAGCTAGAAGCCGATTGGCTACGATGCACAGCTGCACCAGATTTTTCACTCTCCAGTTTTAGTAAAGGCCCTTTCACACTAATACGTTTTTTCTTGCAATTAAAAAAAAAATAAATAAATAAAAAAAAAAATAATAATATGCAGGAAAAATTTTGCCCTTTAAATCCAATGGGACTTTTCACTGTGCTGTGGGCGGGGTGCGTTTTAAAAACCGCACCAAAAAACGTAGCTTCCAATGGAAATAAATAGAAATCGTAACAAAAATAAAAAAAATTTGCACCCACGATTTGCACTTTTGAGTCACATGTTCATTTTTCATAGGAGCCTAAAAACGCACCAGAAACACAGCAAAAAGCACGTTTTTTTTTACCACAATTTTGCTATAGAGCGGTGTGAAAGGGGCCTAAATCAACCTCTAAGAGCAAATTCTCACTACAAGTCTTGTGGTTAAGAACAACCTATTGAATCCTAGTTTGAACTAGTAAGGGAGGAGTCCAATGCTGGCCATACACATGCCACTTTTGGAGCTATTAGATATCAACCGCAGAGATCGACCACCCATAGGATCATTTAGCAGTTGCAAGTGAACAAATGACCAGAATTGGCATAATAAAACCAAAATGGCTTTTTTTTTTTTTCAATTGGTTATCTCAGCAGAGACAAAATGGCTTTTAACTGACAATGCAATGATTGTGCTTGCTTTTCAGCACGATTTTAACTATTTGGCAGCTAGAAACTGGAAATCAAATGAACCCAAGGAAAGCAGACTGTTATGGTCTAAAAAGTTCCAAAACTGACAAGTATACAGCCAGCATTACTGATAAATATGCATTTGATAGTTTGATAGGCATGCCGGGAATGTTAACTGTCACATTGGTTGTGCTCTTAAACTGTCAAACCATCCAATGGCTGGTGTCATAACTGATAACATGTGCAGCATCATGACAGTTGCAGATTAAACAGAGGCCAAGATGGCAGCCTCCTTTGTTGAAAACGATGGAAGAGTTTACTTTAAATTTAAGTAATGGAGGATTAAATGCATTCGTATAGGGCACAGAGCTACAAAAGGTAGCTATGGGTAAGTAGACACCCCTCCCTTACCTGGGTATTGGAGTCTACTTCTATTGTATTTGGTGGCCCTATTATGTCACCCCTATGAGTGCTTTATTCTAATCTACAGCCCAGAATGACGACATTGACAGATTCTGCAGTGACTTGCATATATCTATAGTCACACATCTACTTACATATTTCTAGGTAAAATCCCAAGTAATATTATACCCTTTTCACGTCTACCAAAGCATGTTTGCAGAGTAGCCTGGGTGTGCCTACTGTTGGCAGGTGCCAGGTTATGCTGGGAATTTCCTTACTTAAATCTAAAAATAGCATGTTACATACTTTCTTATAGCAACACACAGAATGCAGAAAATGCAAATTCCAACCAAATCCTGAAGACGTCTCCTTCTCAGCTTGGAACACACAAACTTATTAAAACATGAAGGTTAATTAAAGGAAACATGTCATTCGTGAACTACAAAGGCTACTACTTCTGAACGATTTCTGAAAATGCCAATAGTCTGGCTTTCAGGCAGACTCTCTGCCTACCATACTTGGAGTCTCCCAGAACTATTACACAGTATGGCAGTAAGTTCTGAATTTCCCTGATCTGTGACAGGTTTCCTTTAAAG
Source organism: Lithobates sylvaticus (assembly GCA_028564925.1). Taxonomy (NCBI): domain Eukaryota; kingdom Metazoa; phylum Chordata; class Amphibia; order Anura; family Ranidae; genus Lithobates; species Lithobates sylvaticus. The sequence goes on along the minus strand of CM053030.1, from coordinate 210,659,656 downwards.
CCTCAAATCAAAGTAGCTTAGTACAAATAAAGTGAAGATATTTGTACCTTTGCAAGCTGGATGCAGGTAAACAACCGGCAAAGCACTTTCTGAACCACAGGTCATATGGGAGCTTTTCCAAAGCATTGCAGGTCTTCAGATGAGCCACCAGCCTGCTGTCCTCTAAGTTTAAGTAATGCTCAAATCCTTTTTGCTGAAAAATAGAATGATTTTGTACAGTGGTAGTAAGACCCCAATGATATTACCAGTGGTGTTTAATATAACGATGTGTAAAGTGCATCTTGTTAAACTGATGTGCTGTAGATTATTGTACTTTGCACACCATTGCTGCCCGAGTCCCCTTTCATGAATATACAGTATCTCACAAAAGTGACAACACTGAAGAAATGACACTTTGATACAATGTAAAGTAGTGAGTGTACAGCTTGTATAACAGTGTAAATTTGCTGTCCCCACAAAATAACTCAACACACAGCCATTAAGGTCTAAACCGCTGGCAACAAAAGTGAGTACACCCCTAAGTGAAATTGTCCAAATTGGGCCCAATTAGCCATCTTCCCTCCCCGATGTCATGTGACTCATTAGGCTTACAAGGTCTCAGGTGTGAATGGGGAGCAGGCGTGTTAAACTTGGCTTTATTGCTCTCACTCTCATACTGGTCACTGGAAGGTCAACATGACACCTCATGGCAAAGAACTCGGAGGATCTGAAAAAAAAAAGAAATAAATAAAAGGAGGAAGGAAGAATTGTTGCTCTACATAAAGATGGCCTAGGATATAAGATGATTGCCAAGACGCTGAAACTGAGCTGCAGCACGGTGGCCAAGACCATACAGCCGTTTAAACAAGACAGTTTCCACTCAAAAACAGGCCTCACCATGGTCGACCAAAGAAGTTGAGTGCACATGCTCAGTGTCATATCTAGAGGTTGTCTTTGCTGGGATAAGGCAGTGCTGGAAAATAATTGGGCCCAATATTTTCTGTCGCCAACATTTGGACATTTCCACTTATGGGTGTACTCGCTTTTGTTGCCAGCGGTTTAGACATGAATGTGTGTGTGGAGTTATTTTGGAGAGGGGACAGCAAATTTACACGGTTATACAAGCTGTACACTCACTACTTTACATTGTAGCAAAGTGTAATTTCTTCAGTGTTGTCACATGAAAAGATATAATAAAATATTTACAAAAACATGGAGGGGTGTACTCACTTTTGTGAGATGCTGAGCACTGCTTAATAAATAAACCTAGTCAGACCTACAGTTACCTCAGCTTATCCACTTTAGGGCCATACATGACCCAATCAATGTAAGCAGGCAATCATCTCTTGGAAGGACATCATTTCTTGGTAAAGAGCAATCCATGAAAACAGAAAGCTATACAGCCATGGCCAAAATTTGAGAATTACACAAATATTACATTTTCACAAAGTCTGCTGCCTCCGTTTTTATGATGGCAATTTGCATATACTCCAGAATGTTATGAAGAGTGATCAGATGAATTGCAAAGTCCCTCTTTGCCATGAAAATTAACTTACCGTATATACTCGAATATAAGCCGAGATTTTCAGCCCATTTTTTAGGGCTGAAAGTCCCCCCCTCAGCTTATATTCGAGTCACTGCCGTCTGCCTACATGAACAGCTTGTCATGCAGACAGACGGCAGTTTTAAAAAGCCGCGCCGCCTCCTCCCGCCCGTCCGTGATAGGCGGACACTAATTTTCCCAGCAGTGCAGTGTTCCGCCTATCACGGATGCCCTGTCATTCTCATCTCATGGACGAGGATGAGAGGGCGTCCGTGATAGGCGGAACACTGCGCACTGACTGCTGGGAAAACAGCGTTCCTCCTATCACGGACGAGGAGGAGGCGCAGCTTTTTAATTTTGCAATGGCACCGTACACGCTGACAGAGCGGAGAGCGGCGAGCGGGGACAGAGCAGAGAGCGGGGACAGAGCAGAGAGCGGGGACAGAGCAGAGAGCGGGGACCGGGGGACCGAAGACCGGAGAGCGGGGACCAAAGATCGGCACAGGTAGGCTGTAATGGGGACACGGGGGGGTCTGTACAGGGGACAGGCAGCTGCAGATGGGCATTGCTGGCCCTCTTTTCCACTTAGAGTAGCTGCTGCATTTTGTACCCTCGGCTTATACACGGGTCAATGCAGGTTTCCCCATTTTTTGTGGTTAATTAGGGGCCTCGGCTTATACTCGGGACGGCCTATAGTCGAGTATATACGGTAATCCCATAAAAAACATTTCCACTGCATTTGTGAAGAAGGCTTCGGGGCGCCCAAGAAAGTCCAGCAAGCGCCAGGGCCATCTCCTACAATTGATTTAGCTGCGGGATTAGGGCACCACCAGTGCAGAGCTTGTTTAGAAATGGCCACAGGTGCCCTTGAGGTACTTTAAATCCCTGGAAAGTCTCCTTAAGCCTTTCGTGTGGGGCAATAATAGGCATAAACTAGCCTGGCAGGCCCTTAAAAACCCAATAGACATGGACGGAATGGCCCTTCCAGACTTGAACCTCTATTATATTGCCTCACAACTTTCTCAACTTTTTCATGTTGATAAGACAGATAAAGACAGGTTCCTCACCCTCCTGTGCCCTCACTGGATACAGAATACTGATGACCCAATGACTGCCATATTGACGGGTGCCGGAGGTGCGATTTCCAAGAAAAACAGACAGACACTACTTTTCCATTATGGACGTATATGGGATTTAGCGACAGACAAATTAAAAAAAGGTACCATCACCAAAGGACTTTACACCACACTGGCATAATAAACGCCTACCCGAATTTCAAAGGGTGCAGAACTCAACAAGATGGGCCTCAAGGGGAATATATTACATGTACCACTTGTTTAAAGATGGGAACATTACGTCTTTCGAGACACAGAAGAATTTGGTATCCCAGACTATATGCTCTTCTAGTACCTTCAAGTTAGGGACGCAGCACAGGCGCAATTTCCGCAATCCATGGCGCAAGCCGCCCCTAACCCTATTATAGCAATAATCAAGCATACGGACTCCCGAAAGCTCATAACTTGTTTCTATAGCATGCTCACCACCCCTGTCTAGTCGAAATTAGCTTCTGCCCTAAAACCCTGCTGGGAGGGAGATGTGGGAACAATAGAGGATGAAGAGTGGGAGGAGGCTTTGGAGACTTGCAAGATGGTGTCCCCCAGACTATCGGATATATTATCCCAAATATATATCATACATAGAGCATATCTTACCCCCCCTCAGGGTTGCCAGATACAAAAAAAAAAATCAACCTATTACATGTCCAATGTGCACCCTAGAAACAGGGACATTCTTTCACCTTCTCTGGTCTTGCCCTAAACTACAGGACTACTGGAAACAAATAGTCTCTTGCCTGCATGATGTTATGGGATCCCCACTGGCACTTAACCCCAAACCTTGTCTCCTCGGGATATTTCCTGATGTCCTAGATAAATTTACCCAAACATTTCTGCAGGAAACTTTGTTCTCAGCCAGAAAAGTAATAGCTAGACAATGGATGAGACCTACTCCACCCAAGATAGTGGACTGGAAAAGGGAAGTTAATACGACCCTTCCCTATGAAAAATTTGTATACAAAAAACAGGGGATGCCCGACTAAATACAATAAAATCTGGGATAGATGGCTACAAGAAGCTGAAATATGTACCTAAGAGATGTGGAACACCTTGGATGATATTAGAATACCCACGACTGTAAAGTATTATAACTTAACATTCATGTCGAGCTGTTATATATGAATATGCTAGGACTGTGAAGGTATGTTTGATGTACTCCATTCACTAGTTGAAACATGTTATTTACTATGACTGTAAACTGTGCACTCATGTTCAATAAAACCTTGATTAATGTAAAAAAGAAATGGCAACAGGCAGGCGAGTGCATCTGTATGCACAGCGAGGCAAAGACTTTTGGAGGATGGCCTGGTGTCAAGAAGGGCAGCCAAGAAGTCACTTCTCGCAAGGAAAAACATCAGGAACAGACTGATATTCTGCAAAAGGTACAGGGATTGGACTGCTAAGGACTGGGGTAAAGTAATTTTCTCTTATAAATCCCATTTCCGATTATTTGGGGCATCCAGAAAAAAACCTTGTCTGGAGAAAAGGTGAGTGCTACCATCAGTTTTGTGTCTTTGATTACTAAAACAGCGGGTGACCCTGCCCCGTGTTCTAATCCCTCTCTACTCAACCAAACAAATAGAAAAAAAAAAAAAACTGTTGCCTTTATTTATACTTTAATATACCACAGTGCATCATCTATGGTATATCAATACAGAAATGGAAAAAAGAATGATCTTTGCCACAAAAAATAAATAAAAAGACAGGTTTCTTTCAGCAAGTAAATTTGTTACCTGAGGATATAGGATTGCGAGTTACTTGTCACCTATCGCAAGAAAATAGGCACTCCCTGGCCTTGCTCAGGTGTGTGTGTGTGTGTGTGATATTTAATAATTGAGGGGTACCAGATTAACACAGTCATTTCTGGGTACAAGAACACTGTATACATACCATTGCAGCTGGTGAATCTCTAAACTTGGTATCCAAATGATGCACAAAATTTTTGGTGAGCCAGTAGCAATCTACTTCATCATCAACCATCTCCTCCATCATGTTAGCTATGACCAGGAAGAACTCATCCTCTGGTTCCTAGAATATAAACAATTTTTGCAACAATGGCTTTAGGGAAAGTATGTGCAAATCATATACATGCATCATCTGAAAATGTATTTAGTATGGCTATATGGCACAGTTAAAAAAACCTTAGTTAGACTTACCGGTGAAGGTATTTCTACGAGCCTTTCAGGACAGCACCTTGGAGAGAGCGCAGCTCCGCCTTTACCCAGGAAACACTGCGTGACAACGCCCCTTTTTAAGATCAGCTGCTTCCACCATGCCTTCAGTTGTTACCGAGAAATCCTCCGACACGCTGGAAAATATAAGCAGACAGTTACCATGCCCTATAATTATACATCATAACCTAGGGAGGGAAGTAGGCTGCTGTCCTAAAAGGCTCGTAGAAATACCGTCACCGGTAAGTCTAACTAAGGTTTTCTCCCTTCGCCTTTCAGGACAGCACCTTGGAGAGAGGATAACCGAGAAACTTACTTCAGGGTGGGACCACTGCCTGCTAAACCTTCCTGCCAAAGGATTGGTCTGAGGCTGAGAGCAGATCCAAGCGGTAATGCTTTATAAAAGTTGAAAAACTGGACCATATGGCAGCCTTACAAATTTGCTCAGGCGATGCTCCGGCCTTTTCTGCCCATGATGCCGCTACTGCTCTGGTCGAATGAGGCAAGATTCCTTCTGGAGGCTCCAAACCTAGAGAGGTGTATGCTTCTTTAATAGCTTGCTTTAACCATCTTCCAAGGGTGTTTTTGGAAGCTTTACATCCCTTGTGAGCGCCCTCCATTAAAACAAAGAGTGAGGATGATTTTCTAAAGTCCTTTGTTATCTCCAGATATCTAAGAAGACATCTCCTGACGTCCAGGGTATGGAAGGCTTCTTCTCCTTGCCCCGAAGGTGAGGGGCAAAATGTAGGGAGAATAATCTCCTGTGCCCGATGAAATGCAGAGCTCACTTTCGGTAGGAAGGCTGGGTCTGTTTTTAGAACTACCCTATCTGGTAGGCACCTCATGAAGGGCTCTTTGATTGATAGAGCTTGTAACTCGCTGACTCTACGGGCTGATGTTACTGCCACCAACAACACAGTTTTAAACGTTAAAAACTTAAGTGATGATCTTCTATGGGTTCAAACGGAAGCTTTGTTAGTCCTTGAAGAACCAAAGATAAATCCCATTTGGGAAAAATAATCACAGGTCTAGGCTTTACTTTAGCCATAGCTCTAAAAAAACGAATTATCAAAAGGTTCCCCTGACAGGGTTCTTTCCAAAAAAACTATTAAAGCCGCTACCTGCGTCTTGAGCGTACTTGCTGCTAGGCCTTTCTCCAATCCTTCTTGAAGAAACTCTAGAACTGAAATTGTACTAGACAAACTAAAGTCTTTTCTGGAACACCATGTATTATATACTTTCCAGACCTTAAAATAAATGTCTCTTGTCACCTTCTTCCTACTTGCAAGAAGGGTAGTAATGAGTTTTTCTGATAGGCCCTTTTGTCTAAGGATTTGTTCTTCAGAAACCAGGCTGTTAGGTTGAGAAACGCTGGATCTGGATGAAGAAACTTGCCCTGACTCAGTAGATCTGCCCTGTTTGGTAACTTCCAAGGAAGTTTTACTGAGAGGTTCATTAGGGTTGCAAACCACGGTCTTTTTGGCCAATAAGGAGCTATCAGAATTAGTTCTGTGGATTCCAGTCTGAATTTGGCTAATACCCTTGGAATCAGTGAAAATGGGGGGGAAAAGCGTAGGACAGCTGGAAGTCCCATCTGTGGGCCAGAGCATCTATTCCCAGAGCTTGATCTTGTCTCTAAAGGGAGAAGAAAAACTGGCACTTTTGCGTTTTCTTGTTTTGCAAATAGGTCCACCTGAGGAAAACCCCACCTCTTGGCTATTGTCTCAAAAAGATCCTGACTCAGAGACCACTCTGCTTCTCTTACTTCTCTCCTGCTGAGGAGATCTGCCAAGGTGTTTTCCGTCCCTTTTAAGTGGACTGCCGATAGAGAGGCCAAATTGTTCTCTGCCCATCTCAGTATTTGGCAGGCTAATTCCAACAAAGTTCTGCTTTTTGTGCCCCCTTGTTTTGTTAGGTACAACACTGCTGTCATATTGTCCGTCAAGATTTGGACATGCTGACTTTTTAGAATTTCCTGGAAGGACAGAAGACTCAGATGAATAGCCTTCAACTCTCTCCAGTCCGATGACCTTCTCGCTTCTGGCTTGGACCAAACCCCCTGAATAGTTTGTTCTTCCAGGTGGGCTCCCCACCCCCATGCGCTGGCATCTGTGGTCAGTCTTTGGGTTACTGGGAAGGACCAGGGAAGACCTTTTGAGATGTTTCTCTGGTTCCTCCACCACCAGAGTGATCTTTTTGCTCTTGCCCCCATGACAAACTTTTTCTCCAGAGATTCCTGGTAAGACCAATTTGTCAAAATGTCCGCCTGCAGCGGACGAGCATGCAGTCTGGCCCACTGTACTGCGGGGATTGCTGCTGTCAATAGACCCAGAGCCGGCATGGCTTGCCTTACTGAGAACCTTGAGTTGGACTGAAGTGCCTTCAGAACTGACTGCATCTTTTCTATTTTTTCTTGGGGTAGAAATATTTTCTGTTCTAGTGAGTCTATTTCGTACCCCAGAAACCTTACTCTTTGAGCTGGCATTAAATTGGACTTCTGAATGTTGAGAAGCCAACCCAAACCTCTTAGATGTGCTTGAGTCACTTGAAGGTTGACTTCCACCTGACTTTTTGAGTCGGCGAAAAGTAGCAGATGGTCCAAGTAGGGCACTATTGGGATCCCTTTGAGTCTCAGGGGTTCCAACGCTTCTGCCATCACTTTCGTGAATACCCTGGGTGAGGAGGAGAGCCCGAATGGCAGGGCTCTGAATTGTAGATGCCAGATCTCCCCCCTCCCCAGATTGACTGCAAGACGCAGACATTTCTGGGACTGGGGTGCTATTGGGACATGGAGATATGCATCTCTCAAATCGATGGAGGATATGTGACACCTGGGGGTCAGCAAGTTCTTCACCGAAAAGATCGTGTCCATCCTGAACTTTTTGTACTTTATGGACCGATTCAACAGCTTCAAATTGAGGATCAGGCGGAATTTCCCCGATGGTTTCTTGACCAAGAATATATGGGAATAAAACACTTTCCCTTCTTGCCCCTCTGGGACCTGAGAGATGACTTTCTGTTGCATCAGCTCTTGAAGAAGAGGCTTCATAGCCAGAGCCTTCTCCTGATCCCTCGGCAAGTTTGTTATGTAGAACCGACTTGGGGGGGTCTTGTGAAAACTCTAGATAACCCTGCTGGATTATCCCTAGGACAAATGGACTTCTTGTTGTTTCTTCCCAACTGAACAAGAAGTCCTGAAGCCTCCCGCCTACTGGGAGCTGGTCATTGTTTTTTTAGGGGATTGCTCAGGATTTCTGAACAATACCCCACCCCTGCCTCTTCCTCTCTGAGGATTCCAAGGCCTTTTCTTTGTTTGGTCCTTTTCCTTATCGGTTTGCCGAAAAGGACGAAAATTCTTCCTCTGTTGTACCACTTTCTTTTTCTGAGGAAAAGCTTTCTTTTTGTCTGCTGTCCTATCAAGTACAGTCTCTAGTTCTGGACCAAACAACAAGTCCCCTGAAAAGGGAATTCCACACAGTTTACTTTAGAGGCTGAATCCCCTGACCAGGTTTTAAGCCAGTGTGCTCTTCTTGCGGAATTGACCAGTGCTGATGATCTGGCAGACATCTTGATGGATTCTGCCGAGGCATCAGCCATGTATTTGACGGCTTTAAGTAAAGTAGGGAAGGACTCCAATAATTCTTTCCTGGAGGTACCCGCCACCACATGATTTTTGAGTTGGTCTAACCAGCATTCCAAATTTCTGGCCACAACTGTGGCTGCCATTACAGGTTTCAGATTGGCTAAGGAAGAGTCCCATGCTTTCTTCAGTAGCCCATCTGCTTTTTTGTCCATAGCGTCTTTGAGAATTCCCATATCCTCAAAGGCTAAGTCCGTCTTTCTGGACACTTGGGAGAAGGCAGCATCTATCTTTGGTTTCTTATTCCAAACACACTCCTCATTCTCCTCAAAAGGGAACCTCCTTTTAAGGGCTTTAGAGAAGAACTGTCCTTTCTCTGGATCCTTCCACTCCTTTTTAATGGAGTCTGTTAACACTTTGTGTACAGGAAAGACTCTGTTTGACCTCCTCCAGCTCCTGGTACATTTTGTCATGTACTGACAGCTGAATTTTTTCTTCCTGGATCTCCAGTGTAGTATAAATTGCCTTGAGTAAATCATCAACTTCCTCAAGTGACAGTTTATATCTAGAAGTTCTGGCTTCTTCTTCCTCTTCCTCATCATCAGAATCAAACGTTGAGGGAGGAATGCTTTCCCTTTCTTCCTCAGACTCACTTTCAACTTGCACAGAAGTGGACGGAGGGAGACTGGATTGAGAACTCTGTTCTTGGCTGGAACTCTGACCACATTTTTTCACAAGGGAACGTACTGTCCCTAGGGCCTCTGCTAGTTCTTTTCTCACAGAAGACAGGAGTTCCTTGCACTCCTGTGAGGACTCCTCCTTCACTAAATCCGCAATGCAGGATCTGCACAGGGGTTTGGGCCAAGAGTCCCTTAAAGGATTTTTACATGAGGGGCATTTTCTTGATGTCCTCTCTGACTTAGCAGTAGCTTTCTGAAATGACAGAAATAAAAGAACCCGCAGGTCCTCTTGAACTGCAGCCACTAAAGAGTAGAACAGATAGACCCCCAAAGCCAAACACCCTAAGTGCCCAGAGTCTCACTCCCTGCTGAACTGCTAATGGACCTTTACACCAAAGCAGACAGCTGCAGGTTAACTTAATACATGAACAAAAAAATACCCAGTGATGTAAAGGAAAGAGGTCCCTCTGTACCTCTCCTACCTGGGACTGGCCGGGAGCCTGGGCGCTTGCATCCGCCATTGCTGCTGACGATTCGTCCTCCATACCGATCGTTGCAGCCACCGTCCGTACGCTTTTGAATGGCTTCTCGTCCATGCCAAACAAAAGGAAGTCCCAGCCAGAGGACCCGCCCCTTCCTCCTGCGTTCCAGCAGCTGGAACCAATTGCTGCTACGCCCTGCCGAAAGTCTCTTCCCACCGGAACTGGCGTCCGCCGCCGTCCGGGATTTGGCGCCGCCATGCTCGTTTCTGAGCACACCCGCGGCCTCCCGAACGCACGGGCGAACGACCTCCGGCAGTCCATTACTCCTGTGAGCCGACGAAGGAAGGGAATACCGGAACACCTAACCCATCGTTCGGGAAGGTGCTGGGCTGGTCTTACGAACGTAAGCATAAGGCACTGCCAAAACCCTCGTTTTTTAAAGAGAGCGCAGCACCCCTGGTTCCCCAGCAGTGTTCCACCATGGCGGAGGAAACACTAAAACTGAAGGCATGGTGGAAGCAGCTGATCTTAAAAAGGGGCGTTGTCACGCAGTGTTTCCTGGGTAAAGGCGGAGCTGCGCTCTCTCCAAGGTGCTGTCCTGAAAGGCGAATGGAGAAAATAAATAAAAATAAGTATACATTAAAACTTCAAGATATTGTACATGCCTTCACACCACTGGGCTGTTGGTTTTCTTTTTCTGTAGGTCAGCACATTCCATTAAATGCTACATCAGTTATTTTGGTAGTTTGTTACTATGAACACCTGTCGCTTGATTGGAATCCTACAGCTCACCTATACCTTCAGTACTGGTTTCTAATACAGTTAGTTATATGGGACCTGTCAAACTAGCGATTTGTTACTGCTATAGCAGCTCTCCTTCGCATTTATTTTTTTGCTAGAAATCGATGTACTGCAGTCAACAAAAGATCTGATGCTGAGCAGTTGACATTTTACATGGCCCCAACATTTATAGGGGTTGATTTATTAAAACTGGAGAGTACAAAATCTGGTGCAGCCAACCCGCTTCTAACTTCAGCTTGTTCAAGTAAGCTTTGACAAACAAACATGGAAGCCGATTGGCTTCCATGCACAGCTGCACCAGATTTTGCACTCTCCAGTTCTAGTAAAAATCAACCCCATATTCTACAAAATGAGCATTTACTCACACAACTGCAAAAACACAGCACACATTAAAATTAATGAATGCATCATAATTCGTTAGGCATACCAGAAGGTAAGTGTGGCTTCGAGACAATTGCCCTGTCTCCAACTGATGCATACGGAGGAACACCTCTGTCTGGGGAGTAGTGTCATTGATGAAGCGCATAACCTGCAGAGCATGGTGAACATCATAAAACTGCTCCTTCCTGTGTACCATCACCACTGGATGGGTCTCCTGGTGTGGGGGCAGAATTCCTTAAAATAAAAATAAAAAAGAGAAGAAGAAAGAAAAATTAAAAGCATATAAGAATACATAGACAGCTCATAATAGGCAATATTAAACATGTGTTACTATTATTAATACACAAGTTACAACAATATGAACCACACAAGCACCAATCGTCTATACATATTTAGCTAGGCTTTGTTAATGTTTTATAAAGGAGTTTAATATTGACGTTATATTCTTCACTCTAAAATTAATGGTAAAATCTACAGTGCTTGTTATTAATTTCAGAACATCTTTAATTTCAAAAACCAAAGCGGTCTGTGTTTTAGATATCCAGCCAAAGAAACCATTGTTCTGGAAGCAACATGAACTATATAAACACCAAATTTAACACACTAATGCCCCGTACACACGGTCGGAAAACCCGACCACAAAATCCATCGGATTTTTTCCAAAGGATTTTGTCTGACACTGGTGTTGCATACACACGGTCGGACAAAGTTGTCGGAAAATCCGATCATTCTGAACGTGGTGACATTTGTTGCCTACGACGGGACTACGTAGAGGCTAGTAGCCAATAGCTTTGGTCTTGTAATGTGATCTCAGCATGCGTGGCACTTTGTCCGTCGGAATTCGCTACACACGATCGGAAAAAGTCCGATAGGACTTTGTTGTCGGAAAATTTGAGAGCAGGAGATAAAACTTTGTCTGTCGGAAAATCCGACAGAAAAAGTCCGATGGAGCCTACACACGGTCGGAATTTCCAACAACATTGTCCGAGAGGACATTTTCCGTCGGAAAATCCGACCGTGTGTACGGGGCATAACTATTTTCATATTTCAAAATAAGCTTTCAAGGGAGGGATCATATGTCTCATCATCCTCAAAGCTTGACTCTGGGGTTGATTACTAAAACTGTAGAGTGCCAAATTTGGTGGAGCTCTGCATAGAAACCAATAAGCTTAATTGAACAAGTTGAAGTTATACGCGGATTGGCTACCACGCACAGCTGCACCAGATTTTGCACTCTCCAGTTTTAGTAAATTAACCTCTGTGTATTCCTTAATAAAATGCATTAAAGGAACACATTTAAAGTTTCTGCTAGAACCGATGGCAATAAATAGCATGAAAAATCCGACAGGCTCGTTGTACCCAAGTTGATCAATCAAATTGGGCACAATCAGCCTGCCCAGACATGGTTTGAATCTTGTCCGGTCCCTGCTGCAACAGCTAAGATTCCAACCATCTATGGCCGGCTTAAGAATTCTGATGACTCATAATTGATAACTGGCAATACCTGATAATAAAGGCATGGCATCCATTATTTATAGATTTGTTACACAGAATAGTTATTGAAAGACCATCTTAGAACTCTGTTCAGTTGATCTTAGACTGAATTACAATTAAAAATAGGAACAGTTTGAGAAAGGTTACTCTTCAGTGGCATTCTGCCCTCAAGCCTACCAATAAGATATAGAGAAAGAAAATGCTGATAATGTTCAATGAAACAAATGAGAGAGAAGCTTGAGTACAGAAGAGACAGAGCAGGTGAACTGCACTTCATTTTTTTTTTAAATAAATATATATATATATATATATATATATATATATATAATATATATATATATATAAAAAAATTAAAATCACACAAACTTCATACAAGATTTAGCATCTTAAAGCGGGACTCCGCCCACCTATCTTTTTTTTTTTAATGCCCATCTATATACTTTACTAATATAACCCTGGTACTCACTTTTTGGTGTTTCAAGTTCCCCCGCTTGCCGATTTCGTCAGCAAAAATAAGTTATACAATTGTATCCTGGTCAATGTAATTTTGCTTGTGGGCATTTGAAGCCCACAAGCATTTATTTCCGGGATGCGGTGAATGCTGTGCTCCCAGCATTCACCACTCGATCCCGCGCATGCTCAATGATAAGAGCAAGCAGCGCCGTAGAATTCCAGGTTGCTATCGCATCATGCCGAGATCTCGCGAGATTCCGGCATGACAGCGTTCCCCACAGATTCGTGGGAACACTCAGACAAAGCTCCCAGGGGTCTTTGCGCAGCCGGGGAAAGGCGATAAACACGCCTACTCCCACGGGAGGAGAGCCCGGAAGTCAAGATACTAATTCAGATTAAAAAGGTAATTATGGCAAAAATAAATAATGGGCATTTGAGCATCTCTGGCACTAACAAATTTCATTAAGATTAACTTGCAAATTTGAGTACAACACCGCTTTAATGTAATTTCAAGTCATTTGAAAACTGCAGCTTTAAATAAACTAAAAGGCCGGGTTCACCTCTATGCATTTTTTGTGCATTTAGTGCACTAGACATGCTGGTAGGTTAATTAGATCCGGTTGAAAAATTGGCCAAATATGTGCATGTTGTATGTAAGCGTGTCAGGACCCCACGGGGCAAAGGGCCGCGATATACCACAGATGGACACCAGCAGCAAAAAAAGCGACGTGAGGCGATACAGTTCACATAGGTAGCGCTATACAAGTCATTCATTCATTTTTAGTTTTGCAGAAACACACTACAATCGAATTTAACATGGTTTCCTTGAATGTAGTTCACATCTGTGCATTTTATTGAAAGGGCCAAGGATTTTTTTCTGTTTTTTTGTTCCATAGACTTCAATGGATCAAAAATGTGTATTGAAAAATGCAAACCACAACCTGCATAGGTGTGAACCAGGCCTAAATGATTACAATGCTCAATCCCTGTCTTCCAACTTTAAAGCTTATGTCTACTTTAATTCTAATACTGTGTTTAACAAAAGTGTATATCTAGGTATATTAAAACATAATAGAGGCGTTTGATCAATACATTATTTGTTAACAAGGGCCTTGTGCATCAAAAGTGTCTTAAGGGAAAGATTTCTGTATTGCCCTTGATAAAAACCTGCCGTTAGGTTCTTCTAATTTGGAAGCATCACTGATTGGTTGCTGTGAACAACACAGATATTTTAAACCATTATCATATCTGAAGTTCATATGACAGTCATGCAGTACTGAGAATGTTATCCATACCAAGAAGTACTTTCCATATAAGAATTCGGTACATGGATGGAAGAGGAAACCTCTGACTGAAGGTACACAGTTTCTCAATATCTGTGGACAAAAAGGTTAATAATTGATTATAAAACTAGTATTTAATCATGACAGGAATAATTACTATTGAAGAAGACCCAAAAATCCTTATTTACATCCTGGAAATACAAAATCATTTATGTAATATATATTATCACAGTGACTATCTTGCACAGTTTCAACAGACAGACTCCTAGCAGATTCTTCCAAATTTAATTTTTTTTTTTTTTTTTTAATAATATTACATTGAACTACGCTAGACAATTACAAGCATTTAAAAAAAAAAAAAAGGTGTATCCAGTCCAAAGCGATATTTAAATCACTGGTGGAAACTTGTAGACTGAGACACTCGCTGGCATCTTAAATCTCTTAGGGACTTGGCCACAGTCCCTGGTTCTGCTCCCTCCCACAGTATAGTCATCCCACTCCCACCACTGAATCCTTCATATTCTACACATTAGAATCAATGAGAGACAAAAAAAAAAAAAATTAAATTTTCTATTATACTAACTTGAATATTTAAACATCAAAATTTTCAAAACCAATTTACAAATTTTATAAAGACTAAATATAGATTTTAAATTTAGAGCTGGGTGTGGAATCAATTTTGAAAGTGAAAGTAATGCCAGATACATGACTGTGTTGCTGTAGCTGCTTGTAAAACTATGCATCACTTTTATTTCTTTTTATTCTACCCACCTAACCGATCATCTTTCAACAATATCTCCAGGGATTTCTTCTCCTCTACTCCACGAAATCCAACTTTCTCATAATACACAGACCGGAAATTTCTCTGGGAATCTTCCGCCATTTTTCTTTATGCTGAAAACAAACATTTTCTAAATATTTACTAGTTTGGAGGTATGGTAAAGGCAGCATATTATAACTGGGCTTTAGAAATACAGGATTTTGCATTTGCAGTGCATACTTTCACATCATGGAAAAAGCTCTTCACTGGGAAGATCAGTGTGCCGTTTGCCCACCCCACCTCTAAGATATTCATACAACTGAAAACAGGATTATGTAAATCACAAAAGAAAAGAAAAAAAAAAAATTATATTATTATTATAATAATAATAATAATAATATTATTTTTATGAAGAATAATAATCTTACAAAAGTGAGTACACCCCTCACATTTTTGTAAATATTTTACTATATCTTTTCATGTGACAACACTGAAGAAATGACACTTTGCTACAATGTAAAGTAGTGAGTGTATAGCTTGTATAACAGTGTAAATATTCTGTCCCCCTCAAATAACTCAACCATTTACAGTGGTGTGAAAAAGTGTTTGCCCCCTTCCTCATTTCCTGTTCCTTTGCATGCTTGTCATACTTAAGTGTTTCGAAACATCAAACCAATTTAAACAATAGTCAAGGACAACACAAGTAAAACACAAAATGCAATTTGTAAATGAAGGTGTTTATTATTAAAGGTGAAAAAAAATCCAAACCATCATGGCCCTGTGTGAAAAAGTGATTGCCCCCCTTGTTAAAACATACTATAACTGTGGTTGTCCACACCTGAGTTCAATTTCTCTAGCCACACCCAGTCCTGATTATTGCCACACCTGTTCACAATCAAGGCATCACTTAAATAGGAGCTGCTTGACACAGTAAGGTCCACCAGAAGATCCTTAAAAGCTACACATCATGCCGAGACCCAAAGAAATTCAGGAACAATTGAGAAAGAAAGTAATTGAGATCTATCAGTCTGGAAAGGGTTATAAAGCCATTTCCAAAGCTTTGGGAATCCAGCGAACCACAGTGAGAGCCATTATCCACAAATGGCGAAGACATGGAACAGTGGTGAACCTTCCCAGGAGTGGCCGGCCGCCCAAAATTACCCCTCACTTGCCTCAGTTAAGGTCAGCGTTCATGCCTCCACCATCAGGAAAAGACTGGGCAAAAATGGCCTGCATGGCAGAGTTCCAAGGAGAAAACCACTGCTGAGCAAAAAGAACATCAAAGCTCGTCTCAATTTCTCCACAACACATCTTGATGATCCCCAAGACTTTTGGGACAACATTCTGTGGACCGATGAGACAAAAGTGGAACTCTTTGGAAGGTGTGTGTCCAAGTATATCTGGCGTAGAAGGAACACTGCATTTCAGAAAAAGAACATTATACCAACAGTAAAATATGGTGGTGGTAGTGTGATGGTCTGGGGCTGTTTTGCTGCTTCAGGACCTGGAAGACTTGCCGTGATAAAAGGAACTATGAATTCTGCTGTCTACCAAGAGATCCTGAAGGAGAATGTCCGACCATCTGTTC
Source organism: Lithobates sylvaticus (assembly GCA_028564925.1). NCBI lineage: Eukaryota > Metazoa > Chordata > Amphibia > Anura > Ranidae > Lithobates > Lithobates sylvaticus. The sequence continues at coordinate 210,643,346 of CM053030.1, read as the reverse complement.
GTGTACTCAAGCTGAAACGAACTTGGGTTCTGCAGCAGGACAATGATCCTAAACACACCAGCAAGTCCACCACCGAATGGCTGAAGAAAAACAAAATGAAGACTTTGGAGTGGCCTAGCCAAAGTCCTGACCTGAATCCTATTGAGATGTTGTGGTATGACCTTAAAAAGGCCGTTCATGCTCGAAAACCCTCTAATGTAACTGAATTAGGACAATTCTGCAAAGATGAGTGGGCCAAAATTCCTCCAGGACGCTGTAAAAGCCTCATTGCACGTAATCGCAAACGCTTGGTTGCAGTTGTTGCTGCTAAGGGTGGCCCAACCAGTTATTAGGTTTAGGGGGCAATCACTTTTTCACACAGGGCCATGATGGTTTGGATTTTTTTTCACCTTTAATAATAAACACCTTCATTTACAAATTGCATTTTGTGTTTACTTGTGTTGTCCTTGACTATTGTTTAAATTGGTTTGATGTTCCGAAACACTTAAGTGTGACAAACATGCAAAGGAACAGGAAATGAGGAAGGGGGCAAACACTTTTTCACACCACTGTATGTCTAAACTGCTGGCAACAAAAGCGAGTACACCTTTAAGTGAAAATGTCTGAATTGGGCCACATTAGCCATTTTCCCTCCCTGGTGTCATGTGACTCGTTAGTGTTACAAAGTCTCAGGTATGAATAGGGAGCAGGTGTGTTCAATTTGGTGTTATCGCTCTCACTCTCTCATACTGGTCACTGGAAGTTCAACATGGCACCTCAAGGCAAAGAACTCTGAGGATCTGAAAAAATTAATTGTTACGCTACATAAAGATGGCCTAGGCTATAAGAAAATTGCCAAGACCCTGAAACTGAGCTGCAGCACGGTGGCCAAGACCATACAGCGGTTTACCAGGACAGGTTCCACTCAGAACAGGTCTTGCCATGGTCGACCAAAAAAGTTGAATGCACGTGCTCAGCGTCATATCCAAAGGTTGTTTTGGGAAATAAACGTATGAGTGCTGCCAGAATTGCTGCAGAGGTTGAAGTGGTGAGGGTCAGCCTGTCAGTGCTCAGACCATATGCCCCACACTGCATCAAATTGGTCTGCATGGCTGTCGTCCCAGAAGGAAGCCTCTTCTAAAGATGCACAAGAAAGCCAGCAGTTTGCTGAAGACAAGCAGACTAAGGACATGGATTACTGGAACCATGTCATGTGGTCTGAGGAGACCAAGATAAACTTATTTGGTTCAGATGGTGTCAAATGTCAAGCATGCATGGCAGCCATCAGGTAAGGAGTACAAAGACAAGTGTGTCTTGCCTACATTCAAGCATGGTGGTGGGAGTGTCATGGTCTGGGGCTGCATGAGTGCTGTCGGCAATGGGGAGCTACAGCTCATTGAGGGAACCATGAATGCCAACATGTACTGTGACATACTGAAGCAGAGCATGATCCCCTTCCTTTGGAGACTGGGCCGCAGGGTAGTATTCACACACACACACACACACACACACACACACACACACACACACACGCTAAAGAAGCTGATGGTGATGGACTGACCAAGCATGTCTCCAGACCTAAACCCTATTGAGCATCTGTGGGACATCCTCAAACAAAAGGTGGAGGAGCGCAAGGTCTCTAACATCCACCAGCGCCATGACGACATCACAGAGGAGTGGAAGAGGACTCCAATGGCAACCTGTGAAGCTCTGGTGAACTCCATGCCCAAGAAGGTTACGGCAGTGCTGGAAAATGAATTGTGGCCACACAAAATATTGACACTTTGCCCCCAATTTGGACATTATCACTTAGGGCTGTACTCAGTTTTGTTGCCAGCGGTTTAGACATTAATGGCTGTGTGTTGAGTTATTTTGGAGGGGACAGAAAATTTACACTGTTATACAAGCTGTACACTCACTACTTTACATTGTAGCAAAGTGTCATTTGTTCAGTGTTGTCACATGAAAAGATACAAAACTGGTGTTAAAACAGAAGTGCGGAGGCATTGCATTGCTTCCTTACCACCTGTCAGTAGCCTCTGGAGCGAGATCTGAACGCAGATTGGGCTTCAGAGCAAAAAGATATTAGACACATGTCTAAATCTGCCCAATCAGATCCTCCGATCAGTTTTCCAGGCAGGCTTGATGGGACCCTGCATTGTCCTCTGATGCGGCAATCAGTGGACCTGTTGCCATCCAAACCGCAGAGAGACCCCTCACTGAGCAAGCAGATTTCGCATAGCGCAGGCGCCCTCGTGAAAGTGGTCTAAGGGTTCACATATGCTTTTATTGTGTTTTGTCCTACAAGAAGTAATGCATAATAAAAATCTATGTGTTTTTGTAAAGTCTGAGCTGGCTGGGTCTGTGCTGATTTTCTAACAAAAGCAGACCTTCACCCATTACATGAACCTATTCTCTTTTGTTCCTCCTTCCATCCTGTTACTGAACCACTGTATCCTTGTTTTATTTTGTTTAATGGTGATGTACAGTTCCTGTGCTGCAAGGTAGCACTTCCCAACTTAGGTGGGAATTATGTACACACACACACACACACACACACACACACACACACACACACACCTACTGCATCCTGGGACTTCCACATCACACACATTCCCATTAGGCAATCCTCCTGAGGGTGCATGCACACAACAAGATTCTATGCATGTGCAGACATTACACTGCACTCTGCCAGGTATTTGAAACCCTGGCAGGGACCCACCTCATTGCTGCATACGCACCAGATACACATGTATTTGCACAGATGCTGCAGGTATCTGCCATGGCCCAGATACCAGAACTAAGGGGTGTGTGTGTGTGTCCTGGTGCATGCGCAGACATGCCACGTGTCTCAAATACACTGGAGTCAAGCCATCACACAGTTGCAAATCAGTGGTCTTGCTATCAGACAAGTTTTTTTTTTTTTAGTAGAACATTCAACACAGAAAAACTAAATATAACAATGTAATATATAAAATAATGATTACACAGAGCTGTCACACATACATCACCCTCTCTAACATTTACAATACGGTATGATTTTACTGTACAAATTTAAAAAGATACAGAGTCCCAAATGTCAACCCATTGGCTACAAACTGAAATTTTTTTACTTCTAAATGGGTCAGAATCCAAATCTCCCATTGGACCAATACGTTTACAATGCAGATGTGTCATACACACCCCCCTCTATGATATCTTACAATACGGTGTGATTTTACTGTGGAAATTTAAAGATACAGGGCCCCAAATATCAACCCATTGGCTACAAACTGACATTTTTGCAATACTTCAAAATGAGTCAGAAACAAAATCTCCCATTGGACCAATACGTTTACAGTGCAGAGATTTTGTTTCTGACCCATTTAGAAGTATTGGAAACAATGTCACTGTTTAAACCAATAGGATCATATTTGGGGCTCTGTATCTTTAAATTTCCACAGTAAAATCATATTGTAAGATATCATAGAGGGGGGTGTGTATGACACATCTGAATTGTAAAAGTTTTGGTCCAATGGGAGATTTTGTTTTTGACTCATTTTCAAGTATTTGGAAAAATGTCAGTTTGCAACCAATGGGTTGATATTTGGGGCTCTGCATCTATAAATTTCCACAGTAAAATCATACTGTATTGTAAGATATCGTAAAGGGGGTGTGTATGACACATCTGCATTGTAAACATATTGGTCCAATGGGAGATTTTGTTTCTGACCCATTTAGAAGTATTGTGAAAATGTCAGTTTGTAGCCAATAGGTTCATATTTGGGACTCTGTATCTTTAAATTTGTACAGTAAAAATCATACCATATTGTAAATGTTAGAGAGGGTGATGTATGTGCGACAGCTCTGTGTAATCATTATTTTATATTACATTATGTTAGATTTAGTTTTTCTGTGTTAAATGTTCTACCAAAAAAAACTTGTCTGATAGCAAGACCACTGATTTGCAACTGTCTGATGGCTTGACTCCAGTTCAAAACACCTAAAATAGATTTTTGCAAACAGAGGATTTAAATTTAAAACATAAATAAAAGTTCTATTCAGTCCTATGCGATGAAAATGTAGTGTCATTTAAACACATGCACTTGAGCACAGAGTAGTGCAAAGGCTGGCCTGTATTGTCTACAATGTGAACAGAGAATTCTGTAACAGGAGGAGAAAGCAAACAGCAGAAGTCTCATGTAAACACCAGCTCTAGAAATAAAGACTGCACAACGTAAGGCTGTCAGCGAGCAGACAATGGAGACAGACATAAAATCATTGAAACAAACCTGTTCAGTGTATCAGATGGGAGACAAGAAATGAGAACGCTGGATCTCACTGACAGCTGCTATTAACCATCCTGGTGTACAGCCTCTGTAAGATTACTTCCGGCTTCTGACATCATCAACATGTGCCGAACAGCGGCTCGGAAGGGTCAAAATGACAGCAACACATGCGCGTTTTTCTACACAGTATGCAATATCGCTGTGTTTGTGTAAAGACCAGCTATGTGCAATGAGAGTGCTGTGCATAGCTCTGGGGTCATACTAATTACTAAATATTGTAGAAATAAAGATTGTGGAATGCAGAACGTCATCTGTATGATCACAAGGAAAACATTTTGTCATTTTGGACAGAGGAAAAGAGGGTTATAACCCCTTCTCAGCATTTATTTATTTTTTTCCATGTGCATCACGTAGGGAAGATTTACCTTCACTTTCTGTCCCATTCCAAAACAGGGGAGAGGATAGCCCTTTAAAAATGAGGGAATCCCAGATTGTCACCAGGATCACCAGAACACCCATTTTAAGCAGAATTTTAGTCATTATTTTTTTTTATTTCTATTAAAAGGGAAGTTGATTTTTTTTTTTTTTTGCATCGGATCGATGCTGTATCTGTCCCCCGCCGTATCTGCACTTAGAGAACCGAGCCACCGAACATCGCCAATGGCACGGTTCTCACAGATCCCCGAGAGGAGAGCTGCTGACTGTCAGTCAGGGTCTCTCCTCTCTGCTTCTTCATGCTCATTGGAGTGATGATCTGTGGAGGGGAGGGGAGTGGCTGTCTCAGGGGCTCGCTGAGACTGCCATCAGTCAAGGCAGCTGGCGGATCCAGATGGGAAGTCGGGATGATGCTCTGCCTCGACTGATGGCAGTGACGTCAGCGGAGAGCGGATTTCAGACCGATCTCCGCTGAAAACGGGTCACAAGAGTGGAACACGAATTGCACTCCTGTGACCCAGAGGAGAAGCCCAGCCTAAAAAGCTCAGGCTGGACTTCTCCTTTAAATTATCTGCCCTTGTTGTTTTAACTTTGGATAGTAAAACATTTTTTTTTCTGCCAGTAAATGCCTTATACAGTTGGGTGACCAGGCATCCCCGGTTTCCGGGGACAGTCCCCGGATTGAGGAGACTGTCCCCAGACCAAGCCTGTCCCCGGATTTGAATTGCACCCCCCTCCCCTCCTCTGCCGCTCCTACTAGCTTATGGGGGTTTATTTTTTTACTTATTTGTGCCCCTTTCTGATGATGATGTTCTGGTCGGAGCGGAGGGACTATTTCTTCAGTTTCGGGGCGCATGCTCATTCAGCTCCGCTCGCATGTTCTCCTGCCTTGGCTCAAGTCCCGGCCAGCCGCCTGCCTGTTTATCTCCTTGCCTTTCCTGGTGGAGTGATCTTCCTCTGCTCCCCACCCAGTAGTACCTGGGGCCCGGAGAGTAAGACTTGACAGGCTGTGAGGCGGGCGGCGGTGGCGGAGATGGGCAAAGAGTCGCTGATTGCTGCCATTACTAGTAAAAAAAAAAATATGTCCCTGGATTTCATTTTAAAAATCTGGTCACCTTATTATACAGCCCACTTCCTGTTTCTTATCTGGAAAAATGCCTAGGCTTATGACATCATGCACAGCTCTCTCTCTCACTCTTGTGAGAGTTTGTCAGGAAGGAGGGGGGGTGAGTCATAAGAGAGCCATTGAGAGCTGCAGAGCTGGAGGTGTACATAACTCCCAAGTTTTTGAGATGGGAATGAGGGAAACCTATCAGCAAAAGTATTCAGGCTTAGGACACACCCCTTGTCATGCCCCCTTAAAGGAGAATTGTACAAAAAAAACAAGATTGGTTTAAACCCACAAGTGCTTTTTTTATCACTACTATCCACTGTGGGTGAATAAATTCATGAATATGGCGGACACATTCTCAGCCAGTAGCGCGGAGGAAAGCCAAGAAGCATCCAGCAGCAGATATAAAGCCACCAATATGGCCTTTGAAGAGATGGTGGAGATGGTGGACATCCTCCAAAAGGGAAGATTACGACGGGGAAAATGGCCCGTACCCTCGACCCAACTTGCGCAAGGACAAGATTCTCACTACAATCGTCAGCACCCTGGAGCAGAAATTCGGCGTACGAAGGGGCAAGGATCAACTGCGCAAGCGATGGTCCGACATCAAATCCAGGGAGCACGATCAGTACAGGAGAATTCGAAAAGCCATCAAAAAAAGTAAGTCAAGCACGTGCGCTACTATGGTTATACTTGATATGTCTAATCTTGCGCAGATGTTATTACCATTCGTACGTGAAACTTGCGCACATGTTATTACCATTCGTCCGTGAAACTTGCGCAGATGTTATTACCATTCGTCCGTGAAACTTGCGCAGATGTTATTACCATTCGTACGTGAAACTTGCGCACATGTTATTACCATTCGTCCGTGAAACTTGCGCAGATGTTATTACCATTCGTCCGTGAAACTTGCGCAGATGTTATTACCATTCGTCCGTGAAACTTGCGCAGATGTTATTACCATTCGTCCGTGAAACTTGCGCAGATGTTATTACCATTCGTCCGTGAAACTTGCGCAGATGTTATTACCATTCGTACGTGAAACTTGCGCAGATGTTATTACCATTCGTCCGTGAAACTTGCGCAGATGTTATTACCATTCGTACGTGAAACTTGCGCAGATGTTATTACCATTCGTACGTGAAACTTGCGCAGATGTTATTACCATTCGTACGTGAAACTTGCGCATATTTGATGAAAGTTCAGTTTGTCTTCATAACGTTTATTGAGTTTACCTGGCTTTGGGTTGTTGGAGTTGTAAGGTTGTTTATTATTGTCACTATCTATACAATTACTGCTGTAGTAAGGGTTTTAGGGGTAACTTACACAGGGACTCCAGAGGCTGTTTTTGGGGGGGGGGGATAAATATGTTAAGCAGGGTCTCATGCTCACAATTCCCAAAAAATGCTCCTCATCTCCAAATACTGTAGGTGGTGACTTTTCAAAGAAGTACACTCACCTGTCCCTTGGATGGTGCAGCTACAATCTCTGATCTTGCAATCATGAAATGAATGTTTGCGGCTTCACTTCCCGGGTCACTATTGGGCATGCGCCAGTTGCGCAATGCAATAGGACTGGTCCGCGCGAGCTCGGGGACCCCTGTGTGTCCCAGCAGACAGCACGGTGGGACGGGATGTGGCGTATACTTCTGTGGGAGTCTAGGGCCGGACGTGTGTGCAAATACCTGCCTTACACAGGTATCTGCAACCCCTCCCCCCTAAAAGGTTGAAAATAAGACACCACAGGGGTGCAGGGATCCAATGAGCGGAAGTTCAAATTTAGGGTTGAAGGGCGGTTTAAGTATTGGAGTTTCATTAGATAGACATTTCAATTCTGTCTTCAAGTAGGATCTTCTAACAAACTGCTAATAATTGGACAAGACTTTTAAACAATGTTTACTAATCCTATTTTGGCACTCAAATATCAGTGTGATTAAAAGTGTACCTTTTTGTGTTCCATTACCATAGGGGGCAAAAGACTCAGACGTCAGTCCGAACCTACGAGGACCTCCCGGCCTCACCAGACTAATTGGGCAGTTAGCCCAAGCCCAAGCCCGCGCGTGGATGTGGCGGAACAGGTCGTTGAAGTGGATCAAATCTGCACCCCACCAAGTGAGTGTCTCAGAACACAGATTGAGCTAATTAATTAAGGTCTGCATGTTTTTGACACTTTTTTTCTTGTGTTTTATCTACCCAACTTTTAGGTGATGCTGATCTGTTTGTGGAAGGACAAGCTGCGGAGCCATTTTCCACAGACAGTGCCCACAGGCTTATTGGCCAGATCATGGCCTGGAATCTGCAGCTGGAAAATATGCAGAAGGAGATGGCCACCATGCAGCAGGGAATGAAGGACATGATTGATGTTTTGGGGAGAATCTAAAGACCCCTTTTACATTTCTTAACATCAATCATGTCCTTCATTCCCCTTTTGATGCGCTGTTTTACAAATTTTAGTGGCCAAATTTTTAATATGCACACGGTATGTCAACATGTGCTATGTGCCATCAGGGGATCTCAATGGACGCATTTGGTGTTTGCAACCCCTAATGCTAGTAGGTGAGAGGGAAGGGGTTTCACACACAAAACACGTCCATTGATTCCCCATGATGGAACATAGCACATGTTGACATTACCCATTTTCCAGTTAAATTAGTGTGCATATTCTAAATTTGGCTTCTACTGTTCATGGGTTACCTGTTGAACTTTGTAAGTTCTGGACTTTTACATTGTGTAAATAATTTCAAATGCTAAGCCTAAGTTTTTTACCATTTTAAAACATGTTTTTATGTTTGTTTTAAAAAATCAATCTCAAAAATAAAAACAATATGTTGTGAGAAAAACACCAAAAAAATGTAAAAAAGATAACAAAAAAAAATGTTGTTGAAAAAAAAAAAATAAAATAAAAAAATAACCAAAAATACCAAAAAAACAAAAAAACAAAAAAAAAGAAAAAACCTAAAAAAGGTTTGGATGTGCACTAGAATAAAAAAAAAAATGTTTGCACAAATTAAACAATGTGTGGCTTCTTCTTTTTAAATACTACCAGTTTGACAAAAACATGTTGTGGTTCATTGACAAAGGGGCTTATTTACTAAACGCAAAACAAGTTTGCCACTATTAAGATGTGCACTAGGACAACATATAAAACAGGCCAAATTAAAAGCAAAACAATACGAAACTACCAATATTTCAAACATAAATAACTGTATTTATTCTTTGTAAATCAAAAAGATGGTTTAAGGGTCTGCTGCCATTTCAATGGCCCCCCTACCATTAAAATACTGTAAATAAAGGTCCCGCACTTGCTGGGCTGATTGTGGTGCCGAACCAAGAGGGCGATTATCCAGCCCTGTCATGTTGCCTTCCACTCCGGCCTCAGGGCCAATTGGTAAGGAGTATGTTCCTGAATGTTTGCGTAAATAATTGTGCATGACACAGCATGCAAGAATAATAGTATTCAGTTTGTACTCTGCCAGATGTAGGGATGTAAGGAGCAATCTGAAACGGTTGGCCATAATACCAAAGGCATTTTCCACCACCCTTCTTGCTCTGGCCAACCGATAATTAAAAATCCTCCTCTCAGGGGTGAGGGATCGTTGGGGAAATGGCCTCATCAGATGGTCACCCAGACCGAACGCCTCGTCGGCAATGAAGATGAAGGGGAGTCCCTCCACATTATCTTCATCTGGTGGCAGCTCCAGCCCACCAGTCTGGAGACGATGACCGAACTCCGTGTGGTTGAAGACTCCTCCGTCCGACATCCGGCCGTTTTTCCCCACATCCACATACAGAAAGTCATATTGTGCCGACACCACCGCCATCAACACGATACTATGGAACCCCTTATAATTCCAATAGTATGACCCCGAATGGGGTGGGGGCACAATTTGCACATGTTTGCCGTCAATCGCCCCTCCGCAGTTGGGAAAGTCCCAACGGGCAGCAAACTCGGAAGCCACAGTCTGCCATTCCTGTGGCGTGGAGGGACACTGTGAAGTCAAACAGAAAGATACAATTCAAATTAAAAACCAGGCAAAACACCAAACTAAATGCAACAAATTAACAAACAATTTGGAAGAACATATGTATTTATTTAGTAAGTCCTTGAAATAAAGCCAAAAGATTAAGGATAAAAGGGACAAATCTCTGATTGATGACCCCTCTGATGGACCAGAGAAGATAATAATGGGGATGTGGGTGGGGAGTAAATAATTGTAAGGTCACACAAACCACATGCAATTAATTAAAGGTGTGTGTGTGGGGGGTGGGGGGTTAATTACAAGCTGACACAAACCACATGCAATTAATTAAAGGTGTGTGTGGGGGGTGGGGGGGGTTAATTACAAGCTGACACAAACCACATGCAATTAATTAAAGGTGTGTGTGGGGGGGGGGGGGTTAATTACAAGCTGACCAAAACCACATGCAATTAATTAACGGGGGGTGTGGGGGGGTGGGGGTTAATTACAAGCTGACCAAAACCACATGCAATTAATTATCGGGGGGTGTGGGGGGGGTGGGTTAATTACAAGCTGACCAAAACCACATGCAATAAATTATCAGGGGGTGTGGGGGGGTGGGTTAATTACAAGCTGACCAAAACCACATGCAATTAATTATCAGGGGGTGTGGGGGGGGTGGGTTAATTACAAGCTGACCAAAACCACATGCAATTAATTATCAGGGGGTGTGGGGGGGGTGGGTTAATTACAAGCTGACCAAAACCACATGCAATTAATTATCAGGGGTGTGGGGGGGTGTGGGTTAATTACAAGCTGACCAAAACCACATGCAATTAATTATCAGGGGGTGTGGGGGGGGTGGGTTAATTACAAGCTGACCAAAACCACATGCAATTAATTATCAGGGGGTGTGGGGGGGTGGGTTAATTACAAGCTGACCAAAACCACATGCAATTAATTATCAGGGGGTGTGGGGGGGGGTGGGTTAATTACAAGCTGACCAAAACCACATGCAATCAATTTAAAAATGAGGGTCAAGGGGGGTGAAAGGGGTGAAAGGGGGGGTGAGTAAAGCAGTACAATGGAGCTGGTAATATACATTTTTAAACAAAGAAAGTGACTAGGCTAGGGGTGTTTAGGGGGCCAAGCTTCCATGCTGGGGAGGTTGGTGCAAGGAAATATGCATGTGACCCACTAAATAATACAATCTTAAAGCTATTTCGATAAGTCAACCATAAAATACTAGACAAAAAACCAAGAAAAAAAAAAAAAAAGGAATAGGGGACATTCATAGAATAGTCCTATCATGGAAATTAGCTAATGATGACATTGATGCACTACATTAGCAAACATACAAGACATAGGTAATTTTAAAAGAGAAGACTTACCTTAATGTATTCCTCCTGCAGGACGTGGATAATGGCAGAACAGGTCTCTGGAATAATGAGCCCCAGAGCCTGGGGGGAGATGCCTGTCGTGAACTTGAGGTCCTGCAAGCTTCTCCCCGTCGCCAAGTAACGCAACGTGGCGACTAGCCTCTGCTCCGCACTGATGGCTTGCCGCATGCAGGTATTCTGCCTGGTAATATAAGGGGACAGCGAAGCCAACAGACGGTGAAAAATGGGGTCCGTCATCCGGAGATAATTCCTGAAAATCATCAGGATTATTCTCACGGATCTCACGGAGCAAAGGCATATGCGAGAATTGGTCACGCTGGCGCAACCAATTCTTGGTCCATGAACTCCTCCTCACCCTGTTCATGGACTGGGCTCGTGCCAAGGTGTTAACCGCAACACCGAGCCCCTGCACAGCACGAACTCGTTCCCGAGTACGTCCACACTCCATGGCTTCAAAACGGTCGGCTGATCAAACAAACAACTTAACAGAACGCACTGAAGAACAGCAAGGCCTATGAAGAACGACCTGAAAAACAGGAACGAGCGGACCAGAACGGCCTGAGAACAGGTAGGAACTGATCCACACGCACTGAAAGCCAGATACAAACCTCACAAGCACAAACTGAACGGCAGAAGCGAACGAATTAAGCAGAAGTCTGAGAAGCGCGAATCGTCTCTAACCAAACGTCAACTAACACGCGATACACACGAGATCAGCTGACGGTGCCCAAAGGGTGTCGTTTGGGATCTCGAGCTTCCTTTTTCTAGTCCCGTCGTACGTGCTGTACGTCATCGCGTGAACCGCCGGACTTTTTGCGTGATCGTGTGTGGTCAAGTCCGTTCGCTTTTTAGTCCAGCGTACCTAGCGGGAAAGTCCAGCGGATTGCCCGCTGGACTTAGGTCCGCCGGGAAAAGTCCGTACGTGTGTACGAGGCATAAGACTTGACAGGCTGTGAGGCGGGCGGCGGTGGCGGAGATGGGCAAAGAGTCGCTGATTGCTGCCATTACTAGTAAAAAAAAAATATGTCCCTGGATTTCATTTTAAAAATCTGGTCACCTTATTATACAGCCCACTTCCTGTTTCTTATCTGGAAAAATGCCTAGGCTTATGACATCATGCACAGCTCTCTCTCTCACTCTTGTGAGAGTTTGTCAGGAAGGAGGGGGGGTGAGTCATAAGAGAGCCATTAAGAGCTGCAGAGCTGGAGGTGTACATAACTCCCAAGTTTTTGAGATGGGAATGAGGGAAACCTATCAGCAAAAGTATTCAGAATTGTACAAAAAAAACAAGATTGGTTAAACCCACAAGTGCTTTTTTATCACTACTATCCCTTTATATTGGCTTTTGGAATTTACAAATGCAGCAATTTAGAAATCAGATGAAAGGTTTAGGAAATAAAAAGTGCATTTTATTATCAACTCTAAAGATCAGACCAAAATGAGGGACAAATGAGGAGGAATGAGGAACAGAGGGACATTGCTCCAAATCAGGGACAGTCCCTCTGTGAGTCTGTGTAAATCCAGGAAGTGAACAGGCAGTGGCTTCAGGTGCCCACAGTTAAATGGATGCAACCAGACTCAGTGGAGGGAGATTTCTGCAGCATATTTGGCAAGTACAGAATCACAGTATATATAAGTATAAATATATAAGTATATATAGGCAAGGTAAATCCTCATAATAAGGACACAGACAGCAATAAATCTGCCAGGTGTTTGCATTTAGGTATACTTTAAAGGATACCGTAACTCGACTTTCGTAGCGTATAGAATTGCAACACAAGTCATATTGTAACTGAATGTTATTAAACATTACCTTTCCTTTTCAATCTGCAGCGCTGCAATTTTCTGTAATGTGCAATGTAATATGGGCTACCTGGAGGTGCTCTGTACACAGAGTGTGTACAGAACACCCCCCAGATAAATAATTTCTGCTTGTGTGATTGGCTCACTGATTTTTCCAGAAGTCTGCCTAAGATACAGGTCAGATTTCAGGCATCCCCTGCAACAAATTTTTTTTTTTTTTTTGGTGAGATACTCCCAGACATCCCAACCTGCAAAAACAAATTTCAGGGAGGTGACGCTTCGTGCCGGCGCAGACCCCCCTCCCAAATTAAATGCAGCCTTACCAGTGCCAATGAAATAAAGTCTATCAGTGTCCATCCGTGCCACCTCATCAGTGTCTACCAGCGCAGCCCATCAATGTTCATCAGTGCAGCCTATCAGTGACCATCAGTGTCCATTCATGCTACCAGAGGGTATTTGATTTTAAAGCGGGGTTTCACCTTAAAAAATTTTTTTTTAAAAGTCAGCAGCTAAAAAAAAAGTCGCTGCTGACTTTTAAAAAGTACACTTACCCTCCCAGGGCGCCCGCGGTGTCGTTCGTGGAGGCCGAGATGTCCCTCCGCTATCCGGATCCAGCGCTGCCATCCTCAGTAAGGGAAACGGCTTCTCGTTTCCTACTGCGCATGCGCAAGTCGGCGCGCGGCCTACTGCGCATGCGCGCGTCTTATTTGTGAATGGGGAACGTGGTGTGTTGTGGGACACAGTTCCCACAACACACCGCGCCCCATTCACCTGAAGACGGAAGAAGAGAAGATCACTGCGGCGCTGGAGGAGGCAGATTAGGACGATCTGCCTAGCAACAGCCATTTACAACATTTTTAAATTGTTACTAACCTTTTCTCAAGTTTTCATTTTCAGGGTGTCCCACCACTTTAATTTACAAATACCATCCCGGTGACCCCACAATTGGGATAAAACTTTTCCGTGGAAGGGGGTTTAGACATGTGGACACAAGACACTCATTAAAATTAGAAGAAAAGAGGTTTAACCATAAACTATGTAGAGGGTTCTTTACTGTTAGAGCGGCAAGGATGTGGAATTCCCTTCCACAGGCAGTGTTCTCAGTCGGGGGCATTAATAGTTTCAAAAAAACTATTAGATAAGCACCTGAACGACCGCACACCATTGTCCATCAGTGCAGCCTATCAGTGTCAATCATTGTCCTTCAGTGCCACCTCACCAGTGCCCACCAGTGCAGCCCATCAGTGTCCATGAGTGCAGCCTATCAGTGTCCATCCAGTGTCCATCCAGTGAACTCATTGTCATGTTCAAGAAACCAGTTTGAGATGATTTGAGCTTTTTGACATGGTGCTTTATCCTGCTGGAATTAGCCATCAGAAGATGGATACATTGTAGTCATAAAGGGATAAAGGGACACGGTCAGCAACAATACTCAGGTAGACAGTGGCGTTTAAACAATGCTCAATCGGTATTAGGGGCCAAAACCACCAGCCTGAACCTTTGACACAAGGCAGGATGGATCCATGCTTTCATGTTGCCTATGCTAAATTCTACCCTACCAGCTAAAATCGAGACTCATCAGACCAGGCAATGTTTTTTCAATCTTCTATTGTCCAATTTTGGTGAGCCTGTGGGAATTGTAGCCTCTGTTTCCTGATCTTAGCTGACAGGAGTGGTACCCGGTGTGGTCTTCTGCTGCTGTAGCTTCAAGGTTTGATGTGTTGCGCATTCAGAGATGGTATTCTGCATATCTTGTTTGTAACGAGTGGTTATTTGAGTTACTGTTGCCTTTCTTTTATCTTGAACCAGTCTGCCAATTCTCCTCTGACCTCTGACATAAACAAGGCATTTTCGTCCACACAACTGTCGCTCACTGGATATTTTCTTTCCGGCCATTCTCTGTAAACCCTAGAGATGGTTGTGTGTGAAATGCCAGTAGATCAGCAGTTTTTAAAATTTTCAGACCAGCCCATCTGGCAACAACAACCATGCCACATTCAAAGTCACTTAAATCCCCTTTCTTCCCCATTTTGATGCTCGGTTTGAACTTCAGCAAGTCGTCTTCACCACGCCTTGATGCCTAAATGCATTGAGTTGCTGCCACGTGATTGGCTAATTAGCAATTTGTGTTACCAAGCAATTGAACAGGTGTACCTAATAAAGTGGCCGGTGAGTGTGTGTATATATCTATATCTATATCTATATATATATATATATATATGTATATAAACTGATCAGCCATAACATTATGACCACTGACAGATAAAGGTAATATCTCATTACAATGGCATCTGAAACTTGGTGGGATATATTAGGCAGCAAGTGAACATGTTGTCCATGAAGTTGATGTGGTGAAAGCAGAAAAAAAATGGGCATCACAGTTTGCTGTGTATGGCACTTTGAAGCCCATGGTGACCCGTGTCCACAGCCAAAAGCTTCTACAATGGTCACATGAACATCAGAACTGGACTACGGAGCAATGGAAGAAGGTGGCTTGGTCTGATGAATCACGTTTTCTTTTACATCATGTGGATGGCCAGCTGCGTGTGTGTCACTTACCTGGGGAAGAGATGGCACCAGGATGCAGAATTAGAAAGCAAGTTGGCAGAGGCAGTGTGATGCTTTGGGCAATGTTCTGCTGGGAAATGATGACCCAATAGGTGTTCTAATTCTTCTCGACTTTATCCAAAACTAAAAATAACGTTTTACCTTTATTTACAATCTAATAGTATGTTACCACATGGTAGGCTACCTTGGTCTTTAATGATATTTTGCATTGGCATAGTTAACATAGTATTCTAATGGTAAAACCAAAGTGTTTGCTAATGAATGTATGGTCAGTAAGAGCAGAATTATATATAATAATATAAACATCTTTTAAATAGCATCATTAAATGGCACTGCGCACCTTATGTGACTGAAAGAAACAGAAAATCTAGTCTGCTTACACTAGAGGGAGCTTATTTTCATACTTATATACTGTAAGAACTAGATGAATACACATATTAGAAATGCAGCAGAATCAAGGATCTTTTATGCTCTGGGGACAAGCTCAAAGTGTGTAGACTTCATTCTCAAAGATTTTACTAATTAAATAGTTGAGTAAATTTAAGAAAACATAATCACTAAAATCCTGTATACACTTTAAAGGCTTTGACCGCCTTTTGTTAAAAAGGAAGTAAACCCTTACAAACCACTTGGACCTACAGGTAAGCCTAGATTAAGGCTTACCTGTAGGTCAACGAAATATCTCCTAAACCTGCACGGTTTAGGAGATATTTGCCAAAAGACAGGCGCTGCTGTCTACGGCGCATGCGCCGTAGACATCGGCGCGCAGGCGCACTGAGAAAGCCGCTCTCAACGGCGATATGCCACGAGTGGCGGCTCCCGTGCGCATGCGCGGGTGTGACGTGATTGCGGCGCCGTCGAATGACAGCGCCGGAGCCGCGAGACCCACCAAGAAGATGGAGGCGACTTCGCTGGCTCCTGTGTCAGGTAAGTGACGCATAATGGACCACTATGCGATGCATAGTAGTCCTTTATGCTTTACCTTTGCAGGGAAACAAAGAGGAAGTAAACCCATTAGGGTTTACTTCCTCTTTAACTACTGCTTGAAAAGGGAGGAAGGACTCCTGACACATTCTATTCAACGGTGGCATATGAGACTGTAGTAATTTCCATTGGCTGACCTTGGACTTAAAAGTAATTGTAAAGGCGTATCTTTTTTTTAATACCAAACATGTTATACTTATGTGCTCTGTACAATGGTTTTGCACAGAGCAACCCCCATCCTCCTTTTCCCAAGTCCCCTGCCAGCACTCCTGACTCCTCCCCTTCACTGAGTGCCCTCAAAGCAACCCGATTGCTATGGGGGCCCTTGTGTGTGCTTGCTCCTGAGCTACCAGCTCGGCCCACCCCACTCCCTCCTCACTGGCTGTGATTGACAGCAGCCAATGAAGAGGGAGAGAGCTGACAGAGCCTCTGCTCTCATGCACATCTGTGGATCCTTTGGATACTTTAATGATATGGCTGTGCAGGTGGAGCTATGTATAGTCATGCTAAATTCAAATAATTACAAGATTCTGCAGGCAGAGGGACCTGTGATTCAGGTAAGCAGTAAGGCGGTTTGGGTTTTGGGGATGTTGTATGTGATTATTTTTCTTGTTACACCCTAAATACGTGTGTAAAATGAAACATAGTCTAAAAAGTGGATTTAACTGTGCTTAAGGCTGGGTTCACACCTATTCGAATTGGATGCGGATTTCTCTGCATCCAATTCGCATAGCAGGAGTTTGTGACTGGCTCTCTATGGAGCCGGTTTACACATCTCCGCAGGGGCTCCCGTGCAAATTGCACAGGAGCCCTGTGCGTATTTTGGTTTGTTTGCATAGGATAGTCCAGTCACTTTTCTGCAAGTTTTAAAAAATACGACTTGCAGGAACAGGAACAGCAGGCCTAACGTTCAGTTACAGTGTCCATTTTAGATACTTAGATGCCTCTGTTCTGTATCACTTTTCACTTCCAAATTTCTCATCCATCAAAGCCTCTTCTAGTGATGTCTGGTCAGAAGTGATTTTTCTAGAGGAGATGATTAAGTCCAAAAAAAAACTGATCTTAATATATGGTGTATACTGTATGTAGCACTGCTGGTATGTGGAATGACCCTCAACGCGGTACATCTCCGAATGCCCCAGTACTTAGTCTCTTGGGTGAATCCACTTTAAAGGCAATCCTTACAGTATAGTAAGGTGAGTAAGTTGGACACCAGTCACTTTAGTTTTATTTGTAAGTTTATTGCTGGCACAGTATACTTAAAAGGATGGGAACGAGTCTGGCCTACACAGGTTGCAGAGTGAATTTCAATGTCCAAATCCCAATTTAGTGCAGCTTTCTCTGAGTTCTTGTAGTCTTGGTCCTTTAAGAGTAGCCTACAGCTGGCTATACACTGGTTGATTCTGGGGTGAAAATTCAGACAAAAATTCATATGAACATTTGTACAAAAGTTCTCAGTACATTCAATGGATTGATGAATGTCGTTCAAAAGTACGGTAGTTAAACTTTTTTTTATTATTTACCATTCATTTTTGGTGTAAATTAACTTTACCAAATGAAAATCACATACTTTGTTAGATATTTCTTCAGCTCAGAATAATTTTCCTTCTTGCTCCTTCAGATCCATGCATCACTGTGAATGTTGATTTGAGGGGGTGCTCGTGAGCAGTGATCCAAGATGCATATACCTAAAATGATAAGTGAAGCGCTCTGTAATTAAATCCTAAATTATACAATCTAAACAAAAGCGATCTGTATCTTAACTTGTGCAAAAAATGTGCAATATAACAAAAAAATCGGAAAGCAAATTAACAATGTGAATCAGTATAATATAGCAGATATACTTCTTTAAATATATAGCCCAGAGAAAAATTGTGCAAATTGTCCAAAATGATAACAGTCCCATACACCAGTCAATCTTCCTGTGACAACAATCTTTAGAAAGCGCAACAAATTTCTTCCATGTGCATAAGGAATTTACACTTTATCCTCCAATGAAAGTAGCACTGGTGTGCCCACCACCAAAGCTCCTCTCGGGGTGTCCTCTCACCTGGTTTGATAGACCCCTCTAACAACAGGAGGTCAAACTTGCTTATTAATATAAAGAAGTATCACAGTATGCATTCAGGTTCATTGTTCATACTGGTTATCAGTCTCTCCAATATAGATGTCATAAAAAAGAAAGGCAAGATAGGGCAGACTGCAAACCACTATTTTATTTAAAAATAAAACTTGTGAAAATACACCCACATGGCAGAAAGGGTAAAAGGGCTTTTCCACTATACAAAAAAGCCTCAGCAAGATGTGTCCTAGCTCCATCCTAGGTAATGACGCCACCGCCAACCTGATGCACATTGCTCAATCAGCTTACTCAAAGTCTCTGAGCAGGGGTTGGTAACCTGTCCAATGGAGGTCATTAATAAGTTGTCTGACACTAAGTGCAAGAGCTAAGGAAGGCAAGGAATTTAGCCTGGGTGATGAAACCAGGAAGAATATATCATGGCACAACAGAGCATTAGGGGCTCCTGGTCAGGGCCGATCCTAGGGTCACAGACGCCTGGGTGCAGAAATATTTCTGGCGCCCCCATGTGGGCGTGGTCATCTTACCAACTCCTCCCCTTTACAAATGTTTCTATGACAACGACTTCAACACAGAGATGTTTCCGTAAGAAGTCTACCCTGGGATCCTCCCATGATTTTTTACCAATAAAGAAAATACAGGAAAAGCGTACACTAATGAGACCTGGAGGGGAGTCTCTCTGATGCACACAGAGGGGGCTTCTGTTAGAGAGTCTATTAGAAATAGCCCCCAGACATAGTACAGGAGATGGTCAGAGACTGTAGACATGATACTAGAGACGGTCAGAGACTGCAATCATAGTACAGGAGATGGTCAGGCTGCACACATAATACAGGAGATGGTCAGAGACTGCAGACATGTTACAAGAGATGGTCAGAGACTGCAGACATGTTACAAGAGATGGTCAGAGACTGCAGACATGTTACAAGAGATGGTAGTAAATAATGGCCGATCGGCCCTCTCACCTGACCCAGCGATACAGCAACAACGGTTCCTCTGATCAGGAGTCAGCTCACTCTGAATTGCCCGTGGCGGCTCCGCTGGGTAGAGCATAGATCTGTATTCCTGCAATGACTCCATTCCTTTCTCCACCAGGGATGGTGCCAGGCTGTGTGGCTTTCTCTCTCTGATGGTGTTCTCTCAGCACTGTCCTCTCCCTCTGGAGTCCTGGGTGTACTTCCCTGAAAGCTTTCCCGGGCTCCTGGCTTTCTCTCTCCCATTCAGCTGAGCATGCTGTGTGGGCTGCAGTTTCCGTGTTACAGTGGGGCTGCCAGTCCTTGGGACCACATGTCCCACAATCCTCTTCTTTGCTCCTTTGTTTTTTCTTCCCTGGCCGTTATGAAGGCGGGGGAAGAAACATAGTGCTCCGCTCATTAGTACAGCAGCGCAGGAGGAGGAGAGGGGAAATAAGAGCCCGCTGCTGCAGTGGCGTCACATGGTATCAACCCCCCTCCACCAACTATAGTCGTCAGTACAGACCCCACTCCATTAAGTATAGACCCCCCCTCCGTCAGTGCAGACCCTTCACTAAGTATAAATACCTCCCTCAGTACAGACCCCCCCATCAGTATAGACCCCCAGGACAAAACACCCCCCTTTATCAGTATAGACCCCCCTCAGGACAAACCATCCCCCCCTCCATTAGTACAAACCCCCCAGAACAAACCACCCCCCC
This sequence comes from Lithobates sylvaticus, assembly GCA_028564925.1. NCBI lineage: Eukaryota > Metazoa > Chordata > Amphibia > Anura > Ranidae > Lithobates > Lithobates sylvaticus. Next base: position 210,623,082 of record CM053030.1, on the reverse strand, counting down.
TCCATTAGTACAGACCCCCCAGAACAAATCACCATATGATTGAAGCACATTATTTCTATTATTACATTGCAATATAAAATTAAATCATTCAACTCACCATAATGCAGAATCAGTGGGAGCCCTGAGCATGTCACTAGCCACGTCGCCTACAACCAGATGCCATCAGGCATCCCCAGCAGAGTCCGTCCTTACATCAGGTGCCCCCAGCGGAGTCCCTCCTTACATGCAGCCTGTGTCATATCAAATGCAGCCTGTGTCCCCCCAAATGCAGCCTTTGTCCCCCAAATGCAGCCTCTGTCCCACCAAATGCAGCCTCTGTCCCCCCAAATGCAGCCTCTGTCCCACCAAATGCAGCCTCTGTCCCACAAAATGCAGACTCTGTCCCATCAAATGCAGCCCCTGTCCCCCCAAATGCAGCCTCTGCCCCAGTTAGTGTGTGTGTGCTGTGTGAGTATAGCACAGCACACTAAACCAGCTTACCCTGTATCTGCCCTGTTGTCACCTAAGACAGCCATCTGCAGGAGTTAGTGTGTGTGTGCTGTGTGAGTCTAGCACAGCACACTAAACCACCTCACCCTGTATCTGCCCTTCTGCACTGTTGTCAGCTAAGACAGCCATCTGCAGGAGTTAGTGTGTGTGTGTGCTGTGTGAGTATAGCACAGCACACTAAACCACCTTACCCTGTATCTGCCCTTCTGCCCTGTTGTCATCTAAGACAGCCATCTGCAGGAGTTAGTGTGTGTGTGCTGCGTGAGTCTAGCACAGCACACTAAACCACCTCACCCTGTATCTGCCCTTCTGCCCTGCCCACTACCCTATTGCTGGTTTTCCCATCTCCCTGCAGGCCATTACAATGTCTGGAAGACCAACAAGGAGAGGCAGACAGTCACGAGCCAAGAAAACAGGGCAAGCAGGTTCTGTGTCTAGAGACAACAGTGCTGGTCGTGGATGCGGTGCATCGTCATCAGCACGTGGCCATGGGACACGCTTGTCCTTATTTTCGGCAGCTGGACATGTTGAGCCGCATCATGCCGAAGGCTTGGTAGAGTGGATGACCAAGCCCTCCTCATCCTCCTCATCCTCTCTCACCCAGGCTCAGGGTACTGGCAAAGCAGCTGCCAATGCATACTCAATGTCATCAGGCACCCCTTCCCTAGACCCACCATGTCCTCCTGAGGAGTCCCCAGAACTGTTTGAGCACAGTGTTGGGTACATGCTCCAGGAGAATGCCCAGCGTTTTGAAGGCTCCGATGATGATACCCAGCTAGAGGAAGGCAGTAGCTTGAGCGCAGAGAGAGGGGATGCTCAAGGACAGCAATCTGGCAGTCATGTTCCACCAGCTGCAGCTTACTGCCAGGTTTGCTCCAGTGGTGAAGAGGGAGGGGATGATGAGGTCACTGACTCCACGTGGGTGCCTGAATGGAGATAGGGGGAGGAGGAGGAGGCGGCACATCTCCAGTGAGGCAGGATGCCCTCTGGGAGCCAGCTTGAGGCCAGCACACCAACGGAATCACACCGCAGAGCTCTGCCTGTGCAGGGCGCTGCCTCTGCACGTTAATACAAAAGTTCTTTGGTGTGGGCCTTTTTTGAGACGAGTGCATCAGATCGCACCGCTGCTATTTGCAACATATGTCTCAAGCGTATCTCGCGTGGCCAAAACATCAGCCGCTTGGGCACCACATGCATGACCAGACATATGTTGACCTGCCATGCAGCTCGTTGGCAAGCGCACCTTAAAGACCCACACCAAAGAACAAAGCGGACCTCTCCTTGCTCCTCATCAGCTGGGATCTCCAAGCCCACTATACCTTCAGTCCTCTCTGAAAGCTGCACTGAGAGGAATAAAGGTGTAGAATTAGGTGTGTCGCAGCCAATTACTTGCGGGCACTCTGCTAGCAGTACACCGTCATCCGATTGTAGCAGGCGAATTTCCTTGCCTCAGCTGCTGGACCGTCAAAAGAAGTTTACTCCCAGCCATCCACATGCCCAGCGGTTGAATGCTAGCTTGGCTAAATTGCTAGCACTTCAACTGCTGCCTTTTCAGTTGGTAGACTCGGCCCCCTTCCGTGAGTTTGTTCAATGTGCGGTTCCTCAGTGGCAGGTTCCCAAACGCCACTTTTTCTCACGGAAGGCGATTCCGGCTCTCTACCGGCATGTGGAAGGCAATGTCTTGGCCTCGCTGGACATGGCGGTCAGCGGTAAGGTGCATAGTACCGCTGACTCATGGTCCAGCAGGCATGGACAGGGACGTTACCTATCTTTCACGGCCCATTGAGTCACTCTTTTGGCAGCTGGGAAGGATGCAGGACAAGGTGCAGTAGTGTTGGAGGTTGTTCCGCCACCACGCCTCAAAAATGCTACTACTGGTTGTGACACACCTCTCTCCTCCACCCCCTCCTCTTCTTCTTCCTCCATGGCCTCTTTGAGTACTCTGTCCTCGGAACCAGCGGTGCTCTGTAGGCATCCAAGGGGCTACGCAAGTACGCAGGCAAAAAGATGCCATGTCGTGCTTGCGCTGGTGTGTTTGGGGGACAGGAGCCACACTGGGGCAGAGGTTCTGTCAGCTCTGCAGGGGCAGGCCGAGAGGTGGTTGATGCCACGCCAGCTTAAGCCAGGAATGGTGGTTTGTGACAATGGCACCAACCTCCTCTCTGCCCTGTGACAGGGACAGCTGACCCATGTGCCCTGTATGGCTCATGTCCTTAACCTGGTGGTGCAGCGGTTCTTGGGCAGGTACCCAGGCTTACAGGATGTCCTGAGGCAGGCCAGGAAAGTCTGTGTGCATTTCCGCCGATCTTATAATGCCAGTGCTCGGCTGGCTGAGCTGCAAAAGGAGTTGAACCTGCCCAAGAACCGTCTTATATGTGACATGCCCACCAGGTGGAACTCAACGTTGGCCATGCTGCAGCGACTGCACACGCAGCAGAGGGCCATTGATGAGTACCTGTGCGACTACGGCACCAGGACAGGGTCAGGGGAGCTCGGATTTTTTTCCCCACGCCAGTGGAGCATGATCAGGGATGCATGCACTGTCCTGTCACCATTTGAGGAGGCCACGAGGATGGTGAGCAGTGACAGTGCATGCATCAGTGACACTGTACCTCTTGTCCACCTGTTGGAGCATACGCTGCGTGGAATAATGGACAGGGCACTATAGGCAGAACAGAGGCAGGAAGAGGAGGACTTTTTTGCCTCTCAAGGCCCCCTTTATCAAGACAGTGTTCCTTCTCTCCCACCCATGACACAGGAAGAGGATGAGGAGGAGGAGGAGGATTGTGTCAGCATGGAGGTGGAGCCTGGCACTCAGCATCAGCAGTCTTTTAGGGATGATTTACAGTCCCAAGAAACCGGTGGACTTGTACGTGGCTGGGAGGAGGTGGCTGTGGATCATGTCATCCTCAGTGACCCAGAAGACTCCGGACCGAATGCCTCAGCTAACCTACGTTGCATGGCCTCCCTGATCCTGCAAAGCCTACAGAAGGATCCTCGTATTCTTCGGATCAAGGAGAGGGACCATTACTGACTGGCCACTCTCCTTGATCCACGGTACAAGGGTAAGGTTGCGGACCTTATCTTCCCGTCGCAGAGGGAGCAGAGGATGAGACATCTCCGGGAGGCCTTGCAGAAAGGCGTTCCCAGAGACTGGGAGGTTACAAACTCCTGGTCCTGGACGACGAGTTGCTGAGGCTTCGGTCAGTAGCAGAAGGAGCGGTGGGGAAGGTGGACGTCTGACCAATGCGTTCAGACAATTTTTTAGTCCGCAGCCCCAAGGTATGATCGGTTCCAGCAACCATCGCCAGCGTCTGATATATATGGTGCAGGAATACCTAAGGGCAAGGTCAGACTTGGACACCTTTCCCACCGAAAATCCTCTGGCTTACTGGGTCTTGAGGATGGATCACTGGCCAGAGCTTGCACAGTATGCAATTGAGCTACTGACCTGTCCTGCATCCAGCGTTCTTTCGAAACGCACATTCAGTGCTGCTGGAGGCTTTTTTACCGATCACAGGGTGCGCCTGTCCACCGACTCGGTTGATCGACTGACCTTCATAAAGATGAATCAGTCTTGGATCACCACCAGCTACCAGGCACCTGAAGCTGATATAACAGAATAATTTATTTTGAAATGTCACATCCCTTCAAGACTGCCTATGCTGATGCTGAGTGACTGTCCTGTTATGTTGACTGACTATCCTCTTCCTCCTCAATGATCCTGATGATAGCTTGGAAGAACATTTTTGTTTCTGGGTGCCACCACCAGTGGCTAAGGCCCAATTTTTCAGCCCCTGTTTAACGGGGGCTTGTAATTACAATTTTTTATGCAATGCTTTGCAACAGGTCTCATTGCTGTGCTCCAAGTACAGTATCTGTGAGGGGTTGCAGTGTTGTGGCACCAGCACCAGTGCCTAAGGCACAATTTTCCAGCCCCGTGTAATTACAAATCTTGATCTAATAATTCACAGCAGGGCCCATTCCTGCACCCACCAAGAGTAACTGTGAGGGCTTACAGTGTTGTGGCAACACCGTCCACCACCACCACCAAAGGCCCAATTTTTCAGCCCCTGTTTAACAGGGGCATGTAATTACAAATCTTGATCTAATAATTCACAGCAGGGCCCATTCCTGTGCCCATCAAGAGTAACTGTGAGGACTAACAGTGTTGTGGCAACACCGTCCACCACCACTACCACCACCAAAGGCCCAATTTTTCAGCCCCTGTTTAACAGGGGCGTGTAATTACAAATCTTTATCTAATAATTCACAGCAGGGCCCATTCCTGCGCCCACCAAGAGTAACTGTGAGGGCTTACAGTGTTGTGGCAACACCGTCCACCACCACCACCAAAGGCCAAATTTTTCAGCCCCTGTTTAACAGGGGCGTGTAATTACAAATCTTGATCTAATAATTCACAGCAGGGCCCATTCCTGCGCCCACCAAGAGTAACTGTGAGGGCTTACAGTGTTGTGGCAACACCGTCCACCACCACCACCAAAGGCCCAATTTTTCTGCCCCTGTTTAACAGGTGCATGCAATTACAATTCTTGATCTAATAATTCACAGCAGGGCCCATTCCATGCCATTTTTCTCAAAGATTTTCATCCATATTGCCAGGAAAAGACATGACATTAAAGCCGCAAGCAGTTTTAAATGGCTTCTTTTTTTCCTTTACAAATGTCATCTTTTGCAGGGACAGTTCTAAACACGGGAAACACATGCCACTCCACAGGCATACTTTAGACACCCACCAGGTACCATATTTAAAGGAATATTTCCTTTTTTTTTTCACTTTATGCATCATTAAAATGACTGCTCCCGAAAAACGTCAGTTTTTAAAACTTCTTTTTGCATTGATACATGTCCCCTGGGGCAGGACCCGGGTCCCCAAACCTGTTTTATATAATAACATGCATATTGGCCGTTATAATTAGCACTTTAGATTTCGAACGTTCGCGTCCATTGTAACTAATAGGGTTCTAACGTTCGCGTGAACTTTCGGTCCGTTCGCAGGTTCTGGTGCGAACCGAACCCGGGGATGTTCGGCTCATCCCTAATAGTTACATAGTTAGTAAGGTTGAGTAAAGACACCAGTCCAATCTGAGTGAGTGTGTGTCTACAATTGTCCCTATCCCTCACGTCTCATTAAGATGCTCATCTATTATATTACTATTTTATTTAGGTACTCACATCCCTTGAAATTTTCAACATTTTGTCATGTTACAACCAAATATGTAAATGTATTTTATTGGCATTTTCCGTGAGATCTTCAAAGCTTGGGATATTTTTTTATAACCTAACCCTGCTTTAAACTTTTCCACAACTGTCCCTGACCTGTCTGGTCTGTTCCTTGGCCTTCATGATGCTGTTTGTTTACTAAGGTTCTCTAACAAACCTCTGAGGGCTTCATAGAACAGCTGTATTTATACTAAGATTAAATTACACACAGGTGGACTCTATTTACTAATTAGGTGACTTCTGAAGGCAATTGGTTCTACTAGATTTTAGTTAAGGGGTATCAGAGTAAAGGGAGCTGAATACAAATGCACGCCACACTTTTCAGATATTTATTAGTAAAACATTTTGAAAACCATTTATCATTTTCCTTCCACTTCACAATTATGTGCCACTTTGTGTTGGTCTATCACATAAAATCCCAATAAAATGCATTTCCTCCTTAGGTTCACTTCTAACATGACAAAATGTGGAAAATTCCAAGGGGTATGAATACTTTTTCATTTTCAATGGTTTTTATTCAGAATTTTTCACGGTTCCATGCATCAGAGGGGGCGAGTTCACCGGCTGGCCCCGGTCTCCGTTATATAAGACCTGTCAGAAGAAGAGAAGCATTACACAGCGGGAGCCTCCCATTGCGAGGAGCGGCCCGATAACGAAGAAGAGACGCCGTGGAGGAAGATGCCGGATGAGAACACCGGAGCAAAAAGAAGAGGATCGGAGGAAGAAGAAGGTGGAGGAAGAAGAAGATGGATAAAGAAGATGAAGAAACCGAAGGATGAAGAAAGGAAGAAGGAAGAAGACCAGAAGAAAGAAGACTTTACCCTCTAGCCGACCGCCCACTGTCTATTGACGGCGGAGCGGTGCGGCTCTTGTGGCGGGACGCCGTCATATGACGGTGTCTACATTTTGGCCACTAGGGGGCGCGCGCGCGTGCCCGTCGGGTCGATGGGGACCCGATGCGCGTGCCCGGAGGCCGCGATGTCCGCTGGGCACCCGCGATTGCCCAGTAACCGAGCAGGACGTGGATCTGTGTATGTAAACACACAGATCCACGTCCTGTCACTGGAGAGGAGACCGATGGTGTGTCCCTTGTACATAGGGACACCGATCGGTCCCCTCCCCCAGTCAGTCCCCTCCCCCCACAGTTAGAATCACTAACATAGGGAACACATTAACCCCTGCAGCGCCCCCTAGTGTTAACCCCTTCCCTGCCAGTCACATTTATACAGTAATCAATGCATTTTTATAGCACGGATCGCTGTATAAATGTGAATGGTCCCAAAAATGTGTCAAAAGTGTCCGATATGTCCGCCGCAATGCCGCAGTCATGATAAAAATCGCAGATCGCCGCCATTACTAGTAAAAAAAAAATAATAATAAATATGCTATAAATCTATCCCCTATTTTGTAGAAGCTATAACTTTTGCGCAAACCAATCAATATACACTTATTGCGATTTTTTTACCAAAAATATGTAGAAAAATACGTATCGGCCTAAACTGAGGAAAAAATTTGTTTAAAAAAAAAAAAATTGGATATTTTATTATAATAAAAAGTAAAAAATATTGTTTTTTCAAACTTGTCGCTCTTCTTTTGTTTATAGCGCAAGAAATAAAAACCGCAGAGGTGATCAAATACCACCAAAATAAAGCTCTATCTGTGGGGAAAAAATGATAAAAATTTTATTTGGGTACAGCTTGCATGACCGCGCAATTGTCATTCAAAATGCGACAGCGCTGAAAGCTGAAAAATGGCCTGGTCAGGAAGAAGGTGTTCGTGCCTGGTAGGCAAGTAGTTAATAAAGGAATTGTCAAAGACCGTCTCCTGTCATTTTTAAAAAAAAATTCACTTTTTTGGTGAAATGGTAGGTACCATTTCACACAGGAGGTGAGGCCGGGATCTGGGGGTCCCCTTGTTAAAGGGGGCCTCCAGATTCTGATAAGCCCCCTGCCCGCAGACCCCCACAACCACCGGCAAGGGTTGTGGGGATGAGCCCCTTGTCCTCATCAACATGGGGACAAGGTGCTTTGGGGGGGACCCCAAAGCATCCTCCCAATGTTGAGGGCATGTGGCCTGGTACAGTTCAGGAGGGGTGGCGCACTCTCGTCCCCCCTTCTTTTCTTGCGGCCTGCCAGGTTACTTGCTCGGATAAGGGTCTGGTATGGATTTTGAGGGGGACCCCCACGCCATTTTTTTTCTTCATTTTTTTATTTTCTTAATGCTAACATGACCTGTGTTCAAATAGCCTTTAAAAAACCCATAGAAGTGAACCAGCGCAAAAAAAAAAAAAGTCAAGTTGAGATGTGCGCCTGTTCAACTTATGCAAATGAACCTACGTGGCTTGACATTTACTAAGATTTTGCCGGCGCAGTGAACCAGAGCACATGAACGGGCGCAAATGCCGCTTGCGCATGAGCAGTACATAAATTGACCTAGCACAGTTACAAGTGTATTTTCAGGCGCAGCAACCTGCTCAGAGAAAGTTAATTTTCCGTTCTAATTTGGGCATATTTGTTACTTGGACAGTCATATCTATACTTCCTCACATCACCCCCATAATATTGCCACTTCCAGCCTCTTTTATTTTCTGAGGTAAAGAATGCTTGCGCCAGGTCTATAGCGGCACACATATCGCGGCTGCCCGTGCGCCGGCAACATGATAGTAAATGGGGAATTGCGCCGTGTTACAGGCGCAAATGCTTTGTGAATACGAAAACGTCCGTTGCGCGTCGGCGTGCACCGCAACTCATGGCGCAAATGCTTGGTAAATCAGCCCCAAAGTGTCATAAAACTATTTTGTATCACTAAATTCCTACAATGTTAATAGTTTAGGCTGAGCCTTTGCAAGGTGGGAGTATGGGGCCCTAGTAGAACTCTCTAGTAGTGCCTCCACCTGTGGGACCCACAATTGAGAATACCTTGTCCCCAGGCATACTTATTGTTTTTCCTGCAATAATGTCAGTCCAAAGTCCTTGAATATCTTTTTAATGGTTAATTATAAACAAAAAGGGGGTAGAGTGAGCTAGAAAACTCAACAGTTGTACAATCTTCTCATAGCTAGCAGTCCCTTCATGGAACCCAAACTTCACTTGCACACAGCATACAGATGTGGCATCCATTACAACAGAGATTGTTGTGTTTTCTTTGTACTAGGTATGACTGCAGCCAGCCACAGACTGGTGGAAGTCCAGTTGTTAGTCCATTTTTCCCAGTGATATCTATTTAGACTACTGGATTGATTTGAATAAAGCAGCAGGCCAGTGGAGGTTCATGTGGTGATCCAGTATCCCCGGTGAACACCTTGTAGTAGCCAGATTAACGTGGGTGAGGTCCATTCTTATGCTGGCCATACACTATAGGAAAAATCGGCCGAACCCAATTTCGAAAAATGAACGTTCGGCCGCGAGCGCAAACGATGGTGCCATCATGTAATGGCTGATAAATCGTTCAGTGAACATAAATAAATACATTTTATGTTAGTTTTTTTACATATACCTAGTGCAGACAGGTCGGACGGGAAACACATTAACCTTTCAAGTTATCGTTCGTTCGGGAGAAAATTTCCAGACTTGTCCTTCATTTTTTCGGCTCAAAAACGCCCAAAAGATTATAGATTTTGTGTCCATTAACTGGCCGAAAAATCAAACGAACGGTCTAATGACCGAATTTTCGGCCGATTTTTCGTATAGTGTATGGCCAGCATTAGACAATTCTTATGTAACCAGTAGCACATGGTAGGCCCGGGGGAGAGGAGGCCCTCAGGCCTGAGCATAAGCCCAGCACCTCGAACCCAGGTAACAACTTCCAAGCAGTATTTATCTGAAATTATTGAAGGGTCTGCACATTGGGGTACCTATCACGCATGAGTGCGCTCCTCGATGCCTGGGACCAGGTGTGGGCCGTGTTCATGTAAGAATCATACATTTTGGCCCTTCCAGGCTTAGAGGTAAGCTTCACACAATGTGCAGTAATTCATTACACAGAGTTCCCTCTACAAGGGCTGTCCCATGTTAATACACACTTTAGCTTGATGTAGGTTGCACCAGTCTAGAGTACCTCTGCCACCTCACTCTCAGTGACAGAATGGGGCCCTGCCATGCATTCAGCATGGACCTCATGTGTGCAACTCCTTCACTCCCGTACCATGTGGCCAGGCTATGGGTCTCCATAATGCGGGTTCAGTCATGGATGCTTTGGGAAATGACTGTTGGGGAGGGAGCCAGATCACCACACCCCTTGCTATTGGAAGACCCATCAGCTACACCAGGTACCACGCTTCGTCAGGTATCATGCAATCTACCTTGCACTAGTTCTTGGTTACCCATAGCAACTGCATCCCTCCTCCTTGTCTGACTTAGTAGACCTGTTGTAGTGGCTTTGCTTCATACACATGTTCTTTACTGATCCTAGTTCTTTCATATGCCAGGAACCATCATGACTTCAGACCAGGCTTAGAAAAGTTGATGCAACTTTACTTGAACATTTTGAGGCACAGTCCAACATGAACAATTCAATGCAATATTCCCTAACTAACCTATCTAGGCTGCCTAGGCATACCGTCCCTTGATGGACTGCTGGGCGCTGCAGACCCCCCTTTGGTGCTCCACAGCAATCACAGCATCTTCCTGAGCAGGGCATATATCACAGGGCAGATAGGCTGGGTCCCAAAAAGCCAATGAACACAGGTAAAGAGCATTAACCCGTTCCCTAGCCTGGGGCTTCCAACTGCCTAAGTAACATACTGTAGGTAGACTGCCTACAGGTCTACCTTTGATTTTTTTTTGGCACGCTTAGATTTTATATAGCATATTCAATAAAGAGACCCTGTTATCAACTAGAAAAATTACAGATAAAAGCACAGAAAAATATAGCATATTAAATGGTCATTTGCAGCATTCCTTCTTTCCATACAAGTTTTTATTCACTCCTATTGTGCCTCTGAACTTACTGAAATGTGACTACATCAGAAAAGTCCCTAGCACAGCCCTCTTCTCCTTGCATGTCATTTTATGTAGCATTCAGGATGTATGGAGAATAGTATAGAATATCAGGTGGAAGCTCTGAGTTTGCTGAGGCTGTTAACTTCATATCCAAGATAGTGGTACCCTGCATTAGTCTCTGGACTTTTTTGATGTCTGTACAAGAATGTTTTTTACAGGTAAATAATAGATATAAAATATGGTGAATTCACATATGATCCAGGTTTTGTTGCTGAAATGAATGATCCGGGGTCATAGTCTCCTTAATTTCATGGTGAACTTGTTTTGTGCATGCAATGTTTTAAGCAAACTGTCTTTGCATACTGATTCTCAGGACAAAGTGTTTTCAATTATTTATATTAATACTTTGCAAAAGCATTGCCAGGATAGATCTTGCCAAGTTAAACATATCCAAGTAACTCTGCCACCCAATATAATCCGTTCAGCTCTTTCTTTTTGTATCTGGGTTTAGACTCTGTTTTCTCCTTACATGGAAAAGTAATTGTAAAATAATATAATTTATTGAAAAAATCCTGCTTGGAAGTCCTGCTTATAACCCACATTGTAAGAGTCCTCTAATACCATGCCGAGTTGCATCTACATTACACACTACACACTACATCTCAATCAGCTCCTAGTGATACAATAACCTTACGGTGGGTGTTTAGATGGCAGCAAACAGCTACATGGTGGAGGCTACAAGTGGGTAACTTTGGGTGTATTTATTTTTTTATCCCCTACCCGGACTGTGGGGTACAGAAGAGGGGTTGATAAGGTAAGCTAAGTATATGCAACTGGGATGGGGAAGCAGTTAAAGTGATCCTGTCACTAAATGAAACATGTAAAAAGATACCCTACTGAATCAGAGCAGAACAGAACAGATGTCACTTTTGTGATATCAGTGTCCCTTGAAATTTTTAACTCCAGCCTGAAACTGGACCCATGTTAGATTTATGGGCAGGTGGATGTAAACGGACATCAGTCTGTTTACATCTTTACCTCCAATTTGTCATGTTTAGGTCCAATAAAAATGAAAAACAACCACGTACACACGACTGGACTTTTTGACAGCAAAGGAACAAATCCGTCAGACATTCCAATCGCGTGTGGGCTCCACCGGACCTTTATGAAAATTCGACGGACTTTAGAAATAGAACATGTTTTAAATTTTCCCGCCAGAACTCCGCCGGAGTCAGTTCCTTCTAGCGGGAAACCCGTTCGTCTGTATGCTGGTCCGACGGACCAAAATACGATGCAAGGGCAGCTACAGCACCTGCCTGCGAGAATGTTCCTCGGCGACAGGGTACTGTACATCTCGCGCTGGCTGCAATAGGAATTCGGATTCCGATAAGCCCCCGCCCGCAGACCCCGACAACCAACAGCCAGGGTTGTCGGGAAGAGGCCCTTGTTCTCATCAACACGGGGACAAAGTGCTTTGGGGTGGGTCTCCCGCAGAGCGCCCTCCCTTCCCCAAAGCACCCACCCCCCATGTTGAGGGCATGCGGCCTGCTATGGTTCAGGAGGGGGGGCGCTCCCTTGTCCCCACCCCCCATCCTGACCAGCCGGGCTGCGTGCTCGGATAAGGGTCTGGTATCAATTTTGGGGGGACCCACATGCCGTTTTTTCAGCGTAGGGGCTTCCCCTTAAAATCCATACCATACGACGGGGCTCGCAAGGTGTCAATCTCGCCAATATAACGGCGAGATTGAGTTCCTTTTCTAGTCCCGTCGTAACTCATCACATTCAAAATGAACGGACTTTGGTCCATGTGTGGGCAAGTCCATTCATTTAGAAGTCCGCCGGAACTCCGGCAGAACTCCGGCGGGAAGACCGGCGGACCTAGTCTGCCAGAAAGTCCGGTCATGTGTGGGCAAGTCCGTTTATTCGGAAGGTCCGTCGGAACTCTGCCGGAATTCCAGCGGGAAGTCCGTCGGACCTAGTCTGCTGGAAAGTCCGGTTGTGTGTACAGGGCATAAGGGCACTCTCACAATGATCTGTAGCAAAAATGCATATGCGTTTTTGCTGCAATTTTACTGTGTTTATGGTGTGTTTTTCACAGGACATGTGAAGTGTGAAGAGTTCCATAGGATTACATGGTCACATGTTTTTCTTTTGCTTCAGTGTGAAAGCAGCCTAACCTTTTCTGTTTTTTCTTTTGGACCTAGACGGACTCGGAGGTAATCAGGTGTAAATGGAAGCACATCCTTTATTATCTGTGTTTTAAATCTACCTGAATAACAGAACTGCGTAACAGGACTCTTAAGCCCCATACACACGGTCGGACAATCCGCGGACCAGGTCGGTCGGATCCTGTCCGTCATACTTTGTCTGATGTTGGTTTTGCGTACACACGGTCGGACAAAGTTGTCGGAAAATCCGATCATTCTGAACGTGGTGACGTTTGTTGCCTACGACGGGACTACGTAGAGGCTAGTAGCCAATAGCTTTGGTCTTGTAATGTGATGTGAGCATGCGTAGCACTTTGTCCGGTCGGACAACCGTACACACGATCGGATTTGGTGTGATCGGACCGTGTTGTCGGCAAATCTTTCCAGCAGGAGATAAGACTTTGTCCGTCGGACAATCCGACGTACACTGTCCGATGGTGCATACACACGGTCTGATTTTTCAACAACATTGTCCGATCGGACAGAATCCATGAAAAAGTCCGACCGTGTGTATGGGGCTTTACAGGGATGTTGATTTTTTTTTTTACCTGGAGTTCTGCTTTCCATTTTTAATATAGCACCAGGGTTGCTTTAAAGCAGTATTAAATTCAAAAACAAAAATTTATTAAATTGAAGTTCACCAATTCTTAGATGTGGTGACTGCACTCGTTTTCTTTTCTTAGGCTTTTTTCCCTTTAGTTTCACCTGTTGATCCAGCCATTAAGTCTGTTATTTTTTACCTTAGTTTAATAGACAAAGCTTTCTAGAAAATATAGCAGTAGAGGGTTGAGACAAATAATTTAACACTGACAGCACTGAGGTGCTTCCAATGGTCAGCTTTTATTCATTCATGTAAAACCTTTATCCCAAAAGGAAAAAAAACTGTTTGCTTCAACGGCTAAAATGCTTACTCAGTGACGTTACCCATAGGCTTGTTATGGGGCATCCGTTGTTGGCTGTCCGTCCTCTCCTCTGAAGCTTCCACTGGGAGCCGATCACGTGACCAGACTGAAGGGCCCTCAAAATAGGTAAGTATACTGTACATCTCCCTTTCCCAGGGTAGTTAGAATAGAGGTTAAAATTGGGGTGGGAGCCTTATCTCCGGAATTGTCTAGGCTCCATCAGCATTGGATCCGGGATGTTCTGGAGCTAGACTCCGAGGACTGGGACTTTCCCTTTAAAATACTTGTCTCCTTAACCACTTGCCGCCCGCCATTTAGCAGAATGACGGCGGAAAAGTGGTTTCAATATTCTGACTTGGCGTCATATGACGTCATCAGGATATTAAGCCGGGGGCGCGCATCGCGGCGATTGTTGTTTGCAGTGTGTCAGTCTGACACCCCGCAACACCGATCTAGGTAAAGAGTCTCTGACGGAGACTCTTTACCACGTGATCACGTTGTACATAGGAAGAGCCGGTGATCGGCTTTTCCTCACTCGCGTCTGACAGACGTGAGTAGAGGAGAGCTGATCCGCCGCTCTCCTGACAGGGGGGACTTTGCTGATTGTTTATCAGCGCAGCCCCCCCTCGGATCCCGCCCAGAACCACCATCATGCCACCCGGACCACCAGGATGGCCATCCACACTGGACCACCAGGTATGCCCCCCTAGACCCCCAGGGAAATGCACATCTGTGCCCAGGCAGCTGCCAATCAATGCCCTGGCAGCTTCCTCATATCAGTGCCATGTATCAGTGCCCATCAGTGCAACGTATAAATGCCCATCAGTGCCACCTATCAGTGCCCAGCAGTGCCGCCTATCAGTGCCACCCCTAAGTACCCATCTTTTCAGACTTTCAGTGCCCATCAGTGTCGCATATCAGTGCCCACCTGTGCCACCCATGAGTGCCCACCAGTGCCGCCTATCAATGCCCATCAGTGCTGCATATCAGTGCCGCCTACCAGTGCCCATCAGTGCCGCATATCAGTGCCCATCGTCGGCGCCCATCAGTGCCCGCTCATTGGTGCCACCTCCTTGGTGCCGCCTTATCAGTGCCTGTCAGTGCCGCCTTATCAGTGCCCATCAGTGAAAGAGAAAATGTACTTATTTACAAAATTTTATAACAGAAACAAAAGTAAAACTTTTATTTTTTTCTAAATTTTCGGTCTTTTTTATTTGTTTAGCAAAAAATTAAAACCGCAGGGGGGATCAAATACCACCAAAAGAAAGCTCTATTTGTGGGAACAAAATGATACAAAATGTTGTTTGGGTACAGTGTTGTATGACTACGCAATTGTCATTCAAAGTGTGACAGCGCCTCATTCAGTACAAAATTGTTCATAGGGCCTACCTCACTCCCGCTGGGTGCATAAGATGAGGTCCTCTCTTTCCCCGGAGTGCTGGCACTGTGACCATACCCCCGGGGATTACATCCACATTTTCTGGTCCACCCGGTAATCAAGACCTTTTGGTCCCAGATTCCTATGGCAGTGAATGAACTCTTACATATCTCTGTTGCTCTGTCCCCAAAAATATGCCTGCTTGGGTTGGTGGAGGAACTGGTGCCTCGGGTGGCGGAGAGGACCTTGTTGGGTCTCTTGCTATTCTATGCCAGGAAATCCATCATCCTATGATGGAAGCGTCAGGCTCCCCCCTCTATTGAGTTATGGAAAACACTTGTCAATAATGTGATCCCCTTGTATAAGGATACCTATATACATAGAGGCTGTCTGAAAAGACATGACAGTGTGGACTAAGTGGTTGGCAGAGCCGTCTACCGCTGCAGCTAATTAGGATACTTTTCTAGTAGACGATGCCCCCCTCCTGAAGATCCGAAGGGGTGGATCCTTATAGCGATGTGTTACATGTGTGAAGTTTCCGTGTCGGTTTATTCTTGGAGCAAGTGTCAGGTCGGCTCTCTGACAAAGATATCTTATGATATTGGTAAAATGTTTAAAATTCCCCTGTATCAAACTGATTCTTGGTGACCCCTGCGTGGGTACCTTATAATATATTGAGCCAAGTGTTGGCTGTACTGCTATACGATTGTATTGTCAATGTGTTTGTTTCAGTAAAAGAAAAATTGGGGTGGGAGCAGGTTTAAGCTTAGGAAAAGCCAACTATGTAGTGCACGGGCCTGCCTAATTGTGTACAAATTGAAAGTGTTTAGGTTTGACCTCACATTATATGGTTTTGGTAAATCTAAAGGAAAATTGTACAAGATAATTATATAATGTATGGCCAACCTTACTGGCAGGATCACTAGGTGAAATAAAAAAAAAAAAAAAGCCTGCAAACTAAAACTAATGCAGCCATCACATCTAAAGATTGGTATGCTGCAATTTATAAAATTTTTGTATTTGGGTTTAATACCTGTGTTAAATTAAGTCATTGCTTTGCCCTACATAGAAAGGGAAGTAGAAAGCCTGATGGATTGATTCAATAAAACATATCTTTACAAAGGGGGTGCTGAGACATAGCTGAGTATTTAGTATCAAATCATCGCTGCATAATGAGATTTGAATTACATTTGCAATGTTAATATGGAGAGTGGAGACAACCAAGATGTACAGGACAGGCTAGTGGTTACTTTTCCACAGAGGCCAAAGAAGGTGATTAGAAACGGCTGTTCTTTAAGCTTGTTCATTGGATGATTATAATGTGGGGTACACACCATAAGAAAATCAGCCAAACGATCGTCCAATTTTCCTCGTTTTCACAGTCGGGACCGAGGTAGGAAATAATGTACGAAAATTCTTGTACGACAGAGGCTTATTTTTTTTGTTTCTGACCACGCGCAGTCTTTTAGATTCAGATTTTTCTTCCCTGAAAATTGTCCGAAAAACGGTACACATTAAACTAAAATAATTAGTTTGGTTCCCGTACGAAATTTCTTATGGACTTTTGTCCCCTCAAAATTTTTTGTTCGGAAGGTCGGAATCGGCTACACACTATCATGAAATCGTATGATCATTCCTCGGACGAAAATGTTCGCCCGATTATCTTATAGTGTGTACGAGCCTTCAAACCCCTAATTTGGTCAAAGCAAGTCAGAGAAGAAAATGTGGAAAATGCATCACATAATGCTCTTTAAGGCTGGGTTCACACTTATGCTCTGTACACACGATCGGATATTCCGACAACAAAATCCATCAGATTTTTTCTGACGGATGTTGGCTCAAACTTGTCTTGCATACACACGGTCACACAAAGTTGGTCGGAAATTCTGAACATCAAGAATGCGGTGACGTACAACACGTACGACGAGCCGAGGAAATGAACTTTAAAAGCCAGTGCTGCTCTTCTGCTTGATTCCGAGCATATGTGGCACTTTGTGCATCGGAATTGTGTACACACGATCGGAATTTCCGACAACTGATTTTGTTGTTGGAAAATTTTAGATCCAGCTCTCAAACTTTGTGTTGGAAGTTCCGATGGAAAAAGTGCGATGGAGCCTACACACGGTCGGAATTTCCAACAACAAGTGGCGATCACACATTTTCTGTCGGAAAGTCTGATCGTGTGCCCGGTGCATCCCTGTTCTCCGTTTTAGGAAAGATTAGGCCCGAATTTTTGCCTGAATTCAGACCTGAAAACGGAGCCAAAGGTGCACTGGACCCTTGTGCAATCCGCTCCATGGCCGCCACATAGATATGTGAACCAGGTTCATTGGGAGTCGGGCACATTCTCCTGTCATGCGAATTGAATGCAGTGAAACCCACATCCAATTTGCATGAGTGTGAATCCAGCCTAAAATGGCCTTCAGGAGTCCAGTTGTCCTGGGCTAAGAACTTCCAAAGTTAGAACTGCAACTTCCAAATGTCTAGTGGTGAGATAGGCATACCTCTATCTAGCATCTCACAATTTACCGCTACATTGTAAATAACCTCATCCATAGTCTGGCTATTATGTAATGACAAGCCTGTAACTTTGAGAGAGCTTATGTAACTTCTTATAGCGCATTCGCATAACGTGAAAACAACATGGTATAAATTAAAGCTTTTCTAATATACTTGCAAATTAAATCTGGCTCACAATGACATACTGCTAGCAGTCCCAGAGGTACAGAGGCGGCTCGAGGCTTTGTGAGGCCTTAGGCAAATCTTAGACATGAGGCCCCACTCATGCCCAAAATGGGAAAAATAATTAAAGCAATAGAAATTAACTGTATAAATTGCATGATATTCCCTTCAACTGTAACACACACATTAGGCAGCCGTGAGGCCCCTAGGAGTGCGAGGCCTTAGGCGACCGCCTAATTTGCCTAATTAGAGAGCCGCCTCTGCCAGAGGATCAGATGAACCTATGGCATACATTTATAAACCGCCACCTTGCATGGCAATAATATCTACTAGCCATTAATTACTACTAATTGACGAATACTATTTTTATACACACAATAGTTTCAGAGTGGTAAAATACCTTTATTGTATTAAGCGTCTTTTATTATCTTTTTACCTTTATCGTGACTCCTTATTTTAGATGTCTTTGTAAAAACATTCACAGTGGACATCTAAAGAACCTCCTTTACAAAAAATAAACAAGCAGAAGCCTTGGACTTCAACACCAGATAAGCACAGAATTTATTGTGTCCATTCAATGAATTATCAACCACACACGTGGCATTAAACAGACACTCAAAGAACAATCATTCAGAATATACCTCTGTAAGGTCACTGACACCTTACAGCATTTTTTTGCAAGCAGAACAAAATGACATTTTGTAGATAAGTGGTGCAAATATTATTTTCTTTTTGTTCTGCAAAGGCTTGATTGCCATCACAAAATTATATTACATTCAGGTTAACCTGTCCAAGACAGCCATTTCTTTGATAAATTAGGAGAACTTAGAGCAAAGGTACTTAGGAGAATCGTCTACACGTGGAACACTTACATCTCTTTTCCCTAGAAAAGAGTAGATTTTTAACAAATGAATGTATTTAAGGTTCAGTTTTGTTGAAGTTACAAAGGATACTGTTATTTTATATGACATTTTTAAGCACACCTTCTTGCAAATATTTAACCTCCCTGGCGGTATGATTATTTCAGATTTTTGGTGCTGAAAGCGGTACCATTATTTTGCATGCATTTTGGCGTTTTATATTGTAGGCCTGCAATTCTTAGGAATAACTCACTTAAATCTGTCCAAACAAGAGTCTAGTAGACATCCCGGGTATGATAAAGTTTGAAAAACAAAATAATAAATTATAATATAATAATTAACTATAAATAATTATAACAAATAATAATCTAATAATAATAATAATAAAAATGATTCAATAATGTAATCAAATCAAAAAAATTTGCTTAGTTGCAGAATTGTCGATGTCATTCCTTTCAGTGTTTGATGACGGATTTACCCACAAATCACTATCGCTCAATTCTGCAAGTGATTCCAATTTATTATCGCTGTTTTCTAGCTGGTCTAAAACCACTTTTGATGTAAAGGGACGGTTTTGGTTGCTATGGACAATCTCCAGTTTCCAGGCATAAAGTATTTATAATATAAAACTGCATGCAGGGCACTGGACAAACCACTAGGGACAAAAGGGATGTGAAATAATTTCATACAGTAATGTAATCTGTAAGATTACAGTGTACTGTATATGTATTGTGTTTTTTACTTTTTGAATTTGGCGCCGTGCTCCGTCCCCGTGCGTCGCAACGCTTGTAGGGATTGGAGCTCGGCTCTTTGATATATCGAGCAGAGGACGGCTCGCACACAGAGCGGGGAGGACATCACAGGATCCTGGGGACAAGGTAAGTTTGCTGTACCTGGATCCTGTGATGCAATCCCGAGTGTGGCACGTGGTTACCGCTTTTTCAGGAATACCGTCAGGGAGGTTAAAGTGGTAATTAACCCAAAACCAAAAGTGTAAACTATTGTAGCTTACCAATACGATGTGGTGGCTGCATTCATTTTCTTTTTAAGCTCTTTTTTTGCTCTTTTCCCTGTGTTCCCCCCGCTGGACAAAGGCGCACAGGGGCACCTTCTAAGGGGGAGGGGGTAGAGAAGAATGTTAGATGGACTAACATATTTAGATACACTAACAAATTGAAATCCAACTCTAGCTAATACTTTATAAGCAGTTACAGCAAAAGTTTTGTTCCTTTTGGGATAAAGATTTTACATAAATAAATAAATAAAATCTGATCCTTGTAAGCACCCTTGTCAGTGTTAACTAGTTTGTCTTAACCTTCTAACTTCAAAATCTGCAGGACAGCTTGTTCTGTTGGAAAGCAACAGACTTACTAGCCAGATCACTTTGCAGGAAAAAGTCTAGCCGACAACTTGGTGTCATCCAGATAAGTACACTTTACTGGCTACCAGGTAGGTACAGAATAATGCCGCATACACACGATCTGACTTTTCGATGGACTTGGTCCGGCGGACAATCCGACGGCCTTTGCAGCTGAGGTCCGCCGGACTTTCAAACAAACGGACTTGGCCACACACGATCACTCCAAAAGTCAGACGGATTCGAGCGTGATGACGTAGAATAAGGAAGTTCATAGCCAGTAGCCAATAGCTGCACTAGCGTCGGTTTTAGTCTGTCGGACTAGCACACAGACGACCGGATTTTTCGACCGGACTCAAGTCCGGCGGACAAATTTGAAGCCAGTCTTATTTCTAGGTCCGCCGGACTTTAGGGAAGAAAAAGTCTGCTGGAGCCCACACACGATCAAATTGTCCGACGGACTCTGGTCCACAGGAAAGTCCGATTGTGTGTATGCGGCATTAGGCCTCATGTACACTGCTGCTTGTGAACTGACGTTTAGGAGCAGTTGGGCTTTTTTTTTCAACTGCTCCTGAACTCTCCTCTGTTATCTTATCAGGATATGTACACAGGTTTGTTTAAAGTCATTTCTAGGCAGTTGAGTTTAAAGGCTCTTTTTGGAACCCAAAAAAATTTGTTTAGAAGCTGTGTTTAGAGGCATTTCAAGCGGCTAGACGCGGCTACCCGTGTTTTTGTCTAGAAGGGAAACATTTTATTTACTACTTTCTAGCCTAGAAAATGGTAAAAACACACCAAAAACTCAATTATCACTGCTTGCAAGCTTGATATACCATGTGATATTCCCCTCATCAGCCAATTATGCTGTACAATACACGACTTGCATTACTTGACGCTGAAGTTGAGAGTCACCAACAGACGTTCCTCTGGTGGCACACTTTTCCTCATGTTGGTGTCCATGCCAACTAGACGGGGTCTAACCTTTTCTAAGAGAACGTCAAAGGTGACAATTGACATGTGTGAAAAATTAAAAAAAATTCTCTGGGTAATTACGCAGCTGAACATATATATTAGAAAAGTATCCTGTGGACATGCGTTGAGCCATCAATGGATGTGTCCAGTAGCAACAAACTCTTTTCCTCTCATGCAGTTTTCTACATCTTTGGAGCCTCAGCAAAAGCAACATCAGGAGCATTTCCTCACACATGCTCATCATGGGATATTAACAAACCAACCCAAAAATAACAGCTAGCTACAAGCACACTGCTTTCTCAGCTGCTACTCACACTGTTCTCTCACAGAATGGCTGAAATAGTTAATAGATACTGCTTTCTAATCATTTGGGAGGGTCTCCTGAGGTTATCTTTAGTAAACGCTTCAGAACGCAAACGCGGCTAAACGCGGCTTGTAAACACTGCTAAACACAAGTTTTTAAACGTGGATTACTAGCTGTGATGTTCCAGCATTCAGAAGAGGTTGAGAAACGTCCAGTGTACATGAAGCCTAAAACCGCTTATATATTTTGTCCGTCAGGCCTTAGTCATGCCTTACTATTGGCATCACATTGAGTTGCCAACTTGACTTTATTCTGCAAAGCGATTTATAGTGTGGAGACACTTAAGCCTGGTCACGAGTCTTCCGAGTTCCTTGGTGAGTCATGGTTGAACAATTCTAATTTGCTATTGTTACTATCCAGATCCCCAGATGAAAGTAAGTGAAAGTAAGCCTAAAACAGAAAACAAGCAACCACATCTAAGAATTGGTAAGTTTCAATATAATAAAAGTTTGCTTTTTAGTTTAATATTGCTTTGAAGTGGAATCCAGGCTATTCCTAATTATCCTTAAACCTGCTCCCATCCCCATTCTCACTCCTATTCTAAATACACTGTGAAAGGAAGATATGTATACTTACCTCTTCTAAAGGGCACTCCAGTCCAGTCACATGATCTCTCCAGTGGCCGGCTTCAGGGGAGGAGAGATCATTGACAACGGCTAAAATGCCTGTGCGGTGACGTCACTCATAGGCTTGTTACGGAGCATACTTTATCGGCTGTAAGTCCTCTCCCCTGAAGCTGCTACTGGAAGCTGATCATGTGACCAGACTGAAGTGCCCTCAGAATAAGTAAGTATATACATCCCCCTTTCACTGGGTTGTTATAATAGGGGTTAGAATGGGGGTGAGAGCAGGTTGTAAAGCCTCAAGGTTTTTCACCTTAATGTATTCTATGCTTTAAGGTGAAAAACCTTCTGAACTTCAGATCCCCCAGACCCCCCTCCCTTTTCTTACCTGAGCCCAGTCCGATCAGTGCAGCGGCTCCAGCGGCTGTTTCTCTCCTCTTTGAACAGATCCCACTGCAGTCAATAAAATCCAGTGACATGGGAGCAGTGCCCAAGTTCCACTGTCTGTGTCAATTGATGCAGCAGTGGGAGTCCGCACAGGTGCCCCCAGGGAAAGCAGCTTTCCGTGGAGGGGCCTGGAGCACCAGTGGGGCACCCAAGAAGGAGAGGATCAGTGCTGCACTGTGCAAAACAATTTTACAGAGCAGGTAAGTATAGGGATATTTGTTAAAAAAAAAAAAAAAATAGGGTTTACAACCCCTTTAAATTGCTACTAAACCCAGGACCCTGTATTCACTATATCTGGTTTCCCACAGTACACAGAACATGGAAATGCAATAGTTTTTGTAAATATAAATACCTTTTCTCATCAGCAGTTAGAGCAATCTTGTGACTTGTATCAGTGTCTGGGTAAAGTTTGTAGGAGGAGTTTTCATTTTCCCCTGACCCTCTGTCTGGACAGTGTTGAATGGCCCTGTGCTGATCACATGCACGCTCCGAAGAAAAAAAAAAAACTCTCTAGCAATATACACACCAAACTGAGCATGTGCAGCTTGTCCCCTAATGCTCTTTTCCATCAGGAAATGGTCTGGAGTCAGTGGAAGAAGAGGAGGATCAGAAAGACAGGATCACACAGTTTTTATACACAATGCAGAGGATTAACCCCTTTGGTTCCACAGTGAGTATAACAAGCATGCTTTACTGCATATACACACTGATTTTACTTGTATGGGTTTAGTAACACTTTAAGCTTCGTTAGGAAAAGCCTGGAGCTCCACTTTAAGTAGTATATAGGGACTTATTTAAAGTGGGGTTGCAACCAAAAAACAAAAAGGGGCTTAAAAATCATAAAAAAAATAAAAAAAAAATAATTGGAAAAAAAAAAAATTTTTTACTCACCTCTAAATGCCTGTTGCTAGGGGGTCCCTCGAAGTCTGCCACCTTCATTGCCCGGGCTAAAAGTCACTTCCTGTAGGCAACGCACAGTCATCTGGGACATGTCATGTGTCCCAGATGAGTGAGCGTCGAATCACGGCGCACGGCGCCGCTCGCGCATGCGCAGTGGGTGCCCGGCTGTGAAGCCCAGCCGGGTTCCCACATTAAGAATGCCGGCGTCGTGAGCGGAGCGGGGAACGAGGGGGGGGGTCTCGTTCCCCCGCATCGCTGGACCCCGGGACAGGTAAGTGTCCGATTATTAAAAGTCAGCAGCTGCAGTATTTGTAGCTGCTGACTTTTAATTTTTTTTTTTGCCCGGCCCTCCACTTTAAATAGGAAAAGCAAAGAGCACTGACTAAGTGCAAAGCAAATTAACCCACAGCAACCAATCAATTCAAATGACTGTAATCAGCATAGCTCAGTGTGTGTGTAAACCCGGGCTCACATCATTTCCAAAGGCCTTGTGCATTAGCAACCAATGCATTGGGGTTTATTTACTAAAGGCAAATCCACTTTGCACTACAAATGCATTGCAAGTGCACTTAAAAGTGCAGTCGTTTTAGATCTAAGGGGAAGAGCTGAAATGAGGGGAAGCTCTGCTGATTTTATCATCCAATCATGTGCAAGCAAAAATTCAGTTTTTTATTTTCCTTGCATGTCCCCATCAGATCTACAGCGACTGCACTTCCAAGTGCACTTGCAGTGCAAAGTGGATTTACCTTTAGTAAATAAACCCCAATGTTTGTTTTTAATTTTTAATGCGATAATAAATGGATTCCTGCCCTTGATAACCACTGCAGCACCAATTCCACATCCACAGCTCATTCCTATATTACTGGGCATCACTGCAGTAGCTGCAGCAAGGCACATATTAAGACACTGGTCACCAGTGTTTTTTTTTCACCTTACTAAGAATTTGGCATGTCTTTCCTTATATTTCACTCATTTCAAATGAGAATGACCAATGACCATTTCAAATTTCCTGAAAAGTGATATTGATCCCCTTGGGGGGGGGGGGGCGGGGTGTGGGACCACTTACCCTATCACCTCCAAAGACAGTACATGTATCTATGTTCAATTGGGTCCACATGCTCGAATTGCGTTCAACATGTATTTTCCTGTTCTACATGGTATTGTATCAAAGTCTTGCACTATTGTATGCCATAGCTTTCACTTGCAGTTTCACTGTTTTTGCCAATATCTGGCTTTTTCTGTTTTCTGTATTTCTTGTAAAACTCAATAAAAATCTATTGTTCAAAAAAAGTGATATTGAAATTGTATTCACTAATATCAGTAAAATTAGTCACGAATACCAGTAACAATATCTTATACCAGTAACGATACAGGTGTACCTTGGAGGACTGGTAGACAGAACTGTTACTGTTTATGTCCCAAAATCACAGTAGATTTTTCTTACTTTCAAAGGTTGGGAACAATGACATGGCGCAGGTCAAAAGATAAGTAACGCTTTTTAACCATCATTATTCTAGTCCAGCTACATGGCCACTAATTGCTTAAAAGATCTCTTTAATCTGTCATTCACAGACTATATCGGATTCTCTTCCATGTGGATTTAATTCCCTAGCATAGCTATGATTACATTTTTAGCGAGTTACATAATCTAGACATTAACAGAATCCATTCCACGCTCATGCAATTTTCCTATGAACAGATGTACATTACACAAATCTGATTAATTGGTCAGTAATGCTTGGTCTGAATCTAGGTTCTCACAACTGTTAAAAAAATCTTTCATGTTTGGCAGTCACTAAATATGGACATATTCTGTATGTCAAGAGACCACTACGCCATATAAATGAGCAAAAAAGCTCCCAATGACTTCACAGTGTTTCAAAAGAGGAAAGGCATTACGTTCCACCCTAGTGCCAAGTTTCTATATGGAATTTAAAAATGTGTGTGTGTGTCACTATTACACTTGACAAACCCAGCCCTTTTCAAGATCAGAAAATCTTGACAACTGTACAAAATATAAGACTGTGGGGAGTTAAGTTCAAAACACGCAGCATTGCTGATTTAGGAGATTCAGTCGATTGGAAAATGTTGATCAGCATGGTTAGTAGTTGTCTGCTAAATTAAGAGAAAAAAAATGGGTTTTCAGTCATTTTCCCATTTTGTTTAAAGGAAAACTGCCCAAAATTATTTTTTTGGTAAAACTCATACATGGCCACCCTTGAAGCACAAACTGCAGCCAGCAGTCTACGTTATACAAAAAAAAATGTAAATTAAAACATCTCTACATAAAATAAATGCTTTTCTTAATAAACATATAACAGTATGCATCCTAAATGTAAATTTAGGCACCATATTAATTTAATAAATTCTATTCTAAGGTTCACCTGTTGTTTGAATGCTTCTTCTACAGGTTCCCCTTGCAAAGGTCACTAAAAAGAGCAAACAAGTTTAAAAGATGAGCAAATAACTCACATGTCCCAAATTAACTGGTTTATGCTTATTGTAAAACGTATTTCCTCTACAGCACTGGGAATTTAAATGAAGAAAAGGAATTAGGAAGGGTAGGCCTGTATTTACCATTAGGCCCTGTGGGCACATACCTAGAAGCAAATTATCATTGGTCAGACATTTTTTCCCCATCCGCACAATAAAAAGTAATCTCATATTATGTTATTCAAAATTTTTTATGCCAGGTTAAGATCAGAAAAGTGGGAAATGTCCTGTTTTAAAGAGGTGACCCTAACATAGCAATGTTATTTAGTACACAAACCTTGTGTTTCTACAGGCTCAGATGACAAAAGTCCATTCCAAAAGATAAATCTGTTTATCTCCAAGACCTTTAGCCAAATTGTTTACCAAAGTAAAAACTATATTTCAGATAATCTGATATGAACAAATAAAGCATATTATTTTCTGCAGCACTGTGGAAACATTACTTAGAATGCAGTTTGATGTATTGGCGGGATGGCCATTGACAGCGTTCTCAACAAGCGCGCAGCACACTTCCTTCCTTTTTCTTGGTGACCATGTTGCATAGTAGCCACTTTTCACCCCTTGTAAAATCCTTCACAACTTAACTCCTTGGTGCCGAGCGTACGCAAATATGCGGCCCCACTGGCTTTTTTCTATGGGGCCGCATATTTGCGTATCACTCTTTGTGCTGGAAGTTCATTGGACCGTGTGCTCCTAGCACAGAGACCGGAGTCTCACCAAGAGCCCCATACTAACAATCAGGACCCGGAACACCCGATTCCGGGTCACCTGATTGCTGTGATAGCCTCTGATTGGCTATCATAGTGATCAGTCACTGTGAAGCCCGCCCCCTTGTTTTCTCTCTCTCTGAATGGAGGAGAGAGATACACTGTATCTCTCTCTCTCCTTGCAGAGGAAAAAAAGTTGTTGTGATGATATGTACGGCTTTACTACCATGTCAAAGTTGGAAAATTGTGCTTACGCATTAAGATTTGTTTTACCCTTAGGCACAAAGGGGTTAAGTCTTTAATAAGGACCATAGGTTGACATTAAGTCAGGCCACCATAAGACAGTTTACATTATTTGTTGAATTTACCCTTGTTTAGCATTGCAAACACTCTTTCCATAGACCTGGGCAAGTTGGTTGCTATAAAATCCTGTGAATCAAGACACCCTTTAGGATCTTAAGATGGGTATGCAACAGGAACTCTCCTACCCATCAATATGTCCCAGGGCAGTGCTACTGACCAAGGGATTCCTAAGCTCACGCAGTCCTTAATATGCCTTGGAATTCAGTGGAAACTACGGTCTTTTCACTGTTTCTTTAGCTATGTATGTAATGTGTTTAGTGCAAAATAATCTTTTAAAGTGATTGTGTCACAAAGTTAACCAAACAGAAATCAAAGCATCCTAGAAAAGAAAATTGATAATACTTCCTTGTCCAGCCAGCGGTGATTCCAATCTATACTCTTTTGCAGAGCTACAGCCATTGCTGCTATCAAACACTTTCTGGTATGTTGGATAGAATGCCTTTCCCCTGTGCCCTAGTATTAGTAATCTTCCTAATTTGATTTCAGTATTGTTACTCTAGAAACAGGGTCTCTTTAAAGAGTCAAATGCCCACCCCATGGCAGAGTAACAACCAAAATCTTAATGACATGGGACTGCACAATGTACTAGCCAAACCTGAAAAAAATCTAAAAATTCAGTAACCCAAGTAATATGGCTGCACTGGAGACCAAGACTTAAGTTGATTTCTTATATTTAGACATAATGTCATCATAACTCATCCATCACCCCATTCGCCTAATATCTGATGAAAGTCATCAGTTTTAAACAATACATGAGCCAGTTGTCTACAAATAAGGTTTGAAACTGCCTGATCGCCACAGAAGCTCCTAACTTGTCAAATGTCATTATGGTGTCCGTTTATGAAGCAGTGATCAGCGGAGATCCCGAGGATCACCGCTGATCACAGCCCATAAACGGTTTATGAACCAGAGATAATCGGGGGAGAAGTGTTTGAACTTGTTCTCCCGCCAATTATCTCTGCACATGGAGAATCCTCATAGAATGACACATCAACGGCCAGTTTATGAAGCTGCAATCTCAGCGCTTCACTGGCGATCTGTGTCAGAATTCACACTCCCCGATTCACCAACTCAGAGGTGGAGAATCGGGGAGTGAAGAGGGAATGTGGGGGGATCTGATAATTAACTTCCTTATGCCTCGTTCAGACCCCCCAAGACAGTAACCATGTCCCCCTGTCATATGTATGTGTATACATATATATATATATATATATATATATATATAATGTGTATATGTGTGTATATATATATATATATATATATATATATATATAATGTGTGTGTATAAACATGTATATATAATGTGTGTGTGAATACATATATATATATATATATATATATATATATATATATATATATATATATATATATAATGTAGAGGGACTCTTTATTTTACTAACATTAATCACACCGTCTGTCCGTGTATTGAGCGGTGATAATTTATCACTGCCTAATAAACTGACATCTTGGTGTTTTGGTGAATTTCTGGTACTGTAATCTCATAAAGTCTCACGAGATTCCAGTATCAGGGGGCCGTTCTCCAGTGTTTGAAGCGTTTGTAGATCCCTTCACTCCTCCAAGGGTGAAGCGATCTACTCCGCTTCATAAACAGGCACACAGAGGAGAAAGATCTCCTCTGTGAATGCCGGAGAATGAAGCAGTAAATAGATTTCACTGCTTCATAAAAGGACACCTATAAGACTAAACACTCAATACAAATTGATGTTAGCATTCAAAAATTTCTCTACCACTATCTTCAAAAAAAAAAAAAATGTCAAGTTTGGATAAACAACCCGAGAGCCTCCAATTACTTAACCACTTCAGCCCTGGACCAATTGGCAGCCAAAGGACCAGGCCCGTTTTTGCGATTCGGCACTGCGTAGCTTTAACTGACAATTACGCGGTCGTGCGACGTGGCTCCAAAACAAAATTGACGTCCTTTTTTTCCCACAAATAGAGCTTTCTTTTGGTGGTATTTGATCGCCCCTGCGGTTTTTATTTTTTGCGCTATAAACAAAAATAGAGCGACAATTTTGAAAAAAATGCAATATTTTTTGCTTTTTGCTATAATAAATATCCCCAAAAAATATATAAAAAAAAATTTTTTTCCTCAGTTTAGGCCGATACGTATTCGCGGTCGTGCGACGTGGCTCCAAAACAAAATTGACGTCCTTTTTTTCCCACAAATAGAGCTTTCTTTTGGTGGTATTTGATCGCCCCTGCGGTTTTTATTTTTTGCGCTATAAACAAAAATAGAGCGACAATTTTGAAAAAAATGCAATATTTTTTGCTTTTTGCTATAATAAATATCCCCAAAAAAATATATAAAAAAACATTTTTTTTCCTCAGTTTAGGCCGATACGTATTCTTCTACATATTTTTGGTAAAAAAAAATCGCAATTAGCGATTATTGATTGGTTTGCGCAAAAGTTATAGCGTTCACAAAATAGGGGATAGTTTTATAGCATTTTTATTAATATTTTTTTTTTTACTAGTAATGGCGGCGATCAGCGATTTTTATTGTGACTGCGACATTATGGCGGACACATCGGACATTTTTGACACATTTTTGGGACCATTGTCATTTATACAGCAATCAATGCTATTTAAATGCATTGATTCCTGTATAAATGACAGTTGTAGTGAAAGAGTTAACCACTAGGGGGAGGGGAGGGGTTATGGGCTCTGACGTGTGTGTTTTTTTACATTAGGGGGCGGGGCTGACGTCTGACGTCATTGATCGGCTTTCCCGATGACGGGGAACAGCCAATCAATGACAGGCAGAGTAGGAAGTGCGGGGAGATGTTTGTTTACACAAACCTCTCCCCGTTCTTCAGCTCCGTAACCCGATCGCGGGACACCAGCGGCGATCGGGTCCGCTGGTCCCGCGGCCAGGGTCACGGAGCTCCTGACCGGGTCGCTGGCGGCGCTCGCGCGACCCACGGGCAGGCATTTAAAGGGGATGTACAGGTACGTGGTTTTGCCTGCCCGTGCCATTCTGCACACGTATATATGTAGTGGGCGGTCGGGAAGCGGTTAAAGAATAGCGATATATGATACATCAAGATATTGAATTTCTTATAGACTCCTCCTCTTCTTCTTTTCATTCCAAAAAATGTGAATATTTGGTGACCAGCCTACAGTATGATCCCATTTGGGGTGGGTGGTAGCGGGATATCAAACTCCAGTTATTGTACCCTAAAGTTATTATTACTTCTTGTTAGTCATTCCCCAATTTTTTTTAGTATCTGTTCTATGCAATATGATAAGCAAAAACAATTAATTGGTAATTCATTTATATTGGAATGTATTTTGTCAAAAATAATAAAAATTTTAAAAGTAGAAAAAAAGAATCTGCCTGGCTAATCTGATTGCATTGATGTCTGTATGCCTATAAGCATACTTTCTTTATTGTGCTATTTACAGAAATGTTTGACACACATTTTTTACAAGCTAAAGTGTAAGCATTCCCTAGATGCGTGGTCTTCATCCATTCAGTCTCATTTTAGTATCTCGTGCTCAAATCTCATTTTTGCATTTTTCCACTCAATTAGGCTAATTACTGCAGCTAATTCCTTCTCAGAACACTTTAATCTTCCTTGTTCCTACTTTAAGAAAGAAAACCTTCAATGGCCTTGTGGCCATCTTGGAACACCGAGAAAGATCCAATGCAATACTTATCCCAAACAATGAAACGAATTCTGGGCATGCATATATTTTATAAATATTCTTTAAGGTTTTATCTTTAATGTTCTTAAGACTTTTTATGTTAGTTCTGGCTAAACAAGCTAAAGAACTATTAACTGTGACCTTAATGCTGAGCTACAGGCAGATATAAAAAAACAAACTGATGCCGGTAAATACTTATTAATAAATCATGAAAATTTATTTTTTTAATAAACCAGTGTAAGAATGGACTGACTAGGAATATGCTAATAGAAGGGGATTAAGTTTGTAGGGTATGACATAATGGGGAGTGGTTTACTAAAACTTCAGCATTTAGAAATCTGGTGCAGCTTTGCATGGTAGCCAATCGCTGTCTAACTTCAGTTTATTCAATAAGCTTTGTAATAAATCCTGGAAGCTGGCTGGTTTCCGTGCAGAGCTGCACCGGATTGTTCACACTCCAGTTTTAGTAAATCTCCCCCAATCAGTCTCCTGGAGTATCCAAAAAAACTCTGGACAGCCGCACACTGGAGGATCAGTCTCCTGCTGCTCCTTCATTGTCCAATCAGCAGCCTGAGGTGTAAGGAGAAGATATTACCGTATTCCAAGTCTGTAGCTGTAATGGAGAAAGTGGTGTCATCCACCTGCTGTGCTGTGTTGCATGGCTGTGTAAATCTTAGCACTAGAAGGAGAAAACTACGAATACTTTGACAGGTAAAACTGTTCCCTTATATGTATTTGATTTGTGTATTTAGATGACTCTGCATAGCGGTGTCTGTTGCATGGGGAATTCCAACCTAAAGTTCACTGATTACCATAATTAACCCTGTCTGTACTGTGCTCCAGTGGCGGCTAGTGGGGTTTTTCTTTTTTTAAGGGGGGCAGCAAACAACCACCCCCCCGGGCGGCTGGCACTTACCCCATATTTTAGGAGACGGGCCAAAGGCAGTGGCTCCGGTGTCCTCCAGCACAGTGGGGCGGACCCCATCTAGGTGGCAGGCGGCAGGGTGCGGGCAGCAGCTTCCTCCATGCGTCTCCACTCTCTTCCTCCTCAGCTCTAGGCATCCAATAGGATCGCTTGACGTTTTGGCCAATCAGGAAATGGGTCTCACAACCCGCCTCCTGATTGGCAGGGAGGAAATTTAGTGTGAAAATAGCGAATACTCATTCGCTAGCGTCACACAACCACACGTACACTGCTGCTGCTAAACTGACATTTAGAAGCAGTTGGGCATTTTTTTCAACTGCTCCTGAACTTTCCTCTATGTTATCTTATCAGTACATGTACACAGGGTCGTTTACAGCCGTTTCTAGGCAGTTGAGTTTAGAGGCTTTTTTTGGAACGCAAAAAAATGGGTTCAGAAGCTGAGTTTAGAGGCATTTCAAGCGGCAAACGCTTTTAAACGCGGCTTAGTGTGGTAACTAGCATTTAGCCGTGTTTCATTTACCGGTGTTTTTCGTTTTTGGATATTTTGAAAAAAAGATATATATTTTTTTAAAATGCTTTTAAACGCAAAAGTAGCAATACTCACCTAAACACGGCAAGTAAACGTGGCAAAACAGACGTTTTAAACGTGGGTTACTATCTGTCAAGTTAAATCATTCAGGAGAGGTTGTAAAAACGTCCCGTGTATACTGGAAAAGTGAAAAAACACCTTAAGCAGTGGGCAATGGCGAATTGTTTACCTACCTATACTGACCATCAATTCAAAGTAGCATGTCTACACAGACCACTAATGTCAGGGGACACCACAATTCACACTGCCTTCATTCATTTTCTGTTATTATTATTCATGCAATTTTAACAACTGCAAATGTTGTTGTATAGGGTATAAAAATTGATGTGTCAAATATGTTAGGTATGCAATATTATTTATTCCTACATTTAAAATGTTCTATATTGTAAAGATCATGCTAATGTACTGCAGATTGCAGGCATATTTTTTGTTCGCAGAGGTTTCCTGAGTTCCACCAAAGTAAAAATGTTGAGAAAGGCTGGACTAGAACGGTTAGATTTTCTGTTTGACTGTCTTTGTCTTACTGTGTCATAACACACCAACAATCTTTCCCCTGGCACTGCAACAATAAGACATAGACTTCCCATCACATTCTGTCCATATAATATGTCACTAGAACAGGAAGTAAGGGAAAAGCTTCCATATGAGGCCACACAGCAGCAAGAACCTGCAAAAGTTCTAACCCAGGGGTGCCCAACCGGTGGCCCACGATCTTCTGCTCTGGGATGGAGGGTCGGCAAGCCCACATGGCGGGTTGCCAACCCACCACCCCAGAGCATCAGTGTTGTGAATGGAGCCGGTGGTAGAGGAAGCAAGCGGCTGTGGAGCAGAGCTGCATAAGCTGATGATTCCTGTATAGCGCCGGCTCCTGTCACAGGTGGAGTGATACCTAATGCACTCCACCTGGGACAGCAACAGCCAATGATACCTGAATGGAAGACTGTTATTAAAGGCCAGTTTATTACTAAAATCACAGTGTATATATGGGCATATCTGTTCTGCAGTGGTTACTGGGTTGCTTTCAACTTGATCCGCAGGTGCAGAGCGGTGCTTACCTGCACTAAGCCATAGGGTTCTGTTATTGCCTGTGGGTTTGTTGCACTTTCTGAAAGTGCACCAAAACTATTGACTGCATAGTAACAGAAGTCTATGGCAGGAATACCACAGGTGCACTGCGCTGCACCTGTAGTGTGGGTAAACCACATTGCATCAGTGTGAAAGCAGCCTTATGCCCCGTACACACGGACGGAAATTCCGATGGAAAATGTCCGATCGGACCATGTTGTCGGAAAATCCGACCGTGTGTGGGCTCCATCTGACTTTCCGACGGTAAAAATTTGAGATCCTGCTCTCAAATTTTCCGACAACAAAATCCGATTGGACTTTTTCCGATTGTGTGTAGAGAATTCCAACAGACAAAGTGCCACGCATGCTCAGATCAAATTAGGAGACCGACCTATTGGCTAATAGCCTCTACGTAGTTCCGTCGTACGCAACGAACGTCACCACAATCAGAATGATCGGATTTTCCGACAACTTTGTCCGACCGTGTGTAGGCAACACCAGCGTCGGACAAAATCCGTCGGAAAAAATCCAACGGATTTTGTGGTCGGAGTTTCCGGGGCATTAGGCCCATTTCACACGATCGGTTCAATCGGGTCTGACCATCCATTCACCTGTATGGAGCAGCAAATGTAAAAGGGCTTGTGTCCGTTTACACCCACGTACCTCCAATCCGATCCACCAAAAAAATAAAAAACAGAAGGGAATCCATCCTCTTCCGTCTGGGTGGATTGGAGGGCCCATAGATTAGAGCGGGCTGTGTCCGTGTCTGCTCTGCATATG
Source organism: Lithobates sylvaticus (assembly GCA_028564925.1). NCBI lineage: Eukaryota > Metazoa > Chordata > Amphibia > Anura > Ranidae > Lithobates > Lithobates sylvaticus. Next base: position 210,589,189 of record CM053030.1, on the reverse strand, counting down.
CCTGTCATCCGCTCATTGGGGCCTGCGACCAGTTATCAAGTCGCTCTTCAAAAGGTTGGGCATCCCTGTTCTAACACTCCCCTAGTCTATCCAAAACTTAAACAAATATTTGACTTGTAAGAAATCTCCTTTTGGGCAGGTCCAATCCATCAGTCTTTGAGCATCTTCAGTTCTTAACACTGATTATCAGGCCAATTCTAATAAGCTAAAGGAGAATAATGAGCACCTTAGACAGTAGGAGGTACATTTTATTGCACACAGAAATGTTCTAACTTGCAAGCAGGTCCAATCATTCTCTCTCCCGTGTATAAGACTGAAGGATCCAAAGTGCCTTGTGCATGTACCACAGTCAATATCAAGTAAGTTTTTGGTGTTGAGCAATGCCATAAAAATACAGACAAAAGTCTCCTTATCATTAGTTCTTGAAGACAATCTGACACCAATGGCCAACCTATATGTGTTTCATGACTTTGTCAGAGATGAGGATAAAGTTCTAGCTTTAAGAAGAGATTTTTTTTCTTCAGGGATCTCACATACTTTTATTAAATGATCCCGCAAACAGCTGTTTATTATCTCAATGTTTGAGTTTAAATACATACAGTATGTGTCAACTGTATTAGCAGAGCGCTTACATAAGGAGACACTTTTTTTTAAGGTCTGTAGCAATCCTTACTCTTTAAATGCATCTTTAGCTAAAACATTTTCAGTTTCGGATAGCATGTGGAAGGGTTTGAACCTATATCATGGTTTTATCTCTGTCTGTTCTTGCTTGAATATTCACCTTCTCGATTTGTACAGGTGACCATCCATACCGGGACAATATATAATTGGGAAATGCAAAGTTTTATAGTGGACACCAAAATAGAAGGTAAGGGATGAAAAGAGATGATCTCACACTTCATTTTAGGTCTTTCCCTTCAGAAAATGAAGGCAAATATTTCCAACAACACAGACAGTTCAAAAAAATGACAGTGGTGTTATGGTTAGCCTATAGATACACTTTAATTGATGTGTTTTTAACAATATTTTTTACCTCACTTTTTACAATATTGTTCTGCAGAAGGGGAAGTTCGGCTTTAAGTACTCCTCCCCTCTCCCTTGCCACATTTGGCATGCCATTTTTTTATTTTTTTTGGGGGCGGAGTGGGTACCTAATTTTGACAGGTACCTGTTCCCACTAGGAGATCCGAGCGGAAGTTCTCCTCTCTCCCTTCCTCCCTGCAGTTTACTGGGACACATCACATGTTCCAGAAGGGTGCCGGACCTTTCAGCGGGTGCAGAACGACTCGCGCATGCACAGTGAAGCTGCAAGCTGTCACAGCCAGATGCTCACAGTTGAAATGCCGGCGCCGGGGAGAGAAGCGATGGTTTGGGTGACCACGTCGCTGGATCCTGGAACAGGTGAGTGTGTGTTTATTAAAAGTCAGCAGCGACACAATTTGTCGCTACTGACTTTTAGTAAACACGAAAAGTACTAGAACTCCTCTTTAATATATCATATACATCTTGTGCCGGTTCTGGTGGTAGTCATGGCACCTCAGTCACATTTTGGTGATTCTAAAACCACAGTTCAGAGTGAAGAACACTTCACTGATATCAGAACCTCAATTCCATCCCATAGATGAAAGCATAACACTTTTCTTTCTCATGCCTGTTTTATTTTCAGGACAAATCTCCCAATGTCGTGTTACTACATCACATTACCAACTTGAGTGTCTAGATCCCTTCTCCTAGGCTTCTATGAAATTGGAAAAAAAAACAGAAGGATACTGCGATTTGATTTTGAAAAAAAAAAAACAGAAGGATACTGCGATTTGATTTTGAAAAAAAAAAAAAAAAAAAAAACATAAGGATACTACAATCTGATTTTAGAAGGATATTTTTTGTACTTTCACATTTTATTTTTATTTTTAAATGTTTTCAATGCACATATGGATTCTTTATTCTGGTGTCTAGACTTTCAATTTAATTTGTATCTTAGTTTATTGGTACCTCTTCCTACCCTTCTCAAGACACACTGCTGGGTCCAGACCCGTGCACATCCATTCTTACTAACTCTGATGCCTGCTGCCTCAATGTCCACTCCCTGGCCAGTAAAAATAAGGCAAGCTGCCCGCACCAAGGCACAGATGTCCCATAGACTTCAATGGGACATTGCTTGAGCAATATGGGTTTGTCCCATTCAGATAAATGGGGTGTTAATGCGCAGGTACTAGATTTTTACAGGCTGTGCTGCAGACAGCACCAGATGAAACAAGTATGGACCCTTGGGGGTGGAAATCCGTCTGTGTGTGTTCAGAGGAGCCAGGGGCATTTTTGTTGCATTATGAACATGTGCTTGAAATAAAATCAGCAACTTTTTTTTTCCCAGTAAAGTTTGTAAAAGACAAATAAATCCATGTATCTGTTCTAAGGCATCCTCTTTGCGTTGGTGTATTGCTTTTCATGCATTGTAATTATAAAAACAAACTTTTATAAGATGGGACCAACTTTGAAGACGCTGATTATTACTTCAGATTTTTCCTTTTTTTAATTTTTTTACCAAATCTTAAAAGGTTAGGTCAATAAAGTATAAACCATATGTTCTTAAGAGGGAAAATAATTATTAAAAATCTCTTTACACAAGTGTGGCTACATGTCTGGTATTTTAATATACTGGCAAATAAAAAAAAGTGAATTTATGTCAATGGTACTAATAGGATGTCAATGCAACAGTAGGTCTGTCATGGTTTCTAGTGAAGTTGACAGTCATTTATGGCTAAATGGTAGAGACATTAAAGAGAACCCATGCTAAGTATTTAAAGACAAACACAATGAGAGTGTATAGCAGGCACACTAAGGTGCCTATTCTTACCACAATCACTACAATCTCATATAAGCTTTAACATGTTAGTGCACTTTCTTAGTCCACATTTTTTTAAAAGCATTATAAATCTTCCTATCTGCACCTTGTATTTTTAACCTGCATAAGGATGTTTATCTGGGAGCTTCACAGTGTCATTAGTTGGCCTATAGTAGAGTAAATCTTCACATCCCGCTGTCACAATTTTAGTTTGTGTTCAATCATAAGGCATGCAGCATGGCACTGCACACATTAATGTATGACCTCTGTCTGTAGTCCAAGAACTGACACTTCCTGTTAAGAAACTACATATCTCACAATCCTTGCCTCTATCAGTCCAGTGCTCTGCAGGTTAAAGCTAATAATTAATCTGACACAGCCAGAGCAATTAACAGAGAGATCACTGCTTTATAACATTGGCAGTCTCTCATTTGTGATGCAACACATAGGAAATGGCAAGGCTTGCACTGAATGCTATGTGACCCAGTACAAGAAGTTGCTTGCCCCTTTGATGAAAAGGGACAGGCTACCTTTGGTGAATAGGGACAGGCTACTTGTAGAAAACCATGGACATAGGCGAATCAATAAGCCATTACACCACAAACTGCAGCTGCAACATTTGGGCCCATCATTACAAGGTAAGACAAAGAAACAACACATTTAAAAGTATACATTGTCTTTAAACTAATATCTAGTTATCCTGTCATGAAGGTCCAGGTTAATGCCTTTCTAGTTCTGAGGTGATGAGTTCTTATTATCGTGCTCCTCTGTTGTTACGCTGTCACATGCAACCCTGATGGAGACAACGTGTGCCAACACATATCGCGCAGGCATTGGCCATTGTTACACTATCAGGATGTAGATCCAGAGCAATGATGTTCTAGAATGTCCATGTAGACAGGAGATACCAAAAGGATAAAAAATATATAAAAACATAATTTTCTAAAAACTATTTAAAAATATAATAATTTATAAAAAAGAAAAAAAACATATGTATGCAGTGCTTTTGCGAACTGTCTTCCAGTTATGATTTACATCTACTTTAGCAGTGCCTGAATGACAAAAATGTAGTAGCAGGAACCTTAGTGTACCCGCTAAACACAATCACTGAGTTTTTCCTTAAAATACTTAGCATGGGTGTATTTTAAGCTTTTGGCTTGAATTTTACATACACAATAACAGTAATGCATATTATATACTGCAGGTGGACATTTTCAGATGGAAGTATACATCCTAAACAGCACACTACTTACAAGGAACTTCAAGTGAGATGTATGTGCATTGTGCTTTGTAGGTATAGCAGTCCATGAGTTTAGGACATACGCACCATTCATGCTGCAAACAAGAGTCAAGAAATTCTGAATACAGGAGACAAGGGATGATTGAGCAGTTTGGAATAGACTGACATTCGCATGTTCTAAGAGAAAAACGATCTTATTAAAAATGAACACATCTGCAGTGGTGAGCCATTTCTGAAGCTCAAAGGCAAATAAAGTTATGCTTTTGTGGCTAAATACCCCATGGTAAAATACATTCTCATAAATGTTCACAGCTTGTCTGTGATGGAAAGTTCAGTTCCTTTCCAACTACAGCAGTTATACAGAGATGCATAAGTTATAACACGAACTTGTACCATAGGCCTGGTACATGTACGCATGTCAATCAGCAATTATTTACAAACGGTTCCAGATTTTGTCACCTATGGCTGCTAACAGTATAAAGACATACGACTCCGGCGCATAGCTTCACTTATTAGATAGGCAGGGCTTAACTCAGGCTCCTCTGTCATTATTACTATATTTTGCCATTCACCAGTCTGGTTTGATTTTTTTATAGTGTCTACTACACACAAAGCATACAGACAGTCATCAAAAGTGGCTGCCATTGTAAGCGGCCTGCCATCCCATGTTCTTCTGTCTTCCTGGTCTTCAAATGCTTGCCGCACAGCCTGTACCATTTTAATAGTCCCTCTCAGGTAAGGAGAAGGTATGTCGCTATAGGCCTTTTCAGGCAAGAGGGAGTTGCTGACAGGTGTAGAATCTTTTAACAGTAATTCTCTCTCCAGTGAAGTGTTCCTTTGGCCATAGAGGTCGGTCCCCAATACCATTAGTCTACCAGCTGATCCACCAACTATAATGTCTTGTTTAAATTCCCCAGGGACATTGAAGTTTAGAGTAACTGTACAGCAAACACCACCTTCCAGAACCATCTGAAATGTACAAAAGTCATCACTCGTTATCTGGCGTATTCCTTTTATATGGTCTGTCTGCTTCACAAATGTTTTCAGAAGTCCATGGACCTTCACTGCTTTCTGGCTGGTCAGGAACGTCAGCAGATCAATTATGTAGCTACCCACAGAATGCAGTCCACCTCCACCCATGAGGTCGTCACAGCTCCAATTATACTTCTTTCCCAAGAGGCTCCCGCTGTGAACCTGTACTTCACATACTTGAAGCTCCCCAACGTATCCCTCTTGAATCAGCTGTTTCATCTTTCCAAAAGCAGGCAGAAACCGTAACACATTTCCCATGATGCTCATCAACTTTGGATAATAATGGGCCGCCGACATCATGCGGAAAGCATCAAGAGGCGTTGCTGTTCTGTCACAAATGACGTTCTTTCCGATCCCTGTAGGACATAAACAAAAATAATTAGACTGATATATTGACATGTTGTTTCCAATGTACATAAACAGCGGATAGGAGTTTAATGAATGCAACTGGTATAAACAGCTACAAAATGTTTTCCACACACTGATCTCAATGTGCAGCAAATGAGACATTTGTCAGTTGGGATCTTGAAAAGCACTTTTTGTCTAAATAGAAATGTCAAGGGTTCCAATGGAGCTAGCAATCACAACATCCCGACAACATTGAACATTAACATCTGTCCTTCAAGACGTAAAAGAGAGTTTCTGGGATTGTTAAGGTGCATCATTTCTCAAAGAATCAACATACATAAAATGTGCTAAAATCCAAAGTTTATTATCACAACCAAATTTAGCAATGACAAATAGCAAAAAGTAGCTAAGGGTAATATATTTAATGGCTAACTAAAGTGGACATCATAGCAAGCTTTCCAGATGTCAGCTGGGGTTAATTCAAAGAGCAATTCAAATATTATTCATATCAAGTGGGCTTAAAAGTCAATCGTTACCCATGAAGGGAAAAAGCAACAGGTTCACTTTAATGCCTCCCACCCCAGTAGCACACAAACTTCCCATTGCTCCCCTGCTACTCTATTCAATAAGTAAAGCAAATCATCCATGTCAGACCTTACATAGGGCTCACTGTCCCTGTGACTGGCACAGCCCAATCATCAAGCATTGGCATTGTCACAAGAGATGAATCAGAACATAATGGTATGACAGTCGTTAGAGAATGGCTACTTTCACATCATTTTTTTACAACAGACAATACACAGAATTTTCCATTTATTTACACTAAACCTGATAAATGCAAAATTTTTATTCTGGGCAAAAAAATTGCAGAATTTAGAATATTGTAGCTATATTAGTGCACTTGCACAGTGCAAATAAAAAATATCACATACAGAACTCAACTGTGTTGTTCCAAAATGTAGAAAAAAATATATTAAATTAAAGATGATCCCAGAGTTGGGGTTTTCTGTCCCAGGTGAAAAATACAGTAGCTGACAGTTTAATTCATAATGGTTCTGGCATAACAGGACAAGTGATAATGGTTATATGAGTTTAGTTTAGGGATAGAGTTGCTAGGTTAGCTTTGATAGGTTTAGCAGTAGGATATGAATCGTGAGTTTGGTTTAGGGGTTATTGTTTAGGTTACGTTTAGTGTTTATGTCAATTGATTTTTGGGCCTAAAACATTTAAAAGACACCCAAAACTGTTTTATTACACCAAAAATGACTATAACAAGCCAACAACAGACTCATGCTTTTAGGTTGTTGCCCAATGAAAAAACAAAGTCTTGCAATGATAGAGCATTATGGGGGGTGAATTATGTGCTACTATTCCTATGCTGTCAAACGTAATGACTCAATTTACTTAGCAGAAAACACTGTAGTTAAAAATTATCCATTAAGTGAATAAAATAAAATTAATTGCTGAATAATTAAAAGTAATTAAGACAAACAGTTCCGGAAATAAAGCATAACTGTGAGTACAGTTAAACGACGTTTCAGATGTGGCAAGCGTTACTTCCTAAATTAATTATTTTTCAGGGGCAGGACAATTATGCAAAAGACTGCTTTGGCCCACTGTAACCCTTATGCCGCGTACACACGGTCGGAATTTCCGATGGAAACAGTCCGATGGGAGCTTTTCAACTGATTTTCCGACCGTGTGTATGCAATTCCGACACGCAAAATTCCGACGCATGCTCGGAAACAATTCGACGCATGCTCGGAAGCATTAAACTTCCCTTTTATAGTGCTGTCGAACGTGTTTTATGCCGCTGTGTTACTGACCGTCGGAATTTGGTGTGACCGTGTGTAGGCAAGACAATTTGAGCGAAATTCCATCGAAATTCCGACGGGAAAACCATCAGAGCTTTTTCCGACGAGAATTCCGACCGTGTGTACACGGCATTAAAGTAATTGTAAAGGTAATTAAAGAAAAATAAAAAATAAGAAGAAGAAACATCTCTATACTTACCTGCTCTGTGCAATGGAATTGCACAGAGTGGCCGCGAACCACCTCTTTTCGTGTCACCTGTCGGCAATCGCACTCCTGGCTCCTCCCAGTGCCCCCATAAGAATCATGCATGCTTGCACCTGAGCCCCACTGCTGCGGCCATTGACACAGACAGCGGGACTTGGCCCACCTCCCTCCCTCACTGGCTTTGATTGACAGCACTAGGAGCCAATGGCTCAGCAAAGCGAGAAGCGGAAGTGAGGGGAGAGAACAGCTGCAGACGTGCACGGTGCTGAATCGAATGAGGGCTCAGGTAAGTAAAAGGAGGGATGAGGGGGAATTGCTGACACCTAAACATTTTTTACCTTAATGCAAGGAATGCATTAAGGTAAAAATGTTTAGGCTTTACAACCACTTCATGCCTGCAGTGGGACAGAAGTGCAGGGGGTACAGCGGTGGGGCAGATGTAAAAGGAGGTGCATTGATGGGACAGAAGAGCAGGGGGGTACAGCAGTGGGGCAGATGTAAAACGAGGTGCATTGGTGGGACAGGTGAGCAGGGGGTTACAGTGGTTGGGCAGAACAGCAGGGGGAACAGAGGTGCTCAAAGGGTTGCCTACCCCTGTACTACAAGATACAAACATCAATTTTAGTAACTATATAACCACCAGAGCTCTGATTTCGGAGCCGAATGTCCTACCTTAGAACAATTTTAAAAATACACAGGAAAGCAACGTAAAATTGTACATAGTATAAATCTGCACGTCTGACAGAACATTAGTCAGTGGGGACACTATGTTATAAATATTCCGCTCTCGGGAGGAACAACAATTCTACAAGAAGTAATAGAGTCATTAGAGACGCTTCAAGTCTTCTGACTCCTCTGCACGGCTTGTTGATGCACACTGCTGGAAACAGCGCAATAAATATTTTGCCACTTAAAGTAGATTTAGAGGAAGATCTCGCATCTGATTAGATACCGTACACATACAGGAGATTTGCATCTACTTCCATTATAACACTGAGGCACTGGCTGTCTGCAATAAATACATTCATTGTACCTTGTCTCTTGCTGGAAATCTAATAGTGACTTCCATTTACCAGGAACAGAAGCTATCATTTGGATATTCGCTTGGAATACCAACTCCTGGTGAGATCAAATACTGTGGTACAAGTTCACAAAATTCATTATTGGCCACCAATGGTCAGAATTCTGTATTCTAAACAATAAAAACAACAGTAGACTCTGCCAATGTTTACAAGGAAAAGACTGTGCTACTGTCAGAAATGTCCCTTTGTTTACTGCCTCCTTCCTTCCGCAGTCCACCCCGAGTACAGCTGGCCATAGACTGGTCGAAATCTGTCCAGTTCAGCAGAGACCGTTGTGGTCAACTTCTGCCAAAATGACACGCTTGAAAACTTTTGTCAATCAACAACTCAAGCCAATCAGCTGCAGCCACTGTCAGTGTATTCTAATGCCCCGTACACACGGTCAGAAATTCCGACCACAAAATCCGTCTGATTTTTTCCGACGGATTTTGTCCGACACTGGTGTTGCATACACACGGTCGGACAAAGTTGTCAGAAAATCCGATCATCCTGAACGTGGTGGCGTTCTTTGCATACGACGGGACTACGTAGAGGCTAGTAGCCAATAGCTTTGGTCTTGTAATGTGATCTGAGCATGCATGGCACTTTGTCCGTCGGAATTCGCTACACGCGATCGGAAAAAGTCCGATAGGACTTTGTTTTCGGAAAATTTGAGAGCAGGATCTCAAACTTTTTCCGTCGGAAATTCCGACGGAAAAATTCAGATGGAGCCCACACACGGTCGGAATTTACGACAACATGGTTCGATAGGACATTTTCCGTCGGGAAATCCTAACGTGTGTACGGGGCATTACAGTGGTGGATCCCACTATCAGAAAACAATGCACCCGCAAGGGGATTCCTCCATCCACTGCTGGCTGAAATAATACCTGTCTATGGCCAGCTTATGATCGAGTACTCAGAGAAAGAGAAAGCTTATCAAGATGTAGGATGTCCAGTGTTCGAGCCTGGCCACTGTCCTCATAGCTTCCCTTGCGGTATGATTATGTCAGATTTTTGATGCTCAAAGCGTTACATTGTTTTGCATAGAAATTAGGCGTTTTATATGGTAGGCCTTTAATTCTTAGCAATAACACACTTAAATCTGTCCACTAAGAGTCTAGTAGATATCCTGGGTATGATAAAGTTTGAAACACAAAATCATAAATTATAATATAATAAATAATTATAAAAAATAAAAATCTAATAATAATAATAAAATAAATTTCCTCATAATTCACTATCGCTCAATTCTGCAAGTGTTCTAAGTTACTATCGCTGTTTTCTAGCACTTTTGACGTAAAGGGACACTTTTTGGTTGCCATGGTCAATCTCAAGTTTCCAGGCAGAAAGAACAGTACAGGCATACCCCACTTTTAAGTACACCATGGGGTTTATTTACTAAAGCTGAAAGTGCAAAATCAGGCTCACTTCTGCATAGAAACCAATGAGCTTCTAACCCCAGCTTGTTCAATTAAGCTTTGGTAATAAAACCTGGAAGCTCATTGGTTTCTATGCAGAAGTGAGCCTGATTTTGCACTTTCCAGCTTTAGTAAATAAACCCCATTGTGTACTTAAAAGTGGGGTATGCCTGTATATATAATATAAAAGTGTAGGCAGGGCACTGGACAAAGCATTAGGGACAAAAGGAAGTGGAATGATTTGATACAGTACACTGTAATCACACAAATTACATTACAGTATGTGTTATGTTTTTTGTACTTTTTGAATTTGCCGCCGGGCTCCACCCCCAAGCGTTGCGACGCTCGCAGGGAATGGAGCCCGGAAACAAAGAGCATCGGGCAGTTGATCCAGCAGAGGACACAGTAGGGGGACATCACAGGATCCTGGTGACAAGGTAAGTATGCTGTACCAGGATTCTGCAATGCAATATCGAATGTGGCTCGGGGACCGCTAATAGTACTGAAATTTAACCCAGAGCCACACTCGGGAATTCCGCCAGGAGGGTTAAAGTGGTTGTAAAGGTTCTTTTTTCTTTTTAAACAACAAACATGTTATACTTACCACCTCTGTGCAAGGGTTTTTCAGAGAGCCGCCCATATCCTCCTTTTCTGGCCCCTCCTCCTCATCGAGTGCCCCCATGGAGAGCCGATTTCCATGGAGCCACTCGTGGGGGGGGAGGGGGCGCGCTCCCGAGTTCTGCTGCTGCGTCCATCGACACAGACAGCAGGACTCGGCCCGGCCCCCCGGCTCCCTTGTCACTGGATTTGATTGACAATCTATCCAATGAGGACCTGAGACAGCGCCTGGAGCTGCTGGGCATGTTCTTGTCGCTGGAACGATCGGGTTCAGGTAAGGAGGGGCTGCCGCACTACAAAAGGTTTTTCACCTTAATGCATAGAATGGCTGGTGTCATAGGTGATCACATGTGCAGCACCATGGCAACTGCAGATTTAGATAAAGACTAAGATGGCGGCATACATATGGGATAGGTAATACATATGCACTTTCATTTCAAATTACCAATTTTCTTCATTGAATGCTATCTGATGAGATGAAAAATACACTTAATTGATAGATTAACTTTTGTATTTACTAAAACTTGCAACCTGTACTTTTCACTTTCCATGTAGACACTATGTGTATGTATGTATTCCATGTGTTCACTAATAATTTAACAATTATTCTGAAATTACAAGTCCACATCTTCATTGAACAGGCCTAAACGTAATGGGGTTGATTTACTAAAAGCAAAATAGGCTGTTCACATTGCAAGGTCATTTGTCCCCACAGTTTACTGAATGTGGTGAAATTTCACTTGGCAAAGAATATCCAATCATGTGCAAGGAAAATAAAAAAACAGCATTTTTGCTTGCACATGATTGGATGATGCAAGACAGCAGAGACTCACTTCATTTACCTAAGCTTTGGGGGAAATTCCCTTGCAAAGTGAAAAACCTATTTGCCTTTAGAAATCAACTCCAATAGCTGTAATGATATAGAACCCTATGCTTTAGGTTTGGATATTTCCATTTCTATTTATGTCTCATTTTAGAATGTGCCTCTCGTGCATATCAAACAGCTCTATTTTTACACTGATTAATGTAGATAATCTCAGTCACCAACTTCCCCCAGACCTCCGCAGCCAGCAAGTGTAAATGCGGCTTCATTACCCATTACCCAGCTCTTAGCAGCAATGTATAAACACTTCAATTACACCCAGTCAGGCTTGTGAAAAACAGAAACAGGAAACAAGCTGTGCCACCCCGCTGATGTTTTTTAATGTGTACATTACTTTATTGTAATTTATTGTTTTATCACTACAAAATAGCTTTTTAGTTATTATATAATATCGGAAACAGAGTAGGCGAAGACAATCTGTCAAATGTTTAACATACAAATCAAGCATTAGTTATTTACTACATGTTCCTTGGTTTAGCTTGCAGAGCACCGCGTGAAAAACATATGCCCCCTCCTTTACCCTCACCAATGAATGAATGAATGAATAATTTATATAGCGCTACATTGCGAACTGAATCGCCTCAAGGCGCTGTATTCGTGCTTTGTTGTCAAGCTTCTAGACGAGGTAGGTCTTGAGTTTTTTCATGAAGGCCTGATGGTTTTCTTCCATGCGGATGTCGGTTGGTAGAGCGTTCCATAGCCGTGGTCCTTGGACAGCGAATCTCCGTTCCCCCTTTCCCCCTTTGTTTTGTAGCGGGATTTAGGAATGAGGAGGAGATTTTGATTAGCCGATCGAAGACTGTGATTGGGTATGTCCCTAAAGCAATGCTCTTTTGTAACCAAAAGAAATACTCGCATTGCGGGGGGGGGGGGGGGGGGGGGTGGAGCCAGAGCTCTGACTTGGGGCAGAAAGTCACTATTTGCATAGTGTGAAGGGGCAGTCACTTTTCCATTTCATGGACTGCAGATTTCATTACTAGAATGTGGCATTTTTTTTGTTTTTTTACATTTTTTTTTTTAAAGCCCCATATACATATTACTAGAACTGACCAATAGATATGATGGTATATACCAGGGATATGCAATTAGCGGACATACAGCTGTTGCAGAACTACAAGTCCCATGAAGAATAGCGAGACTCTGACAGCCACAAGCATGACACCCAGAGGCAGAGCATAATGGGACTTGTAGTTTTGCAACAGCTGGAGGTCAGCTAATTGCATATCCCTGATATATACTGTTTCTTTTAATTGCAGTAGCAAGTGTACACCTCCATTGTTTATGAACTGATACTGCAGTTACTCACAGTCGAAGTTCAGAGGAGAGGAAGCAACAGGAAACGTCTATCAACTGTAATGCAAATTACAAGCAGCTACACTGGTCTTTTATTATCAGTACCCAAAGAATTTACATGCCCATTGTCTAACTTTAACAATACTGGATGACAAGCAGGTTTTCTAAAGGGTGTCTACATTAGACAATTTGGCATCACTTCTGTTAGGGCAAAACTTACCGGCAGAGACAGAAATTTCAGCCAATTTCTAATTCGGGCCGATTTACCAAAAGTTGAGAATGTTTTTTAAATTGCGTGAATATTCACTTCAATCATTCAGTCATATGCAGATGAAATGAGTATAACAGGACTTTAATTTTCACATGATTGAATAAGGCCCGTTTCACACTCCTGCGACTTGAAAGGCGCACGATCTTACCACGATTTCAATGTGATTTCAGGGAATGCCTGTGTAAACTTGAGGTCAGTGGAGCATCAAAGTCAGACCAAAGTAGTACAGGAACTACTTTGAAGTCGGAGCAACTTGAAGTCGCACAGATATGAATGGTTGTCATTGGAAATCATGGTGTACGACTTGTCATGCAACTCTGCAGTCCCACAAGTCCTGCAGGACAAGTCACACAAGTGTGAAAGGGGCCTAACTGAAGACCTTCAACTCGTTTGGCCCTCTTGATCATGGCCTCAAGAGGCTATAACAGGTTGGTGAAGCCGCGGCTGTACAGATAAAAAAGAAAGGCCTAGTACATTACTAAACAAATATTTATTGATAATAAACCTAATTAATGCATACTCACAATAGCCTAAGGCCATACATGACCCATGGCTGCAAGAAAGAAGTTTGTATGATTCCCCCATCAACACAGACAGTGCTGGCAAGGAAATCCCTCCTGACGAGCAATTGTCTTCTCCCGGCGGCGGAAGCCAGTGCTTATCGATAGCAACTAGAGCAGCCGTTAGCGATAATTGCAAGAGATCTGGCAGGCTGGTTGTAGCCAAATTAAACGATCGATCAACTTGGTACATTCAGCATGCACATAAATGGTCCGAATCTTGGCCGGTTCCTGCTGAACAGGCCAAGATTCAAACCGTGTAAGGACAATCCAAATGGCTGGGCAGTTCTGCTAAAGATGACAATCACACAACCCTGACATCACTCAGACTTGCTAGCTGATGCGTTTCAAGGGATGTGCCCACTTCTTCAGAGCAAAGCTTTGGTTTGGTAATGCACTAGACCTTTGCACCTTTTTGTTTTTTGCTTATGATGATAGACTCCTGGGTCTGAAGCAGGAGACATTGGCAGCTTATCAATTGCAGATTGCACTCGACATCTGAATGGTCAAAGGAAAGGGGAAAGAGGGGGTGCCAAGCTGCCAATAGTGTAGCACATTTATTGTATGGCAAACTAATATACAGTTAAAAATACACTCAAAAATGTCAGTAGAAAACAGGCACGTCATTAGTGCCAAAAAAGATTGCTAGTGGGAATTCAAATCCAGGCTGGAGCCACTAGGATGACAGGTCTGCTCCAAGACTCCATGCAGAGGTATCGGCAAGCCGCTGGGAAGCCGACACGAGGGACGCAAGCTGTTATAGGAACTGTCAGATACCAACAATGCAGGAGAAAAATCGGGAAAGCGTTTCGAGGGCCAGGTCCCGCCTCCTTCGTCAGCCAGCGTTCAACCTAGCTGCTTTAAGCCTGGCTTTGACTTCCCACTGGCGATCTCCCTTGGAGCTAAGAGAGAATGATGTGGTCCAAGGCACCATAAGTAATCGGCCTCCATCCCAAATTTGAACAAAACGAGAGAAAGTTTGGTCGGCGGGACTTTGAATGAGGCCAATCACTATATGGAGTAAGCATGTACGATATAAAACACAGTATTGCTTTAATGGGTTCCAACAAAAAGGTGGGAGTTTTTTGAGGACTTTGAATGAGAGATGTATACCAAAGAGCAGTCTTGGCAAAGAACATTTTATTGTACCTTGTGAAATCATGATTCCACAGGGTACAATAAAATGTTCTTTGGTATACATCTCTCATTCAATGTGCACAAAAAACTCCCCCCTTTTTGTTGGAACCCATTAAAGCAATACTGTGTTTTATATCATACATGCTTACTCCATATAGTGATTGGCCTCATTCAAAGTCCCGCCGACCAAATTTTCTCTCTTTTTGTCCCTTGGAGCTAATGACATGCCCATTTTTTTACTGATGTTTGTGAGTGTATTTTTGTCTGTTTATTAGCTTGCCATACAATAAACATGCTACACTATTGGCAGCTTGGTGCCTCTCTTTCCTCTTTACTTCTTTAATTGCAGTGTCTGGGTTCCCAGCTTGCTCCAGGAGGCAGCTTTGCTTTTACCAGCAATGTCAGCTACATACCGTTATTTATTCTAAACCTATACCTACGGAACTATCTTTTAAGTGTATTACTTGCACACAAATTTATTTCTAATTGTAACTGGTTTAGAAGTGTTTTCTACAGGCTGACAGTTCATTGATCAGCTATGCTTTATATTATACAAAATCTATCCCTCATACACTCTTCAATTTGCATACACTTACCCTCGGTTGGAAGCTAGTGCAGAGCTAAAGTATTTAGTTGTATTTTGGTTTATTGACATCTGAATGGTCACCTATTATATTATCTTGAAATCTCTGAAAATCTCTAAAATCTATATAAGTAAATCCCAATGTTTACATGTATAATGAACTTACGCACTACCGAGAAAGCAGAGGCCTATGTTCGGGCCAGTGCGCAAGTCTCCACATGCATGTAAACGATGTGATTTGTGTATATACCATATTTATCGGCGTATAACACGCACCTTCATTTTAAGAGGGTAGTTTCAAGAAAAAAATGTACATTTTAAATAAAGAACTTTGAAGCAAAATAAGGGTCACAGCCCATCAATGCACCCTGCTCAGGGCCCATCAATGCACCCTGCTCAGTGCCCATCTGCAGCCACTAAATTGCCCAACAATGCTGCCTGCTCAGTGCCCATCTGCAGCCTTTAAATTGCACATACATGCATCCTGCTCAGTGCCCATCTGTAGCCATTAAACTGCCCAACAATGCAGCCTGTTCAGTGCCCATCTGTAGCCATTAAACTGCCCAACAATGCAGCCTGTTCAGTGCCCATCTGTAGCCTTTACCTTTCCCATCGCTCAGTCACTCACAGCCATGCCACCTCCTAGCCCTGCTCATATGATAGACAGAACAGTGGCCCAATGCGGGGCCAAGAAGCGTGGCTGTGCGTGACTGAGCACCGGGTACACAGGAGATTGCGGTTCTGTGTAATCCAGCGGCGCTCGCTACTCCTCTTCCCTGAGAGATATCAGGGATCGGCGTATAACACGCACACACGATTTCCCCCTGATTTTCAGGGGGGGGGGGGGAGTGCGTGTTATATGCCAATACAGTACTTTTCTTCTACTATGTTGTATGGCCCTCTTGATGTGATTGTAAATCAGCTTCAATTTTCTTCTGTGCCGGGTCAGACTGACACGAAGAGAAAAAAATCCTGCACTAAAAAAGGTAATTATACGACCACTTTCACTCTAGGGATGCCTACAAATTTCCAGAACATAGCCAAATGTTAAAGGTATAGCTTACCTTTACCAAAAAACTGCATATGCAGATAAGGGATGTCTGTAAATGAAACCAAGCTGTGTAGCTTTGATCAAAATTGAATAATGCTTTTGCTACAGGTGTAGGCCACTTAAGACCCATTTCACACGGGCTATCCGATCAGGTCCGCCTTTCAGTTTTTTTAGGCGGACCTGTTCGGACCCTCCAGTCTTTTCTATGGAGCGGCGGATGTCAGTGATGACATGTCCACTGACATCCGCTGCTATCTGATCCGATCCTGTCCGCAAGATCCAGGTGGATGGTGGTCCTATTTTCCATCCATCTGGCGGATTGGATATAATCGGATTAAAACCTATAGGCGGTCAGTTTTCACCCGATTTCCCCATAGAGGAGAGCGGGACTGGGTCTGTTTCCGCTCTGCACAGTGGAGAGATCCCTCTCTGAGCAAGCAGAGTCCATTAAGCGGAGGCTCCCTGGTGAAAGGGGCCTTAGTACCTCATGAAACCTGACCTGAAAACTCCCAGGATATTGCTAGGATGTTGCTAAGAGAGTCCCATATATCACTGTTTACCTTCACCCTCACAGGAACAAGCTCTCAAATGCTGGGCTACGCATCAGTGGAGAGAAAGCACATGTGGGGAGGTTTGAATCAGAGACAGAGTTTTCAGGTCAGGCTTCATGAGGTACGAAAATGGGCTACACCTATAGCTACTACTACGTCACTACGTTCGTAATTGTTGGCCAACAATTGTGTGGCCGTGTGTATGCAAGACAAGTTTGGGCCAACGCCCTTCAGACAAAATTCCACTGTTTTGTTTGCCAACAATCCAATCGTGTGTACGAGGCTTAACTGATTATGAAATTATTTTTGATTCATTTGAATGGTTATGTTTTTATTATGGTATGTTGTTATTGTTATGAATTGCTATTGATTATGATTTCAATCGTTTTAAAATTTGTCTTTAAATTTTAGACCTAAATAAACTTTCAAAAATTAGGCAAGTACAGCACAGCGTGGGAATACAAATGTTTAGTACAAATCTCAAAGCTGTTGGCAGCAAAGCAGATCATGTGAATATAGTTTAATCTTTCAACGAAAGGACGCAAAGTACTTCTCTATCATTCATAGTCAATAACTAAAATGCCTTCTAAAGACCTTCTTTCAGATCACCATTTGTTTATTCTTATATTAATACCATCCTGGGAATTTCATATATTAGCTATAAAAGCTCCCCTTTCTCAATACTAAAAAGAGAGACCGGAAACATCACTGACTATGGGAACAGAACTAAGTCCAAAATGATTCTAAAAGGATAACTAGCAGCAGAGGGAACATTATTTTTGCCAAATCCCAGAGCACAATCTTGGATTTGGAGTATAAGGGGATTGTAGAAGACAGTACATCCTGGATAAGTGAGATGAACTCTACCTAGTATATCTGGAGAATGCCGCAACCCCACATAATATGCAAAAGTGAACTAATCTCAATATAAAATCTCTTCTATATAAGGGCAATGTATGTCTCCCAAGATACTGTTGATATTATAGAGAGAATAATTGGTATGTATATCATTAATCAATGCAGCAAAGACGACATGGCATTTCCTTACATTTCCATAACAAACATTTGCCTTCATGTTCTTATAGACTACTAGTTAACAAGTGTTGAGTAATGTAGATATTACGTAATTTAAAAGTATGCTCCAGTCAAAATGAAAATTAAGCATTGAGATACATGCAGGAAATACAGCCTACCAGCTCATTAACTGAGCATGCTTGCTATTCTGTAATCACCAAAAAAGTTGAATGACCCTACCCTGGTTACCATTTGTGGTCTGTTATGGTCTGTAAAGACAGAAGGGAATCCAGGACTCCAACCTTCATAGCCACAATAATATTATCCCATGTTCAGCTCCATTGAAAACCATGAGAAACACTTGAAAAAAATAAATAAAATTTGAGGAATTCATAAAAAGCTTCTATGACACTTTTTTTGAATTCCATCATGCCTCCACCCCACAAATGTTGGTGCAAGCAACAGATTTGTGTACAGTAATACCTTGGATTACGAGCATAATTCGTTCCAGAAGAATGTTTGTCATCCAAAGCACTCGTATTTTTTAAAGCAAAATGTCCCCCATAGGAAATAATGGAAACCCAGATAATCCGTTTCACAGCCACTGCTTGTCTATGCAGTACCGCATGTGGCCAGAGGTGCGGGGGGGAGGAGACAGTCGGAAAGACGCTCAGAGACCACTCGGGTACGGAATGTTTCCAAGTGTCTCTGAACGGCTCAGAGTGCCTGCGAGTGTCATCCCCGCACCTCTGGCCAAAATGCGGTACTGCACATCCCAGCTCATCTTGCAAAGTGAGTCATTATTTAAAAAATAAATAAAAAATAGCTCGTATTGTGAAACGCTTGTAAACCGTGTTACTCGCAATCCGAGGTTCCACTGTACCTGTTGGAAACAGGTACATGAATTTTGGGCACTTACTGCGTGCGGAGGTGCACTTGGACCAGAGTGTCAATATGGGCACTCCATCCTCAGTGCAGCTGAGCTCTCTCTCCGCTGCAGCAGCTGCAGCTGTCACACAGAAAGCTCAGTAGGCAAAGGGTTTTATAGTGGGGGAGGCGGAGCCCAATGGAGATTTACAGACACCATTTCCCAATCATGTCCACCTTCCCAGTGACTGACAGCAGGCAGTGGGTGGATCCGTAGCAAATAGACAGCCTGCTTATGGCTGTCAATCACAAGTAGAACATGGACCTGATAACAAGCTAGTGTCTCAGCTTCCCCGTCAGGCTCCGACCACTGTCAGCATTTGTTTTTTTTTGGTGCAATGAAACTTGGAAGCAATGGGTTCTGTAGTCAGAGCAAACAACTGATCCTTGACAGTTCACGGTAGGCCTCATTTACACCGGCATTGTCAAACCTGCATTTATATGTTGATAGAGTATATTTAGATATGCGATAATACCAGTAATGATTTTTCAATGGTGCTGTTTGGAGCATTTGCCTACATTTATATGCATTCAGTTTAGCTGCATTTAGAAAAAAAAGTATTTAGTGAATCCAGGATCCAATTAGGAACTCTAAAAATGGCTAAACACATGTAAACACAGCTAAACCAGCTTTAAGCCCTAATTTGTGGTTGGGGGGGAATAAAAAACAGGCGGTTGAGCTGCAATTTTATTATTTTATCCTAAAGCAGCCCATACATTAGTCACTTTTTCATTCAACCAGTAGGTTTAACAAAAAAAAAAAATGATTTGATTCACCATGCACACATTCAATGTGGATGGGGGAATCCTCCCGCTGAGCCTTTGTATTATTATTATTATTCTTATTATAATACAGGTTTATTATAGTGCCAAGAGTTTGCACATCACTTTACAATATAAAGGGAGACAATACAGCAACAATGCAATTCAATACAAGAGGGTCAGGATGGTCCTGCTCCTGGGAGCTTACAATCTAATAGGGGCTGGGGGAACAAAGGGTATTAACTGTGAGGAATAAACTGATGGGAGAAATAGAAGAAGATTTGGTTATTAGCTGAAGGCAGGATAGGCTTCCCTGCAGAAATTAGTTTTCAGGAATAGCCTAAAAGTAGACAGAGTAGGAGATAGCTGGACAAATTGGGGTATGGAGTTCCAGAGTATTGGAGAGGCTCTGGAGAAGCCCTGGAGACAAGCATGGGAGGAGGAGACAAGTATTTTGACAGCAGGGAGACTTCCCTGCCGTCCAAATGTGCAGATCGAGTGGCAAAAATCCAACAGACTTCTGTACAGCCACCCTGACATTACATGGATCAAAATTCTGCTGGTCCCTGCTGAACCAGTAGGGCAAGGCTGTACAGAAGTGTACACATGTCTCAGCTGCAAATCACATTGCTGCAAAAATTATCCCATAGTCACAATCTCTCCACCAAACGTGACCCATTCAAGTAACCACAGTTGTGGAGCATTGATGCAGCCTATTTGAGGTTAAAACAGGTTTTGAGAAGGCGACATAATGGGGGTTATTTACTAAAGGCAAATCCACTTTGCACTACAAGTCTAAACTACAAGTGCAGTTGAAATTGCACTTGGAAGTGCAGTCGCTGTAGATCCGAGGGGGACATGCAAGGAAAAAAAAAAACAGCATTTTAGCTTGCACATGATTGGATAATAAAATCAGCAGAGCTTCCCCTCATTTGGGATCTACCCCTCAGATTTACAGCGACTGAACTTCCAAGTGCACTTTCAGTGCAATTTCAAGTGCACTTTGCAATTGTAGTGCAAAGTGGATTTGCCTTTTCGTACATACCCCCATTGTCTCCTCACTGTAGACCACTCTTTAGAGGGCTAACGCAAATGTAAATAAACCCTAAAAGCAGGAATAAGTGATCTGGGAAATATAAATGTCCCTGTGTTTAGAAAAGCTAAACGCAGGGGTGCCAGTGTGAATACAGCCTAAGGCTCCAGTATAAGGATACGTTTTTTATTGTTAAACCCCTTTGAGCTACCTGTAAGCCAAAAAATGTATTTCTTTACACCCCTCTGGATTTCAAGAAAGAAGTTCCACTTTACTGGACTATGATTGTACTTTGTGACCCTCATAAATATGCTATAAAGCACACGATCCGAAATCCCGCCAGCAAAAGTCCGATAAGAGCTTTTGGTCGGAAATTGCGACCGTGTTTATGCTCCATCAGACTTTTGCTGGTGGAATTCCTGCCAGCAAAAGACTGAGAGCATGTTCTCTATTTTTCCGACGGAAAAAGTTCCAATTGGAAATTGCGATCGTCTGTAAATTCCTACGCATGCTAGGAAACAATTAGACGCATGCTCGGAAGCATTGAACTTAATTTTCTCGGCTCGTCGTAGTGTTATACTTCACTGCGTTCTTGACCCTCGAAAGTTCAGAGAACTTTTGTGTGACCGTGTGTATGCAAGCCAAGCTTGAGTGGAATTCCGTTGGAAAAACCATCCAAGATTTTTCCGACGGAAATTCCGCTCCTGTACACACGGTCGGATTTTCCGACGGAAAATGTCCTATCGGACCATGTTGTCGGAAATTATGACCGTGTGTGGGCTCCATCGGACTTTTTCCGTCGGAATTTCCGACGGAAAAAGTTTGAGATCCTGCTCTCAAATCCTGCTCTCAAATTTTTTCTTTTTTGACAACAAAGTCCTATCGGACTTTTTCCGATCCGATCGTGTGTATGCAAATTCCGACGGACAAAGTTTGAGATCCTGCTCTCAAATTTTCTGACAACAAAGTCCTATCGGACTTTTTCCGATCGTGTGTATCAAATTCCGACGGACAAAGTGGCACGCATGCTCAGATCATATTACAAGACCAAAGCTTTTGGCTACTAGCCTCTACGTAGTCCCGTCGTACGCAACGAATGTCACCACGTTCAGGATGATCGGATTTTCCGACAACTTTGTCCAACCGTATGTATGCAACACCAGTGTCGGACAAAATCCGTCTGAAAAAATCAGACGGATTTTGTGGTCGGAATTTCCGGCCGTGTGTACGGGGCATTAGAATACCCTGTCAGGTTTTTACTGCTATCCACCTCACCTATCCTGTACAAATATATCAATATTAGTTACAAATCCAAGTATTTTACTATCCTGCTTTACCATTTCAGATAGGTTTGCTTTATGTTGTAAGCAATTCTGTGGGAGAGTTTGATGTCCAAAATATTCTTCACTTCTTAGTGTGACATATAAACTCTGACTGCGCTGTCATAATACACTTCACACAACACTTTGTTAGTGTTATAATAAACATTCCTAGCATTTCTACTCCGCTCAGAGACATGATAAAATAGTCGCTAGCTAAACAAATGCCGGGTCCGACAGATATACTTTACAGAAGAAGTTCTGTAGAATTTGAACAGTCACTGTCTCTACTTCTTCCGAATATCAGTCCCATAGAGTTAATATGATGCCATTACTAGAGGTTGGTGGAAAAAAAAAAAAAGAATTACGGTCACCGAAGGAAACCACAATACCGCGGTTTCTACTGGGTTACAGATTACAATTTTGTGTTGGGCAGTGCAGATAAAATTATGGCATTTCAAGTAAAGCTAAACTCCAACTGAATATAAAAGACCCAAACAAATGCATCTGCCATTGGCTCCTGCTGCTGTCAATTAAAGCAGTTCCAGTTCCACACACTTTTTAAAGTTTGCCTCCCCCCGCATTGGTGATATTTAAAAGGACTCATCTGACCTTTTTTTTTTCCATAATTTCTGTCCGCCCATTGGCTCCTCAATCCCTGGAGTCAATGGGCCTCCCCTGCTGATAGCATTGTGTTATATTACAACTGGAAATTATGCAATGCTAGGTGGATATAGGCACCATTTTTGATTGGGGAATTCAGTCTTTTGTTTGTATTGGTACCTGGCAGCAGCAAAGATATCGGTAGCGGCTGGCGGCGGCAGCAACAGGAGCAACATCGCAAAGCAGATGCTTTTATTGCACTGCATGAGAAAACTGAGATGGGGCACTGCAAATGCGTGATATCGGGAGGTGCATGCTGGGTAGCCAGCTGCACCTAATCCCGGAAGAGAGTCCCAGCAGGCTTCAGATTCCAACAAACAGGATGGCTGCTAGCTTCATCTAGCATTCCAAGTAAGTCCTAATGCCGCGTACACGCGACGGAATTCCGCTAAAGTTTGTGTTGCCTACACACGGTCACACCAAATTCCGACCGTCAAGAACGCATTGACGTACAACACTACGACGAGCCACGAAAATGAAGTTCAATGCTTCCACGCATGCATCGAATTGTTTCCAAGCATTTGTCGGAATTTTGCGCATCGGAATTGCCACAGACGATCAGAATTTCCTGTCTGAAAAACTGAGAACATGCTCTCAATCTTTGCTGGCCGAAATTCCGCCAGCAAAAGTCCGATGGAGCATACACACGGTCGCATTTTGCGATGAAAAGCTCTCATCTGTCTTTTGCTGGACGAATTTCCGATCATGTGTACGCGGCATTAGATGTGCACAAAGGCAGAAACTCTATAATATACAGCACATGCCGATTTTTAATCTACAAGCGGCGACAGTCATGGGGGGTTATTTAAAAGGAAAAAAAAAAAAAACAATGGCTCGAACTCCGCTTAAAATCCTGTGAAGAGGAAGCAGGGGTGGAACGCCCAGCGCTGTGTTCGTGAGTGGACGCACGCAGCTTTGCTCAGGAGTGAGCCCCCATATCAAGCAACTTGCTTTGGGGGCACACGCATAGGAGGATAGGAGGAGGATGAGCCGACTCCCGCTCACATTCTGTTGTGTCTATGGGACATGAAGTAAAGCTAAATCTCTCCAATGGGACACAGGTGGCAAATAAATTGTTCTCCTCTTCCTGTCCTGGTGACAGAATTCGTAAAGAGTGAGGGCAAATCTTTCTAGCATGGGGAGTCTCCAGCAGGGATACAGACACCATGACACACCAGGTTTAACCGCTTAAGGACCGCCTCCTGTAGATTTACGTCAGCAGAATGGCATGGCTGGGCAGAAGCACGTACCGGTACGTCCTTCTTTAAGTGCCCAGCCGTGGGTCGCAGGAGGCGTGCTCGCGACCCGGTCCTGAGCTCCGTGACCGCCGCTGGTGTACCGCGATCGGGTCACAGAGCTGAAGAACGGGGAGAGGTCTGTGTAAACAAACCTCTCCCCGTGTTTCCTACACTGCCTGTCACTGATCAGCTGTTCCCTGTCATCGGAAAAGCCGATCAGTGACGTCAGACGTAAAGCCGCGCCCCCCTACTGTAAAAAAAAAAAACACACACACACTGACGTAACCCCTCCCCGCTCCCTAGTGGTTAACTCCTTCACTGCCAGTGTCATTTACATAGGAATCAGTGCATTTAAATAGCACTGATTTCTGTATAAATGACAATGGTCCCAAAAATGTGTCAAAAATGTTCGATGTGTCCACCATAATGTCGCAGTCACAATAAAAATCGCTGATCGCCGCCATTACTAGAAAAAAAAAAAATATTAATAAAAATGTTATAAAACTATCCCCTATTTTGTAAACGCTATAACTTTTGCGCAAACCAATCAATAATCGCTAATTGCGATTTTCTATTACCAAAAATATGTAGAATACGTATCGGCATAAGCTGAGGGAAAAAAATGTTTTTTTATATATTTTTGGGGATATTTATTATAGCAAAAAGTAAAAAATAATGCAATTTTTTTCAAAATTGTCGCTCTTTTTTTGTTTATAGAGCAAAAAATAAAAAACGCATAGGTGATCAAATACCACCAAAAGAAAGCTCTATTTGTGGGAAAAAAAGGATGCCAATTTTGTTTGGGAGCCACGTCGCACGACCGCGCAATTGTCAGTTAAAGCGACGCAGTGCCTAATCGCAAAAAGGGGCCTGGTCCTTTGGCTGCAAATTGGTCCGGGGCTTGAGTGGTTATTTTACTAAAACTGGAGCGTGCAAAATCTGGTGCAGCTCTGCATAGAAACCAGTGCGTTTCCAGGTTTTATTGTCAATTCTGAATTGTACAAGCTGAAGTTAGAAGCTGATTGGCTACCATAGCTTCACCAGATTTTGCACTCTCCAGTTTTAGTAAATCAACCCCAGTATCTCTATTTTAAAATGTAGAACTTGTATTCTGTTATGTTCCAATATGATGTGTCAAAATTCCAACCTGAAAACCCAAGGAAGAGTTACCGTAACTCTGTATAACGTAAAACCAATAACTTACGAATGGGTGTTTTTTCTTTCTTAGTTTCTATGGACTAATGGTTATGAATCTATTTCCTCCTCTGTGTGAAATTAAGCCAAAGTACTGTGCAAGATGGTCCACCAAAAATGTTAAGCAGATACAAATGTGACAAAAATATGTAAACATCCCCATAATGTACTGTTTTACACAAACTTAAGAACAGCTACGTACAGTGAGTGGGTCTGATTAATGTACAAGGTCTAATGCATTAGCCTAAAATAGCTTGCTGGGTTGCAGACAGAAAGCCTTTGCTTGTATCACACGTTTAAGTGCGGCCTGCTTTTCAGATGATTTAGTAGGACTCTTGTCTCTCCAGGCAGACAAATATCATTAAAGAATCAAATTATCTGTAAAAGATTTTAAAGGGAACGAATACATTGAAAGCAGTGTGACAACACAGAGCCGAAAGTGTCATATGCTATATTCTATCCAGCATGGCTAACTATTGTTGTTATGGGAGAAACCAAATTTGTGATACATCAACTGATGCAGCTTTATAGATAGATGATGAAGAAAACTAACATGATAACACTGATGGTTATGGAATGTGCTGGATATTTTCTTTTTTACTAATTTATTTTTCTTGTGGCACCTGATAGTTTCAGAACGTAGACAGAATGTTTTTTACGATCGGACATACCGACAACAAAACCGTGGATTTTTTTCCGAAGGATGTTGGCTCAAACTTGTCTTGCATACACACGGTCACACAAATTCCGAATGTCAAGAACGCGGTGACGTACAACACGAACGACGAGCTGAGAAAAAGGAAGTTTAATAGCCAGTTCAATAGTCTTCTGCATGATTCAGAGCATGTGTGAACTTTTGTGCAACGGATTTGTGTACACACGATCGGACTTTCCGACAACAAGTTTTGTTGTTGGAAAATTTGAGAACTTGCTCTCAAACATTTGTGTTCGGAAATTCCGACAGCAAATGTTCGATGGAGCATACACACGGTCAGACTTTCCGACAACAAGCTCACATCGAACATTTCCCGTCGGAAATTCCGATTGTGTGTATGGGGCATTAGAGTGATCAAGTTGCTAAGGCCTGATTCACACCTATGCAGGTTGCAGGTTGCATATTGCAGGTACATTTTGCGTTTTTCAAAACACGCTTTTGATCCATTGAAGTCTATGGAACCAAAAATCCAAAAAAAGTCCCTGGCCCTTTCCAGAACATGTACAGATGTGAACTACATCCATAGGAAAGCATGTTAAATGGACTGTAGTGTGTTTCTGTAGAACTGAAAATGCACTTAAATATGCATAGGTGTGAACCAGGCCTAATTCAGGGTCCATTTCTATGTTCCATAGGCAAGATTTGAATGTTGTTTTCCTCTCACCTTCTGGTCCTTTTAATACCTAGCTAGAGCATCTAGCTAGGTTAGCAGGGACCGGTCAGGTTTTAATCTGTGTAGGGTCATCCCTCCTTGAATGAAATTAATTGTTTGATTGACTGCTTCATTTTATCATTGGAAATATTTACATTTTGCACTATATTTTGGTGAAATGATAAAATCATTTTCTAAATTTATTTCAGATAAGCAATAAAAATTCCTTATTGTAATGGTTGTAACAATGTTATAATGCCTGAAATGGGTAGACATCCTCTTCCTGGGTTGCAGACTTCTAATTGTCTTTCACCTTTTGGCAAGTTAGGCCGGCCATCACTCGACACACAATGGCTCTGCGGGAGGGATTCCCCCATTCTCCTGTGGAGCCGTTATGTTCTCCCGCCAGGGTTGGGGGGTGGCAGTGTGCAAAGACGTGCCCGCCAGAAGAACACAGTGATTATCGCTAGCGGTTAAAACAGTCGCTAGCGATAATCCCATGTAAACTCCACTGGTTGGGATCGATCGTTTACATTCAGCCTACCCATACATGGTTTGAATCTCGGATGGTACGTGCTAAACCGGCCGAGATTCAAATTGTCTATGGCTGGCTTTACTATGGAAGCTGGGATTAATAAGATAGATATATGGTGTACAATACACTCTAGAAAAAATACTTTTTTTCTAAAATGCATACAACTTTGTCCAGAATAGATATACAGTGGTGTGAAAAAGTGTTTGCCCCCTTCCTCATTTCCTGTTCCTTTGCATGTTTGTCACACTTAAGTGTTTCGGAACATCAAACCAATTTAAACAATAGTCAAGGACAACACAAGTAAACACAAAATGCAATTTGTAAATGAAGGTGTTTATTATTAAAGGTGAAAAAAAATCCAAACCATCATGGCCCTGTGTGAAAAAGTGATTGCCCCCTAAACCTAATAACTGGTTGGGCCACCCTTAGCAGCAACAACTGCAACCAAGCGTTTGCGATAACGTGCAATGAGGCTTTTACAGCGTCCTGGAGGAATTTTGGCCCACTCATCTTTGCAGAATTGTCCTAATTCAGTTACATTAGAGGGTTTTCGAGCATGAACGGCCTTTTTAAGGTCATACCACAACATCTCAATAGGATTCAGGTCAGGACTTTGGCTAGGCCACTCCAAAGTCTTCATTTTGTTTTTCTTCAGCCATTCGGTGGTGGACTTGCTGGTGTGTTTAGGATCATTGTCCTGCTGCAGAACCCAAGTTCGTTTCGGCTTGAGTACACGAACAGATGGTCGGACATTCTCCTTCAGGATCTCTTGGTAGACAGCAGAATTCATAGTTCCTTTTATCACGGCAAGTCTTCCAGGTCCTGAAGCAGCAAAACAGCCCCAGACCATCACACTACCACCACCATATTTTACTGTTGGTATAATGTTCTTTTTCTGAAATGCAGTGTTCCTTCTACGCCAGATATACTTGGACACACACCTTCCAAAGAGTTCCACTTTTGTCTCATCGGTCCACAGAATGTTGTCCCAAAAGTCTTGGGGATCATCAAGATGTGTTGTGGAGAAATTGAGACGAGCTTTGATGTTCTTTTTGCTCAGCAGTGGTTTTCTCCTTGGAACTCTGCCATGCAGGCCATTTTTGCCCAGTCTTTTCCTGATGGTGGAGGCATGAACGCTGACCTTAACTGAGGCAAGTGAGGCCTGCAGTTCCTTGGACGTTGTTGTGGGGTCTTTTGTGACCTCTTGGATGAGTCGTCGCTGCGCTCTTGGGGTAATTTTGGGCGGCCGGCCATTCCTGGGAAGGTTCACCACTGTTCCATGTCTTCGCCATTTGTGGATAATGGCTCTCACTGTGGTTCGCTGGATTCCCAAAGCTTTGGAAATGGCTTTATAACCCTTTCCAGACTGATAGATCTCAGTTACTTTCTTTCTCAATTGTTCTTGAATTTCTTTGGGTCTCGGCATGATGTGTAGCTTTTAAGGATCTTCTGGTGGACCTTACTGTGTCAAGCAGCTCCTATTTAAGTGATGCCTTGATTGTGAACAGGCGTGGCAATAATCAGGCCTGGGTGTGGCTAGAGAAATTGAACTCAGGTGTGGACAACCACAGTTATAGTATGTTTTAACAAGGGGGCAATCACTTTTTCACACAGGGCCATGATGGTTTGGATTTTTTTTTCACCTTTAATAATAAACACCTTCATTTACAAATTGCATTTTGTGTTTACTTGTGTTGTCCTTGACTATTGTTTAAATTGGTTTGATGTTCCGAAACACTTAAGTGTGACAAACATGCAAAGGAACAGGAAATGAGGAAGGGGGCAAACACTTTTTCACACCACTGTAGTATTTATTTCTCCTAACATTACCATTAATTCAAAAGATTGAATATATGGCAATAAACATACTTCTCTTACTTGGATATTACATTGTCAGAGCAACCATGAATGAATGGGTGAGGGATTTGATGGTAAAAGTCAATTGAGCAGAACAGCTCTATATTAATTATCCCTCTACTCTTTATTTGAAAAATTGGGTATTGGATCTAGCAAATGGTTGAACATAGACGTATAAGTAGTGCATTTAGAAGCAACTATAGCACAGGTTCAGCAACAGAAAATAAAATGGGCATACGAGTCTCTTCTACCCCAGATATAGCAGATACAGTCTACTGTCTCTAAAATGGCATATTCAGATGAAACAACTAGGTAATTATTTAGAACAGATAACATTAACAGTTTGGAATTTGGGGCATATAGATAACTTAGAGCACGTGTCAAACACAAGGCCCGGGGGCCGAATCCAGCCCGCCAGGCCATTTCATGTGGCCATTGCACCTCCCCTGCAGCTACGGCCCCTCCCTCATTGTTGGGGCAGTGGTGGGATGGAGCGGCCGGGGGGGTAGGGGTCCATGGTCAGGTCCGTCTGCCGCCCCCCCCCGTCCAATGGAGCACCAGCCGCCACTGCTCTGGACATCTAGTCTTACGGATACAACTGGCCCTTTGAGGGCAACCAAAATGCTGATGCTGCAAATGATGAAATTGAGTTTGACCCCCCCCGACTTAGGTCTCCTTTTATTGTTGAAGCACTTGAATGAGCAGTGGACATGCTTCCAAATAATAAGGCCTCCAGCGGGATAGTCTCCCAGCGGAGGTATATAATACTAATAAATAAATTATCTTGCCATAACTATTGGATATTAATGCATCTTTTAAGCGCAATTTATTACCAGCTCGTTTGCACAAGGGTGGTGGTTTGGATGTTACTGAATGGTATAATTTGTGGACAGTGATGGAAAACATTAATTTTGTCCCCAAATTTTTTTCAATTAGTTCAAATATTTTATCAGTATCCCCATGTAAGAACTAGATTACATAATTGTTAATTTAAACAACAGGAGAGTCCTGGTCAAGACATTATCTGTATTTTTGCACATTTTCCCTGTGCTTGCGTGGGTTTCCTCCAGGAACTCGGATTTCCTCCCACACATCAAAGACATGCTGAAAATATTAAATACAGTTTATATACTGTATGTATATGATAACATACATAAACTGTGGGCATACCTCACCCTTCCTGCTTTTGTGTTCCATGCCATACCAGCTCATCAGAGCGGCACCTGGAAGAGTAAGAGAAAGTTCTCCAAGCATTCCTCCATGCTTTGGTCAGCCTAAGAGGACAGGACATCTCTTGACTGTGCACTGGTCACCAGTCTGATTAGGAAGTCTGATTTGTGATAGGTCTTCCTTCAGCAGGCTTTGCCAATATCAGATAGTCCTGCAGAGCTGCAGGAAACGTGACTCGTGGCTCTACATGGATACCAGAATAGTGATAATGCCTGCCCACTGAACGAAAAGTTGCGTCTAGGGTAGTCTAGTTAGTGAAGTGAAATTTACACAATGGGACACCAACCATTACCTACATTATGCCAAACTAAATTTTTTTTTAAAAAATGTTGTTAGATTAACTGTCCATGTAAAATTGTAACACACACTTTGGATGTGGAGGTGGGTCCAGGTTGGTGGAGGCTGGAGGTTAGTCCTGTAAAATTATTAGAAAGGTATTCTGATTTTGGGGAATTAGCTATATTACCTAAGAGGTTTGGTGTATAGAAATTCAACTACATAACACAGGGGTTATTGGTTCAACCATTTCATTGATGCACTACCTCAAGATACACCTCAAAAATTAGTTAAAAAGACAAAATGTCTGGATAAACACTTGTATATATCACATGCACGTGCATGCACGTTACAAGTTTCGTGTTCTCTTTTATAAAAATACCATTAGTGCGGTTACACAGAACTATAAATAGTTACTTGGAAGTTAACTGCTGCTTAGGGACCTGCTAAAAAGAATCCAGCAACGGCAGTAAATTCTTCTGCATTCAATTAGTATGATCGTTTAGCAGAATCTGATGAATGAGGTTCCGTTTGTGTTCCAAGAGAACTTCAGCATCATAATCTCTCCAAAATGCCTGCAGGCACTCACTGCATATTTAATATGACGTCTTCTATTTACATCCTGCTTCTACCGATACGCCAGACTATTTATGAAGACGAGATTTAAGGACAATGGCTGTCTATATTTTTGTCTGAATGCACTCCTATTATTTATGAAAACATTTGATACAAATACAAAGTACTCATTGTACCCTAAGAACACATAGTAATTTCCACCAATACTCGCTCAACACCTTACTGGATCTATTGCTGTTTTACTATACAATTTTATAGCAGCTCTATCAATTTCGTTTTTGTTTATATATGCTGTGCAGTAAGAGCCATTACTCGAAAACTGGGGTCTCCAAACTTTTGAGACAAAGGGCCAGTTTACTGCCCCTCAAAATTTGGGAGAGGGGAGTGGACTTTGTTCAGTGGAAACAGAAAATGGTGTCAGTGGAAGGAATATTGTGCCATCTTTGGTGTCAGTGGGAATAATAGTGCCTGATTGTTGGTATCAGTGGGAGGAATATTGAAGAAATTACACTTTGCTACAATGTAAAGTAGTAGTACAGCTTGCACAACAGTGTAAATTTGCTGCCCCCTCAAAATAAGTCTGCTTAGTGCCTATTGGACGCCAAGCGCTGAGGAGGAAGAGATTGGAGACGCATGGAGGAAGCCGCTGCCCACACCCTGCCACCTAGATGGGGTCCGCCCGCTGTGCTGGAGGACACCGGAGATAATGCCTACGGCCCGCTACCTAAAACCTTTAATTGCCATTTTAACCTGTGTGTGCAACCTTCTGTGTCTGTACCAAGGCCGAACATTCCAGGGTATGCAAACTTTTTACCAGGACCATTTGGGTGATTTTTGTTATCATTATGATTTTAAAAGGATCCAAAAAACTATGTGATAATAAATTTCTGTGATTGCTATCATTAAATAAAAGAATTTTTTTTTTTGCATGATCAGTCTTATTTTCAATATTAATGCCCAAATTTCTCAATTTCTGCCAGGGTATGCAAACTTTTGAGCATGACTGTATATATATCAGGGGTTTTAGACATTCTATATCCATCCAAAAGAAAAAAAAATAAGTTTTGGCTTTAGATCTACTTTCAGTTATTTTCTCAGTCATGAT
This sequence comes from Lithobates sylvaticus, assembly GCA_028564925.1. Classification (NCBI taxonomy): domain Eukaryota; kingdom Metazoa; phylum Chordata; class Amphibia; order Anura; family Ranidae; genus Lithobates; species Lithobates sylvaticus. The sequence goes on along the minus strand of CM053030.1, from coordinate 210,557,183 downwards.
GTATAATGCTGGTTTATACACTTGGCAATTTTGGAGAATATCAGCTTACAACCACCGCAATCTGGCACCCACTGTTTCATATAGTTCCCAGTTTCTAACAAACAATATCAAAATGAATGTGAAAATCAATTAAACTCCCTGCAGTGCCAGCTGCAAGGCAATTATGAATACATTTATATGCCCCATTTGGATTTTTGAGTCAGTCTAAATCTGAAGAGTAGATGGCAGCTTGCTGCAAAAGAAAGGCCCAAAATCCGGCAGCAAAATTAGCAGGCATGGCCATCATAAGACTTCAATCTATGGGAAAGTGTCTCTGTCTTGTTTTAAACAGATATCATTTAAACCCAGTGATCTCCCTTACAATAGTCTTGCTCATCGCGAAGAAACAGACTGCCTTCCTTTAGCTATTGTTAGCAACGCCAGTAAGTTATATTGTTTCGTATAGGGTGCCAACATTGCTTACTAATCTCTTAGGATATAAAGTTTATTAACATGACACGTTAAATAAACAGATGGAAAATATAAATGACAGACATCAAAGCTTTGAGATATAATTAAAAAATATATATAGTGTAGGCGACATGAGAACAATAACGTGGAATGTTGCTCAGGTTGGTTATCAGTGGTTACAAACCTGTTCTGAGCTTCCTTGTATGATCTGGCCTGGTCTGGTAACAAGTCTCTGTAGAAGATGAACCTCCTGCCAGATTATTCCAATTCACACTAAACATCAGACCCCCTGACATGTCATTAAAATAATGGCGCTGGATCACAACTTCAATAATTTAAAATCACCCAGCAGTTTTATATGCTGGACTCCTGATTTCCCTAGTCTTCACATCTGCCATTAGTTCATATTATGCCATTATAAAAGATACACAAAACATAAAACCACTCATACTGCACTCACTAAGATCCTGAGTGCACAGGCTCAAATAACAATAAAACCCTGATCTAAATGGAGAAAGGATGAACCGCTCACAAGAAGAGTGTCTCCTGCAGCTAGCCCAAGAGAAGAATTCCTCCAGTGTACAGTCCAAGGATTGGCTTTCATCCCAGGAGACAAGCACAACCGATACAGAGTATTTGCTTAGTGTTCCCCCTGTATAAATGTACACTGCTATAAATGCCATTATGAGGGTTATTCCCTCTCTTTTCCATGAACATTCTTCTCTTTTCAGTGGATTTTTCATTTATTTATTACTATTTTCTGGGTAGTAGGCACAACTGTGATGATGGACAACAGCAAGGAACGGAACTATGAAAGGGAGATGCCAGAGGGTGACTTGGACCACCATACTCCACTTATTATGGAAACAAACATTATGGATCAGAATGACCCCCTAAGAGTCCATTCACACAGGGGCAACACGACTTCCAGCGTGACTTTGGGAGGCAACTTGGACACGACTTGAGTATGAGTCACAGCACGACTTGAGGCAACTTGCAAGGCAACTTGAAGTTGCCTCCAGGACAGGGGACTTTGCCAGTGGCCAATCACATAATAATCAGCTCTGTGGGAGGGAGGGGTTTGCCTAGAAAACTATTTTTAATTCCTGGAAAGTTGCTTCAGTTAAGACAGGGGATCCGACTTAGAGGAACCTTCCATTGAAATCAATGGGTACAAGTTACCTAGAATTCGGATTGAAGTAGTAAAGGAACCTTTTCTGAAGTCGGAGCGACTTCAGTAGTGTGCATTAAGATGACTCTCATTCATTTACATTGATTTTATCATGTTGCGTGACTTGAGGCAACTTGGGGCGACTTCAAGTCGGATCCAAAGTTGCCCCTGTGAATGGACTCTAAATGTTGACACATGTAGACAGAACACATGCACTGTCAACAAGGCAAGAATTCAAACATATGCACTAATGAAAAGTGGACCTTGCTATAGTGCAGGGGTCTCCAAACTATAGCCCTCCAGTTGTTCAGGAACTACTAGAGTTTTACAATGTCTCATGGGATGTGTAGTTCGTCAACATCTGGAGTGCCATAGTTTGGAGATCCCTACTATAGTGCAAAATGATATTCCCAGTTAGCATCCCAGGTCATACAATAGCAAGCTGCCACTATACTTTATACAGAAAGATTTCATTTTTACCCCAGCACATGCTTTCAGGCGTGGTGATTTTGCACAAAAAAAGAAGCAGAGGTGTTGAAGGCAGTGAGCTGGCAACTAAATGCTGATGATTACGATAAGGTCTGGGGATATGGGTGAGTTGCTAGTAGGACTTTAACCATAATGCAGCCTACTAGGAAAACCAGTTTGCCGATCAAAATGCTGTACTTGTTTCCGTGATTGGCTTTTTTTGTTTTTGAAAACCATAGATGGCTACATATTGATAATAATTAAAGTAAGTTAGAATTAGTAGCGTAGAGATGAGTCTCAGCACATGCTTGTAGGGGTATTGGCCCGATTGCAATTCATGAAAGAAAAATAGGTCGAAATGCAAGACTTGAGAAAGGCAGGCTGTGCCCTACCAATACGTCGACATTAAATGAACTACGTTGCAAAATTCCTCCTGCTGTAAGTCCTGTTGAGTGCACCTACTGGCTGTTGCATACACTAATTGTAATTATCATTTACGGAGAAATTATTGTATTTTTGCCAAAGGCAGTCAAGGAGACCTCAAAAAAATGACACATGGCTAAAATGAACATTCGTTATTGCAAATATATACTATTCCTTAGTGAATTGTGTTTAATGTGGCTTGTGTACCATTTACTTATAATATACCAATAGTTTTAAAAAAGGCAGAGTTTTTCTTTAACTTATTACATTCCTTTCAATCAGAACAGGGTCATGTCGAAAATTGGAAGAGCTGTAGACCCATTATTCTTGAGAAACAAAGCATAAAGACACATTCTTCCTGCCTTGATTACTTTCAGGATGTTGCTTTGTTCAGGCCCAAACAAACTGTTTCCACTTTCTTCTGGTTACTTTCCATCAATTTGTTCTTATTATGCAGGGGAAATAAAATATCAGTAAAAAGCTCTCTAAACCCCTGTCTAGATTATAGAACACTAGGAACAAGTGACAGTTAAACAAATAAAAATGCCCCAGTCTCCATTAATGAATATAATCTTCAAGTCTTTCCTACCATTATGCTTGTTCTCCAGTGTAGGTCAGAAGCCAAAGTCAAAAGAAGATTGCTATGAATTCCCATGGCTCTAATAAACAACATAAATTAAACAGTAAAACAGGACAGAGACTAATTAAAAAAACTACACATGAGTGCACTCTAAGAAACAATTAGCACAACATATTTACAGCAAACAGAAATAAGCGCAGCACACTAATGTGGCAAATGTTTTAGAAATGTTTTTGATCCACCATAGTACGGTAAGAGCAATTCAACCTCTGATATGGTTAGTAAGCTACACCAGTCTTTTTCAACCAGGGTGCCGTTTGGGTTCTTCATGGGTGCCTTGGCAAAATGCCAAAAAAATTGCTCCAAATTGCCCAAAAATTGTGGATAAGCTAGCAGGTGGGCCAAGCCTTCTTTTATGATACACCAAGCCACAGGTTTTTTCATTAGGCAGTTTAGCCGCCAGTTTCCTAACAACCAGTGACGTCATTGGTTGATAAGGAGGACATCGGGCACCTGCACAGCATACTCTGTCAGCACTGTTAGCTGTGTAGGGGAGAAAACGTGAGGAAGAAGAAATTCTGGAATAATAGTCAGTACCAGTGTGCAAAAATGTATTTTATTTGAAAGAATGAGGTCCTGTTCACACCTGGGTGTTTGCAATTACGGGCAGAATCGTTGCGACTCTGCCCGCAATCCCAAAACGATCTGCAAAACCGACAAATCGCGGATGTGATTCCTCCGTGACTGTCGCACGATAAACAGCGCTGCAATCACGGCAAACTGCATTGCATAAAGCTTGTCGCTGAAAAGGAGCAGGAGCTTCTTTTGGGCGACAAGCTTCATGTGACACAGTTTGCCACGACTGCAGAGCGACAAACGAGGCAGAATCGCACCCACGTTTAGGTACCATTGAAAATGGATGGCACCTGAACAAGTGTGGTGCAATTTGACAGTTTTACAAAGCGATCGCAAACGCCCAGGTGTGAACGGGGCATAAATCACCTAAATCACAAGATCGTCTATTTAAAGGGTGCCTTGACTGGAAAAAAATTGAGAAACACAATATCCAACTTGTCAACTAAACCTCTTGCAAATTATTACAACTTTTGTATTTATAATTTTACTACCTAACTCTGGCATAGGCCAAAATGACGTAAGATCCTCTATGCATGCACAGACACACAGTGGTTCTCTGATAGTTTTTTTGGCAGAGACCCCCGTGCGTGTGATCGCATATTTAATATTTCTCAAACTGCCTCCCAGGATGTGTAATGTAGCCATCCCAGGAGTTGTTTGTGAGATGTCCCGCATGCATATATAGGGGATCTGGAGCATGCACACACACCATAGGCATCTCTGCCAGGTCTACGGGACGGAAGATTAGTCATGCACATAAACAGGGTCTCAATTAAAGGAGAAGTACAGCCAAAGCTCGTCAGGCTGTACTTCTCCTGTGGACCACAGGAGTGCAGTTCGTTCTACACTCCGGTGACCCGTTTTCAGCAGACAGTGGGCTGAAGCCCGCTGTCTGCTGACGTCACACAGCTGGTCCAGGCAAGGGGAAAGATCGCGACCATATGGTTGGAATCTGCCCACATGCCTGGACCGGTACCTGGCTCACCCTTTGAGAGCCTGAGCCGGCCACTTCCGCCCCCTTCACAGCCCAGCGCTCCAGTGAGCATGGTGGGGCAGAGCAGTGAGCCAGTGACTGACAGTCACCAGCTCTCTGTTCAGGGAGCTCTGAGAACCGAATGATCAGCGGTGTTTGCTCATCTGGTTCTCAACCTTAGAGTCGGCGCGGAACAGATACAACATGGGACTGATGCTGCAGCCACTAAGGTAAGTATGATTCTAAAAAAAAAAATTATATCCCATGCCTCCCTTTTAAAGATGACAGATAATGAAGAAGAGGATCAAAGGGAGAGCTTCTGCTTTCAAAAATACAGCATTGTGTCTAGTAAGTATTTTTTAATGTTATTTTAAGATAGGGACAAGTGTTGGGGATCCTTTTTTAGGGGGGGGGGGGGGGGGTTTGTTGGGCACAGTGTAGTTACGCTTTAGATTCCCCTGTAACAAATATCTGATATGTTTCCAATACTCTTCCAACTTCTTCAAATAAATGATCTGCCTGTAAAACTCTGCCACTTTGCAGGAGTAATGCTTGCGACAGCTCTGTGACAAATTCGTATAAACCTTTTGTTACACTATCCAAAGACAAATTTGCAAAGGGTATCTACCACACTCCAGCAATGGTCATTCAAAACTCGTAGAAATGTCACTCATTTACTACACATTGAAAAACCAAGATAATGTCACTGCTTGCTATGGGCAGCATCGCAATATTTGTTGCGCAAATATCTGTTTCTATAAATACGCTGCACTGTAAATAGTAGGCATATTATAGCTCAGGGAGTCTGTATTAGCATTGTGCCTTTATTTGGTCGTAAAACTGCATAGTAAACAAATGCTCTTATTACCATTTACAATGGTAGTGTGCATTATTCCATGTATACATAAAGCTCTTATGTTATACGTCTAGGAAATGTGTGAGCAAGCCTGATCTTTCCCTGGACCTTTTGCACTATACAAGATTAATATAATTTGATAAATAAATGCGGGCTTTAAATAAGAAATTACACAGTTGTAACTGTACTACTTGTATTTTAAGTATACAATATTTTTTAAAATGCAAACTGCACTGACAGAAAGCTTAGTCCTTATAGGACTTGCTATTCAAGAAATTCTTGTTCTACAATACTAAGGGGTACACACCCTTTTGTGTGGGGATTGCAAAATGCAAGTTGCGAAAAAAAAAAACGTATTCTTGTCCTGCCCCTTTAATATGCTGATGGAACCATTACCAACATGGGAGTTATATTTTTTTCCCAATTTCCCCTTATAATCCAGTACTAATACAGAATACACCATTATTATTCATTCTAATAATTCTTTGCTGGTGCTAATATGACTACAGGATTGCTTGTATTGTTCACACTATTGCGAAGCGTGAACCAGTGCAATTCCAGTGCCGGTTTCTGCAACGCATCTCCCTCGCAGGCAGTTTACACAGCCCTCTGCAAACCGCTGCGGGTGTCAATACAAAGTTAATGACACCTCCAGATCGGTTTGCAGATCGCAGTGCGAACTGTGAATTTGGACAGGAATCAGATCGCATGGGTGTGAACACCCATGCGATCCGGTTCCAGTACGGAGAAAAAAAAAAAGGTCCCAGCACCTTTTCCATGCAAATCCAATGGAAGTTCAGCCATACAACTGTATAGCTGAATTTGCATTTCACAGACATCGCATAAGATCTGCACAGCAAAGCGGTGCGAATCAAAATTTGATGACTGTGTTCGCAATAGTGTGAAGCTTTTGTAGCATAACACATTGAGCACAATAAAAAAAAAAAAACATTCCCCAGTAAACTATTTGTTAGAATTCTTATCCCTGCTCTTGCAGGTTACAACTTTCAACATATGGTCTTCAAAAGGAAAGAGTTAACAGTGGACAGTAGAGCCTCCGGTCAGTCTGTGAGGTTGGAAAAGGGAGGTGTGAGGAGGAGGAGAGAAGAGCAGGGGGTGCCCTGACATCCAGGCTACAGGGATCCGAGTTTTAAATGATGCACACAGTCTAGAAAGACACAACTCTAGTCCCTGAATGTAAAGGTGACTGCAAGAGAAAGGAGCCCCCCTGAAATAGGAAAACTGCAGCAGCGTTCATGACACCCGCTTAAACTGGAACATAGGCAAGGATTAAAAGACAAGGAAGATGCATACCTGTGATAGAATCATTTGCTGAAAGTGCTTAAAATTGAGGGTTTATTATTACTTTAAACACTTGTGACCGGTGCACACCGATATACGATATACGTCGGCACAATGGCAGCGGTGGGCAAAGGGGTGTACCTATACATCCCCTTTAATTGGCAGGGCTAGTGGGCGCGCACGCCTGCTGCGTACAGCGTGACCCTGCCCACGGATTCCGCGGAGCTGATGTCTGCCGGTGTCCCGCGATCGTGTCACGGAGCCGCAGAACGAGGAGATGCCTATGTAAACAACGCATTTCCCCCGTTCTGCCTAGCAATATGACAGAGATCTACTGTTCCCTGTCATAGGGAGCAGAGATCACTGTCATGTCCTAGGTAGCCCCCCCCCCCCACAGTTAGAATCACTCCCTAGGACACACTTAACCCCTTGACCGCCCCCTAGTGTTTAACCCCTTCCCTGCCAGTGCAATTTACACAGTAATCAGTGCATTTTTATAGCACTGATCGCTGTATAAATGACAATGGTCCCAAAATAGTGTAAAAAGTGTCAGATGTGTTTGTCTTAATGTCGCAGTCATGATTAAAATAAAAATTAAAAATACGCAGATCGCCGCCAATACTAGTTAAAAAAATAATAATAAAAATGCCATAAAACTATCCCCTATATTGTAGACGCTATAACTTTTGCGCAAACCAATAAATATACGCTTATTGTGATTTCTTTTACCAAAAATAAATAGAAGAATACATATCTGCCTAAACTGAGGAAAAAAATTTTTGTTTATAGCGGAGGTAATCAAATACCACCAAAAGAAAGCTCTATTTGTGGGAAAAAATGGACATCAATTTTGTTTGGGTGCAACGTCGCACAGCCACGCAATTGTCAGTTAAAGCGACGCAGTGCCTAATCGCAAAAAAGTGCTCTGGTCAGGAAGGGGGTAAAATCTTCTGGGGCTGAAGCAGTTAAAAGGAAGACTCCACCTTGTGTACAGTATTTCACGTTTGATTTATCTGACCTTTAAAACAGCTTACTTGGTCCGAGTGCTTTATTGGCTAAAGTTGATATCTAATCTTACTATGTTCTCTTGGTTTTTATTGATGATTATTATTTTTTATCATGTTTGCCAATAGGCTGTTTGCTATTGCATTCTATTTTGAGCCTTTTTCTAGCTTTTTAGACTGCGTTTTAGTTTATAAAACAGGCTTTGATTTTGTAGTTCATCACTTAGATCATTTGTTTTAGGCCTTACGATTTTTTTGTGAATTTATTTTGGAATCCCACTGGCATGATCCTATAGGCCAGTGATGGCGAACCTTGGCACCCCAGATGTTTTGGAACTACATTTCCCATGATGCTCATGCACTCTGCAGTGTGTAGTGGAGCATCATGGGAAATGTAGTTCCAAAACATCTGCGGTGCCAAGGTTCGCCATCACTGCTATAATGAAAAACTAAAAAAAAAAGCAACAACAATGCCTGAAGTTCTTTAAGTAAAACGTTATTTTTTCTTAAAAAATAAAAATATTGGGGCTTCACAGGTTTATTTAGGAAAGATGTAGCACTTCTTTTGGATATATATATATATATATATATATATATATATATATATATATATATATGTGTCTAGATATATTTCATTTTGGTTTGCAAACATTTATCGAATAGCGTTGGGTGATGCCAGTCTTGTTTGTTAACAAGCCCAGCTGGTGGGGCCAAATGTTATGTTATATACTTATGGCTGAGTCCTATGGTTAGGCATGTGTATGGTAAGATACTATTTATTGTGATTTTAATGATAAGCTTTGGTTTCACAAATTTCAATATTAGCATGGCCATTTCTTCCAAATAAAATGAATATAAAAATAAAAAAAAATTGATTACTTGTGTTTTTTGTTAAATATTTGGGTTGGTTGTGTTCCATTTACAATCCCATGTATTATTATGATTATAAAAGCAATATAATAATTACAATGCAAGCTAAATTGCTACCTACAGTTGGTAAAGGAGTTTTTTTACGTGTTAGCGACCCATTTAATCCACTCTCTGTATTTACTTCTGTGGCTGCCTTACTGCTTAATGTGTAATAAATCTGACATATGATCCTTTTAAAAGGTTTGGGTAAACCTGCAGATATAAATAGAGCTAGTTAAGTAACAAACTGCAGTAGGAAACTTGATTCTATTTAATTGAATCCTTAAAGTGGATCTTCACTACACTTGAGCAACACAAACCAAAAACGCTATTTCATTCATTTTTTATAGCCAAAGCAAACTCCCCCATCCATGCACGTCTTCATACCTTATTTTGTTGAGAAATCACATTAAAAAAAATAAAATAAAAGTTTCTGGCTATGGCCATCTTGAGTAAGGGCAAACGATTAATGTAGCTTGTACTTCCTGGAATCCATCTGCCCTTAGCTCAAGCATGCAGGTAGGAGGGTGTGCTTAGCTGAGAAAACCCCTCCTCCCCTCCTGAAGACTCCTGGGATGTATGACATCCTTTACCTAGGCAAGAAATCAGGAAGTAACTAAAGAAATGTAAAAAAAAAGTTTAAAGCAAGTAAATATAACATACTGTACTTTCCTATCTATTTACTAATGCTAGCAGCATAAGGATTAAAATAATCAATGTTGATTGGGGGAGTGGAGTTCTACTTTAATAACCACTTCAGCCCTGTTATGACCAGGCCATTTTGTTGGCGATACGGCACTGCGTCGGTTTAACTGACTATTGTGCAGTCATGCGACATTGTACCCAAACAAAATTGATGTCTTTTTTTCCCCCACAAATAGAGCTTTCTTTTGGTGGTATATGATCACCTCTGCATTTTTTATTTTTTGCACTATAAACAAAAAAAGACTGACTATTCTGAAAAAAAAAAAAAATAACAATATTTTTTTACTTTCTGCTATAATACAAATCCCCCCAAAAATACACAAAAACAAAATGTATTCATCAGTTTAAGTCGATATATATTCTTCTATATATATTTTGGTAAAAAAAAAAAAAAAGGGAAAGAAAAATAATAAAAATCGCAATAGGCGTATATTGATTGGTTTGTACAAAACTTATCACGTTTGCAAACTATGGGAATGATTATTTTTTATGTTTTTAATGGTAATGGCGGCAATCTGCGACTTTTAGCGGGACTGCAACATTGACCCTAAGGCCCCTTTCACACTGAAGCGTTTTTCAGGCGCTACGGTGCTAAAAATGGCACCTGTATAGCGCCTGAAAAAAGTGGGTCCCTTCACTCCAGTGTGAAAGTCAGAGGGCTTTCACACTGGAGCAGTGCGCTAGCAGGACGGTAAAAAAAGTCCTGCTAGCAGCATCTTTGGAGCGGTGAAGGAGTGGTATATTCACCGCTCCTACCCATTGAAATCAAAGGGGCAGCGCGGCAATACCGCTGGCAAAGCCCCGCTGCAGCGTCGTTTTGCGGGGGGTTTTAACCCTTTTTCAGCCGATAGCGGGGGCTAAAACCGCCCCGCTAGCGGACGAATACCGCTGCTAAAATGACGGTAAAGCAGCGCTAAATATAGCGCTGCTTTACCGCCGACGCCCCCACTGCCCCAGTGTGAGAGGGGCCTAAGTGACACTTTTTGGGGACCCGTGACATTGATCAGTGCTAAAATAATGCACTGATCAAAGTATAAATGGCACTGGTTGGGAAGGGGTTAACACTAGGGGGCGATCGAGGGGTTACCAGTGTTCCATGGGTGTGTTCTAACTGTGTAGGGGCTAAAAATCTAAAAATCATTTGGAAGACATTACAAATACTTTACTGCATGAAGCAGGCTTCTTCTATGGAAAGCCAGAATGCCTACTGTACAGTAGAATTTAGAATACAATGACTTTCAAACATCCAATCAAAAACCTTCATTTGGCTGACTATTTTATGACTCTTTGTTTTTACGCAGGTGAACATGTGTGCAAAGGTTAGCCATTATGTTGGAAGCTCACATTGGTGAAATCTATTGACTTTGTGTGCTTTGTCTGTGTTTTTTAAAGATTACTTATGCCCCGTACACACGGTCGGGAAATTCCGACCACAAAATCCGATGGATTTTGTCCGACACTGGTGTTGCATACACATGGTCGGACAAAGTTGTCAGAAAATCCGATCATCCTGAACGTGGTGACGTTCGTTGCATACGACGGGACTACGTAGAGGCTTGTAGCCAATAGCTTTGGTCTTGTAATGTGATCTGAGCATGCGTGGCACTTTGTCCGTCGGAATTCGCTACACATGATCGGAAAAAGTCCAATAGGACTTTGTTGTCGGAAAATTTGAGAGCAGGATCTCAAACTTTTTCGGTCGGAAATTCCGATGGAAAAAGTCCGATGGAGCCCACACATGGTCGGAATTTCCGACAACATTGTCCGATAGGACATTTTCCGTCGGAAAATCAGACCGTGTGTATGGGTCATAAGAGTTATAGGGCCTATTGATGACATTGCAGTGCATGAAAATGCACATATCCATATTTTATTATGCCTTGCTTACTGTGATTTCTATCATCTAATCATGTGCAAGCAAAATGCTGTATTTTTATTGTCCTTGCGCGTTCCCCTTATGCCGTGTAGACACGACCGGACTTTGACGGACTAAATTCCGTCGGACTTTCGTCGAATCGGACTTGTCTACACACAACCACACCAAAGTCTGACAGTTTCTGGCCCGTGATGACGTACGACCAGACTAGAATAAGGAAGTTCATAGCCAGTAGCCAATACCTGCCCTAGCGTTGTTTTTTGTCCGTCGGACTAGCATACAGACGAATGGATTTTTCGACCGAACTCGAGTCCCTCGGAAAGATTTGAAACATGTTATAAATCTAAAGTCCGTCTGATTTTCGACAGAAAAGGTCCGCTGAAGGTCCAATGAAGCCCACACGTGGTCGAATTGTCCGACGGATTCATTCTGTCGGACCAGTTTGGTCGAAAAGTCCGGTCGTGTGTACGCGGCATAAGATCTAGAGCAACTTGCAGTGCACAGACTATTTGCCTTTAGTAAATCAACCCCTATATATTGTTGAGACAAATCAACAAAAAATATTTCCCTCTCAATAATACTTACACTAATCTCTGCTGCTTTGACTTTCAGCCTCCAGTGACTGATATACTTACTCTTAGATAACGGATGCTGGATTTAAAATAATCTTTGTTATGGAGTCGATCAACAAAAAAAAAAGTTTTAGCTTTGCATACAGTGTGGTCTTACAAAGACTCTAATACTATAAAATATTTTCCAGTAACAGTCATACTTTTTAATAAAACTTGTAATGGGTGACCTTGAAACGCAATCAGGGTGCATTACCCTGATTAAAATCTATCTAAAGTGCATTGCTGGGTCTGCATTGGCAATTACACAAGTCATTTCAGCTATTTGCTCTGGATAAACTATGGGATAAAAATGCATGGCATTCTTGCTATTTAAATTTAGAAACAAGACAAAAAAAAAGTCTTATGCCCCGTACACACAATCGGATTTTCCGACGGGAATGGAAGGAAAATTCGACCGTGTGTATGCTCCATCGAACATTTGTTGTTGGACTTTCCGCCAACAAATGTTGGCTAGCATGCTCTCAAATTTTCCGGCAACAAATGTTTGTTGTCGGATTTTCCGATCGTGTGTACACAAGTCTGTCGGACAAAAGTCCAAAGTACAAACACGCATGCTCAGAATCACGCATCACTATTGAACTTCCTTTTTATCCTCTTGTACGTCATCACGTTCGTAGTGACTAATAATATATAAATGTGTAAAAAAAATGTCCAGAAAATCAATATAGAAAAAAAACTGAAATTAAACGTTATGAAACAGTGAGTCCATCAAACAAATAATTGCATGAAATATTCCAGCCTTCCACTGATGAAGTGATCACTTGAAAAAAAATAGATGTGAACACCTTGTGCCCGCCACCATAAAAATGAGCCTCTTACTGGATTAGGTTGACCCCCCGTATAACGGAGATCACTAACGGATGTCGTTAACAAATGATTTCAGGTATTCAGTGATGATCCACATTAAACCGCTATCAGACCGCCAACCATTGTAACTCCGATGGCTCCCAAACTAGTTATACCAGGCCAGATATCACCATGAGCCATATTTGGAAAAAGGAACAGTAGTGTAAAATTGCTACTACAGTCAAAATATGTAAACAGAGGAAAGTATGCCTGACCAAGCAATAGCTGGTTCTGAAACTATGAAGATCATGAAGAATGAAGAACTATGAAGAACATCGCGGGCACCCTGGACAGGTAAGTGTGCTTATTAAAAGTCAGCAGCTACAGAATTTGTAGCTGCTGACTTTAAATTAAAAAAAAAATTCAGCTGGACCTCCTCTTTAAACTCATAAACTGTTTGACAACATGTTAACCATGCAGATAATTGTTAAGCACTTGGTTGATGTTTGTGTATGGTTTTTGTTTTTTCTATTTTTGTTTTATTTGTTTGTCTGTTCAAAAAATACAATAAAAAAGATTTAAAAAAAAAAAATTGCTACTACAGTATTTATTAAAAATAGACACAGGTACTTACAATTTAAAATCAAGTTAGCATGCAATACAAATGCCACACCAGCGAGGCCTCAGCAGCGACAAAAATCAGGCTCCTCCCAATATGTTTCGTGTAAATTTGCCTCATCAGGGGAATGGGAGCATCGCAGGAGCATGTAGAAAATTCAGTCAGGGCTCCAGTCCCATGAAGCCTTGTGCTTCTTCTTGTATAGTGCAGTCATGCATTGGGGACCTACTCTAAGTACTCTAATATGATCAGGTCTGCCTGTCAGTTTTTAGGTGGACTTGATTGGAAGTTGCATCCAGCCCTGTAAATGCAGAAAATCATGCACAGATATCACAAATATGATATCCATCCCATTCTGCTCTGATTCAGCAAGAGATCTGTTCAGGGGTCCTCTGCTGACCAGACCAGATGACACCCATGTGAAAACAGCAAAAGCCAATCAGTCTGCAAAGGAGAGTGAGCAAACCAGCAACCAAAAAGTATCTCAGGAGGCTTGTATGTTAGCGGGCAAGCAGCACATCCTGTAACAATTCTGAATCCACACAACACTCATTTGGTCAGGTTTGGTTGTGTGCAAATGGGACCTGTGTTTACATGAACCCTCTTTAACTGCACAAAGCCATTTACAGTGGGCGCCTAGAAATGCCTGCACATGTGGTCCGATACCTTGTAGAAAACCTCAGCAACACTAAAGATCAGAGACCTGTACAATTCAAATATGTTTACACTAGGCTACCCCCCATGCCTTACTAGTGGAGTGATGTGCAGCCTCATTGACCAGTAGTGAGATATGGAAAGTGGTCAGTCACTCAAGGCCTGAGTCCCTTAGGTTCGAAATGCAGAAGAGAAGTGAAGTGAAGCAAATATGTGTTTACTTCAAACATCCAATTGTGCAGAGGAAAGGAACAAAAATTATAGTGTGTACACATGATTATATGGTTCAAGTGAGCACAGGTTCATTTCACCGCACAGGCTTCACACTAATAATTGAGGCGTTTTAATATACCGTTTTCTTTTTCCCAAGCTTTATTGCATTTTACAAAGCTTGAGACTAAAAGGACTTTATATTGATCATTTTCATGTTTATCTACCATTTTAAGTCTGTTTATTGCACAAATATTTAATTGCATATAGGCATTTTTCTAGCATCCCTTCATTATGCTGAAATAATAGGCTACTCAGCTTGAGCTGATCTGTCTCAATCACCAGTATGTCCAATTGTATGGAAGACTTATATATCAGCTCAAGATCCCAGAATTACATTTTGGGATCCAAAGCAAAGGTTACAACCCCCCTTCTGTGCAAGTTAAAATTCCATCCTAAAGTGACACTGCTATGATAAAATATGGGGCTACCATTGCTTGCGCTCTAGTTCACTGCTTCCCAACCAGTTTTTCCTGGCTCAGCATCATGACTTTCCATCCATGATGCAAAGGGAGCACTGTAAAAACCAATGGCTTTGTGATGGGGGAACTAGGTGTTTGGGGGGCTCTGTGGTGGAGGGGACTCATGTACAAGGGGCCCTTAAATTGATAGGGGGGCTCTCATGTGAAGGAGGCCTCTGATGTGATGGGGAAACCTCTGATGTGAAGGAGGCCTCTGATGTGAAGGGGAAACCTCTGATGTAAAGGAGGCCTCTGATGTGATGGGGGAAGCTCTGATGTGAAGAAGGCCTCTGATGTGATGGGGGAATCTCTGATGTGAAGGAGGGCTCTGATGTGATGGGGGAACCTCTGATGTGAAGGAGGCCTCTGATGTGATGGGGAACCTCTAATGTGAAGGAGGCCTTTGATGTGAAGGGGGAACCTCTGATGTGAAGGAGGCCTCGGGTGTGATGGGGAACCTCTGATGTGACGGAGGAACCTCTGATGTGAAGGGGGAACCTCTGATGTAAAGGGGGCCTCTGATGTGATGGGGGAACCTCTGATGTGATGGGGAACCTCTGATGTGAAGGAGGAACCTCTGATGTGATGGGGGAACCCTCTGATGTGAAGGGGGAACCTCTGATGTGAAGGAGGCCTCTGGTGTGATGGGAAACCTCTGATGTGATGGGGGAACCTCTGATGTGATGGGGGAACCTCTGATGTGATGGGGGAACCTCTGATGTGAAGGGGGCTTCTGATGTGATGGGGGAACCTCTGATGTGATGGGGGAACCTCTGATGTGAAGGGGGAACCTCTGATGTGAAGGGGGAACCTCTGATGTGAAGGGGGAACCTCTGATGTGAAGGGGGAACCTCTGATGTGATGGGGGAACCTCTGATGTGACGGGGGCTTCTGATGTGATGGGGGAACCTCTGATGTGAAGGGGGAACCTCTGATGTGAAGGGGGAACCTCTGATGTGATGGGGGAAACTCTGATGTGAAGGAGGCCTCTGATGTGATGGGGGAACCTCTAATGTGAAGGAGGCCTCTGATGTGATGGGGGAACCTCTGATGTGATGGGGAACCTCTGATGTGAAGGAGGCCTCTGATGTGATGGGGGAACCTCTAATGTGAAGGAGGCCTTTGATGTGAAGGGGGAACCTCTGATGTGAAGGAGGCCTCTGGTGTGATGGGGGAACCTCTAATGTGAAGGAGGCCTCTGATGTGATGGGGGAACCTCTGATGTGATGGGGAACCTCTGATGTGAAGGAGGCCTCTGATGTGATGGGGGAACCTCTGATGTGAAGGGGGAACCTCTGATGTGATGGGGGAAACTCTGATGTGAAGGAGGCCTCTGATGTGATGGGGGAACCTCTAATGTGAAGGAGGCCTCTGATGTGATAGGGGAACCTCTGATGTGATGGGGAACCTCTGATGTGAAGGAGGCCTCTGATGTGATGGAGGAACCTCTGATGTGAAGGGGGAACCTCTGATGTGATGGGGGAACCTCTGATGTGAAGGGGGCTTCTGATGTGATGGGGGAACCTCTGATGTGAAGGGGGAACCTCTGATGTGAAGGGGGAACCTCTGATGTGAAGGGGGAACCTCTGATGTGATGGGGGAAACTCTGATGTGAAGGGGGCTTCTGATGTGATGGGGGAATCTCTGATGTGAAGGGGGCGTCTGATGTCAATATAATTTCATCAAGGCAGTTATGTGCATTATCCCAGGCTCAAGTTTCTTATTGATAAGTAATATTTTTATTTTTTAGCATTTTAAACTGGGGTGCTCAAGATTTTGCCTGCTTTTAAAAAAGTGCCACGACTGAAAAAAACGTTGGGAAAAGCTCCTTTAGTTGGCCGTGTCTGGCTTATAGTGTTACTACACCCTGGACCCTGCATTCACTATATCTGGTCTCCCACAGTACATAGAATTATTTTTTTAGTAAATATAAACTGCTAAATACCCTTTCTCTTCAGCAGTATATAGAAGTCTTTTGACTTCTATCAGTGTCTGGCTGAGCACTGGTTAAAGCTTGTAGAAGCCCCCCAAGGCTCTGTTCCATCATGAGATGGATTGGGGACAGTGGAAGAAGGGTAGGGTCAGAGAAGAAAGGATCAAACAGCCTTTTTATACAATGCACAGGATTAACCCCTTAGTGTCAACGGGGAGTCTAACAAGCATGCTTTAGGCCTGGTTTACACTGCTGCGGTGCGGGAGATCGCATATGATTCGCACCGCACTGCAGTTAAAATCATATGCGATCTCTGTGCGATGCAAATTCAGCCATACTGATAGTATGGCTGAATTCGCATCGCATTCGGCCCACACTCGCACAGGACCCTTTTTTTCGGTCCGCAGCAGAATCGGATCGCATGGTGTTCTCACCATGCGATCCGATTCCTGTCCGAGTTTGCAGATCGCACTGCGATATGCGAGCTGATATGGGGGTTTTCTCTCTGCAATCGTTTTTTGATGTCTTTGCCAGTATTAAAATTATTTTTTAATATTTCAACATAACCTTATGCAGATGATTTGATTTCCCAAGGATCGCTATAAGTGTCACTAGGAATGTCACTGTTATGTACTATGCTGTTTACGTGTTACTTTAAAAATGGATCGCTGTATTAAAAAAGGCCACCTATTGATTGTTGCTCCCTTCCCACAGTTTACAAAATGAGGATCCTTTGCCAGAAAACATATTTGTTCCAAGTCAAAGACTCAGAAAGCATTGAAGTCAAAGCATCAGCATGACAGCCAGGGTAATGACCTTCTCATAGGAGAGGTCAGCTATGGCAGTCTCCATACCATTCTCAAAGCAGAGTCACTTTAAAGGAGCTTTTCTGACATATCGTAAATGAAAATCAGCTCAGTAATCTAAAGAATTGTGACTCATTCCCACTATACATGTATGCACATGCAGTCACTGCAGCTATTAAAAAGAACAATCTTTTGGTATCTGCAATAGAAAGTAGGAGACCAGAACAGACAGCTTGCAATGAATATTAATGTGCTTTTACTCTTTATAGGAGTGTGAGAGCTAATGACGCAAATCCGAATATATCCCATGTCTGTCTCACCCAGAAATCACAGTAACCAAGGGACAATAAAATATGGACATGTGCGTTTAGTATAATATAAATATAAAATATGTCTTATATAATACATTCCCAAGAGGTTTTATGAAATAGTCTAACATTTATAAGAACTAGGGCTGTTAGCAGCCATTATGGTTTACAATAGTATAGCATGTCATATACTGTATGCACATAGAACATTTAGTTATACAGCATAGGTGTTGTAAGCATAGCATTGTAGCTTCAATGGGCTTAAAAGTCTATATTACAAATATTATTTTTCTGTACTACAAGCTTCTAAATAACTGTAATTTATCCCATCAGGTTGTGGTCAGGACTCTGTACCGGTGTTCTGTCAAAATAGCCAACTCGTCAAAATCTCGTCGAAAGCAGGGGTAGGCAACCTCGGCCCTCCAGCTGTGATGAAACCGCAAGTCCCAATAGACAAGACCCTGACAATCAGAGGCATGATGGGATTTGTAGTTTCACCACAGCTGAAAGGCAGAGGTTGCCTACCCCTGCTCTAAAGCATCAGTAATTGGACGAGTTGCTGTTTTGACACAACATCGGCAAGTGTATACACTCCGCTACACAATATTATGAGCGGACATTGGGGGTGTTTACGAAAGGCAAATCCACTTTGCACTACAAGTTCAAACTACAAGTGCAAAGTGCACTTGAAATTGCACTGAAAGTGCACTTGGAAGTGCAGTCGCTGTAGATCCGAGGGGGACATGCAAGGAAAATAAAAAACAGCATTTTAGCTTGCACATGATTGGATGATAAAATCAGCAGAGCTTCCCCTCATTTCAAATCTACCCCTCAGATTTACAGCGACTGCACTTCCAAGTGCATTTTCAGCACAATTTCAAGTGCACTTTGCACTTGTAGTTTGCACTTGTAGTGCAAAGTGGATTTGCCTTTCGTAAATAACCCCCATTGCTAGTCTGCCGAATACTAACCAACAACATGGCCGCCTCCAAGGCGGCGACGACTTTTTCCTCCCTATCCACTATTCTGTCAGCACAGCAAACTCTTTGTGTACCGGAGTGTATACACTTGCCAGTGTTGTGTCAAAACAGCAGCTCGTTGAAATCTCCAATTACTGATGCTTTACAGCAGGGGTAGGTGACCTGGGGCCCTCCAGCTGTTGCAGAACTACATGTCCCATCATGCCTCTGGGAGTAATTGTAACTGCCAGCCTTGCAATGCCTCATGGGAAATGTAGTTCCACAACAGCTGGAGGGTCCCAGGTTGCCTACCCCTGCTTTACAGTAACAGATTGGAGATCTCGACAAATTGGCTATTTTGACAGAACACCGGCCAATCAAGTTCCTCCACACCAAACTCGCTCATTCATGTCTTTATGGACCCTATGGATGCCTATGATGCTACAGTATAATCGTTCAGTCAAAACTATAATAACTGGTCTGTTCTGTTCTTTAAAGTGGAAGTAAACCCTTCCAAATTACTTTGGCCTACAGGTAAGCCTAGATTAAGGCTTACCTGTAGGTCCAATAAATATCTCCTAAACCTACATGGTTTAGGAGATATTTAGAAATGAAAAGGCATCGCTGTCTACGGCGCATGCGCCGTAGACAGCGGCGCGCAGGCGCACTGAGGGCGCTCTGAGGATGCCGAGATCACGGCGATATGCCGATCTCGTGCGCATGCGCGGGAGTGACGTCATCGCCGCTCCAGCGAATGATATCGCTGGAGCGGCGAGACCCGGAAGTCACTCCGGCCCTGGAAGGCGGCGCAGAAGATCGTGGATAATGACCACTTCGGGGGCTTCGTTTTCAGGTAAGTCTTTCATAATGAGCTAGTATGCTATGCATACTAGCTCATTATGCCTTTGCCTTGCAGGGTGTCTTTTTTTTTTTTTAAGAGGCTTTACTTCCTCTTTAAGTCCATAGACTTTATTAGGAGCAGGAGATTAATATCACTCATTTATTCTTGGGCTGTTTTTTCCATTCAATTATCTCCCATGAACTTTAGCTTATAGGGCAAATTTTTTAACAGCCCCAACAATTTCCTGCAGTAGTACTTAAGACTGGGAGACCCTTTTCACTCTTGGAGATTAAGAAAATTGCATATGTAGCCCCAGCCTGTCAATTAAGACTCTCATTGTAGTCTTTGGGTCCCTAACAAAAAAAAAGTAATTGCTAAATGAATGCATCCAAGATGTGGGATTTATAGGATGGGCTGTATTTTAGGTTGTTCTTCCCCTAGGCATTTTAGTTGAAAACACCCAAATAAATGGACTCCTGACAAGCAATTACCAATCTGTATCACACACCCTTTTCAATGACTTTTAAAGGGATTGTAAAGAAAGAAATTAGTTTGAGATATTTATTAAATTTTTCTCTTCCCTTTTTTTTATAATTTTTTTTAAGAAGTCCTTTTGAGAATACTAGTTGCCTGATTGTCTCGGGTTTTAATCCTACCTGAGTCACTGGGGTTGATTTACTAAGCTTAGGGATTGATACACTTAGCTTAGTGAATGAGGTGAAGTTCTGCTCACTTCCATCATCCAATCAGTTTCAAGCAAAAATACTTTTTTTTTTGTTGCTTATGATTTTGTATTTCTTGCAAAGTAAGTTTTCATTTTCACCACGTTCACTGAGCTAAATAACAATTTCCTTGCTAAGTGAAAATTCACTCTTCTAAGGGAACAGTCTATTTGCCTTTAGTAAATCAACCCCCCGGTGATTCAGATTTACTGGCTGGATCACCAGATGAAAATAGAAGAAAGAAAGCCTAAAAAGGAAACTAATGCAGCCATAACATCTAATGCCCCATACACACGGTTGGAAATTCCGACCACAAAATCCGTCGGATTTTGTCCGACACTGGTGTTGCATACACACGGTCGGACAAAGTTGTCGGAAAATCCGATCATTCTGAACGTGGTGACGTTCGTTGCGTATGACGGAACTATGTAGAGGCTAGTAGCCAATAGCTTTGGTCTTGTAATTTGATCTGAGCATGCGTGGCACTTTTTCCGTCGGAATTCGCTACACACGATCGGAAAAAGTCAGATTGGACTTTGTTGTCGGAAAATTTGAGAGCAGGATCTGAAATTTTTTCCGACGGAAAAAGTCTGATGGCGCCCACACACGGTTGGATTTTCCGACAACATGGTTTGATAGGACATTTTCCGTCGGAAATTCCGACCGTGTGTACGGGGCATAAGAATTGGTAAGCTGCAATAGCTTTTGGGTGTAATACTGCTTTAAATTGCATGTAATATTACTGCAATCATGTTTCTGTACTGTATCTATCTGGTGAGATCGAGCCCTAAATGAATATGCTCTTCAAAGGAATTATGATGAAAATATGGGAGCAACATTTTCTGACTTGTGGAAAAAAGGTGCTGCCTTCTTCATCTTTGCTAAGACTACTTTGCAAGTCACTGTTATGCCTTGTACACATGGTCGGACATTCCGACCACAAAATCCGTCTGATTTTTCTGACAGATTTTGGCCGAAACTTGTCTTGCATACACACGGTCGCCCAAAGTTGTCAGAAAATTAGATAATTCGGAACAAGTCGATGAATAAAACGTACAACGGGACTACGTAGAGGCCAGTAGCCAATAGCTTTCGTCTCCAAATGTTTTCTGAGCATGCGTGGCACTTTGTGCGTCGGAATTCTCGACACACGATCGGAAAAAGTCTGATCGGATTTTGTTGTCGGAAAATTTTAGATCCAGCGCTCAAACTTTTTCCGTTGGAAATTCTGACAGAAAGAGTCCAATAGAGCTCACATACGATCGGATTTTCCGACAACATAATCCGATCAGACTTTTTCCATTAGAGCATGCCTCTTCCAAATTAAGTAAGCAAAGGCCACTAACATACTTCCATCATAGTAGATTCCTATTATATAATATAGTTAGTATAATGATCTCGGAATCATTCATCCGAGATATGATGGAAAATATATGCGGTGTCAAATGCAAATTTGCCAGGTACAACTCAAAAGCATTAAGACAATTTTGAAAGCTTTATTTCAACTGACTCAAAATTTATTTGGACAACCTGGTATAATTCTTATTTAAAGCCCAACTCCAGTAAAACAAAAGTAACCACCCTTCTTCCCACTCTATGCTATCTGATCGCTGAGTGGGATTTCAGGATAACCCCAACTACTCATAAAACTATTCCCGCACCTCCTCCTAACACATATGCTTACTAACATGTGTAAAGCCTAGTACACACAGGCCGAGTGTAGGGCGGCATTTTTTCTACTGAACCGGCCCATGTGTACTGCAGCCGGTTGAACAGAAGCCAACCTTTGGCTGGCTTCTGTCAATGGGGCATGACCAAAAAATCGGGCAATTGGCTCCCGATCCCTGCTTTCAGCCAATGGTTGAGAGCTCTGATATGAGTGTTCTGGCGCCGAGGCCATCCCCCTGTCAGAATACAATAGCTTAGCAGGGGAGATCGCTGTATTAACATCGGATTGTTAGTACAGCGGCTTCTCTGTAGCTGTCAAGTTTTTTTTCCTTCAGCCCTGCTGGGTTGAACAAAAAAAACGAATACTGTGTACTAGGCTTAACAAAGATTTCTATACTTGCCTATATTCAGGCTGCTCCAGTCTGGTCACGTGATCTCCCATGTATAAGCCAGAGTTGGCTGAAGAGGAGAGAGAAGGGAGCGCTTTGACAGCGGCTGGTAATGTCTGGGAGCTTGATATCACCCATAGGCTTCAATGGCCAATCTGTTGTCAATGTTCCCTCCTATCCCGGATTACATGGCCAAACTGAAAAAAGGTAAATATATACATCTTTCTTTCACAGGTTAGAAAGCAAAGGTGTTGGAGTGTGGGGGGAATCAGTTTTAAGAGTTGTTAGGGTTAAAAAAAAAAAAAACAATCGCCAGCCACCAGAGGGATCCTCTTAGGATCCAGAAGAGAGATCATGCAGACCAATGGGAGTGAAGGGGAATGGATGGTGAGGGTTAACAAGCAGGGCTGGATTAACAGTGCCCGTAGGAGGAAACGTCCACAAAGGACCTGGATGGGGGGGACTCAGGGGAGTATAATGGCCTTCACCGGGTAAGGAAAACCTTACACCAGACAAGGGGGTGTTGCCTATGAAGGTAATTCTTATAAAACACACTCATAACATTTGGAGATCACCGCCTAACAAGTTGTAAAAAAAAAAATCTCTATTTGTTTGAGCTTCAAGAACATCATAAAAATTTAACCCACACAGTGCAGAACTAGACACCATTTTTATGTCTATCATGCTAAGAAAAAAAAAAGCGTAATTTCCTTTACTGAGGCCCAAGAGAAATTTAATTTCCTGAGAAAAGTCTGGCTTTATTACAAATAACTTGAGTTTTTACAACCTTGCAGCAAAACTAATTTTATCTAAAATACAAAAAAAAAATAATAATATATATATATATATATATATATATATATATATATTTTTTTTTTTTTTTAAATAACCTTTTTAGAATGGAAATGACCAAAGATATCAAAATGTCCCTCTCCTGAAGACACATAGCTGCTCTGGTTAGGCAATGTTCTGCACTAAACACAATCCATGAATAGCCATAGAAAATTGGTTTTCTCAGAAAGTTTGTGAGAAAAACAATTAACAATTATGTCATGCCTATATTTTAGTTTAAAGATTAGATTTAGTTTAATCTTTAGTTTAAAAGATTAAAGATTAGTTAAGATTAAGGAACTAAAACAACAATCTTCTACACAGCTTTATGGGGTGCCCAGTTGTCTTTCCACTTTGACAGTCAAATTTGATAAACCCCTATTATGTGTTTGTTATGTGTTCCCTTTCACAAACCTAAATTAATACCTAAATACCTAAATTAATTAAAGAATATGCTTCTTATTTGTATCTTTGGTGCAGATTTATACATAGGACTCTATAAGCTGCTTATATTTCTTTGAAAAGACGGTAATGTAAAAATAAGGGACAATCGTATCGGCAATTTTTTTTTTTCGTGCAGGGGAGAGCTTGGTCGGATTTTTAAGCACGGAAAAAGCACTTAAAAAAGGTAAGCAGTAATTATTATTATTTTTTTTTATTTTTTTGATATGTGAATGTTACAAAAATAAAGTAGGCTATATCCAAATGTGTCTGAAAAGTGGAAATACTGTTTAACCACTTGACCTCCGGAAGATTTACCCCGCCCTTCATAACAGGCCATTTTTTGCGATACAGCACTACTTTATTTTAACTGACAACTGCGCGGTTGTGCGACACTGTACCCAAATAAAACTTATGTCCTTTTTTCCCACAAATAGAGCTTTCTTTTGGTGGTATTTAATCACAGCTGCATCTAAATTTTTTTGCACTATAAACAAAAACAATTTTTTTTTACAGTTTAAAAAAAAAAAATATGTTTTACTTTCTGCTATGAAACAAATCCATAAAAAAAAAAAACTGTAAAAATCTAATTTCTTCATCAATTTCGGCCAATATGTATTCTGCTACAGATTTATTAGTATTGATTGGTTTGCGCGAAACTTATAGCGTCTACAAATTTTTTATTATTTTTATTTTTTTAATTTTTTTTTACTAGTAATGGCAGCGATCAGCAACTTATAGCAGGCCTGCAGACATTCTGACACTTTTTGGGAACCAGCAACACTAATATAGCGATCAGTGCTAAAAATATGCCTAACCAGTGTTTATGTGAACTGTGTGAAGTGCTTTTATTAGGGGAACAGATGGAAATTATTCCCTGCTTTGCAGGGACACAAATTCCTTTCTTTTCCCACCTGTCAGAACGGCGATCTGCCTTGTTTACATAGACAGATCGCAGTTCTGTGTCTCTGCCTGAGGATTGGTGGGTGCAGGTGGACATCAAGAACCTGGTACTCGCTTCTACGGAGGCTTCTACTGGGTGTAATCACAGCGGGAGTGAGCCGGCAGTGGCGCGCATTCAATAGTTGTGGGGCAGATGTGTGCCTTGTACGTTTTCCCACGGTTTTGGTAAACGTAGGCTAGTGTACATGAAACCTTACATGGGCTGTGTCCAGTCCAATCAGTGGGGGATCTATGAACAGATTCCCTGCGGAATGGATGGCATTTTTGGTGATCGCTGCATCTGTTAATTTTTGTTCTGCGTTTAAATAACTGAGCTTTTCAGATGCATATTAGATATATGGCCGGATGGATGTAAACGGACTTGCGTCCATTTACACTGTTACGTGTAGGTTCGAAAACATGGAAAAAGACACTGACCTTTTTCCAATTCTTATCAGACATGGATAGACTCATAGATAAGCCTGTTTACATCCAGCCACCCATTAAATTATACGGAGCTTACGAATCAAGTCCGCTTGAAAAACTGTCAGGCAGACCTGATCAGACCACCTGAAATAGGCCAAAATTATTATTATTTTTTTTACTTTTTTAAATGCACTTGAACTACTGGTGGATCTCAAACAGTTAGGCCTGATTCACACCTAGGCATTTTTAGTGCTTTTTGCATTTTGCAGATTTGCACTACAGTCCAATTAACATGGTTTCCTATGGAACACGTTCTGTAGTGCAAATCTGCAAAATGCAAAAAGCACTAAAAATGCCTAGGTGTGAACCAGGCCTTAGCTGGGCACATATACATTTTTTTTTTTTTTTGTGTGTCATTTTTTTAAATCTTTTTTTGGTCAACATACCCATACTCTAATCAAATGTTTACATCAAGCGCTTGTAATGCATTTTGTACAATACACTTTTACACCTTTGTTTTACTACAGACTTGTACATGATGCTGCTTAACGAACTACTCGTATTTTATATTTCTATTTGAACGATGGAGGAAGTACTTAAACCTCATTAAAAAAAGTTTGAGTCCAGCTACAAATGTGATGAGGAGGATTTCTCAACATGTAGATGTATCCTGCCTGTTGTAACTAAAGCAATGTTGTACACACCCTTCTGGGTCTGTGGTTATGTGCTATTGCAAAAAGAGGAAAAAAGCAACCAAGAGGTCACTGAAAGTATATATTATTAGTGCTAATGTAGAAGTAAGAATCATGTGTAACCACGGGTCCAACACCCATCTTGTGGCACAAACAAGAATTAAAGTGGAACTGAAGCCAATTTTTTCTTTAGCTTTGGATAGACTATGGAAAGGCTTAGAAACTCTGGGACTGAAGGTTTTTATGGAAAAAGCAACAATCTGAAGCAAAATCGAACTTTCAAGTATTCATGCCACTTTTATTGGGCTGCGTTGCTCATTGCTGGCACAACACGAGCTGGAATCTATTAATTCCCATGGGTCCAGTTAACTCCAACATACTGCACTGATGTGCACTGGGTGCAAAAGGAACATGCTGTATGTGCCATGGAAAGAAAAATGCTCATCAACGCAAAAAGTTTAGCATGTCAACTCTAGTGTGTTTAACCATTTGCCGACTGGGCACTTTTACCTTTTTTTTGCCCAGGCCAATTTTCAGCTTTCAGCGCTGTCGCTCTTAGAATAATAATTAGTCGGTCATGCAGCGCTGTACCCAAATTAAATAGTTATTTTTTTTTCCACACAAATAGAGCTTTCTTTCGGTGGTATTTAATCACTGCTGGTTTTTTTTTTTTTTTGCTAAATAAAACGATAAAAACTGAAAATGTAAAAAAATAAATAAATTTTGATAGATTGTTATAAAATTTTGCAAACAGGTACATTTTCTCCTGCACTGATGGTCACCGATAGGCTGCACTGATGGGCACTGATGAGGCGGCACTTATGGGCACTGATGGACATTGATAGGCAGCACTGATAGGTGACACTGATGAGGAGGCACTGATAGGCACTGATTGGCAGCACTGGTGGGCACTGTTGGGACTGCACTGATAATCAGGACACTGATAATCAGTGCCCTGATTATCAGTGTACATGTCCCTTTTACACAAGCCAGTTATCGGCTCTCTTCTCCCTTCCTCACACTGTTAGGAAAAGGAGTTCTGATTATCGGCTTCTGTTTACATACATGATCAGCTGTGATTGGACACAGCTGATCACGTGGTAGAGAACCGCTGATTGGCTCTTTACCTCAATCTGTTATAAGCAATGTCTGGAGGACACTGCAATCACAGAGCACACCGCCTGCGCCCTACAGCTTGCACGATCATGGAATGCCATCCCAAAACAATCCGGCCGCGCTGTAGCCGTCATTCAGCTATAGCACGGTCGGCAAGTGGTTAAAGTAGTTGTAAATCTCAGACATTAAATATGAACTAAGCATATCATTCTATAGTGTTTACTAAGTGTAATTTCTGTTTGCTGTCTCGTTCCTCTGCTATCAGCATGAATCACATCTGACAACAAGGAGACAAGGAGCAGATATAGGCTGTCCTACTGAGGCCCTACTGAGCTATAATAGGGGGGGGGGGGTTATTGTAGCTTAGGTCAGGAGTATAGGTTGTAGTAACAGTACACGTACTTCAAATGAAGAAATTTCAGGTATGGGTGGACACCAGTTTGTTTAAATTATATTTATTAATGGTAAAACTTTTTTTTTTAGTTTTGGATAGAGTGCAGAGGGGTTTTATTGCTGTCTGTGCTCCTATTAAAGTGTTACTAAACCCACAACAGTAAAATCAGTCTGTAGATGCAGTAAAGCATGCTTGTTATACTCACTGTGGAACCTAAGGGGTTAATCCTCTGTATTGTGTAAAAGGGCTGTTTGATCCTGTCTTCTAAGTTTGGTGTGTATTGCTAGAAAATGTTGTTTTCTTGGGAGAGTGCATGTGATCAGCACAGGGCCAATCAGCACTGTCCAGACAGAGGGTCAGGGATCATGCAGCCTCATAGGACAATCAGGGGAGAATGAAAACTCCTCCTACAAGCTTTAACTACACACTGATAGAAGTCACAAGACTGCTCTAACTGCTAATGATAAAAGGTATTTAGCAGTTTATATTTACTAAAACACTTGCATTTCCATGTTCTGTCTACTGTGGGAGACCAGATATAGTAAATGCAGGGACCTGGGTTTAGTAACTCTTTAAAGGAGATTCAACCTATTTGTCATGTTTACTATTATCATTAAAAGTGAAAGTAACAGAAAACCCCAAATTGTAGGTTGTCCCCAGAAAAGTAAATCTTCTAATCTAGTTCCAGTGAGCTGGGGGTCCCCAAGGAATTACCTTAAAGTATAACTAAAGGCAAAACTTTTTTTTTTAGTTTTGGAGATCATGGAGAGGGTTTAGAACACCGGTCAGTTTTTATTGCTGTCTGTGACCCCATTAGGGAGATACACCCACACTATTTGTCCTGTTTACCATTACCATTGAAAGTAAAAGTAAAGAAAATCCCACATTTTGGGTTGTCCCCAGAAAAGAAAGAGAGTTGAAATCTTCCAAGGGGACACTAGTTCTGGTGACCTGGGGTCCCCAAAAAATACCCATAAATTGCAGGGATTTCCTCTCACTTTCTGTTTGGCAATGGGAGAGGAAGTGAAGGGAAATCTTCCGCAATGGGACACTGATGGCGAAAAAATATATAAATCTGACAGAAGTTACAGATTTTTCAGCTGACAACTGTTGGCATCCTCCCACCCCACATCCTACTATATGGAGACTGAAGGAGCCAGCTGGTAAATGGACAGCTGAACAGCGGCTGCATCCAATCAGCCCACTGCCATTGGCTGCCAGAATACGATAATGGAGATTCCTGCTGTTTAGCCTGGATGTGGGGAATGGGTAGATTTTTCTCATTTAGCCTACAGGGCTGAACCAGAGAGATATTACGGTGTATGGCAAGCTTAAGAAGCTCAAGAGTACCTGAAAGTATACTGCATTTGATTTCTGTACAAGATCCCTAATACATTTAGATATAGAGACCTGGGCTTGTTGTCCGTTTTATACCCGGACCGTTTATTTACTCCCAGTCCATCTCCGTACTGAATACTTGTAGAAAACAAAAAGGTTCAGGACCTGAAGGGCCAGCCTGATTTCCTGAAAGAAAGATAAGGCTCCGTGGCAGATCACGTATATATGAAATCAAACCCAGCCAGACCACAGTTCCATACTCCTGTTTTCGTCTCTGCTTCAACATACGGAAATCATTAGATGAGGCTTGTTTCCGTTAAACTAATTATTACACAGAATGGAAAGAAAAAATGTCACCAGTGGTTGTAAAGATTTTCCTAAAGTAGCCATTCCTGACAGAAACCTGATTGCAGTGCCATATTAATAGCATCACGGGCCCCTGGGCAAAGTAATGCACTGGGGCCTCAACAATGAAGATGGTGACCTGTGGTGTGCTGCACGTGCCGTGGCAAACAGTGGGTATGGCTAAATTATGCTACATATTGGGCGTGGCTTTTTAGGCCGATTAGAACTTTAAGTTTGATTTTGACCTATTTTTTTTTAAACCATTTTTTTTTTTTTCCTTTTTTTTCATAACGCTGTTGTCTGTTGGTAAGATATCAGGGGTGTAAATAGACTCAAGAAGTCTCACTTTTGATACAATGAAAGGGAGTGAGGAAACATATTTCCCAGTTGGGAAAGAGTTGGTGCATGGAACTAAAGTGATCTAGGGGGGCTCTGATGGAGGAAGAGGGGTTGAAAAGGCTCAAATGCAGGGGTAGGCAACAGACTCCCACACCACCGCTCGCTGTCCTCACCTTGGATGCAAGCGGTGAGAGCATGGCGGGCTCGGAGAAAGATGCTCTGGTGTCCTCTCCTGGAGCAGCTTTCACGGTGTCTCTTCCTCCCGGCGCTAGGCATCCAATAGGATAAATTTATATTTTTTCAACTTTTTTTTTGTGCCTAAAAAGTCCAAGCTTTTTTTTTTTTTTATCTAACTAACTATTTCAAATCCAATAGGATCGCCAGACACTTTGGCCAATCGGGAAACAGGTTTCATACCTGCTTCCCGATTGGCCGTGAGGAGGATCAGTGTTGCAACAACGAATTTTCATTCGGGTGGGCACCAGACGCAATGCTCTGGGTCCCGAGTCCACCCTATTTTGAAGCCTATTAGAGTCTAGACCCTAAAAAAGACCCTGGCCGCTGTAATTAATATGCCCGGTGACTCAAAAGGGGCCGGAAACATGAATAGGAGGCGGCCACGGCGGCAGTGGATAGATTCATTCTATGCATTCATTTATCCATTATGCATATAGGGGGTGGCGAGGATAGGGGGCGGCGCCCCTAATGGATGGGCCGCCCCTGGTAGGCAACCTTAGACAGATGGAGATCTACTTGAACAACACTGATGAAGTCATACATCACCGGGCACAGTGTCCTGTTGTTAGGGCTGGTTCACACCAGAACGTGGTGCCAGTGCATGTACTACCTTTTGTGCATCTGATGCGATTTGTAGGCAGGGCTGGATTTACATCTCAGGAGTCTATAGGCAGGGAATTCTGAAGCTTACGACCAAAAAAAAAAAAAGATAGTAAGCAGGGTTAAGCAGTGCATTATGCTCAGAATGCAGGTTTAAGGCATGCTCTGCACTCAGAATGCAGGGTTAGGCAGTGCGTTATGCTCTAAATGCAGTGTTAAGGCATGCGTTGTGCTCAGAATGCAGTGTTAAGGCTTGCGTTGTGCTCAGAATCCAGGGTTAACCAGTGCATTGCGCTGAAAATGCAGGATTAAGGAGGGTGTTGCTCTTAGAATGCAGGGATCATTAATGTGTTATGCTCAGAATGCATGGATCAGGAGTGTGTTATGCTCAGAATGCAGGGATCAGGAGTGTGTTATGCTCAGAATGCAGGGATCATTGCATGGCTGTAGGGTGGTTATGGTGCAGTCCCATTTATGGTGACATGCTATTTACTTTTTGTCACATGTACTTTGCAATCACTTTAAAGAATAAGTTCACTTTTGGAGCATGTTACATATATTACACCCATATTTAGGATATAACGTGTAAAATGCTCTATGTCTCTACCCTTTAATGAAAAGCCTGGTTTACAGGCACCAAGTTACATTCTTGGACAAATACCATTCACTCGTCATGGAGTGAGTTAAGAGTACTCACTCCATCAATCCTCGCAACTGATAACCATACCTTGAAGCAGTCCCCACGACAACAAGTGCTTAAGAACTGTTGGGTGTCCTGGCCTTGGGGTCCCCCTGCTACCCTTCTCTGACCCTCTGACCCCTTTACTCCTCAACCTTCTCCCAGCCCACGCCTCTCTTCTCCCCTCACCCCACCTTCTTTCCACCCCCACCGATCCATTATCCATTACCCCTACATCTTCTTACCTCCCACCCCAATCTTCCTAACCCATGCAATTAACCAAAAGCTCTTCAAATTATACTCTATGAAACATGCCTTGCAGTACCACAGTTAGGAACCTATCACCAGGCAGGTACATAAGTATGACATGCTTTTCCCTAGGGTTCCATTTCTATGATGCTGGTGATACTTCCATCTCCCCCTTGCATCACCTATGGAGCAACTATATTCCCTTACATATGTTGGTATTAACTTGTATTATTACCGCTTTGTCTGTATTGTCAGAATTGCTAAATAAAGGATTAAAAAATAAAGTCAGGCGATACGTACTGTGACAGTGTGAGGCCCTGCCACTGTGGAAATGTAATAGAAAATGACACAGAATTTGCATTAAGGCTTAATGCGATGTTCCAGACTATCGTTTCTGAGCAGAGAAAGCTGTGTTTTTGGCTTTCTCTGGATTCAGTAAACCTGGATTGGGGCCTGGAGCTTGAAGCTTCCAAAGTATCTTGGCTGGGACGGAACCTTGAATCCTGGGTCTGGATTTTACTGAGTGCCTGCAGCCTGTGTGAGTCCACAGATGTGCCGAGTCATTAAATACTCAAGCATGAGGATCGCTCAGGGCTCCCAGTTTGCAGACAGCTCCAGTATTGGTGCCGGTTCACACGGAGGCAGCGCGACTTGCAGCACGATTGCCTCAGGCGACCTGCACACGTCAGCAGCGGCAAAATGCAAAATGACTTCTGTATAGAAGTCAATGGAAGTCGCCTGAAGTCACCCCAAAAGTAGTACAAGAACCTTTTTCTAAGTCGGAGTGACTTGAGTCGCTCCTATTAGAACGGTTCCATAGTACAGAACGGGACGAGACTTGTCAGGCGGCTAAGTCGTCTGACAAGTCGTTCCAATGTGTGAACCGGCTCTAAAGGCTCATACACACTATCAGAAAAAACATTTTCGTCCAAAGAATTTTCATACGATTTTTGGACTGTGTGTACACAACTTGTGACAGCAGATTCTGAATTTTCTTATAAAAATTCCTGAAGGGACAAACTTTTTTCTCGTACGGTAACAGAACCAACGATTTTCGTTTAATGTGTACTGTTTTCGTACAAGAAAAATCAGAAAAGAAAGACTGCGCATGATCAGAAACAATAAACAACAAAAAAAAGCCTTTGTTATACGAGAATATTCGTAAGCATTTTCGTATAAATTTTCTTTCATCGGTTCTGATTTGCTGTGAAACATCGAGTAAAATCGGACGAACCTTTGCCCGATTTTCTTATAGTGTGTGCCCCATTTAAGCCCTGGTTCACACTGACAGCGGGAATGAAATAGTGCGAGTTCAGCTGTCAGTCCCGAATTCGGGGGCAATTTTAGACATCGGTGTGGGTTTCTGCACTGATGTCTATGGAAATCGCACCCCAAAGTTGCCAAAAGTAGTACAGAAACTACTTTTGGGAATGGGTGTAGCGTCGCACAGATTCAGGCGGTGCCATTGCTGGCAATTACCGCCGATTTGGCATGCGATTTGACATGTCAAATCACTCCAATGTGAACCAGGGATCAAGGCTAAGACCCCTTTCACACACATTTTAGCGCTAGAAATAGCCTCTAAATAATGCCTGAAAACCGCCTCCCATTCATTTCAGTGTGTCTCTTCACACTGGGGCGAGTCCTGTACACAACATACAGCGCTCCCAAAAGGCCCTGCCCATTGAAATGAATGTGCAGCGCTTCCAAAGTGCCTGAAAAGCGTTTTGGAAGTGCTGCAACACAGGCGTTTTTAACCCCTTCTTTTGCCGCCAGTGGGGGTTAAAAGTGTCCCGCTAGCGGACAAAAAGCACCACTTAAACAGCGCTACAGCACCACTAAAACAAGCGGCGCTTTAGCGCTAATGTGGCCATAGCTCAGTGTGAAAGGGGTCTAAGAGAGCCAAGTGAACCAGGATAGCTGGGCAACACAGTCAGAGGGAATGGTAAACAGAGCAGCAGTGCTGCTAACGAGGGAGCCAGGTGGCTCTGCATTTTCAATTGACTATACATGTTAATGTGGAAGAACCCCTGCGTGAGCAACTGACGTTTATGTGAACTTTCTGCTTTTTTTTTTAAATAAAAGTGGGCTGTCATGCTCTAAAATACAGTTTTGACTTGCGCAAGTCATCGGAATAATCACCCCACTACCACAGTACTAAAATTGATGTGCTGAAATCGTGTAGGACGATTTTGGACTTTAATGGTGCTCACAATTCAAGTTTAATGGTGATATAAACTTACAGTTCTAATAAAAATTAAAAAAAATAGTACCGTGTTGCGTATAGATTATATTACAATATGCAAGACAATGCACAAATATATGCTATAATTATGTTGTGGCACAATGTTACGTTATTGTAACAAGAACTGTTCTGTATAGAGAAAAGTGTGTTTTTTCCGGGTTATAGAGGAGTTATTAGGCCCAAGGATAAAAGACTAGGCCAGGATTCAAAACAGTTAATAAGAAAAGAGCTGTTGTCCCATTAAAATACACTACGAGGGAACCCCAAAGGACTTCTGGCTTCTATAATCCATTTTCTGTAACCACCCTGGAGGCAGATAGTCTACAGTGCATCTGAGGTAAACTATAGTCAGCAGCCTCAATTTATAGGAACAATTAGGCGGACTTTCCAGCAGCTATAGGCCTGTATACAAACACAGGTTTTTTTATGTTTATCAACTTTTTTTTTCCATTTGCTGAAAAATTTCCATCTGATAGACAAAAAACATCTAAAATATCCTATAAAACTATAACAGGCATGTTCTTTATGCAGGAGAACAAAGCCTTCCCTTAATTATATATATAGTAAAACTCCAGGCAAACTGTTCTATCTGCCATAGCATAAAGCCCTGTACACACGATGAGATTATCAGACGAACTGATCGTTCATTTTTTTTTTGCATGCTAATCTTAGATCGAATCTGATGAGTTTACTAAAGTCCCAAAAATTCCCCTGTACTAACGATCCGTCCCTGCCCAAAAGCATCCCCCCATGTTAAGGGCATGTGGCCTGGTATGGTTTGGGAGGGGGCGCTCGCTGGTTCCTGCCCCCCCCCCCTTTCCTGGCCTGCCTGACTGCATGCTTGGATAAGGGTCTGGTATGGATCTTGGGAGGCACCCCACACCGTTTTTCTTTAAAATGTTAGCGTGGGGGTTTCCTTTAAAATCCATACCAGACCCAAAAGGGCCTGGTATGTAATGGAAGGGGGACCCTACACTCTTTTCTGCTGAATTTTCTATTGCCGGCATTCTTTTGCTGATATTTCAGCTCTCATCGGGGAAGCCCGCTGACAGCTGAGGAGTCATCGGTTGTTAAAGTGGAGTTCCACCCACTTTTACAACTCTTCAGCATCCCTCACTAAACTGTGCACTGTAAACAAATTGGATATTTTTTTTATTTTTTTTTCAGCACAGACTGTATATCTGCTGTATTCATTTTTCACTTCCTCCTCCCTGGCCGCGGCCCATCGCATCATTTCCTGTTTGCAATGCCTCCTGGGAAGGGGCAGCAACTTCCTCTCAAACTGCCGTTGCTATGGAAACCTGACCTGAAACCTATTACACTGCTTATGCTGCACTGAGCATGTACGAGATCTGCAAGGATGAGATCCAGGAAGAAATACAGTCTGGCTTCAGATGCCCACACTTAAGTTGGCCACGGCCTGCTGCAAGTTTATAAAATAACAAACTACTGCTAAAAACTAACAAAACAGACCTTAGTTTACAGACTAACTTTACTAGAATACATTAAGCTTGTGTATTATAGGGGTATTTTTATTTAAAAAGTATAATTTCGGCCGGAACACCGCTTTAAGCCTGCTCCTTAACCGCTTCAATACAGGGCTTTTAAACACCCTTCCTTACCAGAGCACTTTTTGCGATTCGGCACTGCGTCGCTTTAACTAACAATTGCGCGGTCGTGCGACGTTACACCCAAACAAAATTGACGTCCTTTTTTTCCCACAAATAGAGCTTTCTTTTGGTGGTATTTGATCGCCCCTGCGGTTTTTATTTTTTGCGCTATAAACAAAAGAAGAGCGACAATTTTGAAAAAAAACACAATATTTTTTACTTTTTGCTATAATAAATATCCCATTTTTTAAAAAAAAAACAATTTTTTTCCTCAGTTTAGGCCGATACGTATTCTTCTACATATTTTTGGTAAAAAAAATCGCAATAAGCGTATATTGATCGGTTTGCGCAAAAGTTATAGCGTCTACAAAATAGGGGATAGATTTATTGAATTTATTTATTTATTTTTTTTTACTAGTAATGGCGGCGATTTGCGATTTTTTTTTCGTGACTGCGACATTGCGGCGGACACTTCGGACACTTTTGACACATTTTTGGAACCATTCACATTTACACAGCGATCGTTGCTA
Organism: Lithobates sylvaticus; assembly: GCA_028564925.1. Lineage (NCBI taxonomy): Eukaryota > Metazoa > Chordata > Amphibia > Anura > Ranidae > Lithobates > Lithobates sylvaticus. The sequence continues at coordinate 210,521,768 of CM053030.1, read as the reverse complement.
TAAAATTGCAATGATTACTGTGTAAATGTGACTGTCAGGGAAGGGGTTAACACTAGAGGGCGCTGGAGGGGTTAATGTGTGTCCCTAATAGGAGTGATTCTAACTGTAGGGGGAGGGGACTTAAGGGGAGGAGACCGATCATGTGATCCTCTGTACTGGGATCACATGATCGGTCTCCTCCCCGCTGACAGGACGTGGAGCTGTGTGTTTACACACACAGCTCCACGGTCCCGCCCGGTCCCGTTGTTTTAACGGGCAATCGCGGGTGCCCGGCGGACATCGCGGCCGCCGGGCACTCGCACCGGGTCCCGAGCGATGCCGCGGGCGCGCGCGCGCGCCGCCGGCGGCGCGCGCGCGCGCGCCCCCCAGGCGGCCGGGAACCCGAGGACGTCATATGACGCCCACCCAGGATGGTAGATCCACCTTGTGGGCGTCATATGACTATGGGCGGGTATTGAAGTGGTTAACAACCAGCTATTCTTCACACAGAATTCAAATTGGTTGATCATTTTTCGACCAATCCGAATTGTTCTGAATTTGTTAGAGAATTAACACACAAAACGAAATTAAACTAAACGAATGAACGAAATGAAATTAGTAACCTAACACATTTTTCCATTCTGCACATGTCTGATTATAGCTGGCAGCACTGATCCATCAAGAAAAACCTGACTGCCTGGTTGTACAAAAGTCGATCGATAGATCCCAGACTCCAGCCGGTTTTACATTCTAGGCAAAGATGGATTCTTGCGGCAGTAAGCACAAATGTAAAAAGTGCATCATTTACAAAAGCATCCTCTCTCCTGAGCACACAAACTGAGGCAACACGCAGTTACACAACAGCTCTGCAATAAAGTAAACAGGCCTTTACAATTAAGCAATGTAGGATGACACTGATAAGTTAATGTACAAGCCCGGCAGGCAGCACAGTCAAAATACATCGCTAAAGAGGACAGAGCCCCCAACGCGGATGGAGCAGGGAAAAAATATATATATTATGGTTCACTAGTAATTGAATCACTGCCAGTTACATAACTCCTAAAGTACCGGTACCTATAGATATGTGATCTTAGTCCATCAGTCTTTTTAATAATGAATGTATTTATTATATATTTTTTAAATTATTATTATATTTAGCACTTATTTAATTTGACCACTGTGGCAAAAATACACATACTGTACTCACAGCAGCTGGCATGCATTTTTTCCTGCAGTGAACAGGCACTCCTGGCACCGGGCTTATCACAGGGGAACGCCAGTGATCAACTGCCGAGCTGACAGATTTGTCTAACCTTTACCCATTCTACTAAGAAATCATTTGTGTCTTTGATTGCTCCTCACTTCCTGTCCCTGCAACACCCTGTCACCAAAACAGGAAGTGCTGGGCAACTAGTTATACAGACAGCAATAACAACAGGGCTGAGGCTCTAACCCTTCCACATTCTATCCAGTTCCTAAACAAACTGGTTTATCTGGAGTTGGGCTTTAACGTGATCGCAGTCAGCTCCTTAGAAATAACCTTGACGTGACTTATCTCAGCAGTTGCTCACTAAGGACCTGATTACTTTTTATACACAGCAGCAGGAGGGAATTTTTTAAACCTGTACATAAAGTACATTCATGAAAATAAGGTAAAGCAGAAATGAATAATGTTGGCAATACATCAACATAAATTTGTATATTCTCTGCAATGGTCCTGTAGTAGCCCTATAAATCCTGAACAAGTCATCCAGTCACTTTTATGAGAGATCTGCAGGACATCCACACAGTGCTGTTATAACAAAGAGTCGCGTCTTTTTACAATATTTATCTTCTAAGCCATAGTAAAATACAATTATTGACCATCCATCAAAGCAAGTCCTGATTGATCGGCCTGTACTGAAGGTCGCACAGCGGAATCAATGGCCACTTACTGATAACCTGCACTTTATGCATTTATACCACTCCTGGTATTTATAGGGATGCAAGCCCAAGGCTTTAGTACTAGCAACAAGCGCCGATGAAAGCTGCTTAATATACCACAAGGATTTTGGCATTAGTGCACATTTATTACTGCATTCAGTTTTCCAAAAGGCAAAATATAAAAAGGCCACATGAAATCTTGACTGATTAAAAGATTACCTAAAGCTGGCTACACACTATACAACTTTTATACAATTTTCTGCTACAACTTTCCTTTAGATGTACCAAAACTAAATAATATGAGGTCAAACCTAAACACGTAAAATTTGTACGCAATCAGGCAGGCCCTTGCACTACATAGTTGAAGGTAAATCTGAAGTAAATTGAACAACTAAAATTGTATAATGTGTATCCAGCTTTAGATTACAAAGCCATGAATTAAGACAATAACACATTGTATGTATATATATATATATATATATATATATATATATATATATATATACACACACACACACACACACACACATTCACATACATACATACATACATACACACACACACACACACACATTTGTTACACACTTGCTCTGTGTAATGGTTTTGCACAGGACAGCCCCGATCCTCCTCTTCTTTAGTCCCCTTCCGGCGCTCCTCCCACTTAACCAGTGCCCCCAATAGCAAGCTGCTTTCTATGGGGGCACTGGTGTGTGCTCACTCCCTAGCTGGCCCTATGCGTCCATAAGACACATAGAGCCACGGCTCCGCCCCGCCCTCTGCTCTCTCCTCAATCGCTTACTGGCTGTGAACAGTGGAAGCCAAAGGGCACATGCCCTGAGGAACCCCATGCCAGACCCTTATCTGAGCATGCAGCCTGGCAGGAAAGGGGGGGGTGAGCGACAGTCCTAGATCCCCCCCAAATTATACCAGGCCACATGCACTCAACGTGTGGGGGGGTGCTTTGGGGCAGCCAAAAAAATAAACACCTTGGGACAAGGACCTCTTCCCCACAACCCTGGCTGGTGATTGTGGGGGTCTGCAGGTGGGGGTCTTATTGGAAAAAACAAGGGGGCCTCCAGATCCCCCACCCATGGGAAGGAGTATGGGGTACATTGAGTGTGCAGCAGCCTGTGAGGCTGCATGTTCACTCACAGACTGCAGTGTCTGTCTGCCCCAGTGTCCCTAATAACTGCCCCCAGCATAATACAAATAAAGAGTGTAGCCAGCCCCTGTCACCTGTCACCTGTCCCAGTGTCACCAGTGCCCATAGTAACACCGCCATACACCATATACCTACGTCCTGATCACCACCATACACTATATCAGCATCCTGATTACCACCACGTCATACCAGCATCCTGATTACCACCATACGCCATACCAGCATCCTGATCACTACCATACGCCATACCAGCATCCTGATCACTACCATGCCATAGTTTTTAGACTTTATAACTTTCACACAGACTAAATATACACTGTTTTGGGGTATTTTTATTACAAAATGTAACAGATTACATTCTGGCCTAATTTTATGAAGAACGATTATTTATTTGCAAAATTTTGGAACAAGAAGAAGAAAAAATGTGGATTTTTTCCCCCCAAATTTTCGGTATTTTCCTGTATATATCCAAAAAACATTGGTGATCAAATACCACCAAAATAAGCTCTATCGGTTTTAAGAAATTATAAAAATGTAATTTGGGTACAGTGTTGCATGCCTCGGTAACTGTCACTCTAAGGCCCCTTTCACACATGCGGACCATTTGTTTCATCAGTTCAGTCACTTTTTTTCAAAGAAAAAAACGTATGAAGTTTACATCAGTTTTTTACATCTGCCAGCTAGAATCCTTAAAGTGATTGTAAATCTTGTTTTTTTTTTGTTTTTAAATAACAAACATGTCATACTTACCTGCTCTGTGCAAGGATTTTGCACAGGACAGCCTTGATCCTCCTTTTCTGGAGTCCCCCCACGGCACTCCTGGCTCCTCCTCTTCTCGAGTGTCCCCACGGAGAGCCGCATTCCATGGAGGCACTCCTGCTCCCGAGTCCTGCTGCTGCGTCCATTGACACTGGATTTGATTGACAGCAGCGGGAGCCAATGGCTCCTGCTGTGATCAATCTATCCAACGAGGACCCGAGACAGCGGCTGGAGCTACTCTGTTCATCCCCGTCAGGCTCAGGTAAGTTAAAGGGGGGCTCTGGGGGTGGGGCTGCAGCACAAAAGGTATTTCACCTTAATGCATAGAATGCATTAAAGGGGTTGTAAACCCTCATGGTTTTTCACCTTAATGCCTTACTTACCTGAACCTGATCCTTCACCAGCCGGGAACGAGCACATCAGCTTTAGCTGGTGTCTCGTGTTCTGATTGGATAGATTGATAGCAGCGCAGCCATTGGCTCCCGTTGCTGTCAATCAAATCCAATGACGAGGCGCCTGAGGGGGCGGAGCCAAGTCCTGCTTTCTGTGTGAGTGGACACAGATGCAGGACTCGGGAACGCGCCCGCATGGGTGTCCACCAAGGAGAGCGCTTCTCCAACGTGGACACTCAATGCGGGGAGGAGCCAGGAGCGCTGCTGAGGGACCCCAGGAGAGGAGGTTCGGGGCCACTCTGTGCAAAACGAACTGCACAGTGGAGGTAAGTATGACATGTTTTTTTTTTTAAAGCGAGGTGAAAAACCTGGAGTTTAAATCCCCTTTAACCACTTAAGTCCCGGGGCCATTCTTTCATGCAAAAACGGACCATTTAACCGTTTATATCCGTTTTTTGTCCAATCCATTTTTCTTTTTTAAACGGAAGTAACATGGATGTTTACTAATGTAAGTGGATGATCATCTTTTTACATCTGTTTTTCCATAGAGATGCATTGATCAACAGATGGATGAAAAACGGGCAAACAGTCCGCATGTGCGAAAGGGGCCAAAGTGTGACAGCGCTGAAAGCTGAAAATTGGCCTGGACTGGAAGGGGGTAAATGTGTCTGGACATGAAGTGATTAATTAGGTTTTATGAGCTGGCTAGATTGAGAGCGAGCTGGGTATTCTTATAGGGAATTCTAGATTGTAGAATACTATTGGGTAAATTACACATAAAACAAAAGTGCAGTTTTTTTTTTTAGGCCCCTTTCACACGGTCGGACCGTTCAGATCCGCCTGTCAGTTTTGGCGGCGGATCTGAACGGGTGCTCCATGTTAGTCTATGGAGCGTCGGATGTCAGCGGAGACATCTCCGCTGACATCTGACCCGGTCCGATCCGCCAAAAGCAGACGTATGGCTATACGTCCAGATCCGTCGCTGGCGGATCGGATCGGGTGAGACCTGATGAAAACGGACACACTGTCCGTTTTCATCCGATCTCTCCATAGAGATCAGCGGCGCTCGCAAGCCCCTCCCCGCTCAGTGAGCGGAGAGGGACTTGTCATCCGCCGGTTCAGCGGAGATCAACGGAGAGATCTCCCGCTGAGCCGGCGGACAGAGGCGGGCTCCGTGCAAGCGGAGTCCGCCTCCTGTGAAAGGGGCCTTATGTAAAACAATATAAAAAAAACAAAACAAACAAAAACAAAACAAAAAAAAAAACACATGCAAATAAAAAAAAATAAATAAAAAAACCCAAACAAAATTTAATAAAAAACAAAAACAAAACACCCCATATGCTCAATACAAAATGTTCCCCGCCGCATTAATCATAGGAGATTTGTTTCTAGAAATATTACTATATGAAGAAGCCATTCCATTCTCCTAGAACAGCTCAAAAGTCCTGAGAAAGGATGTCAATAAATCCATCCCTACTATTGTCCTACTTCCCATGCCGTGTTTTGTTGATCGGCGTTGAGAATGAGCAGGAAGCTCTTGACAAATGAAGCTCTAGCCTAGAAAATGCACAGCAAGACTTGCCATGCAGCTGCAGAACTAGGGCAGTCACACAGCGTCCTCCTGTACAGTCTGGCACAAATTTATATGGATTTCTGCCCATTTCAACTGACACAGCAATGTTTTCACATTCACTGTACAGCTAAGCAAATTGGAATTCCGTGACGGTTCTCTTTTTTTTTTTCACAGCAAAAAGATACACATGGCTCAATTTATCAATGTCTCAAATACAAACTGTGCCTGCCCAACAGCGGGCAGTCAAATTCAAACCTCTACTGAAAAGTGACAGTTGAAATCCAAGAGTTTTTTAGTGAAACGAAATCCTTTGATTTAACGGTCTCTCAAAACAAAGCTTACCAGGAATGCCAACTGTCACATTGCTTGTGCTCTCAATGGAACTGTCAAACCATCAAATGGCTAATGTAATATCTGATTACATGTGCAGCACCATGGCAACGACAGATCAATCAGAAGCTAAGATGGCAGCTTCCTTGGCTGTACTGTAAATGATAAGAGGGTTTAGTTTGGCTTTAAATGTGTTTGGTTGTTATTATTTCAGGTATCTGCTGCTGCATTGGGGTACACTGCGGTATATTGTAACACATTTCAGGTATCTGCAGCTGTATTTTTGGTGAGATACGCTAAGGTCACTTCACACTTGTGCGACTTCAAAGTCGCGCGATTTTACAGCGATTTTGCCGCGATTCGCGGGCCCGATTTTGCCGCAATTTCAAGGAATGCCTGTGTGAGTGGCATCAAAATCGGACCAAAGTAGAGCAGGGACTACTTTGAAGTCGCACTAATATGAATGGCTGTCATTGGAAACCCTGGGGAACGACTTGTCATGCTACTTTGCAGTCCCCAAATCGTGGGACAAGTCGTATAAGTGTGAAAGGGGCCTAAATCTCATCCTTTTCTAAAAGAAAGCAGATACTGCAGCTTTTTTCATTAAAAACATTTTAGGACCATGCAAAGGATATCTGCAAGGCTCTTCTTAAAGTGATAGTGGTAGAACATGATGCTTTGTTTCTGTATGGAACGCAGCAAAATGCACCAAAAACGCTTCTGAATGCATCAAAAACACACTTGAGCGCACAAAAACGTGCACGCAGAAAAGCATCTGGAAAAGTTTGGTGTGAACCAGCCCGTAAAAGCAACCAGGCAGAAGAATTGTCCGGCAGCTTTACAAAAAGAAAGGACCTGGCTGGCAGAATATTCTTGTTCATCAGCTGAACAGTGGCATTAACACCTCCCTATCACACGTGGAGCAATGGCGATCAATATTTCCTGCCACATTGGCTATGGTCAGAGGCCCCCTTTGGGTGTCATCAATCCAAAAGATAATACCCAAATGTGTTGACTATCATCTCATGGGTACCCTAATGCTGGCCATACACTGCTGGAATTTTGTTCAATTCCTGCTAAGGCCCCTTTCACACTTGTACGACTTGTCCTGCGATTTGGGACTGCAAAGTAGCATGACAAGTCGTTCCCCATGATTTCCAAGGACAACCATTCATATTAGTACGACTTCAAGTCGTGCCGACTTCAAAGTAGTCCCTGCACTACTTCGGTCCGACTTTGATGCGAGTTACACATTCCCTGAAATCGCAGGAAAAAAATCACATCAAAATCGCACGACTTTGAAGTCGTGGTATTGTGAAAGGAGCCTAAATCAGACAAGATGGCACCACCTGGCTTAACAATCATCGATCTGAAAATCAAAGGAGTCAGGCAGAAAATTCTCAGATTCAGTCACTGTCCAAGTATACTTACAGCTGTGGAAGCAGCAGCTGTCACCATACAATGGGTAGTAGGGGGATATACCTCCTTTCATGCTGTTAAGCCTAGTATACACTCCCAGTTTTTTTTTTTTTTTTCAACCCAGCGGATTGGTAAAAAAAAATTAACTGACAGCTCAGAGCCACTGTACTAACAATCTGATGTTAGTACAGCGATCTCGCCTGCTGTGCTATTGTGTACAGACAGAGGAATGCCCCCGCCTGGACACACCAGTCAGCGCTCTCGGCCCTTGGCTGGGAGCGCTAATCAGGAGCTGGTCGGCTGCTCGTTTTCCAACATGTTCGTGTGATAGAAGCCCGTTTCTGTCGGACTGGCTGCCATACCCACGGGCCGAATGTCTGCTGTTTTTTATTAAACCGGCTGATGTCGCCTGGCATTCAGCCCATGTGTACTAGGCTTTAGGAATGGATGGGGGATTCAAGTGATTTCTCTTGTTCAGTCCATGGGGCTGAACAAGAGAAATTTTAACACGTATCGCTAACCTAAGACTATAAGACTAAAGTCAGCTGCATAGGAAATATCACACCCAGGATGAAAAATGTTATCCCAAAATAATTTCAGATATGAAAAATCCATCAAATCCATAACAAATTATCCAGTGAAGTGACTGGCCTCAGGTGATACACAGAGATAAAATAAATCAGCCTACATAAGTTGTACCTGTCTCTCTGCAGCTATCTCTTCTCTACATCCATTCAAAGTGATACGTTGTACCTGTCTCTCTGCAGCTATCTCTTCTCTACATCCATTCAAAGTGTTGATTAATAAAGCTTGTCTGAGAGTTAAAAAAAAAAAAAGAAGGGGGAGGAGAGCTGAAGTAACACTCTTGCCGAGCTCAGTGAGAGCTGATTGGAGGGAAGGGACACACACCCACTTCACACAGGTACAGACCTGAGCTGGAGCTCCCTCCCCTGTCACCATTTTTCTCCTGGTGTCAGGAAAACTTGTCAGAAGTGATTCATGCTGATAGCAGAGGAACGAAGCAGCAGACAGAAATGGCACTTAGTGCTCTTGAGACAAGGGACAAGTATAGAGGGATATGCTTTGTTCATATTTCATATCTGAGGTTTGCAACCACTTTAAGCAATAGTTACAGCCCTTCTAAGTAATGTGGGCATGCACAGAACAATCGTTGCTCTGCAAACATTCTTTTGCTCCTATCAATTTTACTAATAGGTGGAAGAACTCAAGGGCCCACTCCTATCATCAACATCATTTGAACGCAAAGAATCAATAAGCAAACTGAACTTTGGCCAAAATAGATTTTTCCATTTTTTGAACGTCAGACAGTGTATCTATTTAGAAAATGAATATGACGTGTTTAACAGTATTGGTTAATTTTTAATGCAAATTTGAGTGACAGGTTTAAGGAAAGTAAAGGGATCAGCCTCGAATGTTATTCTATAAAATAATTAATGGGAAACCAGAAACATACTGGACTACTGAGCGAAAATATAGAGGAAGTCAATGAGGGGCATGTATTACAATTACAATGGGTCCACAATAACATGAGGTCCCATCAAGGGATGCAGACAGGGCCTAGATATTCGGCTTTGACTGCCACTAAGGACTTCACTACAAATGCTAACTTTTTGCCGGAAATCACACACAAAATCTAGGTGTGTGTATACTTAAAGTGTTACTAAACCCACAACAGTAAAATCATGTGGAACCTAAGTGGTTAATCCTGTGCATTGTGTAAAAAAGCTGTTTGATCCTGTCTGCTCTAAACCTCCCCTTCTTCCACTGTCCCCACCCTACCTCTTTATAGAACCTTGGGGGCAAGCTATACATGCTCAGTTTGTTATGTATTGCTAGAGGTTTTTTTTCTAGGAAGGGTGCATGTGATCAGCACAGGGCCAATCCACACTGTCCAGACAGAAGGTCAGGGGTCCTGCAGCCTCATAGGACAGTCAGGGAGGGAATGAAAACTCCCCCTACAAGCTTTACCCAGTGCTCTGCTAGACACTGATAGAAGTCACAAGACTGCTATATACTGCTGATGGGAAAATGTATTTATATTTACGAAAATACCGAATTTGTCTCTCCATAAGACACACTCCCCCCCCCCCCCAAAAAAATGGGGGGAAATGTCTGTGGCTTTAGAATAGTCGGGCCAGGGGCACGGCTGCAGCGGCCGGCAACTAGCTGATGCTGTTGCATTCTGGGAGTTGTAGTCCACTCCACGCACGCTCAAGCTCCCGGTGGGTGGAGAAAACGCGCAGCACAGCCAGGGGACTACAACTCCCAGGATCTTGGAGGCAGGGTGTGCCAGAGAGTCAGGTCTTGGGACCAACGTGACTAACTGCAACTTTTCTTGACCCCAGGACAGGAGCACCCACCCCCCAGGCTTGGAGGAGGCCATGCAAGGACCTGCTGAGCTGGCACTAGCAGCTGCTATCACTGAGGTGAGAGACCCTGAAACCCCCAGGGCCAGCTGACCCCCACATCCCATCTATCTCCCCCCATACCCCATTTATTCTGCCCCAGTGTCCACCCAGTAACCTCAAAATAGCCCTCAACGCTGTGGGTCCAGCTGGGAGCTGGCCATGGTCTGTGGGTCCTGCTGGCTTGCATGTCCTACTGGCCACTGACCTGTAGGTCCTGCTGGGAGCTGGCCATGATCAAACAGCTTTTTTACACAATGCAGAGGATTAACCCCTTAGGTTCCACAGTGAGTATAACAAGCATGCTTTACTGCATATACACAGGCAATGGCCAGCTCCCAGCAGAACCTACAGGCCAGAAGCCAGCAGGACCCACAGGTCTGTGGCCAGCTTCCAGCAGAACCTACAAGCTAGTAGCCAGCAGGACCCACAGGTCCACGGCCAGCTCCCAGCAGGACCCGCAGCCATTTGGTTCAGAATATTTTTATTCTTGTTTTCCTCCTCGAAAACCTAGGTGCGTCTTATGGAGCAGAAAAATACGGTAATTGCTTTTTTATGTTCTGTGTACTGAGGAAGACCAGATATAGTGAATGCAGGGTCCAGGGTTTAGTAACACTTTTAAGGGTTGCTTGTAGATTAAATACATTTATAGTGAATGTGCCAGTCTGGTGATCACAGATACTGGTAGGTGGCATCCTAGTTAGAAGAGTCCTCAATAGTTACTAAGAAGCAAGGCAGTGCCCATTTAAAACTGTGAATGTCCACCTATCGCCACAGGTGCTGAACTTTATGTGTGCCTTATTTTTCAGAATATGAGCTTTTGTTCACATACTTTCACAATAAAAAAAAAAGGGTATTTTTATTAAACCACTGAGAAAACCCTTACCTTTAGTAAATCCACCTCTAGAGCCGGCTGTAAACTTTGTACATTTCAACCAGTTCCTGATGAACCGGCTGAGATCTGCACTATGGTTGACCCTGTCAAAACTCCCTGACCCAACATCCTTTGATTGAAAATTGTCTCTGCAATACGTTCACATCCGCCATGTTTTAGCCTTTTAAGAAAGACACAAGTACAAAAATAATGGTTGATCTGCCAAAAATGCACTCAGCTCGTATGTTCTCTTGTGGGCTGACAGAGTTTTTTTGGACCTAGTTAGTGGTGTCAGGCCTGCCAATTTGTCTTTTTGTTCATTCTGTAGTGCCAAGACAAAAATGAAGAGGGCTATTTGGACTTCAGAAGATAACACGGGACAGAAGACAATTTTTAATTTCTGACGTGAATAACGTTTTTTTTTGCACTTATCGAACATATATAACAGGACTTTCAATAGTATATTTAAATTGGTTCTTCGGTCAGTTCTGCAAAAAATTTTAAGTCAGCAGCTACAACAACTGTAGCTGTTGAGTTTATTTAAATAGACACTCACATGTCCAAGGATCCAGCACCGTCCCCACCCGGTCTGATTCTTCACCGGTCTTCGGGTCCCCGGCGCTGGAACTGTGAAAAGTCGGCTATGAATCCTTGCAGCTTCGCAGCCGGCTGCGCACTGCACATGCGTGAGCCGCACTGTGCTTTATGAATGGTTTGCCAGCCTTTTGGGGCCGGTGACATGTCCTAGAAGGCTGTGGGCGAAGGGTGAGAGCGAGTACCTGTCAAAACTAGGAAAAAATGTGTTCCAAATATGGCAGAGAAGGAGGGGAGGAGGAGGAAGAGTGGAATTTCCTCTTTTGGATGAAGTTCCATTTTAAACACTTGCCGGCTGAAATACGTATATATACGTTGCGGTTTGTAAGTGGTTTACCGGGATTATGGCTGAAGATATCCGCCATAACCCTGGTATGGTTTTTTCAGCCAGTGGCTGGCTTTCTCTTGAAAGCATTCCGAGCAGCTCATGAGCCACCAGAACGTTTTCAGAAGCGACAGGAGGGGGGGAGACGTTGCTTGCCAGTGTTTCTCTGGCTTACCGTTTCCGCCAGTTCGCCCGAAAAACTATCTGGCTGTGTGGCTGGCTGGTCACAGAGGAGATAAAAGAGTAGAATGTCTTTGATCACCTCTATGGCCTTGGAGGACCGGAGCAACGTCATGACGTCCCTTACGGTCCAGGTTGAAAAGCAGAGGGTCAAAAAGATTTTTTTTTTCTTTTTGATCTTTTGCTTTTAAAGGTAAAGGAGAGATTTGGCGTGTTTTTAACCCCAGATCTCTCCATAAAGAGGACCTGTCATCCTTATCTCTATTACAAGGGATGTTTACATTTCTTGTAATAGTAATAAAAGTGATCAAATTCTTTTTTTTTTTAAAAGGGACAGTGTGAAAATAAAACATTAAATAAATAAGAATAAAAATGTAAAGTGCCCCCATCACTCTGTGCTCGCACACAGAAGGGAACGCATACATAAGTTGCACACGCATATGTAAACAGAACTCACACCACACATGTGAGGTAACGTTAGAGCGAGAGCTAGACCTCCTCTAACTCTAAACAGGTAACGTGTAAAGGAGTTTAAAGCGCTTATGGAGATTTTTAAGTACCGTAGTTTGTTGCCAGTGATAAAAAAGCGTGATATGTTAGGTATCTATTTACTCGGTGTAACATCATCTTTCATTATATACAAAAGAATTGGGCTAAATATTGTGTTTTTTTTTTATTATTTTTTTTTATTTATTAAAATGTATTTGCCCAAACAAATTGCGTTTGAAAAAACGCTGCACAAATACTGTGTGACGTAAAAAAATTGCAATGATCGCCATTTTATTACCTAGGGTCTCTACTAAAATTATATATATATATATATATATATATATATATATATATATACATATATATATATATATATATATATATATATATATTATATCTTTGGGGGTTGTAAGTAATTTTCTAGCAAAAAATACTGATTTGAAAACAAAAAGTGCCAGAAAAGGCTTGGTCTGCAAGTGGTTAACAAACTAAAAGCTAGCAAATATGAACATTTCACACATACTTTAAAGAGGTATAAATAAAACCGGCTAAAAGCTACCCTAGGTTTGAAGAAGATTTACTTACGTTGGAGCTCAACAAACGCTCCATAAATACTGAAAAGCACATATCTTCTCTTTTACGTGTTCTGTTCTCCTTTTAAGGAAATTTAGCTAATGACTAAAAAAGTGTTGCAGCAATTTATGAAAGTATTTGACAACAGCTCTTCTACATGAAAATGTATACAGTACAGCAGTGTACATAGAAGTTGTGTAAGATATGATGATATATTTTACACAGTAAAATCTACAGAAAGGTATGCATTACTCCTATCACAACAACAAACATATAACCATAGTAAACATTAAAGTGGGACTCCAGCCAACACTTTTTTTTTGTTTTGATTAGGCTCGATTCACACTGCCGCGACTTGGGATCAGACTTCTGAAACCCCACGTCGCATGACATGTGAAATCCCATGATAGTCAATGAGAGCAGTCTTATTTAGGACTACTGAAATTGCTCTGGTTCCTGTACAACTGCAAGGCGACTTCTATTCTATACTTCTATCAAAGTAGTACTCAAGTTGCCAGAAAGTCACACCGCAGATAGCAGCAGTGTGAACCGAGCCTAATGCCGCGTACACACGAGCGGACTTTTCGTCTGAAAAATCTTGGGTGTCTTTTTCGAAGGAATTCCGCTCAAGCTGGGCTTGCATACACACGGTCACACAAAAGTTCGCTGAACTTTCGACCGTCAAGAACGCGGTGACATACCACACTACGACGAGCCGAGAAAATGAAGTTAAATGCTTCCGAGCATGCGTCGAATTGTTTCCGAGCATACGTAGGAATTTTGCGCATCCGAATTGGTACAGACGATCGGAACTTCCGATCGAAACTTTTTCCGACCGAAAAATTGAGAACCTGCTCTCAATCTTTTGCTGGCGGGAATTAGGCCAGCAAAAGTCTGATGGAGCATACACGCGGTCGCATTTTCTAAAAAAAGCTCTCCTCGGTCTATTGCTAGCCGAATTTCCGATTGTGTGTACGGGGCATTAGATTATGGAAGGGTTAGAACCTTCTTAAAGCGGAGTTCCACTCGGTTTTGTGTTTATTAAAAGTCAGCAGCTACAAAAAAAGTGTAGCTGCTGACTTTTAATAAACTCACACTCACCTGTCCCACGATCCAGCGATGCCGCCGCTCGAAACCTTGGTTCTCTCCCTCTCTCCGGTGCGGGCATAACAAGTGTGGGCACCCGGCTGTGAAAGCTTGCAGCTTCACAGCCCGGTGCGCACTGAGCATGCACGAGTCACACTGCGCCTTCTCAATGGCTGGCAATCTTCTGGGACCTGTGACCCACAAGATTGGGGAGAGGAGAACTTCCGCTCGAGTCGCCTAGGCAGCCCGAGCTGAAGTGGGAGCTGGGTACTTGTCAAAACTAGGTACCCACTTCCCCCCCAAAAAAATGACATGCCAATAGTGGCATGTCAGGGGGTTAGGAGTCCTTAAAGCAGAAGTTCCACTTTTGGGTGGAACTCCGCTTTAAGGTTTTTTTTTTTTTTACAGCTTTCTGTACTCCCCCTGGGAAGATATACCTAACCTGTCTTCCTGCCCTGACCTAAAGTAACCTACCATCCATCCACCCAGCACCATGCTTAACTGAATATCTGCGCTGTGTCCACAAGGTAGATTTACCAGTATGATGTAAACATTGAGGAAGGCTAAGTATACATCTGGTGGAGCAAGCTACTTTGGGTTGGTGGACTAAAAAATGTCTGCACTTTTTCTTTTAGGAAAGATAAGAAGGGTGGAATTCCCATTGACAGTTGTTACGGGGAGGTTTTTTGTTTTTTTTTACAAATTTCACTTTTGTTCGAGTGATAATGACAAGAGTAGATCTCTCCCTATATTTGTGGTTATTCATCTGATTTCCAAAAATTAAGGTAAAGAATTTTGGAGATGTTGCTTCCATTCGCCAGTTAGTTCCACCTGTGATATGGAATCTAATTTCTATGAAAAGCCTAGGACAGGTTAGAAAATAATCAGACTTGTTGATGGGCAGGACTTCCACATCTCCAAACTTTTTACCAATAGGAATCCATTATCGCTCCCCATATCAAGAAGTCTGCAGTAAAAACTTGAATTATAACGTTCAGAAACTGTGCATTGAGGTAAACCAAATGTAATGCTTACGTAGTATATGGCCAGCAAACATAAGATAATGCGTACTGTGAGATAACACCGCTTTAGGTCATTAGTCCAAGCCTTTATGGGTGAACAATGGAAACCTGCTTTGTGTGTATCTTGGAAACGCATCCTGCATTCTACTATCTTTACATATGGTAAGAACACCTATCTATGCCATAAAGAGTTAAGCATTTACAGCAGAGACAGCAGCAAGTAAATCGGGAGAAATTAATGTGTACTGATGGCATATGAAGATAGCAAAACATGGCAAATCTAGGACAACCTGTCATTGCAATGCTACAGTACATAATCTGTTGACATTAGTAACACGCGCACACAGTCGCAAACGGAAAAATTAACAAGTAGGAAACTATATAATACCGAATAGATACATTTAAAAGAGGTGTAAGTACATTCAGTAAGGATATGCAGTAATTGCTTTCTTTTCCTAACCTTCATTTGTAAACTAAACATCAGTTGCCTTCAGAAGTATTGAAGTACCGCATATACTCGAGTATAAGCCGAGTTTTTCAGCACATTTTTTTTTAAATGCCCCCCTCGGCTTATACTGGAGTCAAGCACTTTTCTGCAGCAGAAAATTACATTTTCCGACCCGACTTTGGGGCCCCGTATCTCGGGGCCACTTGGTGCTAGGAATCCCAGTGGATGCCAACCCAGTGGAACTAACACTACAACATATCCAAAGATGGGGTTCCTAGCACAAAGTGGCCCCGAGATACGGGGCCCCAAAGTCGGTTCGGAAAATGTCAGTCTCTGCTGCAGAAAAGTGCTTGACATTTTCCGACCTGACTTTGGGGCCCCATATCTCGGGGACACTTGGTGCTAGGAACCCCAAATTTGGTATTCAACCCCAGTTGAACTAGCACTACAAAATATCAAAAGAGGATATGGGGTTCCTAGCACCAAGTGACTACCAGATACAGGTCCCCAAAGTCAGTTAACTGTGTCCATCTGCAGAAATGTCATTTCGGGATCCTTTGGCTGCAGCTAGGGGGAATCTAGGAACCCTTAACTACCAAGTTTAAAGTTTGGGGGACCTATGGCTGCAAATGGGCACAGTGAGGCATGCAAATGGGCACAGTGAGGCTACAAATGGGCACAGTGAGGCTGCAAATGGGCATTGTTGACCCTCTTTTCCACTTACAGTACCTGCGCATTTCTCACCCTAGGCTTATACTCGAGTCAATACATTTTCCCACTTGTTTGTGGTAAAATTAGGTGCCTCGGCTTATATTCGGGTCGGGATATAATCGAGTATATATGGTACTTAAATTCCAACATTTTAGTGAAAAGTGGAGCTTACATTGATTCTAAAATTGTTTCTTTAGTGCAAAGAAGTGAATTTTTATTTTGAGATTATGTTCCTATGATAATAGGAGATGCTGCTCCCAGGCATAAATTGGCCATAAACTGGACTCACCTGTCAAATTGTGGTTTCTGGCTGGCAAGAAAATCCAACTAAGCTCTCATTTGCCTGACACATGCATAGAGTGAGTAGATAGAATGGTAGAGTAGTTGGGATGAGATGGTTGGTGGAATGGTAGAGTAGCAGGAATGACAGAATAGGTGGAATTGTAGAGTAGTATAGAGAGAGTGGGTAGAATGGTAGACTAGTTGGGGTGAGATAGTTGGTAGAACAGTAGAGTTGTAGGAAAGACAGAATAGGTAGAATGGTAGAGTAGTAGGAACAAGAGAGTAGGTAGAATAGTTGGGATGAGATAGCTGCTAAAACCTTAGAGTAGCAAAGATGACCGAATAGGGAGAATGGTAGAATAGTAGGGACGAGAGAGTAGGCAGAATGGTAGAGTGGTTGAGATGAGATAGTAGGTAGAATAGTTGGGATGAGATAGTTGGTAGAACGGTAGAGTAGTAGGGATGACAGAATAGGTAGAATGGTAGAGTAGTATGAACGAGAGAGTAGGTAGAACGGTAGAGTAGTTGGGATAAGATAGTTGGTAAAACGATAGAGTAGCAGGGAGATGACAGAATAGGTAAAAAAGGTGGAATAGTAGGGATGAGAGAGTAGGCAAAATGGTAGAGTAGTTGGGATGAGATAGTTGGTAAAATGGTAGAGTAGTTGGGATGAGATAGTTGGTAAAATGATAGAGTAGTTGGGATGAGATAGTTGGTAAAATGGTAGAGTAGTTGGGATGAGATAGTTGGTAAAATGGTAGAGTAGTAAGTATGAGAGAGTAGATGGAATGGTAGCGGTAGTATCAAAGTATCTCTTGATACTATTAAAATCCTGATTGGGTAAATTGATTTGTGAAATTGTTTCCACAGACTGCCCTGGGAACAGGAGCCAACTCCAACATTACTGAGGTTAGACGGAAGACAACACCAGATCAATTTTCTTTGTTGCTTGCATCCAATAAAAGGCCAACACATTTCAGGGGTTACAAAGGACTGCCTCCATCAGGTCTTAAAAATGCAGGGCAAAGGTTCAATCTAGATTGTGATAGATATGAGTCACAAGAAAACTTTGTTTGAATTTAAAGGTCTTCTTGCAGTTGCTGATTTTTCTAAAAGGTCATTGAACAAGTCAATAAAAAAATGTTCAAAAGCAGGAACACAAAAGCCATTTCCTACTCAATAAGGACCTCAAATTATATTCATCTCTATTACGCCATAAAAATAACATGTATTTTTATTATATATTTTAAAGGTAATCATAATGGAAGTGGAAAGAGTAACTCAAATTGTATAGGTATTGAGATACGAGAGAATAAACTAACACAATATGAAATCTCTCAAATTGGAATTCGGAGGAGCTTTAATGAGCATAACTATGTTCATATTATGTCACATTACTCCATCAAATTGAATGCTTAGATCTGGGTGCAGCTACTTTTCAAATACTTTACCTATGAGTGACTGGCTAAATCAACCTTTAGTAGATATTACTAGCCCATGAGAGGTCATATGAAAAAGGTAAACAGTTCATTTACCTAGAATGTCTGAGCTAAGTCACAAGTCACAGTTACCTTGAAGCAATGTGGAAAAGCTGGAATTACTGGTGGTAACTGCACACTAAACTGAAGAAAATTTACACTGTAGATTATTCTCGAAACCTTCCACAAGGTTCAATCCCATATTCTCTTCTGCTAAAACACACCTATTTTCGATGCCTTTTAAGTAAATAATTCAAATCTGTGCCATTTATTACCCATTTGAATTGGTTACTGGTGTACAGGAAATATCCTGACAACAACAAAAACAGTCGATAAGGAACATTCACTAGATCTATCTTTTGATAACTCATATCTGATAACTTTCAGATTTCCTGGAGTTGGGTGTTCACATCAAAATAGAGAATAAGGACAGATAATGCAGACTTCTCAGGAGGGCTGTGAAAGTTCCTAGCTACCCAGATGGGTTTTGCTAAAAAGCCCACAAAGTCAAGCAAAACACGGGACCATCGAACAGAGAAGTAGAACACATAGAATAATATAGTTATCCCATATGTGGCTAGAACATCAGAAAAAACTCCAAAGGGTTACCAGATGCATATAGGCAGAGTGAGTGTATATGAATATATAAACTTCAATACCCAGCCGGGTGTATAAATGTTGATACAGCTCACCACTCTTCTGGTAGTTCGTTAGGAGTTTTCCCGCAATCCGTCCGACCAGTCATCCAGTTACTGTATAGGGGGATTAGTTCCTACAGAGTGGAGAGAGATGTTCCGGCCGCTGCTCCATAGTGTCCTTCACCATAACTGCGGATGTCCGGGGATCACTTCCACATTCCAAAGGTACTTCCAGGGGAATTTTGTGGAGAGTGTCTGTTACTGGCAGTCTGTGCCCTAAGCATAGTGCGTGATGGCGTCATGCTGACGTGTTTGACTCGTGACACGTGTTTCCTGAGAGTTTGCTCTGAGGAAACACGTGTCATGAGTGAAACGTGTCAGCATTTCCCCAAACTTCTGCTGTTACGGCACAGGACGCCAGCTCCACACATGGAGCAGCAGCCAGAACATCTCTCGCCACTCTGTTGAAACTAATCCCCCTATACAGTAACTGAATGATCGGTTGGCCGGATTGCGGGACAACTCCCAGCTATGACTAAGCACTGTTAAGTGTGAAACGCGTCAGCTTGTTTGTCCCATTTTTTGCTGTGGCTTGTATCTGTTGGACTTTTTAAAGGCTATATTCCAGAGTGCGGCTGTCCAAAACTTCCTTTTTGCCTTACAAACTCCTAACGAACTACCAGAAGAGTGGTGAGCTGTATCAACATTTATACACCCGGCTGGGTATTGAAGTTTATATATTCATATACACTCACACTGCCTATATGCATCTGGTAACTGTTCTCCTAGCCCCAGTAGAATATCTGTTGTGGGCTTAGTGTTGTCCATTGCTAATAATCGGCTGCTTTACCTGCTTCCCAACTGTTGTATAAATCCCTGTTCATATTCCGGAAACATCTGGGCTTCTCCCCTTCCCCCTCCATCCCGGTGGAATATTTTTCATACAGACTGCTATCTAGTTCCTCATTGAAGCTACCTGTGAAGCTATTATTCTCTCGTGTGGAGTACCATAAAGAACTCTAGGTTCCATCCATCTTGGTTCTATGATCTATTTTTCACACAAATGTTGGCCAACAATTCCGAACGTGGGAACGCGGTGACGTACAAGACATACAACGAGCCAAGCAAAATGAAGTTCAATAGCCAGTGCGGCGCCTTCTGCTTGATTCCGAGCATGCGTGAACTTTTGTGCGACGGACTTGTGTACAAACGATCGGACTGTCCGACAACAAAGTTTTGTTGGCGGAAAATTTGAGAACCTGCTAGCAAACATTTGTTGGCGGAAAGTCCGGCAGCAAATGTTTGATGGAGCATACACACGGTCGGACTTTCCGACATCAAGCTCACATCCAACATTTCCTGTTGGAAAATCCAACCGTGTGTACGCGGCATTAGTGTTATCTAATTGAGGCGACGGCTATCATTGTTGAGCTGTCTATGGGTTAATCTTTTTGATTCCCCTCTCAGCTGCTACTTACAGGTGGAGCCTTAGTGACTTTTTTTATCAAGTTATTCCTTTTGCACAATTCAAACCGATGACCCCACCACTGCAAGGCTTATGTGCTATATTCAAAACTAAAAAAAGTGGTTTGACCCAATACAGTGGTTTGACCTAATACCTTCAACTACATATGACCAATGCATGGTGTACAACAGGAAATATTTTGGTTTTTGATTCTCTGAAGCACAGGGAGCATACGCTATACCACTGAAGTTTACATCTGACAAGATGGTTACAACTTCATGAGGTAAAGTAAAAAAAATAAATAAATGAATGCCAGGAAATGGAAATACTGTAACACGCAAAGTGTAAAAACTGAACTATGTGTCACACATAGGATTACTTGTTACTGCATACCTCTTCCTTAATACAACACAAATGTTGTAAGGACGGTTACTGAGTGCATCTTTGCATGAGGTTTCCTTCCTGCCTTTGCTCACCGATCCGAGCCATTTTACCACTTCACTTTCATCACAGCTCATCCAGCAAAGTCTAGTAAGGCCGGATTCACACCTATGCATTTTTAGTGCTTTTTGCATTTTGCAGATTTGCACTACAGTCCATTTAACATGGTTTCCTATGGAACACGTTCTGTAGTGCAAATCTGCAAAATGCAAAAAGCACTAAAAATGCATAGATGTGAATCACACCTAAAATGCGAAAAAAGTGTCTCACAATGTAAACGCTCCCATTTGATCTGCAGTTCTTATACGTTGTATTTGAGCTACGAAGGCAGTACTAAAAAAACATGAATATTTACTGGATAGTTCCGCTAACTTCTGTTACTCTGATTTATTTTATTGTGCTTGATTCCATTTTAAGTATAAATAATACAATTAAAAATAAGTAAAGGAATAATGTATTCATATAAAAGTTAGCTAAAAAAAATAAATAAAAAAATAAAAAGGAACATGCACCATTTATAATTCAGAATTCTGATATGTTTCGGAAAGGAAATAAACTCTGGCAGCTGTCCCCAAAAAAAGGCAGACAGAGTGCAAAGTACCAGCATTGTCTGTGGTCTCCTTATAGCTAATCTTCCCCCATTACTGACATACCGGGGTTGATTTACTAAAGGCAAATAGACTGTGCACTTTGCACGTGCAGTTGCACTCATTTCCCCCAGAGCTTAGTAAATGATCTGCTGATTTCCATCATCCAATCATGTGCAAGCAAGATTTTTATTTTTTTTTTCCTTGCACCTGATTGGGTATTCTTTAAAAAGTCAAGCTTCACCACATTACCTTTACTATGAAAAAAAGAGTGCAGCTGTCAAAAGCACAGTCGATTTGCCTTTAGTAAAGAAACCCCACCATGTCTTGTTCTGCACTGTCTCTGTGTGGAGACGGCCATCTTGGTAGAGGCAGGGCATTGCTTCCTCAAGTCAGACTCCAGCAATGAGAACAGTGAGCAGAACAGTAGTGATGTCACCAAATGCCACGCCACATCTCCTAAGAGTGGCAGGCAGAGACAGCAGTGTCTTAAAGGGTTACTAAACCCAGGATTCTGCATTCACTTTATCTGGTCTCCCACCGTACACAGAACATGGAAATGCAATTATTTTAGTAAATACAGTATAAACTGCTAAATACCTTTTTTAATCAGCAGTTACACCTTGTGACTTCTATGAGTGTCTGGTTAAAGTTTGTAGGAGGAGTTTTCATTCTCCCCTGATTGTCCTATGAGGCTGCAGGCTGAGGCTCCCTGACCTTCTGCTGGGCAGTGCCGATTGGCCCTGTGCTAATCACATGCACTCTCCCAAGCAAAAAAAAAAAATTACCTCTCCAGCAATACACACCGAAGCATGTGCAGCGTGTCCCCTGGCTCTGTAAATATCAGGAGATATATTGATATATTGGAGGCAATGGAAGGAGATGATCAGAGAAGACAGGATCAAACAGCCTTTTTACACAATGCAGAGGATTAACCCCTTAGGTTTCACCGTTAGTATAATAAGCTTGCGTTACTGCATATATAGACTGATTTTACTTTTGTAACACTTTAAGCTGGCCATACACGTTCATCCAGCAGGTTCAACAAAAAAAAACAAAACTAATAGATCCTCGCATCAACAAAACAATGTGTTATGCAGGGATCTCTCCTGCTGTGCTATTGTATTCCGAGAGGGAACAACCCTACCCCCTGCTACAATACACTGATAAGCACTTGCAGCAAATGCAAGGGCTTATCGAATGCAAGACCGTTCAATAGAAGCTAGTCTTTAGAATGGCTTGTGTTGAGCAGACAGTGCTACATGTGCACACTCACATACCAGCAAGTGCACTGCTATATCTTGGAAGGAATTCCAGATAAAAGGTGTACCTCACTTCCTGTCCTGAGGACAACATTTCACTAAGCAGGAAGTGAGGGGAACTCTCCAACAGCAACACCAACAGAAATAGAAATGCTCCTGTTGTAGATTTTACCCTTACGTCTTGTCTAGTAAAACCATTGTAAGCAGGAATTCTACTCCTTCTCAACTCTATCCAAAAACAGGAAAAACGTTTTGAACTGACATACTTTAAAGTCTGATTCAACATAGTTCCCATTCCGCATCTCAGCCACTACCCCAAAGCTAAGTATTACGTATTCTTTTATAATAGCAGCAAATTGCTCCGATTCATTGATTGGCACTTGGCCCCAAGCCTTTTAGAGTAGATGCGTTTAAATCTCTCTTGCCTCTGAAGCCTGATCCCCTTTCAGATCACGCTCCACTCCAAAGGCTACTGACAGGCGGCGAGGAAGCGATGTGACGCCTCCTCACCACCTGTTTTAACCCAATTTTTGCCGACAAATGAGCCATAATAATGGCACTTTCCTATCGACTTGCCACCCACCGATGTTGGGTCAACTTTGCCATGGGCATGAAGCGAAGAATCGCAGCCACGGCATGTAAACATCCACGTCTGCTTCCTATTGTAGCTTTAGGGGGGTGGTTGGCGGGCTAAACAAGGCCTTACAGATGCAGGAGTGACAGTATAAACTTTTTCTATTTTTTTTTTTTTTATATTATTATTAAAACACAGAATTGTGTTTGTCTTCCTTTTGGTAAGAATGCTTTTGATGTCATAGTGATGTTCAAAAACGAATTTAGGTGGCTAAACTGGCCATGGTGTGGTAAGTATACTGCAAATATCTGCAGCCAGAAGCCTAGGTGATTGTTGACAGCTGCAGCCGGGAAGCGGGTACACGTCAATGACAGGCTGACAGGAGCTGCGGCTGTCCGCCACTGTAAGCATGCAACCACACATCAAGCTATGCTATTAAAGTGGTGTTGCCACCAACAAAAAAAAAAAAATTGGCTTAAAAATCATTAAAAAAAATTTAGAAAAAAATAATTGGAAAAATTTATTTTTTTTACTCACCTCTAAATGCCTGTTGCTAGGGGGTCCCTCGTAGTCTGCCACCTTCAGTGCCCAGCAACTGACGTCACTTCCCCTAGGCGCCGCACAGTCATCTGGGACCTGTCACGTGTCCCAGATGAGTGAGCGTCGAATCACGGCGCACGGCGCCGCTCGCACATGCGCACAGGGTGTCCGGCTGTGGTGCCCACATTAAGAATGCCGGCGCCGCGAGCGGAGAACGAGGGGGGCCTCGTTCCCTCGCATCGCTGGACCCTGGGACAGGTAAGTGTCCAATTATTAAAAGGCAGCAGCTGCAGTATTTGTAGCTGCTGACTTTTAATATTTTTTTTTTTTGTGGGCCCTCCTCTTTAACCGCTTCAGCACCGCCCACTGTCATATGACGCCCACAAGGTGGATCTACCATCCTGGGTGGGCGTCATATGACGTCCTCGGATTCCCGGCCGCCTGGGGGGCGCCCGCGGCATCGCTCGGGACACGGTGCGAGTGCCCGGCGGCCGCGATGTCCGCCGGGCACCCGCGATTGCCCGTTAAAACAACGGGACCGGGCGGGACCGTGGAGCTGTGTGTGTAAACACACAGCTCCACGTCCTGTCAGCGGGGAGGAGACCGATCATGTGGTCCCAGTACGGAGGAACACATGATCGGTCTCCTCCAGAGCCCTCTAGTGTTAACCCCTTCCCTGCCAGTCACATTTACACAGTAATCATTGCAATTTTATAGCAACGATCGCTGTGTAAATGTGAATGGTTCCAAAAATGTGTCAAAAGTGTCCGAAGTGTCCGCCGCAATGTCGCAGTCACGAAAAAAAAATCGCAGACCCCCGCCATTACTAGTAAAAAAAAAAAAAAAAAAATTCAATAAATCTATCCCCTATTTTGTAGACGCTATAACTTTTGCGCAAACCGATCAATATACGCTTATTGCGATTTTTTTTACCAAAAATATGTAGAAGAATACGTATCGGCCTAAACTGAGGAAAAAAATAGTTTTTTTAAAAAAAAAATGGGATATTTATTATAGCAAAAAGTAAAAAATATTGTGTTTTTTTTCAAAATTGTCGCTCTTCTTTTGTTTATAGCGCAAAAAATAAAAACCGCAGGGGCGATCAAATACCACCAAAAGAAAGCTCTATTTGTGGGAAAAAAAGGACGTCAATTTTGTTTGGGTGTAACGCCGCATGACCGCGCAATTGTTAGTTAAAGCGACGCAGTGCCGAATCGCAAAAAGTGCTCTGGTAAGGAAGGGTGTTTAAAAGCCCTGTATTGAAGTGGTTAAGGACAGATGATCAGCCCTGGATAGAAACACATTACTGATTTGCCTATGTGAATGAGGCCCAAGGCTATAAACCAGGTACCCATAGGGCAGGGATATGCAATTAGCGGATCTCCAGCTGTTGCAAAACTACAAGTCCCATCATGCTTCTGCCTCTGCATGTCATGCTTGTGGCTGTCAGAGTCTTGCTATGCCTCATGGGACTTGTAGTTCTGCAACAGCTGGAGGTCCACTAATTGCATATGCCTGCCATAGGGGATGTACTTTTCACCGACTGCTGTCACAGAACTGAATAGCTTTGCTAATTACCACCACTAATTGTGTTCGCTTCATAGGTTAGTGATCCAGTTCATTGATTTAGCATTTAGCTCTAACCTTTACACCCTGCAGGACTTACAGAGACAGATAAGACAGCCTAAATGTTTAATATATTATTTTTCATATATTATGCATACATTTAATTTGTTACCAGTTTCTCTTTGTGTTACCCTAGATTTGACCCGACCATTTTATTTTCAGTTCATACAGTGAGATTCCCTGTGTCAGGATTATAAATAGCATTGATTACTCTCATTATTACTTTATGTATGTACAGGCTCTTGAATTATTCACTGTGCCCAGTGGAAAATGTTCAAGGTTTGCTTGTTGTCATTGAGATTGGTCTAAAACCTCAGTGGAATGCCTGTGTAAACTCAGTATTTCATTGGTCTGCAAACACTGTGCTACAAATAAAATGTAAATAATTGTTCCACTGTATAAAGTGGATATTGTATGAGGAGCCTTTACAGGCATACAAAAGGAGAAATACATTAAATTTACTCACATATACTAGCACAAAACATAGAAGGACTGCTTCTTGCTTTAAAATCAAGAAAGTAGAACGCCTCCTTAGATCTCTTTCACGCCATCCTGCAGTTCTCTACGTTGGATCTTGCCAGAAGGTGCCAGAAAGATCCTGCATGTAGGCATATCACGCTTGATGAATGTTTACATGAATACAGCCAATGGCCTCAACTGGCTACCACCAATGCTCAGCTAGATGCTAAGACAAACTGTTGCTGAGCGCTGTGCAGCAGCATCGGCGCTTTTCCAACTTCTCCAACTTTCTGATATTGTCTATCCAGGACATCATATCTCTTATTTGACTCCTCTTATGTGCCTGGCCCTGGGTCCATTTACCATCATCAGCTCCCGTTTGGAAGCCTTTTCTGTGGTATCTCTGTCCACAGTATTGAGATTCTGGTGCATTATTATGTTCATCTTCACTCCAACAAAATTTTTGTATACACGCAAAATTTAACTCTGGCTGGCTCCTGAAGAAGGGGGTGCTGTCCCAATGAAACGCGTAGAGATTACAGCCCCCATGGATAAGGAATCACATGTATTAGCAACTATATGTGGTATTTTGTATATATAGGTCTGATCTATTATTGAAGATGCCACCAGAACTGAATTGTAGATTTTTTTTATGTATCTTTAAATAAATTTGTATTTTTATAATATCCAGTTGTGCCATTTTATCTGGGCCCACTCATAAAGATCCCATGGGCACATCTCTTTTTGGCTTTTCTCATATATTGGGAACTGAGTGCTGCTTGGGTTTGAGTTTAGGCGGCCTATTCTCTTTTCTTAGATGCTAAGACATGGGTGGCTTTTGATTCATAGCAATGAAGGAAGTCAATCTTGCCACCAAACTGGCAGTCAGTTTCTCAACATGTCCTCTCTTGCAGCCGGTGAGAGCAGCCACTTCTGCCTATGTGGAATTTGTTTAGCTTGGCCAATCAAATTCATCATAAGCAGAATTTGCTCCTCCCACCAACAGTCAGAAGAAGACCTGATTGGAAATGCAGCACTGTGAAACTATTTTAGCTCCACCCCTGACATATCCCATAAGGTCTGCTCTGACAGACGGTGAGAGGAGTCTTTTCTGCCCATGTACGATTTGCTAAGGTTGTAGGCTTAGCAGAGAGCACACATATGAATGGGAGGGGATTTTTATGTTTTATGCCACATCCTATAGTAAAAAAAAAGGAAAAGGGGGTCCCCTAAGGGTTTGGACTTTTAAGGCATGTATAATATTTAACCCCAGATTAAACACTGAATGATATTCATTAGAGAAAACGTTTATTACAAAAATTATATAAAAGGGAGGTTAACAATATGACAATATAAAAGACTTTGGAATATTCAAACAATACTTGATTTGTAAAGTACAATGTATCAGTATAAGTTGTAGGCGTTATCTCACACCTGACGCGTTTCGGAGGTTTACAGGTTTCCTCCTTCTTCAGAGGTAAGAGTATAACATTCCTAGTATCGTTTGTAAGAACATTCCAGTATGGTTAAAAACAAATGGCTGGGAGGAGGAGCTTCTTTGCCTATGTTTTCCTAGATGGTGTAATTTGGCAGAAAGTGAGTATCCACAGAAGAACTTGGTATCTCTAAGGGATTTAACGGATGCCCAACATTACTAAGATTGCTGGACTTGTTGCATCTATCCTGGCGTAGAGGCGAAAGGGGGCGCCTGTGAGACACACTGGGGTCGGGTATGCAAGATGAAAGCCCTGTATTGTGTATCTGTAGATGTATCTTCATTAGCTTGCACTAGTAATTAGGTGCCGTTAATGGTTCGCTCGCTGGTTCTTTAGGTTGCTATACGTCCGCTCGTCTCCTCCTCAGACTGGCTAATGTCTGAGGAGGAGACGAGCGGACGTATAGCAACCTAAAGAACCAGCGAGCGAACCATTAACGGCACCTAATTACTAGTGCAAGCTAATGAAGATACATCTACAGATACACAATACAGGGCTTTCATCTTGCATACCCGACCCCAGTGTGTCTCACAGGCGCCCCCTTTCGCCTCTACGCCAGGATAGATGCAACAAGTCCAGCTATCTTAGTAATGTTGGGCATCCGTTAAATCCCTTAGAGATACCAAGTTCTTCTGTGGATACTCTCTTTCTGCCAAATTACACCATCTAGGAAAACATAGGCAAAGAAGCTCCTCCTCCCAGCCATTTGTTTTTAACCATACTGGAATGTTCTTACAAACGATACTAGGAATGTTATACTCTTACCTCTGAAGAAGGAGGAAACCTGTAAACCTCCGAAACGCGTCAGGTGTGAGATAACGCCTACAACTTATACTGATACATTGTACTTTACAAATCAAGTATTGTTTGAATATTCCAAAGTCTTTTATATTGTCATATTGTTAACCTCCCTTTTATATAATTTTTGTAAT
Source organism: Lithobates sylvaticus (assembly GCA_028564925.1). NCBI lineage: Eukaryota > Metazoa > Chordata > Amphibia > Anura > Ranidae > Lithobates > Lithobates sylvaticus. The sequence goes on along the minus strand of CM053030.1, from coordinate 210,493,723 downwards.
AAACGTTTTCTCTAATGAATATCATTCAGTGTTTAATCTGGGGTTAAATATTATACATGCCTTAAAAGTCCAAACCCTTAGGGGACCCCCTTTTCCTTTTTCTTTATGTACGATTTGCTTGGTTCCAAATTTGATTACATAACATAATATGCATGCGCAGCTCAGTGTACATTCTCCAGAAGACTGCGAGCAGGCAAGTAGGTTAATTTGATTGCAGAAGAGACATAGGGGTTGATTTAGGCTGGCCATACATTATACAATTTTCTTATTCAATTTCCTTTAGATTTAACTTCAACTATGTAGTACAAGGGCCTGCCTGATTGCATACAAATTGAAAGGGCTTAGGTTTGACCTCCTATTATATGGTTTTGGTAAATATAAAAGAAAGTTGAAAAAGAAAAATTGTATAATGTATGGCCAGCATTACTAAAACTGGAAAGATCAAAATCTGGTGCAGCTGTGCATGGTAGCCAATCAGCTTCTAACCTCAGCTTGTTCAATTAAGATTTTAACAAAAAACCCGGAAGCTGATTGGTTTCTATGCAGAGCTGCACCAGATTTTGCAGTTTTAGTAAATCAGCCCCATTGCATGTTTCTTGTGCAATAAAGAGTCTGCCTCCCTGCCCAGTTTTTTAATATTAGAGTTTAGTTCCACTTTAAAACAAGATTTTTTACCCTAGATAGCTACAAATACTGTAGCTGCTGACTTTTAATAAAGTTACTTGTCCAATGATCCAGCACCATCCTCACCCAAGCCGGTGTTCAGCCGAGAAAGTTCCCCCAACGGATAAGGACCCCCCTGTACTGCACAGGCGCAGTGCTTGCGCAGTACTAAGCACAACGAAGTCTCCTAAAATAGCCGAAGCTGAACACAGTGAGTCAGCTGTACACAGCGCCTGTAACAGGGCCCCTTGCGGGCTCGCTTCGCTCGCCACGCTTCGCTCGCCACGCTTCGGACACAGCCTCGCTGCGCTCGGCATATTTTTATTCTAACTCTATGTCCACATGGATTGTGGGGCTCGAACCTGGACATAGGTTAGAATGTAGTGCGCAGGCGCCGTGTACAGCTGACTGTGTTCAGCTTCGGCTATTTTCGGAGACTCCACTGTGCTTAGTACTGCGCAAGCGCTGCGCCTGCGCAGTACGGGGGGGTCCTTATCCGCCGGGGGAACTTTCTCGGCAAGACACCGGCTCTTCGCCAATCTTCAGGTCCCAGGCACCAGCATGCTTAGTATGGGAAGCCGGCTGTGACCCCCCCTGTGGCTTCACACTGCAAATGCATAAGCTGCGCTTTGTGAATGGTCCCGTAGCCTCCTGGGACCTGTAACATGTCCCAGATAGCTATGGGCAAAAAAAACATTCGCTCGGAACGCCTAGTCGATTCGAGTGGGAGTGGGTGGTACCTATCAAAACTAAGTACCCATTCCCCACCAAAAAATATAATATGCCACATGTGGTAGAGGAAGGAGGGCATAAAGCGGAACTTCCCTTTTAGGGTGACGTTCCGCTTTAAGTAGTGGATGTGTATGGATTATTTTTGGAGAATAAAGTTATTGTTTTTTTTTTTTTTTTTTAACACATGGTATAAAGTTATTGTTTAGTGTGCCATTTTAATCTCCTTTTAAAAATATGACATTCACTGAACTTATTGGCTTTATCTTTCACCACTATATATTTGTTACTATTTGCAAAGAAAAAATTTTTAACAGAAGGTACAAGAACTTCCAACTGGCCATTCGTTTAGAACTGCAGAGGTCCTTGTGCTCCAATGACTCGTTCAAAACCAGAGATATCCTATCCAACCCTATAGGCAGCCCTATATGGTTAAGAAGTAATAGACCTTTAATGAAGGACCTTTAAAGTTGACAATATGTTGTTGTTTATACACCCTATTGTCTTTTTGTTCCTGTTTTTACAGATGACTAAAACTCTATTGTATAACATTCTGCAAGTTCTTCGGAGGATGACCTAATTTCAACAGCCAGGACATTGGCAATTGTCTATTTTAGTCACGACGGCAAGTGATCCTGCAGACCAAAGATGCTGCGTCAAAGTATTGCTTCTCAATAGTCATCACGAGTGATGCAGATCACAGCTGACCTTCACCATTCAGGTTTGACATTTGTAGGTTTATTATCAAGTCCAAGTAGTAACTGTATATATGTCTATAAATAGCAACAAAACAAACTGACATGTCCCCAAATGTCATTCCTGTGGGTGCGTTGTTTATAATGGATTTGGTTCCAGCATGAAAAGGGGTTGGAGGGAAGCTTCAGAATTACAAAGATTTTTCTATTACAAATTACGTAGTTCCTCTTTAAATCCCGATTTAAATCAATTGTAAAAAGGCTTAATTAAATCGACTCAATTTAAATCATAATTTTTAAAGAGCAACTGTCATCTCTGTCCCACAGCGGCTCCTCCTCTGACCCGACAGTCCCATTTACTTTAATGGGACGGCTGGGCAGCAATGACACAACAAGGTGAGGGATGTGGCAGCAGCAGGTGAGTGGATGCCCGCTAACAGGCGCTGCCATGATGGATCTGAAATGACGGGTGCTCTTTAAATATAAGGACTCATTTTTGCTGGTACCGTATATACTCGAGTATAAGCCGAGTTTTTCAGCACATTTTTTGTGTTGAAAGTGCCCCCCTCGGCTTATACTCAAGTCAAGCATTTTTTTGCTGCAGAAAATAACATATCTCTGGGCCACTTGGTGCTAGGAACCCCAAGTGGAACTAGCACTACAACATATCCAAATTTGGGGTTCCTAGCACCAAATGGCCCCGAGATACAGGGCCCCAAAGTCGCTTCGGAAAATGTCATTCTCTGCTGCAGAAAAGTGCTTGACATTTTCCGAACCGACTTTGGGGCCCCGTATGTCGGGGCCACTTAGTGCTAGGAACCCCAGCTGGGATATGTTATAGTGCTAGTTCCGCTGGGTTTGCACACTCAATTTGGGGTTCCTAGCACTAAGTGGCCCCAAGATACGGGGCCCCAAAGTCGGTCAACTGTGTCCATCTGCAGCAATGTCATTTCGGGACCCTTCGGGTCCAGAAACCCAATCTTTTGGCTGCAGCTAGGGGGCATTTAGGAACCCGTAACTACCAAGTTTGAAGTTCGGGGGACCTATGGCTGCAAATGGGCACAGTGAGGCTGCAAATGGGCACACTGAGGCTGCAAATGGGCATTGTTGACCGTCTTTTCCACTTACAGTAGCTGCGCATTTCTCACTCTAGGCTTATACTAAATAAGTTATCCTCAATAAGTTTTCCCATTTTTTTGTGGTAAAATTAGGTGCCTCGGCTTATTTTCGGGTCGGCTTATACTCAAGTATATACGGTAGTAAGAATCTTTAATATTTGCAAAAAAAAAAAAATGAAGGTTCCCTATTTAGAATAATAAGCTGTCAGGTTAGTAAAACAGCGATATCAGAAGCGATTTTAGGTTAATAGGTTAATCACACATAGTTGGTGAACTACTCAAATTCTTTTATTTAAATAAAACAATAACATTGCCAGTGCATGTTATCTCAGCTTGCAGATCTTGGATTCATTGAATGAGTTTACCAAAAATGTAAATATTGCAGAATATACAGCCTCATGCTACATAACTAAGCTCCATTTCATGCTAAATAAACAAAATTATTAAAATAGGAAACTATCTTTAGATAGATTTTTACTCCAAAAGCATTTTATTAAAATAAATTTGATTAAAAAAAAAATCAGATTTAAATAAAAGAAATCCAATGATTTCTTTTTAAATCGTCAATTTTTATCCACCCCGATTCCCCTGGATGCAAACAGTCAGCATACAGAACAGCTTATCTCTTTCTAAGGGCTCTCCGAGAAGCGACCTGCATTCAGATTGGTCTTCAGAAATTATTTGACAGGCGGTGATGAGGCATTGCATCGCCTCCTGCTTTAACTCCTTGAAGCCCACACTAGCAGGTCGCAACTGTGTGCATTGTATGCGATTGCGAGACGCTTGCAGATTGTCTCCATTCACTTCAAAGGATCGTGCCCACAAGGTGCTATTATGCACACTGGGGGCGGAAGGGGATATACAGGTAATTCCTGCTGTGTCCATGGCATGTGTACACCCTGACTTCAGCCTTTGCAGCTTAAAGGGGTAGCAGTTGTGTGATGTGTGAGTAAGCCCTAACCACAGGTAATCTCTCCATGTGTGATTACATCTGTATACCCACAGACAGCTGTAGCTGCTGTCACCACCACAACTGGCATGGCAAGTGATGTAGAAAAATGTAAAAATAATGCATTTAGGTGGCAAAAATATGAATGCAATCTATACACTGGGGGGAGAACCTGTGGGAGAATCTAGGATGGAAAAGGACCTGGGGGTCCTAGTAGATGATAGGCTCAGCAATGGCATGCAATGCCAAGCTGCTGCTAACAAAGCAAACAGAATATTGGCATGCATTAAAAAGGGGATTAAGTCCAGAGATAATACGATAATTCTCCCATTCTACAAGACTCTGGTCCGGCCACACCTGGAGTATGCTGTCCAGTTCTGGGCACCAGTCCTCAGGAAGGATGTATTGGAAATGGAGCGAGTACAAAGAATGGCAACAAAGCTAATAAAGGGTCTGGAGGATATTAGTTATGAGGAAAGGTTGCGAGCACTGAACTTATTCTCTCTGGAGAAAAGACGCTTGAGAGGGGATATGATTTCAATATACAAATACCGTACTGGTGACCCCACAATAGGGATAAAACTTTTTCGCGGAAGGGAGTTTAACAAGACTGGTGACCACTCATTAAAATTAGAAGAAAAGAGGTTTAACCTTAAACTACGTAGAAGGTTTTTTACTGTAAGAGCGGCAAGGATGTGGAATTTCCTTCCACAGGCGGCGGTCTCAGCGGGGAGCATCGATAGTTTCAAGAAACTATTAGATAAGCACCTGAACGACCGCAACATACAGGGATAGACAATGTAATACTGACATATAATCACACAAATAGGTTGGACTTGATGGACTTTTTTCGACCTCACCTACTATGTAACTATCTCGATTCACCTGAAAAACACAGCTACAGGAATACACTAGGTGCTTGTCACAACTGACACATAATAGCTGTGTGAATGAGGCCTAATATTATTATCTGTCCCCTCACCACTCTAGCTACCGAGCCCCTGGAAGCTTTTTTTTTTTTCTCTAGCTCAGGTGACGGAATATTTCCAGTTTCCATTGTGTCTCAAAAATCTCAATGAGCTGGTCTGATGTACTGGTACTCGTTATCAGCAAAAGCAAGCCTACACAAATTATCAAAGGGATGCCCTTGTAAACCTGTATGAACGTCCTTGCTGTACATGAGCAGGTTTGGTATCATGTTTAATCGCTCTCCTGAGGAAAAGTAGCAGCCATTGTGCAAATGGATGGTGAACACAAAAACCTGTGATTTCTATGGGCTGAGCAATGGTTTGCTTTAAGTAAACTTGTCGCCAGCATAAACAGTTCAAACTGCTCCAATGATGAAAGAATACATAAAAGCGCACTTTTCCTTTAAAGGCCTTGTGTACACGGGTGTATTAGGTCATACAATGGAAATAGCATTCGCATTTTTGTGCTTTACACAGACACAGCGGCAGCATAAAGTTGCCCATAGTAATGAATGGCTGTACTTACGTAAACTCACACATGGTCATAAATCCCTGGACTCATACAAGCGTCATTTAGGGATTTACGCCCGTATGCAAGTTTACACAAGCACCGCATATACCCACATACAGCTAGCATACATTCATTACCATAAGCAGCTGTGTCATCAAAATACTGTAGATCCGCAATTTACACCAACAGCCTCATACTTCCTCGAGACATTTAGACCCCTTTTACACTGAGGTGCTTTTCAGGCACTTTCTCGCTAAAAAAAAGCGTCTGAAAACCTATTTTCATTAGACCCCTTTCACATCAAGGCGCTTTTCATGTGCTTTCACGCTAAAACAAGCGCCTGAAAAGCTCACAAAAAACTATTTCAATTAAAATCAATGAATGCTTTCATACTGGGGCAGTGCACTGGCAGCGTGGTGAAAGAAAAAATGCCCCTCTCCATTGAAATGAATGGAAAGTGCTTCAAAAACGCCTGAAAATCTCTTCAAAAGTGCTCAGGGTTTTACTGTCAGTTTACAAACGCCTCAGTGTGAAAGAGGCCTTAAGACCCCTTTCACACTGAGACGTCTTTCAAGTGCTTTTAGGTTAAAAATAGTGCCTGTAAAGTGACTGAAAAACGGCTCCCCTGCAGTCTCAGTGTGGAAGCCTGAGGGCTTTCACACTGAGGCGATGCGCTGGCAGGACATTTTAGAAAAAACTGCTGCAAGCAGCATCTTTGGAACGGTGTATACACCACTCCTGCCCATTGAAATGAATGGGCACTGCTGCCAAACCGCGCTTTCTGGTTCATTTTAACCCTTTTTTCGGCCGATAGTGGGGGTTAAAAGCACCCGCGTGAGCGGCCGAATCCCCTGCAAAAACGATGGTAAAGCACAGCTAAAAATAGCGGCGCTTTAACGCTGAAGGCACCATCGCCCCAGTGTGAAAGGGGCTTAAGGGTAGATTTAGACATGCGTCTAAATCTTTCTTGCATCTGAAGCACAATCTGCATTCGAATCGCGCTACAGAGGCTACTGACAGATGGCGTGAAAGTGATACAACACTTCCTCACCGCCTTTTTGGCCCCATTTTTACCTGCAACCGCGTGCATTACATTTGTTTGCAGCACTTGTCCATATACAGCGATACCTCAGTTCACGAACGCTTCTGTTCACGAACAACTCGGTTCGAACAGAGGAGTTCACAAAAGTTTGCTTCGGTATGCGAACTCCGCTTCCGCTCCCACGAGCCGCGGCCATTTTCCCTACTCTGACACTATATTGGGAAGCTTTTTGGTGTGCTTTTTTAGCACATACTGTACAGTACTGTACATACTTGATGTAAAGCTTTTTTGTGTGCTTTTTATCCGATACTGTACTGGACATCCAGTATGGCTCCAAAGAAAATTCAGAGCAAGCATGGTGGTAAGAGGAAAGTGCGGAGCAGTAATGAAGGTGACAAGACTGTTCAGAGCAAGCATGTTGATGAAAAGAAAGTGCAGAGCGGAAATGAGCGGTAAAAAGTCGTCTCAAGCTATGTTAGTGTTCTCTCTCTTCATACTGTACTGTACTTTGTTTCATATTTTTGGGGTTCAAAAACAAAACAAAAAAACATTTCAGAACGAATTAACCTGATTTACATTGAACCCTATGGGAAAATTTGCCAATTCAGTTCACGACCAGAGACATCTCACAAATGAAGTTAGTGAACTGAGGTATCACTGTACTTGAATGTGTAGCGTTTGGCAGGCTTGCAACTTGACAATCGCTACAAGTCGTGTGAACTTTGCCACAGGCGCGAAGCATCATGGCTGCAGCATGTAAACACCCCTGTCTGCTGCCTATTGCGTAACCACGCATTTTTGCCACCCCCCCAAACTGCAAGTCTAAACCAAGCCAAAGTGAAAATAGATGTTCAGATATTAGAAGGTATATCTTATATTATATTATTCAAAACCCCAGTGTCACTGGGCCTTCCGATCTAATAGCAAAACATAGCAGAGCCATTAGTTATTGTGTTCTTAGGTCAGTTGATTCCCCTTTTATCAAAGCAGGGCACGTGTCGATTACCTTTTGTTCGTGGCAGATATTAGGGCACGTGTCGATTACCTTTTGTTTGTGGCAGATATTATGGGCATGTGTTAATTACCTTTTGTTTGTGGCAGATATTAGTGCACGTGTTGATTACCTTTTGTTTGTGGCAGATATTAGGGCACGTGTCGATTGCCTTTTGTTTGGCACACAGCCGCTACATTCATTCACAGTTTCCTGTGAATGAATGAACTACAAGAACCGTCAGACATTGGGGCAGACAGCTTTAGTTCTTAATGAACTGCGAGGGTGCTGGTGAGTGCTCTCGTAATTCACTGATTCTACCTGCAGTGCAATAACTGTCCTCCCCTAAGAGAAGTATGGGCAAACAGCTGACTGAGTCGGCAGGATTCTGACATTGCTAATCGCAGGTGCAATGTTTTACAGGCGGCAGGGTAAAAAAATAATAAATGCACATTTTTGTATCTGCAAAAAGATGTGCATTTATTATGTTTTTTTTTTTTCTTTTTTTACAAAAAGGTGAACTTAAACGTTAAGAGATGAAAAATGTACAAATACCTACTAAAAATAACCCTGCCTATGGGCGTAGGAAAAAACAAAGTAAGACCAAGCAAGCCTGTACTAGAAGAAGCTTTAGGGCACATTCATACCATATGCATTGGGATGCAATGGGCAGCCTTACAAATAGAATCCCAACACGTAGAAGTGCAATTAGTTCAATTAACACCACTATGCTGCACCATGTTGCAGCACAGTACACTGCATCACATCACAGCATTAAAGATAATAGTAATGTCACTTTATGACATTTCAATAAAGTAAAAATATAAAAGGAAATAGTGTAATGAATAATCTACGATGTATTAACACCATTTGCGTCACAGCGCACAACGGCAGCCATGGCAAAACAAAGCTGTTGGTGTGAATAAGTCTTAGGGCTCTTTCACACGGGGCGGATCAGTGCAGATCCGCCCCGTGGATAGCCGCTTGCTCAGCGGGGATCGCCGGAGCGATCTCCGCTGAGCAGGAAGATGACAGGTCCGTCTCTGCACTCCGTGCAGGGACGGACCTGTCAGAGCGCCGCTCTCCCCTATGGGAGATCGGGTGACGACGGACCGTAGAGTCCGTCGTCACCCGATCCGCTCTGCAGACGGATGAAAAAATGGGGTTTTCCTCCGTCTGCAGAAACGGAGCATAGCGGGCACGGACGAGAGCGGGTGTCAGCGGATGCTCATCCGCTGACACCCGCTATCCCATAGGGATACCTGTATGTCCGTTTTTCATCCGAAAACGGAAGGATGAAAAACGGACATATGGTCCGTCCGTGTGAAAGAGCCCTAAGGCCCCTTTCACACGGACGGACCGTCTATCCGTTTTTCTTCTATCCGTCGACGGACGACAATGCATTCCTATGGGCAGACGGATGAACATCCGTCACCATCAGTTAACCTCCGCTTCCGTTTTTATCCGTTTTTTTAAACGTACAAGGCTACGTCCAGATCCGTCAAAACGGATATTAACTGACGTTGACGGACATTGTCCGTCAACGTCCGATCCGTTAACATCCGTTTTGTGTTTATCTGTGAACTCAACCTCTTAAAAGGCACAGGCACACATATAAACGGAACAAAACGTATACAAAAACGGATGAAAAAACGGACGTAAACGTGTGCATTTACGGATGTAAGCGGACAAAAAACGGATGAAAACGGATGAGACAACGGATAAGAACTGATAAGTTTTTGACGTGCCTAAACTGACTGCGTCCGTGTGAAAGGGGCCTTATACTTAACCTTTTGCCAAGTTTCAGATGCAGGAAACTTCCAAGTGTGTTGGATGGCATCCCACTGTTTTCTCCCACCAAGTTCACTGGATTCACTGCAGGTGCTGTATAATGTATTTTATAATTGAACAGATATAACAAAAACAAAAGGGAGCACCGGCCGGCTGGAGATAGATTGTATATATGTATATATATATATATATATATATATATATATATATACACACACACACACATACACACACATATACATAAACACACACGGTGCCTTGAAAAAGTATTCATACCCCTTGAAATTTTCCACATTTTGTCATGTTACAACCAGAAACGTAAATGGATTTTATGTAATAGACCAGCACAAAGTGGCACAGATATAGAACATGTTCTAAATCTTAGTCCGTTGGCAAGTCCGACTGTGTGTACAGGGCAGCAGAGTCTGCAAAAGACTTGAGACTGGGGCAGAGGTTCACCTTCCAGAGGGACAACGACCCTAAACATACAGCCAGAGCTACAATGGAATGGTTTAGATCAAAGTATAGTCATGTGTTAGAATGGCCCAGTCAAAGTCCAGACTTAAATCCAATTGAGAATCTGCGGCAAGACTTGAAAATTGCAGTTCACAGATGCGCTCCATCCAATCTGACAGAGCTTGAGCTATTTTGCAAAGAAGAATGGGCAAAAAATTAGGTGACTTCTGAAGGCAATTGGTTCCACTAGATTTTCGTTAGGGGTATCAGAGTAAAGGGGGCTAAATACAAATGCACGCCACACTTTTCACATATCTTTTTGTAAAAAATGTTGAAAAACATTTATCATTTTCCTTCCACTTCACAATTATGTGCCACTTTGTGTTGGTCTATCACATAAAATCCCAATAAAATACATTTACGTTTTTGGTTGTAACATGACAAAATGTGGAAAATTTCAAAGGTAATGAATACTTTTTCAAGGCACCGTGTGTGATTATATATATATATATATATATATATATGTATATATATATATATATATATATATATATATATATAATGTGTGTGTGTGTGTGTGTGTGTGTGTGTGTGTGTATATATATATATATATATATATATATATATATATATATATATATATATATATATAGATATAGATATATAGATCTAGATCTAACACATATACACACACACACACACAGTATGTACATAATATATACAGCATATATCTACAAGTACAGCATTTTATCACAATGGTATCACCAGTGCAGGAAGTGTAGGGATGTTCCCCAATGGAACCCAGGACAGCTGTAAAAACTGACAGATGTTCTCATCCTTCTTCATTCTATCTAAAAATATTTAAAAAAAAAAAACTTTTGGCTGACACTTTAAATAAACAGCATTTATTTCCTGTGAGTGTCAGACCTCAACATCCAATGACTATACCATTACTCACTGCTTGTCTGTGACATACCGGATTGCGCACTCCATTCATAGAATGAACTAGCAACATGTCTGTCTATTATTAATCACCAAATTTCCTTTTTAAGGCCCCTTTCACACAGGCGCCTCCACTAAGCTCCGCTGATCCCTGCTGAGCAGGCGGGTGACAGGTCCATGTTTGCTCCGCTATGCAGAGCGGACACGGACACAGTGCCACTCTCCTCTATGGGGTGGTCCTTTTCCATCTGAAGCCATCTGAAGCCATCTGATCCAATCCGCCGGACGGCTGGGGAATAGGACCATCATCTGTCTGTTTTTGGCATTGGCGGACGTGTCCACTGACATCCGCCGCTCCATAGAAGAGACTGGAGGGTCTGAAAAACTGACAGGCGGACCGGATCAGACAGCCCGTGAGACAGGGGCCTAATTTATAATTGTTTAGTATGTGAACAGTCTACCATTCCAAATTCCAAATGAGTCCCTGTTCACACCTGTGCAACAATAAATGACAAAGGGAATCTCATTGTCTATGGAGCCCATCCATGACTATACAACGTGCTTCCATGTCACTTGAAAAAGTAAGGCCCCTTTTACACAAAGGGTCAGAACAGATCGGCCTATTCATTTTTCAGGCGGACCTGATCGGACAAATCCATTCACCCCTATGGACCACCTACCTCCAAACCAATCTGGTACTGTTAAAAAAAAAAAAGGGGATCAGTCCACTTCCACCAAGCGGATCAGATTGAAGGGCACTCAGCTGTAAACGGACAGCAGAGTCCGTTTACACCCACTGGTCCGTAGATCAGAGCAGGCTCGGTTCGCTCGTTTGGGCCCGCTCTGCTCAAAACAGCAGAGGATCAGTGGACAGATCTGTGTGAAAGGGGCCAATAAGGAGTAGTCTGTCATCTTTTGGTGGGAAAAAAAAAAACATAAAATTGCAATGAAAAATGCATAAAAAGAAACGCTAAAAAACGTAGACCCACAAGTATGAACCTAACTGATGCACGACTCTGAAGATTAATAGAATGTAGTAAATGAAACGACTTGTTGGAACTAAATATTGTTTCATCCAGCAGACCCTTTCACAGGCTTTTGTCTCAGTTAGTTGACAAGGCTCTAAAGGCAACAGCTGAAAAGGAACACATTGGGGGTTATTTACTAAAGGAAAATCCACTTTGCACTGAAAGTGCACTTGGAAGTAAAGCCGCTGTAGATCCGAAGGGGGACATGCAAGGAAAAAAATAAATAAAAATGTTAGCTTGCACATGATTGGATGATAAAATCAGCAGAGCTTCCACTCATTTCAGATCTACCCCTTAGATTTAGAGCGACTGCACTTCCAAGTGCGCTTGCAGTGCAAAGTGGATTTGCCTTTTGTAAATAACCCCCATTGCGTGGAGTCTATGTATTCATAACTAGTTTTTTGCTAGTGGCTATTGTAGCTGCTAGCGATCTAGTGATAATCGCATGTAAAACCAGGCATGCTGGTTGTACCCAAGTTAAATCGATCAACTTGGTACGTTCAGCCTGCCCATACACTGTTTGAATCTTGGCTGGTTCCTGCTAAATTGGTCGAGATTGGAACTGTGTATGGCCTGCCTTACTGGTGTACTCCGTGACGTAATCACATTACCAGATATGGGTGTCATGCTTTATATACTAGTACCATTTGTTTCCAGCTCTGTTCTGACTTATTTATTAGCGGATAAATTAAAAACATAATAAAACCCATTTTTTTACATTGTTATATTGTTACACTGTGCTGTAATTATTTTGGAATACATAATAAAATCTTTATGAAAAAAAAAAAAAACATAATAAAGGCAAAGAGAATAAGATAAATGTGTGTATGGGATCCATTATTCTCGCATTTCACTATGCGGACCTGACGCAATGCTGAAGAAAGATATTCAGAGACCCAATTAACTTCCAACACTAGATTGGGAGCGGGACCACGTGGGAAATAACTGTGAGGACTGGCTATATGAGAGAGAGCTGAATAGGTATAATGGCATATATTGGGCATGTACAGTGCATTTCCTGCCCACCCTGAGAATCTAAAACCACAGTACTCTGTACTGGCCGTATGCAGAATGGAAATCACCCATAAGCCTGGAATTACTATGGATAGAAACTGCACTTGGCCAGTATAATCCCAGTTATTAATGATTGGCACCTCTCATTATCTAATGGCAGTGCTTCTGTTTTGCAAATGGAAGAAAAGTAAATTATGCAGCAGCTGGATAGGAGCTATTAATTAATGCCAAGAAATGATGCTGCCGTAGACTGCAACCCCCTCTCAACCGCAAAAACAGTAAGTAAATGGCATAAACATATGCTGACACAGACTACTAAGTGCAAACTTTTAACTGCTATGAGCCCATTGATTCAAGCAGATCTAAATGGGAACCCAAAGACTCCTACTTAAACACATAGAGGGGAATTTACTAAAACTGAAGCAGACAGAATCTGGAGCAGCTGTGCATGGCAACCAATCAGCGTCTAGCTTTCATTTTCAAAGCTTAAAAGGAGTTGTAAACCCTTACATACACCCAGTGAACTGACTGACTTCAGGTGATACACAGAGATTAAACAAATCCTCCTACACAAGTTGTACTTGTTTATCTGCAGTCTTCACTTCTCTATATATAGTTCAGAATGTATAAACTTGTCTGAGCCGTCATACAAAAGAGAGAGCTGAAGTCACACTTTGCAGAGCTCAGTGAGGAGAGCTCTGAGAGCTGATTGGAAGGAAGGGACACCCCCTCCACACAGCACACAGGAACAGAGCTGAGGCTGTCAATCAGCTGGAGATCCCTCCCCTGCCACCATTTTTGGTGTCAGGAAAACTTGTCAGACGTGATTCATACTGATAGCAGAGGAAAGAAGCAGTAGACAGAAATGACAGTTAGGCCCCTTTCACATGGGGATGTGCGTTTTTGACGGACTCCACTTGCTCAGCAGGGATCGCTCCGTTGATCCCCGCTGAGCCGGGGGATGACAGGTCCGTCTCTGCTCACTGTGCAGGAACGGACCTGTCAGAGCTCCGCTCTCCTCTATCGGGTGGGAAATCGGATGAAAATGGATCCTCCTGTCCGTTTTCATCCGATCGGCCAAACGGATGGTAAATAGGGTTTCCATCCGTCTGCATTTAGCAGATCAGATGTCAGTGGACATGTCACTGCTGACATCCGTCGCTCCATAGGAGGTGAATGGAGCGTCCGTTCAGGTCCGCCTGAACGGTCCGTAAGTGTGAAAGGGGCCTTAGTGCTCTTAATTGAGACAAGTACACACTATAGTGCAGGGGTCTCAAACTGGCAGCCCTCCAGCTGTTGCGAAACTACAAGTCCCATGAGGCATTGCAAGGCTGTCAGTTTACAAGCATGACTCCCACAGGCAGAGGCATGATGGGACATGTAGTTTCACAACAGCTGGAGGGCCGCCAGTTTGAGACTCCTGCTATAGAGGGATATTCTTTTTTGTTCATATTTCATGTCTGAGGTTTACAACCAATGTCAAATCGCATGCCAAATAAGCGGCTATTGCTGACAATGGCACCGTCCGAATCAGTGCGATGCCAAATTTGATCCGATTCCCAAAAGTAGTTTCTGTACTACTTTTGGCGACTTTGGGTGCGAGTTCAATAGATATCAGTGTACAAACCCCCAAAGATGTCTCTGAAATCTCCCCCGAAGTCGGACCGACATGCGGGTATGAAATTGTGCGAGTTTAGATGAACTCGCACAATTTCAATCACGCAGCTGTGTGAACCTAGAGTGAAGATAGAAGCTCATTGATTACAATGCATGCACAGCTGCTCCAAATTCTGTCTGCTCCAGTCCTTGTTTTTTTTTTTTTTTTCTTTCATAAAATACGTTTTTTTATCTCTGCTATTATTATTATTATTATTATTTGCATCTTGGACCGCTGATGTCCTCCTTTTTCAGCCGCTTCCTGTCTCCTGGATCTGGCATTGGTGGCACATCATTGATCCGGACTGGTTTCCGAAGATGTACAGGATGGTGTCCGTTATGTACCAGCAGTGAGATACGCTGTTCCAGAAAGGGAGGATTTTTACTTCTCCAACATCAAACCTTTTTTTGGACAATATTAGGCAATTTCTGCCTCTCAGGTAAGTAACCATTGACACCAATGATTTTTGTAGTGATCGGTAAAGAGGGCATTCATCTCAATGACCATCACACTGTTTCATTAATAGACTTCCCCAGGTGTATGTGACAACACAATAGTGCAATTACACTTATCACCCCATAACAGGAAGTGCCTAAATAAGGTCATTCAAGGCAAGATCATCAGGAATTGTATTATTATTTATTTATTTATTATATTATTATTATTATTAACAAAATACTGCATGTAAAAAAAATAAAAATAAAACTACATTACCATGACTGGGTATAAATCTACTTTTATATGCATAACTGCAGATTGGTTAGCATCTCCTTTCTCAACTAGGGTTCTTCTAGAGGTTGTTAGGAGCAATGACCAATTTCTAAAAGGTGACCATAGACTGATTGAGATTCGGCCGGTTCAGCAGGAACTGGACACATTTCAAACCATCTAAAGGCAGGCTGGTTGTACTGAAATCAAACCACTGATCGACTTCAGTATGACCAGCCTGTCTGTTTTTTTTTTTTTTCTACACCCGATCACTGCCAGAGGCTATGGCTGAGGACAGTGATCATTGTAGTCTGCCAGTGGGGAAGGCTCCCTGCCAGAAGAACACAAAAGCGCTGACGGGGGATTCCCCCATCAACGCTAACTGTGTTGATGGTGGAATCAAGCCATTTCCCTGCAACCTGTGGTTGAAGGAAAGAAAATTGCATTAGGAATGGCTCTCCTAACTTTCAGATTAGTCACCACTGACACCAATGATCTTTGTACCTATCTGTAACAAGGGCATTCTGCCCACTGACCACCAGTGTTAGAAATATTCTTCCCACTGACCATCACACTAATGTTCCTTGAGTTGTAGATATAGTAAATATTCTTAGGGGTTCCTTGAGGCCTGAAAGTTATTCCAATGCTTATTTTGGGTTTAAAAGGTTGGGAAAGGCGGGGTTAGCATATAAACTGGTCACACAAGATGTATAAGTAGCCAGCAGGGTATCCAGCATCCCTTTTTGGATTCCAGATTCCACATCCTTGATCAGATAATGGATCAAATTCCACATCCCTCATCACATACCACATCCATGATCAGATATTGGATCTCTAAGCAGATACCACGTCCCGATCATATACCACATCCATGATCAGATCCAGGATCTCTGATCAGATACCACTTCCACGATCAGATCCCAAATCTCTGATCAGATACCACATCCCGATCACACACCACATCCATGATCTCTGATCAGATACCACATTCCTGATCATATACCACATCCAGGATCTCTGATCAGATACCACATTCCCGATCAGACACCACATCCAGGATCTCTGATCAGATACCACATTCTGATTAAACACCACATCCATGATCAGATCCCAGATCTCTGATCAGTTACCACATCCCTGATAATATACAACATTCATGATCAGATACTACATTCCCGATCAGATACCACATCCATGATCACATTCGGGATCTTAGATAGATACCACATCCCGATCATCTACAACATCCATGATCAGATCCAGGATCTCTGATCAGATACTACATTCCCGACCATATACCACATCCATGATCAGATCCCAGATCTCTGATAGATACCACATCCCCACTCACACACCACATCTATGATCAGATCCCAGATCTCTGATAGATACCACATCCCCACTCACACACCACATCGATGATCAGATCCCAGATCTCTGATAGATACCACATCCCCACTCACACACATCGATTATCAGATCCCAGATCTCTGATAGATACCACATCCCCACACACACACATCGATTATCAGATCCCAGATCTCTGATAGATACCACATCCCCACTCACACACCACATCTATGATCAGATCCCAGATCTCTGATAGATACCACATCCCCACTCACACACCACATCGATGATCAGATCCCAGATCGCTGACCAGTTACCACATCCCTGATATACCACATCCATTATCAGATCTTTGATCAGATCCCTGATCTCTGGTCACAGACCACTTTCTAATCAGATGCCACATTCCTGATCTGATACCATTATACATCCATTATCAGATCCCCAGGTCCCTGGTCTGATACCACATCCCTGACCATATCTTCACCCCCCCTGATCAGATCCCAGATGAGATTCCTGAGCACACTGAGCCTCCTGGGAGGAAACATGTCTAGGAAGCCCCCTTCCTGTACATAATGCACTAGTGACAGCAGAGCGGGACAAGCTGTCTTGTTGAGGGTGGTAGGTGGCCCTGGCAATGGACTTACCTAGGGTTTTGACTGCGATCTGTTTGGTGAGAGGTGGCGGTAGGTTGATGCAGACCAGATCCACATCTTGATGTAACAAGACGTCGTCGATGCGGTTGGTATAGAAGGGGACACTCATTTCCTTGGCCAGCTCCTCAGCCTCTTCCTGGGTCCGACCCCACAGAGCCTTCACCGAGAAGCCTTCATCCTTCAGCAGAGGGATGATCACCCTGGAGGTCAGGCTGGTGCCGAACACTCCGACTCCGGGCAGCATGGTGGTGCTATGTATCAGATGAGGCGGACCTCCTCCTCCTCCTCCTCCTCCTCCAGCAGGCACAATGACAAGGTGCAGCAGCAGGAAGCGTGCATGCAGAATGACACACTGGAATGCATGGGGTGCCCACCCTTCGATGGCTCTAGCCTCGGATGCCCCTCTCACCTCTCAGGCTGGAGGGGCCAAGCTCTTCCCTCCATGTCCTGCTCATGTCAGGATCTCCAAGGCTGCCCGCTTCTCCCTCCGATTCTTCTAATCAAAAGGACAATACGATCCCAGGAGAGGACATCAAGAAGCTGCAGGCTGTAGGCACGTCCTCTTGCTCATATTTGTAATAACAGAGAGCAGATCTGGTGGCCTGGCTGCAATCAGGAGATCCCTGGGCTGGAGGCAGTCTTTAGTCTTCTTCTGCCATGATCACAGGCTTTCCCCTCTTCATTGCTGTGATACAGAGAGTGGGTGGAGGCAGCCGCTGTCACCTAGTGTGTGTGTGTCTTTTCCTGGAACGCCCTCTTTCCAAAACTCCTCTCCTATTGGTTACTGCTAAGGGGAGATTTAACCATTGCTTGCCCCTGGAGGACCACACTTGGCATGTGTTAGATGCAGGATCTACAACTGGTCCAAGATGATGCTCATTGCAGGTGCTATGCAGATACTGAGTGCACACAGGATCACATTATACTTGTGGGTGCTGCAATCAGCAATCAGCTTCAATCTTCACACATTTACATCTCTCAGCATTTACACTTTGCAGGAACAAAAAAAAGAATAATCTGAAGACAAAAGGGTCAATTCAGTAAACAGACCTAGGCGTGTCTGTAAACAAATGGTGAAGACAGAGTAAACAGAGACTCCCCCACCCAACTGCTATTTACTGGGAGTAAGGGAAAAAATGCAAAGAACCAGTTACACCTGAAAACAGGAGGGGGGTTGTCATGAGGATACTAATCACATGGAAGCACCAGTAAAACTGTCTGCGCCTTTTTATTGTAGTGTCATTCGATTTGTTTTAGAATTGATCGATCGGCCTCTTTTTATTGTAGTGTTCTCATTCTATTTGTTTTAGAATTGATCGATCGGCCTCTTTTTATTGTAGTGTTCTCATTAGATTTGTTTTAGAATTGATCGATCGGCCTCTTTTTATTGTAGTGTTCTCATTCTATTTGTTTTAGAATTGATCGATCAGCCTCTTTTTATTGTAGTGTTCTCATTAGATTTGTTTTAGAATTGATCGATCAGCCTCTTTTTATTGTAGTGTTCTCATTAGATTTGTTTTAGAATTGATCGATCAGCCTCTTTTTATTGTAGTGTTCTCATTCGATTTGTTTTAGAATTGATCGATCGGCCTCTTTTTATTGTAGTGTTCTCATTAGATTTGTTTTAGAATTGATCGATCAGCCTCTTTTTATTGTAGTGTTCTCATTCCATTTGTTTTAGCCCCCGTACACACGGTCGGAAATTCCGATGGAAAATGTCCAATCGGACCATGTTGTTGGAAAATCCGCCCGTGTGTGGGCTCCATCGGACTTTTTCCGTCGGAATTTCCTGCTCTCAAATTTTCCGACAACAAAATCCGATCGGACTTTTTCCGATCGTGTGTAGAGAATTCCGACAGACAAAGTGCCACGCATGCTCAGATCAAATTACGAGACCAAAGCTATTGGCTACTAGCCTCTACGTAGTTCCGTCGTACGCAACGAACGTCACCACGTTCAGAATGTTCGGATTTTCCGACAACTTTGTCCGACCGTGTGTATGCAACACCAGTGTCAGACGGATTTTGTGGTCGGAATTTCCGACCGTGTGTACGGGGGCTTAGAATGGATAGATCAGCCTTTCTCAACTTACCCCCAGAGGAACCCTAAAAGTTATCTACCCCCTTCATCAAAGCGCTGCGTAAACTGTTGGCGCTATATAAATCCTGTATATAATAATAATAATATATTATTATTATTATTTATACAGGATTTATATAGCGCCAACAGTTTGCGCAGCGCTTTACAATATGAGGGCCTTACAATAACAATACAAATCAATACAGGAGGGATCAGAGGGCCCTGCTCGTTAGAGCTTACAATCTAGAAGGGAGGGATAATAATAATGACCAGGCCATTTTTTGCGATACGGCACTGCGTTACTTTAACTGACAATTGCGCAGTCATATGACGCTGTACCCAAATAAAATTTATGTCCTTTTTTCCCCACAAAATAGAGATTTTTTTTGGTGGTATTTGATCCCCTCTGCATTTTTTGCACTATAAACAAAAAAAAAAAAAAAAGATTTAAAACAAACAATATGCTATAAAACACATCCAATAAAATAAAATAAAAAATCTAATTTCTTCATCAATTTAGGCCAATGTGTATTCTGCTACATATTTTTGTTAAAAAAAAAAAAAAAATTACAAAAAGTGTATATTGATTGGTTTGCACAAAAGTTATAGCGTCTATAAACTATGGGATATATTTATGGAATTTTTATTTATTTTTTAAAAGTAATGGCGGCGATCAGTGACTTATAGTAGGACTGCGATATTGTGGTGGACAAATCGGACACTTAGGCCCCTTTCACACAGGATGGATCCGCTGGACAGACCCTGCTAGCACAGTGGGGGATCGCTCCGTTTATCCACGCTGAGTAGACGGGTGACAGGTCTGTCTCTGCTCACTGTGCAGGGATGGACCTGTCAGAGCCCTGCTGTTCTCTATGGGGAGAGTGGATGAAAACGGACAGCCTGTCTGTTTTCATCCGATCCCATCCTATCCGCTAGACGGATGGCGATCCGTCTGTTATGAGCGGATCTTATCAGATTGCAAGCGGGTGTCAGCAGACACATCTCCGCTGACATCCGCCTGACCATAGAAGTCAATGGGTGGCCTGTTCGGATCCGCCTGAAAAATGGACAGGCGGATCCGTGCAGGCCGATCGTGTGAAAGGGGCCTTAGGCTCCATGCACATTGGCTTAAAAATTGCTGCTGCTACAGGAGTTCTGTGTCTTGCCTGTAGAAACAGCTCAATGTTATCCTATGTGTCCATGCACATTAGGACGAATACAGCCATACCCCCCTTCCTGACCAGGCCATTTTTTGCAATACGGCACTGTGTTACTTTAACTGACAAGTGCGTGGTCGTGCAAAACTATACCCAAAATAAAAGTATGCCCTTTTTTTCCCACAAATAGAGATTTCTTTTGGTGGTATTTGATCACCATTGCGTTTTTAATGTTTTGCGAAAAAAACAAAAACAAACAAAAAGGCCGGAAATTTTGAAAAAATTTAATATTTTTTTTACTTTCTGCTATAAAACACATCCAATAAAAAAAATGTAAAAAATCGAATTTCTTCATCAATTTAGGCCAATATGTATTCCGCAACATATATTTGATAAAAAAAATCCAAAAACGTGTATATTGATAGGTTAGCACAAAAGTTATAGTATCTACAAACTATGGGATATATTTATGAATTTTTTTTTTTTTTTTTACTAGTAATGACTTATGATTTATAGTGGGACTGCGGTATTGTGGCAAGCAAATCGGACGATACAGGCTCCATGCACACTGGCTTAGAAATCGCTGCTATTACAGTTGTGTTTTGTCTATAGAAGCAGCTCAATGTTATCCTATGATGTGTCCATGCACATTAGGGCGATTACAGGCACATTTTGAGCTCAACAATTAGGCAGGAAAAAAAAAAAAACTCTTCTGGTTTGCGTTTCTGATTGGAGCTTATTGTTTTGCGAAGTAGAAACTCCACTGTGTCCTGAGCAGCAGGGACTGTAGCATTTGGAATAAAGTCAGGCAGAAAGGAAGGGTGGAAACCATAATTAGAGAAGAGGGAGACTGACCTGTGGCGGAGTGGCTGACATTGTTGTATGCGAATTCCGCCAGTGGCAGCAGCCATACCCAGTCATCCTGAACAAAGGGAGGTGAAGCAGCGGATATACTACTCCAATGTCTGGTCGGTCCTCCCTGTCTGCCCATTGGTCTGAGGGTGGTAGGCGGAAGACACTGATTTTTTAATTTTGAGGGCTCCACACAGGGCTTTCCAGAAGCAGGTCAAAAACATGTTCGTGGGGACCCCGTGAACCTCACTATTTTCCTGATGAATACCGGGCCGTCTCCATGGCCAAGTGAGTACCCTTCAGTGGCAGAAAATGTGCCTTCTTGGTTAAGCGGTCTACTACCACAAAGATGGCTGTGCATCCCTCTAAAGGTGGAATTTCCACAATAAAATCCATGGCGATCATACTTCATGGCCCGTCAGGGACTGGCAATGATCAAAGGAGACCCCAGGCTTGGCCTTTGGTATTTTTGCTTCGGGTGCATATTACACAGGGATTCAAATACCTTTTGCAGGTGTCTTCCAGGTCCAGCCACCAGGATGTGCGCCTCTGGAGTTCAAGTGTCTTGTGTATCCCAAAATGACCTGCAAGTGGTGATCATGGCAGAGACCCAGAATGGATAAGCATACATTTTCAGTATCACGTCTTTCCTGAAGCGTCAACGTGACTCCGGGAGGTCTGGGCGCACCTGCCAAAGCCTGTTTCATGCCAGAGAGAAGGTTAGTCTGTAAAAGTAAGAAATTACCCTCTGAGAGGATAGTATCTGATACAGGTGGGAAAAGGAAAATGCTGCTCCAGGCGAGTGATGGGACCACATAGGCTGGTGAGTGGATTCCTCCCAAGGGTGCTAGCCTCGGATCACTGGCCTTGCAATAGGGTAGAAAGAAATAGATGGCTGTACTCTTAGGTAAATGATAAGTCTATTTAATGTAAAATCCATAACATAAATGACACCACAGGACAAAAAATGCAGGTACAGATATGCGCATTTCACAGCGACACTGCACTTATTCATTAACCACTTCAGCCCCGGACCAATTGGCAGCCAAAGGACCAGGCCCCTTTTTGCGATTCGGCACTGCTTCGCTTTAACTGACAATTGCGCGGTCGTGCGACGTGGCTCCCAAACAAAATTGGCGTCCTTTTTTTCCCACAAATAGAGCTTTCTTTTGGTGGTATTTGATCGCCCCTGCGGTTTTTATTTTTTGCGCTATAAACAAAAATAGAGCGACAATTTTGAAAAAAATGCAATATTTTTTACTTTTTGCTATAATAAATATCCCCAAAAAATATATAAAAAAACATTTTTTTTTCCTCAGTTTAGGCCGATACGTATTCTTCTACATATTTTTGGTAAAAAAAATCGCAATAAGCGATTATTGATTAGTTTGCGCAAAAGTTATAGCGTTTACAAAATAGGGGATAGTTTTATAGCATTTTTATTAATATTTTTTTTTTTATTAGTAATGGCGGCGATCAGCGATTTTTATTGTGACTGCGACATTATGGCGGACACATCGGACATTTTTGACACATTTTTGGGACATTTTATTATTTAAATAGCACTGATTCCTATGTAAATGAGTTGTAGTGAAGGGGTTAACCACTAGGGGGCGGGGAGGAGTCAGTGTGACGTGTTGTGTTTTTTTTTACAGTAGGGGGGGGCGTGGCTGTACGTCTGACGTCATTGATCGGCGTTCCCGATGACAGGGAACCGCCGATCACTGACAGTCAGTGTAGGAAGCGCGGGGAGAGGTTTGTTTACATAGACCTCTCCCCGTTCTTCAGCTCCGTAACCCGATCGCGGGATACCAGCGGCGATCGGGTCCGCTGGTCCCGCGGCCGTGGTCACGGAGCTCCCGACCGGGTCGCGAGCGCGCCGCTGGCGGCGCGCGCGCGCCCCCCGGGCAGACAAATTAAAGGGGACGTACCCGTACGTGCTTTTGCCTGCCCGTGCCATTCTGTAGACGTATATCTACATGAGGCGGTCAGGAAGCGGTTAACATTAATATGGACGCTTCGTGGAAGAGGGGACAGCGGTGACATCGCAGGCTCCTGTGTCAGGTAAGTGACACATAATGGGCTACAAGGCGATGCATAGTAGCCCATTATGCTTTACCTTTGCTGGGAAACAAAGCGGAAGTAAAACCCATCAGGGTTTACTTCCTCTTTAAGGGGACGCGTTTCTGGGAAGCAAAAGTCAGGTCAATAAAGCAACTGCAAGCCCCAGAGTCAATAATTGTGGTGACTGGCACTTCCCTTATTGGCAACTGAAATGAAATAGGGAGAGTGAGATGGGTGACACTGATAGAAGAAGGAATGTGGTTGACAGACGATATTGTTCGCCACTTGCCTGTCTTGCGTGAATCTGTAACTGAACTTCTTGAATTTATGCTCAGCAATAATTACTTTCAGTTTCTGTGGGTTACTTATCAGCAAAGAGGCACCTGTATGGGACCACCCTAGGCCCCAGCATAACCATGTCTTCATTTAGGCATTTGGGAGGAAGAGGTGGTGTATAAATCCTCAATGTACCTCAGCCACTGTCTTTTGTGGCTGAGGTACATCGATGATGTCCTCATGGTGTGGAGTAGGACAGTAGAACAACTGACCGAATTCTTAGTACAACTCAATACTATTGAAAGAAAATATAGGACTTACCTATTCCCACCATGAGGTATCACTATCCTTGAATTATTTTCGTAAGGAGATTGCTGTGAATATGCTGTAACTGGCCCAAAGTCATCATCCCAAATCCCTGATCCATGGAATACCAATGGGACAATTCCTAAGGATAAGGAGAAACTACTCTGAAGATTTTCATTTTAGAGAAGAAGCAAAAGAAATGTATAAAAGATTTAGGGAAAGAGGGTATCCTCAAAAAAACATTAAAAAAGGCAAAATGTAAACGCGAAAACCGGATTAGTAAGTTCCAAAAAGGGAATTTCAAAAACAAAAGAATACCTCAGAATTATTACCAAATATGTCTCTCAATGGAATCAAATATATATCTTGGAAAAACACTGGCATGTGTTAAGGTCTACTCACTTCATTTCAGATATAGTTGGTCCCAGACCACTGGTGACAGCTAGAAAAGCATGGAATTTGAATGATACGCTAGTTCACTCTGAATATCAGAGAACACAGAACAAAAATGGACATTGCAATATTTGTAAGTACGTTCACAAAACTGATGTGTTCACAATACTGATGGAAAAAAATGTAAAATAAAGCAATTTATTAAAGTGCTCTACAAACGAGTGTAATATATATGCTCTGTTATCCATGTAATAAAATGTACATTTGAAAAACTAAGACAACTCCGTATAAGAATTGGTGAGCACATTGCAAGTATAAAGAAAAAAGATGACGAACGACCTCTAGTATTGCATTTCACTCAATTCCACCAAGGTAACTCAAATGGGCTAACGGTGAAGGGTGTGTATGTTCTGAATCTTCCGTTAAGAAGGGGGACTTCGATACTAGCCTTCAGAAGGAAAAAATGTGGATTTATAATTTGGGCTCCTTAGTCCCACAAGGACTGAACAATGAATGTAACTTGCAGCCATTTCTGGAAGTATAGTAGATTTGACATCTATCAAGCTATATATTTTTTTTTGCGCCAGTAATAGCAGATGATATTCTGTCCTATTGTTTGCTATGTGTATAACTGCCATTTACTATTATTCCAAAAGGTAAGAATTGGAACACGTCTTATTGTTATTATGAATTTCTAATCTATTTTATTTTATCAAATTTTTTCCTAAAAAAACGAAGAAAAAAAATAGAGAATGGTAAAAGTATGGATAAACCCTCTAAAATGACTTCCCCCTATGCTATCTTTCTCTTGTATTAGTGTGAGCTAGGTGGCAGCCAAGTGCACTCAATGGTATTTTTAATTTGTCTATCTCCAGCGTGCTGAATAATCAAGGGAGGAGAATGATTGCGAGACCCCTGATGTTTAGAAAAGGATATTGCATCTTTACTACAGATATTTAAGCCATCTCCTATTGATTCCTCCTTGCTCTTAAGAAGTTAGCGGTGATTGGCTAATGAAACGCATCAGCGTGACTTCAGCACACATGTGCCGTTGAAGGGACCACAGCCCGCAGCAAGTGTTGTCTGAGAGGCAGAGGAGAGGTCACCCCTGGAGGTGAATTTGGAGCCGCCGCGGATTACAGCAGTGTAGCAGTACACACTGTAGCACATCTGGAGGCCCGCCGTATGAAGCTGGGAGTGTGCGGTGGAGGTTGAGTGGAGGTGGCAGAGGTGGTGAGACCATTTACAATGCTCTGGTCTACAGGACCCTAGTAGAAGTTGTTATTGCTGCCTAGTGCAGTGGCTTTACTTCTCCCTCTCCACCCCCACCCCCAACAACAGATAAACTGTTTTCCAATTCAGCCCAATGTGGGTAACTTTTCTGAGACTGATTTTAGACACATTTAGATTTTAGACACATTCTATCTGTATCAGCCAGCAACCCAATATGCCTCAGTAAGCATAGCTCCAGCCTACTATAGTTGGTAATCAACTGTTTTGTAATGACTGTATACCTGACAAGGCTGTATTAATGAACTCTGAAGCTGCAAGCCAGCACCTGCAATAATCAATATGTATTCGATACATATACTTCCTTTGTTGGCCACTAGGAAACTTCTGGACTGTAAATCTTGGTACCTTGTCCACAAGTCCATTGAGCTTCAATCCTAGGTATTCAGATTGGTGAAATGTGTTTGATTGTATGGGTGCGTGCTCAAACATTTCGTAAGGAAATTGCTGTGAATACGCTGTTACTGGCCCAAAGTCATCATCCCAAATCCCTGATCCATTGATCCACTGCGATTTCCCCACACATGACAACATTGTCTTTTTAATATTGTTTTGTAAGGTTTTTCACTGAAGTCTGCTGTTCTGTGATTTCAATGTTACTTTTTTAATAAATTAATACTTAAACCATGGTGTGCCACTGAAGTGACCTTCTTGGTGGGTTTCCTTTACCCCCTTTTTGTATATGCGTGTCTTGGTCATGTGGACTGCACCATATATGCTTTGCCTATGTGGTGATTGGTTGAGATATTATTTACACAATATATATACTGTTTATCAGGTAAAGCGGTAGATCCGGGTTATGCAAATACAATTTCTTGCACATTTTCACTGGCAAGTTGAACACTTGCAGAGCACTTGAAGCACAAGTTCTAGTTGACACTTTTCCAATTTGAAGCAAATTTGCATGGCAAGTCTCTAGCAAGAGCAAAGTTGCACTGGTGAGTCTACAGCAAGAGCTCTGTAAGTCTACAGCAGGGTTTTTCAACTAAGGCACTGAAACTGATCAAAACAAAATAATGGAAAGCCTGAAAACATGAAAATTCAGCCACAGTGACCCCTGTGGTGGGATGACTATTGCACGACATAACTGAAACAGAATTTGCAGCAGACTTGCAGAATGTTTGCCAAGAATGTTAATCTGGAGTCATACAATGCGGACTTGCTGCAATTGTGCAACAAACTTGTGAAGCCTGGCAAGTCTAGCAATAGCTCAGCAAGTCATTTTCAAACTTGCAGCACAATTGCTTGCTATCTGAGTAATAGAGGGCTATAATAATTGTTAAGTACATGACTCTCTGTGGCTGCTTTGCTGTTTTTTTCTGTTTTGTGTTTCAGGTAACAAGCTGCCTGCTGTTGCTATAGATTATTTACCTCAGCTGCTGAGCACTGGATTGGTGGCAAACCTTTTTGGCGGGAAACATCTAGCCAATGAGTATAACCTTTAACTTGTATATCCTTCTCTGAAGTCAGCATTTACCTCAGGTCTGTCAGCTGGACTAACTTCTGGATTCCCCTCAGCCTTCCTTTTAGATCTTTTGAACTGCTCCCCTCCCAACCCTCCCGTTTGTTATTTTCCCTCGTCGCGGTCCACCTTTATGTGGTGGACAGTGGTTGGGTGGACAGTGGTTGGTACGCTGTTATTTGATTGATGTAAGATGTTGCTGCTTGAGTCTTGGTGACTAAGCATGTTGGTCTGCTATTGGCTGACAACAGTTTTGTTTGGTATTTTGGAAGGTCCATCTTTATGGGGTAATGCCACCCACTTTGTGGGAGGACAGTGGTTGGTAAACTGTTATTTGGTTAATATAAGATATTGCTTAGTGGCAAAGCATGTTCGCCTTTAATAGTTAAAGTGTTACTAAACCCAGGACCCTGCATTAACTATATCTGGTCTCCCACAGTACACACAACAT
This sequence comes from Lithobates sylvaticus, assembly GCA_028564925.1. NCBI lineage: Eukaryota > Metazoa > Chordata > Amphibia > Anura > Ranidae > Lithobates > Lithobates sylvaticus. The sequence goes on along the minus strand of CM053030.1, from coordinate 210,466,125 downwards.
GGAAATGCAACTATTTTAGTAAATACAGTGCCTTGAAAAAGTAAAATGATAAATAAATTACAAATAAATATGTGAAAAGTGTGGCGTTAATTTGTATTCGGCCCCTTTACTCTGATACCCCTAACTATAATCTAGTGTAACCAATTGCCTTTAGAAGCAGGGGCAGATCTAGGGGGGGGGGGTGCAACAGGGCATTTACCCCCCCCCCCCCCCCCCGAAAATATCACGCTGACAGACATGATGTGATTGTCAGTCAATTGCATGGTTGCAGCGATGCTATGCCCGAGTCTCTCTCTCTGTCTCATCAGCCGATCAGCGGCGCAGAGAGAGAGACTCTAATGTGTTACACAGCGGCTGGAGGTGGATGGAGCTGAGCCGTTGACTTTGCAACCCTGCACTCGTTGCTAGTGCCTGGGCTGCCTGGCGTCTAGCAACGAGTGACGTCATTGAGTCAGTCACGTCACTCACGTTGGACTCGGAGTCTCAGACTCTGAGCCGACGTGACGGTGACAGGAGCTGCCTGGAGGAGCCTAGGGGAACAGTTGTTGCTGCAGTCTAAAGCCCCATACACACGGTCGGATTTTCCGATGGATTCTGTCCTATCGGACAATGTTGTCGGAAATTCCGACCGTGTGTAGGCACCATCGGACATATTCCATCGGATTGTCCGACAGACAAAGTTGTATCTCCTGCTCTAAAAATTTTCCGACAACAAAGTCCGATCACACCAATTCCGATCGTGTGTAGCGAATTCCGACGGACAAAGTGCCACGCATGCTCAGATCACATTACAAGACCAAAGCTATTGGCTACTAGCCTCTACGTAGTCCCGTCGTAGGCAACAAACGTCACCACGTTCAGAATGATCGGATTTTCCGACAACTTTGTCCGACCGTGTATATGCAACACCAGTGTCGTATTAAATCCGTCGGAAAAAATCCGATGGATTTTGTGGTCGGATTTTCCGACCGTGTGTACGGGGCATTAGACTGCAGTAGTGAGTAGTGGCACTGTGTGGCAGAGGCAGAGCGCCAGCAATCTTCCCTCTAGACGGCCGCCCCTGAGTGTGTTGGCCCCTCCCACCTGCAGCACCTCCTCCCTCCATCTTGTCCACACAGTCACTAACACTAACTGCAGGCCTCTGCCCCTGATAGCAGGAAAGTGACACAGTGTCAGGGCTCCAGCTCCGGACGAACGGCCCGCTCTCCAGTGCGCATGCGCGGCGGCCCGGCGCTCCGGCGCATGCGCACTCGCGGCTCGGCAGTCCGGCACTAGCGCACGTTTGTGCGATATGGCGCACAATTAGCGTCCACTGGGCGCCTATAAAAGCTGCCTGACGCACAGGCACTTTGCTGGTCTGTCTTTCCAGCTTAGTGCCTGTGCGTCCCTGTGTAAAACCAGATCTGATCCTGTGTCTTGACCCCCTGGCTTGTTTAAACGGACTGCTGCTGCTTTCTCCTATGTTTGACCCCCTGGCTTGTTAATGGACTTTGCTGCCTGATCCTGTGTTTGACCCTCTGCTTGCCTCCACGGACTCTGCTGCCTGATCCTGTGTTTGACCCTCTGCTTGCCTCCACGGACTCTGACTGCTCAGTGACCGGTGTTAGTCACTCATCCAGGTGTTTGGGCCCCTGCCTCTCCTTCCTGCCATCTGCCGGTCTGCCCAGGCCAGGTCCTCATCTCCTCCAGGCGCCCCATCAGTTCCGCCCACCTGCCGGAGGTGACCTGTGCCTCCTGGTGCCGTTTGTTCCCTGTCTCATCACCAGGGGGCAGATTGCGCTGGGTCGCAGGGGTGAACCGCTCTCAGCATCTCGGTCTCGGTAAGTACGTCTCTGATACACAGCAAGTGACAATCGGCAACAAATGACAGGTGAAGTGGCAAGTGACAGTCCGCAACTTGTGGCAGGTGACATGGCAAGTAACAATCCGCATCTGGTGGAAGGTGATGTGGCAAGTGACAGTCAGCAAATGTGTGGCACGTGGCATGGCAAGTGACAATCCGCATCTGGTGGCAGCTTATTCTGCATTATGGTGAGTTGAACCATTTAATTTTATATAACAATGTAATAATAGAAATAATGCGCTTCAATCATCCTGACACCATATTAACCATGGTGTCAGAGAACTCACAGTGCTAATGCCTGTCTCCGTGCAGCAGTGGCTAATTCCCATTCCGCTAATGCCAATGGCCATGTGCAGTGTCCCCGACAGAGGCGAACGAGATCCGGAAGGAATGTGTGCGCGCACTCGCACACCAATGCGAACGTGTGTGCGCACTCGTGCACGCACATTCACGTCCACCAATCCTGGTGCATGGCGCCCTATATAAACAGTCTGCTTGATACCAGTGCTGGATCGTCTTCAGCTTGTTCCTGAGTTCCTGATTGCTATTTGACCTGTTACCTTGCTCCTGACAAACCCGGTTTCCTTGACCATTCTCCTGGATCAACCCTGCCTGTTATCTACCTTTACTGATTATACAGACTTCGGCTTGGATTCTCTACTACGGCTCTGCTTCCTGATTCTGTACCTCGCTGCCAGCCCGTTGCCAACCTCTGCCTGTCCTTGATTACGAACTTGCCTTCCGCTTGTGTACCTTGTTGCCAGCCAGTTGCCAACCTTTGCCTGTTCCTGACGTTGCAGTTGTTCCTGAATCCATACTTACTTGCCTGGCTCCACTGAACTGTTCCGGTGATCAGTCTTCACGCCTTCCTCCGAGAGGATCCTGTATCTCCGAGCTTCAGCCTGCAGGCACCTGCACCCTTTCATTGCCCCAGCACTCCCTGTCCTCACTACCAGGGGTGTTGGCCCTGTGCAGATTACATGCACCCTCCCAAGAAAAAAAAAAAACTCTAGCAATACACACCAAACTGAGCATGTGCAGAGTGACTCCAAGGCTCTGTATTATCAGGAGATGGATTGGGGACTGTGGAAGAAGGGGAGGGTCAGAGAAGACAGGATCAAGTAGCCTTTTTACACAATGCAGAGGATTAACCCCTTAGGTTCCACAGTGAGTATAACAAGCACGCTTTTACTGCATATACAGACTGATATTACTGTTGTGGGTTTGGTAACACTTTAACAGCAGTTCCGTTTGGTAATAAAGGTAAAGTTCATTTCATAATTAAAATGGATTTAAACCCAAAAAATGGGGCGCGGCCTAAACTTTTCCACAATCCTTGTTGTGTGTTCAGTTTATTATTTAGGTATGTTCTTCTGGAATGATGGGAGTTAATAGGGTGTACAATCCCTTTTCCCTCTTGCAGCGCTGATAAGAATTGCCACTCTTATGGGCTGCTAAAAAGATCATGATTCATAACTGATATAAAAGAAACACCTACTCTGCTTTTATCTTTGCACTGTGAGAGCAGTTATTCCCAGACATTGGGAGTCAGATAGACTTAATTCCCTGATGAAATGGAGGAACTCATGATCCAGATACATCATAGATCTCTGCTACCTGGCTCTCCCCTATTGTCTTCCAAGATAGTATGCATTGCCAAACTCTATTGACGTCCTGAGGATCTCTCCCTTTATTTCTGTTTTCCTAATACGTACCCCTCAGAACACCGCTAGTAACTCTCCCTATTTTGCCCTCTCTCTTCTCTCACCCTTTTTCCCCTTTTCTTTTGTTTCTTTTCTCCTGCTGTATTTTCTCTTCTTTCTTACCTCTTACGTGGTTATTTCCAGAGAATAAACTCTGTAGAGGCCCCTAGGCAATCAACACATTGGGGCCCCCCCTCGCAGGTTTCAGAAGTTTTCTCATGCGCATGCTCTAGTGCAGTGATGGCGAACCTTGGCACCCTAGATGTTTTGGAACTACATTTCCGATGATGCTCATGCACTCTGCAGTATAGTGGAGTATCATGGGAAATGTAGTTCCAAAACATCTGGGGTGCCAAGGTTCACCATCACTGTGGAATAACATGGAACTAAGTTGTGTGTACGTTGTCCGCTAGATGGAGATGACCATGACTACTGTAGATTACACATACGTAGGTTTCACCAAAGATTTTTACAAACTGACAGCTGAAAGAAAATTACCATTTAAGAGACAAACTGTAATGTGATCCTGATGTCTATGGTTTATGTGCTTTAGGTTGTTATTGGGTACATTACAATAAAATAATACTAAACGCACACTGTTTAATTTACAGTATCCCTTCTCTTTCTGCATATGGATGATGACACAGTAATTATTTTAATTAAATAAAAAAAAAAATCAGTACCTTTTCCTAATCAATATACAGCTGTCACATGATCCATCTCTTTCCCAGCCTGCAGGGAATCATAAGCAGGGGGAGCTTCTAGTCCTCTGCCGCTGGTCACATATTCAAAATAAAAAACAGTCTCTGGGATGCAGAATAAAAATAAATAATATCAATAAACTGTTTTAAATCATCATAAAAATATATATATATTATAAATCAAATCTTTAATATTTTTTGGCAATAACATGGCATAGGCGGATTTCTGCCAATCACAGACTGTGTCACGCCCCTCCTGCCTGTGTCTTACAATAACAAGGAGGTAATGCCTCCATCAATCAAGACGTAATATCCCACCCTCATTGTGTTTAGCTGGTTTATGGGCATGGAGAAGGAGGGAGGGAGTGGGCTGTTATACACCCACATATGTGACTCTATAATCACATGGTCTGCTCAGATGTGATTGAGGAAAAGCTCAGTATAGAAACACACTGAAAAGTGAACATGTGAACTAACTGCCAACACTGCTCTGCAAAATCCTGCAGTGGGGACATGGAGAGGAGGGGGAGACAAAGAACAGCAGAATCAACCATGTGTTTTGCAGCATACAGAAAATGAATCTCATAGTGACTGAATGAGTATGAACAGCATGTGATACACCATTTATTTATAGTTTTTACTTATGTAGGTTTAATGACACTTTAATCAATACAATATTTTCTCTACAGAGTCTTCATTGTAAAGTCTTCATCTCTATGAGTTGATTTGTTTTTTTTCTATCTTTTGCAAGCAATTTAAGAAAGATTCATTGTAATTTTCCTTCACAATCAAGTCAATATTATTTTGACCTGTTGTCGTGGGGCCCTTAAATGGCGTGGGGCCCATACGGTAGTGCCTACTCTGCCTATTTAATGATCCGGCACTGGTTATTTCTAGTGGTCTCATTCCCTAGGAGTTGTTTCTTTGCTTGACCCTCATCAATACTACTTGTAATCTTCGATCCCACACTCAAGAAGTTACATTGTGGAAAGCCTCAATTGTCCTTCAGGGTTTTTTGGGTTCATACTTTGACCTAGCCTAATTTCCCCAGCTTTTGTATTATGCTAACTCCATAGCCGCTCTGTAAGTTGAATCTGGGGATTTTTTTCTTTTTTGACATGTTTAGCCAATGTCTTCTGATTTTAACTTGTAACACTCAATAAAAATATATTAAAAAATAAATAAATAAATGGTGCCATGTAACTGGCTCTGTCAAGTGGCATTTGCCCCAGAATTATGCAGACACTATTAAATGAGAGGACAATCAACCATAGTTTAAAGGAACCCCTAGCAACCTCTGGAGGAATAATTGTTGAGAATGGTCATTTTCGATTTTTATGTATAGCACAGCCCTGCATAGCTAATGCAAGAGGAAATACAGTTCCTATACTTTGCAAAATTGTATGATTTGAAGCTCATGCCCACACTCAGTTTCAGCAGCTATCGTGGTAGCTTGAGCACAATGTGATAGAATAGATTTTCCAATTCCATAATGTATAATTTTGGAGAATGCAAGTACCTGTGGCATTATAGGTAGTACAGATATTATTATAGTACATAGACATCATCATTGTATTGAGTATAGACAGCTGGACTCCCCAGAGAGATCTTCGGTCTCCAGGCAGGTGTGTTTGTAAGCTGTAATAGGCAGCAATAATCCTACAGGTTCTCAGGTGGCCTTGGTAACTACTGAAAACACCCATGAGTAGTATTGCATCTGCAGAAAATCATATTTAAGAGGCATTGAGGTTTCAATGCTTATTCCAATGGTACAAATGCAAGAAAATCACACAAAGTTCACTGGCTCTGCTGGGGCAACCCTTAAACACACAGGCTTTCCACGATGGATATCTATGAAAAAAGCAAAAGTATACAAATTGACAGCAAACCACAAAGTGAAATAGTGCAAAGTACCTTTAATTGTTGGTAGCACTGTCACACAAAAAAGCCAATGTGTTTTAGGGGCAACAAAACTCCCCATTCATCAGGGCTACAAGGAGACACAAATCAAAAAGAGTAACAGAAATTAACAAAAAAGCATGTTAGCTCTTTTTATGTGACGGTATTATAAACAATTTAAGACACTTTCACTTTTTGGCTTGGTACCCATTTGGACCAGAAATCCTACAAGCACCCACTATATTGCACATATGTTCATCAGCATTGGGTCAGGAATGCTAGGGGTTCAAATACATGAAGACACAGGAACTGGACTTTTGCACCTCTAGTGTGCTGAAAACTGTTGAATTCAGCCAGTAGGTGTACATATTAGAGTACAGGGGCATTTGAAGTCCTGGGGCCCTTTTCAGATAGAAGTTGCCCCTTGCCTGTAATGTGCCCAAGAACCTCAGTGGGTAGATGATAATCAGGCTATGTTTATTGAATACTTCTCACTAAATAGGTGCGGTCACTTTAAAGTGCCATTCATACTAATATATATATATTATTATTATTATTATTATACAGGATTTATATAGCGCCAGCAGCTTGCGCAGGGCTTTACAACATCAGGGAAGACAGTACAATTACAATTCAATACAATACAGGAGGGATCAGAGGGCCCTGCTCGTTAGAGCTTACAATCTAGAAGGGAAGGTCAAGTGGAAACAAAAAGGTAATAACTGTGGGGGATGATCAGATGGACAAAATTAAAATACAGTTGTTAGGTGTGGGAAGGATAGGCTTCCCTGAAGAGGAGAGTTTTCAGGGATTGTCTAAAAGCTAATAGAGTAGGATATAGATGGGCCGATTTGGGTAAGGAGTTCCATAGGCTTAGAGAGGCTCTGGAAAAGTCCTGGAGACGAGCATGGGAAGAGATGATGAGAGAGCTAGAGAGCAGGAGGTCTTGAGAAGAACGAAGAGAATGATTAGGTTGGTATTTTGAGACTAGGTCAATGATGTAGCTGGGGGCAGACTTGTGGATTGCTTTGTAGGTAGTTGTTAGTATTTTGAATTTAATTTGTTGGGTGAGCGGAAGCCAGTAGAGGGATTGACAGAGAGGAGTAGCAGAGACAGAGCAGTTGGAAAGGTGGAGTCTGGCAGCAACATTCATGATGGACTGAAGGGGGGTTAGAGTATGCAGAGGTAGGCCAATGAGGAGGGAGTTGCAGTAATCGAGGCGGGAGATGACCAGGGAGGGAATCAAGAGCTTTGTTGCTTCATTGGTTAGAAAGGAGCGTATTTTGGAGATGTTCCGGAGGTTGAGGCAGCAAGATTTGGACAGTGATTGGACATGCGGCTTAAAAGGAGTGTTCAGAGTTCAGGACTACTCCTAGTACCTTGGCATGTGGAGATGGGCTGATAGTTGTGCCATCAATTTTGACCGAGAGATCAGGGGAAGAGGCACGTGGGGAGGAAAAATTATAAGCTCGGTTTTGGATAGATTAAGTTTGAGGAAGTGGTGTGACATCCAGACAGATATATCTGATAGTAAAATAGTGATACGTGGGAGGCTATCAGCTGACCCAGGGAGGAGGTGTAGATTGAAAATAGGAGAGGTCCAAGAACAGAGCCTTGGGGGACCCCAACAGAGAAAGGAAGAGCAGAGGAGGCAGTAGAGGAGTAGAATTGTAGGTAACGCTGAAGGTGCGGTTAAATAAGTAGGTAGAAAACCAGCGAAGGGTACAGTCACGGAGACCAAAGGCATGGAGTTTTTTTGAGGAGGAGGGGGTGGTTAACCGTATCGAAGGCAGCAGAGAGGTCCATAAGTAGGAGTACAGAATAGTGTCCTTAAGTTTTGGCCATTAGTAGATCGTTTGTTAGTTTTAGGAGAGCAGTTTCTGTGGAATGTTGAGGACGAAATCCAGACAGAAGGGGATCAAGAAGGCCATTATCAGCGAGGTGGACGCTCAGTCGGTTGTAGACTAGACGCTCAAGGAGTTTGGATAAAAAGGGGAGCAAGGAGATGGGGCATAGGTTGTTAAGATTGGATGGGTCCAGTGAGGGCTTTTTAACCACTACAATACTGGGCACTTTCGCCCCCTTCCTTCCCAGACCAATTTTCAGCTTTCAGCGCTCTCGCACTTTCAATGACAATTGCGCGGTCATGCAATGCTGTACCCAAATAAATTTTTATAATTTTGTTCGCACAAATAGAGCTTTAGTTTGGTGGTATTTATTCACGACTCCGTTTTTTAATTTTTGCGATATAAGCGAAAAAATAGCGGAAATTTTGAAAAACAACAATATTTTCTCCTTTCTTTTTTAAATGAAATTCAATAAAATCAAATTTTGTCATAAATTTAAGCCAAAATGTATTCTGCTACATGTTTTTAGTAAAAAAAAATTCCGTTAAGTGTATAATAATTGGTTCGCGTGATCACGGACATATGTACACAAATGATCATGTACATATGTGTGCAGGTGATCACGGACATATGTGTGCAGATAATCATTGGCACATGGGATTTTACTGGGACATATGTGGGGGACATGTGTTTTTATTTGGGGACATGTGTTTTTATTTGGGGACATGTGTGGGGGATATGTGTGTTTACTGGTGATAAGTGAGTAAAAAAACAGCTAATACTCACTGATCACCAGCCGGCTGCAGCGATCCGCTCTCCTCTCCTCAGCGACGACTTCCGTGTGAGGAGAGCCGATTGCCTAGCAACCGGCTGTTTGCTTACATCACATGACGGCTGTGATTGGACACGGCCGTCATGTGATCAGGAGGGCCAATCACAGAGCCCTCCTGTCGATCCGAGATGCGCCGTGTCCGGGTGACACGAGCGCATCTGATGGACGTTCGGGACTGTCCGATCAGAAGTAGGCGGCTCCCACCCGGCCATATATATACAGTGGCCAGGTGGGAAGTAGTTAAGTATGGGGTGGACAAGTGCATGTTTTAAGGAATTGGGGAAGATGCCAGAAGAGATTGAAGATGTGGGTTAGAGAGTGTAGAATAGAACTAGAGGGTGACTGTAGCATTTGCGAGGGAACAGGATCCAGAGGGCAGGTGGTAAGATGGACGTTTGCAAGTAATTTAGCAACCTCTTCTATAGTGGTGGGGTTGAAAGAGGGAAGTAATGATTGTACCTGTGGACATGAGGTGTAAGGCATGGAGGGTGCCTGAACAGTAGAGATCTCCTCGTGAATTGTATCAATCTTCTGTTTGAAGTGATTGGCGATCTCCTGAGCAGTGAGTGAGTTAGTGGGTGGAGGCAGTGGAGGGCAAGGTAGAGAGTTAAGAGTTGAAGGTAGAGAAGAGTTGACGGGGACGGATGATACGTTTTTAATGAGAGTGATGAAATAGGTCTGCTGGAATTGTATTTTTGGAGGGCAGATTTATACTGGCTGAAATCTTTCTGGGACTTAGTCTAACGCCACAGGCGCTCAAGAGCACGGCTGTGTTTTCTCAGATTTCTAGTGTGATCTGTTTGCCAGGGTTGAATGGGGCGGGACCTGATTCTGTGTGTAGTGAGGGAGGCCAGTGTGTCCAGTGAGGCTAGAAGTGAAGTGTTGTAGACAGAAGTGGCTAGGTTGGTGCAGGACAGAGGTGCCATTTTGTCATAGAGGTGGTCAGTAGCGCAGTCGAGAAGAGAAGTGTCACGAGTACTCACCCGGGCCGAGATACTGAGAGCTGCTCCCCTTGCGACTAAGTGCACGATGCCCCTGGAGTGGGTACAGTAGGCACCGGGCACAAAGATGCACGGTTGCCAGCAGGTGGGTTGCAGGTGGTGTGCAGTAGAGCTGGAGACCGTGTGTAGATGAAGCTGCACTGGAAGTAGACACCTGGCAGGGCCAACACAAGGAAGAGGCTGTAGAGGCTGTGGGCAAGCCAGGTCATATACTGGGAGGCAGTCCAAGGGTGCATATGTCAAACACCAAGGTAAAGGCAGCAGAAAGTCCAGGAAGCAGGCCGAGGGTCAAACACAGGTAATCAAGCAGAAGGATATCCAAGAGGCAAGCCAAGGGGTCAAACACTGGTAAGTAGCAGAAGAATGTCCAGGAGGCAGGCCGAGGGCCAAACACAGGTAATCACGCAGAAGGATATCCAAGAAGCAAGCCAAGGGGTCAAACACCGGAGAGAGGCAGCGGTGGTCAGAAGAGGTCCGGGTCAAGCACAGGCAGGCACAAGGAACAGGATACAGGAACAGGAAGCCAGGTACTCAGGAAACTGAGACAACAAACCAGCAATTTCAGAAGGGAAAGAGAAGGCCTTTTATAGGTCAGGTAAGTGGTCAGGTGGGGTATCCAGGTGCGCGCATGCGCACACGCTTCCTGTCAGGATCGCGCACGGACGTGCGCCGCGCTGAGTGGTGAAGGACACATACCCGCTATCCCGCGCATGCGCACCCGCTATCCCACGTACCTGTGTGCGCTGCTGTGCCGTTCTATCCCGCATGCGCACCCTAGGAAGCCGGCGGTGAAGCGCAATATTTCTTTGACAAGAAGGGTTGAGATGGCGAAGGTTTCTATGGGTAACCGTTAGGTGTTTGGAGGGAGAGGAGGCGGAGGAGAGGGAGAGAGTGAAGTTAATAAGGCAGTGATCAGAGAGAGGGTAAGGATAGTTGGAGAGGTTGCATGGAGTGCATAGGTGGGAAAAGACAAGGTCAAGGGTGTTGCCTTCAGAGTGAGTAGGAGCATGTATCCATTGCTTCAGGTCAAAGGAGGAGGTTAGACTGAGAAGTTTGGAGTTTGCAGGAATGTTAGTATTAGTAGGGATGTTGAAGTCCCCAAGAATGATTGTGGGGATTTCAGAAGAGAGAAAGTAGGGTAGCCAGGCAGAGAAGTCATTGAGAAAGGATGATACTGGACCAGGGGGCCGGTAGATCACAGCTATCCTTAGAGAAACTGGGGAGAAGAGACGAATGCAGTGCGCCTCAAATGAGGAGATTGACAGAGAGGGAGGTGGGTGGAGTACTTGAAAAGGTACTATGTGGGTCTAAAAGGATTCCAACACCCCCTCCTTTGCATCCACTGGGTCTAGGGGAGTGAGTCCAAAGAAGACCACCATGGGATAGAGCAGCAGAAGACGCAGTGTCGGATTCGTGAAGCCAGGTTTTGGTAATGGCAAGTAGATTATATTATATATATGCATATATATATATATATACACACACACACACACATATATATATATACACATACACACACACGGTACTTTGTGCAAAAATATGAATAAAATAAAAAATAAAGATTAAAAACAAAGATTAAAAAGTCCATACATGTGAAAAAGAGGGCAAAAAGTCCAAAAGTTAACAATATCAAACTGTGAATGAATGCTCACACCAGTGTTCACACTCCTTACCAGATGGAGAGATCTCAATAAACAGAGATCAATTGCGCTTTGTTGTGATATGGCCACAATATCCCCAATGGCAATTTAGGTTTGATATGGCTCCAGACAAATATAAAGAAGAAGAATGGATGGGACATTAAATGAGGCCATGACTTGGTAAAATCGTGTGCCGCCATCCGTAGGGGAAATATATATATAAAAAAGGGAGGGTTTGGGACTTTAAGCGAGGTATACGGCTACAAAAGTAAAGTAAATATGTAATAATGTATTTTATTGACATATAAATACATGAGGGAATACAATTGACTGAAAGTATTAACAGTACAAAAAAAACACAGTAAATTGATCATTTACTAATTGATCATAGCTCCCTGTAATCGGGAGCGTGATCAGTGATGTGTCACACACATCCCCTCCTCCCCACAGTTAGAATCATTCCCTAGGACACACTTAACCCCTGCAAATCCAAAAATTGTAGCGCTGATACATGTACAAAAGTGAATGTATATTACGACATTCTAGACCAAACATTAGTGATATGAACCAAAAAATGTGAGTGATAGTACTGGAAGTGACCCCAGTAAGAACAAAAATTATATATAAAGTTCATGAGAGTGATAACATCAACTGGTGAGTCCCTCTAATCAACTCAATATGAAGAAGCTGGATAAAACAGGCTTGACTGATGTCGCTGTGAGGCGTGTGTACTCTTACCGGAAGCGTTGGATGTGGGTACCGTACGGCATCCACATCAGACAGGCTTAGAGATGGAGGGTCTTGCATCTAGGGGAGACCACCACGGACTGGAACTCAGACGGCTTCCAAGATGGGACACTGGATCTGTCAGCAACAGCAAGGTATACTCGGCATCCGGGCATCCGATGGTCACGGGGATGATCCCAAGGACCGAGGAAATGGGATGAAAAAATGGAAACAACTCCGATGGTGCAGGTCAAACGGACATGGATTTATTCACATATTCATGTGACAAATATAAAAATGGATAAAATCTCGAGAAAATATAAAAATGGGTCGGCAATATGAGGGGTGTGAGACAGCAGGCCCGACGCGTTTCGACTCTAAAGGTCTTCCACAGGGGCACACTTTGTATACATCCGGTTTGGACTTGCCCCAGGTCACCTGACCAGGCTCAAGTGCTACGCTTAGACCCGCAATTATCCACGCCATTGCGTACTACCGTTATTCCACGCATTGTTTGGCCACTCCCGGATATCCTGTCTGTTAGAGGGCCATGATTGGTCTATTATTTTGGCGGGAACATTGTTTTCCGGCGTCTGATTGGCCCATACGGCCCGAGCATTACACAGGCTTATCAGCGGGGGTATTTGTTTCATTATGCACCCATTCAACCTTGGCAGCATTTATGTATTGGCCGCGAGATCCATCTCACAATCAGGATGCATTAGGATCTTTTCTTTGTCATTCAGTGTTTTTAGATTTCCCTGAAGTTTATATTTGAATGCATGGACAATATTTAAACCTCCCCCCATATTGTATTTGGTCTGGGCGGGAGGCGTTAACTTCCTGTTTCCGACCAAGGGGGCGGGATGTTTTGTCCGTTCCATGTCTATAAATTGTTTGTGGCAATGTGGGGGGTTAGAGATTTGCCCCTGTGGAAGACCTTTAGAGTCGAAACGCGTCGGACCTGCTGTCTCACACCCCTCATATTGCCGACCCATTTTTATATTTTCTCGAGATTTTATCCATTTTTATATTTGTCACATGAATATGTGAATAAATCCATGTCCGTTTGACCTGCACCATCGGAGTTGTTTCCATTTTTTCATCCCATTTCCTCGGTCCTTGGGATCATCCCCGTGACCATCGGATGCCCGGATGCCGAGTATACCTTGCTGTTGCTGACAGATCCAGTGTCCCATCTTGGAAGCCGTCTGAGTTCCAGTCCGTGGTGGTCTCCCCTAGATGCAAGACCCTCCATCTCTAAGCCTGTCTGATGTGGATGCCGTACGGTACCCACATCCAACGCTTCCGGTAAGAGTACACACGCCTCACAGCGACATCAGTCAAGCCTGTTTTATCCAGCTTCTTCATATTGAGTTGATTAGAGGGACTCACCAGTTGATGTTATCACTCTCATGAACTTTATATATAATTTTTGTTCTTACTGGGGTCACTTCCAGTACTATCACTCACATTTTTTGGTTCATATCACTAATGTTTGGTCTAGAATGTCGTAATATACATTCACTTTTGTACATGTATCAGCGCTACAATTTTTGGATTTGCATGCTTTTTTGACTTTGTTTGTTTTGTTTGTTAGCGGCTTTCTACATTGTTTAATTTGAGTAGCGCGGTTTTTCCCCAAATTCACACACTTAACCCCTCCCTAGCCCCCTAGTGGTTAACCCCTTCACTTCCAGTGTCATTTTTACAGTAATCAGTGCAATTCAATCGCACTGATCGCTGTAAAAATGACAATGGTCCCAAAAATGTGTCAAAATTGTCCGATGTGTCCGCCATAATGTCGCAGACGTGATAAAAATCGCTAATCGCCGCCATTACTAGTAAAAAAAAAAAATATTAATAAAAATGCCATAAAACTATCCCCTATTTTGTAGACGCTATAACTTTTGCGCAAACCAAATCAATAAAACGCTTATTGCGATTTTTTTTAACCAAAAATATGTAGAAGAATACATATCGGCCTAAACTGAGGAAAAACATTTTTTCTATTTTTTTGGGGGATATTTATTATAGCAAAAAGTAAAAAATATTGCTTTTTTTTTTGTTTATAGCGCAAAAAATAGAAACCGCAGAGGTGATCAAATACCACCAAAAGGAAGCTCTATTTGTGGGAAAAAAAAGGACATCAATTATGTTTGGGAGCCACGTCGCACGACCACGCAATTGTCAGTTAAAGCGACGAGGTGCCGAATCGCAAAAAGTGCTCTGGTCTTTTGCCAGACAAATGGTCCTGGGCTTAAGTGGTTAATGGTATTTAGGGATTTGGTATTGCTTGTTCAGCCAGACAATGCCAAGTTAAGCCAGCATATAGACGTATGCAGTAGACACATAACATTTTGTTTTGAACAAGAACTCTATGTTAACCTATGTGTCCATGCACCTTGGCACCGCCCCCCCCAGTAGTCACCAAAAAAGAAAAGTCCTTTAACAAAGTGCACTGTGTTCGGGTGCCGGACACAGTGCACTATGGGAAGTGCCACGTCAATGTAATCACGAGATTTCAGACGTGGCGCTTCATTTGCATGATTTTTACTCTTTTTTGCGTATTCACATTTCAAAACACAACTGTATGTATGCCAAGTTTGCAATAAGTACAGGCAATGGCAAGACTATGTGTGGTATATATGTACTTCATTGTCTGCAGTGACCTCAGCCTATTGCTGTTTCCTGAGCACTTTTTTTGTGTTTCCTTTTTTTTTTTTTGTCTGGTGAACAAGGAGTGTAGCTGGGCTGTGAGACAGATTGATGTGTCATTAGAGCCCGGGGGAATAATGTAGAGCCTGGTATATAATGTACAGAGCCCTGTGTATAATGTAGAGCCTAGTATATGATGTGCAGAGTCCTGTGTATAATGTAAAGCCCTGTGTATAATGTAGAGCCTGGTATATGATTTGCAGAGCCCTGTGTATAATGTAGAGCCTAGTATAGAATGCACAGTGCTCTTACAGCCTGGTATATGATGTACAGAGCCCGGTGTACAATGTACAGCCTGGTATATGATGTACAGAGCCCAGTGTATAATGTAGAGCCTGGTATATGATGTACAGAGCCCCTTCCATCAGAATACCTCTCACATAAGAAGCTCCCCATGACATAAGAGTCCCTCCTTTCACACCAGACACCCCCTATCACATTAGAAACTCCCTCATCACACCCAAGAGCCACCCCTCCCTCCTGTATGTCAGAAGCCCCCATCATATCAGAGTTGCTGCAGACAGGGGAAAATCTTGTAGTGGGTCGGATGTTGTTCTCATGCCATAGTTTGAAGACCCCTAGTCTATACTGCCTTTCAAGTGTGCAATCTAAAGGGAAATACCCAATACCCCAAAATAACAACTGATAGCTATTGTTTTTCCAAGATAAACTTAAAATTTCTGGCTGTGTTTTTCACATGGCAATATTGAATAAACATGCATCCAGAACAGCTGGAAAAATTTGGTGATCAGATTGAACTTACATAATGTACCCTGTAAACTTGTCCTCTGAAGTCTATTGCTACAGTATAAAAGCCAGCCAGGAACTCAGCACAGGGATGAGGGGAACCCCTCATTATGGGCACAGTGAGGCTGCATTTGATGAAATAGACACTTGCATTTGGCAGCGCCATACCTATCTCTCTTTTAAACTTACCCATAGGTATTGATCATTGTGGAATTTATTTTCAAAATTAGTGAAAATTCGGTTCCATCTTTGAAACTATTTCCCTTCACAAGGCGTTCAGATGAGGAAAAAAAGCTTGGACCACATCAACCCAAATTGAAAATTCAGCAGAGGTCAAGTGATCTTGGTTGAGTTTACACTCAAAGCTTTTCCACCACTTCTTATAATAATTGGAGTTGGCTAGCTGGATGTGATGCGACTCATGCCTATTATTGTTTTCCCTGTTTGCTATTCCAAAGTCATGGCACCGACACGCTGTGGATATCAACAGGGGTTAACGACCTAAAGCATCTCACTGAAAAGTGCAAGCGGCATGAAACTACCCAAAGCCACCTTGACAATGTTATGAGGCTCGAGTTTTTTTTGGAAGAGTAGCATTGGTGAACAGCTAGATGCAGGCTACAGAATTGCCATTAGAAGACACAATGAAGAGGTCACAAAAAATTGACACATCCTTTGTAGAATAATAGACTGTGTGAAATTTTGTGGTGCATGCGAGCTGGCTTTGCGTGGCCATGATGAGAGTGAGAGCTCCGATAATCCTGGTATATTCCGTGGCTTGGTCGATTTTGTTGCTTCCCTTGATGGAGTTTTGAAAGAGCACCTTGAGAATGCCACTGTTTTTAAAGGGAACTTCAAAAACTGTGCAGAACGAGCTGTTGGACTGTATGTTGTCTGTAGTGAAGGAGCACATTATTCAAGAAGCACGGAGCATCGATTTTATCTCAATCCAGGCCGACGAGACCACTGATATTGCCACACAGTGCAAACTTGTGCTTGTGCTGCACTACATTGATGCCAAAAACAACGTACAGGAGAGGTTTTTTGAGTTTATTCCTCTACATTCCGCTAATGCTGATTCCATCGCTACAGCACTACAAGAGCGTCTTGCTGTCATCCTTCCAGGGGATCAGAAACATCAATTCTTCTCCCAAGCATATGATGGAGCCAGCGTGATTAGGGGTGCCACTTCAGGGGTTCAAAAGAAGATTCAAGATATGTACCAAAATGCCCATTACAGCCACTGCTATGCACATCAGCTCAATCTGATAATGCAACAGGCCACTTCTCAAATGCCCAAAGTGAGACTTTTTTTGAAAACCTTGGAGGATTTGCCAGCTTTTTTGCGAGATCACCCAAGCACATAGATGTACTTGACAAAGTAGTTGCCCATAGACTACCGACATCAAGCAGTGTCAGATGGAACTTCCATAGCTGAGCCGTCAATACAGTGAGCACAGAGAGGACCTCATCAGCTGTTTTGAAACCATGCGAGACTCAGGTCACTTTGACCCTGTTACCATGAGAGAGGCAGCAGGCTTTGCCGTGTTGCTGGAGGATCCGGATTTTAAATATTTTCTGACACTTTTCCACAACATAATGCCGCATGTGGACCTCCTCTATGCCAAACTCCAGAAGAAGGACAAAGATTCAGTCCACATTAAGGGGAACATCCAGCAGTTCCAGCAGGACATACAGAAGATCAGGTAGCAGCTATATTCCTCCTTTTCCATGTGTTGTTGTTGTTGTTGTTGTTATTATTACTATTTTTATTATTATTATTGCTCATACATTTTGCAGAGATTCTATCCCATCCCTGGTTGACCAAAGCAGTCAAGGTGGTTCTCAACCGAAGAGGCGGGCTCGCTGAATCCAGGAGAACATAAACGCATTTCAACCGAGGTGAGTTTTTATTTGTTGCCATATTTGTCTTTTTGATAGCTCCCTTATAGATATGAAGATTGGAAAGAAAATTTTTTTTCTTACAATATTCATATAAAAATGATGTGATCTAAAAGGATGTTATTCCCTCTAGTGGATAACATTAGTATTACAGCCTTCATCTGTGTTAGCTGCCTGAACATCAGAAATGCACGAAACTTGACATATTTACTAAGAATGTCTTGTCCATGTGTATGGAGTTCAGAGAAATTATGGATTCAAAACCACTGACACTGAGCTCCCTTTATAACTGTAGCGCACTACCCCCGTAGGAGCTGCTGAATTGGTTATAGCAATCAGCCAATCACCCCTACTGCCATACACATCACAACCCATAGAAATAGAGACAGTCCATGTTAAGATTTTCTACTTGGTTTTATTTGAAGAACTTTAACTTGAATAGGAGAAGGATTGTATGAGATGCTCTTTTGCTGCTTTACACACGGTGAAAAGTGATTCCATAGCCGTAGCTTTGTAACTGGACTCCTCTAGAGCGATCCTTTCCTGATTCTATTGTTTCCTTTAGTACAGCACTCCCAAGTTAAGCAAAAAGGGGCATTACTCTGAATAATTCCCCGCCGGACTGATAGATTTCCTTTGGGTGTTGGACCTAGAGCCACAGGCCATCACCGCCTATTTCCATATCTCACATGCCAACATCCCTCAGTCATTGGGAGTACTGTCTTATGGTTTATACTGTGATCCTCAGGCTCACAGTATATGGCTCCATTTCTGCACAAGTTTCTCTGGGCTTCCACTGACCTGTTCTGTCCCAATCAACAGTCCATGTTTCACTCACAGAAAGTCGATCACCCAGGTCTCCTCTTCCGCTTTACTCCTACTTCCTCCTCACTCGCCCGGCACAGCCCCACCTGGGGACGTCCGGCTTTTCCCCAGCGTTACATGCTGGCTTTTCTGCACTCCAGGCGTCCGGCCTCAATCTCCTGAAGCACTCCTCGACTTCCTTCTTTGCTCTCCCGGGCCCCAGGCCCTCTCATCTCCACACGCTCAGGCCCCAGGCCCTACATCCACGATCAGATACTATGGAGGAGAGACGAACTTGGGATTTTAAATGGGACGTGAGGGAAGGTTCACGCCCCCATCCCTGGGCATATATTTAGGAAGGGGGAATTTGGGACTTTAGATGGAGGTGTGCCATGGTGGGACCAATCAAATTCACAAAAGTCCAAACATATGTATGTTTATTGAGACCAATGATCGACATGGCAAGGAAAGCAGCATTGCATACATTCATTCATAAAATCAATATATTGCAGTATAGTGGTGAACAGCATATATAACAACATGGCTTAGGTAAACAAAAGTATAAATATACATCCTAATTCTCCATGTACTCAGGTAAACCATTACACAATAGAGAGACAGGTAAAACCATCTAAAATCGATCGATGTATGTAGAATGCATGAAGGAAGGCCCAACGCGTTTCATGGACTTCTGTCCACTCTTCAGGAGCCAAATGCATCCATATTCTGTAAAAAGATTGCATGAGTAACTATGTGTTCTGATTGGTGTACCCTTGAGGGTAAAAGGAGGAAGGATGGATAAAAAATGTAGTAAGTGAGCTTGCCAAAATTGTACTCACATGAAGCCACACATGGAACCGTGCATAACCATATACCGGGGGTCGATCGAAATGAGCCTGGCCCGGGAGTTGAGGAGGGGAAACAACCATAGGTCCGGGACTCGGCCACCATCCCCCACAAGTGACTGCGGCTTCTAAAGTATATAAAGTAAAGAGGGTATGTGTCTATGACGATATAGGTCAATATAATAGTCAAAAGCTGAACCTAACAGCAAATAAGAAGCCCATAGTCCTAATAAAAAAGTAAATATTGTGGGGATACCTTGATGTATATACAAGGAGGTGGAAAGCCAAATGACACAGGCAGGGATCCAGGTATGTAGACATGATGCTGGCTCAACAATGGAGCAGCAAAGGTGGGGAATGGAGTTCGGACCCAGCGCTCCAGGCGGTTCCCCCCCCTCAGCGTCACACTGATACTGTATGGAGGGAGATATGTCCCGGCTAACGCCGGAGTAACTCCCCACGCGTCAGCCAAGTTGATATAGCAGGCGCGTGCGTAACTGACCGCCCAAAGGGCGTCATACGCACAACGCCAGAGGCGTGGCGCCGATGCACGGTGGGAGCGAGCACCCAATCCCCCGCATCCAATGGATGCGAGAGGGAGGGGAAAGGGGAGGGCTCACAGCGCGCATCGCAACTCCCGGGTTATCAAGCACATGACGGCCCTCCGGACACAATCAGACGGATACACATGGGCTGCAGTGAAAAAAAAAAAATAATTACAAATTTGAGTAACAGTAATGAAACTATAAGTATAAAGTATGTGCTGTGTCTGACATGTAGAATTATGGTTCAACCCAATGAAGGGTAGCCATTAGAAGATGATGGGTCCCCACCATGAGCACAACCTCCATCCCTAATCTGTTAGATACTATGGAGGAGAGACAAACTTGGGACTTTAAATGGGACGTGAGGGAAGGTTCACGCCCCCATCCCTGGGCATATATTTAGGAAGGGGGAATTTGGGACTTTAGATGAGGTGTGCCATGGTGGGACCAATCAAATTCACAAAAGTCCAAACATATGTATGTTTATTGAGACCAATGATCGACAAGAAAAGCAGCATTGCATACATTTATTCATAAAATTAATATATTGCAGTATAGTGGTGAAAAGCATATGCAATGCTGCTTTCCTTGCCATGTCGATCATTGGTCTCAATAAACATACATATGTTTGGACTTTTGTGAATTTGATTGGTCCCACCATGGCACACCTCACCTACATCCACGATCAGGCCCCATGCCCTATCTCCCCCCTCTGGAAGCATGTGACCCCTCTTTATATAGGAGACCTCCTTTCGACCACACAAGTTAAGGATTGGTCAGGACTCCCACATAAACTTCCTGCCACTCAGGCCTCAGCCCATCCCCTCCTTTGGTACAACTCACCGTCAGGCAGAGGAGGTATCTCTAAGCCCAAGTGTAGGTAGCCACACACCCCACTATTTTAAACACTTACAACCTTGAATCAAAACAACCAGGCCTGCCTGAGATCATAGGCCTTGCTAAATTTGCCTGAATCTGCACTAAAACACTTCTAAATCACTTATCTTTGGGTAGTGACCGCTACATAACTTAAAACTGAATATTTTAAAATGACCAGTTTTAAGTGAAGGGAGATCAGTTTCAGTGTTTTTGAATCCATAATTTTCTCAGAACTCCAAACACATGGACAAGACATAGTAAATATGTCAAGTTTCATGCATTTCTGATGGTCAGGGAGCTAACAGAGATGACATTGACATTTTGCATTCACTACCTCATGTTTATTTTTATCCTTCACTCTATAGGTCTGTGATACCATACTATTACACACCATGCAACGTTTCTCCTTCACAAACCACCTTGCTTCAAGCAGACAGGTTTGAACAGTACGCAATGGAGTTTCCGGAGGATGCACTGAGTGAGACTTTGAAGGCCTATCCACTGCTCAATAAGAATAAGTTAAAGACAGAGCTTGGTCTCATCTACCGCACAGGAGAGTTCAGAAAGTGTAATGGTGCTGTGGATCTATTCCAGTTTGTGGAGAACAATCTTGCTAATGTATTTAGAGAGGCTGTCACTCTGCTAAAGATCCTCATCACCACACCCATGACCACAGCAGAAGCTGAGAGGTGCTTCTCAACCTTAAAAAGGATTAAGACTTTTCTGAGAAATAGCATGACCCAGGAAAGGCTGAATGCATTGGCCATGCTGTCAATGGAAAAGAGAGTGGTGACAGAGGATGACTGACTTCAACCAGAAGGCCATTGAGAAATTTGCAAGCCAGAAAGAAAGGAGAGCAACATTTTCAAATAGTTCTACTAGCGCTAATGTGAATGTGGCGTGCATTTGTATTCAGTCACCTTTATTCTGATTCAGCGTTTTTTTTTTGTTGTTTGTTGTAAAATAAAGTTTGTTTGCTGTTTTAAAAAAATTCACTGATTCGTGGTACATTTATTGCATTCTTTAACAGTTGACTTAAACATTAACATTTTCAATATTGTATCTAGATATATAATCTGTCCTGTGATGCTGGGACTGTATACTCTGTCCTGTGATCTGAGCTGTATACTCCTGACACTATGGGTGGAAGCAAGTGGAATACAGCAGACAGAGTGGGCGGATTATATAAGGGGTGTGGTCTATGAGAAGTGGGAGGGGTCAAAAATGATGGACAGGGTCTGGCGCCCCCCCCCATCCAAAAACTTCACCACCCGCCACTGGTCCAGGGTAAAGATCCAACCATGTGGCTTGGTTTACCTGGGAAGAGGGATGATAAATCAAACCATCCCAAGTGTCTCCATCCTAGGCATATATTTGAGTTATGTGTGAATGACCTGTCATCTTAGGTTCTAATATTTAAGGGAATCGATAGGCCATAGAAAAAGCATAAATTTAGAGAATATAAAAGGGGAAGGAGGTGGGGAAAAGAGGGTTTCTCCGGAGAGGGACTATAGTTCATCAAATCTAGTATGGTGCATGAGTGGTGGTATGTGGGATGGAATGTATCATCAGGATAATAGAAGTGAGTAATCAGATGGTAGGTGGGGTTTAATCCATGGAAGCCATAATCAATCAAACTTGTATAATTTGTTTAGTAATATAGCCTCTGTTTTGGCGTGAATCATTGCCTGTGTTACTTGATGTTTAACTGATACTGTGCATAATGTAGATGATTTCCAGGCTTTTGCAATGGTTTGTTTTGCTGCTGTGGTTACTAGGAGTAGGAGTGTGGTTTATTATTCAGGATCGCCACCGTTGGGTCAGGTGGTAAAGTGATTTGGAACATAGTTGATAGAATGTTGAATATTTCTGACCAAAAGGCACGGGCTATGGGACAATCCCACGAGATATGTAGATGCGTACCCAGATCGGTACAGCCTCGGAAGCGGTACCTTGTAATTGGTCTCTTTAGTAGCCTGACAGATTTGAGTCCAATTTAGTGTATCTGGTTTAGATCAGTTTCGCATTTGGTAGTGTAAGATGGGGGGAACGAGGCTGTGCGTGATAGTAGTTGGGTATACAGACCCGAGATGAGTCCATGTCCGTGAGGGTCGAATTTGCAAGCTAGCTCAAAGGTTGTGAAACTTGGGGTAGGTGAATTTGGGGGAGCGTTTTGGGATAAAATATGTTTTATTTGTAGGTATCGAAACGTTTCTTTATGTGGTAGATCATGTGTTTCACGAAGAGTAGGGAAAGGTGTTATAGTAGCTGATATGTAAAAATTATGTGCACGTACTAGTTCTGCATTTGACCATGCGGCGAAGGAGGATGGAGATGTCCAAGCTGGGTAGAAGGAAGGATTGTCAAGGAAGGAGAGGAGGGGATTATGCTGGGATTGGAGACCGAAAGGAGTTCTTAGTCTATCCCAAATTGAAAGGCTATGTTTTGTGATGGGGTTCATAATTGTTCGGCTTTGTGCTGGCGAAAGCCATAGAATTTGCTGTGGAGAGAGGGTCACAGTCAACCGATCCAATTGCTATCCAAAAGGGGAATTTCTTTTGTGGCGCGGTATTTGTGTAGTTGCGCTAATAGGGCAGCATAATAATATTTGGAGAAGTTGGGAACATTTAACCCACCACGGATGCTGGGTGTATACAGAGTAGGTTGTGGAAGACAGGGTTTAAGTTTTCCTCAAATGAATTGGAATGTTTTTCGCTGTAAGGTTCGTAGAAAATATGCTGGGACCCGTATCGGGAGTACTCTAAAAAGATATACATAGTTACATAGTTAGTCAGGCTGAAAAAAGATACAGGTCCATCTAGTTCAGCCATACAAATAAATAAATTAATAAAAAATAATATCAAACAAACAATCCCATATACTCAATCCTATACACACAGTTGATCCAGAGGAAGGCGAAAAACCCCAGCAAAGATATAGGATCTTAGGTAATATAGACATCTTGATTACCGTGATTCTACCCATCCATGCTCATGGAAGGGAAGACCAGTTCTTCATTAGGGTGGTGAGTCGAGATAGCATAGGTGGGTAATTTGCTGTATTTAAATTTGCTGGATGAGCTGTAAATGTGATTCCTAGATATGTAGTTTGCGTTGTCGACCAAGTAAATTGGAGGAATTCCTGCAATTGTGTCTGTAAATCAGGTGGTATCGATATTAATCCAAATTCGGTTAGGGTGTCAAGGAGGTTCGGAGCAGATATTAGGGGTGAAGTGAGGAATATGAGAATATCATCCGCAAACATGCATAATTTATATTGGTGACCACCTAGTTCTAGGTCTTTAATATTCGTATTGGAGCGTATGAGTTGGGCTAGGGGTTCAATTGCCAAAGCAAAAAGAAGAGGGGAAAGGGGGCATCCCTGCCTGGTTCCTCGTTTGATGAAGGGGTCAGAACGGTATCCAGAGTAGGAAACATATGCTTTTGGGTTTTGATACAAGGAAGAGATCCAACATAGGAAATGTGTTCCAAAACCCCATCGACCTAAGATGGAATTGAGGTAAGGCCAAGACAGGGAATCAAATGCCTTTTGTATGTCAATGGAGAGGAAGCAGGCAGGGATGTGGCGGGTTCAAAGGTGTATGGGCTAAGAGGGTAGCGTGACAGATGTTGTCACATGCTTGTCTGGAAGGGATAAGCCCAGTTTGATCTTTATGGATCAGGGATCCTATAATTAGGTTGAGTCGGTTAGAGAGAATTTTAGCCAATATCTTGAGGTCTAAATTGAGTATGGAAATTGGTCTGTAGTTGGACCAGGATGAGTCATCAGTATTTGGTTTAGGAATCATGGCGATGGATGCTAAGAGGGATTCAGTATGAAAGGAATGGTTTGAGGGAGGGAGGGAGTTGAAGGCTTCAACCATTAGAGGGGACAGTAGGGTAGCAAATTGTTTATAGTATGTTGCTGAAAAGCCATCAGGGCACAGGCATTTGTGTGGTTTTAATGATTTTATAGCTTCTGAATCTGAGATGGGTCTATCGAGGGTTTCTTTATGGGCAACTGAGAGGGAGGGGAGTTAAATAGAGGATAGAAGGGTATCAAAGTGTGTTTGGTCAAATGTATGAGTATATAGGTCAGTGAGTCTTCTGCGGAATTCATGGAGAATTTTTTTGAGGTTACTGGAATAGGTGTCTTTGGTAAGTTGAAGTCGAATTGGTTTGGGGGTATAGTCTACTTTACGTAGGGTTAAGGCTAATGCCGCGTACACACGGTCGGAATTCTCGTCAGAAAAAGCTCTGATGGTTTTCCCGTCGGAATTCCGACGGAATTTCGCTCACACTGTCTTGCCTACACACGGTCACACCAAATTCCGACGGTTAGTAACACAGCGGCATAAAACATGTTCGACAGCATTATAAAAGGGAAGTTTAATGCTTCCGAGCATGCGTCAAATTGTTTCCGAGCATGCGTCGGAATTTTGCGTGTCGGAATTGCATACACACGAACGGAAAATTCGATAGAAAGGTTTTCCATCAGAAAAATTGAGAACAGGTTCTCAATCCAAAGTCCGTCGGAAATTCCGACAGAAAAAGACCGATGGGCATACACACGGTCGGAAAATCCGTTGAAAAGCTCCCATCGGAAATTCCGACCGTGTGTACGCGGCATTAGAATGTGTTCGGTTTATTTGCTTTCATATAGAATGTATGTGAGGATTTTCAGAGAATTTTTTCAGCCGAGTCTGTCTAAAATAGATCAAGTGCTAATCGTGCTTTATCATAGATTTGTTTGTTTAATGGAGGGGGAATATTTTGAAAATTCTCTGAAGCAGTGTAGCAAGCTGTCTAGTTGCTTATGAAGTGGTCTCTTCCATTTAACGTTGGTATGATGCTTGGCTTATGCAAATCCCTCTGATGGATGGTTTGAGGGCTTCCCATAGTGTGAGGGGATCTGTTTCCATGGGTGTGTTGTTTGTAAGATAATCCTGTATAGCGTTTTCTATATCTTGTCTACATTTTGGATTGTTTAATAGACTGTCATTGATATACCAGATATGGAGATTAGGTCTTGGGACCAGTAAGGAGAAAGTCGTCATGACAGCATTATGGTCTGACCATGAACATGGTATGATTAAAGAATCAAGTATAAGGGGTGAAGTACCAATGCTTACAAGGAGGTGGTCTATCCGAGAGAACTAGAAAAAAGAAAAAAGAAACCGCGCTACGGTAGAAGCACACCAAGTGTGCATAAAGAATGTCGTGGACCTGAAAAGGCCTAACTGGAAGCTGCGACTCTACTGTATAACCTAACTACAGTGAAACGAAAAGTGAAAAATAAAAAGAGCAGCGCTTAACCGAAAAAATACAGTAAAATTATTTGACAGTGCTTGTTACCACCCTAATCAATGAAATATATGTGCAACACCTGTGGAAAAAAAAAAAAAAAAGAGGGGTATGACACTCCTGAAATTTAAGAAAATTACTTAAATGAATAACATAAGTGATATGACATTCTATAATCTCCCCATTCATTGGTGAAAAATCATATATGATATATAAACATAATATACATAAATATAAGTGCTAAAGTCCAATGTAAAGAAAGTCCAAGTGTGTTGAGTGTGAAAAATGATGATTACACCCGTGCAACATAAAAATATATTAAAAATATATCAGGAGAGTGTCAGTCCATCCAGAAATGGTCTTCAGATTTCAAACGATCCACCAAAGGGAAAAAACGGGGATAAGATTCACTTTTTACCAAAACTCCATGACACACCATTACAGAGTGTCACGGTAAGCCTGAACAGAAATAGATCTCTCCTCGCCTCCCAGATGCTATGACAAACTCCCTCAGCCTGGATACGCCACTCCACATTCCTTAATGAAGCTCTCAGTATAGGTTCAGCGATGTATACCAATACCCATAAAAAAGAGAAGGGCTCCAATAGTGTAAAATCCAAGGTTTATGAACATAAAAAATATATATGCACTTACATCTTAAATAGCGGAATCAAGCCTCAAGTGTAATGCGCCGACCGGACGCAAATAACACAGACCCGTCCTTCCTGGAATCCCAATACAGCTTAGAGGTGACGTCAGCGCCGCTCCGCCCTACCGGTTTCGCAATAGAATTGCGTCGTCCAGGGGCACGGGCAGCGCGCCGCGTCACCTCCCTTATGTGGCTGCCGACTGACCAAGCCTCGTTCTGATCCTCCAGTCATATGTGAGGATTGCTCTGCCGGCTCAATTATCGCGAGATCTACAGCTCACTGTGTACAACGCAATAGACATGCCTGTTAAGTGTTCATGCTGAGACAAGGACACAGAGCCACTACAGCGTTGCGCCTTGAATCGAAGGGGCACGGAACAGCTAACGAAATGATATAAAATCTAAGTAATCTTCCGTTTTACGTCCAGAACACTTTAATTGTAACATATAAGATGTGTATTTGACAGATGCCTTTTGATGCTAGGGGCATAGTACATCCGTGGAGCTTTGCCCTTTTTTTCTTAATTGGGAATATACATTTTTTAATATCATATGGTGGGAGTATATACCTCCTCCAATTTGATACTGGGTGGCGTGATGTGCAAAATACTAAAAATGTTTCACAATTTTTAACGTTCATTATTTTAACATATAGGGTCGTGACTTAAATGTCACTTACACATTAACCATCTATACACGTTTATTTCACTGCTGCAATGTTGCGTTATACATATTTTGCAGCAGATTTATGTTACATCTTAGAAATAGGATGGTTTAATTTTACTTTATTTTAACCACTTGCCGACCGCCCCATGTACATATACGTCGGCAGAATGGCACGTACAGGCAAAACCACGTACCTGTACGTGCCATTCTTCCGGTGGGTAGGGTGTCCGATCGGAACCCCCTCCGCCGGCGGGGACGGTCGGCATCGCTTCAGGAGCGATCAGAGACGAGGGGCCGGCCAGTGGTTTCTGGCCACCCCCTCGTGATCGCTCCTGGCGAATCAGATGCTCCCTTGCCTGTGTAATTGTAAACACAAGCAAGGGGGAAGTGATGTCACGCTCCTCGTGCCGGTCTTTCTGACCGGGACGCCGAGCTGAGAAGACATCAGGTTAGTGCACAAACACTACACTGACACCAGTACACATAAGTACATATTTCACCCCCCTGTCACCCCCTAGATCACCCCCTGCCCCCCCAGTCACAGTGTCACTGATTGCAGTGATCATTTATTTACTGATCACTGCATTTAGTGTCAGTTGTGACTGTAATAACTGTCAGGGCAGTTAGTTTTAGGCCCCTTTAGGTCTAAGGTAGCCCCCTACCCCCCATAATAAAGGTTTAACCCCTTGATTGCCCCCTAGGTAACCCTTTCACCCCCTTTTGCCAGTGTCACTAAGCGATCGTTTTTCTGATCGCTGCATTAGTGTCACTGGTGCCGCTAGGTAGCCAGTTTTTTTTTTTAGGTTAACCGCCAGGTTTATATAGGTTTATAGGTCAGGTACCCCCATATTACAACCTAAATAAAGGTTTTAACCCCTTGATTGCCCCTAGAGTTAACCCTTTCACCAGTGATCACCGTATAAGTGTCACTGGTGACGCTGGTTAGCCAGTTAGTTATTTCGTTATTTATGTTCCCCGTCAGGTTTTTATATAGCGTCAGGTACCCCCATATATTACCTAATAAAGGTTTTAACCCCCTGATTGCCCCTAGTTAACCCTTTCCCCAGTGATCACTGTATAACTGTTATGGGTGACGCTGGTTAGTTAGTTTGTTTTTTATACTGTCAGGGCACCCGCCATTTATTACCCAATAACGGTTTAACCCCCTGATCGCCCGGTGATATCAATTAGGTTTTAGGGTCAAATAAGGTCTGCGTCGCCCCAGGTTAGTGCCAGTACCGCAAACACCCACGCGCAAAGCATACACCTCCCTTAGTGGTATAGTATCTGAACAGATCAATATCTGATCTGATCAGATCTATACTAGCGTCCCAGCAGTTTAGGGTTCCAAAAAACGCATTGTTAGCGGGATCAGCCCAGATACCTGCTAGCACCTGCGTTTTCCACCTCCGCCCAGCCCAGCCCACCCCACCCAAATGCAGTATCGATCGATCACTGTCACTTACAAAACACTAAGCACACATAACTGCAGCGTTCGCAGAGTCAGGCCTGATCCCTGCAATCGCTAACAGTTTTTTTGGTAGCGTTTTGATTCAGTCGCCAGCAGCCTAGGAGCTTTTTTACCTGTGAATCTCACTAGTGTACTACTAAATTTAGAGCCCAAAATGGCAAATCGCAAGTACACTAGTGAACAGGCCTACTTGTTTCTGAGTATGCCAGATAGTGAAGAGGAGGTCACTCATCTGTCACAATCAGGCTCAGAATACGATCCAGTAGACGACAGCGGCTCCATGACAGATAGCTCTGGCGACAGAGGTGGGGTCTCTGCTAAGGTCAGGCGTACCCGATCCGATCTTCTGCTGTTGTTGAGGTGCAGGAACCACAGGTCTCTCGTATGGAGCAGAGAAGTACTAGCGCCGCTATTCCTTCTGGTGAACTGGCAAGCACCAGCGGCCTAGTACACCCTGGACGTAGTCAAACCATCACTGCAGTATCACGTGGTGACGTGGCGAGTCCCATAAGTGCAGTTCAAGCTGGCGAGGTGGCAAGCACAAGTAGTGTCCCGCTGCCACCAAGAAGACAAAGGCAGGCCCGTCGATCACATAGTGCCCTTCCTGCAGAATTCGCCAATCCTGATTGGGTGCCCACCACTTCTGCAGAACCCGTACTTCCCCCATTCACTGGCCAACCCGGTATTCAGGTGGAAACAGCTGATTTTAAGCCATCCGATTTTTATTCGCTGTTTTTCACGGAAGATCTCTATAGATCTATTGTGGACCTAAGTAATATATACGCTGGTCAATACATCGCCGCTAATCCCCAGTCGCCTTCCCTTGCCAGAGATTGGAAACCAATTACGGTTTCCGAATTTTAGTCCTTTCTGGGCCTTTCCCTCAACATGGGCATACATAAATTCCCGACTCTGAGGACTTATTGGTCCACCTCACCAGTCCACCAAATGCCCGTGTTCTCTTGCTCCATGTCCAGGGCACGATACAAACAGATCTTGCGGTTCATGCACTTCAGTGACAATGAACTCTGTCGTCCTCGTGGAGACCCTGAATTTGATCGGCTCTACAAAATTCGGCCCCTCATAAACCACTTCAACCAATGTTTTGCAGCCTTGTTTATGCCCAATCAAGTTGTCTGCATTGACGAGTCCCTGATTAAGTTTTCTGGCCGCTTGTCTTTCAAACAGTACCTTCCCAGCAAGTGTGCCAGATACGGGGTCAAGCTCTACAAGCTCTGTGACAGGGCAACAGGCTATACGTGGAGCTTTTCGGTTTATGAGGGAAAAGATAGTTACGTAGAGCCGGAGAACTGCCCAGATTACATAGGGAGCGCTGGCAAGATAATGTGGAACTTGGTGTCACCCTTATTCGGAAAGGGGTACCACTTGTATGTGGACAATTATTACACGAGCGTGCCACTGTTTAGTCACTTGTTTGATCAGCAGATTGGAGCATGTGGCACCGTGCGACCTAATCGCCGGGGCTTTCCGTAGCGGCTTGTAGATTCCCCTCTTAGGCTGGGGGAGAGAGCCTGCTTCAAGTGTAATAATTTGCTCGCTGTGAAGTGGAGGGATAATAAGAATGTTTTCGTTCTTACCTCCCTTCATGCAGACACGACAGTCCAAATTCGTACGGCGGCTGGTGTTGTGACGAAACCCCTCTGTGTCCACGAGTATAACCAAAATATGGGAGGGGTGGACCTCAACGACCAGTTGTTGGTGCCGTACCTAGTTGCCCGTAAGGCTAGACGCTGGTACAAAAAAGTGTCTATTTATTTGTTCCAATTGGCTTTGCTGAACGCTCATGTGCTATACGGAGCTTCAGGCGGGACTTTACCCTTCCTTGAATTCCAGGAAGAGGTTGTCACAGAACTCCTGTATCCAGGCGGTTCTGCACCTAAACATCCCCTACCAAATGCAGTAAGCCGGCTGCATGAGAGGCATTTTCCTTATGCCCTCCAGAGTACCCCAACGAGCCCCCCAAAGAAGATGTCGTGTCTGTAGCAAGCGCGGATGTAGGCGTGACACCCGTTATTATTGTCCACGCTGTCCTGACAATCCTGGTCTCTGCATTGGTGAAGGTTTTGAACGCTACCACTCACTAGTGAGGTATTAGCGTAGGGTACAGCATTTCACAGGCTAGGATACACTTTCACATGGTCTCAAGAATGCCATCGCATTTTGAGACCCGACCGTTAAAATTATAGTTACAGGGTCTCAAGAATGCTATCGCATTTTGAGACCCGACCGTTACAGTTATAGTTTAAAAAAAAAAGTGTAAAAAAAAAAATATATATAAAATAAAAAATAAAAAAATAGTTGTCGTTTTATTGTTCTCTCTCTCTCTATTCTCTCTCTATTGTTGCTCTTTTTTACTCTATTCTATTCTGCAATGTTTTATTATGTTTTATAATGCTTGCTTTTCAGGCATGTAATTTTAACATGTTAACCATTTTTTTGTTTTCAGGTGCGCCATTTAGTTGCAGCGCGGATTTATTTATCTTGACAGCAACAGCGTTTGCTCCCACGATACATAAAGCCGCGACTCCAACGCTGTAGGAGGTGATTTCACCACCACAGTTTAAAAAAAAGAGCATATATGCCGAAGCATGGGGGCAGCAGAGGGCGGAGGAGCGATTTTGCTCCTAATGCCACGTACATACGGTCGAAATTCCGACGGAGGCTTGCCCGTGGAAAAGTCCGACCATGTGTACGTGGCATAACTTTTTTGCGGGAGGATGCCCCCATGCTTCGGCATATATATATTTTAGGCACCGGTTGCGTTAACAAAATGTTTTATTTTTTTACTATGTTTTTTTTTTGGTATTTGCTTTGCAGGTATGGTATGGTAAGGTCTTACTGTTATACTGTAACCATTATTTGCTTAGCAGGTACGCCATTCAGTTGCAGCGCGGATTTATTTATCTTGACAGCAACAGCGTTTGCTCCCACGATACATAAAGCCGCGACTCCAACGCTGTAGGAGGTGATTTCACCACCACAGTTAAAAAAAAGAGCATATATGCCGAAGCATGGGGGCAGCAGAGGGCAGAGGAGCGATTTTGTTCCTAATGCCACGTACATACGGTCGAAATTCCGACGGAGGCTTGCCCGTGGAAAAGTCCGACCATGTGTATGTGGCATAACTTTTTTGCGGGAGGATGCCCCCATGCTTCGGCATATATAAATGGTGCATGTATGCCCATCATTAGAAGTGGGTGGATGAAGGGAGGTATTCTAATGGTGGGCATACCCACCAATCAATCTCTTTTTTTTTCGTTCAGCCAAGAGGCTGCATGAAAAAAAAAGATTACAATATATGTCCAGTATGTTGCTGGACTTTGAATGGTTATACCAGAATGATGCCTGCAGGTTTAGGTATCATCTTGGTATCATTCTTTTCAGCCAGTGATCGGCTTTCATGTAAAAGCAATTCTAGCGGGTAATTAGCCTCTAGACTGCTTTTACAAGCAGTGGGAGGGAATGTCCCCCCTCCCGGATATAAACCACGCCATTGGGAAATTGGGAAAGCGTTTTATCACACTGATCTTGGTGTGGTCAGATGCTTTGAGGGCAGAGGAAAGATCTAGGGTCTAATAGACACCAATTTTTTCAAAAAGAGTACCTGTCACTGCCTATTGCTATCATAGGGGATATTTACATTCCCTGCGATAACAATAAAAATGATAACTAAGAAAAAAAATGGAAGGAACAGTTTAAAAATAAAATAAAAAAGCTAAATAAAAAAATAAAAAACTAAAAAAAAAAACAAAAAAAAAAAAAGCACCCCTGCCCCCCCTTCTCTTGCGCAAAGGCGAACACAAGCGTTGTTCTGGCGTCATATGTAAACAGCAATTGCACCATGCATGTGAGGTATCACCGCGAAGGTCAGATCGAGGGCAGTAATTTTAGCAGTAGATTCCTCCGTGAATCTAATGTGGTAACCTGTAAAGGCTTTTAAAGGCTCTTAAAAATGTATGTAGTTTGTCGCCACTGCGTGTTTGTGCGCAATTTTAAAGCATGTCGTGTTTGGTATCCATGTACTCATCCTAAGAACATATTTTTTATTTCATCAAAAATTTGAGCAATATAGTGTGTTTTAGTGCATTAAAATAAAAAAAAGTGTATTTTTTCCACAAAAAATGCGTTTGAAAAATCGCTGCGCAAATACCGTGTGGAAAAAAAAATGCAACACCCACCATTTTAATCTGTAGGGCCTTTGCTTTAACAATATATATAGTGTCTGGGGGTTCAACGTAATTTTCTTGCAAAAAAAAATATGTTGTTTTCATGTAAACAAAAAGTGTCAGAAAGGGCTTTGTCTTCAAGTGGTTAGAAGAGTGGGTGATGTGTGACATAAGTTTCTAAATGTTGTGCATAAAATGCCAGGACAGTTCAAAACCCCCCCCCCCCCCCAAATGACCCTATTTTGGAAAGTAGACACTCCAAGCTATTTGCTGAGAGCAATGTTGAGCCCATTAAATATTTTTTTTTTTTGTCCCAAGAGATTGAATAATGAAAAAAAATAATAACTTTTTACAAAAAGTTGTCACTAAATGATATATTGCTCAAACATGTCATGGGCATATGTGGAAATACACCCCAAAATACATTCTGTTGCTTCTCCTGAGTACGGGGATACCACATGTGTGAGACTTTTTGGGAGCCTAGCTGCGTACAGGACCCCAAAAACCAAGCACCGCCTTCAGGCTTTCTAAGGGTGTATTTTTTTATTTCACTCCTCACTGCCAATCACAGTTTCGGAGGCCATGGAATGCCCAGATGGCACAAACCACCCCCAAATGACCCCATTTTGGAAAGTAGACACCCCAAACTATTTGCTGAGAGGTATGGTGATGATTTTGCAGATCTCGCTTTTTGTCACAAAGTTTTGAAAATTGAAAAAAAAAAAAAAAAAATTTTTTTTTCTTTACTTTTTTCATTTTCAAAAACACATGAGAGCTGTAAAATACTCACCATGCCTCTCAACAAATAGCTTGGGGTGTCTACTTTCCAAAATGGGGTCATTTGGGGGGGGGCTTTGTGCTATTTTGGCATTTTATGGCCTTCGAAACTGTGATAGGTAGTGAGGAGTGAAATCAAAAATTTGCACCCTTAGAAATCCTAAAGGCGGTGATTGGTTTTCGGGGTGCCGTACGCGGCTAGGCTGCCAAAAAGTCCCACACATGTGGTATCCCCATACTCAGGAGAAGCAGGAAAATGTATTTTGGGGTGCAATTCCACATATAACCATGGCATGTGTGAGCAATATATCATTTAGTGACAACTTTTTGAATACATTTTTTTTTTTTGTCTTTATTCAATCACTTGGGACTAAAAAAAAAAAATATTCAATGGGCTCAACATGCCTCTCAGCAAATAGCTTGGGGTGTCTACTTTCCAAAATGGGGTCATTTAGGGGGTTTTGTGCCATCTTGGCATTTTATGGCCTTCAAAACTGTGATAGGTAGTGATAGGTAGTGAGGAGTGAAATCAAAAATGTATGCCCTTAGAAATCCTGAAGGCGGTGCTTGGTTTTCGGGGTCCCGTATGCGGATAGGCTCCCAAAAAGTCCCACACATGTGGTATCCCCGTACTCAGGAGAAGCAGCAGAATGTATTTTGGGGTGTAATTCCACATATGCCCATGGCATGTGTGGGCAATATATCATTTAGTGACAACTTTGGGCAAAAAAAAAAAAAGTTTGTAATATTCCCGCAACTTGTGGCAAAATAAAAATATTCCATGGACTCAACATGCCTCTCAGCAAATAGCTTGGGGTGTCTACTTTCCAAAATGGGGTCATTTGGGGGGGTTTTGTGCTATTTTGGCATTTTATGGCCTTCGAAACTGTGATAGGTAGTGAGGAGTGAAATCAAAAATTTGCACACTTAGAAATCCTGAAGGTGGTGCTTGGGTTTCGGGGCCCTGTGCGCGGCTAGGCTCCCAAAAAGTCCCACACATGTGGTATCCCCATATTTAGGAGAAGCAGCAAAATGTATTTTGGGGTGCATCTCCACATATAACCATGGCACGTGTGAGCAATATATCATTTAGTGATTCTTTTTTTTTTTTGTCTTTATTCAATCACTTGGGACTAAAAAAAAAAATATTCAATGGGCTCAACATGCCTCTCAGCAAATAGCTTGGGGTGTCTACTTTCCAAAATGGGGTCATTTGGGGGGGTTTTGTACTTCCCTGCCATTTTAGCACCTCAAAAAATGAGATAGGCAGTCATAAATTAAAAGCGGTGTAAATTCCAGAAAATGTACTCTAGTTTGTAGACGCTATAACTTTTGCGCAAACCAATAAATATACACTTATTGGCATTTTTTTTTTACTAAAGACATGTGGCTGAATACATTTTGGCCCAAATGTTTGACTAAAATTGAGTTTATTAGATTTTTCTTATAACAAAAAGTAGAAAATATCATTTTTTTTTCAAAATTTGCGGTCTTTTTCTGTTTATAGCGCAACAAATAAAAATCACAGAGGCAATCAAATACCATCAAAAGAAAGCTCTATTTGTGGGAAGAAAAGGACGCAAATTTCGTTTGGTTACAACATTGCATGACCGCGCAAATACCAGTTAAAGCAGTGCAGTGCGAAATTGAAAAAAGACCTCTGGTCCTTAAGCTGACAATTGGTCCGGGGCTGAAGTGGTTAATATACATTAAATGAGGTAAATTATTCAATTAATGTTCGAGTTGATCCATTAGGGCCCATCTCGATGTTTATTAATTTTTTAATTAATTTTTATATTATCTTATTATTTTTTAATAATTTGGTGGTGTCTTCCCTCATTTGAGGTATCTAAAATCTCATACGTGTAGTATGGGGCGGTGGATGTATCTCAAATTTTATATGCAGAGTACGAGGGGTCAGTTTTGAGTGTCCCCTACACTTAGTTTTAAGCAACCTCCGTGATTAGATTAGGGAAGTATCGAGGGTGGATAACACAATACGTCTTATATGTTACAATTAAAGTGTTCTGGACATAAAACGGAAGATTACTTAGATTTTATATCATTTCGTTAGCTGTTCCGTGCCCCTTCGATTCAAGGCGCAACGCTGTAGTGGCTCTGTGTCCTTGTCTCAGCATGAACACTTAACAGGCATGTCTATTGCATTGTACACCGTGAGCTGTAGATCTCGCGATAATTGAGCCGGCAGAGCGATCCTCGCATAGGACTGGAGGTTCAGAACGAGGCTTGGTCAGTCGGCAGCCACATAAGGGAGCTGACGCGGCGCGCCGCCCGTGCCCCTGGACAACGCAATTCTATTGCGAAACTGGTAGGGCGGAGCGACGCGCTGACGTCACCTCTAAGCTGTATTGGGATTCCAGGAAGGACGGGTCTGTGTTTTTTGCGTCTGCCCGGCGCATTACACTTGAGGCTTGATTCCGCTATTTAAGATGCAAGTGCATATATACTTTTTATGTTAATAAACCTTGGATTTTACACTATTGGAGCCCTTCTCTTTTTCATGGGTATTGGTATACATCGCTGAACCTATACTGAGAGCTTCATTAAGGAATGTGGAGTGGCGTATCCAGGCTGAGGGAGTTTGTCATAGCATCTGGGAGGCGAGGAGAGATCTATTTCTGTTCAGGCTTACCGTGACACTCTGTAATGGTGTGTCATGGAGTTTTGGTAAAAAGTGAATCTTATCCCCCTTTTTTCCCTTTGGTGGTGGATCGTTTGAAATCTGAAGACCATTTCTGGATGGACTGACACTCTCCTGATATATTTTTATGGTGCACGGGTGTAATTATCATTTTTCACACTCAACACACTTGGACTTTCTTTACATTGGACTTTAGCACTTATATTTATGTATATTATGTTTATATATCATATATGATTTTTCACCAATGAATGGGGAGATTATAGAATGTCATATCACTTATGTTATTCATTTAAGTAATTTTCTTAAATTTCAGGAGTGTCATACCCCTCTTTTTTTTTTCCACAGGTGTTGCACATATATTTCATTGATTAGGGTGGTAACAAGCACTGTCAAATAATTTTACTGTATGTTTTCGGTTAAGCGCTATCCGAGAGAACTGTTTGTGGGGATAAGAATGCGTGTATTGTTTCCTCATAGGGTTTTGTTCACGCCATGAATCAAGGAGGTAGTGTTGGTTGAGGAGTTGTTGGTAGGAGAGATGCTGGACATTTATGGGGGGGGGGGGGGGGGGTCGGGGATTTATCCAAGATCGGATATATTACTTGATTAGAGTCACCACAGATCATGAGGGTACCATCTTTATGAGATTCAACAGTCTCCCACCATCCCTGTGGCTGTATGCCTCACTTAAAGTCCCAAACCCTCCTTTTTTATATACCAGACAAATAGAAAGACCACAACATATAGAGATCAAATACACCTCATGGCGACAAAGCCACAATATCTCCAACAGCTACTCAGGTCTGCTATGGCTCCAAGCATATGGCATATGGGGTAAAAACAGAAAAAAGGGTAAACTCACAGTGCAACAAATCTTCAAAGCATGAGAATTTATTGCAATAAAACACTCACGTGAGGGAAACTCGCAGTATAGAGAAACCAAGATGACGTCCCAAGCCTAGACTCCGCCTAGCGTATTTCCACCACACAGTCGTCGTCAGGCTTCTTTTTGGTTTTATATGTTCAGTGAATGTAAGCACTCTGGCTGGCCTCTAGGTCTGTGTGTAATGCCGGACGGTACCTCATAGTTCTAGCACAGAGGATGTGGGAATAATCATGTACAGAGCAGCTCCTGTTACAGGTAAGTAATCACTGGAATAGTTATTTTTAGTCATGTGAATGTTCAGCTCTCATTGGCACTTTTTGCTGAAAATAATGATGCTTATAGCTTAGTAAAAGGGGGGGGGCTTTTTACACCATTATGTGTATGTGAACTTCTCAGAATCACACATTGAATGACTAATAGTAAATAATAGGCTTGTACACCCCATTAAAACACCCATCGTATTACGGACAGGTGCTAGCATTAAAAAACCCTATTTAAATATGAAAAAGGCCAAAACGGGCTCTGTAAGGTGGCTGGTGGGACAACAAATCTACAGGCACTTCATATAGCCTATTGTCACTGATTAACAAGAAGGAGATGCTATCAAACAAAAAAGAGGATGGGAAATAAAGTTTTGGTATATAGAATAACATGATACTGTTGTGGAAAGGAAACTCTCTCAAAAAGCTTTCAGGGGAGAAGTAAAGCAATGAGGAGGAACCCCTCGAGAAAGTTCGAGGCCTTAGTCGTCAGACGGGTGAAAGGGAAGGACACCGGGATCTGAGCACCGAGCCTGGTGAATTTCCTGTCCTTCAGCAGAATCAACACATCTGCCAAGGAGTGGCCGGGACCTGCAATCTGATACCAAATATTATAGGAGCATTGGCTGTGTCAGGAAGCTCACCGCAGAAGAAATCCTATTACTGTTCAAGCTGGTGCAAGTACGTGTGCGATTCTCAGCATCAAACGGACTATTTAAACCAGGCTTGTAAACAGGATCAGTGCTGTCTGATCTGCAGCTCCTTGTAACCCCTGCTACCTGTATCTGGCGTCTGTGACCTGTTCCTGTGTTTGACCCAGCTTGCCTCTGACTCTCTGACTTCTGCCTGCACCTGACCCCGGCTTGTCTTTGACCTTGATCCTGCCTGCTTCTCTGATTACCACACTGTCCACCTGTTACTGACCCGGACTGTGCACTGACCCTGCCTCTGCAGCTCCTGCCTGTGTCTAACCTGGCCTGCCTTTACCTGCCTGTGCTCCATATCCCTCAGAGCCCATCTTCTGTTAACCAACCTCTGCATCCCTGTGTGTGGTGTCCAGATATCAGCTGATCTAGTTCCAGCCTGCCTGCTGTCCAGATCTCCCATCTTGCTGGTGCTCATCGCTGGGTCATCAGGAACTCCAGAGCAGCTCTTCTGACAGCAATCCCGCCAGGCACTCCGGTCTGCTCTACCAGGGGCCACGAGTTAGATATGCAAGAGATGCCTTCCTCTGCATTATCGGGCTCATCTACAAGGTACGTGTAATGTGACAGTATCAGACAGCCATGTCTGAGACTGAGCGAGGAACCTCTCCCACTTTGCCAACATCTGGCGGGCCTGAAGCAAGCCATCAAAAATTTGCTAGTGCATCACCCACACCTGCAGTTGTGATGCTACCACCAGAACCGACGGTACCTACACCCGAAAGATTCTCTGGGGATCGCAGCAAATTCAAAGTGTTCCTCAACGCATGTGAACTTTACTTTTTCCTTACAGCCATGAACCTTCTTCCTGGGGGCCACCAAGGTGGCATTTGTCATCTCGCTGCTATTGGGTGAGCCTCAAGCCTGGGCACTCCGTCTCCTGGAACAAAAAGCAGCATCCTTAACACACATCACCACCTTCTTTGATGCCATGTCTCAGCTATATGAGGATCCCCAGCAGACTGCCACTGCTGAGGCAGCATTACATTCACTCCAGCAAGGTCGCAGAGCGGCCGAGGACTATGTGGCCGAATTCAGGCACTGGAGTTCTAATACCAATTGGAACAATGCTGTCCTTCGTTACCAATTTCGGATCCCCTAAAGGACGAGCTAGCACGAGTAGGGGTGCCCCAATCTCTGGACGCTCTTATTGATCGTTCTATACAGATTGACCGACGTCTGAGAGAACGACAATCTGAAAAATCTTCAGGGCAAAATCGTTAAACTTGGATGTTATCCAAAGTTTCTCCCGCCAGTCTCCACCAGCTTCCGCTCCCGATACATCCAAGCCCATGCGATTGGGCTTGCTCCGCCCTTCTCTCACCGCAGATGAGCACCAACGTCGTCGCAAGAACAATTTGTGCATGTATTGTGGAGATCAGGGCATGTCGCAAGATCCTGTCCAGCGAAGCTGCGTAAGTGCTTATCAATATATATATATTTTTTTTATAAAATCGTTTTTATTGAGTTTTGCATTAACACAAAAACTTGCCCACACAGGGGCTAAACATTACCCACGCAGGGGCCAATCCTCTGATGCGGCAACAACCACAACAGTGTACATCATATAACATAACCAGACTGCCTCTGAAGCAGCAACATACCGCAACAGGGCAGACCAATAAAACACAACTTACTTATCTATACCCCAATGTGGGGAGAGGTTTAGTTCAGGAGGGTCTGTGCTCAATATTATAATGACAGGATAATGTGACATGAGGGTACTTGGGTCAATTTGCTATCATACTATAACCTGAAAGTTAATCTAGGGATTAGTTACTGCATCAGTTGCCGTTGAATTATCATCTAACCAACAGGTCCACACCTTTTCAAATTTTTGTGGGCAACCTCTGCCCGAGTAGGTGGCTTTATACAGGGGCAAACTGGCGTTCACAAGGTTTTTCCAGAACCTGACAGAAGGGGGAGATGATTGTTTCCAGCTCATTGTGATGGCCTTGTGTGCATAGTACAATAATAGGGATATGAGTATTTTCCTAGCTCTGAGAATTGACATTTGTTCCACTAGTCCCAGCAGACAGTATTTAGGATCATAGGGGACACTAGTCTCGGTGATCCTAACTATCACATGGAGAACTTCCTTCCAATAATGCGCAATTGCTGGGCAAGCCCAGAAAATGTGAAAGAAGTCCCCTGGTTGATAGGAGCAACGCCAGCACTCCGGGGAGTGTGCCGGCGACATCTTGTGCAGCCTGTGGGGTGTGTAGTGAGCTCTGTGTAAAATTTTGTATTGGACCAGTTTGTCCCTGGCTGAGACCAGAGGGGAGAATGGAAAATCCCAAATCTCCCTCCAATCATCGTCGTCCAGCTCCGGTATGTCCCCCACCCATTGCCTGCGGAGGGAGGACAGCTCGGGATGGCAGCAACCAGCAGGGACCCGTAAATCTGAGACGTGGGTTTCTCCAAATCCTTCACCCGAAGGGTGGATTCGAGCTCAGAGTACTCCAATATGATCTGTTGAGCCAAGAATTGACACCTATAAGCGTGTGCAATTTGAAGATACCTGAAATGGGCCCGTGCAGGTACATTAAATTTGGTACGCAATACATGAAAGGGAGTGAGCTCCCCGTTGGTGATAATATGCTCAAGAGTCAGTATTTTGTATTTGGCCCAGGCCTGTGGATCTGGGATGGTATTGAACTGTGACAGGTTAGGATTCAGCCACAGGGGGGTGTGAGGAGACCAGGAGTTCGCCAGGGATGCCCTCAGTGTCTCTCCCGCCTTCCATGCCCTCATAGTGGTGCGCATAGAAGGGGTGAGGCAGTGAGGTGTTTTTTGCCCCCTGAATATCAATCCTCTGAAGGCCTCCAGAGACCCCACTATAGCCGCCTCCAGCACCGTTGCAGAGTTGGTCAGGTCTGGCCGCAACCACCAGTGGGCAGTTACAAGCTGAGTGGCCAAGAAATATTTATGGCAATCAGGGAGAGCCAAACCCCCACTGTCCACAGGCCTGGTCAGAGTAGTGTTGAATCTAGGCGATTTAGACCCCCAAATAAAGGAGAGGAAAAGTTGCTTAAGAGAGGTAAAGAAGGTTTTAGTCAGCCATTGTGGGGAATTCCTAAATATATACGTAAGTTTAGGGAGGACTTTCATTTTTAGGAGGTTGATGCGCCCAATGAGGGAGAGGGGAAGATTGCCCCACGCCCTCAGTATGGATTTGATCTCTAACAGAACAGGTTCAAGATTGAGCCAGACAAAGTCCCTGCTGTCTCTTGAAATAATAACTCCCAAATATGTAAACTTGTCAACCCATTGAAGCGGGGTAGAGGAGGGTGAGGAGTGGCCCCCTCATCCACCGGAAAAAGCTGAGACTTATGCCAATTCACCTTCAACCCGGTGAAGGCGGAGAAGGCGTCCATGATTCCGAGTGCACCCCGCAGAGAGCCACCAGCATCATTTAAAAAAAGCAGTAGATCATCCGCATAGAGGGCCACTCTCTCCTCCAGCCAGCCCACCCTAAGACCACGGACCTCGGCCGAGCTCCTGAGGGCCTCAGCAATAGGTTCCATGGCCAGGGCGAACAGGGCCGGGGAGAGAGGGCATCCCTGCCTGGTGCCCCTCTGCAGGGGGAATGAAGGAGACAGGGAGCCATTCAGTTTAATACATGCTAGGGGACCGGTGTAGAGTGTGCGTATCCAGGCAATAAATTCCAGTGGGAAACCCATTCTTCTAAGCACCTCCCACAGATACACCCACTCCACCGTATCAAATGCCTTCTCCATATCAAGGGTGGCAATGGTCCTAGTGCCTTGATTAGTATGAGGGGCATGAATGTTAGAAAACAGCCTACGTATGTTGATGTCTGTGGACCTACCTGGCATAAAGCCTGTTTGATCAGAGTCAATTAGGGATTTTATTACTTTATTGAGTCTAGTGGCCAA
This sequence comes from Lithobates sylvaticus, assembly GCA_028564925.1. NCBI lineage: Eukaryota > Metazoa > Chordata > Amphibia > Anura > Ranidae > Lithobates > Lithobates sylvaticus. Next base: position 210,424,026 of record CM053030.1, on the reverse strand, counting down.
TATCTTGGTTAGTATTTTTAAGTCACAATTTAGGAGTGCTATTGGCCTATAGGAGGCGCACAGCTGGGGATCTTTATTAGGCTTTGGAATGAGAACAATATGGGCCTCCCTCATAGAGGACGGTAGGGAGCCCTGTTGGAGACATGCTCGATACATCTGAGCTAACCTGGGGGCAAGCAGTTCCACGTGGGCTCTATAATACTCTATGGGTAGTCCATCTGGCCCCGGGGTCTTTCCTGCCGGGAAAGACCTGATGACCATCGCAACCTCTTCTGGCGTGATCTCCGAGACAAGGAGTTGTCTCTCCGCATCAGAGAGCCATCCAAGTGCTAGCGTATCCAACATGGAAGTCATAGGTGTGGGGTCAAATCTATCAGGGAGTGAGGAAACATATAGAGAGGCATAAAACCTGGTGAAAGTAGATAGAATATCCTCCGGAGAGGTGACTAGTACTCCTTCTGCTGTGAGTATTTCTGGTATGACCGCTAAGGGCCTATCCTGCTGTGCTAGCATCGCCAGTAGTTTGCTGTTCTTATCGCCATGCTCAAAATATTTCTGTCTGCTATTTTGTATACCAAGCCTGGTGGTGTCTGAAACATGGAGATGCAGTTCTCGTCTAAGCGATGAAAGGTGCTCGAAGTCGGGGACTGTCGCTGAGGCCGAGTAGTTATTCAGAGCCTCCTCAACTTTGTGCTGCAGGACAGAGACCTTGTCCCCAAGTTCCGCCCTAACAGCCGCTATAGCTGAGATATACTGACCCCTGCTGTGGGCCTTGGAAGCATCCCATGTCATCTCCAGGGAGGCTGACCCCGCATTATGTACCCAGTAGTTCAGCAAGGAGGGAGAGACCCTGTCATGGACTTCCTCATTGTTGATCCAATGGGGTTGTAACCTCCAAAGGGCTTTACTCCTCGTCTTGGGGGTCCTAATGGTTAGTTTAAGAGGATGATGATCCGATAGGCCAGAAGGAAGGTAACTGGCCTCCTGTATATTGGCCAGGAGGGCATCATTGGCAAAAGCCAAATCAATTCGGGAGGACGTTTTAAATGTGGATGAGAAGCAGGAGTACGCTCTTTCCTGGGGATGGAGCCATCTCCATGCCTCTCGGAAGTCTGTTGCCTGGGCCCACGTACCAAGATCAGGATTGAAAGTAGAATGTGGGGAGGGTCTATCTAGGTCACGGGACAGTGTGGCATTAAAATCTCCCATGAACAGGATATATGCCGGGCAATGCGGAGCCAGCCTTTCATACAATGCGTACAGAATGTGTATCTGGCTCGGAGGAGGCAGATAGACGTTCACAATGACATATTTCTTATTGTAGATGTTTAGCACCACCATAGCAAATTTCCCCTGGGGATCTAGATGAATCTCGTGAACTGTACATGGGATTCGTTTACTGATCAAAATAGATACCCCTCGAGAATACGAGGAGTAGGTCGCATGAAGCGCCTTTTGCACCCAGGGTTTTTTTTAAGGCCAGGACTTTACTACCAGTTAAGTGCGTTTCCTGTAACAGGACTATATGGGGGTTGTGCAGTTTTAAATATTGGAATAACAGCGAACGTTTGTATTTGAAGTTAAGCCCCCTGACGTTCCACGATAGAATGGTCAGCGACTCAGTATCTGAGGGGATCATCATGGAACACCAGGGGGAAATCGGAGCAGGAAGATACTAACCAACCAGTAGATGCAAACAGACCCAAATTTGGCGCACATAATCAATAGCATTTGAGGAGCACAATACTTATTCATTACTTTAAAGCAGAGAAACCCCTCCCCCCAGAACATATAACACCCTACCCAAACATCATAAGAACCAAGTTCAATGACCGAAAAAACAGGCCAGAGAGCCATACAAACCGATGTAGGGTTTTGTCCCATAACTAGAGAAAAAAAAAAAATAGAGTCCTTAGGTCACTGGGACCCCTGGACGGTGGGCCACGAGGCCGAAGGTGGATACAGTCCTTCCCGAGAGAATTCGTTCCGACTCCAGGAAGGAAGTCCAAAGTGTGGTAGGGGGAACAAGGGGGTAAACAGGGGGCGCTTCTGAGCAAAAGATGGGGTAATTCAATGGCAGTCATTGGAGCTCCTTAGGCAGGAGTAAGTGGCAAACTAGCCAGCATCGGGAGACAAAAAAATATACAATATGGGTAAAAGCGGGATATAGTAGGAAGGAATGATTGTGTTAACGCTGGGAGTTACCAGGAGACAGTTCTTTTGAAGGAAAAAGGGGAATACTCAACTCCCCCCTGCTAGCTGTAGTGAATCAATTTGTCTTCAGCCGAATGTGTTTAGCGGGTATCCAGCCATGCCGCCGCGGCCTCTGGAGTGTCAAAAAAGCGGGTGCTATCGCCATCGGTGATCCGTAGCCTGCTGGGATACAAAAGGCCAAATCTTATTCCTTTTTCTCGAAGTCTACGTCGCACATCGGTAAAGGATTTGCGGCGTTGCTGTACTTCCTGGGAGAAGTCCGGGAAAAAAAGCAGTTTGGCATTCTCATACTTAATTTCAGGCATGGCGCGTGCCGCCGCCAGGATGCGATCCCGATCTCGGCAATTTAATAAGCGTAGCAGGAAAGGTCGCGGGGGGGCCCCTGGCCTTGGTGGGAGCGGTGGCACTCTGTGGGCCCTCTCAACAATGAAAGTGGGTGGTACATCCCCCAGGTTGAACAGGGTGGATAGGAACTGTTCAGTAAATTCAGCGGGCCTGGGACCCTCCGCTCTCTCAGGCAGGCCAAGTATGCGGATATTATTCCACCTAAGGCGATTTTCAGTATCAATCGCGCGCTCCTGGAGCGCCTTGACTTGGAGCTGCAGGGCCCTCACCTCCCTAGAGTCCGACCGGACCATATCCTCCACCATGGAGACCCTTTCCTCCACCTCAGCAACACGGGACCGAAATTTGTCCATATCTTGGCGGATATCAGGGCGACAGGTGTAGCGGTGCCGGCCCAGTTATATTGGATCAGGGCCCTCAGCAGGGGACAGATGATGGCATAGGAAGGCAGTTCAGTATTGCTGGGACACAGATGATGGGACAGGAATGCAGTTTAGTATTGCTGGGGCACAGATGATGGCACAGGAATGCAATTCAGTATTGCTGGGGCACAGATGATGGCACAGGAATGCAGTTTAGTATTGCTGGGGCACAGATGATGGCACAGGAATGCAGTTTAGTATTGCTGGGGCACAGATGATGGCACAGGAATGCAGTTTAGTATTGCTGGGGCACAGATGATGACACAGGAATGCAATTCAGTATTGCTGGGGCACAGATGATAGCACAGGAAGGCAGTTCAGTATTGCTGGGGCACAGATGATGGCACAGGAATGCAGTTTAGTATTGCTGGGGCACAGATGATGGCACAGGAATGCAATTCAGTATTGCTGGGGCACAGATGATGGCACAGGAATGCAATTCAGTAATGCTGGGGCACAGATGATGGCACAGGAATGCAGTTTAGTATTGCTGGGGCACAGATGATGGCACAGGAATGCAATTCAGTATTGCTGGGGCACAGATGATGGCACAGGAAGGCAGTTCAGTATTGCTGGGGCACAGATGGTGGCACAGGAATGCAGTGCAGTGTTAATGGGGCAAAGATGGTGGCACAGGAATGCAGTGCAGTGTTAATGGGGCAAAGATGGTGACACAGGGGAGGCAGCTCAGCACTTCTGGGCAGCACAGTACCTTGTTGTGGAGGATGATCCTGGCACAGTAGGCCGCAAGATGGCGCCTGCAGTCAGCTCCTCTGGATCCTAGAGCAGATTCCACAGGCCCCTACACAAACCTGCCCCCTCCCAGGGCCTGCCGCCGGATGTGTGGGGATTCCCTGCCTCTCCTCCTACAGATCTCAGCAACTGAGCCCGGGGATGGTGGAAGCAAGGTAGGCCGCAAGGTGATGGGAGATCCTCCAAGTGTGCAGGCCACACGGAGACTCGATCGGCCGGTCGAGCTCCGCAATTTCCGCTGGGATTTATGCAGCTGCTGTCCAGTGACTGATAGGGAGAGCCCGGAGTCCCCCCAAGCATCAGAAGAAGGATGGCTGTGGATAGTCCGGTAGGCCGCAAGATGGCGGCGGCCGCGATCTACCGGGAGCGGGCTCCGTGGATCCCCCCCAATCCTCCAGGCCCCCTCACTGTTCCACCTCCTCCCAGGGACGGCCGATGCACAGGGATTTGCTGGCTCACCTCCCGCCGATCGCAGCACTCGAGCCCGTGGATGTAGGAGGCAATGTAGGCCTCAAGATGGCGGCGGGATCCTGGAGTGTGGAGCCGGCCGCAGCCTTTAGGAGACACAATCGGTCCCAATTCTTGCAGGGGCCGATGCAGATGCTGCCTGGTATGTGTAAGGGAGAGTTTGGGGACTCTCCAGGTGGTATTATGGTCAGGATGGATGCGGATTAAGACAGGATCAGCGGAGCTCCTCTGAGACACGTCCTGCTCCTTCTACATCCGGACACGCCCCCCCCTATCAATATATTTCTACTTACACCAATGCTTTGCCCAACAAATCTTCTCACCTCGCTCTTCCTATCCTGTTATAGCGCTACAGGAAGGAATATCCAGGTGTCCGCCATCATTGATACTGGAGCCTGCAGCTGCTTCATGGACTTGTCCTTTGCAGATAGACACCTAATTCCACTGCTACCCAAGGCCCAGGGACTATCTGTACATCTAGCCGATTGGTCTACCATCAAATCAGGACCAGTCACACAAGAAACTGTTCCATTGCCAGCAAAATTGCCAATCATCACCAAGAATTATTATGCCTGGATGCCGTCTCTTCACCGCTATTCCCCATCTTAGGCATGCCCTGGCTGCAGGCCCACAAACCTCACATCGATTGGGCCACTGGGGAAATCAAGTTCCCTTCAACTTATTGTCAGCAACACTGTCTACAAGAAATCACATGCGACTCCTCATCCCTGCTGTGTCTGGACTTGGATTCTGAGATACGCCAATCAGTCCCAGTGGTGCATCACGATTTCTTGGACGTTTTCAGTAAGAAGAGTGCAGAGACTCTGCCCCCTCACAGACCTCATAATTGCCTGATTGAACTCCTGTCAGGGGCTGAAGTTTCTTTTGGGAGGATCTTTCCTCTAACTGAACTAGAATTGGGTACACTGAAAGAGTACATTGATGACAATCTGAGGGATGGATTTATTCGCCCATCCACCTCTCCGGCAGGCGCAGGCATTTTCTTTGTTAAAAAGAAAGGTCATACTTTACGGCCCTGTGTAGATTATCGTGAGCTAAACAAGGTTACTGTTAAAAATCGATACTCACTGCATCTGGTACCCAAATTATTTCATAGACTTGGAACCGCGATGGTCCGCGTCCGAGAAGGAGATGAATGGAAAACAGCTTTTTGCACCCGATTTGGGCATTTCGAATACCTGGTCACGCCATTCGGCCTGTGCAACGCCCCTGCCGCATTCCAACATTTTGTTAACAACATCTTCCGAGATTATCTAGACCTGTTCGTTATAGTATACCTGGATGATATACTGATGTTTTCTTATTCAATGGATGATCACCGCAGGCATGTCAGGAGTGTGTAGCTCAGCTTCAGAAGCATGGCCTATATGCCAAACCTAAAAAATGCAAATTCGAACTACGGAACATTAAATTTCTTGGACTGATCATCGCAGTTGAAGGCATTAGAATGGACCCCCAGAAAGTTGATGCTAATCTGATCTGGTCTGGTCTGAATGTAGCCCAGAAGGACCCACCGTAGGGTAAGCCTCTCATGTGATCCTTGCTTGGCGCCCAACGAGGAGGGAAACATGGAGGATGGGACAAAACAAACACCTGCCTACATACCATCCATTGATGTCTCCACTGAACATAATAACATGCTGCGTTTTATCCATACTTACAAGTGTGCAGTACGCATTCAAGTTCCCAGGAAATCTGCCCATAGGCAATGATGAACCGCCGCCGCAGTTTGCTGTATGATTTCCGGGACCAGAAGTGTGTCGCAAGGGTTACACTCCTACCAGCCTGTTGAAAGCCAGAGACCTGTTTCTGCACTGAAAGAGAGCTGCTTCAGAAGCGGTTCATTTATTCTCTTTTTGGTATTATTTTTGCATTGCAAAGTTTTTATTCACTGCAGCTGTCAACCATTCTGGTATCACTATTTATATTAATAGTTTTCTTTGGCGTTTTTTTTTTTCCAATCAATTATTTCAAATTCGTATGGTTTCTGCTGAACCGGCCACATTTCGATCTGTCTATGGCCATATTAAGGCTGTGCATGGAAATTGTAATGTTCCAAAACTCTACATACAGATTTAAAGCATTTGTGTATTTTTAGTGTTGCCCTTGAAGCTATGTGAGAGAAAAAAAAAAAAAAAAAAAGAAAGCCACAGCGTAGCAGGATTTTTCAAGCAAAGGTTGTCAGCCCCAAAATGGCCAGAATGTACTAAAATAATTTGCCCCTCCTTTTTTAAGATACCATTTATTGCTGTTTAAACATGTAATATAATAAAATTGCAATAAAGAATAAAAAAATTCTTATAAAACATAAGGGAACCAATACAGCCTCATGTCATGTCCAGTATATAGTACAATTACAGTGGTGACAGTACATTTGGTTAGATACATTCACATATACAGTAAAGCCCCATACACACGGTCGGATTTTCCGATGGATTCTGTCCTATCGGACAATGTTGTCGGAAATTCCGACCGTGTGTAGGCACCATCGGACATTTTCCATCGGATTGTCCGACGGACAAAGTTGTATCTCCTGCTCTAAAAATTTTCCGACAACAAAGTCCGATCACACCAATTCCGATCGTGTGTAGCGAATTCCGACGGACAAAGTGCCACGCATGCTCAGATCACATTACAAGACCAAAGCTATTGGCTACTAGCCTCTACGTAGTCCCGTCGTAGGCAACAAACGTCACCACGTTCAGAATTATCGGATTTTCTGACAACTTTGTCCGACCGTGTGTATGCAACACCAGTGTCGGACTAAATCCGTCGTAAAAAATCCGATGGATTTTGTGGTCGGACTTTCCGACCGTGTGTATGGGGCTTAAGATGTGTATGGAGAGAGAGAATTGTGGTCTACCGAGAACCATGTTGGGTTAGATTGTGAGAGGGGAATGGGACCAAAGACTCAAGATCTTCTCCAAGCTCTTTGGCGATCCTGTAGTAGTGTATGTGAGTTGGTAAAGGAGTACAACAGAATTAATTACCTTTTTAGACACAGATAAAGCTGGAGGAAGGGTTGGCTTCCAGAAGATTAACATTGTTTTGGCGTAAAAGTACAGCACCCTTAATTTTTTGGTGTGAGAATTAATGGAAAGATACTCCACTAGCTCTAACATGCATGTCTTAGCACATTTTAGGGCTAATAAATCTGCACATCTGCATCCAGAATAATTGTAGTTTTGGGAAAGACCATATAACATGAAGAAAATCTGTTTCATGGCCCCAAATGCAGAAAGAAAGCCAAGAATGCTTATTTTTAAACTATACAACAGCAGAAGACTCAGATGGGATCTGGGACCGAATGATGGTTTAATGGATGACCACCTATCCAAAGCATGGTTCGGTTTCTTCAACGGGTGTGAAAGCAAGCTATTGGACATCATTATTGATAGGAGGAAAATAAAACTAGCAAAGATAGAAGCCAACATTAATCACATCAGAGAGAACATGCTACCCCATATAGAGAGCCAGGATTACAAATCAAGAGCTGCAAAACTACAGGAATTCCTAGTAAAAACAGATAATGAAGTAAAAAACAAAAAAGTAAAAAAATATCAAAGGGATAAAAAGGACTACATGGCTGGGAATGTATACAAATGGCAAGAGGAAGAGATAGCCACCAATTCCAATAACACATCCCTCAATGAAGAGGTGGATGAGTGGAGTTCGGACCAACCTAACCCAATAACAAGGGGGACCCCCAAACAAACGCCCAACACTATTAATAAGGAAAAAGCCGCTACAAACATTAACACACAAAATAAAAACACACAAAATAGAACGGAACAAGGACCCCAAGCACAACACCCACCCTACCAACCTCCCATGGGGTACTACCCCAGACCATGGCGGGGTGGTTTTAGAGGTAGAGGGAGGGGGGTACTACAATCAAAACTACGGATACCAACAGGGACAGGGGGAATGGAGGGATTGGAGGGAACCTTACAAACCCCCTATGCCTGTGTTCCAAACGAGCAGGGGGGGCTGGAACCGATACCCGCAGGAGAACACACCACAACCTCAAAACCGACAGCCCCAAGGAGGAGAGGGTGCAGAGGGGGAATTAAAAAGAAAAAGAGACAGCTAGGAAAAGGACTATTTAATCTTACAGATATAGAATTTACACAAGAAGAATTGTTGGTTTTAGATAAAGGAATAAAGTATGCGCCGAGTAAAGCGTTCAACCCATTTGAAGCATTTATAGATTTACATAAATTTATTAGAAAACTAAACCTTAAAAAATTCTTTATAGGAAAAGAAAAATCCACTACACAACAGGAACCCACTACATTTTTACACACCAATCTGAGAAATAAATCCACCTTTAATCCCAGGTCCACAACCAACCAACACATAGAAGTTTTTAAGAGAATGGTAGAAAGGGAAATAAGGAACATCAAACCAAAGATGAATAATAAAAGGGACAGAATATGGCAAGGAATAAGAAAGATCGAGAAACGGAACAACATAGTGATAAGACTGGCAGATAAGGGAGGGGGACTAGTCATTTTGACTAAACAGGACTACAGAGCGGAACTGGATAGATTGGTAAATGACGTAACCACCTATCAACAACTAAAGAAGAATCCCAATAAGGAGTATAAACAGAAATTAAAAAAATTGATAGTGAGGGGGGTCTCAGACAAAATACTAAATAAAAAAGAAAGCAGATACCTGTTACCAGAAGCACCACGGGTGCCGGTAATTTATCAGGTACCCAAAGTACATAAGAACAAGAAAAAAACCCCAGGTAGACCGAAAATAAGTGGAATTGGTTCCATTTTTTCTAGACTGGGGGAATATCTTGATATATACCTACAACCACTAGCGGGGAAGGGCCAAGCATTTATCAAGGACAGCACGGATATCATTAGGTTGCTGAAAAAACTTACAGTGAATGAGGGGACACTATTGGTAACGATAGATGTTGAATCATTATATACCAATATCAAACAGGCAGATGCGTTAGGGGCAGTAGCATGGGCCATGAAGAACTTCTCAGAACTAAAACTAAAACAAAGGCGGTTTATACTGGAGGGTTTGAGACTGGCCATGGGGCATAACTTCTATTGGCATGAGCATAAATACTACAAACAAATAAAAGGGGTAGGTATGGGCAACAAATATGCGCCCAGCGTGGCCAACATTTTCCTCAACAAATGGGAGCATGAGGAGGTGTTTGGAAAATGTTGGCCACAAATAGTGTCCTACAAACGATTCATTGATGACATACTGATCGTTTGGGAGGGCACAAGAGAAGAATTGGCAACTTTTGTGCAACATATTGGTAACAACAAATATGATATTAAATTTACAGTAGAAATGCACACACAAAAAGTAAATTTTTTAGATCTGGAGATTTACAAGAATGAACACCATCTAGAAACTAAAACTTTCTTCAAAGAAACGGACAGAAACGGATATATTCCGTACAATAGTTGCCACCACCCCAAGTGGAAGAAAGCCATACCCATGGGACAGTTCACCAGAATAAGAAGGAACTGTGATCAACTGGAAGACTATTATGAACAAACAGATATCTTAATAGATAGATTCACAGAAAAAGGGTATCTGAAGGGACCACTAGAACTAACTAGAAATAAAATAGCACAGAAAAAACGTGATTCCGTTATTTCAAAGAAGAAAACGAACAAAAGGATGGCACAGGTTGACACCATACCTTTCCCGACAGGCTACAATAGCCAGTATAAAATCCTAGAAGGAATTGTCAGCAAACACTGGCCAATTATTAGCAACGACCCACAACTAGGGAGCATACTGCCAAAAAAACCCAACTTTATCTACAGAAGAGCTAGAAGGATTCGAGACCAGTTGGTTAAAAATGTACCCGACCCACCCAAGAAAATGACCACATTTTTCAACCAAAAGGGATTCTTCAGATGTGGAAAATGTATATCATGTAAAACATCAAATGACAAGTCAAGGAAAACGATAGAATTCCAATCTCGCTCAAACAAACAAAAATTTAAAATAGATAAATTGATCACATGCCAGAGCACCCATGTTACATATTTAATAGAGTGTAAGTGTGGATTGCAATATGTGGGTAGGACCACCAGGGCGCTCACCATAAGAATAGGAGAGCACATAAGAAATATAAAAATTTTGTGGTATCGACAGAGTGGAGCAGAATTGGAGGAACATACATCTGAAAAGGGAGATATCCAAGAATGAAACCTATTGGATATACAAGTTAGACACGATGGGAAAAAAGGGGTTGAACGTAGAGCTTGACGTGAATTGTTATATAGAAGATTTCTAGCATGACCCCAGGCTCCCATTTGCATCCGATTTAGAAGCACATTTACAACTATTTTTTCTGCTCACTTTCACATTTATTCACATTTTTTATTTTTATATTTACATTTCACTTCAATTTTTAAATTTTAATTTTATTTTTATTTTTATTTTTATTTCACTTTTCAACTTTTATTTTTATTTTTGTTTTATTTTTTATTTTTATTTTTATTTTTATTTTTATTTTGATTTTTATTTTTATTTTTATTATATTTTATTTTATTTTCATATTTTCATCTATATTTCATGTTCACATATTTTTACACACTGTCTAGGGACGATGCTAAAATGGGAACAGGGGGACATGGTAGTTGAACCAAATGTCTCATTGAATAATAACTATAAAATAGAACCTGCACTTAAATTGACAAAAAACAGAAACTGCATTTAAATTGATGAAAACATACTAAATTGTGAAAGCAATCCAGCTTTGTGGAGGGGAACGGTCACAAAGAGGGATGAGCTAAACTGCCAGAATGCAAATAAGACTCATAGCACAAACCCTGGCGACACAGCCAGACTACTTGACTCAATCACACATAGTAAGGGTATCAACAAGTAGGAACTACCAGGGAACATCACGTAATATGGGCGGATGATAAGAAAGGGAAAAAGGGCAGGGGATCCCCTAATAAAGATGGCGCCACACACACTTCCGGTCACCGGACCCAAAATGGCGGCACAGACACTTCCGGTGGGGGAGACGGCGGTGGCACTGTGTATATGGACGGACGGGGAAGGCACCCTATCAAGGGGCAGTAAATTTAGGATTGGGGCTATATAAACAACATTACCCACATACCCAGCAGCTTCCTGATGACGCAATAACCTTTGCGAAACGCGTAGAGGCTGCTGGGTAATCGTACGCGCTTGCATCACTTCCGGGAGAGGGACCTCAAACCAGGAAGGGAGTTCAGGACGCACATCAACTTTGATTTTAAAACACAAGGCTGGATATGCTTGGTGCCAGCTGCGGCACTGGACCATGTGAGTCTTTTTAACAATTTACTTTTAATAAACTACCCTTTGTAAAACATACTTCACTATTGGAAGCCCCCTGTTTATTATTTCATTTTTGGGGACACCTGCTGTGGAGTCCGTCCGCACAATACCCATACCAGGAGGTGAGAGAAAGAGGGAGGCCATTGACAGGATTGGTTATCCTAAAGTAACCGCAGGCTTTATACTTACCAAGTTCTGGTAAGTGATCCATTCCATAGGTGGTGACGGTCACTAAGCAAGAAATCTGCACAAGTTATATATACTTTTATCAAGCACAAGCGGTGTTGTCACGGACTCTTTATACACCTTTTTGCTTTGCTTTTTTTGTTTTTGTTTATATTATATTGCTGTGATATTGGAAAATTGAATAATTGTTTTCTATATGGCTAAACTGATGGGACTATGGTATTGACTACACTATTGGAAAACCTAGGCCACATGTAACAGATATTTGCTTTATATGCTTCTTTTTATCACCATTTTTGGGTAGTGAAGATGGGCTACTGATGGAATATATTTGTTATTTTTAGTAAGAGCACCAAACCCTGTAACCAGCACAGATTAAGCTTAAACACTACAGGATAGCAACCCATGATATCCATATGCACCAAGCACTTTAAAATAGCCCAATAAGGCATAAAACTAACACTTGGCACCTGACACATTTTTGCATTTTTATTTTCTTATTTGAATACGGTATTAATATTAACAGGCTAGCACCTGCACATTTGGGATTTAAAGTTTGTGGGGGCACCACAGCATAGTACACACTAGCGGTGGGAACCCACAATGTGTTTTGAATAATAATTAGCGCGGTTTCCACCTCAACTCTTCCTTCAACAGCATGGGTATGTAGTATGTCTAATGGCCGAGCTTGAGTTGGATAGGTATATTTTTGGAGGAGATAACTAAGGACAAAAAAGCTTCCTCAAAATATTCCTATTCCTCCATCAACAATTGTGGAATAATATCATGTCATTTGGAGCGAATTAGAGGACTAAGGGGTGTTTTGGTAGTGAGCAGTTTCTCCATAGACTTTAATGAGAGTTCACCAAACTCTCACTGAATCAAATCCTGGCAGATACTGTATACATCAGAGTGTGAAGGATCAGTTGGTTTTAATGGCTGAGGCGGTTGGGCAGGCATTTTATGGAGACATTCCACCACTTGATTCCCAAACAGATATTCAAAGTAAACAGGGCAATAATTATGTATGATGGGGCCCCAAAACAAAACCATTGAAGGGTCCTCTTGCCTCTCAAATCTTCACATCATAGGCTATTAATCAATATTAATTTCATGGAGGCTCTCAAACTATGTAGGCACATTAATGTTCTCCAAACATATTTACCAGATGTTATTGCTGTATAAAATCACTGTAAATCACAATACAGAGCTAATTTTGCTTTGGGGCTATAGCAATCACGTGGTTTGCAGTGGTTATAGTAACATCCTTGAAAGCAAACATATTGTTCATCTTTGTGGGAAGACTTTATTTCAGTGAACTGCTGTATGGCTCAAGGCCAAAACAGAGAAGGCCAATTCTGGTGGTGTATACAGTATACAATACAGTGCAGCCATTGTACAGTTTCTAATACAGTGCAGGCAGGGCTGGACTTACCATTGGGCTTGGCTGGGCTCAAGCCCATGGGCCCCGCCCAATAGGGGGCCCCGCGGGCCCTGTCGAGATACATGGCCGAGTGTACTCGGCTCCGCTCCGCTCACAGTCATGCCCAGTCCCGCCCTATGATGGACACAACACAGGGACTGGGCGTGACTGTGAGCCGAGCTGAGTACACTCGGCTACTCTCTGCTCCGCTCGGGACTGCAAGAGGACCCGAGAGCCGCCGAGATACAGAGGACTCTATCTCAGCAGCACCATTTTTAAACTTCAAGACTGCAATTGACAAGGCTGCAAATGACACTGGGGCAAGGCTGCAAACGACAAGGCTACACTGACAAGGCTGCAATTGACACTGGACAAGGCTGCAGATGGATGGGCAAGGCTGCAGATGGACACTGATAAGGCTGCATTGATGGGCATTTAAATGTAAGTTTTTTCCTTAAACTTCCCTCCTTAACTTGGGGTGCGTGTTATAAGCCGAGGCGTGGTATACGCCAATAAATACGGTAATGTATAGACGGTAGGGCCCGAAAGTGACTCAAGCCCAGGGGCCACCACCACCCTAAGTCCTGCCCTGAGTGCAGGTGGTGTGCACAGTATCTAATACAGTGAGTACAGTTTCTACTACACTTTTGGTGGTGTACACAGTATACATGACAGTGCAGCCATTGTACAGTTGCTAATACAGTGCAGGCGGTGTACACAGTATCGAATAGTGTGTACAGTTTCTACTACACTTCTGGTGGTGTACACAGTATACAATACAGTGCAGCTGTTGTACAGTTGCTAAAACAGTGCAGGCGGTGTACACAGTATCCAATACAGAGTGTACAGAGTCTACTACACTTCTGGTGGTGTACACAGTATACAATACTGTGCAGCTGTTGTACAGTTGCTAAAACAGTGCAGGCGGTGTACACAGTATCCAATACAGAGTGTACAGAGTCTACTACACTTCTGGTGGTGTACACAGTATACAATACTGTGCAGCTGTTGTACACTTTCTAATACACTTCAGGCGGTGTACACAGTATCTAATACAGTGTAGTGTGGTGTAGCAAATCAAAAAATTCATCATGTTCGGAAAGCCATCCAGGAGAGTCAGACGCTCACAGGCCACTAAAGGAGGGCAAGCAGCCTCTGTGTCTACAGTCAACAATGGTGGTCATGAACATGATGCATCCTCTGCAGGTGGCAGCGGGGCCCGCTTTTCCTTTTTTGCTGCTGCTGGCCGTGTTGTTGAGCCACAACATGTAGAAGAGTTGGTGGAGTGGATAATGAAGCCATCCTCATCCTCCGTCACACATGCTAAGAGTAGTTTGCCTTCCAACGCAGCTGCCAAAGTGGCCTATTCCACCGGCTCCTTGTCCACAGTCACTCCTTCCGTAGCCCCACCATTATGCACGAATGCCCAGAATTATTCGACCATGGTGTCGGTTATATGCTGCTGGACAATGTGCAGAGATTTGAAGGTTCCGATGTTGGTTCACAGGTTGAGGAAGGGAGTAACGCGAGCCTATAGAGAGGGGGTGCCACAGAAGGACAAGAAACTGGCAGTCATGTTCCCCCAGCTGCAGCATACTGCCAAGTTTGCTCCAGTAACAGGGGAGGTAGGGGATGAAGAGGTCACTGACTGTACTTGGGTGCCTGAGAGAAGAGAGGAAGAAAGTGAGGAGGCTCAACTCCAACAAAACAGGATGTCCTCAAGGGGGCAGCTTAAGGGCAGCCACCCTATTGCATCACACCGCAGAGCTCCGCAGGTGCAGGGTGCTGCTTCCTCCCTGCTGAGCAGATCGCACCATTGCTGTTTGCAACCTATGTCTGAAGCGGATCAAGCGTGGCCAGAACAGCAGCTGCTTGGGCACCACATGCTTGACCAGACATATGACGACCTGCCATGCAGTCCATTGGCAACAGCACTTGAAAGAACCACATCAAAGAAAAAGGCAGACTTCTCCTTACTCATCTGGGATCTCCAACCCTACTATACCTCCAGTCCTCTCAAAAACCTGCACTGAGAGGAATGAAGGTGTAGCAATAGGTGTCCCAAATGATTTTAGCAGGCAAATTTCCCTACCCCAGTTGCTGAACCGTAAAAAGAAATTCGGTCCCAGCCATCCATATGCTCAGCATCTAAATGCTAGCTTGGCCAAATTGCTAGCACTGCAAATATTGCATATATTGCAATTGACTTTTCAGCTGGTAGACTCTGCCCCCTTTCGTGAATTTGGGGAATGTGCTGTACCTCAGTGGCAGGTTCCAAAACGCCATTTCCATTCATGGAAGGCCATTCTGGCTCTCTACTGGCATGTGGAAGGCAATGTTTTGGCCTCGTTGGACAGGGCAGCCAGCAGTAAGGTTCATATTACCGCTTACTCATGGTCCAGCGGGCATGGGCAGGGACGTTACCTTTCCTTCACAGCGCACTGGATAACTCTGCTGGCAGCTGGGAAGGATGCAGAACAGGGTTCAGTGTTGTTGGAGCTTGTTTCGCCACCACAGCTCTCTCCTCCCCCCTCCTCTTCATCTATGGCCTCTTCTGCAGATTTGTCCTCTGAACCAGCATTGCTCCGTAAGCATTCAAGGGGCTACGCAAACAGTCAGGCTATAAGATGCCATGCAGTGCTTGAGTTGGTCTGCCTAGAGGACAGAAGCCTCACTGGGGCAGAGATTCTGTCAGCTCTGCTGGGGCAGGCTCAGAGGTAGTTGACGCCATGCCAGCTTCAGCCAGAAATGGTTGTATGCGACAATGGCACCAACCTTCTCTCTGCCCTCCGACATGGACACATGTTCCACGTTTGGCACATGTCCTGAATTTGGTGGTGCAGCGGTACTTGAGCAGGTACCCAGGTTTACAGGATCTCCTGAGGCAGGCCAGAAAAGTTTGTGGTCATTTTAGCCGGTCATACAATGCCAGTGCTCGGCTGGCTGACATTCAAAGGGAATGCAACCTGCCCACCAACCGCCTCATTTGTGATATGCCCACCAGATGGAACTCAATGTTGGCAGTGCTGCAGCGGCTGCACACACAGCAGAGGGCCATTAATGAGTACCTGTGCGAGTATAGCACCAGGACAGAGTCAGGGGAGCTTGGCTTTTTTTCGCCACGCCAGTGGCTACTGATCAAGGATGCATTCACTGCCCTGTCACCATTTGAGGAGGCCACAAGGATGGTGAGCAACGACAATGCATGCATCAGTGACACTGTCCCTCTAGTCTCCCTGCTTGAGCACACGTTTCGAGGAATCATGGACAGGGCATTTGAGGCAGAACAGCGGGAGGGAGAGGTGGACTTGCTTTCCTCTCAAGGCCCCCTTTATCCAGATAGCATCCCTGCGGGCTCGCCAAACACACAGGAAGAAGAGGAGGAGAAGGATTATTGTGCCAGCATGGATGTAGAAGATAACACTCAGCAGCAGTCTTCAAGGGATGGTTTTCAGTCCCCAGAAACGTAAGGAGTTGTACGTGGCTGGGAGGAGGTAGTTATGGATAATTTGATCCTTAGTGACCCAGAATCTAATGCCTCCGCAAAATAACGCTGCATGGCATCCCTGATTCTGCAAAGCCTGCAAAAGGCCCCTAGGATTCATGGTCTCAAGGAGAGGGATCATTACTTCTTGATCCAAGTTAGTGGATCAAGGAGAACTCATCTTGCCTTCGCATCTGGGGCCTTGAAGAAAGGTTTGTGCAACGCATTTCCAGACCCTGGGAGGTTACCATTTCCTGGTGCTGACAACGTGTTGCTGAGGCTTTGTTCAGTCAGAGGAAGAGCGGTGGAGAAGGATGCCTTTAAACTATTTTTCAGTCCTCAGCGCCAAGGTCTGATTGGTTCAAGCAACCATTGCCAGCGTCTGCATTATATGGTGCAGGAACATCTAGGGGCAAGAGCAGACTTGAAGACCTTTTGAACAGAGCATCCACTGGGTTAGTAAGTCTTAAGAATGGACAACTGTCTGAACTTGTTCAATATGCAATTGAGCTACTGGTCTGTCCTGCATCCAGCATGCTTCCTGAAGGCACATTCAGTGCTGCTGGAGGGTTTGTAATGGATCAAAGAGTGTGCCTGTCCACAGACTCCATTGATAAGCTCACATTCATAAAAATTAATCAGTCTTGGATCAGCAGCTATCAAGCACCCTTTCTATGGATCTGAGATCCCTTGAAGACTGCCTATGCTGACTATCCTATTCCTCCTCAATCTTGATGATGCTAGCTTCCAACGATATTTTTGGTTAAGGGCATTACCACCACCCAAGGCCCAATTTTTCTGCCCCGTTTAACAGGGGCATGTAATTACAATTTTGATATAATATTTTAACACAGGGCCCATTCTTGCGCCAACAAAAGATAACTGTGAGGGCTTACAATTTTCCGGCGCCCCCAAAACCAAAGGCCCACTTTTTCTGCCCGTTTGACAGGGCCATGTAATTACAATTTTTTGATAAAATATATATTTCACAGCAGGGCCCATTCCTCCCCCCCCCCCAAGAGTAACTGTAAGGGCATACAGTGTTCTGGTACCACCAACACCTAAGGCCCAGTTTTTTTTTTGCAGAGTATATAGGGCAGGCCATATAGTATATTTACTGTATACTGCTGTTCAGAGTATATAGTGCCTGGCGGACCCCCACGCTATTTTAAAAAAAAAATTGTGGAGGGTTCCTCTTAATAATAGACCTGAAGGGCCTGGTATGGATTTTGCAGGGACATCCACGCCATTTTGTTGGGGTATTTTTATCTATATTGCCGGGATCAGGCAATACATTATTGCCTTGAGCAGTTTTAAATTACATTTTTTCCTTTACAAATGTCATTTTGCTGTGGTACTGTTATAAACATGGGAAAGATGTGCTACTTTACAGGCATACTAAGGACACTCCCAGGCACAATATTTAAAGGAATATGTAATTGTTATTGTTTCACTTTAAGCATTATTAAAATCACTACTCCCGAAAAAAATTTAGTTTTTATAACTTTTTTTTGCATTAATACATTTCCCCTGGGGCAGGACCCGGTCTCCAAAACACTTTTTATGGAAATAACTTGCATATAGGCCTTTAAAATTAGCAGTTTTGATTTTTCACATTCGCGTCCCATAGACTTTAATGGTGTTTGCACAAATTTTTTTTTTTGCATGTTCTGCTGCGAACCGAATCGGGGGTGTTCGGCTCATCCCAACCTAACAGAAGATATGTAAAGAATCATAAAACTCAGCATGCTAAATGATATTAACTGCAGCTATAGGCTGAGTATAAGGGATAGAGCGCATAGTACATACTGTATTAACTGCCTGGACTTTTGAATTGAAAGAACCTAAAATAAAAGTTTATCCGCAAATACAATTTCCAACCAGCAAATATATATTTTAGGTTAAAAAGAACTGTAGTACAGCAACTGTCAAGAAAAAGAAAAAAAAGGAGGTGAAGTTTTTGTGCACCAAAAGCAGAAGGAAAGCAAATGGATCTGAATATCTGGGTAAGGTAGGCCTCTAGTGGCAGAATAAAGTAACTCTCTGGAAAGGTAATTATAATTGGTATATTCATTTTTGGAACTGGCAACTCCACAGTTGCTCTTGGAGCACTACCTTTTGTATTGAAAATATGAGTGTCACCCTAAACGACCTAACCCTAAATTACTCCCAACTGTAAAGCACACTCCAATACTCACCCCCCTACCTAAAAATTGCATAAGTATAAGTAAGGGGAGACCTTAAACCACTCTTAGGTTTTTTTGCCATCTGTGTCTCATTAGGGCTATTTCCCTTCACTTCCTATCATGTACACTCAACAGGAAGTAAGCGGATATATTTCCAACATAAGGGATATCCCCTCTATCCAGATGTCCCCATTGGAACATATCTGTCCTATTCCTGTTCTGGCAATGCAAAATTTAGGATTTAACTTCACCAATACTGGTGTAATTGCTAATCAGGATAGTTGGAGAGGATTAATCTCCCTAACAGGGACACATGCAGCACTAAAAACCCAATAAGGGTTCTCAGAATTCTATCCAAATCTTAAAAAAAAAAAAAAAAAACTACTGTTATTTTAATTATACTTTAAAATCTTGAATAAAAATGTGGTCTGCTTATGTTGCAGCCAAAACCCAGGCTCCTCCCTACTTCCCTGAGCCCAATCTTGATCCAGCACTGTGCCTAGAGCAGAGTCTCTCTCTGCTTGCTCTCTCTCCTCACTGGATATGGGAGGCAGAAGTGAGAGCCATTGGCTTCTACTGCTGTCAATCAAATCCAGTGACAAGGGAGTGGGATCGAGCCTTGCTGTATGTGTCTGTGACTCGCTGCTCAGATTCCAACCCACTAAAGTGCCTTGCTATGGGGGAACTCAGCAGGGGAGAGTAACCAGGAGCGCCAAAGGAGGTAGAGGATTGGGGTTACTGTATGCAAAAATTGCACAGAGTGGGTAAGTATGACCCGTTTGTTATAAAAAAAAATAAAAAAAAAATAAATTTACAGTCACTTTAATAAAACCTGTATACAGTGAAGCATAACAACAAACATACTAAAAATAGATTTAGGGTTCAAATAAAGATACCTTGTCGCCAAAAACTTTAATTTCTACGACAACTTACCCATAGGATTATTTGTGCAGTTAACATTTAAAAAAAAAATTTTTTTTGCATGTGACCTACCTGTAGATGCCGCCCTTGTATAGACATCAGAAAGGACCAAGACTGCTGCCGGGTGCCGCCATCTTTGATGTGATATCCATCCTCAGAGCTGTCACTCGATTGACGCTCAATACAGTATTCCCCATCATATCTCCCTCCTCCTGTTGATACTTTAAGCTTATCTTTTGCCATGACTGAATAGCTGTAAAAGTAGAAGCCAGTATACAATGTGCAGAATGGAGGAGTATGGTCATATAACCTTTTGTGGATAGGAATGCAAATGTAGAAGAGCAAAATAAAAGTAGTGCATAGCGAATGTCTAATTTGCTGTGTAGTCATGCCCCCTTGGAGGTTGCTGAAAGTTGTGGTTCACCCGTCACCCAGCCCAACATCCATCTTACAGTCACTCAGTAACACAGACCAGTCCATAGCTTGTTTTGTTTTATTGAGGGGATTAAACTTGGATGGGTATTAGGGAATTATGGGATGCCCAGGATTTCAGAACAAACACTTGTGAATTGTAGAGCAATCAATTGTAGGTATCAGAACAAATCAATTGTGAATTGTATATCCATCAATTGGGACTACTATGTACACTCCCTGTACATACACCTCAATCTTCTCTCTAGCACTTTGCATGCTGCAAACTGTTCCTCCTCCAGCACTTAACTTACGGCAGACTGTTCCTTCACCAGCACCTCCCTTGCTGCAGACTATCATTCCTCCGGACCAGCTAGCACCGCATGGATAGGCCTGACGCAGAAGCGGGAGGGACCTCAGGCCCCTGTGATGTAGAATAGTCCAGGTGCTAGCTGACCTCTGCTCAGCTACCACTCCCAGATAGCGCTCTTCATGCCCTGCCAGCCAGCCTGGCTGCAAAGACCCCTTTCCACAGTCCTCTCTCCACTGGTTCTGCACCCATCTCTCAAACTGCAATCTCCCAGTTCTCTCAGGCATGCCTCCCCAGTCCTCCCGACTGTGCTCACTCACAAGCCCTCCTAGAGTTCTTTCCCACGGTTCTCTGTTCTGCTCTCTCATGTGCCTTTGATTCAGGGATCTCTTCACTCCTCCCCGATGCACCTGAGCCCCAGCCCAGGGTCACCCCCCAGACTGGGGAGCTCCCTGTGGGCCCAACAGCCTCCTCTCACTCCAGCTCGTCCACCCGACAACTCTCCCCCCCCCCCAGCTGCGTTGACCACAGGTATAGGAGGCCTGTACTCTGCCAATCCATGTTGGGAATTGGTCAAGGCTCCCCAGATACCTCAGGCAGCTCCACCTCTCCTCCCCTCTTCTCCTTCCAGGACCTTCTAAAAGGAAGGGGGGAGGTGATGGCGATGCCACCTGTTAGTCATCCAACTCTCACCCTGAGCCACTCCCAGCCCAGAATGAAAACAAAAACAGGCCTAGCCACCAGCTAGGCCTGTCCAAATGTTCCTACCCTGTCAAAAATCCTCACTACTAGCACTCACTAACTAGAGGGTGCTACAGCTGTAATTCATTGTTCTGTCATGTTGCATTGGCTCCACCGTGTAGGACCTTCAGAAGTCAGCCTCTGGTTTTCTTATGACAGCACAAAAGGAGGACGCCTAACAAGGTGAACTTTAAGTCATATTGCAAAACGCAGGTGGTTCTGACTTTAAACATGATACTATCACTTATCATCAATTATGTGCTGCCCTATTTTCTGGTGACGCTCCTATTGCCTCTTTACAATAGGGATGTTCAAACCACTTTTGGGTTGCAGTCAATCCGGCTAGTTCTTTCACTTTCTGACAACCATGCCAACAGTACACTGTGTACGGAACATCCTAAATTATCTTCCCCTGCTCATATCGTTAGCTCACAGTTTTTCCCAGGAGTCTGCACAGATCTTGTTGTAGAATGTAAGGCATTCTCTGCCTTGCCCTCAATTGCTGTGACCCTTTCACCTTTAGTCATATTCCAGGAATTCAACTATGGAGAATCTGGGGATGATGAGTCTGACATTATATAACATAAAAAAAATTGCACTAAAAGGGTGAAATCTAAAAATTAAAAAAAAAAACAAATGGTAAAAAAACAAAAAAATTAGCAGCTAGCACACCATTAGATACACAAATGGTAAAAAACACATAAAAAATGTTCTTTAAAATCCCCACAGGATAATGTGGGGAAAAAAAAAACATCACCAAAACTAATAACAGTGCAGTGTGTGTATCCATCATAAAGTTATAAGCTCAAATCCTGGATTTATGGTGTCACCACTTCACCCCCACATAGTGTAAAATCAGTGGTATCAAATATTTATTTTTCTCATTTGGGCTTTTATTGAAACAAAGCTGTACAATACAGAATAGGAACATCAGTACACAACATTCCTATACCGCGTACCACAAGCTGACATAGGTACGAACCGAAAAACCAATGCATAGTTGGCAATAAACAAAATATAACAATACGTTAAAAGCAGATATACAGCAACCCAGGGTCGGAAGGTTGTCATTTCGTACAAAGCTCAAAAATTGCCTCCAATCTGATTGTGTGGGAGGATCCAGAATTTTCTAAGTAAGAGACACACGTAGAAAACTACCTACTACAACTGCTGGAAAGAAGAATAGAAAGATACACTGTCTATTAGAACTAGGAGGGGGAGGGAGAGGAAAAAAATAGGGGAGGGGTGAGGGGTTGAGAATAGAACCAACCAATAAGCAAAAAACGGGTGCATAATCCAAGAGGAGGCCACATGGGCTCTCCTGTAACGTAAGCTTGTCTATCAGCAGCGAGATATTTGCAGTATTCTTGGGAGGTATCAAATATTTAATAAGAAACCATACTACTTAATATATAGACAACGCTGTACAAATCAAAATCCCCAGGGGAATATGCAGAACGCTTCTGGTTGTCATAATACGTGAGGATGTCAGAAATGTGGGTTCTACCCTCCATGTTTCGTCAAAAATTACATCTTCTGAAATCTTTATTAAATATTTGATACCATTGATTTTACAGTATGTGGAGCGTTCTTATTTTTTCATGTGCATTCCCGTTTGTATTGTGGAGTGAAGTGGCAACACCATATATCTAGGATTTAAGCTAATCACTTTCAAGTGCTATATGACTTCTCATTTTGAGGGTCATATTGTTCTGGTAAGTCTCTGATTTGTGTATTGGTGTGAGAGCACTGAGTGTGCTTTTTTTCCACCTGGAGGAGTTTTCCAAATTATAATGCAGAGATTTATGTGAACATTATCTCACCTAGAATTCACAGTGGAGTTCTTTTGTTTGCATGGCCATTTTATATTAGATACGCACAATGGACTGTTTAATCTTTTTTTTTTATTTTTTCGTTTTAAGAGTTCTGCACTTCAATTTTTTCCTTCGGGTATTATATCACTAGGAGTAAATTATGTGATTATAGCTGGCAGACATTCCTAATTGCACTCCAAGGAATTACATTTTCTGCCTCAGTATCTACAGAGCAAAAGTAGGAAAGAATCTGAAAAAAGTTTGTTAGAACCCTTACAATGATTATGACTGGCTTGGAAAGAATTTTTCTTCATTAACTACTTAACCACAGGAAGACTTACACACTCTTAATGACCAGGCATTTTTTTTCTACTGTGTTACTTTGACAATTGTGCAGTCATGCAACACTGTAACCAAAAGAAATTTGGAAAATATTTTTTAAACAATTAGCTTTCTTTTGAGACCGAAGACAATATTTTTTACTTTTTGCTATAAAACATCTAATAAGAAATTTGATTTCCCAATAATAATAAAAAAATTCCCAATAAGCGTATATTGATTGGTTTGCACAAATGTTATAGCGCCTACAAACTATGGTATATATACACTGGAATTTTTATTCCTTTTTTATACAGTAATGGCAACTTTAACAGGACTGTAATAGTATGGCGGGTAGTCTGACACCAACTGACACGTTGTAGGAACCAGTGAAACTAATACAGTGATCAGTGCTAAAAATACACTATCACTGTACTAATGACACTAGCTGGGAAGGGGTTAACATCTAGGGCGATCAAAGGGTTAAATGTGTGCCCAACAGTGCTTTGTGCATTCACTGTGTGACGTTTTTACTAAGGGATGTGACTTTTTTTTTTATTATCTGGCTTGAAGGGAAACAAAAACTGGCACATCCGCGCTGACAGGACAGAGCTCTATATTGTTTACATTTACAGCGCTCTGTCCTGTCACCCTCTTTGCTGATGGTCAATCATTGGCCGGAACCCGCTGATCGGCTCGTGCTGTGACTAATCAAACAACTGGAAGTGCTGGATCACATGGACTATATTGTCAAAAGTATAGTGACACCTGCCTTTACACGCACATGAACTTTGATGGCATCCCAGTCTTCCTCCACCCCAAACTCGCTCATCCATGTCTTTATGGACCGTGCTTTGTGCACTGGTCCAAATCATTTGGTGGAGGGGGGGGGGGGGGATTATGGTGTGGGGTTGTTTTTCAGGGGTTGGGCTTGGCCCCTTAGTTCCAGTGAATGGAACTCTTAAGGCATCCGCATACCAAGACATTTTGGACAATTACATGCTCCCAACTTTGTAGGAACAGTTTGGGGATGTCCCCTTCCTGTTCCAACATGAGTGCACACCAGAATCCAGACCTTAACCCAATAAAGACACCTTTGGGATGAATTAGAGCGGAGACTGCGAGGCAGGCCTTCTCGTTCAACATTAGTGCTTGACCTCAAAAATGCGCTTTTGGAAAAAATAGTCAAACATCCCCATAAACACACTCCTAAACCTTGTGGACAGCCTTTCCAGAAGAGTTGAACTGCAAAGGGCGGGCCAACTCAATACTGAACCCTACAGACTAAGACGCCATTAAAGTTCATATGCATGTAAAGGCAGGTGTCCCAATACTTTTGACAATATAGAATATCTAGCACGTGACCCAGTGCAGGGAAGCCGCTTTGCTGCTGTACTCCTACATGAGGATAAGTAGAAAAACATCACATTTCCTACAGTTCAAAAAGACCTGCCATATGTCAGCAAGTACTCAATATACATTAACTGACCAGCATGAAGTATGCATTTTTCAAGTTTATTAACTTTACAAATGATTTTTGCAACAAACCTAAAAAACACAAAACCACACATTTGCAATTGATCTACACAAACACATTTGAAATCTAATTGATGTCCCTGAAGCTGACATTTTAGGACGAAAAAACTCTAATGCTGCGAAAGTGATAAATTAGCAGCAATGTCATGTGTGTATATATAAAGTGATTTGTATGTGCAAATCAACATATCCTAACAATGGCACTTAACAAACCAAAGTTAAGGATGTCCCCGAGAGGTTTGCAAGAAACCTGTAACATACAAGTAGTGTGCATGGCAATTGTTGGCCTAGATTATTTTGTCCACGGTATAGATGTAAAACATAAGACCTAAACAGGTTTTCAGTTTAATTTAACTGTTCTGCTAGATAAATCAATGGAGTTTTTTTTTTTTTTTTTCACAGAACCTTGCTAACACCAAAGATTACCATTTTTACATTCATCTAGAAAACCTATTGCAAATTTTTATTGTACAAGAACAATTGGAGCTAGCAGAGAACTCAATTTAATATGAGGCAAAAGCAGTGGTGTGCAGTAACCCATAGCAATCAGATATAATCTTCCAGCAGGTTAGGTATTCGCAGATTAAAGCGTAATTAATATATTATATATATATATATATATATATATTCCATTCCTTCTTACTGAGAGATCCATGTTGTAAGGCCAACATAGAGCCACACAGGTGCCTCTACAATTTCTATTGCTGGTCCCACATTTCTGCATTAGAAACCCCTATTTATTCCTATGTATATATGTCCAGTCTACTGCTGGGATGAAAAAATGATGGCTTCTGCACAGTAATAAAATTACATTTTTCTACACATACACAGAAGAAGCGAGAGACCAGCTGGAGAGTATTCAGTGGTACATTTGTGGTTCTCTCTGGGCCCAACAGTGGGGTTGATTTACTAAAACTGAAGAGTGCAAAATCTGGTGCGGCTCTGCATAGAAACCAATCAGCTTCCATTGTGAAAGCTTAATTGAACAAGCCAAAGTTAGAAGCCGATGGGTTTCTATGCAGAGCTGCACCAGATTTTACACTCTCCAGTTTTAGTAAATCAAACCCTGTGTATCTTGCAGGATAGTAGACAGAGTAAAAAGACCTTTGGGAATATACAAAAGTTTAGTTATCCCTTAGGCCCCTTTCACACTGGGGCGTTTTTCAGGCGGTACAGCGCTAAAAATAGCGCCTGTTCACCGCCTGAAAAAATCCGGCCCCTTTAACTCCAGTGTGAAAGCCGGCGGGCTTTCACACTGGAGCGGTGCGCTAGCAGGACGGCAAAAAAAGTCCTGCTAGCAGCATCTTTGGAGCGGTATAGGAGCGGTGTGTTCACCGCTCTTTCCCATTGATTTGAATGGGAAACCGTGGTAAAACCGCAGCAATACCGCCGCAAAGCGCCGCTGCGGGGGTGATTAACCCTTTTTCGGCTGCTCGCAGGGGGTAAAACCGCACCGCGAGCGGCCGAATACCGCGGTTAAAACAAACGGTGAAGCAGCGCTAAATATAGCGCTGCTTTACCGTCACCGCGGCTCCCCGCCCCAGTGTGAAAGGGGCCTTACTGATTATTATGGGAACACAATTGATAAAGAAACAGACTGAGCTGTGTCAGGGTGGCTCTATACAAACTGGAAAATTACTTCTGAGAAGGATTTGAGTAAATATCATAAACCTAGGCCATTCAAACTTTGCATATTATGTAAAAATGCATATGCAGAGGTTACATTAAGTGAAATCGCATGCCAAAGTGATTAGAAGATCTAGAGATATAGGCAGCTGAAGTTCTTTTCCTCTAAAAGTTAATTTTGGCCTGACCCCTCCTACAGCCTCAATGAGACTTGGGAGAAGCTGGCGAAGAAAAAAGGGTGAGCTTTGCATATAAACTTTAGGCGTTCTATTGATGGGTCTGCTGTATGTTTTGACAATCAGCAGTTTTGACTGTTTTCACTGCTTATGTATTTTTTTTTTCCCCCCGTTATATTTTCAGTTTGAATTGCCCAGAATTTTTGGTAAAATAAATTTTTGGTAAAATCATTTTTGGTGATTTGTTCCTGTTAAAGATGAATCCTGGCAAATTTGTATCTGGTGCAAGGTATTGTTCATAGTGCAAGTGAACAACGTTCTGAGGACATCAAGAGAACCGAAAAAGTGGTAAAAAGGTCTGGTTCCTAGAAAATTCGGCCATTCTATTGAACCAATCCTCCCTTTTTGCTCATACACCAAAACAGTCCATTCGTTGTTTGTGCAAGTTTAATTCAAGAGATAAGCTCAGTTTCATGGCGAGCAAGTGCTGGAGGCAATGTTGTTCCACAAGGACCTTGGAAATGAAACCTACAAAAAAATAAAAATAAAGCAAGAAAATTAACAGGATGTATTTATTGGGAATTGAAGACATTTAGCAAAAGCCGAGTATCCCCCAGTTCACAAATAGGTTACAGATTCACGGGCAGCCCAGTGACTAAGTGGTTAGCACCTCCGCCTAGCAGCACTATTAAAAAGGTACTTGTATAGTGACACACACACTATAATATATATAAATTATAGAGTGTGTGTGTATGTATATATATATATATATATATATATATATATATGTGTATATGTATGTGTGTATATGTATATACATACATACATATATATATGTATGTATGTATATATACACACACACACACACACACACACACACACACCCCACACACACACACTGTGCAAAACCCTTGCACAGAGGAAGTATAACAACAGGTTTGTTATTAAAAAAAAAAAAAAAAAAACCAAAAAAAAAAAAAAAAAAAAAAAAAAAAAAAAAAAAAAAAAAAAAAAAAAAAAAAAAAAAAAAAAAAAAAAAAAAAAAAAAAAAAAAAAAAAAAAAAAAAAAAAAAAAAAAAAAAAAAAATAAAAAAAAAAAAAAAAAAAAAAAAAAAAAAAAAAAAAAAAGAAAAAAAAAAAAAAAAAAAAAAAAAAAAAAAAAAAAAAAATAAAAAAAAAAAAAAAAAAAAAAAAAAAAAAAAAAAAAAAAAAAAAAAAAAAATAAAAAAAAAAAAAAAAAAAAATTTAAAAACCAAAAAAAAAAAAAAAAAAAAAAAAACAAAAAAAAAAAAAAAAAAAAAAAAAAAAAAAAAAAAAAAAAAAAAAAAAAAAAAAACAAAAACAAAAAAAAAAAATAAAAAAAAAAAAAAAAAAAAAAAAAAAAAAAAAAAAAAAAAAAAAAAAAAAAAAAAAAAAAAAAAAAAAAAAAAAAAAAAAAAAAAAAAAAAAAAAAAAAAAAAAAAAAAAAAAAAAAAAAAAGAAAAAAAAAAATAAAAAAAAAAAAAAAAAAAAAAAAAAAAAAAAAAAAAAAAAAAAAAAAAAAAAAAAAAAAAAAAAAAAAAAAAAAAAAAAAAAAAAAAAAAAAAAAAAAAAAAAAAAAAAAAAAAA